>OX243943.1:5339166-6672083 GCA_945859725.1 Drepana falcataria | reverse complement strand
GCCTACCCCTTCGGGGACCCTTGTGGGAAGGCGTAAGGATATATTATTATTACTTTCAAATAAAAATAACATACCATTTTTGATATTTTTATTTTTTTTTCACACTCATATTTGCACACCTTCAACAATTCTCTAACGTGTATCAATTATTATTATTTACAACAAGTCTCTACTTAATTTTATTTTCTTAAACACATTTATTATCCTAGTTAATTTAATATATACACAAATGTAATATATTATTGTAAATCTATACAAAGGGTACAAATATAAAAAAGTATCATTCAAATTATACTCTCCCATGGCAGAATGAAATTTACATAAGTCCACAATGCTTTAACGTAGAATAAAAAAAGAAGTCATTTTCCTTCTAAAAATAATTCAAAAAGTCAGTTTCATTGTTAGGGCGCGTTCATAAATAATTCAATTATGAGAAACAATTTTCAATTAACATACACGCAAATTATTTTTCTGTTCTATGGGTATGTGTACCTACTGGTTTCTCTTTTCCTTTCTTAATACATCCTAATGTCATAGACCTGTGAGATATTTTTTAAAAAGTATTTCCCGTAGTTAGTGATTAGTCACACCACGAGCTTTACGGTGAAGGAAAATTGTATTTCTAGACTTCAAGATCTCTTTCGCTTCATTCACATTCATCTGTCTCTTTATACATACTCACAGGTTTCGAGTACTCGCCATTTCATTTAGTTAGTGGTCTGCCTCTGCTACTTTTCCAAACACTTCGTACTTTATTTCTGTCAACTTTGGGTCACTCTTATATGTAAGTATGCCCAAGCCATCATTCTAGCTTCTTGCTTGCAAATTCGATTTAAATGTCGTGTAAATACAGTCTAAATTCGACGTGCTAGAGTTAAAACGAGTCGCCAATACGACGTATAGTAAGTGTAATGCATTATGCAGATACTTCCTTTGCGATCGAAGCGGTGACAGCTATTTTTAACTATGCGGGTATCATCGTCGTACGATATACTACGTTTTAAATATGTTTGCATATTACGTTGGTTTGGACGAAACAGATATACGATGCGAAAGTGTGTGCAAGAAGAGGCAGAGGAAAACCCCACATTTCAACCACCTACATTCAAATCTATCGGACACTCAAGGATGGGAACCCCTGGAGCTGCAAATTCCCATAGGCGGCGGTAACTGCTTACCATCAGGCGGGCTACGTGCTCGATTGCCATCTTAATGATATAAAAAAAATCTTGAAAAAGGCGAGTATTAACGTAAGGCCGATGAATGTGGACAAAGCGAAGAGATCTGGCTCTCTTCTCTCTACATGTATGTATTTTGATGTAAATGAGAGGAAAATAAGCAACTCTGTTCTTAATGATCGTCAACAAGCGTCGAAAGGACACGTCGGTGCGCTCCATCTTGTACATAGATTACAAAAGTTATCTAGCCTCTAGCTCTCTACCTCTAGCTCTGCCTTCCTCTTCGGGGACCCTTGCGGGAAGGCGTGGGGATATGTACTCTGTCGCGTGATTCCAATTTCTTTATTGTGAATTTCATCTATATAAGGGCGATCGACTCTGTTAATATTTTTGTCAGTGAAATTTCTCACATTTCTGATAGCAAATGCTTTATGGTTTGTTCACGAATAATACAACAGCTCACAGCTGTCGCACATAAAGCTAATCGGATATAAACACAATTCTTTCTCACTAACAAAAGATCCTTTGATGCGAAAATGTAGCAAATAAAATATTGTACAACGAAATAGAAATAAATAGTTGCTTGCAATTTGTTGTTTGCCGACAACTCTAAACATTTAAGGAGTATCTACATCCGTTAATGCTCATTCTTTCATTCGAGACAATGTTGTTAGGTTTAACGTTTTCTTATCTCCTAGCCTTTCCACTGCTGTGGTATATAGATGCCGACGTGACAGCGAGTCCATCGCCGTTATTCAAGCACGACTATACATACGCCTTTGAATTTCTCCTCAAACGTTTGCAGGTTTCCTCTCGATGTTTTCCTTCACTGTAAAGATCGTGGTGTGACTAATCAATGTACTTAATTTTCGAAAAACTCATTGGTACAGTCGAGATTCGAATTTGCAATCTTTGTTAATAGTATTAACAAAATTGAATATTAACCTGAATTTTTTTTTTAAATATAAAGGAATGGTTTCTAATTTGTACGCAACGTCCCGGCGGAAAGTGGGTATGTGGGTACTACCTACACACCTCTGCCTACCCCGGGGACAGTTGAATGAACGCGTGATGATATATATGTTGAACTATATTACAGTTGACTTAGCCAATTTTGCACAGCTAAGTGTATCAGCCCCTTAACTCCACCAGCACTGAATTCAATCCAATTTGTTTGTGTGTGTGTATGGAGCTAGATCAGAGCTTGCAAGACACAAGTTTGTGCAAGCTTACTGTATTAGGGTTGAGATTACTGCGAATACCCTGATAACAGCGACTGAGAAAATGGAATTCAATAATGTATTGGTATTGTTTTGCTATTATTTATCTTACACTAATTGAAAACGGTGGTAACTTCACTAACTTTAATTTTTTATTAAGTATGTGACGTTCAATAAGTGTTCCTTGTGTCCCGTGCATTGAATAAAAGATTTTGATTTTGATCTAATATTAGAGAGGATTTTATTAACAATCATTGTGCTTTGGAAAACCTCTGGAGGAATTTTGCATATATTTGCGAAGCTTTCTTAATTACACTGTCGATGAAATTGAAACCGTCTAAGGGCCATTTTCAATTAAGTGAAACTGTTAAGTTCTTGCTGAGAAATACATTCTTTAAATGGAAGTATTTTTAAGTCTGAGATGCCAAACAAGAATGCTGCCCGCCTATGAACGCTTGCAAACTCCAGGGGTATCCCTCGCGCGCTTCCGACCCTGCAGGAATCTTTTCACGCCCTTCTTGAAGAACTCCACGCTGTACTCTCATGTATATATGACAGATAAAATTTCATCTGTCACGTTGACAAGTAAATAATATATTTAAATAGTTACTTTGTGATAAAGGGATTTCTTTACGGTAACGTACTACCGCTTAAAACGGTTCAGGGTTCCTTGCATTTAGGTAATATATTACATTAGAAACATATACGTACAAACATTTATATATATATATATATATATATATATATATATATATATATATATATATATATTCTAAATACATAAAATTCACACATTTAATGAACATTAAAGCTATATTTCGAAATGTAACATTAATTACGGAATATGTACATTTATATGTATATAATGAAAACGTCTGTACATATTTTAACAAAAATAATTTTCTGTGTATATATAAATGCTCGCTTAGGTTTATTTACAAGGAGTTCTAGAAATGCTAACGTAATCCTAAGATCTGGCACATAGAATTGCTAATGAATTTAACAGATATGTTTAGTGCGTTACATAATTCAATTACATTATATATTTACAATACACATACATTTAAACCTTCCACAAGAGTCTTCAAAGGCAGGCCGAGGTGTAATTTAATACACCTACATTTGCCGGAAGATTAATTTGGGTGCTTATGCGACACGACTTCGTTTTATCACAATGCTTCCCTTCTCGACATATTGCAAGCTTCTCCATTTAGGTTGCAATGTCACGAGATAATGAACTCAAGTTTAGAAAAACTCATTGGTATTGACCATAGGGGTTTGATTGAACTAGCAGTGTTGACTTTGCTGGCTCATAGGCTTCTGTACCCACTTAGCGATAGCTGGATTTAAAACCGAGAGTACTCAATCAGGCGAGTATGTATGAAGAGACTGATAAATGTGGATGAAGCGAAAGAGGTATGTAAGTCTAAAGAAAACTGGAGCTCTATACTCTCTGCCTACCCTGTTAGGGACTCGGTGTGATTGATGTTATGATGATGACACTTAAAGTATCGGGAATCCATGATCCTGATATATATATGTGTGAAACATTGAATATTTTATGAGAACATGGTACTGTTAAGTTTATTGATTGTGTTATTTTTGGTTACCATACATACAACATCGCTAGTTTCCCAGTAAAATTGCTTTCAACTACCAAATGAATATATGTACATATATATATATATATATATATATATATATATATACATCCTCACGACTTCATATAAGGGTGCCCGAAGGTGTAGGGAGAGGTGTATAAGTAGTCTCACACACTCACTTTCCGCCAGAGATTTATTATAGGTGCCAACGTGACAGCTGACGAGTGCATCGCCGTTACTCAAGCACGACTATACATACGCCTTTGAATGTCTCCAAACGTATGCAGGTGTACACTCGATGTTTTCCTTCATCGTAAAGCTGTGGTGTGATCGTCCGACGACATGTCATCACCGTACTTAAGTTCAATACGACCTTATTGGTTCTTTATTTAGTAAACCAATACTCAAGCACAACCAATTTGCTGTCGTCTCACCGATGATTTATCAAAGTGCGATAAGAAGTGATCAATTATTTCCTCCGTTTAATACCGACCTAAAAATTGTTAACAGCGGACATCTTCGCAGAGTTGAAAAACAATAAATCACTCCCTTCAGATAATAATGACCTCAATAAGATGTCTTTGATATCTCGTGAGAGCGAAACGACTTTGGAGTAATAAGGGCTGTGGCACATAGTACACAATGCGATTTATCTACACTGATCTTACAATATATATATATATAATATTATGAAGGCGAAAGTTTGTAAGTTTGTATGATTGGATGTTTGTTTCTCCTTCACGGCAAAACCGCTGAATCGAATTGGCAGAAACTTGAAACGGTGATGACAAATACCTAAGATTAGGATATAGGCTACATTTTATTCCCGAAAAATATATATAAATACTTTTTCGAACTCCACGTAGGCGAAGCCGCGGGAAAAGCTATAAATTGTGCCGTGGTGACCGAAAGGTACAAGCAGTACTGTAGCCTGCAACACAAAGATTGCAAGTTCGAATACCGTCTGTACTAATTATTTTTTCTGAACTTAAGTGGTTAAGAACTACAGTGATCAGTCACACTACGAACTTTACGGTGAAGGAAAACACCGAGAGCAAACCTGCATACAGTAAAGAAAAAATTCAAAGACAATGTTTAAGTTGTGGTCGAGAAACGCCAATGGACTCGCCATCTTTCACTTTCAGGGATGTGTGAGTCCTTTGTATATCAATATCCTTCCTTAATATTCTTTTAAAATGTTATATCGATCAGTTTTCACTCGGTGTATCCGCTAAGACTGATTGCCATTTCAGTGTTCGATTTGACTGTCAAATTGGATTCGGTCAATGCTCATTGAACGATATCTAGATTACTATCCAAATGATATTGATTGTAAGAACTTTTTCATTTAAACCAATATTTTAATATAGAGAAAGGATCAGTGACAAAAGATCTAGAAGAGGTATAGACGTCTAGAAGATGTCTAGAAGAGGTATAGACGTCAAGGGTATTCGAAACCGGCTAGTATGTATGAGAGGGATTAATGTGGATGAAGCGAAAAGGATATGTAAGTCTAGAGAGAGCCGGCGCTCTAAACCCTCTCTCTAATCTATCCCCGTTAGAGACTCGGTGTAATTATTTGTATGCATGTATCTAGAAGAGGTAGAGGAGAATCAAGGTCCAATTTCTTAGATCAAATGATGATGATGAACCCTCTAATGATGGGAAAGTTTAGAGTAGATACACAAGACCAACCAGATGTATGAATTGCTTCTCAGACGTTTGCAGGTTTCCTCTCGATGTTTTTCTTCACCGAAAAGCTTGTGGTTTGACTAATTACTGTACTTAAATTCGGAAAATCTCATTGGCACAGTCGGGATTCGAACTTGCGATTTTGTGTACTAATCTAAGCACTCGGCCACCACGGCTCTGATGTATTTGCATAAAAAAATAACGAACACCCAAATATCCACTTTTATTTTTAGTTTACGTTTTTTTTAAACTATTATTACTAGTTTAGTGCCAGTAACTTTGTTCTACGAACTTTAATCTACTCAAAACGCGGTCAAGGAAACAGAGCGAATATCTCTCTCTAGGATGGGTAGCGTCCGGATGGAATGCGAACCATTCTCATCATAGCATCCAAGTTTGTAATTTCCAACGGAGCGCGCATTGAAAAATGTTCCGAGTCGGTAATTAATAATTTACGAATAAATTACGGACTTGTACATTCCATACCACAGTCAAAGCGAAGTCCGCTTTAAAGCCTTTGTTTAAAGTTACTTTTCGGTCGAATGGACAGCGTGATGTTCGTCTTGACATATTGGGCGGAAGTTAAATAAAGAATGGAGACCAAAAAACAACCTAATTAAATATATTAAACTGTAGACAATTTAAAACAAATCCGTATAGGTTATAATGCTAAATGGTTGAGGAACAGAAATGGCTACTTATAAGCATTTAAGAATTTCAGATTTAAGATTTTAAAAATACACTATTTGCATGGAAAATAGACAGAAACACATGTTTCTAATCTAGTATATAACCTTCGCGCCTGCCCTTGTGTCCTCGAAGGGGTAGGCAGAGGTGTGTAGGTAAAATTACCCACACACTCGCTTTATTCTTTATATTTTTAGGTGCTAACGTGACAGATGCGAGTCCATCGCCAGAGTATTCGAAACCGGTGAGCACGTATAAAGAGACTGATGAATGTGGTCGAAGCAAAAGAGGTGTGTAAGTCTAGAGATCTGGCGCTCTACCCTCCCTGTCTACCCCGTTAGGGACTCGGTGTGATTATATGTATATTGTACTAATAATACCCGTACAGCTTACGAACATAAATAGACCATCGCTATTTCTAGTAAAGCTGACCTTTTGAGGAAATATCAATCTGCTCGGCCTTCGGGTCAGATGCGCGCTTGACCCGGATCACACATTCTATCTGCTTTCCACTTTGATACGGAGCTTAAAACTATATTTATGTAGGTAGGTTATTATTTATTTGTCGGGTGCCTGGTTGAGGCTTGAAGCTTAATGTCGCGGGTTCGATTCGGTTCGAGCGGATTTTTGTGTGATAAACTTTAAAAGAATTCTTATAACATATATTTTTAGCATACTATCATCATCATCATCATCATCATATCATCACGCCGAGTCCCTAACGGGGTAGGCATAGAGTATAGAGCGCGAAATTTTCTCTAGACTTACATACCTCTTTCGCTTCGTCCACATTCATCAGTCTCTTCATACATAAAAAAAAAAAAATATATCCTCACGCCTTCCCACAAGGGTCCCCGAAAGGGTAGGCAGAGGTGTATAGGTACTCCCACACACCCACTTTCCGCCAGAGGTATATTAGGTGCCAACGTGACAGATGGCGAGTCCATCGCCGTTACTCCAGCACAACTATACACACGCCTTTGAATTTCTTCTCAGACGTATGCAGGTTTCGTCTCGATGTTTCCTTCACCGTAAAGCTCGTGGTGTGACTAATCACTGTACTTAAGTTCAGAAAAACTCATTGGTACAGTCGGGATTCGAACTTGCGACCTTTGCGTCGCAGGCAACTGCTCGAACCACTCAGCCACCACGGCTCTTCATACATAATATAATATATATACAAAAAAAATATAGAGGCCCACCAGTTTCGAGATGAAATATTATTATCGATATTAATTGAACCTACGAATAACCTGCAACACAAAGAATGCAAGTTCCAATCCTGACTGTACCAATGACATCAGTCGCACACCGAGTGTTACGGTGCAGGGAGACATCGAGAGGTAATCTGCATACGTCTGAGAAGAAACTCAAAGACGTATGTATAGGCATACATACGTCTATTTATATATAGTGCCAACGTGAAGAATTGCGAGCCTTCGCCGACTAATGTATATATATATATATATATATATATAATATTATAAAGAGGAAAGATTTGTTTGTTTGTTTGTTTGTTTGTAATGAATAGGCTCCGAAACTACTGGACCGATTTCAAAAATTCTTTCACCTTTGGAAAGCTACATTATCCCCGAGTAACATAGGCTATATTAAATTGGACCCGATAGGTGGCGCTGCGATCGAGTTTTAGGAATTTTAACTTTTTCACCCGTGCGAAGCTATCCCTTTTTGTGTGTCTTAAGGTGGATTCGAGAATGGTTTAGATTTACAATTGGACCCGATAGGTGGCGCTGCGATCGTGTTACGGGCAATTTAACTTTTTCACCCGAGCAAAGCTGGGCGGGACAGCTAGTATATATATATATGGGCATGACTAAAGGCGAAGGCTAACAATTCTTCACGTTGGCACTTAAAATATATTCGCTTCCTCTCTCTTCTATCTCCTATCACTTCGGATATCATTTTGGGACGGCGTTAAGATATATTATAGTTAAAAAACCCGCACTGGCCATTTCATTCTAAGCGGGTTGGAACCCGTTCATATACATTTAATTAAAAAAAAAAATTAAAAAAAAAAATATATCCTCACGCCTTCCCACAAGGATCCCCGAAGGGGTAGGCAGAGGTGTATAGGTAATACCCACACACCCACTTTCCGCCAGAGGTATATTAGGTGCCAACGTGACAGATGGCGAGTCCATCGCCGTTACTCCGTAAATTTTTTTAGCTTTTAATAATATTAATTACACCACGAAAAGACAAAAATTCTCTGAAATAATGTGTCGGCTAAAACACCTGCACCTTCAAAGACTCTTATGAAAGCCGCGATTTTATAAATACTCTTAAATGTTATAACATAAGGTTCAAAATACTGTAACAGGAGATCTAAGTTACACATCAACATAATTTACTTTATATCTAACTAAATAAGGTTCTTATTGCTCTGCCTGATCCATGACATAAGTACATACATTCGCATTACACGAATTAATAATTTGTCAATCAAATCACAACCTTAGCGCACTCAATTTGGCTTCAAAGACATGGAGACATATAATACTGACCTTTAATTAGTCTGTCAGTTACAACAATCGGTGTCAGCGAAACCACAGATACATGAGAAAATTGGTCAGTTGCTCAAACATGTCACAGGATAAAAATTAAAAGCAAAAATATATTCTACGTTCAAATTTTTTTTACCTTTATCTCGCAATTAATTCAACTGTATCTTGAGTTTTAAATATATCTTAGTTTATTAATAGTTTCTGAACAAAACCCATTAAACAATTCATCGGAGTGAATTTTGTATAATAATGTTGTAATTTCGATCTTTGGAGCTATTTGTTTTATTGCATCGCCATGAGGATATATTCACAACATACTACAATTCCCACATAATAACTGTTCTATTGTCTGAGACTTCCTATTTATAAATACACTTTGACATAATTGAATGATGATGGTGATCTCGATACAGCCAACTGAATTCCAACCTTATGATTTCGAAAATTACGTTCCAAATACGATATCGTCCGGCCTCGAGCAAGATGCCTGGTGTTTCAGGATATCAGCTGATGTAGATTTCACACAGTTGTTCATGTGAATGTCTGATGAAGCGTTTGAGTGGTGGTGGTCGCGGCGGGGGCGCTGGCAGCAGTACCGGCGAGCTGAATCACCGCAGAGGGACCTGGAAATTGAACCTTATTTACTTGGCAAATACACATATTTTCACGCCCTTCATCAAGGAAGCTAGGTCCCTCCCTGGTTCCATTCCCGCTTAAGGCTCGCAATTGCGTGGTTTTCACAATCACGTGTTTTAGAGTTAATTTACCTTTTCGCCTTTTTACACAACCATTCTCTCCAAAAATATATGTTAGGTGCCTACGTGACAGATGGCGAGTCCACCGCCGTTACTCAAGCACGACTATACATACGTTTTTGAGGTAAGCAGGTTACCTCACGCTGTTTTCCTTCTCTGTAAAGCTCGTGATGTGACACACTATACTTAAGTTTGGAGACAAAAGAAAAAAAAAACAAAATATTTTATTCAACGTAGGGGACACAGGGAACATCAAATACTTATTGAACGTCAAATACTTAATAAAAACTAAGGTTACCACCGTTTCCAAGAAAAATACCTGCCAGGAGAAGAAACGGCGAAACAAACTCCCCAGTTTTCTCTTTTAACATTTGTTCCCTTTTACGTAGGGGTAGAAAAATATTAAATTACATATAAACTCTGTATAAAAGGAGCAATTCATTTCCATGCTTGGTTATCATTCAAATCACTCATTCACACTCATTGGTACAGTCGGAATTTGAACTTGCAATGTTTGTGTTGCAGGCAACTACTCGAACCACTCGGCCATCACGGCTCTGTCACGGTTCACTTTAAAAGGAGTTGGAGAGCTCGCAAATCTGAGTAAATTCTCAAGTCGATGTTGTTTATACAAACCAACTCATTTCGAATTGATCTTCCGATGTCGCCCTTACGTAAACCTACTTTACTTTGATCATTCAAATAAATAAGATATTTTCGAGCTTAATGAAACATGTTCATTTTGTTATATAAAGCTTAGCCCTGCTACGTGTGGTTCCACGTCTCAACCTTTTATTGACCACGGACTAATGAGGACGAAGCGAAAGATATATGTAAGTCTAGAGAGAACTGGCGCTCTAATCTCTCTGTCTACCCCGTTAGGGACTCGGCGTGATGATATGTATGTATATTATATTAAAATTGTATGAAATTTAAGAGCGGTAGGGCATAACGGGGTTTCCCGTTCGAATTCGGAGCTGCCCGACTGGGGCAGGACCTCCACCTTATAGAAGTCCGTAGTCAAATAACTCATTTTTTGTGTTGTGTTCCTACGCGGTGAATAAGGTTTCCAGTAATGAGCTCCTTGGGGAGGGTGGAGGATTGTTACATTGTGTTCGAAGCAGAGGGATTAAACCCATTATGCTGCCATCACACTATAACTCTCCGAACACAGAGTGGTAACGCGCAAGTGATACTTCGGTATCGTGAGCGTAAATAGGCTACGGTAACCGTTTCCCATCAGGTGGGCCGTATGCTTGTTTGCCACTCTTGTTGTATAAAAAAAATAAAAAATGAAAGCAAGGAAATGTATATATAAATATATCTTCACGCCTTTCCACAAGGGGTGACACTTGAAAGGGATAGGCAGAGGTGTGTAGGAAGTGACCATGCATCCACTTTCCACCGGATATATTTTAGGTGCCAACGTGACAGATGGCGAGTCCATCACCACGCGTTTCTCAAGTACCTACACCTACACATACGTCTTTGAATTTCTTCTCAAACGTATTTAGGTGTCCTCTCGATGTTTTCCTTTACCACAGAGCTCATGGGGTGACTAATCACTGTACTTAAGTTCAGTAGAACTCATTATCACAAACGGGAGTCGAACTTGCAATCTTTGTGTTGCAGGCAACAATTCAAACCACTCGGCAACCACGGCTTCACGATAATAATCAAATGAAAAGACTAAACTAAAAATTCGCATGCGACTCGCCTACTAGTACACCTAAGTAGTGTTTGTATCCTTGCTAGAGCAAAAGCCTCGCTGCAGACCGTGCAAAATTCTTTTCACACCTAGAGTTAGGGCTGCTCACCGACACTTTTCAACGTACCTGCAACACGAGTCCAGAGTTTTCCTGAACGCAGCCCTGAAGTCTCTGTTAAAGTACGCGTAGATGAGAGGGTTGAGGGCCGAGTTGAAGTAGCCGAACCAGAACACAGCGGCCACCACGGCTGGCGGGGAGGGACACGCCTCCCCACATAAGGCTGTTATTATGTACCTACGGAAGGTAAATTCATATATAAGAACTTTGTCCCGTGGCTGCGCATGTAATATTTGGCATCATTGAAAGTGTTTCTGTTAAAAAAACATAACTCATATACATCCTCACGCCTTTTCTTTTATACCACATGGGTGGCAAACAAACATGCGGGTCGCCTGATGGTAAGCGGTTACCGCCTTTCCACAAAGGTCTCCGGAGGGTTAGACAGAGGTGTATAAGTACTATATATATATATATATATATACCTATACTGTACACCTCTGCGTAACCCTTCGGGGTTTTTGACCACTTTCCGCCCGAGATATATTTTAGGTGCCAACGTGACAGAGAGCGAGTCCAAAACGTACCGTACGTATTAATACAGCCACTTATGTATCTCTCATCACATCGATAGGATACTCAAGGACGGGAATATCAAGATCACTCGAAACCGAGTGAAGAGAGTGATGAATGTGGACGAAGCGAAAGAGATATGTAAGTCTAAAGGGAACTGGTGCTCTGCTCTCTGACTAACTGAAGGATTCGACGTGTTGATACGTATGTATGTCTCTGTGCCAAATTTCACCCAATTCGGTACAGCTGTTCTGCCATTACAGAGTAACAAACATTCGCATTTTTTATATTCGTAGAATATCATGAAGCCGAGACCCTCATGGAGTAACAGACGGAGCAACAGTTATTTTTAGACTTACAGACATCTCTCTCTTAATCCACATCCTGTATTACCCTTCTGGTAGCAACCTTTAATGGTACCACCCCCTTGGCACGGCATGAGGGTATACATTTGTCTCTTGAACAATCTTGAATTGCATGGTATGACTTCTTGTATTTCGTGAAGTATGCGTCTTTTATAGAGAATCTGAGTCTACTTACCATAAGAAGAATGGCAGCCAACATGCCAGGAATGCTGACATAATAATGCCAAGAGTCCTGGCAGCTTTCCTCTCCCGCTTCATCTTGCTGCTAGCCATCGGCTGCATCTGTATGCTGTGCCGTTCCCTCATCACGTCTCCCATGGTGATGCCGTTGATCTGAAGGTGCTTGTCCAACAGCAACGCGGCTACTTTACTCCTGGTTAAGAAGAGAACAGTTGAAATACACCAGAGAGGGTAATAGAACTGGCAACGCAGGAACGTTGAGATTTTCCCTGAGTACAGCATGGAGTTTTTGAAGAAGTGTGTGAAAAGATTCCTGCAGGGCCGGCAACGCGCGAGTTATACCCCTGGTGTTGCAAGCGTCCATAGGCAGCGGGAACCGCTTACCATCAGGCGGATCGCATGTTTATTTGCCACCCATGTGGTATAAAATAATCCAATAAAAATATTTATACAGCATGATAATATTGCTAGCTTACATGGCACTCTACCACGGGACTTAAATACAGTGATTAGCCGCACCACAAGCTTTACGGGAAAGAAAAACATCGAGAGGAAACCTTCAGAAAAAAATAACAAAGACGTATCTACATATACTCGTGCTTGAGTAACGGTGACTGACTCGCCATCTGTCAGGTAAGCACCGAAAATATATTTCTGGCGGAAAGAGGCGGGTATGTTACTGTAAATGTAGCGGGTACTCCCTATACACCTCTGCCTAACCTTCGGGGACCCTTGTGGGGAGGTGAGAGGTACAGACAGAGTTGGAGGCCGCTATCTGCGTCGCAGGCGACTAGTAGAATCGACGGATAAGGCTCAATATTCCACGGAATAACTTAATTATTGCGCAATATTAATAAATATTGTAATTTTAGACTCTATTGCGGGTACCTTAAGTATCATGTTTCATGTTCACGTGTATATTCTTCTGTCCGCCTAACGATGATAATATGATTAGCTTCACAAGCTACGGTAGAATAAATACTTCGTACAAGTACAATTTTCTACGTGTTTTATTTTAACCTCGCCTGAGTTAAACGTGTCAGCGATATTCTCAGAATAAGAAATCAATATTTGCTTGTTTCTCGATACTATTAAATTACATACTTTACTGAACGGAAATAAAATATTGTAACTAAAGATAAATACATATTATCACGCTAAGTGTGTAACGGGGTAGGCAGAGACTAAAGCGCCAGTTCTCTCTAGACTTGCATACCTCTTTCGCTTCGTCCACATAATATCAGTATCTTCATACATGCTCGTCGGTTTTTAGAACTCTTGACGCGTGAAAACTGTGTGCAAGAAGAGGTAGAGGAAGACCACGTTCTGACTATCTACATCAAATCGATCGGACGCTCAAGGACGGGAACGTCAAGAGTATTCGAAACCGACGGGCATGTATGATGAGACTGATGAATGTGGACGAAGCGAAAGATGTGTGTAAGTCTAGAGAGAACTGGCGCTCTATACTCTCTGCCTCAGTTAGGGACTCGGCGCGATGATATGCGTGTATCTTAACGTAGCTTTGATGTCTCATCTCTGTTAGTGGATATATACTTGTGGGAAATACTTTGATGAGGTTAACAAGTTTTTGCCGTCAAAGATGTTCAAGCTTTGATCTCAACGGTTGAGATAAATGAACTTACTCGCTTTAATGCCTCAGACCTTTCCAGGGTGGGCACTGGGCAGATAGATACATACAGAGCGCCAGTTCACTCGACTTACATACCTTCGCTTCGTCCACATTCATCAGCCTTTTCATTAATGCTCGGCAGTTTCGTGTCTTGTTTTATAATTAATATTTATAAGTACTCTATAACGACTATACATACGCCTTTGAATTGCTTCTCAGAAGTATGCAGGCTTCCTTTCGATATTTTCCTTCACCATAAAGCTCGTAGTGTGACTAATCACTGTACTTAAGTTCAGCAAAACACATTGATTGGTACAGACGGGATTCCAACTTGCTATCTTCACAATTCGACCACCACGGCTCTATCCTATGATTTACAAGGGCTTTGATTTAATAGAAATGTCAAGTAAACGAATTCGTAGCCATTGTTCTTAATGCGCGTCACACAATACCGACTAATATATTGGCAATCCTTATTTACGACTCGCACTTAGTGTCGAGGAACCACGTCGCATAAATATTCAACGTTAATTAAGACTTCCCTTAACAGCGTCTTAAATATAAAATGCTGAACAAAGGGTTCCCTCAATACAATGTAGATTTTTCAGCTTCCTCCTTTTTTTGTTTGAGGCCGGAGAGCCAATTACGTCACAAAACTCGTGCCTGTTTGGGGTTTATGATTTTTATAACAGATTTGCGATTGCTATTTAAGTAAGCTCGACCGAATCGTTCTTAAAAGAATCTTAAAGGTTACTTATGACGAGACTGATAAATGTGCATGAAACGATAGAATAAGTCTAGTGAGTATTGACTAAGGTAACAACAGTACTTTAGTCTTGACCAGACGACCGAATAAGCCAGCATGTTCAAAGATATATAATTGTGCTCGAAACATGGTCTGTCCGTCTGGTCTGGTAGTTAAAGCTCCTGCTTGCAAAACTTGAGGACACGGGTTCGATTCCCGCTGAGGGCAGATATTTGTGTGATGAACACGAGTATTTGTACCTTAGACTTGGATGTCCTATGCATCTATGTACATATCTATCTATATAAGTGAATATATCGTTGTCTAGTTGCCATAACACAAGCTTTGCTTAATTTGGGACTAGGTCAATTTCTGTGGAATTGTCCCAAAATACTTATTTATTTCTTTATAATTATCGTATACCCATAAGTGTAACAATAAGTGGCCAAACATATCACCAACATTTGTAATCCAATTACCAACATTCAAACAATGATTAATGACTTTAGTTATGATAATGGCAATTCCCACATCCAACTGTTGAATTAATTGAATCAAACACCACATCGGAATCCTAATCAACAGTCGATCCCAAAGTTTCGACAACTGTATGCTAATACAATAAGATCTACATAATTAGTACAACTAACTAGATAGATGAAACGTATCATATAATCATGTATAACGGTGAGTGTTCTGAAGAATTGTTCGACATCTACATTCTACCACCTCTCGCCATCGATGGGGAATTCATCCCCATACCTTGGAACCACAAAGGACTACTGCGCATTTCCAAAGGATTTTCCACGAACGCGCAGGCTGTGAAATAAGCTCCCGGTTGAGGTTTTCCCTGGAGAGTACAGCATCCATTCCTCAAGAAGAGTATGAAAAGATTCCTGCAGGGTCGGCAGCGCGCAAATTGCTCGCCACCCGCTCGAAAATCCAAGGATGGCAACGTCAAGAGTACTCGAGACAGGCATGTTTGAAGAGAGAGACTAATGAACGTGAATGATGCAAAAAGGTTGTGTAATTCTACAGTCTATAAGAGAAAACCAGCTTGAATGAAGGTTGATGAAATGGTAAGGGGAATGAGGCCTGTAAGTCTAGGAAAAAGTACATCTCTACTCTCTCTTCTTACCCCGTGAGATACTTAGTGTCTATGTTTGACACTAGAGTATCGCGGTTGTAAGCATTTCTCCAATATATATATATCTATATGTATATTAATAGCCAGTTTGCACTCTGCATAATTGCGATAACCTATCCAATTATCGAACCGATTTACCACATAGTGGGCACGTTGTTACCAGGTGGGAAGTGTGATATTCACCCACTCCCGAGATATCTAGTAGGGCTAATGCAAAATAATTTGGGCTTTGTAAATAAATTTACAGAAAAAAATCATAAATTTTATCTACAGTAAGTATACCTTGGATATATATATATATATCACGTACAATATTATATTATCATTGCTTTTTTTCTGGCTTAAAACATGTTCTATATGTTAATTCAACTAATAATTTCTCACTGTACCAACTTTCGTTCTGGCGTGATGAAGTGTCAAATATTCGCATTTATAGTATTAGTGAGATAACAGCAATTAACGGTGCCGAACCTGCGGTCTATACTTTGCAGGCGACTCCATAAAACACTCAGCCACCGCTGCTGTTATAATATTGATAACTTTGAAGTAGCCGCCTACAAGTAATTGGAAAATCATCGTTTGCCAATGAACATTTTAGCTTTAATATTGAAGAGTTTCAGAATTATTTCCAATAATTATTGCTTTGCAATCACTGCTGATTACTTTTAATCAACTCGTTTTATAAATGAACTAGCTGTGCCCGTATCTTCGTCCGCGTGGAATTTAACAAAAAAAAATTGAAGTTACCAAAATAAAAGTAGTCTAAGTTATTTCATTTAATATAAACTATGTCTGCGACCGAACAGTGAGGGTGAAGAGTACACCAAGCGCACCAATAAAGGTTACGTTCAGGGGTCAATCGGCGGTCCCATCCTCTGGAACCTTCTTCTCGACCCATTACTGAGGGATCTTACAGAAAGAGGGGTATATTGCCAGGCTTTCGCAGACGACGTCGTGTTGGTGTTCGCCGCCGAAACGGCGCTTGAGGTGCAGAGATGCGCCAATGCCGCCCTCGAGCATGTTCGCGGGTGGGGTGTCAAAAATAAGCTGAAATTCGCACCGCAAAAAACAAAGGCGATGGTAATCACGCGGAAGCTGAAGTGTGACACTCCACTCCTGAGCATGGGCGGGGTAGACATTGGCATGTCCGAGGAAATCAGGATCCTGGGGCTCACGATAGACAGCGGGTTGACGTTCAACGCCCACGTTGCGAACATCTGCAAGAAGGCGTTGGGCGTCTATAGGCAATTGTCGCAAGCCGCCAAGGTGAGTTGGGGCCTCCACCGTGACGTGATCCGCGTTATTTACGCGGCAGCGGTGGAGCCAGTGATCTTGTACGCCTCTAGCGCCTGGTCGGAGGCGAGCAAGAAGCTTGGGGTGCAGAGGCAGCTAGGCGCGGTTCAACGAGGATTCTCACAAAAGCTCTGTGGAGCCTACCGCACCGTCTCCCTGAGCGCGGCACTGATACTGGCGGGGATACTGCCACTGGACCTCAGGATACAGGAGGCAGCTGCCCTGTACGAGGCCAAGAGGGGGGTGTCCCTGCCAGTGCTGGGCGATCGGGAGGTGGAACGCGGCGTCGCGTCCACAGAAGCACCGCATCCGGCAGAGCACATGAGCCTGGAGTTCTCTAGCCTGACAGACCGAGCGCAGGTAGATAGCCGGGTTACCCAGTTGGTTCGGATCTACACGGATGGCAGCAAGATTGAGGGCCGGGTCGGAGCTGCGCTGTCTCTTCGGAACAGCGAAGCCGAGACAAGAGCCATCAAGCTCAAGCTGCCACCGCATTGCACGGTCTACCAGGCGGAGCTGCTGGCCATATGCCAAGCCACGAGGGAGGTCCTCAGATGCGTCGAGGCAAGCTTCGCAATCCTCAGTGACTCGCGCTCGGCCTTGGAAACTGTAGTCGGCAATACCTCTCCCCATCCCCTGGCGGTCGAAACGCGCCATAACATCCGGTGCAGCCGCGCCCAGGGCAAGGAAGTTTCCTTGTTCTGGGTGAAGGCACACGCAGGGCTGCTCTGCGCCTCGAAAGCGAAAGGACTACGAGGGGTGAAACCGGGACGAATGAAACCGGTTCATTCGTCAAGCGAGAGCTCCGGAAAGCGTCGCTTGACGAATGGAACCAGAGGTACAGGTCTGGGTCCACCGCGCGCCATACCAAAGTGTTCCTCCCGGATGCCATTGAGGCGTACAGGGTGGTCCGACAGCTCCGACCGACTGGCATATTGACGCAGATGCTGTCGGGGCACGGTGGGTTCTCGGAATACCTGCACAGGTTTAAGTGCAAAGAGAACCCACCGTGCCAGTGCGAGCCGGGCGTCGAGCAGACCCCCTTGCACGTACTCACGGACTGCCCTATTTTCGGCGTAGATAGGTACGAGGCCGAAAATAGGGTAGAAACCAAGATAGAAGAGGTAACCCTGAACCAACTTTTGGTTGAAAAATCCACACGCGAGTCATTCTTGGCGTTCTGCACCAGTGTTATCCAGAGGGTCATCGATGGAAACAAGACCTGAGTCGGTTCCATCGACACCTCACAGTCTCAAAATGCCTTCTGTACATCACAAAAATTTAAATATAGAATCACGTAAGATAATAACATGATGTAATTATGATGATTTAAGAAATTGTAATATAATAAATTAAGATACTAGAGATATAAGATGTAATTATGTGTAAGCAAAATGAAGAAAAAAAGAAAAAAAAGAGAGAAAAAAAGAAAAAGAAAACATATAATGAGAAAAAAAAAAGTATCTCAAATAGAAAGAAAAATGCTAATATAAAATAAAAAAAGGCAAAAAAGTCTCTGACCACCACGTCAGAGGGACACTGTAAAATTAATAAAATAAAAAATATATAAGCTATGTACCAGTGAAAGTTTCGTTAAAATCGGTCTAGCCGTTTCAGAGATTACCCGGAACAAACAAACAGACAGACAGACAGATAAAAATTGTAAAAATGATATATCTATACTAATATACTAATACTAATACTAATACTAATAAGAGCCGTGGTGGCCGAGTGGTTCGAGCAGTTGCCTGCGACGCAAAGGTCGCAAGTTCGAATCCCGACTGTACCAATGAGTTTTTCTGAACTTAAGTACAGTGATTAGTCACACCACGAGCTTTACGGTGAAGGAAAACATCGAGAGGAAACCTGCATACGTCTGAGAAGAATTCAAAGGCAAAAGGAAGGCGTGGGAATATATTATTATTATTATTATTATAATCTATACTAATATTATAAAGCTGAAGAGTTTGTTTCTTTGTTTGTTTGTTTGAACGCGCTAATCTCAGGAACTACTGGTTGGAATTGAAAAATTATTTTTGTGTTGGATAGTCCATTTCTATAGGAAGGCTTCAGGCTATATAACATCACGCTACGACCAATAGGAGCGAAGCATAAATGAATAATGTTGCCAGAACGGGAAAAATATTCCTTTTTATGGCAATTAAGTCCGCGATGGGCTCCTAAACAATGTTTTTTTTTGTTAAAACAACCTAACCGATTTTAATAAAATTTGCACAACATGTGATCCAACTTAAAAGATAAGATAGCTTACATCACAATTGGACCCGATAGGTGGCGCTGCGATCGTGTTTCAGGAAATTTTACTTTTTCACCCGTGCGAAACTGGGCGGGACAGCTAGTTGGTATATATGTACCGGGAATACATCTATCTATATGCATTTAGTTAAACGCGGTTTTTTTTATATTACAAACAGACACTCCAATTTTATTTATTTGTATAGATAACTACTAACGCTAATGCAAAATTATTTAAGCTTTGTAAATAAGATGAAAAATTTTAGAAAAAAATCGACGAAATTTCATCTTAAACGTGTGGAATTTTCTTCGCCATGTTTTCTTTCACCGTAAAGCTACCTACCTACCTACACACCTCTATATTTTTAGCTCATGTTACTTCGGAATTAGATTTTCTCAACAATAACCTTCCGAATAATATCTCTACAAAACTCAAGACATTATGGGAATATTTTAATGAAAATATACTTGAATTTTGACAAAGGTCGAATAAAGGTCAACGGTATATTAAAATATATGATCCCGTCATTCTGTCGTGAATTCCAATTTAATACCTACGTCAGTTGTAGGCTTAAGACAACATCTCTGAATGATAACCTTATCTTATGTAATATTTATTGTTATTGTTCATATTTATGAAAAATTTTATACCCATATATATAGACCTAGAGGTTTGTAAGTCTAGAGAGAACTGGTGCTCTATACTCCCTGCCTAACCCGTTAGGGACTCGGCACGATGATATGAGCATGATATACCTATGACATATGACATATATGTATGTCAAAATAGGAAAAAAAAGGAAGTAAGTCCATGTTATTCCTTATAATATTAGCTATTTGCGCGTAAAAGCCCCGTGAAAATCGCATCAGCCAGTCCGGAGATTAGCCGGAAAAAGCAAACAGACAGACCAATAATATATAGACCGTGCTTTTGTTAAAAGTACGGTATGTGCTTTCATATGCATTCAGAAGGAAACTGGTACTTTTGAAACCACCAACAGACTATTCAATTTCATTAATTAGCATAAATGCTGTTGAGCTACGTTCCCTTCGGAAAATGTACGGCGTAACGATAGAAAGGATGAGTGAATAAAGATTGACGAAACAGATATTAAAGACCACGTTCCAACTATCTTTATCAAATCGATCGAACACTCAAGGATGGAAATTTCAGGAGTACTCGAAACCGGCGAGTATGTATGAAGAGACTGATAAATGTGGACGAAGCGAAAGAGGTATGTAAATCCAGAGGAAAGTGGCGCTCTATTCTCCCTGCCTACCTCCTGGCCCGCCCAGTCCTGTGATATGATAATGATGACATCACGCCTTCCCACAAGGGTCCCCGAAGGTAGGCAGAGGTATATAGGTAGTACCCACACACCCAGTTTCCGCCAGAGACATATTTTAGGTGCTAACATGACAGATGGCGATTCCATCGCCGTTACTCAAGTACGACTAAACATACGCCTTTGAATTTCTTCTCAAGCATATACATACATACATACATACATATAATCACGCCTCTTTCCCGTAGGGGTAGGCAGAGACCACGTCTTACCACTTGCTACGATTCTTACATACTTCTTTCGCTTCGTCCACTTTCATTATTCTCTTCGGTTTAGGGTACTCTTGACCTGACCTTTTTTCAAGACGTCCCTAATTTGGTCTAGAAACGTCCGCCTAGGTCTACCCCTTCTAACACTTTCATTCACACTCGCCTTATACACTTTTTTCGTCAATCGTTCTTCATTCATTCTCTCGACATGGCCAAACCATCTCAGCATACCTTTCTCAATTTTTGTCACTACATCTTCTTTCAGACCACAACGTTTCCTTATCTCACTATTTCTTATCCTGTCACTCAGTTTAACTCCTATCATACTTCTTAACGCTCTCATCTCAACTGCATTTATTCGGCTTTCATGCTTCTTCTGCCATACCCAACTTTCACTTCCGTACATGAGTGTCGGAACCAACACTCCCCCATGCACAGCCATACCCAACTTTCACTTCCGTACATGAGTGTCGGAACCAACACTCCCCCATGCACAACCATACCCAACTTTCACTTCCGTACATGAGTGTCGGAACCAACACTCCCCCATGCACAGCCAAACGAGCCAATCTAAAGAAATACTTGCTGCGTCTGCAAACATCTACGTCCTATGAAATATTCGCTTACAAGCAAATTGGCGATAAACCAAACTATATAAGCAATAAATGGTTGTATTTCACTGATGATAAGGTACAATTCCCGGCTTTACGGGTATTTGATGAGGTGCAGTAAAATTGACAAAGGGTAGCCTTGTTTGATGAGCTAGGGAATCCCCTTATGTGAGGTGGATTTAGGTGGAATAATTGGCTTTGAACGGAACCATATACGCTATTTATAGATGAATCATTCTTTCATGTTCTATCTGAACAACACAAGTTTGAGAGCTACGCAAGTTGGTGCGATTCCATCCATTTGCTTCCATTATATAGATTTTTTTAGGCAAATTGGTAGCCGAGGGGGTCGCGGGTCTATTCCGAATCCGAGTCTATTAATTTTAGTGTGCGTGTGCACTCATAAGTCATAGGTGTGTACCGATAATACTCAAACATTTGTGGAAGGTCCACTACACTATATAGGGAAGAATAGTGGGGCGCGTCTTCGTGGATGGATTCCAGCGCAATCTCTTTGACGTCCCAATTCGTCAACAGAGATTTTTTTTTTCTGATTCATATATTTAAATCTCAGCCATGCTCGCCCTTTCTTTTCTTAAGTTTACCAGTTCCGTTGCTTTCTAGCTTAGTAATACACAGCAGACGACTATGACTTGTAATTATATATGGAACTAAAGTCGAATATTGTACTCACCTATACAGCATCCGTTCCTGTCGGTCGGCCTCCATGTAAATTCTATAGTACATGTACAGCATGATCACTCCCGGAATCCAGAAACTGACACTGCTCGACACAACGGCGTAAAATCTATTCACGGTAAAACTGCAAACTTTGGGGTACTTTTTCCTAAAATCCAAGTGTGCGTCAGTGGTGTACCAACCCATGAAGATGGGCAGAAAGGACACCAGCGCTGGACTGCACCAGACCACAGCCAGCATGATCCCCAGCTTGGCTGTCGTCATAATCAGAGGGTAGTCCAGAGGCTGCACAATCGCATAGTATCTATCCACACTTATGCAACAAAGATGTAGTATGGATACAGAAGAGAAATAAACGTCTAAGGAATTCCAAACGTCACACATGAAATAGCCGAATAGCCATTCTCCTTGAGTGAGCTCCACACTGAAGTTAAAACACATAGCCCATATGGCTACTAGCATATCAGCTAACGCAAGCGAAACCACAAAGTAATTCGTAATGACACGTAATTTTCTATGCCTCATCACTGAAACTATGACCAAAAGATTTCCTAAAATTGCTGCCAGGATTATTAAGAGCATGATGAGACATTTCAGTATAATTAGAAATATTATAAAAGGATCGTCTATAAATTGGTTGCTGAAAACCAGGTCGCTGGTTGTCGAGTTCAGGTCTAAGCTTTTGTTCAAGTATCTGTCCGTTAGGTACATTGATGTGGACAGGTTTCTAATGTCCAGGGTTAGGTTTTCAAGGTTGGTTACGTCGAAGGTTTCTCGTTGCATGGTTCACATCTTAGATGTCGGTCAAGTGAGGTTCACGGATTTCGCTTTGAAGTGAACCGCTGCGGAAATCCTGCTTCGGTGGTCCATTGTCTTGACGTAACCTGTTGAAGAAAGATTTTCCGGTTAGTGAAAAATATTTAAGTTGGTCGATATTCTATAAAGTTCTTCTATAATATAAAGTTCGCCCTAAGGGGTGAGATTTTTTTAATACCAGCAATTTCTAATTTTGAACCGAGAAATGTCGTAAGAGGAACAATGTTGAGGTAAATATATATTTATATATGTTATTGTATATGCCTAATGATTTGAAAAGAGTAACCATGGAGTTTCTTGCCGGTTCTTCTCCATGGAAGCGACCAACCCGAACCGTGCTTCTATTTCGACGTTTTATAAGTGTGAAATTAAGAAGTATTGGGCCTATGTGAAATAAAAATATATGGTTTTAGTTTTTTTTTTTTTAGTTTTACTGAACTTTAGTGCAGTTACACCATTGGTTTTTGCTTTGCAGGAAAACATGGAGTCGAAAACTATATACGGTTGAGAAGAATATCAAAGAGGTATGTATAGTCGTGCTTCTGTACCAGGGACTCGCCATCTGTCACGTTGGCACCTTAATATATATCTTCGGCGAAAAGTGGGTATGTGTATACTACATACCTATGCGTACCCATTCAGGGACCCTTGTGAGTAAGCGCGACAAAATTTTTTCTACAATAAAATACGAAAATTACTCCACTCTTTCTGTAAGCCTCATGAGGGATGTTTAATTCTATTTGTTTTTTGTGTTTATTCTAATTGTGCATCATAGAGATATCCCCTACGAGCCAGACTTAAATCCGTAAAAAAGCTGTCAAAATTGATCAAGCATTTCTATGATAGGTCTACATTCTTCTACGTATGGTCGACCAGTGATCACAAATTAGGTTGAACTATGGAAGATTTCCCTCGAGACGTCGATCTATCAGCTTATTACTTTACGTACTCGTAAATATAATAATACAATATCCTACCTTGACATCTTGCATACAGTGACACAGAAAATAAGACAGTTCTTTTTTTTTAGTTTTTTTTATACAACAGTGTGGCAAACAAGCATACGGCCCAACTGATGGGAAACGGTTACCGTAGCCTATTTACAGTTGTCTTTTACAAGTTGTAGGGTGTTGTGAATATGTCCTTATAACGATGCAATTAAGCGAATAGCTCCAAAGATAATAAAAAAAAACAGGTTAATTTCAGAAACTATTAATAATATAAAAAAGCCGCGGTGGCCAAGTGATTCGAGTTTTCTGCAACACAAATATTACATGTTCGAATCCCAACTGTACCAAGTTTTTCTGAACTTAAGTACAGTGTTTAGTCCCACGAGATTTACGGCGAAGGAAATACATCGAGAGAAGGAAACCTGCATACTTTTGAGAAGAAATTCAAAAACGTTAGATAATAGTTGTGCTTGAGTAACGTCGATTGACTAGCCATCTGTCACGTTAGTACTTACAATAAATCCCCGGTAGAAAGTAGGTGGGTGGGTACTATCTACACACCTCTGCCTACCCCTACGGGGACCCTTATGGGAACGTGTGAAGATAAGATATCAATAAGATTACAAAAAAACGCAGTTCAATTCTACGTGTATAAAATAAACCGCATTAAATTTGTTTCGCATTAATATAAAGTTTGTTTAAAATACTAACAAACCTACACATCAAAAACATCACGCCGAGTCCTTAACGTGGTAGGCAAAAATATATGTACTTATTTTTTTCTTCGTTGTGCGCTATTATTTATTTGAGTTATAATAATGAGCCGTGGTGGCCGAGTGGTTCGAGCAGTTGCCTGCGACGCAAAGGTCGCAAGTTCGAATCCCGACTGTACCAATGAGTTTTTTCTGAACTTAAGTACAGTGATTAGTCACACCACGAGCTTTACGGTGAAGGAAAACATCGAGAGGAAACCTGCATTAACCTGAGAAGTAATTCAAAGGCGTATGTAAAGTCGTGCTTGAGTAACGGCGATGGACTCGCCATCTGTCACGTTGGCACCTAATATACCTCTGGCGGAAAGTGGGTGTGTGGGTATTACCTATACACCTCTGCCTACCCCTTCGGGGACCCTTGTGGGAAGGCGTGAGGATATTATTATTTATTTATTATTATTATAATAATAATATATCCTCACGCCTTCCCACAAGGGTCCCCGAAGGGGTAGGCAGAGGTGTATAGGTAATACCCGCACCCTTTGAACACACCCACACTACCCTTTGAATTGCTTCTCAGACGTATGCAGGTTTCCTCTCGATGTTTTCCTTCACCGTAAAGCTCGTGGTGTGACTAATCACTGTACTTAAGTTCAGAAAAACTCATTGGTACAGTAGGGATTCGAACTTGTGATCTTTGTGTCGCAGGCAACTGCTCGAACCACTCGGCCACCACGGCTTTCTATTTATTTGAGTTAAACTGTCCTATTCTGGGGCACGTCAACAGACATTCAATCAATATACGAGTATAAACGTAGCTTAATCCAAACATTATGAGGCTATTAAGACAGTGACACATAGCATTTATACAATAGATTGACGCTGTACTCAAACTGTTTAATAGGCAAAGTTAAATACTAACTCATATTGTTTGACGATCAATGTTGATACGAGTTTAGGTAACTTAGTTCAATAGATAAAGTGCGGGCACTGGGGATATTGATTGTGGCGTTTAGGCGTCTTCAAAGGGTAAGATTGAGGCAGAGGCAATTATTGAAGTTTAATAGTCTTTTTTACGTGGGAAATAATCATGAACTTGGTGAGGGTTTGACAGACTCCTACTGACAAAATAAATAATATATAACTTGGGACAATTCCACTCGAATTGACCTAGTCCTAAACTAAGCAAAGCTTGTATTGTGCGATATACATACTTACATATTCATATCTTCACGCCTTCCCGTAAGGGTCCCCGAAGGGGTAGACTGAGGTGTATAGGTAGTACCCACACACCCAGTTTCCGCTTATACATACTTATATAGATATACTTATAGATAGTAGTTGCCTGCGTCACATCGATCGCAAGTTCGAATCCCGACTGTACTAATGAGTTTTTCGAAACTTAAGTGCAGTGATTAGTCACACCACGAGCTTTGTGAGTGAAGAGGAGAGTGAAGGAGAACATCGAGAGGAAACCTGCATACGTCTGAGAAGAAATTCAAAGGCGTATGTATGTAGTCATGCGTGAGTAACGTCGAAGGAGCCATTTGTCATGTTGGCACCTAAAATATATCTACGGCGAAAAATAGGTGCGTGGATATTACACACCTGGTACCCCTTCGGGGACGAGTTTTGTTGCGAGATGTGTAGATATATTGAAGACATTACAATCAAGTAGATTGGTACGTAGCTAAACAGACTAATCTTAAATTTAATTAAATCCTTCAGCTAATAATAGCTTTATTAACGAAGAGAAATTTCATCAGCTCCTCAATTCAAACACTTTAAGGGATTTTCAGATCCATTGCGATTTAGATTAGAATTCAAATTTCTTTGTACAATTTAGACAATGCTGTTAGTGGACTAAAACTTAATGACACACCAGAGTGTGTACAGTTAATTAAGTTCGCTATAAGTATTGCTCTGGCGATACACTAATACATCTTTGTAGCTATTTGTTTTATTTAATCGTCAATAAGATATATTCGCAACACCATAACTTCTAGAAGACAACTTGATCTTCTATATATATAAAAATTAATGTTGTATGTCCTTTATAGAATTGTAAACGGCTCGACCAATGTTAATGAAATTTTCTGTTTCTTCAGGTGGATTCGAGAATGGTTTATATTAACAATTGGACCCGATAGGTAGGGCCACTGGGTCCGTGGCTTTTGTTCATTCAGCCAAGCGAAGCTAGGCGGGACAGCTAGTTCGGTATAAAAATCAATCGCCGTTCATTAGTCACGCAAAAAATCAAGATTGCCATGACGGATTCTGATGACTGTATTATGTATTTGAACGGATCTCTTTTCACGTTGTCATATATACGTCTGTGCAGTACAGCAATTTGTCACATCAAGAATTTTACGGTGAAGGAAAACATCGGTAGGAAACCTGCATACGCTTGAGAAGAAATTCAAAGACGTATGTAAAGTACTTGAGGAACAGCGTTGTCATTTATATATACCAACTCTGCCTACCCCTTCGGAGACCCTTTTGGGGAAGGCGCGATGATACGTAGACATAGTGAAATCTCATTTAACCTCATTAATATTTTTGACAGACAGCCCAAAACTTTCAGGGCATAAAAACTTTAGGTTTCTCCGCATCTGCTAATCGTGCCGGTTTTACTAAAAAGGAGGCACCATATATCATTTGACAGATGCCACGGCGCATGTGCGAGCATTTATCTTGTCAGTAATCTTTTTTTACGTGTACCCTTAACTTTGAGGTTTGAAGAATTTTCGCAACTGAAATTCAGAGGTTTAACATAATTTTAATTGTTCGCTTAGAAATGAAAATACGCTATGTATGTTGAGAGCAATAATCAACAACACTTTTGCCTACCCCTTCGGAGACCTTTCAGGAAAGGCGTGAACATGCTATTAAGTAATTATAATAATTAGTTTAGTTGATGATGATTTTTCCGAACTTAAGTACAGTAATTAGTAACACCACGAGCTTTACGGTGAAGGAAAATATCGAGAGGAAACCTGCATAAGTCTGAGAAGCATTTCAATGGCGTATGTATAGTCGTGCTTGATTAACGGCGTTGGACTCGCCATCTGTCACGTGGGCACCTAAAATAAATCTCTGGAGAAATGTGGGTGTATGGGTATTACGTATACACCACGCCTACACCTTCGGGGGACCTTGTGGGAAGGCGTGAGGATACATTATTATTATTATTATATAATTAGTAAACAAACAATCAAACACCCCCTATCTGAGCCATACACACTGAGATTGAGATTGAAGTATTCCAGAATTTAATATTTTCATACAGTTTGTATGATACCCACACACCAACTTTCCGCCAGAGGTATATTAGGTGCCAACGTGACAGATGGTGAGTCCATCGCCGTTACTCAAGCACGACTATACATACGTCGTACAATCGGCCACCACGGCTCTAAAATATTAAAATAAATGTTATTTGCAAAGTGACAGTTTCATTATTTGCACACATTTCATGGCCCCACTGGCAGGAAGCGGCGATGAGCGCAAGAACTTTTAATGAACAAAGGATAATAATGGCGGGGAGAGAGCAACATTCATTTGTTGCATAATGGCTGACTCAGACAGAAACAACACATGTTTTAATGTACGTTCAAAATGACTTGTTTTAATTTAAATATATACATCTTCACACCGTCTCACGAGGGTCTCGAATGCATTCGCAGAGGGGTAATAATAATAATAATAATAAGTGCCTGATGCAGAAAGCATTACTGCTCGAAACGGCACGTATTGTGAGGAGATTTCTTTCTCTGGGACCCTAACCAAACCTTGGACCCTGGTCCCGATACCGGTGGGCCCCTATATTTTATATTTTTAAATATTCTTTTATATATATATATATATGTATATCGGAGGATGAAAATAATTTAGGTGCCATTGCTATCCAGCGTGGCAATGCTGCTAGTCTTCTTGGCACGTTGCCTCGGGATACCGATTTGGGACAAATATTTTATCTGTAAGTAGTTAGTTTCAACTGTTCTTCGTAAATATTATTAATTGTTGATATTGTAAATAAAGTGATATTTAGGTGCTGATGTGGTAGGTGGCAAAAATGAACTCTTCTTAAGTCGCGTCTTCAAATATTCTCAAACGCATGCAGCATTTCGATGTTTTGGTTTTTCGTTGTATTATTTCTCTAAGAAAAATTAGTAAATAAATGTGATTAGTCACACCACGAGCTTTACGGTGAAGGAAAACATCGTGAGGAAACCTGCATACGTCTGAGAAGAAATTCAAAGGCGTATGTATAGTCGTGCTGGAGTAACGGCGATGGACTCGCCATCTGTCACGTTGGCACCTAATATACCTCTGGCGGAAAGTGGGTGTGTGGGTATTACCTATACACCTCTGCCTACCCCTTCGGGGACCCTAATGGGAAGGCGTGAGGATATTATTATTTTATAATAATGTGTAAATTCTTAAAGATATTCTTCTGGCAACACTGTTGAAACAACAAAATGAAAAGGAATTCCAAGCCAGTATAATATAGTCTAATTCCAAACAAGTTACGAACAGAAGTCGGTATAATTTGAAATTCTCATTTTCAATCTCATGATTAAATTGATTCCTAGTCTTCGTGATGATGATAAGTATTTATATATATAACATGGTAAACAGGCTGGACCCAATATGCGTGTCTAGAAGAAAAAATTGTAACGTTTAAAGGTTTTTTAAATATGTATGTTAATGTCCGCGTGGAAAAAAAAAAATAAAAATTAAAAAAAAAACAGTTTCTAAAGTAAAAGAAGCCTAAGTTACTCCTTTTTCGTCAGCTCCAGCGAAAGCCCGTCAAAAAGATTAGCCGGAAGAAATAGACAGACTGACAGACAAAAAAATTTAGAATGATATTTTGGTATATAGGTAAACATCGATATGCTAAATGCGGTTACTTCAATATTACAAACAGACACTCCAATTTACTTATCACTATTCTTAGAAATTTTAATACATGGCGTTTTTTTTTTAATGCTAGGTCTTTATTTACCTTTCCATCCTGTATATTTCGTTTACAGTTTTTACATCGGCTATAAAACCACTTGCAACGCTGTCTGACCTAATTCTCTAACAAGCATAAAGTATGTATACAACCTATTTCGCATGGAACGGGGTAATTTTTTAAATCAAGCCACGGACCCTGAGGGCGTAAGTGTATTGACGCGGGGAAAAATCGTTTATGGAAAAGATTGGTTGGGCCTGCCATTGGGCAGGTGATTTTCTCTTATATTTTAGGGTCCAATAAATAGGGTGAATTTAGCTTTGGATCATCCAAAAATAGATTTATACATTCAAACAATATATGCCGTGGTGGCCGAGTGGTTTGAGTTGCCTGCAAAACAAGCATTGTAAGTTCGAATCCTGACTGTACCAATGAGTTTTAATGAACTTAAGTACAGTGATTAGTCACACCACGAGGTTTACGGTGAAGGAAAACATCGAGAGGAAACCTGCATACGTATAGAAATTCAAAGGCGTCGTACTTCAGTTAGCGTATAGTAGTGCTTGAGTAACGGCAACGGACTGACCATATGTCACGTTAGCACGTAAAATATATCTCTGGCAGAAAGTGGGTGTTGTGGGCACACCATAAAAACCAAGGTTCAATGAACCGAAATTCAGACTAAATTTAAGAACTCGTGCGGCAAATGTAGACGCCTCATTTATCTCCCTACAAATATAAATAAATATACATTAGCATCACACCCCACACAATTTAACCGCAAATGAGGTTCTCACGTTTCAAAGTACAGACAGGCCTATTTTGAATAAGTAGGGTTATACTAAATAATAATAGCCGCCGGAATAAATACGCCAAAATGTTATAACAACCCCATCTTTTCAGTTCTCCTACTTTTTCAAGCACGACTAATACTATTACTATTACGTCGTTGAATTTCTAGTCAAACGTATGCAGGTTTCCTTTTGATAAAGTATCAACTTAATCTTCACCGTAAAGCTCGTTGTATAATTAAATCCGTCCCGGCTTCCCACGGGTGGACATCAGATTTTTTTTATAAAAGAAAATATACCCTAGTCATTCAGGGTGAATGTAGCTTTCCAATGGTGAAAGAATTTTTCAAATCGGTCCAGAAGTTTCGGAGCCTATTCAATACAAACATACTTACATAAAAATCTTTCCTCTTTATAATCTTAGTATAGATCGCTGTTCATACATTCATATAAAACTTATTAGTACATTCGGATTTCAACTTCGCAATGTTTGCGGCCACCACGGATCTTGAATACTGCGTTAGTATATTTGTAGTACAGACACGAATCTTTATTTATTTATGTGGTCAATGTAGGTATATTTTTCGTTATTTTTTTCTTATTTTAATTATGTTCTCAGTAACATAACACATATGTAACTCAGTACCTACTGAGTTAGCACTGTAGTCGTGTGACCTGTATTTCAGGTTTGAGGTCTTCTAAACTTTAGTACACCGATTTGTAACATAATTAAAATAAGAAAAAATAAGGTACGTACCTACGTATCTAAATAAACTAAACGGTCATTCTAAAGGCTTGTTGCTACTGCATTGCGTTCGCTAACTCGAGCGAGTCATTCGTTATTCAGCCAGACACGCCCAGTAACTTAACAAGTTATAGCGCTATATCACGTAATGCTTAGCACTTTTAAATTTAGGGAACCCAAAAACATAGGGGTTTTTTATAGCCTCAACCTTTCCCAAAATGGACCCTAATGGGGTGGGCAGAGGCGTAACGCCTTCCACTATTGATAAATTTAGGTGCCTACATGACTGATTAATCCATCATCGTTCATCAACTTATCATCACGCCAAGTCAGTAAGCCAACGGAGTAGAGTGCTAGTTATATCTAGCCTTATAGACCTATTTCGCTTCATTCACATACAGAAATATTTTCATACAGACTCTCTGTCAAATGCCTTGGGCAATCCAATAAGTCTTTGAATTTCTTCTCAAGCGTATGCAGTTTTACGCTTGACGTTTTTTTCGCCACAAAGCTCGTGGTATGATTCAGATACACATTGTTACTGTCGAGATACGAACTTGCAATCTGTGCAGGTGACTTACCACGGCTCTTTACATAAAGATAAGTACGATACGTGCATTGATTATGGGCTAACGTTTTGCTGCGAGGTCGTTTTTGTCTCTCGGACCATTGGCTCAAGGCGGATTACTGTAATGGAATTATTTGTCTGCCTCATTCTCTTCGGATTTGTTTCTCGTGAATGTCGTATTTTTTATTAATAATATAATATGGACGGGATCGTCAAGATTACTCGATACGCGCGAGCATGTATAAAGAATGATAGTGATGAATGTGAACGGAACGAAAGAGTAGTAAGTCTAGAGAGAACTGGCGCTCTACTACGAGACACAATACAAAAACAAAGGCGATGTCCCTCTCTCTGCCTTCCCATGAGGGACTCGGCGTCATGATATGTATGTTATATAATAATAATAATAACCCTGTGATATTTTTTCATTCCATACACTTTGATTTATTAATTATGAGATGATCAAATATATCACTCCACAGAAGGTATATATTAATCACACCACGAGCTTAACGGTGATGAAAACATCGATAGGAAACTGCTGAGAATAAATTCAAAGGTGTATGTATAGCCGCAGTGGGAAGATACAAGTCCACATAGATACTTAAAATATATTGCTGAGGAAAAGTGGGTGTGTGGTTCAACACAACCCTGCCCACCCTTGAGGAAACCTTGTGGAAGAGGTTATACACCTTAATATATATAAATTACGCTTCACGTTGTTTGTCCGCAATGGACGCTTAAACTACTTAACCGATTTTAATCAAATTTGCACACCGTGTGCAGTGAAAGATCCAACTTGAAAGATAGGATAGCTTACATCACTATTAGACGATAGGTGGCGCTGCGATCGTGTTTCAGGAAGTTTAACTTTTCCCCCGGGTGAAGTTGTTCCTCTCTGTGTGTTTTAAGGTGGATTCGAGAATGGTTTAGATTCACAATTGGACCCGATAGGTGGCGCTACGATCGTGTTTCAGGAAATTTTACTTTTTCACCCGGGTGAAGCTGGTCGGGACAGCTAGTTATTTATGTATCTTTGTGACCTAAGCTTCAAATCTTTTAGGCTTAGGTTATGCATCCATCAGATGTTGCTGACAGTACACACAATACCTCAGTTCTTTTAGGTATCTGCTTAATATACCGATCGGATGGTGTCGACTGTACGCACAATTATTCATAACGTCACCGTCAACACGCGTACCATTTATGACACGAGCCATTAATTCGACGTCAACAATTACCCCTGACCTGTCAGCCCGGCGTATCATGATGAAAAATATACCGGTGATATTACAAACGAGATTCTCGCTAGTCACAAATTATTATCATTTAAAATATCGTCACTGAACGCTGTCGGAGAGTTTAAATTCGTTATGGACTATTGACGTGATCGAATTGTATATACATTCTTTTATGACGTTAAACGTCTAATAAATCTATGAACTGAACAGTAAAAAGGATGACCCATTGTCCCGTTACGATTGGAGCGACACAGGAGCGAGCGAAAGGCACGATCTTGTTATGACGTTGTCACGTTAGACTATCATCCGTAAGCCGACTTTACAGACAGCTAATTCTTTTATACAACAAGAGTGGCAAACCAAAGAACGGCCCGCCTGATGGGAAGCGGTTACGGTAGCCTATTTACGCTCACGATACCAAAGTAATACATGCGCGTTGTCCACTGTGTTCAGAGAGGAATACTGTGTTGGCAGCATAATGGGACTCATCTCTCTGCTGCCAACACAATATAACAATCCGAACACAGTGGGCAAGGAGCTCGTTATTGGAAACCTTATTCATCGCGCAGGAAAATTGTTTTATATAGCTACGGGCGTCTATGGTTGGAGACTTGGAGGAGAGTTGGAGATCGTGCTATACCCTATATCTCATATCACAAACCCAGATAAGTATTAAGACCTAGGTAGTTAATCTTAAAGTTTTTAATGATAAATTATTTATTTACTAGCGGCTTCTCCCGCTTTAAAATCGGTTTCAAATGTAGTTTTATTTTCTGAAAAACTTATCCTATGTGCTAACCCAGTTTATAATTAATATCTGTTCCATATTTCATCCTCCAATTTTCCACGGATGAAACCGTAATAAAATAAGTAAGAAATAAGAAGCTTTCCTGACGATAAGTGGACATCGCAGTTCGTGGACGCTTGTAACATCAAGGGGTTCGATTCTGAGAAAATCCTCAATGGGGAATTCATTTCACAACGAAAAGGAACACTCGAAAGGGAACGCCTTTGAAGTACTTTGAACCCGAACAATAAAAGACCTGTTAGCACCAATCTATATTTATTTATGTTTAACACACACATACATATCACGCACACATGCTTACCATCAGGCGGACCGCATGCTTGTTTGCCACCCTTATTGTATAAAAAAAATCACGTCGAGTCCCTCACAGGTACACAGAGAGAGCAGAGGGCCAGTTCTTTCAAGGCCAACAGACTCTGTTATATTTTTTGTTTAACTATTTATATTTAGCATAAGTAATCACTATAAGTGTAAAAAATAAACAAATAAATACCATGGGACAATTCCACACAAATTGACCTAGTCCCAAATTAAGCAAAGCTTGTGTTATGGTAACTAGACAAAGATATATTTACTTATATAGATAGATATATAAATAAATACATAGGACATCCAAGACTAAGGTACAAATACTCGTGTTCTGCATAAAAATATCTGCCCTCAATGGGATTCTAACCCGCGACCTCAAGTTTCGCAGTCAGGAGCTCTAACCACTAAACCAGACGGCCGTCCATAAATGAGCGCGTTAGGTTTAAGCATGTCAGTATATATATCATTATTACAAAAAAATCCATAAAAAATCTCAGCCTACCCCGTTAGGGACTCGGCGTGATAATATGTATGTACGTATTATAAAACAATTTGGTAATTAATGATTCTGATATTCATATCATATTTATGGCTTAAATAAGTGTCTGAGTAAAAAAAGTTATGGGATAGTAAGTTAAGTGGGTAATCAGGCTTTTCCACCCTTATATTGCTAGACTGAGGTGACCGCTTGCCATAAGGAGCGGACCGTAAGTCGAACCTATACATCATAGCTATGGTGTCCGCTTACATTGTATTCGCATAATAAATCACAGTTATTTTCAATAAAGCGGAAAGAACCAGAGAATAATGTGTAGGGAGGTCCTGCTTTGATTAATGACGTTATCGATCCTCCCGGGTGTTTGCTGAAGGTATTAGGGACATACATACATCATGTCTTCCTAGAAGGATTCCCGAAGGGGCAGAGGTATGTAGTACTAACGCAATAACTTTTCGCCGGAGATATATTTTAGGTGCCAACGTGACAGATGGCTAGTCCATAGCTGTTTCTCTAGCACGACTTAGAAAGTCTTTGCGATCGTACGCAGGATTCCTCTTGGTGATTAATGAAGGAGTTTCCTTCTGCAAACGCTCAGGCTATGGAATGAGCTCCCCGTTGGGGTTTTCCCTGGAGGGTATAGCATGGAGTTCTTCAATAAGGGTGTGAATAGATTCAGAAGCAGCGCGCGAGCGATACCCCTGGTGTTGCAAGGGTCCATATGCGGCGGTTACCGCTTACCATCAGGCAGACCGCATGCTTGTTTGCCACCCGAGAGATATAAAAAGAGATTTTTTCCTTCACCGTCACTTCATGTTGATAATTATCACTCTGGTACTGCTTAAGTTCAGAAAATCTCGTTGGTAAAGACGACATTCGAACTGGCAATCTTTGTGTTGCAGGCGCCTACGCGAAGCACTCGACCACCACGCTCCTATTATGCTTTAAATCAGGGGTGCAATAATGAAATTGCGAATCATCATTTGAATAAAGAACTGATAGTCACGCTCAAATATAATTCTCCACGGTGTGAATGCGTACACAATCGAGTCGTATGTCAGAGCGGAGAGCCAGTCACGTTAATCGACTCGCATCAATCATGACAGTCCACGCATCCTTATATTTGGTTCCTGCACGTGATCCGCATGTTATTAAGTGAGAGATCACTCAAATTTAGACTCACTTATTCGTTACTACATAGCATTTTGGACAAGATTTCAGCCAGATTTAAGGCACAATGGTTGGAGAACAGGGCATTACGCGCAGACGTGGACGGCCAACGAAATTTAGATTTTTTTATAAGAAGCCATTTTTGATGAATAGAGGTGTTGGTGTTGTTGTAGAGTTGATGTAGAGGAGGAGAGTTGTTGTAGAGGAGAAGAGAGGAAGACCAAGATTAACATACATGGGTCAGATCAAAGAAAAAGTGTCTCTAATGACGTATAAGGAGGTCAAGGAGGTTGCGCTGGACAGAAGTGAATGGAAGGGGCTGCATCAGAGACGCCGACAAGATCCCAGCTCTTAAGTATGTGATGATGAGAAGTGTTGGCGCTGAGGTGACTTGCCATGTCATTTATTTACACTTAAATATTTCTTCGGTGAAAAGAAGATGTGTCACTATACACCTACCCCTTCCTACGACCTAAAAGTATGACTTTTTAATTAACGTTAAAATGTTAATTATTTTACACAATATTAAGTTGAGCTCAGTCTGTGTTTTGAAGGAAATTTCGCTCTACCAACGGAGTTATGTAAATGATAAAGTCTCATTATCGCCGAGAAGCTACCGACAAGTCCGTTGTATCAGCATAATTACCAAACTTTTGTTAAATATTGCTGCCAGCTAAATTCTCCTTATACTGTTCCCGTACGACCTGATGAGACACAGTAATATCCTGTGAGAAACGTGTTCGGACTTAATGCTCAGGCTTGTGCTTACAAGCAAAATTCAAAATATTCTACCCATCGTAAGCGAAAGAGGGAGCACTTATTAAAAAATACCGATTACATAGTTTCCGAAGAAAAACCTGTCAGGAGAAGAAACGGATAAACATACTTCATGTATATTTATACATACACTAGCTGTCGCGCCCAGCTTCGCTCAGTAATAAAAAACACGTTTTTTAACTATTGTTTCCCCTATGGTAGCAAAAATTTAAAAACGTGCTTTTTATTAAAGTTGATTTTCATAAAATCCGTTCTTAGCTGACCTCTAAACCGCGTAAGGAATACTCCTACCAAATTTCAAGTCAATCGGCCTTATAGTTCCTGAGATACATAGATATCATCACGACGAGCCCCTAACGGGGTAGACAGAGAGAGTAGAGCGCCAGTTCTCTCTAGACTTACATACCTCTTTCGCTTCGTCCACATTCATCAGTCTCTTCATACATGCTCGTCGGTTTCGAGTATTCTTGACGTTCCCGTCCTTGAGTGTCCGATCGATTTGTTTCGATTCGATCTAGGTAATTGGAACGTGGTATTATATGATACTATTACATATATAGTTTTCTCAAGCTCAAGTTTCCTCAAGCCTCTCCGCAAGGGTCACTGAAGGGGTAGACAGAGGTACAGGTACAGTAGTACACAATCTTACGCAATCTTTGTAATTATATCATAATCCTCTTCCTCACGTGTCTAGGTAATACCTACACACCCACTTTCCGCCAGAGGTATATTAGGTGCCAACGTGACAGATGGCGAGTCCACCGCCGTTACTCAAGCACGACTATACATACGCCTTTGAATTTCTTCTCCGACGTATGCAGGTTTCCTCTCGATGTTTTCCTTCACCGTGAAGCTCGTGGTGTGACTAATCACTGTACTTAAGTTCAGAAAAACTCATTGGTACAGTCGGGATTCGAACTTGCGACCTTTGTGCCGCAGGCAATTGCTCGAACCACCCGGCCACCACGGCAAACACAGACACAAAAACACTCTCAACAGATCCATCCCACAGCCTTAGCGGAAGGAAACTCCTTTGAGACCGCCTTGTACGAGACATAATGAACTCCCGTCGATGGCGAGAGGTGCAGTGCAAGATAGCCGTGGGCTTCGTGATAAACAGTTCGACAGAACACTCCGTTATACAAACATGTTTACAGCCACATGATCGCCTAATCAACGAGTTAATTACGATTTACAGTGGAGTTTAATTCCTTTATCTTTTCCAGAGAAACATTGCTGTAAAGAGATGTGTAATGTTATTAGTTCAGCGCGTTCAACTGTGATAGACAACGCAAACAAAGGAATCTTTGAGTTGCGTATATCTTGCCTTCTTTGTTGACAAGAACTCAACTACATAGAGGGCTACTCTATTGGTCAGAAAACTTTACTTCGAAGGTAAAGGTCACACGTTCGAACCTCGCTTCGTAGGATAATTTTTAGAACCTTAAGTGTGAACGTGTGTGGTCAGTATTGTACGTCAGGAATGGACAAACTGTTGAAATTTTTATTTACCGTTTTTTTTATATACCACATGGGTGGCATACAAGTATGCGGGCCGCCTATGGACGCTTGCAACACCAGGGTATCACTCGCGCGTTGCCGATCCTGTAGGAATCTTTTCATAACAAACACATCAACAAATACATCACGCCGAGTCCCTAGCAGGATAGGCAGAGAGAATAGAGTGTCAGTTCTCAATAGTCTTACATACCGTTTTCGCTTCGTCCTAATACTACATAGATACTACATCCTCTACATAGATACGTTATGCATACTTAGGCTGGACATTGGTATAAATAAATAAATAAAATAAAAATAAAAAAAGCCTATATTTCTTACAGAATCTAAGTTTACAAGATAGTGGTGTTAGTAACATATAAGTGTAATTATTTTGAATGTAAGTTTTAGTATGTTTTAGTTTAGTTTATAACGAGATTACGGTTTTTTCTTTTTCTTTTTGTTATTCTGCTAGAACCCCTCTGCAGGTAAAAGCCTCTTCCAAAGTGAGCCAGTCTTCTCTGGATTTTTCTGAAATCATCCAATTCGGACCCGCTGTGCATTTTATTTCATCCTCCCATCTATTTCGGGGTCTTCCTATCCTTCTTTTGCCAATTGGCCCTTTCCACTTTCCACACATTGGATATACATATATGTATTGAATTACATTACATTACATACCTCAGTACATATATATGTAGTTATAAATACATAAGACATATGTCTTCGGCCTGAACTTGCCCCAACTTGAAATCGAGCATGTATGAAGAGACTGAATGTTGATGAAAGGAAAGAGATCTGTAGGAGAGACCTGGTGCTCTACTCTCTTAACTCTTTTGGGGACTTACCCTTTTTTTTATATGTTATTAATATCATCATTGAAACTCAAGATGATCTCAATAAACTCAAACTAATTTATCTTATTAAATTTACCTTTGCAAAGTACTTTATATTCTGTATTGTAATTTTTATTCTGTATTAACTTTTTCTCGGTAATTCATAAATAAACGATTTTCGTCATACATTTTATTTTAATAAGGATAACGAATCGACTTATTATTATATGTTTCGTAATTATAAATACATACCTGATACATATGTTATGTTCGTAAATAACACACTTTAATTCAAGGTAAGACTAATAAGAATTAAAAAAGTACGAATTTAATTACTCTCCCAAAAGACCGATCGACTAAGTTTTCCAAAACAAAAAAAAACACAAGTTACTTAAAACATTTATCATAACACGTATTAGTTTAAAAAAAGAAGTTCCACACCAACTCACCCAAAAACAATAATAGTACCAAAGTGTTCCACTATTTTGCACAAAATAACTTTTCCACACAACAAATACCACACTTTGATATTTCAAATATTTAAATAAAGAATATACTCCGAATAAAGCGGGCAGCACACGGGCGGCAGCTTCCTCCGCGCCCTCAGACAGACTGAAGTGATTCTGCAGTACAATATTCCATAGCGCAGGTTCAAAATCGCCGTATTGTGAAAGCGGCTTTATGCAGCACACTTGTTCTGGGAATCTCTCGTGTGCACCGCACTTGGCGGTTGGAAAAACAATCCATTAGCTAATTCCAATAAATAAATTGGTACACCGGCTTGTTATAATCAAGAATATTGGCTTTTAAGCTCTTTCACTATATATTATGAAAGTCCCCCGTCGCGTATGTCTGTTTTTATACGGTTTTTATATATCTAGTCTGTTCTTCTCAGACATACATCTAGTCTCCTCAGACATGGGTTTCTCAAGATGTTTTTCTTCCTCGTACTGCTTTGTATGCGCTAAATTAAAGGGTTTTCTTCGGTAGCGGGGCTAGGCATCGCCAACTTTATTAGCAGGTGACTACAAAGCATTGAGGATTCCACATTAAAAATTATTATTTATTACCGTACTTATGTTTCTTATTGTACTCCGTCTGTCACGTTGGCACCTAAAATATATCTCTAGTGGAAAGTGGGTGTGTGGGTACTACCTATACACCTCTGCCCCTTCTACTACTCTGCCCTGCCCTGCCTACTACCCCTTCGGGGACCCTTGTGGGAAAGCGTGAAGATATATATATATATATATATATGTATATATCGAGTCGTACTAGAGTAACGGCGAGTCCATCTGTTACTCAAACACGCACTTTATCGCAAAAGCGATTTCTTCCAGGCAACCTAGTGAATATTGAATTTCTTTTTTCCAACCTGCACCTACTCCGTAAAACCAGGGAACTCGTCCTTAAAACTCCTACCTTCACTTCTTCTTCCTATTCCAAATCCTTCACTGCGCAAGCTGTCCGTCTATGGAACTCGCTACCCCAGAACATCAGACTGACAAACTTTTATTTGAACACTATTTCTCTTCATAATTTATTCATATATAAGTATGTTTATGTATATTTTATTGTAAGTATATATATATATATATATATATATATATATATATAAAGTAGGTATATGTTTCGTATTTATTTATTTATATTGCTTAGTATATGTATAATAATAATAAATAATAATATCCTCACGCCTTCCCACAAGGGTCCCCGAAGGGGTAGGCAGAGGTGTATAGGTAATACCCACACACCCACTTTCCGCCAGAGGTATATTAGGTGCCAACGTGACAGATGGCGAGTCCATCGCCGTTACTCAAGCACGACTTTACATACGCCTTTGAATTACTTCTCAGATGTATGCAGGTTTCCTCTCGATGTTTTCCTTCACCGTAAAGCTCGTGGTGTGACTAATCACTGTACTTAAGTTCAGAAAAAACTCATTGGTACAGTCGGGATTCGAACTTGCGACCTTTGCGTCGCAGGCAACTGCTCGAACCACTCGGCCACCACGGCTCTGTGTTGTATATGTATATTATAGTAATTGTGTATATTTCATCCGCTAAACTATCACACCTACCTTTTTTCTTTTTTCTCTATTTCTTTTCTCTCTAACTTGGTTGCCTGGAAGAAATCGCTTTTGCGATAAGGCCGCCTATTATTGTGCGTACTACATGTTGTTCTCTGTTTTTTTGTCATCCTATTTGTTTTTGTAGATGTGTGTGTACAATAAAGGATATTATTATTATAGAGAAAAGGAATAGAGAAAAAAGGTAGGTGTGATAGTTGAGTGGATGAAATATACACAACTACTTAACTATAATATACAATGAATGAATGGAATTGAATGAACTTTTAACTAATGTCGCTTACTTCGATAGCGAAGTATTATGATTTTTGTGAAATGCAGAGAGGAGAGCCTATAGAAAAATTTTACGTCTTGTTACATTGTTAGATGAAAAGAGAAGAATGACAGGCTTTTTTATACCATATTGGTGGCAAATGGGTGCGGTTACCACCGCCTATGGACACCTGGAACACTAGGGGCATCGCTCGCGCGTTGCCGATCCTGCGATCTTTTACACCCTTCTTGAATAATAAAAACAAATGAATAAGCAAAGTAATCAAAGATAAATTATATACTGATAGGTATGTCATAGGCTACTTTTTGTAACGAATATAGACCAGTGGCCTGTTAATTGTTCTAGTTAGGACATAAAGATTCGCCTTAAATGGTAAAAAAAATTTGCCAGTTGACTAATTTTAAGCAGACGGAGTCGCAGGTAACCACTAAACTATAGTAATACCTCGCCACCTTAAAACGTTTGATGTTCACGTCGTAAACTCACCAAAACATTTAATTTAAATATTGTCATGAATTTAAATAATACACTCGAACGATTCCTTAAATGTCTTTGATGTAAGCCTACGGCGGAGCTATCAAATTATAAACAGGTTTTATTAAACTTCCAAGATGGCCGCGCTGACAGCTAAGTTTTTGTTACATCAATTTGGGTCAACAACCAGCGAGCGACAGCCCGGCTGTTGAAAATATCCGTGTTGGAAACCGCTTACCATCAGGCGGACCACAAGTTTATTTGCCACGCATATATATCCTCACGCCATCCCACAATGGTCCCTGCATAGTATAATAAAGTGATGCTTGAGTTACCTCAAATATATCTCTGGCGGAACATCTCTGCCTACCCCTTTGGGGACCCTTATGAAGGCGTGAGGGCATATTTTAGGTTATTATTATTTTCTCGTATAGCTCGTAGGTACTCTAGCGTTGTTTAGTTTGGCTGCATTTTCCGCTCAAACCAAGAATGTGGAAATATTGTAGACGTAGAGCTAATCAATATTTTTTTACTTGATAACGCAATATCGTGGTGATTACGTATCACTACGACAAATACGTCATTAATTGCTTAGACTAACAAAAACAAAACTTTTTTACATTGACTATCGTTATTTTTTTGTTAGTAAGTCTTGCTGAAGTTCCTGTCAAAATAAATATAGATACGTTAAAAGAAATAACACGTTCAGTATTTTGCCTAGCAGCTTCTCAAATACGTTTCGTTATCATACGACAAATCCAAAGGATAACGGTTGGCTCAGAATAAGTTCATAGCAACAATTTTCCCCATTTTCTTTATCTACTACATGTATAGCGCTAGTACGGTGCCTCGCCTAAAATTTGTTTTCTCTGACAGGTTTTTAACTGGAGTTAAACATATCCTACTTGTTACTTTATAAACGTTTATTTACAATAACAACAATTAACAATATTTACAAAGAACAGTTGAAACTAACTACTTACAGATAAAATATTTGTCCCAAATCGGTATCCCGAGGCAACGTGCCAAGAAGACTAGCAGCATTGCCCGCCTGTTAGTTTAAAACAACATGGATTGGAGAATAGACTCAGCTCTGCATTCGCGGTAAGAAAAATCAGACACTTGACTGATCTCATCACAGCCCGTTTAGTTTATTTCGGCTATTTGCATGGCAATGAATTGCTTCTCTTGTAAAGAGTTTATATGTGAGTTTGATCTTTTTCAACCCCTACTTAAAAGGGAACAAATGTTAAAAAAGAAAACCGGGAGTTATTTCGCCTTTTCTTCTCCTGGCAGGTTTTTTTAAACGGTGGTAACTTTATTTTAAACTAAGCATGCGACGTTCAATAAGTGTTCCCTGTGTCCCTGACGTTGAATAAATTATTTAGATTTTGATTTTGCATCCACCTAATGGCCTCATACAATTCCGTTCAGCCGTTCTGGCGTTGGAACAAACTCATAAACTTTCGCATTTATAATATAGCTAGTTGTGCCACGGGGATCACTTGGACACGGGGATCACAATTTTAACAGCCTACCCCGTTAGAGACTCGACGTGATGATATGTATGTATAATTTTATCTAGATTTATTTTCGGAACACACATAGGACCATATCATATGTATTACTCCAGCTATTAATCTATCTCTGTGCCAAATTTCATAGGCAAATGTTAAGTGTACAAAATAAGCACGAAGAAAGATATACCTTCATGATCACAGTAGAACTATTACATCTTATTATAAACAGGGGCAGTTAAACAGATACCATCTTCATGGCCTCTTAAACATTCTTGAATTATGACTGCAATACTGCGTTGTGATAAAACTCCAGACTCGGTGCATAAATGTATTCTTAAAAGCTTTGGAATGAGAAACCGGAACTTGCAACTCGGAATGCTGTTTTCTTCTTACTTATAGATATAGGGGGAGATTGAATACTTACCATTCCTGTAGAACTGTTTCTACTAAACAATATCATCCATACATCTATACAAATAAATAAAATTGGACTGTCTCTTTGTAATATTAAAATAACCGCTTATTATATTAAATGCATATGGATGTATACACGTTACATATAACTTTTTTTTGACAGTCCGTCGGTCTGTTTGACTGTCTGCTTGTTCCGGATAATCTCTGAAACGACTGAACCGATTTTAACGGAAATTTCATTGGCAGATAGCTGATGTAAAAAGGAGTAACTTGGCTACTTTAATTTGGAAACTAAACAAAAACTCTTTTGTTAAATTCCACGCGGACGAAGTCGCGGGCAGAGCTAGTGTTGATATAAGTATCAAGATGTTATTTTGAGCAGGTGTGGCAGGTTGTTCCCTGTTACAACTAACCCCTATTTCCCAATACGCGTTACGCGTTAGGATCGTTCGGCGCTTCACAACACTCCAAACTATAACCGTATATTACACGTACGGGAAAAGGGTTTACAAATTGAGAGAGAACTAGTCCTCTACTCTCGGTGCCTAACCCATGAGGGACTCGGCCAGATGATATGTATGTATAAACATATCCTCACGCCTTCCCACGAAGGCCCCTAAAGGGGTAGGCAGAGTTGTATAGGTAGTGTCCACAAACCGCTTTCCGGCAGAGATATGTTTTAGGTGCCAACGTGACAGCTACTCAAGTACGACTATACGTACGCCTTTGAATTTCTTCTCAGACGTATGCAGGTTTCCTCTCGATGTTTTCCTTCACCGTAAAGCTTGTGGTGTGACTTATCACTGTACTTAAGTTCAGAAAAAAACATTGGTACAGTCGCGATTCGAAGATGTAATCTTTGTGTTACAAACAACTACTCGAACCACTCGGCCACCACCGCCCACATGTACATAGGCATATAATATGTGATCCTCTCGAGAACAAAACACAAGCAAGATGTAGATCGGTCCTAACTAGTTAGTTTAGTAAGGAAATTATTTATTGTAACAGAAAGAAAATATAACAGTGTGAAAGAACACAGGAAGACCACGCTCCAACAACCTAATCAAATCATTCGGACACTCAAGTACCGGAACAAAACGTGGTAAAACTGGGTATATAGGGTTGCGCAACTGCTTCGGTAAATCAACCACTATAGCGAGTTAGTCGCTAGTTGGTATTAATTGTAGCGTAGACGTTGCCTCAGTTTTTCCGCTAGTTGCAACCCTACGGCACGGTAGATGCGGGTCAACAGTCCACTCCAGTGAAGTGGCCCCACTGTGCGACCGACATCTTCCCCAGCCTCTCTCTCAATTAAAACTGAAACTTATCTTTTAAGCACATGTTTTTGTACCCTTTGTAAATATTCGTTCCTCAGACACTCTTACTCGTGCTACAAATGACTTTGAGGTCGTTCTCGAACTTTACAAGGCTTAGCTTGCGATATACAGAATGTCTCAGAGAATAGGACAGTTGATCAAAGAAAGCAAATAAAGAAAAGCAAGCACGGTGTCCATTTTATTACTTATACTCGCAAAAAAAACTTTTAAACTAATTACTAACAGATAATATACCTAATTAGATAATAAAACAAGGGTGTATGATGTCTGCCTGGCTGTTCATTATATATCTAGATAACAGTCTGAGAGCACTAAGAACGCACGGATGTGGAGTGAAAATGGGAAACTTAGTGGTCAACTGCCTACTATACGCCGATGACGCGGTTTTACTGGCGTCATCAGAGGGCGAACTGCAGTCACTAGTTACCATAATGAAAGAGGAATGTGAAAAGAAGGGGCTGCGCTACGCTGACAAGCCTAAGGTTCTGGTATTCGAAAGAGATGAACAAGTGACCGAGTGTGCTATACCGGTAAATAGGCAAATTCTAGAGCAAGTGAATGAATTTGTATATCTAGGAAGCATGTTCACACGAGATGGAAAGTATGAAAAAGATATTGAAAGAAGGATAACTGCCGGAAATAAGGTGAATGGAGCCATGTCGGCGTTGATGGGCAGTAAAAGTCTGAGCAAGAATGCTCGAGTTGCTGTCCACAACGCGATATTGGTACCTACCTTATTGTATGGCAGCGAATCCTGGGTATGTCAGAGGAAGTATGAAAATAGCTTGAATGCAGTTGAGATGCGATCTCTTCGAAAAATGTGCGGCGTAACGATATTAGATCGAATCCGCAATGAAGAGATCCGCAAATCAACTTGGTTGTTTTGGACACATAGAAAGGATGAGTGAAGAAAGATTGACGAAACAGATATACAAAGCAAAAGTGTGTGCAAGAAGAGGCAGAGGAAGGCCATGTTCCAACTACCTGGATCAAATAGATCGCACTCTCAAGGACGGGAACGTTAAGAGTACTCGAAACCGACGAGCATGTATGAAGAGACTGATGAATGTGGACGAAGCGAAAGAGGTATGTAAGTCTAGAGAGAACTGGCGCTCTATACTCTCTGCCTACCCCGTTAGGGACTTGGCGTGATGATATGTATGTATGTATGTAGATAATATTTATTGTAACATAGACTGAAAACTTTGTAAAAGTAATATCTGTCAACTCACTGCAAAGAAATAAAAGGGTTTTATTATTTTATATTCTTTATTTATTTTCGCAAAAAAAACGGCTGTAATGATAAAGTCATACATGGTAAATCTTAGTATGTTTTTTTTATTTCTTTGTCATTAACAGTTTTCGCAGTCTTTCGGAGTGATTTTTTACTAATATTTTAATAACATTTTCATTTGGTTATCATTGGCGCAATTTCTTTAATTTCATTGTCATGGTGATATATTCACGTTACTCGAAAACCTCTAGAAGACTAGGTACTCTTCTATTTTCTAAAACAACACGATTTTTTTTATACTCAAGCATATCATACAATCAATCATATATATATATAAAGTGGGTGTTGGGTATTACCTATACACCTCTGCCTACCCCTTTGGGGACCCTTGTGGGAAGGCGTGAGTATATATTTATATATATCAAGCCGCGTCCTTTACGGGGTAGGCGAAGAGAGTAGAATTTCTCTACACTGACGCGAAAGTGGTCCGTTCGCTTGTCCATATCTTCCCATGCGTAACTTAAGTTTATTATTTTATTTATTAACGGAAATGAGAAGGTATACAATATACATAGCAACTTCTTATAGGGTACGTACATTTTACTCATTATGAAGTCACTTACGTTATCACACGACAATCCTCAATTGTCAAGCTCCAAAGATTATTATCAAAACACGCTTAAACTTGCTACGAAACATCCATGCATATACCGAAGTTTATCCTACAACTTCGCGCCGTGTCAAAAGTTCCGACAATCTGACTTTCTGGAAATTTGTTATTATATACTAAGAGCCCTTAACCCATAAGGGCTTAACAAACTGGGAATGTTGAAATGACACGAAATAATTTATTCACCAGAACGGTTTGTTACATAATGTGATCTTTAAATGTATATAGTGATTGAATCGCGCATTCGGCTAATATTGGCATGCGAATTTATACGTATGTAGGTATTTGAAATTCGAATATTTTTAGTAAAAATTACAATTGAATGAAAACTGTATTTTTTTTCTTTCAAATATTTATATCTATTCATTATATTTACTAGTTGGCCCGCCCAGCCTCGCTCTGATAAATATGGGTGACGCGAAAGAGGTCTGTTAATCTGGAGACCTGGCGCTCTTCTCTCTCTGCCTATCCTGAGAGGGACTCAGCGTGATAATATGTATGTATGTACTGATATATATACAAGTGTTATGTCTAGCAGGTGTAGATCAAATAAGATTTAATCATTTGAATTTTTTCTATGCATATAATTTCATGTGTATGTCTTTACGCCATCCCACAAGGGCCCCCGAAATGGTAGGCAGAGATTCGTGTACCCTTACACACACGTTTCACCGAAGATATATTTTAGGTGCCTACGTAACAGCTGCCGAGGCCATCGCCGTTTAGCAAGCTCGACTATACATTCTTCTTTGAATTTTTAAAGACTAAAGAGAGAGTTTTAACAGTATGTAAGTTTTCTATCGTTGCTTTTCTTCGGAAAGTCTAATAGTCATTACCATTGTATTCAGAAAAGCTCATAGGCCAACAGCCACTCGGCCGCCACGATTTCATTTTCAATTGATCATCATTGATCGATCAAAGCTATTGATGGGAACGTTATGAGTACTCGAAGTATATAAATTGCCTTATTAATGTGGACGAAGCCAAAGAGGTAAGTCTAAAGAGAACTCATGTCGAAAACAACCAAAAAGTTGAGATTTCAAGCGAACCATAATAGAACGTAGACGGCATAAACGAGCAATTCGAACTTTAAAAAGGCCATAGATTTAATTAATGGCTATAAAACCTAACCTCGTTAATTTTATCACGTCATTATAACGTCTATTGGACTTAGAGTACATAAAACGTCACTCAATGTAATTTGATGTAGTACTTAGATAGAAATAACGTATTTTATAAGTTACGAGAGATTGTAGCATAAGCCAAGTTGTATTGGAATGTGCATCGGTCGCTTTGCTAATGTGTAAGTTAGTATTTCACATCACGCCTTCCCATAAGGGTCCTCAAAATCCAAAGGGTTTTATAAAGGGGAAGTTGCGATGCAGACCTATTTAAGCTTCCGTTACCAAGCTGCATTCTGGGAAACTTTGCCCTCGAAATATTCAAATTCATTCAATAGTGGTTGTAAATGTAAATAACCAACGCTATATTGAGATATGTGTTTAAGACATTCGTATATATATTGCCTTCCCACAGGAGTCCCCGAAGGGGTAGGCAGAGGTGTATAGGTAGTACCCACATAACTACTTTCCGCCAGAGATATAATTTAGGTGCCAATGTAAAAGATGGCTAGTCCATCGCCGTATGTATATATCGCCATACTCAAGGACGACTTTATATATATATATATATACGCCTTTGAATTGCTTCTCAGACGTATGCAGGTTTCCCTCGATGTTTTCCTTCACCGTAAAGCTCGTGGTGTGACTAATCATTATACTTAAGTTCAGAAAAACTCATTGGTACAGTCAGGATTCGCACTCGACCACCACGGCTACAGTTTAATAATCTCTTTTTATACTCCTCTTTCAGGCTTCGTATTTGTCAATGTCCAATAACTCGCAATGCAAGCGACACTGGCGGAGGTTTCGATAACTATGTGTTTACGCCGGCGAGAGTAAGTCCAGTGGACCGACTGGGATTCACCATGAAATGTTGTTACTGCATACCATTAAGACCTGCTGCTATAATTATCTGCGTTCTGTCCTTTGTGAGTATCCATTGTACCGAGTATCTGATCAATCAACATCTTTTATTTCGCTTATGCTTAGACGGGCACTTATAAAACGTCGAAAAAGGTGCACGATTCGGGTTGGTCGTTTCCATGGAGAAGAACCGGCAAGAAACTACATGGTTACAAATCATTAGGTATACAATAACAATATTATATGTTACAGCATTAGTACTTAAGTATGGGGGAACAGCGTAGGCCTGACAATAGGTCGTTGCTTACCATAAAAATAAAGATGTAATATTTGTGATGTCCACCGCATCTCGTATGGGGAATTAATCCCCATACCTCAGCCCTACAAAGGTCTCGCACTGTGCAGTTTCAAAAGGAGCTTACTTCTGCGAGAGTACAGCACAGAGGTCTTCAAGTTGAGTGTGAAAATTTTTCCTGCAGAGTCGGAAACTCGCGAGCCATTCCTCTGGTGTTGCAAGCGTCTATAGGCGGCGGTAACCGCTTACCATTAGGCGGGCCGCATGCTAGTTTGCCACCCAAGTAAAAAAATAGGAATCGAAATTTAAATGAATATAAATTAACGCTGAATTTAATTCAATTATAGCTTAGGTCATTGCATTTGATTCAATTGTAGCCAAATTATTTGCATTAAATTCAATTTATAGCATAATTATTTGCATTTAGTTCAATTATAGCATAATTCTTTGCATTTAATTCAATTATAGCATAGTTCTTTGCATTTAATTCAATTGTAGCATAATTTTTTGCATTATAATTCAACTTTCTTCTACCAGATATGGGCTGTGTACGAACTACAAACTGCAGAAAAATTCATCGGTCGGATGGTATCAAACAAGGATGTATTTTTCTACTGCAAATCTGTATACATGCTCTTCTGTGCTACATTTGTAATTTTCTCTGGCGTTTTGATGCTGGGAATTATTCTTGTGAGTATTATTAACTAATATTGTAGAAAACTGTTCTGTCTGGTAAGTGATGACCACCTTCTGTCGACGCGTGTAATTATTCTTTAATAAGTACAGTAATTTATCACAGTACGAGCCATACAGTGAAGGTAAATATAGAAAGAAAAATGAAAAACATATGTGTCATGTTTGACGATCGGCAACGGACTCGCCATTGTCACGTTGGCACCTTGATATATTTCCGACGAAAAGAGAGTGTTGTGTTCTTATGCCTTCTTCCCTATCTTTTCGGGTAACATCTACGATGAAGGGAAAAATCGTAAAGCTGCATACGTTTTAGAAGAAATTTCAACGATAAAGGTAAAATCCTGTGTAATCATTAAAGGGTCCGCTAACGATCGGCCTGGCTTAAAGAAGTTCCGCTCAGTTTCCGGTTAGATGACGGAGGTAGTACCTTTCGTAATTCAGTGACGCATCGTTAGGTTTTAGGCGTAGAGTCGTTGTTCATCAAACAATATTATCTAAGAAGGCTTTCTCGCTTATATCCGGTTATGTAGCAAGAGTTCCCGGAACTCATACTACAACGGCCTAAAAATTTTTTTTTAAACAACAAGAGTGGCAAATAAGCTTACGGCCCACCCGATGGAAAACGGTTACCGCAGCCTTTTTACGCATACAATACTGAAGTATTACTTGCGCGTTGTCACTCTGTGTTCGGAGAGTTATACTATGTTGGCAGCATAATGGGACTAATCCCTCTGCTGCCAACACAATATAACAATCCTCCCCCCTCCCCAAGGAGCTCATTACTGGAACCTTATTCACCGCGTAGGAACACAACACAAAACATTGTGTTATTTGGCTACGGACTTCTATAAGGTGGAGGTCCTCCCCAGTCGGGAAGCTACAAATTCGAATGGGAAATCCGTTATACCCTACCCTCTTATTCTCTCTCTCTCTCTCTCTCTCTCGGCAAACTCGGCAAACGCCGCAAAGTGTAGGACGCCCTCCGACCAGGTGGGATGACAATCTGCGAAGGACTGCTGTCAGGCTAAAGACAGGGCGCTATGGCGCACATTAGGGGAGGCCTTTGTCTAGCAGTGAACTATTATAGGCTGATATCATCATAAGCCTATAATTCCAGCCCAGCAATTCGGCGATCCGTTTTTTTTTTTCGTGCGTGCAGCCGGCGTTTATCTATTTATTTATCTTAATATATATAAATTACGTGTCACGTTGTTTGTCCGCGATGGGCTCCTAAACTACTTAACCGATTTCAATCAAATTTGCACACCGTGTGCAGTTTCATCCAACTTAAAAGATAAGATAGCTTACGTCACAATTGGACCCGATAGGTGGCGCTGCGATCGTGTTTCAGTGTCTTTTTCACCCGGGCGAAGCTGGGCGGGACAGCTAGTTTATTTATAATTTTTTTTAATTCTTCCTAACATTATCGATTTATAAGAATTGATCACGTCAAAAAAGGTCTTTAAACGCCCTTCTGGTATAGAGATCCGAGCTCTTAACTGCGAAGCTTGTGGTCGCGCATTCGTATCCCGCTGTGTGATTAACGTTAATACTTTTTCTTAGTCTTGGATATTTTATGTGCTCCATATTTACCATACTGTAATTTTATGTGCTCCATATTTACCATACTGTAATTTTATGCGCTCCATATTTACCATACTGTAATTTTTTTCCTACCACTGTGGCCCACAAGCGCGCCGCTCGCCGCGTTGGCAAGCGGTTATCTTTTCACACCCTACTTGAAAAACTCTGTGCTGTAATACTCTCTCTGCGGATGTGCAGAATGCTCTGCTAATGAATGTGGATGAAGTGTAAGAAGTATGTAGTTCTAGAGACCTCGCACTCTACTCTCTTTGCCCATACCGTAAGGGACTGGTGATAAGTACTAATTATATTGATCTATGAAGAGACTGATGAATGTGGACGAAGCGAAAGAGGTATGTAAGTCTAGAGAGAACTGGCGCTCTATACTCTCTGCCTACCCCGCTAGGGACTTGGCGTGATGATATGTATGTATTTATGTTGATCTATATTTCTCAAGGGATTTTTAATACAGTATAATAAAATAAAAAGTATAATAAAAAAAAGCCGTGGTGGCCGAGTGGTTCGAGCAGTTGCCTGCGACGCAAAGGTCTTAAGTTCGAATCCCGACTGTACCAATGAGTTTTTTCTGAACTTAAGTACAGTGATTAGTCACACCACGAGCTTTACGGTGAAGGAAAACATCGAGAGGAAACCTGCATACGTCTGAGAAGAAATTCAAAGGCGTTTGTATAGTTGTGCTGGAGTAACGGCGATGGACTCGCCATCTGTCACGTTGGCACCTAATATACCTCTGGCGGAAAGTGGGTGTGTGGGTATTACCTATACACCTCTGCCTACCCCTTCGGGGACCCTTGCGGGAAGGCGTGAGGATATATTATATTATATTAATAAAATGAATGAACCGAATAATTTAGTGTCGTAGCTCTCTTACTATCGTATAAGGGTCGCTACGGCACGCTAAAACGTATTTTACCTTCGTAATCTAGAAAGGTACTCGGAATATTATTCGCAGGTAAGATTATAACGCATACTATTACGATTTTCCAAGGAGCTTGTGAAGATTTTATAATATATCCTCACGCCTTCCCATAAGGGTCCCCGAAGGGGTGGGTAGAAATGTGTATGTACCCACTCACTTCACTTTCCGCCAGAGATATATTTTAGGTGCCAACTTGACAGATGGCGAGTCCATCGCTGTTACTCAAGCACGACTATACATTCGCATTTGAATTGCTTCTCAGACGCATGCAGGTTTTCTGACTAATCACTGTACGTAAGTTCAGAAAACTCATTGGTACAGTCGGTAACTTGCGATCTTTATGTCGGAGGCAACTACTCGAACCACTCGGCCACCACGGCTAAAATAGAAAATGTTTGTCCTAAAAGGCTTGATCACAGAAATGACAAAAATATCAACAATTATTTCCAGCGTAAGACGGCTCTAGTACACGCATACGTGTGGTTTGCGTTCGTCTTTGTGAGTGTCTCGACGATACTCATGTTCATATCTCTTGTGATAGAAGCCACATCCAGCTCAGGTACATCAAAGAAAAGCTCTGTTCGCGCCGCGGTAGCACTCATATGGAATTGCTGTAAGTTCTATTTGAAATTGCGTTTCCTTAGAATAATGTGCGACATCTAGGCCTTGCTTTAATTATGGGCTTCAGTATACCGCAGGAAAATTAATCAGATTGGCGGCGCTGCGATCGTGTCCCAGATTCGAATTTTCACAACGAAGAAAAGCTAGGCGACATTCCAGAAAAACTAAGTTCTGTTATATGGTTTTCATTTTGAGAAATTTTGCCAAGTCATACAAATTTTCAAGCCAAGCGAAGCATTTGTTCTAGGGCCATCCACGAAGGCGCGCCCCAACAGTTTCTAGTCGAGGGGGTCACGGGACGCGGGAAGTATGACTCAAGTCTATTAATTGTAGTGTCCGTGTGCACTCATGGGTAATCAGTGTGTATCGACAATACTCAAACATTAGTAGAAGGTTGCACACTTACACAATAAACTATAAGCAAGAATAGAGGGGCGCGTCTTTGTGGATGGCACTATCAATAACTTGTATTGACACATATACTACTACGCTCCAAACACAAGAAAGTAATAAAATTATTCACAAAAGTTTGTTGTCTCTGGGGATCGCACCCACGACCTTTGACGCAGGATTCAGGGCCACAACCACTGCGCCATTGCGACAGTCTTCAAGTATGTAGTTAACTACCTACTACTAACTACGTGTCATAATCACAGCTTTTTCGCAATATATTAAATTAATAATCGAACGTTTCCGAACGAACTTTATTGTGCCACTATTAATTAAAAGCTTAAAGACGATATGTATATTTTGTTTCAGTATTTATATATTTTATAATTGTGGTGAACAGTTTCAAGAATATGATGTGGTGATGATGACGTGGCTGTAATTAAGCAATATGTAGGTAGATAATGTTTAAAAAAAATCAACCAATAAAAATACTCCAATACCAAGTACTTTCGTTTAGAAATAATCAAAAGGTATGTACTACATTGTTTTGCTTTTAATAACGCCTGATTTAAAGCGGTTACCGCCCTAATACTGAGAGAAGTGTTTCCAAGTACTGATAAAAGTTTCTTCCTTCTGACAGCACAACCATGTCGCCTTGGAAAACAGCTTCATGTTTTCATGGTCTCACAAAATGCAAAGCCTTAACAAATAGTCGTGTTTATGAAAGACGACTGACTCGCCATTTCTCTATTTAGCATCTAAATAAAACTATCTTCGGCGAAGTGTTTCTTCAAGAAAAAAATTATAGGACGTCAACGCACGAGTGATAGATACCCCTAGTATTTTCAAGCATCCATAGGTGATTGTATGTATGTATGTTGAGAAACCATTGTTGCCAAAGTAGCTGAGCCCACCATACATTATCCAAGGCGATACGATTCGACCCCAGCCATCAAACTCGCGTCGAACGATACATGTTTGAAGTTCAGGGTGGTTCGGGGTGGTTCCGGGTGATTCGGGATGGCTCGGGGTGGGGTTAGTAACGAATAGCGAGCCACCTGTTGATGTATCACCGCTGTATTTCACTGGGGATGGATTCAGGATTTCTTGGTAAAGAGGTGAAGGTAATATAAACATTATTGGTAAATAATATTACCCAGTCCAGTCCAATCTAGCTCCCTAGGTCTCGAACAAGCAACGCCCTAAGCCGAGGTCCGAATCCCACAGAGATTCCCTTAGCCGTGTTTGCTTGTAACCTAAAGCCGTTTCCTGACTTGGCGGTGCGGTATCGGTACGATTTCGTTTCGGTATAGGTACCGCATCGGTACCGAAATTTTACCGAGCGCCTATATTTGAATGCACGCTTCCTGATTGGCGCGGGCTGCGCGGGAGCGGGGCGGTAAGCGAGCGGCATACCGTCGCGGGTCGGACAGCCAGTAAAAGCATAGTATAAAGAAGAGAAGTAGGTTATCTTCATACAAACGCACCGCGCGCGGCTTGTATGTGTGCGCTATTGTATCTATGTGTCGACGCACGCACACTTCAACAAAATCTCGACCCGTTTCTCAGTGCGCCAGTCGGGGCTAACACTGCACAAGGTTCGCGCGCGCGTCACGGCTTTTCGGCACCGCTAAATGATTTATTCATCAATATCATCATCAAAATTTCTGATAATCGCTAAATAAAGAACGTATTGCTGTGTGTTTGGGTGTTATAATTCATCGATTCCAGACCTGTCTCTGTTCAGATTACCTATTGAACAGGAAAGGTAAGTTAGTCACTTATTCTAGCATAATATAATTTTACTTGATGATGAGATACCTACGTACTTACATATTTTTTGTTTGTATTAGTTTTCTATCACACAGGAAGTAGGTAGGTAGGCCTAATTTCCTACTAGAATGTATTAGGTACTTTTTCTCTGGATCTGGCAATTGGTTTGCCGCTTCATCATGCGGTTGCTAGCGAAGCGCGAACGGCCGCGCCTAATATTTAGCTAAAAGTGACAACCCTAAGACAGTAGGCAATTATATCGCGAATTGGGCCGGAGATAGCCTACTCCCTCTCTTTATACTATGGTAAAAGCCTGCATGCCGAGCGCACACCGCGTGTATTTGGTAAACAAAATGGCGACGGCACAAACGATTCTGCCAAGATCCTACTGTTTTATACCGAAAGCATACCGACAGTATACCCATAGATATAGGATGTACAAAAAATCCTAAATCTATGAGTATACCCCCTAGTGAGGAGATCTGAGCGACATTAGTAAAGTCGCGGTATAATATAAATTACTGCATACCGATACCGCACCGCCAAGTCAGGAAGCGGCCTAAGAAGTGCCTTTACTCTCGCCAATGTATGGTTAATGCCGGTTGCAGTGCTCAACCGACATTCGGTGCAGTGTCAGTGTCATACATTGTATACTGTATATTGCTACGCACATAGGACGACCTGGTCTAGTGGTTAGAGCTCCTGACTGCGAAACTTGAGGTCGCGGGTTTGAATCCCGCTGAGGGCAGATATTTGTGTGATGAACACGAGTATTTGAACCTTAGATGTCCTATGTATTTGTGTATATATCTATCTATATAAGTAAATATATCGTTGTCTAGTTACCATAACACAAGCTTTGCTTACTTTGGGACTAGGTCAATTTGTGTGGAATTGTCCCAGGTATTTATTATATAGGTATGGTAGGACATGTATGCACCTTGAACTTGCGTGCACCTGGAGATGAATAGATGTCCTTCACCTTCCATGCCAACTGCTTACCCTCATTACATACTCACTTGATTAAGATCCATTGCCGACCTCAACCTTGTTTGAAATATAAGGGCAGGTTTTTCACAAACGAACATTTAAAAACGACTTTTTGGTTTTAATCCATCGTTAAATCAGATTGCATTGTTTCACTATATGTCAGAGTTAACATTATGTATGTATTTTTATAAATAAAATATTGTCTTCTGTGGATAGCAGTGGGCACTAGAGAACCCTGACGTAAGATAGCCGGATAACGTAATTTGGCCGTAAATATCATAATTTAGGATATTTTTCTATGCCACTAAGTTCACATATAAATAAGCGGCCCTGGTGGTAAGCAGTTACCGGTTAGTAGCAAAAGTTCCCAGAAGTCACGCAAGGAGGGACAGTACAAAAAAAGCAATGGCGCTTTAGTCTCTGTAACTACCCCATTTGGGACTCGGTGTGATGATACGTACATATATGTACGGATACAGTGCGAATATATATGTTGGTTTAACGGTCCATTAACATCGTATGTAATTTTAACTATTTGACATGCGTTTGCGTTAATTAACTGTGGAAGAACCGGTCCAAAGTTGTAGAATTCAGTCGTAAAATTCGAGATCGGCATGATTGAGTTTTACTGCCCACTTTGAATTGTTACCAATGAAATTGGATTGTTAAAACTATGAGGTTACGACTTGTTATAAGGACTGGAAGCATTCGCTTTACGATTATAGTTTTCTCACTGTAAGATGGAAAACTAGAGGATTTATATATGCACTCGTTGTCCCGTCCAGCTTCGCTCGGGTGAACAAAATAAATTTCCTGAAACATGATCGCAGCGCAACCGATCGGATCTAACTGGAATCTAAACCATTCTCGAATCCATCTAAAGACACGAAGAAAATTTCATTAAAATCGGTCCAGCCGTTTAGGAGTTCAGTGACACACACAGAAGAAATATATTTATATAGACAACTAGTTGTAGCTTGTAGCTTCGCTTGGATGAAAAATAAAAGCCACGGACCCAGTGGCGCCACCTATCGGGTCCAATTTTTTATCTAAAATATTCCATATATATCTACCAGAAGAAACTGAAAATTTCATTAAAATCGGCCCATCCGTTTACGATTCTATAAAGGACATTTAGGTGCCAACGTGTCAAGTGGCGTGTCCATCGCCGTTACTCAAGCGTAAGCGTAAAGGCTTATTATATAAACAAGAGCTAATGTAACGCCATCTGTAACGTTGGCAACTAAAATATAAGAAGAAAACTGGGTACTGCCTACACACCTCTGCCTACCCCTCCCCACGCCTTCCCACAAGGGTCTTGTGTTAAAGTGTGAAGATATATTAATTTCGAATAGCAAACCCCCAAATACATACCTGTGTCCCATTTTCTACGCAGTACTATCACTGTGCTGGGGATGTATACTGATGGCTACAAAGAGGGTGCATATTGACTTTCATCCTATTTGTAACGAAGGTGCCAACACAGAATTACACGTTTTCTACTACTCTGCTGACCCCAAGTTCGGAAGCTGCCTTCAAACACAGTATCAATACAAACTAGAGCAGTGTGCAGAAGAACTGAAAAAGTATAGTTATTAGTCACACCACGAGGTTTACAGTGAAGGAAAACACTGAGAGGAAACCTGCATACGCTTGAGAAGAAATTCAAATGCGTATATGTAGTCGTGCTTGAGTAATGGCGATAGATTCGCCATCTGTCACGTTGGCACCTAAAACATATGTGTGTATGTGTGTGTGGGGGGGGGGGGGTAGGACATACAGACAAACATAAACTTTTATATATATAGAAATGAAGATGCCTTTTCAGTTATATACGTATGTACCGATGTGGTTGCATAGAGATTACAGTTAAGAATATATTTAGTTTTTAGTTATGTATTATTACTTTGAATCTCATTTGCCTATTCCATAAAGTCTATAGTTCAATGCTAAATGCACTTCAGGCCCAAGTTTGAAACTGCACTTAAAATTTCGGCATCTGTGAATACGGATCCTCAAAAGGAGTTATTCTGTAAATGTTATTGCTTTTGTTCCCTTTTGGAATACCAGCATTATGATGAAATACAGTCTTTGTATTAATCAATATACCTTTGTCTAGAGGCAGTGTCTGTCCATCATTAACACTCATTGGTACTGCCGGGGTTCGAACTTGCAATCTTTGCACTGCGGACGATTATTCTAACCACTCGGCTACCACGGCTTAAATATATATATAGACCAACAAAGCTGTTCTATTCAGGTATATCAAGAAGAGGCAGCTCATTGACCCAAATGAGAACATTGGCTAAAAATACCACATGTTTTTCACCCTAAGGGACTAAGGTCGGGGATTCCGAACTACTGATCTTTTTGCCGTCAAGTACTAGTCGATCACGTTCGTACGTGCACTTAATGCTTCTTATGACACTTTTCCTCCCTGTGTGTGTTCTACCGCTTGTATAACGGGGGGTGTTCTGCAGAATTGTTCGACATGATGCCCACTTCCACCTTCTACCACCGCACCTCTCGCCACCGACGGGGAATTCATCCCCATACCTTGGAACCACAAAGGTCTCGCACTGTGCGCTTCCAAAGGAGTTGTGGAGGGGGAGGATTGAACTCTCCGAACACAGAGTGGCAACGCGCAAGTGATACTTCGGTATTGTAAGCGTAAATAGCTATATATATAGCCTGATAGCTAGCTAGCTATCAGGTAGTAGGTAGGTAGTAGGTAGTTTAGAACTACTTAACCGATTTCAATTAAACTTGCGAACCGTGTGCAGTTTGATCCAACTTAAAAGATAGGATAGCTTACATCACAATTGGACCCGATAGGTGGCGCTACGATCGTGTTTCAGGTAGTTTAACTTTATCCCCGGGCGAAGCTGGGCGGGACAGCTAGTTTTGTTATAAATGTTATGTTATGTTAAACTACCTAACTAAGCTTCCTTTTTGCATATACTTCTAGATATAAAACTTTAAAATCTATCCAAATTTTTCTGTGCTCTTAATTAATTTGTATGCAAGCTGTAGTTTTGTAAACGTAGTGGCATTTAACTAATTCGACATCTAGTTGTAAGGTTATATTTAATGTCAACGTCGCTATAGATAGTGTCATGTACGAAGACCCGCCCAACTAATCTTATTATAGTTTCAGTGTAAGTGTGCAACCTTCCACTAATGTTTGAGTATTATCGGTACACACTGATTACCTATGAGTGCACACGCACACTACAATAAATAGACTCGGGTTATACTACAAGTATCCCGCGACCCCCTCGACTAGAAATCAAGCACTATCGATACTATTTTGGGTACAAACCTTTCATCATTGTTAGTATCTGTAACTCAAACTGAATGGAATACTCTAACAGCCAACAATTAACTGACAACAAGTACATGGCAAGTGCCCTAAAAGGTTGGGCGTTGCTCACAAAGCTTATGGCCAAACAAAAGCTTTTAGTAAAGTTCGCGATCTTGCTCGGGGTTCATAATTCCTGGCTATTTTTGGAAGGAATAGCCTTGCGTTTTAACCAGAGACAATTGAAAAATACAGTCGGCACCATATATTGGGCATAAAGCAAATAGTTTTAAGATATTTAAATGTCTTCTCCAACGTAGGTTTCCTTCACCGTAAAGCCCGTGGTGTGACAAATCACTGTACTTAAGTTCATCGGATTTGGCTCCGAATAATTCGTTTCTCTTATGTATAGTCACGCAAATCCAATTCAAGTTAAATTTACGGTTATAGAACTTTATTTCTCTTAAGAATTTACAAATTCACTTACAGAGATAAATAATATTATTATAGTTAGGTTAATGTAGTGTCGGAAAGCGTAATAGGTATATTTGTTAGTAATTATAATAATATATATATTAATATAAAGTCAAAAGCAAGACATTGGATGGAACCATGACAAGAAAAAATAAAAATAAATGTTTACAAATCAATAGTTACGTTAATTATTTGTGGGTAGTAGGATATTTGCCACACCGCACATCGTGTCACTTTCTTTAGTTGCACTTTGATTTGTTTACTAAGGCTTATGCGACATTAGCGGAGATGAGCGTTTTTCTAACGTGCCAATACAATATTGCAGCTTGCTACAGGATAATAAATTATACTTTGTCTAATAGTGAAAAATCCTTTAAAATGTGATTCTTTAATAGTTTTTTAAATAAATTTAGTGAACTTACTTCCTTGATATCTTTTGGTAGCTTGTTGTACAGTTGTGCGCCTTCGTATATTATACTTCTTTTGCCATACTGTGTCCTGGGCGTTCTTAAGCAGATGTCATTTGCTTGTGTCGTAATACGTTTTCGTATGTGATTTTTTTTTGTAAAAATTATTTGAGTGTTAATATCTTTAGTAAGTATTTTTCTTATTAAAATACATGTAGTGTATTTATAGGTTTGGGTCAGGTTCATGATTTTGGTTTCTTTGTAGATTTTAGTAGTAGGTGTTAAATAGTTATATTTAAAGAGTGTTTTAATGATTTTGTTTTGTGCTGTTTGTAGTTGTTGCATGATTGTCTTTGCGGCTGATCCCCAAACCTCAACCAAGTAGTCTATCTGTGATTTAACCATAGAATTATAGATAATATACCGCACATGTTTTGGAAGACATCTAACAATGCTCCGAAGCCCACCTGCGAGGGATGTGAGTCGAGCTCTAATATTTTCTATATGTGGTTTCCATGTCAATTGACTGTCTAATGTTAAACCTAGGTATTTCTGATGTTGTGTCTCATGAATTGTCTCTCCGTTAATCGTTAATTTTTTAAATGGTCCAAGTTTTTTATTTTTTGCTTTAAATATTACATAGTTTGTTTTAGATATGTTTATACTTAGTAGATTCGATTGCAACCAAACATGAAGAAGATTTAAGTCATACTGTGCTTGTTCTATTATTGATAGTATGGAGTCGCCTGAATAAAATAAGCTAGTATCATCGGCATAAAGTGTGACGTCACCCTTTAGACCGATTTCACGTATGCTGTTTATGTATATTAAGAATAGCAAAGGTCCAACTATGGATCCTTGCGGGACGCCGCAAGTTATTAATTGAGGCTCACTTTGCTGTTCGTCTAGTTTAACGACTTGATATCTGTTGTTGAGATACGATTTTAAAGTGCTATAAGCAGTCCCGCAGATACCTATATCAGCTAATTTCAATAGGAGCAGGTCGTGGCTCACAGTGTCAAAGGCTTTTTTAAGATCGATAAATACGACTAATGTAATTTTTTTCTTATCTATGTTGGTTTTTATAGATGTGACTAAGTCAGCGGTAGCAGCGAGAGTATTATATTTAGGGCGAAAGCCATATTGTTTATCAGACAGAAATTTAATTGTCGTGAGATATTCATTTAGTCGACTATGTAGAATCTTTTCAAACACTTTTGAGATTATCGGCAGTACTGATATTGGCCTATAGTTGCCGGGGTCTCTTTTATTGCCAGATTTATAGATGGGTCGTACTTTGGCTAATTTTAGGGAATCCGGGAAACGTCCTTCACTTAGACACTTGTTTATGCATTCTGTAAGCTTATCGATGATTAGATCCTTTATACATTTAATAGCTTTTGCGTTTATGCCGTCTAGTCCTGTACTAGTATTTATGTCTAGGCTATCAATTATTTTGGACACCTCATCAATAGTAGCAGGTTTAAATGTTGTCAATTTATGTTTCCATGTTTGTTTTTTCGTCCTAAATGATTTGGTTAGGTTTTCGAAATGTTGCTTAGGAATTTTTCTTGCCAGTTCAGTGCCTATGTTAGAGAAGAAGGAGTTAAAATGTTCGCATATTTCCTTTGGATCGGTAATATGACCAGTAGTGGTGGTAAGTTTAATCGGAGTATAGTTAGGTTTTATTTTGTTTTTAGTGAGGCTGTTAATGAGTTGCCACATTTTTAAAGGATTTTTCGTACAGTTTTTAAAAGATTTATGGTAGTATACATTTTTAGCAGTTTGAATGTTAGCTTGTACTGCGGCCCGCTGTTGAAGAAATTCTATTTTTAGGGTTGCATCTTCTGGTGTCTTCTTCAAGTCGTTCCATAATGTGTTTCTTTTATCAATTGCCAAGATCAGATCTCTATTAATCCAGTCTGTTCTTGGAGGATTTATGTATTTTGTTTTTATGGTTTTGCTTCTAGCTACGGTTTCTAGTAGTAGAATCTCTAGTTTCTCAAAATCGTTAGATAGGTTTTTTATGCAAAACAGGTTACCTTCAATGGTTTTATATAGGTTATTGTAATTAATTGCTTCATATTGTTGTTTATTGGGTCTCTCTGTGTGTATTCTGCTAACTTCCAAGTAAATTTGTTTGTGGTCTGATAAAGTACTGTCAATTATAGCCATATGATAAGAATTATTTTGTAGATTTGTGCAGACATGATCTAGTATGGTTTTTGAGTTAAATGTTTCTCGTGTACAGTGTTCTTTGTCGAGTTTATTTAGTACGTTGTATCCATTTTCTTTTAATAGTGTTTTGTATTCGTTGATAGAGCTATCATTTTTTAGGAGATTTAGGTTGAGGTCTCCCATGATTATAGTTCTCTTCCTTTTCATTAATTGACAAGCATATGTGCCAAGGAAAGTATTCAAATTCGATGTTGGTTGCCTGTTGTTGGTTGGTGCCCATTTAACTTTAGTACTATGAAATTGAGGGTTTAAATTGCTTGTTCTAAATTTATCATTGCATGTTGAATTCTGCACAATGCTATGAGGAGTTGGTACAGTAATCTGCATAGGAAGCGGCAAAACCTAGACATATACGCGTTAAGGCATGGAGTTTTGACACTTTTTTTTTTCTTTATAGGTACAACAAGAGTGGCAAACAAGCATACGGCCCACCCGGAAAATGGTTACCGCAGCCTATTTACGCTTACAATACCGAAGTATCACTTGCGCGTTGCCACTCTGTGTTCGGAGAGTTCAATCCTCCCCCTCCACAACTCCTTTGGAAGCGCACAGTGCGAGACCTTTGTGGTTCCAAGGTATGGGGATGAATTCCCCGTCGGTGGCGAGAGGTGCGGTGGTAGAAGGTGGAAGTGGGCATCATGTCGAACAATTCTGCAGAACACCCCCCGTTATACAAGCGGTAGAACACACACAGGGAGGAAAAGTCTCATAAGAAGCATTAAGTGCACGTACGAACGTGATCGACTAGTACTTGACGGCAAAAAGATCAGTAGTTCGGAATCCCCGACCTTAGTCCCTTAGGGTGAAAAACATGTGGTATTTTTAGCCAATGTTCTCATTTGGGTCAATGAGCTGCCTCTTCTTGATATACCTGAATAGAACAGCTTTGTTGGTCTATATATATATTTAAGCCGTGGTAGCCGAGTGGTTAGAATAATCGTCCGCAGTGCAAAGATTGCAAGTTCGAACCCCGGCAGTACCAATGAGTGTTAATGATGGACAGACACTGCCTCTAGACAAAGGTATATTGATTAATATAAAGACTGTATTTCAGCATAATGCTGGTATTCCAAAAGGGAACAAAAGCAATAACATTTACAGAATAACTCCTTTTGAGGATCCATATTCACAGATGCCGAAATTTTAAGTGCAGTTTCAAACTTGGGCCTGAAGTGCATTTAGCATTGACTTTATGGAATAGGCAAATGAGATTCAAAGTAATAATACATAACTAAAAACTAAATATATTCTTAACTGTAATCTCTATGCAACCACATCGGTACATACGTATATAACTGAAAAGGCATCTTCATTTCTATATATATAAAAGTTTATGTTTGTCTGTATGTCCTACCCCCCCCCCCCCCCACACACACATACACACATATGTTTTAGGTGCCAACGTGACAGATGGCGAATCTATCGCCATTACTCAAGCACGACTACATATACGCCTTTGAATTTCTTCTCAAGCGTATGCAGGTTTCCTCTCAGTGTTTTCCTTCACTGTAAACCTCGTGGTGTGATGACTAATAACTATACTTTTTCATTTATTTTATAACAAAACTAGCTGTCCCGCCCAGCTTCGCCCGGGGATAAAGTTAAACTACCTGAAACACGATCGTAGCGCCACCTATCGGGTCCAATTGTGATGTAAGCTATCCTATCTTTTAAGTTGGATCAAACTGCACACGGTTCGCAAGTTTAATTGAAATCGGTTAAGTAGTTCTAAACTACCTACTACCTACCTACTACCCGATAGCTAGCTAGCTAGCTATCAGGTAGTAGGTAGTAGGTAGTAGGTAGTAGGTAGGTAGTAGGTGTAGGTAGTAGGTGGGCCGTATGCTTGTTTGCCAATCTTGCTGTACAAAAAAAAAAAAAAAAGCTAGCCTAGCTACCTAGCCTATCGCGGACAAACAACGTGACATGTAATTTATATATATTAAGAAGATAGAAAAACAAAGCAAGAAAACATAGTAATGTATGTAGTTACAGACAAATTTTACAAATCCTACGCTAATGCGTAAGAAATGGACCGTATTAAGTACGGTAATCCGTAATACGGTCCCTTTCTCAAATCAGATCCGTACTTACGATAGCTATTGCAGATAATATTGATGTCTCGTGACGTTGCGACGTCGTTGAATCCTCTTTAGAAAGAATTGAGGTGATAGCTGGAAATTTCTTTATTTTTTTTTGTACTAAAAGGGTAGCAAGCAAGCATACGGCCCACCTGATGGGAAACGGTTACCGCAGCCTATTTACGCTCACGATACCGAAGTATCACTTGCGCGTTGCCATTCTGTGTTCGGAGAGAGTTCGTGCTATACTGCGTTGGCAGCATAATAGGTCTAATCCCTCGGTTGCCAAAACAATATAACAATCCCTCCCCCCTCCCCAAGGAGCTCATTACTGGAAACGTTATTTCACACAGAGTGATGGCGTCTAGTAAAGATATCAGCGTGAAGATGAACATTATATATTTTGTAAATGTGAAATTTTGGCGAACGCTCAGGCTGTGGAATGAGCTCCCCGTTGAGGTTTTCCCTGGAGAGTACAGCATGGAGTTCTTCAAGAAGGGTGTGAAAAGATTCCTGCAGGGTCGGCAGCGCGCGAGTGATACCCCTGGTGTTGCAAGCGTCCATAGGCGGCGGTAACCGCTTACCATCAGGCGGACCGCATGCTTGTTTGCCCAGGGGTTAAAAAAAAAAAAAAGTTTCCACCGTTTCCTAGAGAAAGACCATCATTCAAATAATCTGATGTTGTACAATAAGCTTTTTGAATTAAATGTGTTAAAATCTACAAAAGGTAATTCAATTATTTTCTGAGGTAGCTTATTATAAAAGCGTATACCTTGCCCGACAAATGAGTTGCTAGTTTTGTATAATCTAGCTGTGGGTACATGGAGTTTAGTTTTGTTACGTGTATTCACCGTGAAAGACGCTATTTTTCTTAATTCAGTTTATCAGTGCGATATTATTTGCAGCCAGTATTGAAGCATCTTATCTTACTAATATTATAAATGTGAAAGTTTGGATGTTTGGATGTTTGGATGTTTACGGTTCTTTCACGGCTAAACGGCTAAACAGATTTGGCTGAAAATTTAAATGGTGATACCTAGGAATAGGACATAGGATACTTTTTCTCAGGAAAAAACACTTCATAGGATAAGTTCTTGTATTATAATGTATGGTGCTCTTTCACGGCTGAACCGATTCTAGCAGGAAAATTTCCAAAGCTACTTTTTCGAACTCCACGCGGGCGAAGCCGCGGGCTTAAGCTAGTAATATATAAACTTAAGCTAGTAATATATAAATATCGCAGGAAAACGACTACTCGAGATAAAAATAAACGAAGCGAACAGCGGACCCTCAAATCCCAGATAATAGACCCCCAAATCCTTTAATTACGCGCTCATCGTCGGATGGCCGCTCTGGGCGCGACCGTTATCCCAAAAACGTGTTTCCTGCTTTGTTACGCTTTGGAGGTATTCATGTAATTAGCCTTATTAGTATTTTTTTTGTTTAAGCATTGGGGCGATAGATGTCGCTGTCAATATTTAGATCGCTATCATTGCGTTCTTGACGATTCTTATAATTTGCTTACACCTCTTTCAATCAGTATCCAGCAAATTGAGAGTCAAGGTGAGGCATTAGCTGTTAGCTTGGATGTGGCGAAAGCGTTCGATCGGGCATCGCGGTCTTCTATCGAAGCTTCCATCCTTCGGACTGCCAGAGGGATTATGCAAATGGGTTGCCAGCTTTCTGTCCAGCAGATGCATAAGAGCCGTCGTTGACGGTAGCTGCTCCAATAGTACAGTCTCACTCACTGCATTGGTACTGTCGGGATTCGAATTTGCGATCTTTGTGGCGTAGGCCACCCGGCCTCCACGGCTTTATCTGTATTTTTCAAAGAGAATTTTTAATAAAATCTCATCATGCCAAAAAAATTGTTTCAAATACAAAATAAACCTCGACTGTCAGATATGGCGTCGTTCCTTCAGTGATTATCATCGTGTCCAATTTATTTCGTCGCCGAAATAAAATTATTGCTCCGTTGATATTTATCTTTCATTTTATTTTGTTTTGATACTTTGCGAATATCTACAAGCGTATATTGCGAGTTGGTTCGCGATCCAGGGAATGAAAAACAAACAGTATTGTCTTCGAAGGTAAAGGTCCTGGGGTTCGACCCCCGAAGACGATGAAGATTTGTGTGATGAACCTATACGAGTATTATGTAATTTAGTTCTGTTTATATATATATATAATATATATATATATATATATATAAACATATATATATATATATATATATATATATATATATATATATATATAAACATACATATATATATATATATATATATATATATATATATATATATATGTCGGAGATATTACGATAATTTAACAATAATAAGTCGTATTTTTTATTTATATTGCTTAGCATATTTATATTATAGTAATTGTGTATATTTCATCCGCTAAACTATCACACCTACCTTTTGTTTTCTCTATTTCTTTTCTCTCTAACTTGGTTGCCTGGAAGAAATCGCTTTTGCGATAAGGCCGCCTATTTGTGCGTACTACATGTTGTTCTCTGTTTTTTGTCATCCTATTTGTTTTTGTAGATGTGTGTGTACAATAAAGGATATTATTATTATTATTATTATAAGTCACTCAGTTGATATTTGTGTTGATTTCTATAATTAGTAACTCAACTGATATTTGTGTCGAACACAATAATTAGTAACTCAATTGATATTTGTAGTCTGTTACAATAATTGAATACTAAATAGTCACTCAATTGATATTGTTATAACAGTGGAGTGTGAACGCCGTGACGTAACGAGTCAGGTGTTCGGAATCGCTTGGAGGGAGAACTGTAACACTATAAATGTTGGAGAGCGATGATTCTAGACACAGGCTCGCTCCGGCCGCCGTACCGAGCAGACGTGTGCTCCCACCGCTCCCGCGCTCTGCGCCCGTTACGACCGGCAGAAGCCACACCCGCCGCTACGCAAATCGCCACGCGTTAGCTAGCCGCTACACACCGCACGTGGTGATTGTTGGTCGCCTTTTTCAAGGCAACAACAATCACAATTCTTGTTTCTCGACAATAATATTTGTCCCCTTCTGGGAAAATCCACAGTTTCGTGGTCACTCGGTGGAAACCAAACGGTGCCAACGAAACCGAGTGGGGCGCTGCCCCGTTGCGCTCTTAGCCTTGCCCCTTCAGGGTAAGGCTACAAACGGACGGGACCAGGTTCACCGGCCTTGGGGTCTACCCTAGTCGCGCCTGGTTATCACCCACCACCCACCCTACCTATCCCTTACCTCCTACCCTCCGGTGCTAGTTTGGGCACTGTCCACGGACTAGTGCTCTCTACACCGGAACTGTCAGGGACCCGCTGCACAATAAGACTGGCAGCGGGAATACAAGCTTAGGGCTCACACCATAGGCACACTCACCTCCCTGTCTACACCCGACAGGGAGGGTTCAGTACACACCCCCGGGTCAACCCCCCGGGGATCGGGACCCTAACGTTTAAGTCACCAGGGGTTTCTTTACGTGTTTCTTCCCCTGGGCGACCGCGCCCCGAAACACGTTTCCCTTACCGCCTTGCCCTCCCACGTCTGCATCCACCATGTCCACAAGTGTGGACCCCCAAGCCTCACTGGCTTTTCTCGCGCGGCTCTTAGACGCCGTGCCCACCCTCCGACGTCAATATGACGAGTACACCCGCGATATAAGCGCGGGCACCCCCACCGCCGAGGCGACTGCAGCACTGGACAAGAGCGCAATCATAGCCGTCACTAACGAGGCCAATAAGTCTCAAGACTCCCCCTTGTCCCCCGAATCTGTCATTGTGGACTCCGAAATGGAGTCATTACAATCCGAGTCGTCCGAGGGCTCCTCGGACGAATTTACGCCCGTCACGGGCTCCAAGAAGCGCGCCAGACGCGCAAAAAAGAAGGAGGCTTCAACCTCACCTTCTCCCCCCACTAAAGCCCCCAAGACCGTGCCCGTGCCCTCCGCACAGTCCTCCACGGTAGCCCCCTCCCCGGCACCCCCCTCTCCCGCCCCCCACGCCTCTCCGGAAGCCGAAGCCACTCAGGCTAGCCGGCTTTCCCCCGTCCCGCGACCCACGCGGCCCTCCTCGACGAAGGAGCGCTCGTGTCCCCCTATTTTCGTCCACACAAAGGCCAAGTGGACGGAAATCTCCGGTTGGTGCCAAACCAACCGCATAAATTTCACTCGCGCTACTGCCACAGCCGAAGGCATTAAGGTGCACCTCCCAAACTCGACCGAGTTCCGAGCCTTTACGAAGCTCCTGCAGGCCAGAAGTGTGGAATACCACACTTATGATCTGCCGGAGGACCGATTACTCCGGGTCGTCATCCGCGGCGTCCCTTGCGAAATCGACACAGAGTCGATCAAAGAAGACCTCAAGGCTCAGAATGTCGCAGTGAAGGAAGTGCACCGCATGCACCGACAAAATGCCGGAGAGGCATTTAACATGGTCCTCGCCATCTGCGAGAACTCCCCCGACGGTAAAGCCGTCTTCAAAATAAAAACCATATGCCACCTGTCTGGCATAAGGGTTGAAACCCCCCACAAGGGCGGCCCTATAGGGCAGTGTCACAACTGCCAACTATACGGTCATGCATCGCGTAACTGTAACGCAAAACCCAGGTGCGTCAAGTGCCTGGGTGATCATGGGACGAGCGATTGCTCTCGCCCTAAGGACCGCACTCTCGCCGACTCGCCTCCGAGCTGCGTGCTATGCCGCCAGGAAGGCCACCCGGCCAATTACAGGGGCTGCCCTAAAGCCCCCAAACCCAGACCAGTCGTGGTAAAGAGGGCAGCGGCCCGCGAATGGCGTAACGCCCCCCCCGCGCAACCCGCCCCACCTCGACCTTCCCCGTGGAGGGTCCTCCCTCCGAGGGACTTTCCACCCCTCCCACAAACGTCCCCACCTGTCCCCTCAGCGGCCCCGAGCCCGCAGATTACACCTCTGCCGTCGCTCTCCACCGCCAAACCTCAACAGCCCCAGGCTGCTACTCCCCCGCGCAGACCCCAGGCGGTCCAGCCCACTTCCTCCCCCTCTGAAACCTCCGCCAACATGGCATTCCTGGCGGATCTTTTCTCCACCGTCAACCTCTCAAGGGTTAACGAAATGGCACGAAGCCTCAGGGCCGTCCGGAAGGACCCTCTGGCCCTCCTCAAGGTGCTCGGCGACTACGCCGATGTATCAGAGTCCCTGGCTGCCTTCTCGTCCAACCAATAATGGACACAAACTTAAGCAGCAGAATCAAACCCCGATCACTTTCCATTGGCTATTTTAATGCCAACGGCATTCACAGCCAAAAGGAAGAGATCGCCGCGTTCCTCCGCGACAACAATATCGACGTTTTCTTAGTGCAGGAAACCTTCTTGAAACCATCACACCGAGACCCTAGAATTGCAAACTACTGCGTAGTTCGCAACGATAGATCTCGATCCGCCCTCGGCGGTACTTTGATCTATTACAAGAGGTCCCTGCACTGTATCCCGATCCAACCACCAACCCTCTCCCACATTGAGACCTCGATCTGTCGATTAGGAATGACCGGCCATCAGCCAATCACGATTGTCTCTGCATACTGTTCCCCAGTTAACTCAACGGCCGATATTAAAGCTGATATCAAAGCCCTCATAAACCTCAGTAGTTCGGTTATTATCGCGGGCGACCTGAATGCCAAGAGCGATGCTTGGAACAGCCACTCACGAAATAACAGAGGACGCCAATTGGAGGACCTCAGCGGGCTCCTCCAATTCGACGTCATTGCGCCTATGCACCCCACCCACTACCCTGAGAATATCAACCACCGACCGGACGTACTAGACATTGCGATCCTCAAGAATGTAAACCTCCGTTTGCACTCGTTGAGGTCGCACGACGAATTAGATTCCGACCACCGACCTGTGACCTTAGCGCTCTCCCCCCGACTAGGCCCCCCGGACTCAGGTCAGTCCCCGCCTCAGAAAAAGATAACAGACTGGAGAAAACTGGAGGAACTCCTCAAGTCCTCTTCATCTGTTCACTTAGATAGTATCCCGCCCCTCATAGAGTCGGCAGCCGACACTCAAAAGGCGGTCGATTCCCTCACAGCTCACGTACAGTCAGCCGTGGACGCCTGTTCACGACAAGTTCCGGTGATGGAAGACCATCGCTGGAAACTTCCCGACGACGTGCGTGAACTAGTGACGGAAAAGAACGCCGCCCTCCGAGCTCATAGAGCTCACCCGACTGAAGCGAACCGCACCTTTCTGAGGTCACTCCAGCGCAAGCTGAGATACCGCATGAAAGACCTGCGAGACGCTCGCTGGAACAAGTTCCTAGGGGAACTTGAACCGAGTCACTTGGCCTTCTGGCATCTCCAACGAAAACTCAAATCGGACAAAACCTCGTCCATGCCTCCACTCACTCGTTCAAATCAAGGGCCCGCCTTTGACGACGACGAGAAGTCCGAGTGCCTGGCCGACAGTCTCGAGGTTCAATGTACGCCCAGCACCTTGCCGGTAGACCCGCGCCATCTCGATAAGGTGGAAGCCGAGGTCGAAAGCAAACTATCTCTCCCACCCTCCGAAGACCCAGACCACCTCATCGCCCCAATCACGGTCGACGAAGTCCGGAAAGTGATCAAGGATCTACACCCCAGGAAAGCCCCGGGTCCCGACGGGATCACTAACAGAGTTATCAAACTCTTCTCTCCTTATCTCATAGTTTTGCTCACTGCCATCTTCAATGCCGCACTGAGCAATAACTTTTTCCCCCAATCCTGGAAAAGTGCAACGGTCATAGGTATTCCCAAGCCAGGGAAACCCAAGACCGAAGCCTCCAGTTATCGCCCCATCAGTCTCCTCAATGTCCTTGGCAAGATTTACGAGAGACTTATCTACAATAGATTAAAGAGTTTTGCAGACTCTAAGAAAGTCATACCTGACCAACAGTTCGGTTTTCGAACCAAACACTCCTGTGTCCAACAAGTCCACCGTATTGTGGAAGACGTCAGTAGCGGCTTCCAATTCGGTTTTACCACGGGTATGCTCCTCTTCGACGTGGCGAAGGCATTCGACAAGGTCTGGCACAACGGCTTAATATACAAGCTGTACCAGTTGGGCGTGCCGGACCGTCTAGTACGCATAGTACGGGACTTTTTGTCGAACCGCTCCTTCCGCTACAGAGTCGAGGGCACGCTCTCTTCCCCCCATCCCATACGAGCAGGAGTCCCGCAAGGCTCAGTGCTCTCGCCACTCCTATTCACGCTTTATACTAGCGACATTCCCCTCCATAGACGAGTTAAAAGCGCTCTATTCGCCGATGATACGGCTATCTACTACAAAGGTAGAACTCCCAAGGGAATTCACGACAACCTCCAATCCGCGGTCACAGCCCTGGGGCAGTGGTTCCGGAAATGGAGAATTGAAGTGAACCCCACCAAAAGCGCAGCCATTCTATTCTGGAAAGGCCTCGAACGCCCACGGGTAGCCCCCATCACCCTCTTCGGCAAACCCATTCCATGGGAAGAAAATGCCAAATACCTGGGTGTGATCCTCGATCAACGCCTTTCTTTCCGTCACCACGTAAAGGCGGTACGCGCGCGAGCCGCCTTCGCGCTCGGTAGACTTCACAGCATGTTGAATGCACGAAGTAAACTCTCATTGAAATCCAAGGTGAGGATTTACACGACGTGCATTCGACCAATCATGACATATGCGGGTGTAGTGTTCGCACACACTAGCAAGTCAACACTTAACCCCCTGCAAGTGCTCCAAAGCCGGTTTCTCCGGAGAGCCACAGGTGCCCCGTGGTACATGCGTAATAGTCAACTCCACGTTGACCTCAAAGTCCCAACTATAAAACAGTTTTTGAAGAAACTGGCCAAACGTCATTTCGATTCTGCTGTAAATCACCCCAACCCCCTCGTCGTATCGGCCGCCCGATACACTCCCTCCCTTATCTCGAAGATAAGGCGTCCAAGACATGCCGTCATCGAACCGGATGACGACATAACGGTCCTCCAGGACGCCCGACAAAAACATACCAACACTACACACAACCGACCACTGTTCCGTCCTCGCCGGCGAGGCTCGACGCGAATAAGCCGTAATGTTCCCCCCCGACCTCCTCCGCAAACGCCGGCCCGCGCCGAGCCAGACGCGCAAATCCCGCCCCCAAATAATATATAAATAAAATTAACAGTCCAGCCCAGCTCCCTAGCTCGCGATCCAGCAACGCCCTAAGCCGAGGTTCGTACCCCACAGGGGGTGCCCTTAGCTGTGTTGCTTAGTACTAAAGTGCCTGGCTGGAGGCCTAGGTCTCGCCATTGACCGGTTAAGTAGCAAAAGTTCCCGGAACTCACGCTACGAGAGACAATACAAAAAAAAAAAAAAAAAAAAAAAAAAAAAAAAAAGATTCTAGACACAGTTGATTACAGTGAGCGATACAGTTCGGTCCTTCCAAACGGGACCGTTGGTTCACACGACTCTGTTGATAATTAAGTACCTACTTTGTAACATCGTAATGTGAATTTGTGATTGCTAATAATTACCTACATACAATTCTCGTACTGTATCTTCGTGGTTTAATTGCCTGAGACCTACGCCCAGAACCTAACACCAGTACCCAGTACCAGAACCTCTCCCACTGATGTCGAGCGCGCCGATCCGAATCGATGTCGGCTAAGCTAGCGCTCGCGCTCCTGCGTTCCGACATCAGAAGCGGGATTCACTCGGGCATCACAACCACCTACTACGCTAGTTTATTGGATTTTGATCTTCCTTTTTGTACTTGTTTTAACAAGTACAAAAAGGAAGTGCATTTACCCTTGCACATAATGGGGATCTAAAGGTTTGGGCTGCGCCTTCTAGAAGTTACGTTGCACAGAGGCGAACGGCAGTACGAGCAGCACGTGGAGGATATACGACTGCTCTGGCTGGAGATCCTGTGCCTACGCAAGGAGAAGAACCTTCTCACTAAAGGCATTGAGAACATGACCGACCTAAGACTCGAGGTCTTCAACTTGGAACGCGAATTGGGCCGCGAAAGACTGCGCGTGCGCGCCTTGGAGGAGGCCCTGGAGACTTCCCTAAATGTCCATAGATGGCGCGATCAGGGCACTGACCCTGAGGTTGTCAGACTCACTCAAACTGCGGCTTACACAAAAGAGTGTTGACACCAAGTAAAATACTGGTGCTGAAGGAACGCTAGCTGAAGGAGACGAGGAATCTTTACAGTGCTGTCAAGGATATGCTAGCGCTGCAGCCCAGCCCTGAAATACAGCTGAAACGTGCTCACTTCGAGAAGAATGAGCCCGTTTCGAGCGATGAATCTTCCAACTTCAAGCGATCCGGACGTGCAGACCCTTTAAGATGCTTGGTGTGTGAGAAATCGAAACATCGTAGAACAGACTGCCGTTTCGAGGATTGTAAAAAGGTCATGTGATCGTTCCTATTCTGCTAGCTCAATTTCTGTGTTCTAACCACGACCAAATGCGTCCGTTTTCAAATGTTTCAGGTATGGTGATGTTGGCCATTATGCTAGCACGTACACCTGTGCTCCTACTTCCACTGCTGGGAAGCATAGTTCCAGCAACGGCAGTGCAAGCGGTTCCGCTGGCGAAGGCAACACCTGAGCAGCGAGTAACTGCACTAGCAACCAGCGTCGAGTTGACCTGAGTAGCATTGGCAACCCAACTGGACAACTAAACATTTCCGGTGGGCTTGTTCCTTTTCACTTACTAGTGCCGAATGTTCTCTCATGAAACTTCAGATAGGTTATTAGGCATTGACTATTATAGGTATTGATAGGCATTGACTGGCCTGTGTGGCACTGACTGGCCTGTGTGGCACTGACTGGCCTGTGTGGCGTTGACTAGCCTATGTGGCGTTGACTAGCCTGTGTGGCACTGACTGGCCTGTGTGGCGTTGACTAGCCTATGTGGCGTTGACTAGCCTGTGTGGCGTTGACTGGCCTGTGTGGCACTGACTGGCCTGTTTGGCGTTGACTAGCCTGTGTGGCGTTGACTGGCCTGTGTGGCACTGACTGGCCTGTGTGGCACTGACTAGCCTTGTTAGCCGTGACATAAAATCGATGCCTTTTGTGCTTTTGATACCTAAGGTAGCAAGACCTCTTAATCTTGTGTTCTGATGATAATGAATTTGATATAGCAAATGTGAGAGAACAAGCGGTACTGAATATAGAAAAAAAAAGTAACAATAAAATTATGAGAAGTCTTATTTTGATGAAAATAAGGCAAAATTAATTTAAAATTGTTGTTGGTGATTTAGTCACAATTAAAAGTGAAAAACGGAATCGAGTGAAGCTTGATCCGAAGTATAACGGTACTTTTGAAGTACTACTACTTGAATGGGATCACTATGTTTTGAAGTCTTTATCCAGACTTACAAGTATGCCCATGATCACTTAAGAGAGATTCCACAAGAATTACATGTTTTAAGTGAAGAGTTAGACGTTGACGATGCGGGTGAATGAATATGTAAAAAAAACTTTAAAGTATGGTATTTTATTAAGCAAATAAAAACGAATTTGGTTGCTTCACGTTTCTGAATGGACGGAGCGGTCGCAAAAGCTATCAACATCAGCCGTAGACAGAAGTAGGGCAGAACGAGATCACGAGATGCGACGCTACGATCAATGAAAAATATTGCAGAAACGGGGAAAATATTATTTGTTTTAGAAAAATAAATTGTACACGGATGAAACTAATGTTAGTGTTAATTTGCTTGAAATTTGAGCCTAGGTTAATATCCATGCAAATTAAAACGCCAAGCGTGACCTCAAAGTATTCGATAGGTATTCTCGCGACGTTGGAATATTTTCCAATCGGTATTCATGATAATGCGATTATATATAATGGATGGTTTACGCTAGGATTGTCTTGCGACTTTGCGGATGCGACCTCACTACAAATAACCCTTGCTAATATTATAAATGTCACGTGATAACTACTTAACCGATCATGAAACTTTGTACACATATTTTCTAAGGTTTTGTTAAGAATATGGGATACATTTTTTTACAAAAAAATACGAATGAAATCCAGTTTTACGCAGGTGAAACTGCGGGGCACAGCTTGTTTATATATTATAAAATGCGCACGCAAAAACTACTAACCTTTATTGGATAAAATTTGGCCCAGAGATAGATTATTAGCCGGATTAACACATGGGATGTTCCATTCCAAAAAAGATCTAATAATTAAAGCCTTTACGAAGGTGAAACAGCTACTGAATAAAATATGTGTAAAAATAACTTCATTTAAAAAAAAAATATTTTTTTTTATGCAACAAGAGTGATAAACAAGCATACGGCCCACCTGATGGAAAACGGTTACCGTAGCCTATTTACGCTCACGATACCGAAGTATCACTTGCGCGTTGCTACTCTGTGTTCGGAGAGTACCTAATAGTGTGTTGACAGCATAATGGGTTTAATCCCTCTGCTTCCAACACAATGTAACAATCCTCCCCCCTCCCCAAGGAGCTCATTACTGGAAACCTTATTCATCACCGTAGGAACACAATACAATAAATTGTGTTATTTGGCTACGGACTTCTATAAGGTGGAGGTCCTGCCCCAGTCGGGCAGCTCCAAATTCGAACGGGAAACCCCGTTATCCCCTACCTCTCTTATATCTCTCATACTTGACGACTTTGTTGAGGAGTAAACCTATTTATTTTTCTAAAATGTTTTATTGCGTACTGTGGCTTCCTATAATTGAGGAAGCATGAAAAACTATTTAATACCACAGATCTTTAGAATGTTGTGTGTATTTCTACAATATTTACAAGGGTCTTTGAAAAGGTAAGCAGAGGTGTAACAACAGAGTGTTTCCGCAGGAGGTAATATTTAGCTGACAATGTAAAGATGGTAACAGATATCAAGTTTATCACCGTTTCTCTAGTACCTACTTGTGATTTAAATAAGTATAATTATGTCAACATATTACGTTAAAAAAATATCCGTCCTCAGGCATTTGAATTCGCGTAAACCGATTAATTTGTCATAGACAAAATGTATTCATTTCTAAATCGTTACCCGAAGTAGGTGCAATAAAATCGTGTGACGGGCGTTATGAAACTCCAAACGACAGGTGTTATTGGATCCGTGCTCTCGGCGGAGATAAAAGACATCTGTGTTGGGACATTCCCTTAATATGCCTCGTGAGTCGCGATGTGCGTTTGACGAAATTGAACCGTGTCCCGATGCGTTTCGCCTGCCACGATATTGTAATATACCTTGCCGTAAATCATGACGTTTTATGTGTCAATCATGACGTATAAAGTATCGAGAGAGTATAATATAGCATGGAGTTCTTCAAGATTTTTGCTAGGTCGATAGCGCGCAAGCGATATAGATAGTGTGGTCCCCGAAGACCTCTATTCTTCACTAAAGACCTCTATTCTTCACTAAAGACCTCTATTCTTCACTAAAATTTATAAGTGTAAGTGTGCAACCTTCAAAAAATGTTTGAGTTTTGTCGGTACACACTGATTACCTATGAGTGCACACGCACACTACAATTAATAGACTCGGGTCATACTCCCCACATCATAATATAATCAATATAACTCACCCATTATACATTTATCATTTCTGATTTTTAGCCTTAAAAGTAGGTATTTAGACTTATTGATTGAACCGCTGGATTGGATAGGTTATAAACAAAAGTTGCGCTAAGTAATGTCGACTTGGCGTTATGATATGTATGTATGTATGTATGAATAAGTCAGAATTTTAACCCTCATCTATCGCTATGACAGTCCGACATGACAGAAAGTGATCGATAAAGCGTTTAAGAAAGGTCACTCAAATACAGTTTTCATGAAACGGTAGGAAAGTAACAAGGCGTGTCTTGAATTTTACCAAGTTGGCGTAAAGGATTCATAAATAATGTATTTTCTTTCAGTCATACCGTTTGTTATACGTTGAAATAACGCTGTTTTTGTATACGCCCAAACGCCAACAACGCTACGTATTGTATGAATGAATGGAATTGTTTCTATGGATTTTTAAAGAAGAATTAAATAGGTACAACGATTAATCACAGAACGAACTTTACTGTGTAGGAATAAGTATGTTGAATGGAAAACTGCATACGTTTTAACATAAATTCACTATGTAATAATCGTGCTTGAAATTGAGGACGGCAATGGACTCAATATCTAACTACATATTTTCATTGTCAAATTTACTATTTCCTTAAATGATATTTTAAACTTGCCATCTATCATGTTTTCACCTAAATAGATCTCAGACGATGAGAGTTATATCTATATACCTAAGCCTGTCCCTTGTGGGAAGAAGGTTCGTCTCTCCGACACCGACTTTAAACTTGGTGTAAAAATCATATATAACCAAGATAAGTCCTCATAATTAAACTGTACTGTCAGGCTGGTCAAATTTTAAAATATTAAACTTTAAAAAAAAAAATTTGACAGATCCCCGCTGCTGATCGACTGCAGCTGTCGTAATTGTTTGACAATCATTTTCCAACATTATCTATAGGCAAATTTTCTCAAGCTTCACATTAGCCAAGAAACAAGGATGATAAATAAATTGTCTCTAGTTGAGACGAGTTGCACAAACGCATACCGTTTCTCGTTTCGCAATGGATGTGCTGTCTTCGCTACATTGGGCATTGTGAGTTAAAAATCAAAGGTTTTTTCAAGTTCCCTGTAACCATATACCGCCATAAATTGCAAACTATATTATTTAATGAACCAAAAACCGCCTTATAACTACTATATTAACTTATAACTACATACATACATATCATCACGCCAAGTCCCTAACGGGGTAGGCAGAGAGTATAGAGCGCCAGTTCTCTCTAGACTTGCATACCTCTTTCGCTTCGTCCTTCATCAGTCTCTTCGGTTTCTAGTACTCTTGACGTTCCCGTCCTTGAGAGTCCGATCTATTTGATCCAGGTAGTTGGAACGTGGCCTTCCTCTGCCTCTTCTTGCACACACTTTTGCTTTGTATATCTGTTTCGTCAATCTTTCTTCACCCATCCTTTCTATGTGTCCAAACCAACGTAACATGCCTTTCTTCATCTTTACAATCTCGCCCTCATTCACGCCAGTTGATTTACGAATCTCTTCATTAACATGTTTGAACTTAACATGTACTATATAATAATAATAATAAATTCCTGGGACAATTCCACACAAATTGACCTAGCCCCAAATTAAGCAAAGCTTGTGTTATGGTAACTAGTCAACGATATGTTTACTTATATAGATAGATATATACTTAAATACATAGGTCATTCAAGACTAAGGTACAAATATTCGTGTTCATCACACAAATATCTACCCTAAGCGGGATTCGTACCCGCGACGTCAAGTTTCGCAGTCAGGAGCTCTAACCACTAGACCAGACGGCCGTCAAATATATATACTTAAGTAGTACTCACTATAAATTGATTTTTAGAGATAATTTATTTACCTTTATTTATTTATTTATTTACTCTCTGCCTACCCCGTTAGGGACTCGGCGTGATGATATGTATGTATATGTATTTATTTACCTTTCAGGCATGGTGGTGCTCAGAGGTCCTTGTCTGCAAAAGATACAATCTCACCCTGCTATTGAATTATAAGTTTTGTCAGCTACTACATAGAACCGTATTTTGTTTGTACACGTGTTGTATTTGTCTTTTGTTAATACACATTTAAACAAACGATAAGTAGAATTTGATCTTACCGAAGTGAAAAAACGGACTGAAACTACGCGTTTCCATCACGATTGAAAGAGGCGTAATAACACTTCTGTTTTACCAATTAATTTAGGTGTGACAGATGTCACGCCAGCACTTAATCCGAAATCTGTCATCGGCACTTAATTTCAATCATTTAAGCATGAGCTTCGACTCCATTCGCTATATTACAAATTTTATTTTTTCAAAATAAACGATTACAATTGTTTAACGAATTAATTATTGATAATATAATAATTATTAACGAATATAAATTGATCCCACAAGGCTCCCCGAAGGGGTAAGCAGAGGTGTATAGGTAGTACCCCACATACACACACTTTCCGCCCTCAAGTCAGACTATATCTATGCCTTTGAAATATTTCTCAAACGTATGCAGCTTTCCTCTTGATGTCTTCCTTCACCGTAAAGCTCGTTGTGTGACTAATGACCATAAGTTCAGAAAACTTATTGGTAAAGTCAGGATTCGAACTTGCAGTCTTTGTGTTGCAGGCTGCTCAAACCACTCGGCCTCCGCGTCTTAAAATTATTAGACTAAATTTTTACTATCAGTTTTAACCATAATTTATTATTTGAATGGAATGTGTCAAATAATGGAAGTCGCTCGTAATAAAACGCCCACATATTTAATGCATTTTTTATTATATAGTACAAAAAAAAATGTGGCTTTACATAATAAAGGGCATTGTGCACTACCTCGTTCTCAACATAGACCCCCCTAATACATAATATATCTTAAGCTAAGACTAATCGTTCAAACCAATCACTTTTAAAAATACCAAATCCATGTCTAAACCTAGGTTTTTCTTAGACCATGGTTTATATTAAGGGGGGTAGTGCATGAATGCTTACTCTTTACATATACTCTTATAAAACTTACGTAATTTTCTATATACTAAACGTAAACATATATTTTTATTGAAAAGTCCGAAAACGCCTGTTCAAATTGGCTAATATAAATCGATTTTAATGGTTTTGATTCGGACTAACTCGAATCGAATAACGATCGGACTTCTTCTCAATCGGAAATGACTACTTTCGTCAAGTCGATTCCCGTTCTCTTTCTATCATATACAACGACCAATAACAGAAAAGGAAAGAAATAGATTAACTTAATTTTGAAGATCAATTTTTAAGGCTAACAACTAAAGTTATATAATTATATGTATTTACAAATTGGATCGACTTGATTGAAGAGAAAACAAATTTGTGACTTGTCAAAATGTAAATTTGCCTAAACTGGTAAATGATAAGCGGAATTAACTTTACAATATGACTGTACTGACTAAAATAGAATACCTTTATTTATGAATTATGCGTTTACTTACGTAATATAATGTCATTAGGGCTACTTTATATTGATCAAACGAACCCGCTCGAAAACTGGGTCCAACCAATTTCCAATATATGATACATTGGAAATTCAAACGTAAATACAAATTGACTTAAGATGTGCACGTACTTTTAGCTAAACTTAAAATGAATCAAGTTTAACGATCGCTTGCACTGTATGGAAGGTGATATTCTGCAGCGCCATCTAGCGAGATGTTTTATCCTTTTGCCGGCAAACTTGGATATACAAACAACGAATCAAGGCGAATCATCATAATCGGATGCATATTTTGAGTGCTAAGAGGACAAGCATACGTTGATTTTTATTTATATGTATAGATTTTGTTGAAACCTCCTAAAACAAATATGCTGTCCAGTCTAGGTTTTTCACTATATAAGGTCAGTGCAAAAATACACTCTATATCAACGGAATAAAGGTTTCCGTTGCTCTCGTCATAGATAAAGTCATGTCAGACTTATAAGCCCGTTAACACTGGAATTTAATACTTAAACCGATATTGACAAATATGTGATAACGAACCATATGTTATTTTAATAAAGTTTAATTTCCAGTGTAATGTTACGACTTTTGGTAACAGACCTTGGACTCTAGTGCGTTCCTCATGTTAGATTTATACAATTCATGATTCTGAAATTATACATAATGGAATTTTGATTAAATTTATACCATATATAAAATAATATATATATATATTATTTTGTTTGGTTATATATTGTTTTATTTTTAATTACAATATATGGCTGACTACTAGCTAGTGACTCTACAATACCTTAAAGCCAAAGACCTAGATCCCAGTACCGTTAGCTATGTTTGCTTAGCACCTAAGAAGTGGCTAGGCCTTTGAACTCGACATAATTTGGTTAAAAAGCAGAAGCTCCTGGACTAAAACTTCAAAACACAATAAAAATCTACCAATACAATATGGAACGCACTAGAAATTTGTCTCCACATCACCTTAGGAACTGGTAGGAACATCAGCATCACACTTCGACCGCTTCGTACTTGGCGTTTCATCACTCTTCTTCAACTTCGTACTGGGCGTTTCATCATTCTTCTTCAGCTTCGTACTTGGCGTTTCATCATTCATCTGCCGCTTCGTACTTGGTGATTCATCACACTTCTGCCTCTTCGTACTTGGCGATTCATCACTGTTCGTTGCTTCTTCTTGTGAGAAACTAATTCGCTTTCTCTTCAGAGCTTTAGGGTTTTTCTCGCTGTCTGTACTACTCAGTCTTGCGGCATCATTAGGTATGCTACTTGTAGCGTTTCTGATAATGATCAGATCCTTTTCTATTTCAGTCAGCTCGCGCGGCTTCGGCGGCCGGCCTAAGCGTTTGACTGTCTTCTTGATGACAGAGGGAGATTCTTCAGGTTTTCGCTTCTTATAGGCACGTTTGCCCGCTACCTTGCTTTTCTTTGGTTGAGATTCCTCCTGGAAGGAAAATACAGTTATATACGAACATACATACAACACGAGTCCCTCACAATAAACCAATAAATAAATGAATACATAATATATTATAGTGATAGTATAACCTTCCTCAACTATCGGGCTATCTAATGCACAATTCAAATCGGATTAGTAGTTCCTAACATTCGCGCGTTTAACCATCCAAACAAACTCTTTATAGTATAACATTCTATTATGGAACTTGGAATAGCACCATGAGTGGATTTAGACCATCTCTTGATTTTCGTCTCGTGACTACCATCAATTGATGGAAAAGTCTTTCGGAGCTAAGAGGTAAAAAAAAAATAAAAGAAGAGGTAGGAGTGCGAAAACTTGGTTAACAACATGATATATATATTATATAGCCACAAACAGACTGTTTTAAGCTAAGAGCAAATTACGTAATACACAAAGAAGTGTCACCTGTTTGGGCTTGGCCCCCATGTATCCGGAACACCTCTTGGCGCCACACAGACACCGCTTCTTGTCAATACCGGCGCATTCCAAGTTGTAGTTGAACGTTACTTCGCTGTTCTGAAACACACATATATTATGACGAACTTACCATTGAAATTTAACATACATACATACATATCATCACGCCAAGTCCCTAACGGGGTAGGCAGAGAGTATAGAGCGTCAGTTCTCTCTAGACTTACATACCTCTTTCGCTTCGTCCACATTCATCAGTCTCTTCATACATGCTCGTCGGTTTCGAGTACTCTTAACGTTCCCGTCCTTGAGAGTCCGATCTATTTGATCCAGGTAGTTGGAACGTGGCCTTCCTCTGCCTCTTCTTGCACACACTTTTGCTTTGTATATCTGTTTCGTCAATCTTTCTTCACTCATCCTTTCTATGTGTCCAAACCAACGTAGCATGCCTTTCTTCATCTTTACAATCACGCCCTCATTCACGCCAGTTGATTTGCGAATCTCTTCATTGCGGATTCGATCTAATATCATTACGCCGCACATTTTTCGAAGAGATCGCATCTCGACTGCATTCAAGCTATTTTCATACTTCCTCTGACATACCCAGGATTCGCTGCCATACAACAAGGTAGGTACCAATATCGCGTTGTGGACAGCAACTCGAGCATTCTTGCTCAGACTTTTACTGCCCATCAACGCCGACATGGCTCCATTCACCTTATTTCCGGCAGTTATCCTTCTTTCAATATCTTTTTCATACTTTCCATCTCGTGTGAACATGCTTCCAAGATATACAAATTCATTCACTTGCTCTAGAATTTGCCCATTTACCGATATTGCACACTCGGTCACTTGTTCATCTCTTTCGAATACCAGAACCTTAGTCTTGCCAGCGTTTAGGCGCAGCCCCTTCTTTTCACATTCTTCTTTCATTATGGTAACTAGTGACTGCAGTTCGCCCTCTGATGACGCCAGTAAAACCGCGTCATCGGCGTATAGTAGGCAGTTGACCACTAAGTTTCCCATTTTCACTCCACATCCGTTCGTTCTTAGTGCTCTCAGACAGTTATCTAGATATATAATGAACAGCCAGGCAGACATGATACACCCTTGTTTGACCCCCGACTTCACATCAAACCAGGGTGACATCTCACCGTTAACCCTAACGCACGCCTCGCTATCACTATAGAGTGATTTCACGGCATGCAGTAGGGAACTGCTCACTCCATATCCAGGCAACACGTCCCAGAGTTCCTTTCGTACGACTCTATCAAATGCCTTCTCTAAGTCGACGAAAGCGCAGAAACCCCTTTGGTTAATATCCAAAAACTTTTCCGCGATTCCGCGAAGCGAGAAGGTTTGATCCATACATCCTCTTCCTGGTCTAAATCCACCTTGGGATTCCCAGAGAAACCTTTCGGATCGCTCTTGCATTCTTATCGTCAGGATCTTCGTGTACACTTTACTAGCTAAGCTGACCAAGCTGATGGCTCTGTAGTTGGAGCAGTCCAATCGTGATCCCTTTCCTTTATAGAAAGGCACGATGACTGCTCGCCTCCAGTCGTCCGGAACATCACCCTTTTCCCAGCAAAGATTGCATAGCAAATAGATGACGTCCCAGACCGCTGGTCCACCGTACTTGATCATCTCAGCCGTAATCCCATCTATTCCCGCAGCTTTTCCACATTTCAGACTTCTTATCGCACTTACAATCTCTCCCATACTTATTTTATCCGCTATAGGATCCTCGACAGATTCTGTTGGAGGCAGCTCTATGAGTAGATAAGCGGCATCATCATCATACATATCTTTGTAGAATTCACTCCATCGCCTGAGGACGTCAGTTTTGTCAGTAAGTATGTCATTGTCCTTCGAAATAATCACATTCATCCTACTACTGGCTGTAACACAATTTCTGGACTTCTTAACTTCTCTCCAAAAAAGTTTTGCATTGTCCTTGAAATTATGCGACAGTTTTTCGTCTACAGTCATTTGGAACCTCTCACGCTTCTGAGCTATTATCTCTTTCGTACGATTTTTTTGCAGGCGATATTTTTCTTTCATCTTTTCTTTCATACTGTTACGATGGAAGGTTCTGGAGGGCTTGCCGTGTGAAAGCCATGCCAAACAACAACACTTAGCCGGAAATATAGACAAAAGGATGCAATTAAGAAAGGACGTAAACAACTTGTTTACGTCACCCGGCCATTGTTCTGCGGATGCATTTAAATGGCTATTCCACGAAAGTCTTAATGGCGGTCTAGAACCTTCCACCGATATCTAGAATATCGTGCCGGTGCCATATATAAGGCGGTACCCGATGGGCACGGGCAGTCAGAGTCAGAGTTAGTTAGTGAGTTCAGTTGAGAGAGTCAGTTCAGTCAGTTGAGTTCAGTGCGAGTGATCACAAGTGTTTTATAGTGAGTGTACAGTATTAGTGAAGTGTTTCAGTGTCTAGTGTTTATTGTGTTCTACTGTTACTGTGTTGTAGTGTACACAGAGTAGAAGTGTTTCAGTACCTAGGGTTTACTGTGTTTTACTAGTACTGTGTTATAGTGAATAGTGCTATAGTGATAGTGTACTGATTTATCGTACAAGTTTCCGGAATTATTCAGTGTAATAGAATAAAGTGTCGTTTAAAGTGCATCAACCGGCTATCATTAAATTATCCCGAACCCCAGCTCGTAACAATACTTTCACTTGAGCTGGACATAGCCAAAATGTCTTGCCTTGCATCCTTCTTCTTTTTAACTTCTTCTTTCACTTCATCATCCCACCAACCATCGCCATTTTTGGTTGTCCGCCCTTTCGAAATGCCACAAACCTCTTTCGCGGCGCATAAAATGCTGGACTTAAGGAACTGCCAACAAACATCGACACTCTCAAACACATCTTTCGGGGGACAGGCTAGCTGTTCAGATACCCTTTCTTGATATCTGTCTCTAATAGCCGCATCTTGAAGCCTCCAGCTTTTGATGCGGTCTGCGACTGCAGAACAGGGACCCCCAGCACGGGATCGCCAGCCCGCGAACAGACCTCTTATTCTAGTTATAACCAGAAAGTGGTCCGTTCCCAGGTCGGCTCCCCTATAGACCCTGGTGTCCATCACCTGTGTTCTGAGTCGCTGATCTATTAGAAACAGATCTATCATGCTTCGCTCATTTTTCCGTTCCCATGTATACTGATGAATCCTCTTGTGGTCGAACATGGTGTTCGCCACAAAAAGGTCTCTCTCCATGCATACATCTAATATCAGCTTGCCTGCCTCGTTCACTCTCTTATCACCATACTTGCCGAGTACTGCCTCGTAATCCTTACGGGCTGTCCCGACCCATCCATTCAGATCACCACAAATAATCAGCTTTTCATTCCCTTCTTTCGTCTCTAGAACATTACTCACACATTCCCAGAACTTATTCAGGTCGCAAGTGTCCGCTGAGGCCACCGGAGCATACACCGCGACTAAAAATAGTCGGGTAAGGCCTATTTTAAAGCGAGCCCAAATAAGTCTGGGGCTCACCGCATCATAACTTATCATACATTCTGCCAAGCGGCTGGATAGTAGAATTCCCACTCCCTGGCAGGCGTGCTCGGTGTTTGCCACTCCTGACCACAGCACTAAACTCCCGCCCGGGAGCTCGTCTACTCCACTACCCTTCCGCTTGGTTTCAGACAAGCACACAACATCTAACTCGCTCTCTGTCATAACATCGATCAATTCGTTCATCTTATCAGCCATACCTCCTCTTACATTCCATACACCCATCCTACACTCCACACTCCACTTCCCGCCGTGAGGCACTCCGCGTGATGGGTGGCGGTCCCCATCGCCGCACTGTGCTGAATTTTTCGCACCAGCGGGGAGGGACTGGTGCGCGTCGCCTCGGGGGCACGCCCTAACAGCCGTCCGGCCAATGCGCATCGAGATGCGCATTGAAATTTAAAATTGAATAAAAAGCAAACCGGGGAGTTTGTTTCGCCGTTTCTTCTCCTGGCAGGTATTTTTTCTTGGAAACGGTAGTAACTTTAGTTTATATTAAATATGTGACGTTCAATATGTGTTCCCTGTGTCCCTTACGTTGAATTAAATATTTTGACTTAGATTTTTTTGATTTTGAGTTTTATCTAAACTTAAGTAGAATCTCGCTAAGAGCTCAACAGTGAAGGAAATCATGTTAAGAAAACGTGCATGTTTTTTAATTTAATGCATTTTTTTGCACGCATGTTTAATTTTAAAATTGTAGCCGTTTTGGCCGAGATTGAAATAATCGCCTGCAATATCTAGTTTGTAAATTCAAACCAGCTGTCATTACTAATAAGTTTTCTCTGAACCTCAGCACAGCACGAGCTTTACGTTGTAGGGAAAAATCCTAAGGAAACCTACATACGTTTGGTAAGAAATAATCTACACTGTAGAAACGTGCACAAAGACTTGTTTCTCTTATCTATATATATAAGGTACAATAGGTTACAAGATACTTACAGCTGGTATATCGTACAGTGCGAACAACCCCACGCGGACGTCGCCCAGAACGGTCCACTTCTGGGTCTCGCAATTGGGCTCACAACAGTGGTTCATAAACCTGGCGGATAAATAAGACATTGGTTGAAAAACTGCATAATGGCTCAAACATTCATAACGTAAGGGCTCGGAAGCAGGGTTAAAAGACATTCTTGTTCCTTTAAATTTTTTCGTAAGATATAGTGCGTGAACTTGGGTAGTAACTTGATATTAATATCTGGGACAATAGCCATAAACGGGCTGTTTTTATACAAAATTATGATAATGATTTTATTTTAAGTCAGACCAGTATTACTCTAGATTAACACGCGCAAATAAACAAACCATTCTTGCAAAAGTAATAGTACATAAACAGTAATAGCGCTTCGAATTCTGTTCAGTAAGTATTGAGTTTATCGCGACCCTGCATCAAGGTTATTTCTCCGGTTTCGGTTCTTAATTTATGTATTATATCTATTTATCCAGGAGCCTGAAGAGCCGTGGTGGCCGAGTGGTTCGAGCAGTTGCCTGCGACGCAAAGGTCGCAAGTTCGAATCCCGACTGTACCAATGAGTTTTTCTAAACTTAAGTACAGTGATTAGTCACACCACGAGCTTTACGGTGAAGGAAAACATCGTGAGGAAACCTGCATACGTCTGAGAAGAAATTCAAAGGCGTATGTATAGTCGTGCTTGAGTAACGGCGATGGACTCGCCATCTGTCACGTTGGCACCTAATATACCTCTGGCGGAAAGTGGGTGTGTGGGTATTACCCATACACCTCTGCCTACCCCTTCGGGGACCCTTGTGGGAAGGCGTGAGGATATTTATTTTATTTTTATTTTTATCCAGAAACCTTGTTCAGCAACACACATCTTGGCCCCAAGAACAATATACCAAAGTTTTATCACAATCGGATGAGGTACAAGCATATAGTTTTATTTCATTACCTGGCCAAATTCCCCTTGGGCCCGGCGTCTATCATCCTCTCCTTGTCCAATGTGAGGAAGTAGAAATTCTCATCCCGTATTTCGTGTTTCCTGTTCATGCGCCGACGAAACTCCTCTTCATCTATCAACTCGCCGACGTACTCGATCACGAATTGACCTTGGAAGATAAATTAAAATTACTTTCTTCTTCTTCACACCACACTAATGTAGGCAGAGGCGTAATGACACCCACCATGTCGAGACTTCATAGACTATTAAATCTTTGGTTAAGGTAAGCCTCTGGTATTTTCTTTTACCATAATATGGCTCATGGTGTCACCAATGTATTTCCTACTAATATTATAAATGCAAAGGTTTGTTATAAGGATATTTGGTATACAATGACGCCAGCATGGCTGAACAGATATCGATGAAATTTTGCTAAGACATTATCAGCTGGATTAACACAAAGGATATGTGATGTCTTATGTCCGAAAGATAATTGCGATTAGTTTGCGGATGGGCAGACGATCATGTCGGCATGTATGGAGTATTGGGAAGCCAATATATATATAGTGTATATATATATATATATATATATAATACATATATGTATAGTTTAGTATAATAAGCTGGGTATATAATAATATGTATTGTGTACTGTGTATACTGCATTTTGTGTAATTGACTATTTTTTTCTAGTTTACTAGTCTTTCACGAGAACGTACATTACGTGTACATTCTAATAAAATAAAAGAAACAGGTATGTGCATTCAACTTTTAAAGTGAAAATTGGATTCAAGGGTTCATAGTTACCCGCTTTAATGTCTTCCAGAGTCTTGAGCCCCCAGCCCCGGTGAGGTGTCCTGTAGGGCACCAGCTTGGGGTACAGCCGCTTCTCGAAGGCCCTGTTGTTGCATCGCTCGCCCGCACGGCAAGTCGGCCCACACTCTGTGAGCAGCATCCTGAGGGAACAATAGTCTTTAGAATTACCATGCAGACTCAAAAAGGCGCTTTGGAGTATCACCGTTCCACAAGTCTCCGAAGGGGTAGGCAAAGTGTAACAACATTTTATTTTCGCCGGAGATATATTTAGATGGCAAGGTGACGACAGATAGTAATTGGCCGTTGATCAGGCACAACCATAAATACTTTGCACTTTTTCACTTTAACGTCTCGATATTTTATTTCGCCCCACTAAGAGGAGGGAGGGGGGATTATACGGGGCTACAAGGGTGAGTAGTATACTCATTTAAAGGGACAGGGGCGCAAGTGTGCAGTGTGTGCGAGGTGTGCAAGGTGTGCAGTGTGTGCAAGGTGTGCAGTGTGTGCAAGGTGTGCAGTGTGTGCAAGGTGTGCAGTGTGTGCAAGGTGTGCAGTGTGTGCAAGGTGTGCAGTGTGTGCAAGGTGTGCAGTGTTTGCAGTTTGTGCAGGGTGTGCAAAGTATGCAGTGTGTACAACGTGTGCAGTGTGTGCAAGGTGTGCAGTGTGTGCAATGTGTGGTGTGGCGTGTAGAGCAAGCGTGCTGACCGGTTGAGGCAGTGCGAGTAGGGCCCGCAGGGGTCCTCGTCGCGGGCGCCGCACTCGCACTGCGTGAGCGAGCCCTCGGGGCTGTCCCCGCGCCGCAGCACGGCCCCGCACGGACGGTTCACCTTCAGCTTCACGTAGTGCGGCGGCCGCAGAGACGAAGCTATGTCCAGTGACTCCTCCTCGTTCGGCTGGGCGCCTGGTCACAAAACATATTTTTATACCACAACGTGTTGTAGTAGCCGTCGTGGCCGAGTGGTTCGAGCAGTTGCTTGTAGCTCAAGTTGGCAAGTTCCAATCCCGACTGTAGCGATAAGTTTTGCTGAACTTAAGCATAGTGATTGGTCACCCCACGAGGCTTACGGCAAAGGAAAGAATCGAGAGGAAACCTGCATACGTTTGAGAAGCAATTGAAAGGCGAATGTATAGTAGTATTTGAGTAACGGCGATGGACTCGCCATTTTTCTCGTTGACCTAAATTATCTCATATTATTCACTATTAAACGACATTTGACATATATTCCTAAAGATACACATTTTTCTGATAATCCTAACAAAAACTTGCAGTGTTTCGATTTTTAATCATGAGGAGTATACTAAAGGTTGGCGATGTAGTAAACCTCTGCCTACCCCTTCGGAAATCATTTTGGAGAAGCGTGGAGGTATTTAGACATCATGTTTTTATCAAATTCAACACAGATGGAACCGTGGGGTTCAGCACGATGATATAAATGTAAGTGAAATCTCTACATGATGGGTGATAATATAAGTATGTAAATAAATATATAAATAAATAAATGTAAATAAAGACAGAATGTACATGGCTTATAAACATGTTCTCCTCCTACAGAGGTTATCATTTAGAGAAAAATGTTAAAATGCTTTACGAACTTTTTAATATTTCACATGCTCTCTGCGCATGCTCCATCGCCGTTGTGAACGCCGCATCAATCTTGGACTTTTGGCTGGATATTCTGCCAGAGTCACCTGAAAATTATACAATACATATAAACATATTGTTTCTCTGCCTCTTCTTGCACTCACTTTCGCATTTTATATCAATCTTTTTCACTCAGAATTGTTCGACATAATGCCCACTTCTACCTTCTGCCACCACACACCATCGACGGGAAATTCATCGCCCTACCTTGGAACCACAAGGGCCTCGCACTGCGCGGTTCCAAATGAGTTTCCTTCCGCGAAAGCTCAGGCTGGTGGAATGAGCTCCCTGTAGAGGTTTTCCCTGGATTCCTCCCTAGTGTTGTAAGCGTCCATAGGCGGCGGTAACCACTTACCATCAGGCGAACCATATGCTTGTTTGCCATCAATGTGGTATAAAAAAAATCCTTTCTTTATTTGCAAACCAATATAAAATGCCTTTCTATATAAGTAACATCATGCCAATCACCTATAATCTATCTTATCTTATCTTTATGTAGGCATAATATGACCTCAAAAACGTACCTTCTTGAAAGGGGAAAACCCTTCCCCTGTTCACCCAGTAGTGGTCATACTGGCCGAAGAATCTGACGACGAACTCTCCCGGACTGTGCTTCACGGCCATTATGTTGTCGGAGATCTCGCACGGATGGAGGATGATGCCAGGCCACCATCTAAAGAGGGAATAATCAACTTAAGCCTCACATAGGTAATAACTAGATGGCGCTAGTAGTACTATTTATTTGATCAGATAACGCACGGATGGAGGATGATGCCAGGCCACCATCTATAGAGGGAAAACTCAATTGAAACCTCACTACGGAAATAACTAGCTAGTAATTTACACAAGCGTCAAAATAATACACAACACAAGTATTGCATCTGTGTAGTAGTTCGTTTTACGGCAATTTTTTGTAATTAATTTTTGATTATGAATTATAAATAATATATTTATAACCTTACGCCTTCCTACTAGGGTCCCCGAAGGGGTAGGTAGAGGTGTAGGCAGTCCTCACACACCAACTTTCCGCCTGAGATATATGTATTTTAGGTCCCAATGTGACAGATGGCGAGTCCATCAGCGTTACTCAAATACGACTATACATACATACTTCTTTGAATTTATTTTCAAACGTATTCAGGTTTCCTCTCAATGTTTTCCTTCGCCGTAAGGATCGTGGTTTGATCAATCACTGTACTCAAGTTTAGAAGAACTAATTGGTACAGTCGGGATGAGAACTGACTCACTGACCTGTAGTGCCCCAGCTTAACCCACACCATCTCACCGTACAGCGGCAGTCGACCTGTTTCGCAGTCTTCGCACATGTAGCCACCTGATAAACAAACAATACAACTTAAATTATCATTCACCCGCGACCGGCCCTGGTTTCGCGGGGATTATGCAGCGCTTTTGGTAAAAGCAGCCAGACTGGACATTTTCAGACATTTTAACAATAACCGTCGCATTTCAACCAATTTACACGAAACTTTAATTAATAATACACCTTTACCTTCCTCGTGAATCGTCCTGTCTATTGGTGACAACCACATGAAAATCCGTTCAGTAGTTTTAGAGTTTATCACGAAGAGACAGACGCTGCGGGGGAATTTGTTTTACAATAAGTGGTGATAATGCAAGTTCTAAAGTTGTCTAGTGGTGAAAACTAGCAAGCAGCTTGATGGTAAACGGTAACCGAAAGGAAAGGAAGGAGCAGATTGCGACACTCCCTAACTCCTGACTATGTAACTATTAAAAACTAAAAAATAAATTTTAATAAATTTGAATTAATAATAGTGTAAAAATTCTTAATAAATAATTTAAAAAAAGCGTAGGGTGCATGGTGTCAATAGTTCTAAATATTTTATTGATATCTGTCAATAAAATACTTATATCTATAAGAATAGAAGATTTATTATTTCGACAATATCTTCTCTTATCTAAAAGCACCCCACGCTTTTTTTAAATTATTTATTAAGAATTTTTACACTATTATTAATTCAAATTTATTAAAATGTATTTTTAATTTTTTAGTTTAGTTTTCTGTAAAAAGCGTGTTTTTTTAGTTTTTTTTTTAAACTATATTTATTATTAACTTTTTAGTTCGATATTTTTCAAAAGGGAGCCAGAGAAACGGCTACGAGAACCAAGAAAGGCCGCAGGCGCGCTAATTACCCACGGAGAGTTACATACTGACATACTGACATACAAGTGAAGCTAATAAAAAGCGTGTAAAAAAGACTAAATATACCTCATTTATTAAATCTGGTTGTTTGAATAACAGTGATTAAACACACCTCTACCTTTATGGTGAAGGAAAACATCCAAAGGGAAACTTCATACGTAGGCGTGTTAGAGATACAGCGATGGACTCGCCATCTAAGTGGAAAGGTGTGAAGAAGAATAGTGATGTAAAATTACCTTCCGGAGGCTTGATGTTAAGGCACTCTGCGTGGAACGATGTGGGGCAGTACTCGCAACAAATGAGGGTGCCCCCCAGCGCACATATGAAGCACCAGCCTGTGTTAACGTGGCAAGGCACTTTACCTGGTCTGCAAATAAAACGAAATGTCACAATACTACAATTATAATCTTACTGTCTTACTAATATTATAAATTAGAGCCGTGGTGGCCGAGTGGTTCGAGTAGTTGCCTGCGACACAAAGATCGCAAGTTCGAATCCCAACTGTACCAATGAGTTTTAATGAACTTACGTACAGTGATTAGTCACACCACGAGCTTTACGGTGAAGGAAAACATCGAGAGGAAACCTGCATACGTCTGAGAAGCAATTCAAAGTCGTATGTAAAGTCGTGCTTGAGTAACGACGATGGACTCGCCATCTGTCACGTTGGCATCTAATATATCTCTGGCGGATAGTGGGTGGGTGGGTATTACCTATACACCTCTGCCTACCCCTTCGGGGACCCTTATGGGAAGGCGTGAGGATATTATATTTATATTATAAATGTGAAAGTTTGGATGTTTCGATGTTTGCGGTTCTTACACGGCCAAATGGCTGATCCGATTTGGCTGAAAGTTGAAATGGTGATAGCTTATACCTAGGAATAGGACATAGGATACATTTGAATCCCGAAAAGTAAGTTCTAATATTATAAAGTATGATGTTCTTTCACGGCATAGCGGCTTAACCGATTCTAGCAGGAAAATACATAAGCTACTTTTTCGAACTCCACGCGGGCGAAGCCGCGAGCAGAAGCTAGTAATAATAATAAATGCGAGTTTGTGTGAAAGTTTGCACCTTACCCGCAAAAAGTTCCAAACGGAATAGGATTAAGATTGGCACCGAGATAGATTATAAGATGAGCACATAGGATATGTTTAAATTCACAAATGAAATACAATTTTAAGCTGGTAGATCCGCGGGATACTTCTAGTTAAATATTTGTCTTTACTACAAAGTTCGCCACCGACATAGAAACACAAATACATGTAAGATGGTAGGAGTGGTATACTAGTAGCCATGGTGGCCGAGTGGTTCGAATAGATTTACATGCCACATATCGGAAAAAGTTAAGAAAATGTCCATAAAACCATATATTTGGAGCTTTGCACTATATGGTATGTGAGACATGAACAACGACTAGATAGATAGAGGTGTTGGAGAAAAGAAATAATGATTTGAAATTCGATCACGATTTTATTCAGAACGATAAAGTGAGTCATAACGTAACGTATAGGGACGTGCCCTGGACCGAATTAAATGGAAGGGATTATATCAGAGACGCCGGCTGTTTGAGAGACAGACTGTGAGAGGTCTAACAATATACTGATAATGATATATCTAAAAGTTGTATGAGAGGACCTTAATTCTAGAGAGAACTAGAGTGCTCTGCCTACCCAGTGAGGGATTTGGTGTAATAATATGTACATAAATATCACTCACCTATGCTCATAGTGTCTGGGGCATACAATATGTGATCCTGTCAAGATCTGCGTCCCAGCAGGCAGGCACTTAGTAAAAGCGTGGTATGTGGCTGGGCACCTCACACACCTAGCCAACTTGTCTCCGCTAAACCTGGTCTTGCACCCTCTAGGGTCATCCGACACACAGGTGTGACAAACGTGTCTTGGACATGTCAGCGCTTCAAAGAACTCATTGATCTTCTTATTATTTCGAGAGGGCTCTCCCCCGTTGAACTGGGTCTGGGGCCACTGCTCCAAACACTCCAAGTGGTAGTACTTATGACAGTGAGCCACATGACACCGCTGGCGTAACTCTACAGACGTTTTGGACACCGCCGCTTTGCAGACGAAACACACCGGAGTGTCGAATTTCAGGCAGTTGTTGCATTTAAAATCGGAATATTCTGACGGGTCAGGTTTCCGTTTCTGTTTAACATCAACTATCTCACATTTCCCAGCTATAGTGTCCGTCCAATCTAAGCAATCGTCGCTCGAATACGAGTCGTAGTGTACAGTGTCTATGTCTCCAAGAATTTCTTTCATCTTAGCTTCTAATTGCGTTTCGAAATGTTCTGCGTCGACTGTACAGGTTTCAGGTTCGGCTATCTCTTCGATGGACTCATTGTTTTCCTCCGAAAGGTCCCTGGACTTATCGTCGCTTTGACTCTCGGAATCTTCTAGACTTTTCGCTTTACGACCGGGCTTCTTCTTTTTCTTCTTTCTTCCCCTCGAAGGAGTGGGAACGTCTATTACTTTCACTTTCTTGACACAGTCAACGTGAAACATGCCGTTGCAACCTTTGCATTTAACGAGGTTACCAGACGATTCACAAATTTCACAAACTTTCTCCCTAACTAAGCCTTTGAACACATTAGGTTTGGGTTTTGTTAAATCTTCAAAATATAGCTCCACTTCGTCTATTTCCTGTTCCATATTTTCTTGGCCTGTTTTTGCAAAGGTGTCATCTTCAATTTCAACAATTTCTGCCATTTCATTGCCATCTTTAACTTCACTAGAATTATTGTGTTTTTTAGAACACTTCTTAAAGATATCAAACACTTTGATATCATCTTCCAGGTCGGACAAATCTTCATTGTAATAAGGTTGTATAACTTTACGTTTTGGCTTGTCTTTAATTATGTAATCATCTAAAGTCTCTTTTTCGCCTTTTACTTTCTTTTTAATTTTCTTTGGCTGTGGTTCTTGGGCTAGTCCTTTGACCAGACCTGACTGTTCAATATCATCCGTCTTCTTCAGCTCGTGTTTGGAATTCTCCTCGTATAACCAAGTCTTAAATAGGTAATTAACAACTTCGTCGTGTGTCAGCTGAGGATTTTCGTCTATTAAAGCATCTTGTCTTAATTCTAGATATTGGATAAATTCTGGGTCATCTAACACCTTCTCTAACTTCTTTTCATTCTTAGGTCTATGTTTTCGTCTATTTAAAGTTAGATCACTACTTTGAGAGGATATAGAGGCTGTTTCATCTTCTATATCGTCTTTAAATTTAGATTGGTTTACTTTTGGTTTTGTTCGCAACTGTCGTCTACTCAGGGGCACTTCACTTTCAGAATCGACTGATTCTGTTTCAGCCGAATCAATATTTTTTTCGCTACTTTCTTGACTTTTAATTGCTTCTAAATCAGGTGTATCTGAGGTTTGAAGACTAGCTTCAGCAGATAATGTTTTTGGTTCTTTTGTTTTGTCATCTTGTGACAAAGATACTAAGGATTTAATATCGGAATTATTATGTGTCGGCAGTGGTTCATCGTCCTCGGAATTACGTGATCCTAATTCGAATTCACGATTGTTAATCCTTGTATTATCTAGGCGTACTTCAGCTATCTTCATTCCTTGTGCTACTTCGAATGGAGTTTTTATTCTCTTATAATGTTTTCGAGTATCTAAATTTTCAGCCAAATCCGAATTGATTGAAACTGTTTCTATATCTCGTTCGTCAATACTTCTTGCGGGACTGACATTGGCGCTTTTATTGTCTTTAGAGGACACTGCCATATCAATTCTTCTGAAACGAGTTCTTCTAACAACCAGAGACGACCCACTGTCCTCTGAATTAATAGATACTGTATCAGCATCATCCTCTACAGTCTTTGTGATTTTTTTCTTATAGTCTTTATTTTTAAGTGAAAGGGAAAGTTTCTTTTGCGAAGTTTCTTTCCATAATCCCTTTACTAGCCCCAATTGTTGTAAATCATCAGCTTTCTTCGCATCAGATTTCTTACTCTGCTCATATAGCCAAGTTTTAAACAAATATGTGTTGATCTCTTCCTCATTCAGTTCAGGGTGCTCATCCATGACTGTATCCTGGTGAAGCTCCACATACTTTTGAAACTCAGGGTCTAGCCTTGTCTTCTCTGCCTTTGAAGTAGATTTTCCTGTGCATATCTCTTTTTTTGCCCTGCTTCTAGTTCTGGGTTGACTGTCTTCAGAACGTATGGAATCATTATCTTCATTAATTTCATTCAGAATGCCAGAATCATTATGGATTCCATTTTCTTCAATAACATTAGATGAGTTTATTTTTGGTATAGTTGTATCCTTCCCAATAAGGGCCAATTCAGAATCTGTTTTGGAGTCATTAACTATTTTATTGTTAAATGCATTATCATTCTCATTTAATGGGTTAGTTTTGACATTACTTGCCTTCCTGGCTTTGGCTTCAGAGCTATCATCTTCGTCCACGTCACTTTTCTCGTCATTTGTTAATGGACTGTACTCCAATTTATAATCAAAATCATCACTTTCATAATCTAGATCTAAATCATCCACAGATTCCTTTTCGTCACACTGATGTAGTTCAGTGACATCAGAATTGGGTTCTGCTTTATCGTCTACTGCATTTATATTATTATTACTCGCATTCTCTAATTTGTCTTTAATTGTACTGTCCTTTTCAGAAGGAAAAGTATTACCTTCAATTTTATTTTTTATTCCATTCTCAACAATGAGACTATGAGTTTCTTGAAAATTTGTTTTATCTGTCTCGCAGTTTAATATATTATTTGCCATATTATCACTACTATTGTCAATAGACATATCATTTGGTCCAGCCGTTTCGATGTCATCTTCTTGTCGATCCAATATTTTATCAACTGTATTTATAGCGTCTTTGTCAATAAAATATTTACTTAATCTATCCACTGTACTCGAAATTTCTTTGTCATCAACATGTCTATTAATAATATTTTCGTCATCATCTTCCGTTCGCTTATCTAAAATAACGTCATTTTTTGAAACTGGTTCCAAATTGTCTTCTATTGCTGACTCTTTACCATCTACGTCACCTGCATCTCTGTCTTCATTGTTTATCTTTTCAATCTGTAAAACATTATTACTGTTATTAGTCCCCATATCATTAGCATTTAATTCAACTTTCTCATAATTTGATTCAGTAGTTTCCATATTTATACTTTTTTGTGGGCTTTTTTCAACATCCTCATCTTGATCCTTCATGTCTGGAATAACTTCACTGGGAGTCTCTTCTTGTTGATCTTCTTGACCTTTCATCTCTGGAATGACTTCACTGGGAATTTCTTTAGACTGTTCTTCAGGCATCATAGAATCATCCTCCACGACTGGAGTTGTCAACTCATTTTCTTCAGTTTTCTTTTCAGTTTGTCCACAAAGAGATTCCACCTTAGCAATTATACCTATACCACAGCCTGATGTATTTATCACACAATTATCAACATCATCACTATCTAAATTCAGGTCTGTTTCATTAGTAATGGCTGAATTGTTCTCATTTTGGTATACACTGTAATCATGTTCGTTTTGATTAGGCATCGAATTCGTGAGATTTGATTCAGTCTGAGATTTCCTTAAACTATATGGCTTTTGTACCATCTCCGTCAGGGATGATTTCTTCTTTTTCTTACTGCCACTTTTATTATCTTTTTGAGGAATAGGGTTCTGTACTTGAGTTTTTTCCGGAGTCTTAGATTTAGCTTTCTGTAGCCATCTGTCCATGTGCGACTGTCTTTGAATCATAGTTATACCAGTTTTGGCGGCCATATTGTCAAGGCAAGCTGTCACCACCTGGGAGACATCTAGAGATTTATTCTTGGCTTTGTTCCTACAGCGATCTGCTTCTTCAGGCTTGCCGTCGTCTTCGGAAAACAAGCTGTCATAAAGGCTCTCGCTCAAAGACACGTCACTGTCAGTTCTAGTTATTTTTCCGCTTTTTAACTGCTTTGGAGTTGTTTTAACCGGTTTGGATTTCCCTAGCAAATCATTTAAGAGATCTATTCTTAATCTTTTTGGTTCTCTCAGTAATGTTTCGGCTTCTTCAACAGATATGTTCCAAAATGGTAGTTTCTTCTCTGATATGAAAAAGGCGCCATATAATCTGGGATCTTTTTTCTTCTCCTAAAAGAAAAGAAATATTTATTAATAGGACAAAGCAAAGACCATATTCCAGCTACCAACTACCTATCACATTGAATACTCAAGGATATAAATGTTAAGGCTACTTGAAACCAGACTGATGAATGTGGATGAAGTGTAAGGTCTGTAGCAGTCTAGGGAGAACTGTTGCTCGACTCTCTCTCTGCCCGTTAGGGAATCGGCGTGATGTTATATATTATATATTTTTTTTGTCTTATTTGGAGTCTTAGTCGCAATAGTATTGTCAGATAAATTAGTTTTTCAACGTGATATAAGTTCTATTGGGGTGAACTCACGACCCCAAATGCGATAATACATTTATAAATTCAAATCCATACATGCATATTAACAATTTCAATTCCTCCTAATTGCTTGACTTGTATAAAATCTTGTGCTATGGCATTTTATATGTAATCCTTATCTTTACGGAAGGGCTAGGCAAGAGGGGGTGTAGTACCTACACACCAACATTCCACCGGAGATTTCGATGCCTATATGGCGAGTCTATCTCTGGTTCTCAAGGGGCTAAAAATACATACGCCTTAGAATTTCTTCTCAAACGTATGCAAGTTTTTTCTGAATGTTTTCCTACACTGTAAAATTTGTGGTGTCTATCTATGTGTGGTGACTATCACTGTATATGCACTGTACATGCATTAGCACATGATTATATATCTCCATTGAAAAGAAGATCTTTCACAGTTTTACCCCTTTGGAGACCCTTGTGGAAAGTGTGGTCTGTATATCATATCAATTATAATATATTATTGTTGATTATATTTGATTTATTATAATTGATATCTTGAGATATTAATTTATTTTATGATATTTGGGAGACTGATGAATTTCTATGAAATGAAAAAGATGTGTAAGTCCAGAGAGGACTGGCACACTCCTCTCTCTGACTCCTCATCATGCTGAGACCCGAGAGGGGTCGTGCATGTATGTATTTGTGAATGTAAGTATTTTAATAAAGACATATCAGTGTCTTTCAGGACTCTTACAGTATGAAAGAGAACTCTAGTTGAGTATGGTACAAATGCCCATCAACAACTATTATTTATACTACCTCAGGGGTGAAAGTGTCCCTGCTAGTTTCAAACTCCAGTTGTCCAAGGAAGTTCCTCAACATGTTGTCCACAATCCAGCTGCGACGGCCATTGTCACCAAAGAATGTCACATGGACAATGTCATGTTCTGTGCGTCCAAACACTGTAATTTTAATTATTATATTATGTGATATGCCTGGTCTTTATTGTGGTTATTTTAAATAGTATTAGCATCCTTATAATATAAAAATGTGAAACTTTTGTATGTTTGTTACACAATCATGCCAGAACGGCTGAACATAATGACATGAAATTTAACACAGTGGTTGATTATTTGGTGGATTAACACATAGGATATTTATTACTCCAGAAATAAAATCTACGAATGAAATTAATATTTACGATACGCAAATAATATTGCATATAATTGGCAACACAACAATAATTATAAAAAAAACTGTGGATATACTTTATAGACATTTCTTTATTTTGTATTTCAAAACTCAATTAGAGCAATAATAATTGGAAAAACATGTAAAGAAAAATAATGGATTCAGAACTAAGCAGTCTTCATATGCACATATATGTGCATATATGTATATATATGCATAGTCAATACACAGAGACAGTAAAGTAATAAGCTTGTCATATTATGCTTGCTTCAGGTGTAGATCGAAGCTGCAACCAGACACCTGGTGACTCAGTTAAGTTGCAAAATCATCATGCCAAATGCGACAAACAAAATATAGATGCAAAAGTTTGAGGGGATGTTTGAACCTCTTTTGTGGAAAGTTGTGAATGGAATTGGGTGAAGTTAGCACATATATAAAATGTAATCAAAATAGACATCTGTAAAACCTAGGGGCAGAGATAGTATCTATATAATATACTAGCTATACCGCTGTGGGTATGTGACTGATGCAAAAAATAGATAAAAACAATCCTTGATGTGGATTATATATCATGCTAAATTTCAGCTAGATTATCGGTGCAGAACTTTTTGAGTTTTTGTAGCTTACACAAACCAACATAACATTTTTATATATGTAGATATATATACAGTTACACTATAGAATATAAGTATTTTAAGCCTTGCTAATTAGGTTGCTATCAGTGTGTCCTAGACAAATGTCACTATGGTGAGATGTGGTTGTGGGCACCTGGTATTGAGACTAAATGAACTAACAAACAAGTTAGTAATTTTGAGTTCTATGGCGAGGAGTATGAGAGATGGTGAATCATTAACTTTAATTTATATGCATAAAACTAAGGTCAAGACTAAAATTAAAGATTATTTATACTAATATTATAAAGAGGAAAGATTTGTATATAAGTATGTTTGTAAGGAATTGGCTCAAAAAGTACTGGACCAATTAGAAAAATTCTTTCACCATTTTAATGCTACACTATCATTCATTAATATAGGCTATTTTTTATTGCAAGAAAAAAAATATGCCATAATGTTAAAAAAAGTTATGTCCACCCATGCGAAGTACATTTAGTTAATATTAGTTTGTAATATGGAGAAAGACAAACAAAACTTACACTTCTTTTTAACAAACAAGCCAGTTGAAGGATCTCTAGTTACAATGCAGGGCCAGAATGGATATGTGCCCATCCTTGCCCAGGCCAAGTCCCCGACCTGGTATGAGCATTTGGCTTCCAAGTCAAACAAATCATTCTTTGATAATGAACTTTTTGTATCTTTACTTTCTTTCTTTCTCTTTTTGGTCCCATCAAAGTCCAAAGTTTTCACTACAGATGAGTTGTCGAGGTAACCATTTTGTGGGCTACCAGAGTTCAAAGTGTACTTCTCGGAAGATCTTTCCAGAACATTGTTGAGATGTGAGTTTACCCCTTTTTTAGAGCCTTCATTTTTGACTGGTGAGAAAATATTTTTTATAAGCATTATTGTTTCCTCCGGTTCCCTTCTTTGTATCAAATCTTTACGAATATACACCTTGGGGAACTTCTTCGCTGGTGAAGAACTTATTACTTCATCAGATCCAAACCGGCTCAATGATATATTTTCCTGATAAATGTTCTCAATTTGATTCTCTAAATGTGTTTCCTCTGAAAAGGCTCCCTTTGATGATTCTGTCTTGCATGGGGAATTGGATGCATGCATTTTATACACTGGGGAATGTATCTTTGTTGGTGATTTTTCAGTAAACGATTTTGGCACATCTAAAACTAATTTCTTGAATTCCGTAGACTCCAATTCATTCTTCAAACGTCTAGCTCGACCATATCTACTTAGGCTAGTGCCATCACCATTTGTGACAGGAGAAGTCATTTTAGCAGTAAAGTTGGTCTCTAACTCTCTCTCAACTAGTGACCGTTTCTTAGGTTTTGACCTTGCTGTCAAAGAAGTGTCCATCTTCCATACATCTTCAGAACTCATATTATCCTCAGACTCATCCATTTCAATAGAAATCTAAATATTCAGATTGTTTCCATGGGGAAATATCATGCAAGAGGTCGAAATTTATGAATAAATCATGAAAAATGTATGTATTATGCGGTAATTTTATAGGAAATGTCGCCTCGACGTGATGTTTAGGTATACTAATAGCCACCGTACGCCTGCTGTGATTTTCTGAAACAAAAGAATCGAAATGAAGTTTCGTTTTTTATCACATTTAGGTTAATTCAATATTTGTTTAAAATATCAAATGTTTTACTGATAAATGGCAAAATTTATGAATTAAAACATAAATCGTGGACTCACAGTAGTATAATGAGGCGTTACGTCGCCATAAATGCAAAAATTGCTCCCAACAAGTCGATTATTAGGCAGTCTTCCAACTGCAAGATCAAGCTATTGCTATCAAAAACTTGGATTCCTTTATTACACAACACTTATTACACATACATATAATCTAAATGCAGATTTAGGATGTAATTATTACACAGTAACAAGAAAATTTACTTTTATTAGTAACGTCCGTACATCGTTCGAGCAAAGTCCTAATTTGTTACGAGAAAGGACCCACTGCCATAGTCAATCACGCGCCATCATATTTTCTTCCTTCCTTTGCGACACATATGCGCCACAGAAGCAGCCTTCGCAATAAAAACTCTCTCTATCGTTGAATATATAACAAATAAAACAATAAACACTTATTATTTTCGAACTATTTCAGGTATTTTAAATGGAAATAAGTTCAGTCACAAAACGACGCTCGGCTCTGCTCACTCCAGTGCCGCGAAAACACACGAATAAATTGAGTTTGTGTGCGTTACTGTGTGCATGGAGCATTTTTTCATAGATACACATGCAGCATCTAGCACACTTCCATAATTTGAACGATTGTATGGCAAATTCTTATCTACGCTTTCAAAACAAAGTTCGTTTTTTCAGACTAGCGGAGATGCGTAAAACGAAATTATTTGAAAAATATTATTGTTCTCTTGAAACTTCATAATTCGTACACTTTATGATGATTTATTTTTTAATACAAGTGCATGTGATTGTAATTTTATTCGAATATAAAATAGGACCCCACCTTATATTTTCAGCTAAATACTTTGGTTTGAAATATTTTATACAGTTAGTACAGTAGCTACTTTCAATTTACGGGAAATATTTTTTTCTAAAAAGAGTACCCTACTAAAAAGTATCAAATTAATAAGATTCGCGTCCAATGCTTCCTGAGAAACAACCGACTTTACAATTAAGTTAAATAATTAGTCAATGGGTTCACATTATACGATTAGATGTTACTTTTAAAGTTACATCTAATTAGCATTACAAGTTACATTAATTTAGCCTGACGGCACAAGCAGTTTTAGCTTAAAATGTTGAATTCAAATAAAAGTTAAGAAAAGGATGTGTTACTTGAATTGTCGTCAGATACATATAAAATATGTTTGTAAGATCTAATATGAATAACGTGTCTGACTGAAGGACCCTAGCATCACCATAAAATAGGTTCTTCTCAAAATATAAAAGTGTCATACAAAATTCTATCAATTAAATTGTAACGGACCACGCACAAATGTACCGCCAATATTAGAATTATATTTTAGTTGGAGTAGTTTATGTAATGTCTATAAGTAGTTTTTTTTGTATTATTTTAACTAAACTAAACTAAAGCTGTGGTGACCGAGTGGTTCGACCAGTTGCCTGCGACACAAAGTTCGCAGGTTCGAATCTCATTCGAGTTATATATTTTAATTAATTATATTTTTTAGTTTATCATTACCAGAACTTCATGGTAGCTTGGGGATATAAAAATGTGTATTATGCAATATCGGGTAAATTTAATTAAACGATCTTGATTTTTATTTATATTTTTTTTTTCATGTGAATGAAAATGAATATGTGGAAATTTTTTTATACATTTAATTTTGTAAAATTCGTGTACTGCTTTATATACATATTAACTGCATATATTATAATTAAAACAATTCAATTTGACAATGCAATTTAAAGATATATATAAATACTATCATCACGCCGAGTCCCTAACGCGAAAGGCAGATAGTATAGTACGGCAGTTCTCTCTAGCTAGACTTACATACCTTTCGCTTCGTTCTTATACATACATACATACGTATATAAATAAAAAAACATAATAAAAACGGGGATGGTGACCATAAAGAGGCATTTATTATACATAATTGGTTATTCTAGCATTTCAATAACTCTGGCTTGCTCGATGAAATCGTTTTCACTTTTTTTTACGTTGTAAACATTTTCGCTGTTCAAATACACCAATTTGTCAAAAGGCTTCTTCTGTCAATATCAATATAATATCACTTACAACTATTAAGTTTTGATATGACTTGACTTATGAATCACCGTGTGGTGGTATCGGATACCCCTGTAAGAAGTTTTAGTTAACAAGACAAAATAAAAAAAACTAAAAGTATCAATTCAGCTCAGTCCAACTTACCGGCTAATTCAACTACGCGCTTTAAAGTCAAAGATTATGTTTGACATACCGCTTTTTTTTCGCGATACATATTAAAAATAGTATTTCTGGCTTGTGATAGAAAATGCTTTCTCTAATGCGATCGCGAATGAAGTGATTTTCAAGAAGAAGTCGGGAAATTATTTTCAGCAGTTGACAAATCTAGTACATTATAAGATTTGACAGATGACAATTCATAATACATACATACATACATCAACATACGTTTGTATTAATTAATGTTGTTGAGAAGGATTTTTACCTAAATTAAACGTAATTATATTAAATTGGCATATTTATTTATTGTGATTGGCAAATATGTTCTTCCTATAAGTTGATGAGAAATTATAATTTTTAATTCATCTCTTCGCTTTTTTGTCTGGACCAGGTACTACACACTACCTACTGACAGTGACAGACCGAGACCTGTCTGTCAGTCAGTACAGTACAGAGTGAGTACTCTGTTTGCTCTGTTACTGTCACAAATTTACAACATATCAACGCGTATTTTTTACTTACAGTATAATAGTACATGTTACTACGTATTACAATAAACTTAATGCTATTGTTGAGTTAATTTCTTTATTATAAATATCTCTACATAAGCCCTAAAATGTCTGTAGCTAAAGTAAAAGACAACAAACCAGAGCCGGTGGCATACAGCGAAGCAGCGTTGAGGAACAATGCCGTAGTTGTTGAATACTGCAGAACCTCTATGGCTGCATTATCAGGATCGACTGCTGGTAAATAAACTATTACAGTAGTTATTCTATATCTTATAATATCCTAATATAAGTAATAAAAAAACGATAAAAATAAGTTCCCAGCAGGCACGCCTTCCTTCCGCTCTTCATTGTACTACTGATTGATGATTGTATTGCTGATAGATACACAATCACAGTATTTTTATAAATTTACCGAGTCTTGTTTTTAATATAACTTTGTATAATTAGAATAGCATTGTTACACATTCTGCCTATTTTACATGGGTTTATGATTAACCTGGTTTTAGGATGTTTATTTATATTTTATTTTTATTTTTTAATCGCATATGGGAAGTTACATTATTCAGGGATAACATGATATATAATAAAATGTAAGATGAGTGAAACTGTAAAAAAATTATATCAATAAAGAGCAAAATTTTAACAAAGCCCTTTGTTTCAGGAGTCCTTGGCCTCACTGGCCTCTATGGCTTTGCATTCTACGTTTTAGCTGTTGTAAGCCTCTGGCTTATGTTTCTGGTGAAGGCCGGTCCGAATTGGCCCAAATACTTTGTATCTAGACAGAGTGTACTAACCAACGGGTTCTTTGGGGCTCTGTTCACTTACGTGCTGTTCTGGACATTTATTTACGGCATGGTACATGTATATTAGTAGCGTCATTACACTTAGAATCAATAGAGTATTGCATTTTAATAATATAAATTGTTATGTTATCAAATGTTTTCATTTCATGGATATGGATTATTAAAGGAATTGTTTTGAGTTTGGTGATAGTTGTGATGTCACATAGACCTTATTATTATTATTATGGACCTATTGACATTGTAATATTATGTTACTATTGCATTTTAATTAAATATCCAATGTGGCTGTATTAGTAGAATATCTGTGCCCATGGGAGGTTGCGGTGCATTTTTATGAGCCAAGTTATATCCTCACGCCTTCCCACAAGGGTCCCCGAAGGGGTAGGCAGAGGTGTATAGGTAATACCCACAGCCAAGTTCATTGATCAAATATTGATAAAGCAAAATGCCAAATGATCTACAACCAATAATCTGGTTCAATCAAACCGCATGGTTGATTGACTTAACAGTATTAAAAAAAACACCCGTGTAACATTGTCCAATATTTTGTTGGTGTTGTCCATACCATAGGTATTAGTACCATAAATGGATTATGGTGCGAATTTGAAATGTCATCAGAATAAGTACACAGTGTACTTGGTCCAGCACTATCTTGATCAAGTCGATCAGATTACTGAACGCGGTTTGAACTGAGATATTAAAGTCAGGAAAGAGTTTCTATGGATATGGGAGTTATTATATGTATATTTGCTAATCGTAGTAATTAACTATAAATTGACACGATTAACGCCATCTAGTGGAAATTTAACGAAACCTTGAATTGTCTATTCTACACCAAATATTCAAGGTACGTATACATTTACATACATGTAACTTTCTTCTACTTTTAAGCTTTTCAGAATATCTAGGCGTAAGTATAATGTAAAATCAAGGTGATTATTATTTATGTGTATGTGTGTGAAATTATATTTATTGGAAACAGTTTTTTATTAAATTTCTAAAGATTGGATTGTTAAATAAACTATAACTATTAACTGTTCCTTGTTTTTCCAACGAAGATATCCTAGCGATATGAAATTACACTTGAATTAAGGTATACACACCAATCAAGAGCGCCATCGAAATCTATACTTTTTTTATATAATATGATCTATACTAATATTATAAAGAGGAAAAATTCGATTGTTTGTTTGTTTGCATTGAATAGGCTCCAAAACCACTGTACCGATTTGAAAAATTCTTTCACTGTTGGAAAGCTACATTCAACCTGACTGAGATACCTAGGCTATATTTATTGCTAGAAAAGGTAATGATACGCGGGAGAAACCCTGGCTCACGGCTAGTCATTTATTAATTTCGTTGCTAAAGTTCCAGCAACTTGGTACTTAACCAGTCAATGGCAGGATTAAATATAACAGACCGTTGGGCAGCCACTGGTTCCACATACATAGGTTCCACAATTGAATTTCTTCTCACATCTACGCAATTTATCTCTCGATGTTTACCTTCACCGTAAAGTTCGTAGTGTATTAAATCATGAAAAGTTCTCAGAATTAATAAAAATATTCAGGGCTGGACCGTGAGTTTAGGGGGCCCTGGGCTAATACTACTTAGGGGCCCACCTAATTACTCAAAGTATAAGAAAAATACTACAAATACTAGCTGTGCCCCGCGACTTCGTCCGCGTGGAATTTAATAAAAAAGTTTATTGTACTTTTATTATTATTTCAATGGCTATCTGCCAGTGAAAGTCCCGTTAAAATCGGTCCGTACGTTTCAGAGATTCTCCGAAACAAACAGACAGACAAAATAAAAATAAAAAAAATGTTTTTGACTTTGACTTGACAGCTGGGGGCCCCTTGAATCCACGGGGACCTGGGCTGAAGCCCAAAAAACCATATGGTAGATCCGGCCCTGAAAAGATTACATGCAGTTTGTTTGATCTAGTAGGCTCTGTCCTCCCTACAGTTAGCGACCTCTGTTGATTACGACTTGAACTAACTAAATTGTTGGTACAGTCCGTTTTCAGTTTCTAAAAGGTGCGAGGTTTGTAAGACCTGACTATTCTTCGATCACATCCGTCAGGTGGCGCTATTTAAGCAGTCTAACAGCCGGTTTCTCGTACGCATTTCTATCCATCAAATTACGTGACAGATTGTTAATCTCTAATTAGACGTAGTTTTGGTTGCTAGAAGCTTCAACTGACAAACTGTTGGCAGTTTGTCAACGGTATGTCAAATCCCAAATCAATTGCCGATTGGAGCCATTTTGAGTTTCTGAACGCATTTTCTCTTTGTTAACAGATTGTTGACATACAATTTTTAATTGTAGATTATCGAGGAATTATCGACGTGTTAACGCAAGTATTCCGATTTTAACTGCAATTTCTAAGCGGATTTAATAGGATATAGGGATGTTACAAAATAATCGATTTTTATTTATCGTTTTTATAGCAATATTAATATAAAACTTAATTTGTATCAATAATGCTATTTGGTTTCCTAATTCCTTACGTTGAAATTTTAATAGAACATTTAGCCTTTGATTTTTAGTTTTGAATTGGTTATTTTTTTATTCATATAATTTTATTTGATTCTTAATCTGATATTTTTTTATATGAATCTCTTAAGACAAACCCTAAGACATAAGTGTGTAAAGTTACAGAAATCGAAATAATCTTTTAATAATAGCAAAAATATTAGAAATTGGCAAGTTTCAAATCATCATCATCAGCCCTGTCGGGAACCTACCTATATGTTGAATTACTATAAATTATATAATATAAGTATTAGAATAAAATATAAGTAGATAGATCGCGTTCTGTGTAATTTTTACGCGACAGCGGCGGCATTTTAACATTTACACTTTATTTATTTATATTCTTTACACTTGTTTATCACACGAAAACTGAAGTGCCTAAACAACAACAAATCAAACTTTTGTCCAACTAACGAAACTTCGAAACTTTGACATTGCAAGACAAAGACGAAGCTATAAGCTAGAGGGAAATAGACATACTTTAAAAAATAATTCGGCTGTCAACAGTAGATTAGTTAATTTTTCGATGATTTGCGTTCTAGAAACTCAAAGCTCGATGACAGATTGTTAACAGATTGTTATTGTGACAATCTGTTGATTAATTCATCGTGCTAAAATTGTACCAGAAACCGGCGGTAAGAGTGGCGCATCTATTATAAATCGAAACCAAACAGAGGACATAATTATATAAGTACGTATATATCATCATCTACATTAAGGTCGCCAGTTGTTTCAAGACAACCTCGTTCACTTAATCTACAATCAACACTAGAACCTCCATACAATTGACAATATTTGTGTCACTTGTTTAATTTGTCTAATTTGTGAATGTGAGAACATTGTAGGCTTTGTAGATTCTTAGATCTTGCTAACATTGTTATAATTATCTTGTTTTATGTATGCTTTGTATAGTAAGCAACGACCTATTGTCGGACCTACGTTGTTCCCCCATACTTGGGTACTATTGCTGTAACGAAAAAAATATTGTATATGCCTAATGATTTGAAAAGAGTAACCATGGAGTTTCTTGCCGGTTCTTCTCCATGGAAGCGACCAACCCGAACCGTGCTTCTTTTTCGACGTTTTATAAGTGCCCATCTGGGCCTATGTGAAATAAAAAGATTTTGATTTAGATTTTTGATTTTGATACATGCTCACTGTTTTCAAGTAGCTCTCGAATTTCGAGAGACTTACGTTCCCATCCTTGAACTTGATCTGCCTCTGCCTCCCTCACTACTACATTTTCGCATTGTATTGTATATCTGTTTCGTCAATCTTTCTTCTCTCGTTTTTCTATATATTCAAACCAACGTTTAATATAAATATACCTACTTTAAACATATTAACATAGTTACGTCCTAACAAATAAGAGAGCTCATCTGCGGTCATACCTTGCCACGCTATTGTATTAATTTTTCAAGAATGTATAAGTCAGATATTTATGTGACCTGAAACTTTTGTATACCTCTATGAGCAATAATATCATCATTGTAATGATCTTTAAAGTACGAATTTAGTCTGAAGTGGCGACTTTTAAGCCGTACATAATTAATGAATCTAGCAAGCGTTAAAGGAATGCCGGCAACTATCTGATAGAAACGAAGTGTGCCGGAAGCAAGCTATCCTTAGATAACATATTGAGTTATCTAAGCGATTTCCGGTGTTTACATTGTAAGACACGACTACTACGCTTTTAGAAAGGTTTTTGTTTAAATAATGTGGCAAATAAGCACTTGGCCCGCCTGGTGGCAAGAGGTTACCGGACGCAAATTACTTAGAGTGATCAATTACTTAATAAAAGTTCAGATAAGATAAGTCGGCAGACTCCAGTTTTTAAGGTTTCAGCTTGCCACTTTGTTTTTTTGTCTATGTAACTTTAAGGTTAGACCGATTTTGTCGGGAGTTTCACTGGCAAATAGTTGATGTAAAAACAATGTAAAAAGGAGGATTTTTAGCTACATTTTATTTTAGAAACTGAACTATATTTTTATTAAATTCCACGCGGACACAGTCGCGGGCACAGTTAGTGTAAATATATGAATGTGAAGATATTTTAATAGGTCTCGTACCGTCACATATAAATGGACCCTTTAGGCGAGTGTGTCACGTCACTCGGGTGTACTATAAACTAGTTAAACACTTTCATAGCTATTAGTTTGTCTATCGCGTTAGCCCAGTAATTGCAATTGCCTGTCGGGAGTTGGCAGTAGGTTACGTAATTTTTGCTGAAATTAACTTTCCATTTGAAACTGATTGAAACTCTACTCGGGGTTGCGACGTGGTTTTTCCTCGTATACGCAGGTTTAACCGATTACACGTGACGGGAAGTCGTGAGGAAGATACCATAGCCGAATTTTAATGAGGAAGAAAATTACACAAGCAATTTTCTAACATTATATAACAAAGTAATTTTTTTTATCGGCGCAAGTGACAGGGAACACTTATCAAACGTCACATGCTTAATATAAAACTACAGTTACCACCGTTTCCAAACGTATTTCAAACATTTTGTTGATTGGGAAAAATAAACTGCCGTTGCTTGATACTTGATAAGGGTCTCATAAGGGTTCCCGTAGGGGAAGGCAGAGGTGTATAGGTAGTATCCCACACACCCACTTTCCGTCAGAGATATATTTTAGATGCCAACGTGACAGATGGCGAGCCCATCGCCGTTACTCAATGAAGACTATACATACGCCATTGAATTGATCAGACGTATGCAGCATCTCGTTTCTATGTTTTTATTCACCCTAAAGCTTGTGGTGTGACTAATCACTGTACTGAAGTTCAGAAAAACTCATTGGTACAGTTGGGATTCGCACTAGCGAACTTTGTGTCGCAGGCAACCACCACACGACCACCACGGCTATTATTATTTATAGTATTATTTTATGAAATTCGTTAATACATAATTATTTATTATCGTCACACGGCAGAGCATTAAACTTTTTGAGTAGTAATTACAATATGACGTCATTCTTTGTATGGCTCCAGGTGTCAGACAGAAAGACGCCAAGTGCCTACTTCCAAGGCTCCGTCCATTACGGGTCGCTAAAATTGTTAATGGCCGTGTTATTTTTCCTTGTAAGGATAATAATTTGCGCAAACGTTCGCCGTAGACAAAAATAAAATCAATTCCCGTCCCGTCCCATTCGACAGGTTTGCGGACATCTATTTGCGGAGCCGCCGGAGGCTGACCAAACATTTGCTTTACCCTCGTGGATTCTGAGTCCACACCGCCCTCAAGTGTCATTTCATAGCGAGGACATTGGTGTTATTTTTTTAATCATTATTTACTCATGACATGGATACCTGTCCTTTATTCGAATACATCCGAAAATACTATTCATAGTCCAAGCTAGGAAAAAGAACCACCTCACGATAAACATCGAATCGATATGGTATCGAGGACACATCTTTCTGCATGTAATTATAATACATATCATATGGAATACGTGTTGTCGCCGTGGTGGCCGCCGTGGTAGAGTTTTCTGAACTTAAGTACAGTGATTAGTCACACCACGAGCTTTACTGTAAAGGAAAACGAGATGAAACCTACATACATCTGAGAAGTCGTGCTTGTGTAACGGCGATGGACTCGCCATCTGTCACGTTCGCACCCGAAATATATCTCTGGCGGAAAGTGGGTGTGTGGGTATTGCCTATACACATCTGACCACCCCTTTTTTTTTTTTTTTTACCTGGGGCAATTCCACACAAATTGACCTAGTCCCAAATTAAGCAAAGCTTGTGTTATGGTAACTAGACAACGATATATTTACTTATATAGATAGATATATACATAAATACATAGGACATTCTAAGACTATGTACAAATAAATAAAATAATCTAGACTAAGGTACAAATACTCGTGTTCATCACACAAATATCTGCCCTCAGCGGAATTCGAACCCGCGACCTAAAGTTTCGCAGTCAGGAGCTCTAACCACTAGACCAGACGGCAGTCAATATATGATTATATTATTATCATATGGAATAACTATTAGAGTTACAGGATCGTAGTTCCTAAACTACTTAAACCATTCAGCCACTTGGGCTTAAATGTAAACTATCCGGGTTATAATAAAAAAAACTTATTATAGGTTTAGCTCTCGCCAAAGACTGGCAGATTTACTGCGCAAGCAGACGTGCCGCGGTTTATGCACAGTTTTATTTTATCTGTGGGACTTGTCCTGATTTATGACTCCACAGACAAGTGAAGTTGACATTAATACCGGATACGTTTAAGAGAGCCGTGGTGGCCGAGAGGTTCTAATAGTCGGCTGCAACGCAAAGATTGCGTGTTTGAATTCCGACTGTACTAATGGGTAGTGAACTTATGTACAGTGATTAGTCACACCACGAGCTTTAGGGTAAAGGGAAACATCGAGAGGAAACCTGCATACGTTTGAGAAGAAGTGAAGTGTTGAAGAAGTGTTGATAGTGCCACCCACGAAGACGCGCCCCACTATTCTTCCTTAGGTATGTAAGTGTGCAACCTGCCACTAATGTTATCCTTCCACTATGTATACCATCGGCACACACACTGATAACCTATGAGTGCACACGCACACTACATTTGATAGACTCGGGTCATACTGCCTGCATCCCGCGACCCCTCGACTAGAAATTGGTGGGTTCGTCTTCGTAGATGGCACTCTATAGTCACATCTAAAGTCGAGCTTGTTTTTTTTTAATAAAATAAAATATATATATATATATATAGAGTACCTTAAAAAACTATATAAAGACTATATAGAACTGCATAATAATAGAAATAATCTCTAAAGACCTATATCAATAGCATTCTCTTATCCAAAGACGTCCACACTTTAGTGGGCTCCAATTCCGAGATATAATTTTCTCAGAGGATTACCGCGGCCTTTGATCTAAGGCCGCTTCACACCAATGGGAAAGCGAGTTCGTGTAAATTGTTTGTGTCAAATGTAATACCTCATATTATTCTCTATTAGCTAGCTCTCTATTAAATAGCTTGAATGCAGTCGAGATGCGATCTCTTCGAAAAATGTGAGGCGTAACGATATTAGATCGAATCCACAATGAAGAGATTCGCAAATCAACTGGCGTGAATGAGGGCGTGATTGTAAAGATGAAGGAAGGCATGTTACGTTGGTTTGGACACATAGAAAGGATGAGTGAAGAAAGATTGACGAAACAGATATACAAAGCAAAAGTGTGTGCAAGAAGAGGCAGAGGAAGGCCACGTTCCAACTACCTGGATCAAATAGATCGGACTCTCAAGGACGGGAACGTTAAGAGTACTCGAAACCGACGAGCATGTATGAAGAGACTGATGAATGTGGACGAAGCGAAAGAGGTATGTAAGCCTAGAGAGAACTGGCGCTCTATACTCTCTGCCTACCCCGTTAGGGACTTGGCGTGATGATATGTATGTATGTATGTATTCTCTATTAAACGACATTTTAAATATATTCCTAAACTAGCTTTTGCCCGCGGCTTCGCCCGCGTCCGAAAAAGTAGATACAACATTTTCCTGCTAGAATCGGTTCAGCCGCTATGCCTAAGGGCATCATACTTTATAATATTTGACCTTTGAATTTTCGGGCTAAAAAAAAGTAGCCTATGTCCTATTCCTAGGTATAAGCTATCACCATTTCTACTTTCAGCCAAATCAGTTCAGCCGTTTGGCCGTGAAAGAACCGCAAACATCCAAACTTACACACTTTCAAATTTATAATATTAGTAATAAGTAAGATATACACATTTTTCTGATAATCCTTACAAAACATAAACTTGCAAGGTGTTTCGAGTTTTCTGATGAGAAGTATATACTTTACAAATAAATAAAATTGGAGTGTCTGTATGTAATATTAAAATAACCGCTTTTTACTAAATGCATATGGATGTATACACGGTAACCTACATATAGCAAAATCACATTTTAATTTTGTTTGTCTGTCTGTCTGTCTGTCTGTTTGTCCAGACTAAGCTCATAAACGGCTGGACCGATTTTGACGGGACTTTCACTAGCAGATAGCTGATGTAATAAGGAGTAACTTAGGCTAATTTTATTGTAAGAACATGAACAATAACTTTTTAGTTAAATTCCACGCGGACGAAGTCGCGGGCAGAGCTAGTCTTCAATATAGCGCTAAATTTCATCTAATTCTGTTCAGTAGTTATTGCCTGAAATAAAACATACTTCCTCACAAACTTTTGCATTCATAATATTGTTATGTACAACCGTAATAGTTCGCCCGAGTATGAACCACCCTTTGTGGTCAGCTTGAGCGGGCTTATCTCGTGAATAAAACGAGTCCGAGGACCGATCTTCCGCGGATGACGTGGGTCTGACACTCCACTGTCGCCCTACTGTCACTTTATGACGTGTTGAGAATTTGTCACGTCATTTTGTTTGTTTAAACTTGTTATTAGTGTTTTGATGGACGGCGGGCCCTAAATGGGCTTAATTTATGGCCTATTTAAAGTTTTGATATACGACTAAGGAGTGTTCTTACTTAGGTAGTAGGGACGAAGAGAACTCGTTTGAATTTGATTTTATATTAATTTATCTTCACTCCTTCCCATAGGGGTCCCCCAAGGGGTAGGCAGAGGTGTAACACACCTCTTTCCGCTCGAGATATATTAAGATGCCAACAAGACAGCTGACGAGTCTATCACCTTTTTTCAAGCTGAATATAAAAATTGAATTTCTAATTGTGTCTAGGCCAGACACAGAAGAAGTAGAGTGCCAGACAGTCTGGCACTCTACTCTCTCTGCCTACTCGGTGAGGGGAGATGTAATATAATGATAATGGTTCTAATAAATACTTCGTTACTGTCAATATTTACTTAAACCTTTCGGTTACGCTAAAGTTAGGATACTTGATCCCCAGGGAAAATAATCCCACAACCCTAACGTAAACGTAACGTAACGTTGTGTTATTCTGTACCTAGAACCGTATTAAGACGGGAGTTGCGCGCTCCTCGACTATTCTGCGAGGTGTAAAACTAACGCTGGGTTGCGTGCACCACTCCGTAAAATGCTAGAAATCTACAATGATATTTTCATGGATTTGGATATTTTCAACCAATCACCGGCAAAATTCAAGAGAATGGTAGTAGAATTACTTAAGCCTTCATAGTTTTTAACATTGTTATTTAAATTCCTTCTTTTTGTTTTTGAACCTGGTCAAATGTTCATAATTCAAAATTCTTTCAATTAGCGCACTTTTCTTATGTTTTTTTCTTCTATGCATTATTTCGAGGACAATGGTGTGGGTTTTACATTTACCATTATTGTATTTATAATTTTTACTTGTAAACCGTTTACATGTAATACTTTTTTTTGTCCCAATAAAATAAAAGGAAACCAATGTTGTTGTGGGAATTTGTTTCGCTCATTCTTGTCCCGACAGGTTTTTACTTATAAACTGTGTGTTTACGTCAAAATCGTTGCTTTACTTCATTTCACAGAGCATGTATGTAGGTAATCGTCTTGCTGTATCATGCTGGTCAATATAACACCTGTTTTTTGTAACGAAATATAACGTTTTGCATTTGTTTTTGGTTGCTTTCGTTTCGAGATAGGAGAGATAAATGTGTTTGAAGTATTACATGTTGTAATAAATTATTAACATTAATATTTAACTATTTTAATGAAAACTATATAAATGAAAAATCTGGCGGAAAGTGGGTGTGTGGGTATTACCTATACACCTCTGCATAACCCTTAACCAAATATATCATGGTCAAAGTTCTTTTTCAGCCTTGGGAAGGCGTGATGATATATTTAAATGATTTTTTAGTAATATATAAATTAATAATAACTAAATTATATACAAACATTTATTCACGGTATTTATATATTGAATTATGTGACGTTCAAAAAGTGTTGTCTGGATCTCTTACGTTGAAAAAGAACTTTGTGATATGAGCTACTAAATTATGACAGTAATTATCCCTACTAATATTATAAATGCGAAAGTAACTCTGTCTGTCTGTTACCTTTTCACGCCTAAACTACTGAACCGATTTAAATGAAATTTATTATTTAGGTACAGATATAGCCTAGAGCTTGAGCAAGGACATAGGCTACTTTTTAATGCGAAAATGGGTTGTAAGGGGTTGAAATAGGGGATTAAAGTATGGAAGTTTCGTCATTTTTGAAGCTAGAAGCTTGAAACTCATTTTTTGGGCTCTTGATTACATATAAATTAATATTACATTCAAAGTTTGTAATAATGTTACCCTTAAGGGGGTAAAAAAAATGCTGCTTAATATCACTTTTCCTCGCGGTTGAAGTCACGGGCACAGCTAGTATGTATATATACTAGCTGACCCGGTCAATTAATAATATAAATATTAAATTTTTATATAGTAACATTGTTTTGGCACAGAAATAAACGTAACGATGACATCCGCAGAAGTGAAAACCTGTGTCGCGGATGACAACGCCCACCTCCAGAGGACATGAATATAGATGCTAAATTAATTTAGAGAGTTTATATACGTTAATCATGCCTACATTTTAATTATTGCTATTATCGGATAAGAAGAATCCAACGAATAACAGATCATCAAAATCGGTCCACCCGTTCATGAGTTATAATTTTGTCTTATTTAGATAGATAAAAAAATTTGCGAACTATTTATAACCAACTCCAAGCTATAATATAACCCGACCATATTAAGTACTCACCACGCCCCTCAATTTTCCCTAATTGAGAGCGACGCTTACAAATTGGCCTGGTTTTTGTTGGGCCGTCAAAAGGCGCCGCTGTTTTTACTCAAGCCACGCTCGCAGTAAATTAAATTTGATATTTGACTCGACTTTAGAACAATGTTGGAGTGTCATTCTCCTTGGGGAACGCTTTAAATTACTTCAAAATTCTTCGGTTCTCTTCCAAATCTGAATGAATTCAATTATATTATAAGCAGAAGCAAATAATGGTGTATGTACAGTCGAGTAACGGCGACGGACTCGCCATCTGTTACGTTGGCACCTAAAATATATCCCTGGCGGGAATACTGCCCATACACCTCTGCCTACCCCTTCGGGGACCCTCGTGGGAAGGATATAGGTAATAAAAACTAAGAGCCGTAGTAGCGCTTGAGTAGTTCAAATTTCGTTCGTATCAAGTTCAAATCACTGTATCTGTATCCTGTAATCTGTATTAATAAGTTTAATTGAACTTGGTTACTCTTCATCACATCGTCAGGATGTTATCCTTCATCACAAAGCTCATGATATTCTGTTTTTCTGTACAAGTGATAAGACCATGCCACAACCACGCCGAATCCTTCACGGGGTAGGTAGAAAGTAAAGCGCAGAATCTCCTTAGACATACATACTTATTTCGCTTTGGCTTGATTCATCAGTCGCTTTCTGTTTTCACTCTTGGCTTGAATTGGCTCTCATCCTTGACTGGTCGATCCAAATCGATCGACCAGGCAAGGATCTAGGTAGTTGTAACGTGGTTACTCTGCCTATTCCTCCACGTTTTATAGCTGTTTCGTCATTCTTCACACATTCTGTCCTTATGTCCAAACCAACGTAATATGCCTTCCTTCGTCTTGATTTCGATTGCGGAATCGATCTTACATCGAAACACCAAGCTCTAATCGTGAAATTTATATTTTTTTTCCCACAGATCAAATCTGCCTCCCGTCCGTCGGACGTGCACAAAAAGCCCTACTAATAACTCGGGTACCGCAGCTCTGCTACTGATGGCCGCTTGATTGATCTACTGTGGACATTATTTTGTTGTGACATTATTTTCCAACTATGGCCAACATCTATGGCCAACTAGCCCTACCTAGTTTTTCTTTATATAACCTGTTGTCCATTCCACAAAACCATCGCTGCTAAGCTTAAATAGTTTTCTCAGTAAGTAAATTATAATTCTTTTGAGAAATTAAACAATTGTAACCGAATTCCAGTTTCATTTTGTCTGTACTTTTAGAATCATTGTTAAAGATTGCAACGAACTCTGCCTGCATTCTGTGTAGAAATACTTTGTAGCACTTCAAGAAGGTCATGATTGTGGATGGAACGCTTGTCGAGCGTCGAGAGGACCTCTAGTCTTCAGATCTTTTCGCTTCATTCACGATCATCAGTCTCTTCGTACTTTCTCTTTGCCCGTTCGTCTTAGCGTTATTTGAGTATTCGATCGATTTGGTCGGAAACATAATATGTATTTACTATTTATATTTATAATAGTATAGAAATATATTTATTAAAGTGATCATGACTTTTTAGTTACTAAATACTAAATAGCATTATGTATGTGTGTTTCAACACTGTATTATCCCACGTGATATAGCACTGTATGCTACTATAAAAAATTAAGCATTTTTTTCACCTGTGGTTCTCGAGGTAACACAAAAGCAGGGCTACCAACATTACAGAGTGCCTGTCACATTGACACTTATACATGGACCAAATTCAAAACTCCTTTGATGTATTAACACAGAAATGGATTGGTGATTGATTGTGAAACTACGCTTATTCATTGATACAAAAACAGATCACCGATGAAACTAAACAGCAGAGTTCGTCCGTTAAGTGTACGGATATTGTGCAAGTGGGCTTATTTCAAAACTTTGAACGACTTCGCTTTAGTAGATGGACGGTTGAAAGTTCAGTTGAAATGTTTAATTTGATGATTTATTGGTACAGATAAGCTATGAACGCTAAAATTAATCTTAGAATGGATTTTAGTCTGTATTGCGGTGTCCGATTGGTTTGAGTAGTCGCTTGCTAGCCAAAAGTTGCAAGTTCAAAACCAATGAGTTTTTCTGGATTTAACTAAAGTGATTAGTCACACTGCGAGCTTTACGAAAAACTTCGACAGGAAATGAGAGCTTGGGAAGAAATTATAGGACGTTTGTAGAGTTGTACTTGTTTTAAGGGGAAACTCTCGCCGTCTGTGAATCTGTAAGTCTACGTTGACACCTGGTATATTAATTACTATTAATGGTATATGGTTGAGACTAAGAGAGGTGAAAAGGGGGAGTTGATACCACCTCTTTTGCTAGCTCTTTGAGGAGTGGCATGAATGGTATATTATTGTTTTGTATATGTATTATATTACTTGTGTTAATGTTTTAACCTGGGGGGAGCCTGGTTACCTGTAATATACGTCCTGCCTAGTACGGGAACTAGACTTTCACAAAGGTTTGACAGGGTAGTGGTACTGGTTCCTAGTTTATTTTGTATGCCTTTGTAAAGTAAACAAATAAATATATTACTATCGAGCAGTTGCCTGCGACACAAAGATCGCAAGTTCGAACCCCGACTGTACCAATGAGTATTTCTGAACTTAAGTACAATGATTAGTCATACCACGAGCTTTACGGTGAAGGAAATCATCGAGAGGAAACCTGCATACGTCTGAGAAGCAATTCAAAGGCGTATGTATAGTCGTGCTTGAGTAACGGCGATGGACTCGCCATCTGTCACGTTGGCACCTTCATATATCTCTGGTGGAAAGTGTATGTGTAGGTACTACCTATATACCTCTGCCTACCCCTTCGGGGTCCCTTGTGGGAAGGCGTGAGGATATATTATTATTTTTATTATTAAAATAATATAAAATAATCCTTCTATGATTATAAAGACGAGTGCTTGTGAGGGTGTTTTTTTACTTAATCACGCCAAAACGTCTTAACAGAATTGGATGAAATTTGGCACGGAGATAGATTATTAGCTGGTTTAACAAATGAATGTAAAAGGTACTAACGTAATGAAATTTTAGAGTCGATTTGATCTAGGAGTGATGGATAACTGTGCCACATCTGCTGTCTGATACGTAATAATATATTTTCCAAGTGATACTAAATTGTATTTATTAAGCAATTTAGATATGTTAAGCGTAGTTCTAAATGGTTTCTATGATCAACGGGCTGCTCTATATCTGTAGAGATACAACTCTGTTAAATTGACTGACCTGTTTCAGCAAAGATATTATTAGTACAGGGTGCTTCACAAAATAACGGCGATGGACTCGCCATCTGTCACGTTGGCACTTAATATACCTCTGGCGGAAAGTGGTGTGTGGGTATTACCTATACACCTCTGCCTACCCCTTCGGGGACCCTTGTGGGAAGGCGTGAGGATATATTATTATATTTATTTTATTCACAACACACACACACACGGCACTTTCACATGAAAAAAAAAATAGTTTATTTTTACCTTATTTCCATATAAAAAAGAATGACAAACAAACATACGGTCCACCTGATGGGAAGCGGTTACCGTAGCCTATTCACGCCCACGATACCGAAGTCTTATTGGCGCGTTTCCTCTCTGTGTTCGGAGAGTTATACTGTGTTGGCAGCATAATGAGACTAATCCTTCTGCTGCCAACACAATGTAACAATCCTCCCCCTCCCCAAGGAGCTCATTACTGGAAACCTTAACCGTCGCGCAGGTACACAACCTAAAAAAATTTAGTTTTTGGTTACGGACTTTACAATTTATCTTTATCTTTATATATATAATTCTTCTGTGAGTGTGTATGTCACTGAACTCCTCCTAAGCGCCTGGACCGATTTTGATGAAATTTTTTGTGTGTGTTCAAGGGGATCTGGGAATGGTTTAGATTCACAATTGGACCCGATAGGTGGCGCCACCATCTTTTTTTTTCCACCCGATCGAAGCTGGGCGGGACAACTAGTAGATATATAAAAATGAATGTTTGTCTGTAAGTCCTTTATATAATCTTAAACGGCTGGACAGATTTTAATGAAATGTTCTGTGTATCTTCAGGTGGATTCGAGAATGGTTTAGATTCACAATTGGAGCCGATAGGTGGCGCTGCGATTGTGTTTCAGGAAATTTTACTTTTTCACCCGGGCGAAGCTGGGCTGGACATCTAGTTTTCAATAAATTTGAAAAGCTATCCAACTGCGATTCACAAAATATGCAACGGAAGTTTGCTACAGCAAGCAGCGCTCAATTTAAATATGGCATGAAGTTTGTGCCTACGCGACCAAATATGGGTCAAGAATTGAATGATAAATTCACTCAACGGAAATTCTAATTTGAAATCAGCATAGTTGAGAGCACTCTCCCTAGATTTAGGTTATAGTTCCCGATAATTTTAAGTACTTCTGAAGACGAGTCAGTCTCATCAAATTGAACGAACTTACAGACTTCCATACGACTTGGAAGCATAGTTGCAAGACCTTGTCATTTCTACCCTTAATAAAATTGCCAATGGCCGAACGCGAGATCACACTAAACATGTAAATGCATTGTGGTGAATTATTTCATTTCATTTCACACAAATTTAAGATCCCATAGGAATCCAATCCACGATCACCTTACATTGCATCATAGGAACAGTGATTTTTTTATTTTTTTTATTTTTTTATACTACAAGAGTGGCAAACAAGCATACGGCCCACCTGATGGGAAACGGTTACCGTAGCCTATTTACGCTCACGATACCGAAGTATCACTTACGCGTTGCCACTCTGTGTTCGGAGAGTTATACTGTGTTTGCTGGCAGCATAAGGTTTAATCCCTCTGCTTCCAACACAATGTAACAATCCTCCCCCCTCCCCAAGGAGCTCATTACTGTTATTATGATTTGTTTGATTTGTTTTTTGATATATTGATTTTTAAGTGTTCGAACCTACTCTATCCAATTGGCATGCGATTCTTAAACCATAGCATAGGCTTTCCACTTTCCAATGTTTTCCGCGTGTGCTGCTATATTTAAGCGAGAAAGAATGGAAATTGCCGCCGAGAAAAATGTGTATATACTTTCTCCATATTTCCACAAAGGTTGCAGGAAATATTAAAAAGAAAAAGAACTTGTTTCCTTTAGAAAAATCCTATTAGGGGCGTATCTTGCTTGCTTAATGTATCGTGAATACTCTTAGAGCATTATTAAATGTTTTCCGAGGAATAGGTTATTTTCAGTAAAGGAGTTGGGACGATGAGGTCCCATCGCTCTTTGCTTCCGTAAATTCAATAGCCCTATGCATTTTTTCCCGACTGCGGGGAGGTAAAAAGAGTGCTGTTTTCATCGCTTTGGCTTACGATGGTACTTGTAACCTTGATATGATCAGTGGCGTAGCTACCGGACGGCTAGACGGGGCAGTTAAGTTTATAGGGCAAATAGTTTAGTTGGGGCCCTAGTAAATTTTTCACCCCGGGACCTTTGGGTACCTAGCTACGCCTCATCCCGCGACCCCCTTAAAATAGAAATTGGTGGGGCGCGTCTTCGTGGATGGCACGATCTGTATATATCATTATAATTATAAGGTTTAAGAGGGCGTTTGACAAGCCATTCAAGGACGTACAAGGTTAAGGTATCAAAACAACTGATAGAAATCTATAAAGAACAATTCACAAAAATTTAAATCTATTCTCAGAGGCAGGTTGATATGTCTTACAGAACACAATAACTAGTTAGACGAACCCAAAAACCACTTAGGAAAAGTGTTCTACAGGCCTAGCCGGAAAAAATAGCATTTTCAAAGTAAGGCCAGGCGCAGACGGGACCACTAGTTGGGAAGTTCAATAAAAAAGTTAAGATGCCCACGAGTTGTCCTGATTAGATTTTCTCCCAAGTGTGCGTGTATGTGTAAAATGTTGTCTTAACTTCTGCAATACGCCAGCGAAATAGGGATGGTAAATTATGTTTTTGTGAACCTTTAAAAATGTGTGAAAACCCTAAACAATACAAGCAGAGGTACCTCATGCGATGGCGAACTGGGTTGGGTAGATAGTGGTGAGGGTTTCGACATGCTCATGTGTATGTATATTCACCCATTCTTCTTCCTACCAGGGGTAAGCAGAGGTACACACACCCACTTTACGCCGGAGAAACAGGTTTAGGTGGTGGGACAGATACGGCTTTAAATTTCTTTGCAAACATATTCAGGTTTCCTTTAGATGTTTTTCTTCACCGTTAAGGTAATTACTATACTTAAGCTTAGAAATACTAATCGGTGCAGTCGGGATTCGAACTTGCAATCTTTGTTTGCAAGGGACTACTCGTAACACTCGGCCACCACGGGTGTATTGTATTATATGTATTATTGAGAAAAATCTGTTTTTCCTCATCCCAAAGAGAGGATCAAGTCTAAAGAGGCGATCATGCTATTGTGGCTATAAAACAGACAACAACTAAAAATAGTCTAGAGAGAACTGGCGCTCTATACTCTCTGCCTACCCCGTTAGGGACTCGGCAACTAAAAATACCGTTTTTGTAACTAAAAATACATGAATTTAGCTATTTAAAACTCCTATTCAACTTTCATTACCTAAGGCTGTCCACACTTGAGGCAAGACATAATTGTCAAGTAACAACGTGTAAGTCAATACGCAACGTATCTGTACCCGCGTGTCGACACCCTTAGTACTCGTGGCGGCACCATTAAACTGGTCGACTTGTTAGTACATTTGTCAAGAGTGCTTTTGCTCATTCCGCGACGGGAACGAATGCCCAAATCTTACTAACAACTTATCTCGTGAGCCTATAGAGAACACACGAAAGAAGCTCTCTGTAATGTCTCTGTAATCTCCGGGCTTGTGTATATTCAGCTCAGCGCATCGGCATTGTCATACAATATGGCAATGCCAGCTTTCTTGGCACCTTTCCATGTGACACGGATGGATAGATGGGGCATTTATTTTGTTAGTTAATATACAGTGTGATTAGTTTAGTATTTTTGTTTATTTTTCCCCACTTCCCCACCCACTTGCCGGCAGAGACATATTTTAGTTGCCAACGTGACAGATGGCGAGTCCATCGCCGTTACTCAAGCACAACTATACTACGCCTTCCTCTCAAAGTTTTCCTTCGCCGTAAAGCTCGCGGTTCGACTAATCACTGTACTTAAGTCCAGAAAAACTCATTGGTACAGTCGGGACTCAAACCACTCGGCCACCACACACCACACACACGACTCGCACTAAAATTCAACCATTTATTTTACGATTCGAGTCAGAGGTTTTCAAGGAATATCGTAATTTACGGTTAATCAGCCTATTAGTTAGATAAAATGGCAATTTATGACGCTATGTTGATAATAAATATAAGGCCAGTTTCGTGCGGTATGAAAATAAATATGGAGCAAATAAGTCCCATTATTGGGGTTATTATTCTTGTTCCAAATCCGCTTACTCTCTGACCTACGCAGGCCGCGCTATAGGGCTGGCGACGACATCTAGCAATTAATTTAATGCTAGCTTATTTACAATCATTCGTCTTAATACAAGGGATAAATAATAATAATAATATTTCAGAAATAATAATCCATAAATTAATGTCAAAACATTGGTTTGGATATATAGAAAGGATGGGCGAAGAAAGATTGACGAAACAGATATACAAAGCTAAAATTGTGTGCAAGAAGAAGCAGAGGAAGACCACGCTCCAACTACCTGGATCAAATCGATCGGACGCTGAAGGACGGGATGATGACTGATGAATGTGGACGAAGCGAAAGAGGTATGTAAGTCTAGAGAGAACTGGCGCTCTATACTCTCTGCCTACCCTACTTATATTATAAATGCGAAAGATGCGAAGTAGAATTAGGGTTGGCATTATTTTTGCAGAATTGTGTTACAAAAATGTGGCAGCCCTATTGGCGAGTAGCTCGTGTAGAAATAAATACGTGTTCGAGCTCAAATACAATAATGGGCCCTGCCGCGCATGTAGCGCTGATACACCCTGTATATTGGAACTCACCGTATACAGGCCGATAGCCAGCATACGCCGAGCGTTTAGCGTCAGTAATTCGGCTTATACAGAATGGAGATTTTGTGTCAAAAGAATTATTGATCTCAATGTTTTAGTGAAACCTTAGCAAGCCTGCGATAACAACTTCCCATGATGAAGCTTGTTTGATGTTAATCGGGAATCGAGAATCGAATCGGGAAAAAGATCTGTAAGAATGGAGAAAACTGGCACTTTTCCTGCCTACTCCGTGACGGATATAAATATTATACATACATACCTAAATAGATAAGTAGGTATGTAATGCGCTTCAACGTTCGTATTTCGAAATCATTTAATCAACGTTTTCTTTCTTTTTCACTTTGACTCATAGCAGTAAATAAAGTATGTTTATTCCACGTTCTTATTACAATAAAATTCAAACGTTTTTAAATTTTTACTTGGTGTATTAAATTTAATTGCCAGGCATACTCGTTTTTTTCACGTTCGTATATATTTTTTTCTTTTAGTAAATTAATCTGGCAGGTACTAGACACTCGTTCTTTTCACGTTCGAATTTCAAATTTAAAATATAATTTTTTTGTACAACATGTAACTGGCTGCAACTAGAACACTCCGTATAACCTGTGTAACGGTTAAGAGGGTGTTCGATTATCGTTTCCGCCCGATGGTCTATTAGGGCGGGCGGGCAGATTATGTCCTTGACCCTAGGATTATCCGGTATACCTTTAAATGATGCCATCAGGCTACTATCTGCCTTTGTCGGAAGTAAATTGATTCCATTTTAGAGGTTGGACTGGGTTACTATTATAAAGGGAAAAGCAAGTCCTTTTACCGCTGATGACTTATTTAATTATTCTCTCTTATCCATATATAGATAGGAGATCCCATTTGTGAACTCACTCATCACGAAATCTCAGGTACTATAGGCCGATTGACTTGAAATTTGGCTGATTGGAAATATGAGCTAAGAACGGATTTTGTGAAACTCTACTCGCAAGGTAGAACGCGGGAGCGGTAAATAAAAAAAAACGTTTTTCAACTATTGTTTCCATGGGTATGAAACTTGGTCAAAATATTACTATTATGATATTAATTTACAATGTAATATAATAAAAACCTTAGCCACACCAACGCGTGGCCGGGCCTGCTAGTGTATACATATATATATCTTATATAAACATTTCTGGCGTCCGTGGCATTCATTGAACGCCTCCTAAACGCCTGGACCGATTTTGATGATTTTTTGTGTGTGTTCAAGTGGATTCGAGAATGGTTTAGATTCACAATTAGACCCGATAGGTGGCGATGCGATCGTGTTTCAGGAAATTATTTTTTGTCACCCAAGCGAAGCTGGGCGAACAGCGAGGATTTATTATATATCACTCTCCAACAAGATGGGTATTTTTACACCTCTAGACAGAGGTGTAAGGGTAGACACCCTTTCGAGGACCCTTGAGAGAAACGTGAAAAAATATACGTATCATCATGCTGAGAACCTCGAAAGTTAGACAGAGAGAGTAGAACGTGAGTTCTCTCCCCCATCTATAGAAATAAAAATGGATACCTAATTGTGTTGCTAAGCGTAAAACTCGAAAACTGCTGAACCGATTCGGAAGATTATTTTTTTGGTGTGTTTGATGAAGTCTGAGGAAGGTTCTTATGGAAAGAAAAAACGTAAAAAATACGAGGAAATAAATAAAAACAAAACTCGAGAGGTGTCAAGGGACACCCGGATGGAACGAAGTTCAAGAAGCACACGTCACTCACACGGGGGTTATAAATATACAGCAAAAAAAGGAATTGTAATAATTTTTTTTTTTTAAGTTATAATAATATTTTTTTATCATTAACAAATATAATGTTATATAAACTTAATCAGTAGGTTCAATTTTCGTAATAAAAGTGTCGTGACAACTTTTCGTAAGAATGTCGTGACAACTTTTCGTAAGAATTTTTTCCGTCTAGCCCCCTTTTACAACGCGCGATAAGGAACTTCCGTCCGGAACGTTCCAATAGGTAATCTGTAAGACAACAACCTATTTGTATTAACGCCGCAATTTCTCACCTAACAGACTACGTGACGACAAGAAACAAAAATAAACAAACAAACACTGTGACAACACTTGGCAAGTAAAATTTCACTACATTCGTTTTTTTTAAACCATATACTACAACACAATCAAGCTTATCGCATATTACAATAGATAAATTAGCATAACAAAACAATCCGTGCAAATTCGCGCGTAATAATGGCTAGTGGTGTTGCTGATATATTAGTATTAGTTAAGATATCACTAATATTTGACGTATTATGTATTAGAATCTGGCCATCTATGATATGCTAATATTTCTCAGTCAACTTATATCTCTAGTGACCATCCAAAATATATCGGATTATAATATTCGTAATACTTCGGATTCACTCGACTCAACTCGGCCGGAGTGATCCCGAACGTATTACCCGCTCTCATCGCCTTCGCACTGTAAGCAGTGATATCGTAACGACGCTGAGATCCTATCAACGTAGTTTTAAGGTGCAAATTCGAGTGACATCGCATTCAAGCGAGACGAAAAATTTGCTTTCTATAAGAGAGAGAGAGACAGACAGACTCGTGACGTCAAAAAGTGTCGAGACAACTTTTGCGTAAGAATGTCGTGACAACTTTTCGTAAGAATGTCGTGACAACTTTTCGTAAGAATGTCGTGACAACTTTTCGTAAGAATGTCGTGACAACTTTTCGTAAGATTTTTTTCCGTCTAGCCCCCTTTCACAACGAGCGATAAGGAACTTCGTTCCAAAAAAAAATCCTGACTATTTTGGTGGTACGAAGTTCGCCGGGGCAGCTAGTTGTATATATACAACGTATATGTCTGCCTACCGTTTTGCAGAACACCCTGGTGCAGAATACGTGAAGATATACAATAATATTATCGTAAAAATCTAACAACCCCATAATTAGACCTTTGTATTGATCATAAACCACACTTAATTCTAACTACTTTGTAACGTCTTTGTATACAGCGAATAATGACCGTTATACATATGTGAGTTAGAGGATATAATGCCGTGGACGTATTCAGTCGTAAACACTAAGAGATAAATTCATTTATGACCGTAATATGCAGAGATAGTTTTCGTTTTTCCGCAGTTTTCCTAAACATGACACTTTGTCGTCAATACGAGGTCAACGAGAGGAGATAAAGGTCAATCTCCTCTCGTTGAACTCATTGTATACAACTAAGTAGGCAAATAAGTATGCGACCCGTCTGATAAGCGGGTACCGCCGCCTATACTTGCTTGCAAAACCATGGATACCGCTTTTTCAATATTTTCACACCCTTTTTGAACACCAAAACGCGTCTTGCTAGCTTTATTGAAGAGTGCCAAAGGGATAGATATGACATCTATAATAATCAAATCCATCGCGGGGTAGGCAGAGAGAGTACAGCACCTTCTTTCCGAAACTACAGATCTCTTTCGCTTCATTAATATTTACTAATCTCTTCATACATTTTCGCTTATTTTGAGTACCTTGGCATTCTCAACTATGTGTGTGCGATCCATTTTATCTAGGCAGTTGTTGCCTGGTCTTCCTCGGCCTCTCCTTCGACATACTTCCGCATCGTATATCTTCAAATTTACAGCGTTGCTCATAGAATCAGTTCGCTGAAATGGCGTTGAGCTGGCTTCGTCTGTTGCAGGACCGATGAACGGTGGAGCAGACGAATTCTCGGATGGAGACCATGGACGGGAAAACGTAGTATAGGGCATCCTGAGTTACGGTGGATGGACAACCTGAAGAGAGTCGCTGGTGGCGGATGGATGCGAAGGGCCGAAGACAGAGTGCTGTGCCGCGACATGGAAGAGGCCTATATCCAACAGTGGACTGCTGTAGGCTGACACATTTCTCATAATATATCCTAACGCCTTCCCACATGGGTCCCCAAAGGGGTAGGCAGAGGTATAATATATAATACTAGTGGTCCCGCCCAGCTTCGGTCGGGTGGAAAAAAAAGATGGTGGCGCCACCTATCGGGTCCAATTGTGAATCTAAATCATTCCCAGATCCCCTTGAACACACACAAAAAATTTCATCAAAATCGGTCCAGTCGTTTGAGAGGAGTTCAGTGACATACACACTCACAGAATAATTATATATATAAAGATAATATATCCTCACGCCTTCCCACAAGGGTCCCCGAAGGGGTAGGCAGAGGTGTATAGGTCACTTTCCGCCAGAGGTATATTAGGTGCCAACGTGAGAGATGGCGAGTCCATCGCCGTTACTCAAGCACGACTATACATACGCCTTTGAATTTCTTCTCAGACGTATGCTAGTTTCCTCTCGGTGTTTTCCTTCACCGTAAAGCTCGTGGTGTGACTAATCACTGTACTTAAGTTCAGAAAAACTCATTGGTACTGTCGGGATTCGAACTTGCGGTCTTTGTGTCGCAGGCAACTGCTCGAACCATTCAGCCACTACGGCTACTTAAACTGTATACATAGTGCTACATGAAAAAAGTTTCTTAGGAAAACTTGTGTTAGCTCATCACATTCCCATTACTTGAGTATGCATGTAGGTAACTACTTTCAAAGAGTTCATTTCCTCACGCCCCATTTACCGGTGAAGTTTAAACTTCATCCCTTTTCACGCATGCCCCATTTATTTCGTTTTAATATTCTATTTGTATACATACATACATATCTTTATATAAGTAAGATAAGATATTTCTTCTATACGTGTGTGTGTCACTGAAGTCCTCCTAAACGACTGGACCGATTTTAATGACTGTCTGTGTCTTCAGGAGGAATTCAGAATGGTTTAGATTCACAATTGCACCCGGTAGGTGGCGCTGCGATCGTGTTTTAGGAAAATTAATCACGCCGAGGGGTAACGGGGTAGGCAGAGAGAATAGAGCGCCAGTTCAGAGCCAGAAGAGAAGTTCGTTCCGTCCACATCAAGCTGCCTTATAAAATTAAATAGTTGCTGAAATATACGACAGGGCACAAAATTGGCCGACAAAATGGTACAATTTCATAAATGATTTGGCCCAGTACTTTGATTAGCGGAAATAAAAAATGTATAACATTATATTTAGAAATTTCATACAAATCTCCATTCTCATAGGTAGAGACCTACTAAGTCCTAATACCTCTGGCGTAACGTGGGTATATGGGCTCTAACTACACACCTCTGCCTACGTGAAGATATATAATATTATAATTATCATAAAATTACCGTAGATCCTTCGCTTACTTAACCAAAATTCCTGGTAAATAGAAACCCAAGCACATATTTAAGAAGAAAATAAACCTGTACTATAAAAATTCAGGATTATTGCCTATCCTTTTAGCGCTCACCTAAATGCAGGCCTTTATTACAATCACAACACTTTAGCTATTTTATTGTTAACGTACACACTGTAACATAATAATATTGTTGTAATAGCAAATCAATTTAAAAGAGTAACCATGGAGTTTCTTGCCGGTTCTTCTCCATGGAAACGACCAACCCGAACCGTGCACCTTTTTTGACGTTTTATAAGTGCCCATCTAAGCCTATTAATAATATTTTGACATTGATTTTGACTGTATAAAGTACATTGTGGGTTAAATAAAGCTGGCTTAGAGATCGGCTCACCGAACGCTATGTTAGGGTTTGAATCGCGCGCAGACAAAACAGCAAAATAAATGAATACATATGATTGCTGATTTTATAAAATCAATAGCCGTGGTGCCCGAGTGGCTCGTGTAGATGGCCTTCAACACATAGATTGCAAGTTCGAATGCCAAACTGTACCAATGAGTTTTTCTGGACTTAAGTACAGTTATTAGTCATGCCACGAGCTTTACGGTGAAGGAAAACATCGAGGGGAACCTGCATACGTCTGAGAAGAAATTCAAAAGGCGTATGTAATAGTCGTGCTTGAGTAACGGCGATGGTCTCGCCATCTGTCACGTTGGCACCTAATATACCTCTGGCGGAAAGTGGGTGTGTGGGTATTACCTATACAACTCTGCCTACCCCTTCGGGGACCCTTATGGGAAGGCGTGAGGATATATTATATTATTATTATTATTATAAAATCTTCACGATTTCCTACGAGATCCCAGAAAGTTGGCAGAGGTGTAGCAACACGCTGTTGGTTGCAGATTCCTAAATTGCGTGGTTGGGTGTAGTCTTTTTTATTTATTACACCTAAATACGCAACAAACGCTCAGGAATAATCCCACATACATTAGCTCAGAAGACTGGCTACTCATGGACACGTGTTGGTTTTTCTCACTCAGTAAATCCACTGAAATAACCATAATTCCTTTTTATTATCTCACCAACCAATAATCCTGTTTATATTTCTCCATGTATTTAAGCTTTCAACCTCAATTTGATTAGTAAAAGTAGGGAATTGCGATTAAGTATGAAACAGCTAATTGTTTCTGAATATCGTGTGAGTATGTATGTACAACGGGATCGTCAAGAGTACTCGAAACAGGCGATCATGTATGAAGAGGCTGATGAATGTGGACGAAGCGAAAGAGGAGTGCAATTCTAAAGAGAACTGGCGTTCTATACTCTCTGCCTACCCCGTTGGGGACTCGGCGTGATAATATGTAGAAATGAATGAATGTATGTACTTATGTGTGGTAAACAACTATCGCCATCTATCGACGCAACGTTACACCTGGAGATGATCCTACTCATTCAGTGCACGTATTGTAGGTACTAGCTTTTAGTGTTTTATAATAAATAAATAAATAAATAAATAAATAAATAAATAAATAAATAAATAAATAAATAAATAAATAAATAAATAAATAAATAAATAAATAAATAAATAAATAAATAAATAAATAAATAAATAAATAAATAAATAAATAAATAAATAAATAAATAAATAAATAAATAAATAAATAAATAAATAAATAAATAAATAAATAAATAAATAAATAAATAAATAAATAAATAAATAAATAAATAAATAAATAAATAAATAAATAAATAAATAAATAAATAAATAAATAAATAAATAAATAAATAAATAAATAAATAAATAAATAAATAAATAAATAAATAAATAAATAAATAAATAAATAAATAAATAAATAAATAAATAAATAAATAAATAAATAAATAAATAAATAAATAAATAAATAAATAAATAAATAAATAAATAAATAAATAAATAAATAAATAAATAAATAAATAAATAAATAAATAAATAAATAAATAAATAAATAAGCTATTCCCTGCGGTTACGCCCGTGTTAGCTTTAATAATATATTATGTAATTATATAATTTACTCTGTAAGCAATTTAAATAAATTAATATTTACATATAGGTATATGTTATAGGAAAACCATAACTTCTTGTAATAAACAATATATTTTAATTTTTATAGCAATAGGCTAAATATATAACACCAAATCAAAATGTATCGAGTTTATTATTTATTAGTTTTTTTATAAAAGCACGGTTCGGGTTGGTCGCTTCCATGGAGAAGAACCGGCAAGAAACTCCATGGTTACTCTTTTCAAATCATTAGACATATACAATATTACAGCAATAGTACCAAAGTACATTAAGTTACATAATTATATTTAAGACATAGAAATAGACTCAATAAGGTTAATACATACTTATAAATTTATATATGTTATATCTTATTATCTTATGAAGCATAAATCAAATGGAAACATACAAATATATATTAATATTATTAGCATTATATATTATGTAATTTAATATCAAACATATTAAATATTTCAACAATGCTAATAACATTAAATAGTTAAATTAACACACAAAGATGGTCACTTAGCTTTGTATAACAAGTAGTCCTTCCTCGTCCGCGTCTTGAGCCACAATGTCGCTCTGACGGGCCAGACCGCTTTTTATAAGGCAATCCCCACTCAGTCTCAACTTCTGAGAACAAGCTCGTGCCGCTATTTGCGAGTCGGAAATGACGTGGTTTGCCTATTTAATTACATTACGTATTTATAACAATAAATACGTAATTAGAGATATATTTACTATGCTAACACGGCCATTCTGATATGTACTTCGTTCCCTGAAGTACCTAAATAAATACAATAAATTATTATACAATCGGAAATTCTTAAAACTAAGTAAATTAAACAGTATTTGGCATCACAGTCTCACTTCTAACATTAAGTAGACTTTGTGAGCACCCATCTTATACCCTAATAGTGACATCACAGTCTCACTTCTCACATTAAGTAGACTTTGTGAGCACCCATCTTATACCCTAATAGTGACATCACAGTCTCACTTCTCACATTAAGTAGACTTTGTGAGCACCCATCTTATACCCTAATAGTGACATCACAGTCTCACTTCTCACATTAAGTAGACTTTGTGAGCACCCATCTTATACCCTAATAGTGACATCACAGTCTCACTTCTCACATTAAGTAGACTTTGTGAGCACCCATCTTATACCCTAATAGTGACATCACAGTCTCACTTCTCACATTAAGTAGACTTTGTGAGCACCCATCTTATACCCTAACAGTGACATCACAGTCTCACTTTTCACATTAAGTAGACATTGTGAGCACCCATCTCATATTGCCATCAGAGTCTAGTCAGTCTAGTCACAGTCAAATTAAGTAGACATTGTGAGCACCCATCTCATATTGGCATCACAGTCTAGTCAGTCTAGTCACAGTCACATTAAGTAGTCATTTATCTCAAATACACCAATAATATTATACACAAATAAATAAATAAATAAATAAACATTTATCTTCTAATTATGACCATTTTGTACGTTAAGTATATGCAATACACACATACCTAAGCAAACACATCCGCCATATTTACAAATTATATTTCTGCTTTCAAACTTACCCTTTCCTCTGAGAGCGTACCTATCGTGTGGGAGTAAATAAGTTATTTCATAATATTTCCGATTTACGTAAACTACATTGATATATACATAAATACATACATAAATACAAAGATTTTGTATCCCGTCTCACAGAATCAAATCTGTTCCAGATTCATGTAGTAGTCTGTCGATATGGCAATTTTCGGTCTGCCTTTAAATCAATATTCGGTTCAGAGACATTTATTTCATCGAAATGAGCTTGAATGCTCGGTATGTTAGCATTACAACCGGTAAGTTTACTGGTTAGAGGAACATAATCTGGAGATTAGCTTTACAAAAACTAAAATAATGTCCTACCACCCATATAAAAAAAAATACCCCTAAACATTGACTTTTAAATTTGACAATAAAATCTTTGAGAAAGCAGAACACAAAAAAAAATTGAAACTAAAATGACGACATACCCATAAAATACTCGTTGACGTAAAAATTAATTAATTAAACCAACATCAAGACTGACACTACACACTAACAGCCCCTTCGTTATGTCAGTTAATATATTTAATAAACTTCCTAATAGAATAAGGACCTACTCTCTGCCTACCCTGTTAGGGACTTGGCGTGATGATATCTATGTATGTATGAATAAGGAGTGAAAATAATTTCAATAAATATATAAAATCAGTTAAGAATTATTGTTTGAGAAATGTTATTACACTATAGAAGAGTTTATGCAAGATAGGATTAGATAATTGTTTCCTAAAAACAGTTTCTTAAGTTTCTATGTATATAAATATTTTTCTCGGTAAATAAATTTAAGTTATGTATATATTTTAAGGTGAGAATAAGTTAGCAAGTACCTACATTGTTCCCCTTTTTATAATTTATGTCCCTCTCACAAGTTGCTGTGCCCAACAGGGTCCACTGTATACCATGATATTATCGTGATATTATTGTAAGTGGAAGAGCAATAAAGAATTATGATTAAGTAAATGAATGGGAGAGAAACAGATTAATGGTGAAACAATAAAAAAAAGTTGATGATGTAAAGTACCTGGGTTTGATCTTAGTTAGCAAAATGACTTGGGTACAACATATAAAAAAAATCAAAAGCAAATTGGTATGTCTTACTGGGCTTCTGCGAGGTATCAGGCGTTGTTTACCTCGCCAAGTACGTTATACTGTTTATAACTCTTGTTAAGCCTCATATTGAATATCTGATAGAGGTATGGGGCACTACAGCCAAAACTAATCTGGCCCTTATACAAACTGCACAAAATAAACTGTTCAAAACACTTTAACTATGCCTATTTGACACCTACTGAAATCCTTTATAAAGAAATAAAGCTAATGAATATATCGCAAACGTATACATATATACAATACATATATATATATATATATATACATACACATATATATACATATAAATTATAACTACACTAGTTAGAAAAATATTGAACAAAAATATACGTACACAAATAGTTGTCTAAAAAAAAAGAACCACTTTATAAAATGACGCTAAGACGCGCTAACGACATAAAATTATATGCACCACGAACAAATTATGGAAAAAAAAAAAAAAAAACTATCATGAAGGTTCGCAATTGTACAACAAATTGCCCAAAAATATTAAGGAGGCAAAGCCAATGTTTATCTTTAAAAAAAACTTCTCAAACATCATATCCTTCAAACTAAATAATATAATTATTACGTTGGTGTGAGCCGTTTCCAGTCTCTGTCACTCAACCTCGAACAGAAACTACCCGTATTTATTTTTACTAATGTTTAAATTTTAACCCTACCCCCTGGTTTAATATTATGTGTCTGCCGCCTTATAAGAAACTGTATTTTAACTTAACTGTCTACTAGTAACTAACCAAAAATATTCGTACGAATTGCCATAATCAATAACCTAAGCATTGTTAAAAATTATTATTCTCAATAAGTGAATTATTGTTATTGTTTTAAGAAATAAAGATTCTTTAAACCCACAAACCGGTAGATTTTGGATAAAGGTATTGATAGACTGCTGAACCTTCCACAAACCGCTCGGCCAGTCTGACAAACCGTTACAAGTAAAGTTCATCGATAATGGTGGCTCCGTAATATCGAAAAAAAAATATTGCTAAATTAACGGCGACACAAAAGCTATACTTTAATCAACTTATCGTCACCACATTGACAAAACTGAGCTGAGTTTTAGTTCGGTTCTTCTAAGAATTTTAATTTCTTAGGAATTAATTTCAGAGGAAGTTTCATTTCTTTGTTTATGATAACAAGTAGATTCTGTATGGCAAAGTCAGTATGTAAAGACATTTATCTATGGCTTATTCGGTCTAGGAATCGGTGGGGTTTGATTAGCTATTGGGACCGAGATTGTTTATTTATATCTAGCTCGCTTAACCCCTTCGAATCCCGAACTATTAATCTTATCACTATTTTCTAAAAGATCTACCTTCAAATGGTTCCCACGATTCAACCCCAGATTTTGCTGAAGTTTTAATACTGCTCCACTCGAAGTCCTTAGCTAGAGTCTTAATGCTGTCCACCAGCTCGCTGCTCCGCAGTTGTTCTTGTCAGGGTCGAAAACTGGCAGCGCGATGTTGTCATTATCGTCCGAGTGCGGCTTGGAGACGGCATCCCGTATCGCTGAGAGAAGACTTGCCATAACTTCAGCGTCCATTCTAAAACATAAGAAATAGACTCAATAAGGTTAATACATACTTATAAATTTATATATGTTATATCTTATTATCTTATGAAGCATAAATCAAATGGAAACATACAAATATATATTAATATTATTAGCATTATATATTATGTAATTTAATATCAAACATATTAAATATTTCAACAATGCTAATAACATTAAATAGTTAAATTAACACACAAAGATGGTCACTTAGCTTTGTATAACAAGTAGTCCTTCCTCGTCCGCGTCTTGAGCCACAATGTCGCTCTGACGGGCCAGACCGCTTTTTATAAGGCAATCCCCACTCAGTCTCAACTTCTGAGAACAAGCTCGTGCCGCTATTTGCGAGTCGGAAATGACGTGGTTTGCCTATTTAATTACATTACGTATTTATAACAATAAATACGTAATTAGAGATATATTTACTATGCTAACACCCGCGATAAATCCCATTCGGATGTTTTTCCTAGAATATATTATATATCCAGAGAAAGAGGCATGTAAGTCTAGAGAGGACTGGCGCTCTTCTCTCACCGCCGTGAGGGACTCGGCATGATGATATGTATGTATGTAACCCGGCAAAAAATCTTTTTTTGTGCCAAACGTCATCCAATTCCGCTCATTTGTTCTCGCGTGGCTGAGGAACAAGCATCCATGAGAAAAATCATTTAAAGAAACCTCCATACGTTTGAGAGGACATCCAAAATCATGTGTATTATTGTTGTGTATGTGTCTATATATCGCTGCCATCAACTTTTCGCAGGTTTACTCAAGCACAAGTATACGTACATACGTTGCAGAATTTTTGCTTTTTGCTTGTTTGTCACTCTTGTCGTATAAAAAACTATTTAAGTCGTGTCTATGAGTAACACCACGTATTATATAACGTATGTTCTGACCTCCTCATAAATGTCACCAAGGAGGTAGGGAGGAGGTATACTGGATAAATAGCTGTAGCTCTGTTTAAAATGGTCTAACCGCTAAATCTACCATTTGCTCCGAGCTTGTTTGCAAGCGAATTAACATCAAAAGTTTAATGTTGCCATACTTTAACAAAGGTCAAGTTGGATATACGTGCTGCGAATAGATATTAGCGAAACGGCTTAGGGGAGAAAGTTGCAACACTTGTTGTGACAAATATTGGCACTTGTAAAATTATATTAGGATTGGCCTTTTTCTCGTGGACAGGAAATATTAAGGAGTATTTTTATTTAATGTATCTTCATGCCTTTCTCACAAGGGTCCTCGAAGGGGTAGGCAAATGCCTTTAGTAGCCACACACACACTTTTCGCCGGAAGTATATTTCAGTTGTCAATGTGAAGGGTGGCGAGTCCATCTCCGTATCTAGCACGACAATAAATACGCCTTCGAATTTCTTCTAAAACCTATGCAGGTTTCCGCTCGATGTTTTCCTGAAAGTGGGTATGTGGGTACCTATACACCTCTGCCTACCCTTGTGGGAAAGCTTGAGCATAAGAACATTTAAAAAGAGCTCTCGAATCCGACGAGCATGTATGAAGAGACTGATAAATGTCGACGAAGCGAAAGAGGTATGAGAAACCTGGCACTCTATACTCTCTGCTTACCCCGTTAGGGACTCGGCGTGATGATATGAAGAAAAAGAAAAGAAGTAGAAATATACGAGATGCTTACATCGTACGTATCATACACGTGGTCATACATCGCGATCGTAAACTTCATACATTCTGACGATCTGTCTGTCCATTAATTCGATCGGCAAGGACGCGGCTATGTCTTAATTCGATTTGTTCAAACTATGCCTGAATTCGTCGTTCTGTTCAAACCGAGCTATTTGCCTTAAACAATTTCGGTATCAAATGACGAAGACACGGTTTAGATGGTGGGTTCAGCGGTTTCTATTAAAAGTTGCGTGCTTCAAACTTGCTTCGATACAGTTTCATTCAGGGTCGAGTGGGGATATTAAATAAGCGGGAATATTAATTTTCAAGAGGGAACATGCAAAAAGATCAAGATTGACCAAAAACCAACCACCGCACCTCTCGCCATCGACGGGAAATTCATCCCCATACCTTTGAACCACAAAGATCTCGTACTGCGCGGTTTCAAACATTGATGGTTACAAAGGAGTTTCCTTCCGCAAACGCTTAAGCTGTGAAATGAGCACCCCGTTGAGGTTTTCCCTGGAGAGTACAACATGGAGTTCTTGCAGGGTTGGCAGCGCGCAAGCAATCCTCCTGTTGTAGCAAGTATCCATAGGCAGGGGTCACCGCTTACTAACAGGCGGACCGCATGCTTGTTTGCCACCCGTGTCTTATAGTCGGGATTCAAACCTTCAATCTTTGTGTTGCAGGCAACTACTCGATCCACTCGGCCACCATGCCTCTGCTGACCTTATTAGCGTAGTCATTGTTCTTAAGTAAATCTATAGCTAGCATATTTTTTTGGCCAGAAGAATTTGTTGGATCTTTTCCTACTATTATATGCGAAAATGTGTGAGGATGTATGGATGTTTGTTAATCAATCACGCCGGAACCGCTGAACGGAATTGGATGATATTGAGCATAGAGATCAATTATTAGCTAGATTAATAGATAGGATATATTTTATTCCAGACTAGCGGCTCGTCCCGGCTTCGCATGGGAGAATTTTTTTTAAACATTTTGGCAATTAAAATAGACTATATTAATCAGTGATAATGTAGCATTCGAAAGATGATTTTTTTAATCGGCCCAGTACTTTTTAATCCAATTCGTTACAAACATACTTGCATACAAATCTTTCCTCTTTATAATATTAGTATAGAAAATCGCTATTATACTGCTAGTATTCTTTGTACTGCGTCAGTCAACGCTTATTTCGTGGCCCGACTTGAGTTTGAACAACTGATGGAAGTCACAACGAGCTTGCTTTTGACAATTCTGTTTTATTTGAAGCCAAGTTGGTTAACTTCGTATAAATACCTGAATTTATTTACATATGTATATAGAAATATGAGTTTAGTATTAAATTATAACTGTCATTTTTTTATACAATATCTCATATACTCACGCCTTCCCAGAAGGGTAGGCAGAGGTGTCTAGGTAGTACCCACACAACCACTTTCCACTATATAATTTTAGGTGCCAACAGATTGAGTGACAGATGGCGAGTACATCGATGGAGAGGCAGACATATGCAGGTTTCCGCTCGATGTTTTCCCTCAGCGTAAAGCTCGTGGTGTGACTAATCACTGTACCTAAGATTAAAAAAAGTAATTGGTACAGTCGAGAATCGAACTTGTGAACAAAAAAATATAGATGCAATTCCTGTGTCCCGACAGTTGGGTAATATTAGAATTTGAATTTGGAATGGATAAACATCTGTAGTAAGAATCCAGCGGTAAAAAAACACACATTGTATGTATGATCTGTGTAAAGTATGTGTGAAAAGTGATCACACGACAAAAAAATAGCACACAAACATTTAAAATTGTCGACACCCACAATTTGGGTTAACAAACTGCGAATGAACTCCTGTTAATGTTAACTTATTAGATACAAAAATAATACACCAGTATGTAGAGAATGTTTAATTCATAATTGGAACAGTGATTAGTCTCGGCATTTTACACTAGATGGCGCCATTGAACTCATTTCTCTAAATTTGTACTGGACATTGTACATAATTACAACGTTAACACGCAAATAGTCAATATCTTGGGGGACCCTTGGGGGAAGGATTCGATATTATTATTATAAATACTCACTTCAGTGTTTAACGATTTTTGTTCCCATTCTTAGAGAAGTTAATTTCGACAGCACAGTGAAAATAAGGTCACAGGTGTGTCAATTAGGAACACATTTGAGTAACTGTACATTTTTATATTGCACCCTGAATAACAACAAGATATGGGAACTACACACACACACTAACTATAATTTAACCCCACAACAGGGTTGATTGTACGATCTAAATTGCATCCACGATTAATTACGCGACAAGGTTTTATTAGTGGTACGCAAAAGCTATTTGCATTTTTAATGTCATTTTCCTTGAGTTTAGATACACACACATAAGAGATATCTTTCATATGGTCTTCATATTATATATTTTATATTAATTCTTGGGATCTTGAGTCTTGTTTGAGCCCCTAATATGATTACGCGAGGAAATTCAGATAGTTTAATGACATTTTTTTTTTTTGTATTGTCTCTCGTAGCGTGAGTTCCGGGAACTTTTGCTACTTAACCGGTCAATGGCGAGACCTAGGCCTCCAGCCAGGCACTTAAGTATTAAGCAACACAGCTAAGGGCACCCCCTGTGGGGTTCGGACCTCGGCTTAGGGCGTTGCTGGTTCGCGAGCAAGGGAGCTGGGCTGGTCTGGTATTTTATTATTATTTAGTTATTTGGGGAGGGGATTTGCGCTACTGGCTCGGCTCGGGCCGGCACTTGCGAGAGTCTGGGGGTAGTTTAATGACAATGAATTGTGTCCTTACTAAGTTCTCACTGGTTTAAGCCTTAAAGGTGTGCAGGTAGTACCTAAACACCTACTCGCCGTTTCTCAAGCACGACTATTTATAACGTATGAATAGTAGTGTTCATGGTCTGACTATTCACTGTGCTTAAGTTCATAAAACTCATTAGTGAAGTCAGGATTCAAACTTGCAATTGGTGTGTTACAGTCGACGACTCAAGCCACCCGGCCATCACGGCACAGCTCGGAGAAAATTATAATAATGAGTACCTAAATCACTGACCGTACCGCGAACACTGAACAGCAGAGAACTCGTAATTTGTACGAAAATATACGTCGTCAATGAATCACTCAGCTGGGAATAACTATGGTGCTTAATGCAAGGCGCATCACCCACCGAAGACAAATTTGTATGCAACGATGTATTGAAAATTAAAGAGTAATGCAGCAGTACTTATTAACATATTATAATAACACGAGCCGTGTCCGCGACTTCGTCCGCGTGGAATTTAAAAAAAAAAAAATCATAATCAAAGTTACTAAACAAAACCGGGGAGTTTGTTTCGCCGTTTCTTCTCCTGGCAGGTATTTTTTCTAGGAAACGGTGGTAACTTTAGTTTATATTAAATATGTGACGTTCAATATGTGTTCCCTGTTACGGTGTTACGTTGAATAAAAAAAAAACATTTTTTTACATCAGTTATCTGCCAGTAAAAGGTCCCGGCAAAATCTATCCAGTTGTTTCACAGATAACCGGAACAAACAGACAGGCAGACAAATAAAATATAATAAAACAGGTTTATAGGTAATTGCCACACATCCACTAGAGACAGTGCTAACGTGACAGATAGCGAGTCCGTAGCCGTTATTCAAGCACGACTGTACATACGCTTTTGAGTTCTTTCTCAAACGGATTCAATTTTCCTCTCGATGTTTTCCTTCACCGTATAAATATTATTACATTTAAATCATCCACACCGAGACCTTCATGAGGTAGGCAGAAAGAGTAGTTTAAATAATAACAATATTAAATATAAGAATATAAACTTTAATAATAAAATAATTAAGTTACAACATTAACCGAGCCGTGGTGGCCGAGTGGTTCGAGCAGTTGTCTGCGACGCAAAGGTCGCAAGTTCGAATCCCGACTGTACCAATGAGTTTTTCTGAACTTAAGTACAGTGATTAGTCACACCACGAGCTGAACGGTGAAGGAAAACATCGAGAGGAAACCTGCATACGTCTGAGAAGAAATTCAAAGGCGTATGTATTGTCGTGCTGGAGTAACGGCGATGGACTCGCCTGCTGTCACGTTGGCACCTAATATACCTCTGGCGGATAGTGGGTGTGTGGGTATTACCTATACACCTCTGCCTACCCCTTCGGGGACCCTTGTGGGAAGGCGTGAAGAAGAAGATATATATATATATACAACATTAACCCTTTGAGACTCCATTTTCATTCTAACATTTTTCTCAAAAGGCGTCTTCAAGATTAGCTTCTAAATTGTCCGCGCTTAGAAGAAGCTATCTCAAGATTTTACAAAGGATTCTTTAGAACCTCATTTTACGGCCTAATACGGTGAACGAAATGCGAGTCGTCAATCTTGGCCATTGAAAGGAAGCACTTTGTCTTATATTGGAACACTAGCTGTGCGCTCGGTTCGCGTAAAAATCGATTTCATTTGTAATAAACTAGGTTTGCTTTCGGAACATTTCTACTTCTACCGTCACAGCTCCCGCCATCGACGGGGAATTCATCCACATAGCTTGGAACCACAAAGGTTACGCACTGCGCGGTTCCAAAGGAGTTTCCTTCCGCGAAACAAAACCGCGAAACATCCTAAAACAACATCGCAGCGCCACCTATCGGGTTCAATTGTGAATCTTAACCATTCTCGAATCCATCTGAAGACACACAAAAAAAAATGTTCATCAGTCCTGCTGTTTTGGAGGAGTTAGTTTATTGACATACAGACAAACATTCACTTATAAATATATAGAAAAGTAGCCTAGGTTACTGCTTATTATGCTAGTTGTGAAAGTTTCGTCCAAATCTGTCTAGGTTTTTAAAATTTTGCTCGAATACAGGCATAATTATATATACCTAAATTTTTTTCGTTACTACCGTAAATACTTTCGTTAGCTTTTTGAAAAACTTGATACTACAAACGGCCACCATAACTTTATTTTTACCAATTACAAAAATCAGTGATTTGATGAACACCCTAATGTTACCGGAGATATAATAAACTGTGGACAGATGGCAAGTTCATCGCCGTCAAGCATAACTATACAAACACCCTTGAATTTCTTCTAAAACGTATGCATGTTTTCCATTGATGTTTTCCTTCGCCGCAAAAGTTCGTGGTGTGAGCCTTATCTTAGTATTTGTTAGAATATACATTAGAAACCAGTCTCAAGCGGAGGCTAGCAAAACGCCTAATAATATTTCCGTCGGAGTAATGAAAATATAGTACCGTGGCGATAGTTGTTCTAATCAAAATTCGTGACACAGTTACCAACCAATTTTTCCCTGCGAATTCATTCCTGTTATTGTAGATTTTGTCAGTTTAGATCGTAGTACATTTTCCTGGTTGACCTAAATCTAGCAACGTACATTCGTACAATCTGGACTCAAGCTCCTCGCGGGTTACGCAGAGAGCATAGAGCGCCAGCGCTCTTTAGAAATTACCCCTTTCGCTTTCCCTTCTTACATGCTCGGCGGGTTCGCGTAGGTACTAGGTACGTAGGTCTTGACGTTTTGAGCGATTTCATCTAGACAGTTAAAACGTGGTCTTCCTCTGCGACAACGTAAATGGAATTTCATCAAGACCGGTTGAGTAGTTAACACATTAAAGCGGTATTACACGAACATATTCATTTTCGCATATTTAACATTAGTTAGTATATCCGCTTGTTATCTATACCGCTTGGAATACCCGGGTGGTTTCCCCCGTCCTCTTTAACAAAGACTGTAGCTCATAAAGCTTGCATCAAAATAATCATTCTTTATGCTTTAGAGTTGTAAACTTCCCTCGTAAAGCCCTTACACATGGAACGCATTCTTAACATTCGATTTTAAAACCACGTAAAGTGAAGATAGAATGCCGTTCGATCATCTCGAAATGGCTAGTAAAAATTTGAAAATGTACACGTTTTTATAGATTTGCGTTGAACGATTCAATAGGAAAATTTATGACCGAAAATATATTTTCTCTCAATTGTGATTGAAAGATTTGATTTCGTTTAGCGATATTTTTGAATTAAATATTTATAAAGACGTGGTAGTGGAGTGGCCTAAGTTAATAATAGGATTATTCCTTAAGAGCTGAAATGTAAAAGAATCACAACTGTACCAATGAGTTTTTCAGAACTAAAGTACAGTGATTAGTCACGATGAAGGAAAACATCGAAAAGTCCTTCATACATTTAAGAACAAATTCAAAGGCGTATGTATAGTGTTGCTTGAGTTATGGCGATGGACTCGCCATCTGTCACGTTGTTACCTAAAATATATCTCTGGCGAAAACTGGTTGTGTGGGTACTACTTATACACCTCTGCCTACCCCTTCGGGGACCCTTGTGGGGAGGAGTGAGTATATTCACCTTAAGGCTTATGCGACGAGAAAGGTCCTTGTGGCTCTTTAATATTTAAATAACTTGCGTTCTGATATGAAAGTACCTTAACATCTCGACTTGAAAGCACGGGTGGTTTCTTTGAGGATATTTCGTGCGTATTTTTATGAAATACAGCTCGGTTGAATGTTGCTATTTTCTTGTATACAAGTTTTATTTTTATGTGGCAATGTCCTTTACGTGTATTACTTTTAAACGACGCCGTTATTTTCGTAAGCGTTTATTTTTAAAATGAACAAATATTTAATAAAATATACGAACGCGCCGAATCTTTATGACATTCTTGAATCTTTTAGCTCTTTGTAAAATAAATCCTCATCAAACATGTTAGGATTTAAGGTTGAAAACAGACTTTTATTTTCTATTGCATGAACTTTTTGCCCGTTTTACAGTAAAATCGATCCAATTTGTAAAGTGACAAGTGAATGACGTAATGATATTTGTACACTCACTTCATTCAAATCCATCAACTTTAAACCGAGTCGCAAGAATGCTTTGCGAACACAGTTGAGAGAATTACCAAGATAGCTGTCAAGCTGTACCAATTGTCAAATATGACAACTAGTGTTTTTCACTTTGCCAACTGTCAAACATGACCACTACGTCATTTTCCACTTCCCCATCTTCAAACAGGACAACTACCATTTCTACCACTTTCCCAATTGTCAAAATAATACACTCGAATTGAGAACCTTCTCCATTTTTGAAGTCGGTTAAAATGTGATAACAACTTTTTTTCCACTTCCCGAAGGCGCAATTTAACATAATTATCTATAACTAGCTGATACTTTATTTATTATTTACGTATAAGTACAGTGATTAGTCACACCACGAGCTTTACGGTGAAGGAAAACATCGAGAGGGAATCTGCAAACGTCTGAGAAGAAATTCAAAGGCGTATGTATAGTCGTGCTTGAGTAACGGCGATGGACTCGCCATCTGTCACGTTGGCACCTATAATATACCTCTGGCGGAAACTGGGTGCGTGGGTACTACCTATACACCTCTGCCTACCCCTTCGGGGACCCTTGTGGGAAGGCGTGAGGATATATTATTATATATTTATATTATTATAACAGCTGATACTTGCGGTTTCCCCCGCTCAAAATATGATTTTATTGGTATATGTATTCTTTTCTGGAACAAAACATATTCTATATGTCAACCGTTAGCCCAGCTGATATGTAATCTATCTCTGAGCCTCATCCAATTCCGTTCAGCCATTCTGGCGTGATTGAGTAATAAACATCCTAAACAACTCATTTATAATATTATAAGGCTAACAGTAACCACGACTGAACAGATCCTTACAATATAATGTTCTCAACTAATATATTGGATGTCAACTGATGGTTGCCTCGAACAAGAAGTAATATGAGAAATTGTATAAATCCAGACTACTCGCAATGAATAAAGTTATACTTTAGTTTGCAATTCAAATACAGGCTATGTTTGAGTAATCCACACATGACGACAATAGTTAGTTAGTTATCCTCACGCCTTCCCACAAGGGTCCCCGAAGGGGCAGGCAGAGGTGTATAGGTAATACCCACACACCCACTTTCCGCCAGAGGTATATTAGGTGCCAACGTGATAGATGGCGAGTCCATCGCCGTTACTCAAGCACGACTATACATACGCCTTTGAATTTCTCAGACGTATGTAGGTTTCCTCTCGATGTTTTCCTTCACCGTAAAGCTCGTGGTGTGACTAATCACTGTACTTATACGTAAATAAAAGGTTACATACATACATACATATCATCACGCCGAGTCCCTAACGGGGTAGACAGAGAGTATAGAGCATCAATTCTTCCTAGACTTACATACCTCTTTCGCTTCGTCCACATTCATCAGTCTCTTCATTCATGCTCGTCGGTTTCGAGTACTCTTGACGAGGTTTTTACTTTTTTCTCTATTTTGTAAATAGCTAAATAAAAGAGCTTTGTGTTGCTAAAATATTAAAAAAATAATTAATGTGTATATGTATAAGTATAAAAAAACTATTGAATATTTTTTTAAACGTCTGGGGACATTAAAAAACGATGTGATAAAAACTACAACAATAATTTATTTATATTTTTTTTTTATTTGATTGGTAGTGCGATAAGAAGTCTGAAATGTGGAAAAGCTGCGGGAATAGATGGGATTACGGCTGAGATGATCAAGTACGGTGGACCAGCGGTCTGGGACGTCATCTATTTGCTATGCAATCTTTGCTGGGAAAAGGGTGATGTTCCGGACGACTGGAGGCGAGCAGTCATCGTGCCTTTCTATAAAGGAAAGGGATCACGATTGGACTGCTCCAACTACAGAGCCATCAGCTTGGTCAGCTTAGCTAGTAAAGTGTACACGAAGATCCTGACGATAAGAATGCAAGAGCGATCCGAAAGGTTTCTCTGGGAATCCCAAGGTGGATTTAGACCAGGAAGAGGATGTATGGATCAAACCTTCTCGCTTCGCGGAATCGCGGAAAAGTTTTTGGATATTAACCAAAGGGTTTTCTGCGCTTTCGTCGACTTAGAGAAGGCATTTGTTAGAGTCGTACGAAAGGAACTCTGGGACGTGTTGCCTGGATATGGAGTGAGCAGTTCCCTACTGCATGCCGTGAAATCACTCTATAGTGATAGCGAGGCGTGCGTTAGGGTTAACGGTGAGATGTCACCCTGGTTTGATGTGAGGTCGGGGGTCAAACAAGGGTGTATCATGTCTGCCTGGCTGTTCATTATATATCTAGATAACTGTCTGAGAGCACTAAGAACGAACGGATGTGGAGTGAAAATGGGAAACTTAGTGGTCAACTGCCTACTATACGCCGATGACGCGGTTTTACTGGCGTCATCAGAGGGCGAACTGCAGTCACTAGTTACCATAATGAAAGAAGAATGTGAAAAGAAGGGGCTGCGACTAAACGCTGGCAAGACTAAGGTTCTGGTATTCGAAAGAGATGAACAAGTGACCGAGTGTGCAATATCGGTAAATGGGCAAATTCTAGAGCAAGTGAATGAATTTGTATATCTTGGAAGCATGTTCACACGAGATGGAAAGTATGAAAAAGATATTGAAAGAAGGATAACTGCCGGAAATAAGGTGAATGGAGCCATGTCGGCGTTGATGGGCAGTAAAAGTCTGAGCAAGAATGCTCGAGTTGCTGTCCACAACGCGATGGGTGTAACGATATTAGATCGAATCCGCAATGAAGAGATTCGCAAATCAACTGGCGTGAATGAGGGCGTGATTGTAAAGATGAAGAAAGGCATGTTACGTTGGTTTGGACACATAGAAAGGATGAGTGAAGAAAGATTGACGAAACAGATATACAAAGCAAAAGTGTGTGCAAGAAGAGGCAGAGGAAGGCCACGTTCCAACTACCTGGATCAAATAGATCGGACTCTCAAGGACGGGAACGTTAAGAGTACTCGAAACCGACGAGCATGTATGAAGAGACTGATGAATGTGGACGAAGCGAAAGAGGTATGTAAGTCTAGAGAGAACTGGCGCTCTATACTCTCTGCCTACCCCGTTAGGGACTTGGCGTGATGATATGTATGTATGTATGTATGTATATTTTTTTTTCCTGTGTATACCGAAGTACCTAATATTCTGATCTATATATATATATATATATAAATGAATGATTGTCTGTCCCTTATAGAATCGTAAACGACTCGACCGATTTAATGAAATTTTCTGTTTTTCTTTAGGTGGATTCGAGAATGGTTTAGATTCACAATTTGACCCGATAGGTGGCGCTGCCTAGGGTGCGGTCTTGGGAAGAGCATTAAGAAAACCAGGGTGCAATTCCTGCCTGTCTCTTCAGACTCTTGTGGAAAGAAATTATAAATAAATCTAATGATTCGTGTGCTGACTGTCCCTTAAAGTAAATGAAACCTATTTTTAAAATCACTTCAGTGTAAGCCGCGGTATGGTGTCAATTGCACAAGGCTATCACTATCACAGCGCGTTCCCGATTACTACTTTTTGATATCTCGCATGTGTTCAAAGCTCAACTACTAGGAATTCGGAATTAAAATGCTTGACCAATTTTTTTCATTAAAAAGTTAGGGTTCTCTCTATGACGGTTATTTTTTTCCAGTTTTTCACCTTTTTTTATCAACTAACCGGAGTTGAAGTATACGTCTGAGAAGAAATTCAAAGGCGTATGTATTGTCGTGCTGGAGTAACGGCGATGGACTCGCCATCTGCACGTTGGCACCTAATATACCTCTGGCGGAAAGTGGGTGTGTGGGTATAACCTATACACCTCTGCCTACCCCTTCGGGGACCCTTGTGGGAAGGCGTGATGATATATTATTATAATTATGAGGATTAACTAGTTAAGAGAGAAGACGAGACAAAAACTACTATAAGAAAAATAAAGACATAACATAGTGATTGATCAGGCATTAAAGAAAGTGACTTTTACCAAGCAGTGACATATTTATAAAAAAAAAGAAATGTCAAGCGCCTCGTTGCTTATCCCGCGAATACATATATACATATGAGCGTTTGCGCGACCTATTTACCATTTCCTAATATATCAACAAGGTATGTAAATAAGGCAGAATATGTTAGTCTCATTTAAATGTATAGAGTGTACTCGTAGACAGCCTATAAATCAGCCTTGTTAGCTCACTAGCATTATTTATAGCCGTTTTCCCGTTAAGGTGGGACTAAACGCAAAGCAGACCATTTAAAATTCATTTTAAAGGTTGCTTTATGTAGATGCTATAATATATAAATGTTTTAACTTTAGAAATCTGTTAAAAAACTTAAGGTTTGTGGCTTAGAGTTTTTAACTTAAGTACTACGATTTATCAGATCACGAACATTACAGCAACGGAAAATATCGTGTGGAAACCTGCATTCAAAAAACGAATTTAGTACGCAAATGAAACCGCGAGCACAAATACCTTATATACATATTTCCGATAAAAAAAATTGTATTATTATCCCTATGTCTACCCGTCGAGGTAAAACATAGCTTTTCGCTTCAAGTGGAAGGTTTTATACATCGCCCTTGAGTGTTAACATTATGTTTCCATCATAACTGAAACTTAACGATATTTCGTGGCTATCGGAAGCTTGGAATAATTAGCTGTAAACTTTATACTTTTGAAGTCTTAGATTCAGTTTCGTAAAATATATTACAGAGTGCTTTAAGATAATAAATTGGCGGTGGGATATTAATAAAGTAGATGTTACAGGTATCCGATAAAGTGATGAAAGCTTGCTCTTGCTTATAAATGGCAAGAATAGAGTCAATGTAGTTTAACGTGGGTTTTGTCAGTTTATGGCCTCTGTTCTAAGCAAGAAAATTAGACGGCAAAATTAGCAGCCCTATATATATATTCTTGCTGCCTTCCCACAAGTGTCCCCGAAGGGTCCGATGGTAGAAAGATATAACTTTTTCAAGTTAAGCTAGGTCTGTATCTTGAGAATATAGTTTATATATATTAATAAAGAGCCGTGGCGTAGTGGTCACAATACAAAGATTGCAACTTCAAATCCCGACAGTAGCAATGGGTTTTTTTAACTTAAGTACAGTGATTAGCCACACCACGAGCTTTGCGGTGTTGGAAAACACCGAGAGGAGACATACTGCATACGTTTCAGAAGAAATTCAAAAGACTCGAGCATAGTTGTGCTAGAGTGATCGGTCCCGTTGACAGCTAAAATATATTTCTGGTGGAAAGTTTCGTGTGGGTACTACTGATACACCTCTGCCTGCCCTTAGGGGATCCTTGTAGGAATGCGTGAAGTTAGTATTAACTGAATGATAATCTTAAAGAAATCATCAGCGATAAAGTGCGCTACGGATGAAAAACTATTAAGAAGTATGCTAAGAAGATGTACATACATACATATCATGACACACTTGATTTTCGAAGATGAACGAAATGTATACCTATACTAGTGGTCCCGCCCAGCTTCGCTTGGGTGAAAAAAGTAAATGCCCTAAAACACGATCACAGCGCCACCTATCGGGTCCAATTGTCTAATCTTGTTGAATCTAAACCATTCTCGAATCTCCACGAACACACACAAAAAATTTCATCAAAATCGGTCCAGTCGTTTAGGAGGAGTTCAGTCACATACACACGCACACAAGAAATATATATATTAAGATGTATTCCATTAAATTTCATTTTTGAATGAAATATCTTCTGGAATATAAAAAATAAATTTAAAATCTCGTTTGAGATAAAATCCAGATATTGTTCGCTCTTTCTGCGCTATTTATCAGACTCGACTATTCTGTATCTCGGGACGGCATCAAAGATATCTATATCCTTCAAGGAAATATATGGCTAACTAAATGAAAATTACTGTACTCTAAGGAGCATTTACTCCAAGCAGAGTACATACTGTGTCCGAGGATGGACTTTGTACATAGCGGCTAGGTAGCCGGGTACTGATTGAGACAAATGGTCCTATTACATGACCTTTGCGGCTAGTGACGGGGGATTCATATCGATTATCGACATTGGGATAATTTTTCCCTACTACTTAGGTTTCAAACCTGCATGCGGCTGATGGTAAGCGGTTTTCTCCGCGTATAGACGTTTGCAACATTAAAAGTAATGGTGAGAAAATATTGGCAAGCGGGGCGGAATTTTTCAGTTATTCCTCAGCCTCATAAAAATCAAGATCCGATCATGAAGAAAATTGGTCTCGGTCTACCAATAAACCACAGTTTCAGACGAGGTTCTCTCCGGTAATGCTCTTATGGTGGAATTTATTCTCATTTTCCGACCTCGCAAGATTTACCTTGATCATAAAGCTCGTGGTTTTTCAAGAACGGTGTGCACGGTTGGTTGCAGAGTCGGCAATATGCATATGGACTGGTGTTGCAGTCGTTTATAACCTAAGTCCTTTATCCTACCAATATATTTGTGTGATGAACATGATTATTTGTACCTTAGTCTTAGATGCCCTGTGTATTTAAGTACGTATATCGTTGTCTAGTTCCCATAGTTACCAGCTTTGCTAAGTTTGAACTAGGACTATTTGTGTTTTTGAAAATTGTCCCCATGTGTTTATTTATTTAAGTATTTAGACATACCATCACCCTGAGTCCCTAACGGGGTAGGTCAAGCTAGTAGAGCGCCAGTTATCTCTAGACTAATATTCATCATTCGCTTCGATTAAAATTTATATACTTATGTATAATTGAATTTTTATCGATCTATCCTCCGGTTGAGAGCGCATCCCTAGCCACATTTGTTTGAGTATTGTTCCACGTTTCTCTGGGTATCAATGTTGGTCGTTGGCCAAAAGTGAAAAGAAGGGGAATGCCGTAATGAAATACTTTGTCGACGTTTTCATTATTTCCTTTTTACGTTGTCGTTTATTAATAGTCCGACGAAAAACGGTGATTTCGTGAAAATATTATTAACTAGCCTCGCCGCGCGGTGTTACCTACAGTTAAGCGACTATATATAATAAAATAATCCACACGCCTTCCAACAAGTGTCCCCAAAGGGGTAGGCAGAGGTGTATAGGTAGTACCCACTCACTCACATTCCACCAGACATATTTTAGGTGCCAATGTGACAGATGGCGAGTCCATCGCCGTTACTCAAGCACGACTATACATACGCCTTTGAATTGCTTCTCAGACGTATGCAGGTTTCCCCTCGATGTTTTCCTTCACCGTAGAGCTCGTGGTGTGACTATTCACTGTAAAACTTTCAGCCCTTAATTTGATCCAGTTGAATTTTTCTTCGTGAAAGCGGAACAAACTTCCTAAAAAAACTGGCATTTATTAGAAGGAATTTGCAAGATTACTAAATTGTAAAATGCTTTGTATTTAATTAGGATATTTAAAAGGAGTTCTATGAGAGGTCAAATCCGAGGCGGTCATCTTTAAAACTATGTAAAAACAAGTGGACTCGTTCGTCTCAAACAGTTCAAAAAGGCGACCTTTAGGCCCCGTGGGACTGACCGAAGGCCGTAGATGTTTAGTGCTGCCCTTGTGAAGAGGGTCGTTAGTGGTACATAAAAAACAAAATCGCAGTTCATCCTTTATGCAAAGTGTATGATAATGCAACTGCTTTATTCCAGTACAGTTCAATATTTTGACCCTTATTGACTTCTACTAGATTCCACTAGAACTAAGTCGCTATTAGAACTTTTTAAAGAAAAACCTTACCTAAGTGGTATTTTTTTCTTTAATCGTCCCGCTAGACAAGTTACCACCGCTTATGAACGCTTGCAACCTAGTGTATGAAAAATATGTACATACATAATTATAAGTACCTGGATGACCGAGCTTAGCTCGGTAAATATAATATAAAACATTATTTCGTACGAATTATGGACTTATGAAATATGAATAATATTTTTTGAATATTGAATAAGGTGTGAAGCGAAAAAAAGGCCGTGGTGGCCGAGTGGTTCGAGCAGTTGCCTGCGACTCAAAGGTCGCAAGTTCGAATCCCGACTGTACCAATGAGTTTTTTCTGAACTTAAGTACATTGATTAGTCACACCACGAGCTTTACGGTGAAGGAAAACATCGAGAGGAAACCTGCATACGTCTGAGAAGAAATTCAAAGGCGTATGTATAGTCGTGCTTGAGTAACGGCGATGGACTCGCCATCTGTCACGTTGGCACCTAATATACCTCTGGCGGAAAGTGGGTGTGTGGGTATTACCTATAGACCTCTGCCTACCCCTTGTGACCCTTGTGGGAAGGCGTGAGGATATATTATTATTAAATAATTATAAAAATACTATCTGGATCCCACGGTTTCACCTGCGTAATATTTGATTAGTTGGTTATTTCTAGTATAAAATATCATATGTGTTAATCCAGCTAATAATCTCTCTCTGTGCCAAATATCACTTAATTCGGTCCAGTCGTTCTGGCGTGATTGACTAACAATATCCACACATATACATACACTGACAAACTTCTCGCTTCGCATTTATAATATTAAAATATATGTACCTACCGTAGAATTGAGAATCCCCCTCCTTTTTTTAAGTCGGTCAAAAAGTATTTATTACCGAAAATACTTTCTTCAAACTAAGTCCTTCAGCAAGTCAATCTGTTAAATCGTTGAAAAATAAATGTTCCACTTGAATTTCCTAATGATTCCGGATAGGAGGTTCGCTAAATACCGTTTGTCTTCTTGGCATTGAGCAATAGTCCTGAAAGTTGAGACTTATTTCGCTTTAGCGGAGATACATTCGACATGGCATTTACAGTACAATACTGACTGTACATAATCTTTTTAATATCAGAAACTGGCTGGTCGTAAAGTAAAAAAAGAAAAGTTTTTTTCTTACATTTTTGACATAATGGCTCGCTTCTAATTTTGAAATGTGACGTTTTGATTGGCAAAATTGTGTAGAAGGTAATTCTCGCCTCCATCGAAAGGTTAAGATGCATAGCTATCGGTAGTAGATACACGTGACCTGTAAGTGACTTTCCGACTCACGTAAATACATAGCCAGTGAAAAAACAAAAGGACCCCTCATAAATTCTGCAAGTCTGAAAATTTTATCGTTCCCATTAATCATTTCGGCGCAATTTATTTCAAATAATCTATTTTACAATATTACGGCTTGCAAATCTGTTTCACCATACTTGTATGTTATATAGGGTGTATATATCGTCCCGCCCTCCCAAAAGGGTCCTCGAAGGGGTAGGCAAAGGTATGTAAGTAGTAAATACCCACTTTCCTGCGGAGATATTATTTTAGGTGCAAACGTAACAGATGGCGAGTCCATCGCCTTTACTCAACGACTACATATACATGCGCATTTGTATTTATTCTCAAACGTATGCCGGCTTCCTCTCGATGTTTTCCATTACCGTAAAGCTCATAGTGGGACTCATCACAGTACTTAAGCTCGGAAAAATTGGTACAGTCGGGATACGAACTTGCAATCTTTGTATTGCAGGCGACTCGAACACTCAGCCACTACGGTTCTTTATTATCTATACTATAGTAATATTATAAAGAGGAAATATTTGTATGTTTGTAACGAATAGGCTCAAAAAGCACTGGGCCGATTTGAAAAATTCTTTCACAATTGGAAAGCTACATTCACTCTGAGCGAAATAGGTTATATTTTCTTTTATAAAAAAAATGTGTCCACCCGTGCGAAGCTGGGACGGAATGCTAGTCTTAATATATATCTAATATTAAATTGACCACCTATACATAATTAAAATTATCAATACTTAATACTAACATAAATTTGCACTTAACTATTTTTTCATCTTACTAATGTGGCGCATACGGTCTGTCAAGTTAAGTTACGAATGATTCGATTAGGAGGTTTTCAAGTCCAGATTTTAATCGAATCTCATACATGTATTCTTCTTCTTCTCAGCATATATGCGTCCACTGCTGGACATATGCCTCTTGCATGGATTTCCAAGCTGATTTTGATGCGGCGATCCTACTCCAAGTCGGCCCTGCAGTCTTTTTAATGTCGTCCGACATTAAAAATTGTTTGTAATGTATTATAACGTTATAAAAAGATCGTTACGTTATATTAAACCTGTCCGCTCTTGGTTTTACTTTGAGTAGAAATTAAGATTTTATCAAATCATAGACGTTCGCCATTTTGTTTCGATAACTTAATTTTCATTTATAGTTTCGAAATTCAATAATTGTATACATGATGTTTTGTAAATAATAATAAATTTTGTTTAATTTCTCTCTGATATTTAAAATAGGTTCTACTAATCCCTAACTTCGTAAACGGCGATTGACTCGCCATCTGTCACGTGAGCAGCTAAAAATCTCCGGAGAAATATGAGTGTGTGTATCCGACCTACAAACTTCTGGATACCCCTTCGGGAACCCTTGTGGGAAATCGTGGAAGGCGGAGCGTAAATTTTTTTATTCTTATACCAATGGGGTAGGTAGGGAGGGTAGAGAGCCAGTTCTCTCCAGATTTACATACATATGTACCTCTTTCCCTTCGTCCACATTTATCAGTCTCTTTATACGTACAAGCAGTTCATAAGCATAAGAAATACATATAATCCTTATTTAAATGTAATGTAAAGGCCGATTAACTTCTGCTACAGCTTTAGATTGTCTCCAGATACTCAACGAACAATTCTTGTACGTGAAATCGAGTATTTTAATACTTGAAAAAAATAAATTATGTAAAATATACCTATGCGACTGAACGACTTGTATCCGTGTCATGAATAAATTCTAACAGAAAAGAAAGAAAAATATCCTTTGTACATTCCCTAGAGACAGCAAACAAAGGATACCTATTACATATTATTTTAAGCTTAAATATATAAATTAATACTATAAATAAAGGTTAAACGTACAAGATATTTATAGGAAGTTTGCGGTTTCAACTTATTGTATATATCCTCAATTATATCCTCACGCCTTCCCACATGGGTCCCCGAACGGGTAGGCAGAGGTGTTTAGGTATACCCATATACCCTCTTTCCGCCAGAGATGACGTGATAGATGGCGAGTCCATCGCCGTTACTCAATAAACGTATAACCAAGAGCGGTGTCATTAAATAGCACCACCTTTGTGTACAATATAAGCTCGTATGTACATAGGTGACGGTGGGCTCGAGTTGATGGCACCCATGGACGGCATACATACGTCATTACACATTGATCTTTACCACGGTATACTACTCCCAACGTCATTCAATAGTGCGAAAGAGACAAATATATATAACGTCCATAAGCTTGTCCCTCTCACTCTAAGTATTGATGGTAGCACTTGATCACTTGTACGAGTAGATGTATGACGCAGGTATACTGTATGAATGGCCTCGGTAGTAACGACATCTAAGGGCGTATGTTGGCTTAAAGACAATGAATGCATTTATTGGTATAGGTTTAAAAGCAGTATCTTATACCTTGGGATAATTCCACACAAAATGACATAGCCCCAAATTAAGCAAAGCTTGTGTTATGCGCAACCTCAAGTTTCGCAGTCAGGAGATCTGACCACTAGACCAGTATATCTTTGACTAGTTGTCATAGTACAAGCTTTGCTTTATTTGGGGCTATGCCAATTTGTGTGGGATTGTCCCATGGTATCAAAAACTCCACACCTGCAGTGTTTTCGGATCGGGATCGTATTGAATCGCATATTTAAAGATGACCCTGTATAAGCATTATGTTTAAAGGATTATCATCCGATATAGATCATCAGATTTGAAGACATTACCGAGAGTAAACCACAGCAACTTATCTGGCGCGCAATCTGCGCCAGCATTAATGACATTTCAAAGGTGCCGACACTTAAAAAAATTTGGGAAAGATTTTTTGTACATACATATATACACATCAACACGCCGAGTCCCTAACGGGGTAGGCAGAGAATACAGAGCGCCAGTTCTATCTAGACTTACATACCTCTTTCGCTTCGTCCACATTCATCAGTCTCTTCATACATGCTCGTCGGTTTCGAGTACTCTTGACGTCCCCGTCCTTGAGGGTCCGATACATACATACATAATTTGAGATAGGTAAGGAGCGTAAAGCGCCAGTTATCTCTAGACTTTCAAACCCTTGCCTTCTCTGGTCTTGCAAATATAGGTGGCATGAATTGCTTACCGTCAGGCTGAATTACTAAAATTTTTTGTTGTATGAAAAAAAAACATTGTAGTCACAAGACTTCAATTTTTTTTCATATACCGCATACAAATGCGGTATTTTATGTGACCTAAAGCTAATTCTGAGATGGGCTTAAGTATTTTATTTGAAGCGTGAATTCACTTAACATTACATTGAAAACTTATGAGTACTTACTAAATTATTATTATTATCGCACCTGTTGGTGTACTTCATTACTTACTTACCTCACATTCACTAATTGGATTAGTGACTGTCCTATAGAGAACGTTAAGTTAATTGGCGATCATTTCTAAATCCAGCCAGACAACGTATATTCGTTACGTTCATCGTAAAGCTTGTAAAGTGACAAATCCCTTCACTCATGATCAGTAAAACTTTGACGGAGTTTGACCGTAGAATTTCGAAGGTAACTTGAATCACTTGGCTGGTTATGAAAATTAAACAGGTATGAAATGAAATAAATGAAATCTTTATAAACATTCATATTTATTTTGCACATGAACAAGGCAGTGTAAGGAATATATTATATGTATCTATTCATCTATATTATTATACCACATCATATATACGATTATATTAATTTTCACGTCTGCGAAATGTGTACGCACCTTCCATAGCAAAGTTGACTACATTTGTCATCTTAGAAACGCACAAACGCAGCTTTTCTGGTCAGGAGTATCGTCATCATCATCACGATTATCGTCATCATTATCATGATTATCGTCATCATTATCATGATTATCTTCATCATTATCATGATTATCATCTTCATCGCCATCACCATCGTCGTCACCACTATCAGCATTAGCATTGTTATCATAGACCTGTTAGTCTTAGTATATTGCCGTTCTAACGTGTATGTATATACATATATATATATATATTATCGTCGTCTTAATAGTCATCATCACCACTACAATCGTCATATTATGATGACATCTATCATCGCCATCATCATTATCGTCACTACCATCGGAATTTACATCATCATCATATCGCTACGATTTTTATTATCTTAATTTTTCAATAAAGGTTAATATAATTACATAGTTACAAACAGTTTGACATTCAGTAAAAACGTGTTTCAGGTCGGGCTAATCCTATTTTCAAATATAGTTTATTTCTAAAGAGATCCTTGTGTTTACTTAGTATAAAAATATTTAAAAACATTCTCAAAATCTATGATTTATCTACAATAAGGCTTTTTACTCACAAGAGCTAGTTTTAAAACAACATGTGTGTCTACCCGGTATTAAATTATACAATATTAAAATACATATTGTTTATTTATCATCTTTATATACACTGTATAGTCTACCTAAGAGCACGTTTCATTTGGCACCCCTTAAGTTAATTAAGTTAATACATTCCCATTATATCCTAAGATTTGTTAATGTTACGCTCGCGCAATTTAATTTTACAATAATACAATATCCAGAGTCTAGATTAAGTACGAGGTCACCTTTAGTGGTAACCTAGTGGCTATCTTAGGACATTGCCCCCCCCCCCCCCCTAAAATATATATTATAATACGAGAAACTCTCTCGCAATTGTTTTTCCCAGATGACATTTATATATCGCATAATAATAAATCTATGGTACGCGCCAGTTTTACTTGTTGTCTATGGTATCCCATAACAATATGCAATAAATACGAAGCTGATTGAAAAAGAAGCGAATTTGGAATATTTTTGGTACCGATTCCTGATTGTCATTAATATTGTTCGATATTTGAGCATCATCAATGTTTATGGGTTGAAATAATTTAAAGTTGTGTTCCTACGCGGTGAATAAGGTTTCCAGTAATGAGCTCCTTGGGGGAGGGGGGAGGATTGTTACATTGTGTTGGAAGCAGAGGGATTAAACCCATTATGCTGCCAACACACTATAACTCTCCGAACACAGAGTGGCAACGCGCAAGTGATACTTCGGTATCGTGAGCGTAAATAGGCTACGGTAACCGTTTCCCATCAGGTGGGCCGTATGCTTGTTTGCCACTCTTGTTGTATAAAAAAAAAAAAGAAACTATTATAAAAGCCACAAATAAGACTTGCTTAAATGTATAAATAAACGATTAATAAAAAAAAATATGTTTAAAAACTTTAAATGAACATTGAATCGAATTCTTGTTTTAAAACGCAAGTGAAGAACGACTCTCTCGCAATTGTTTTTCCCAGATGACATTTGTATTACGCGCCATAAGAAGCAATAGTTGAAAACGTGTTTTTTTTATCTAACGCCACCGCTTTCCACCTTGCGGGTGGAGTTTCATAAAATGCGTTCTTAGCTGACCTCTACACCGCGTAAGGAATACTCTTACCCAATTTCAAGTCTATCGGACTTAAAGTTCCTGAGATTTCGTGATGAGTGAGTTCAAAAATGGGATCTCCTATATATATATATATAGGTAAATTGCTGTGCCACGTTCCCACCCAAGTACAATATGACATCATTGGTAGATTTTATGCATTTTTATAATAATTACTATTTTTATCTTTGCATAGTATAAAATTAAGTCAGTTCTGTTTGCTCGCTTAGATCTTTTAAACTATGCAACGGATTTTATTGCAGCTTTCAGTAATAGATAGAGTGATTCAAGAGGAAGCTTTATATGTAAAAAACATACATATTATAGAATAGAAAACACTAAATTTAAAAGATTTGTAATGTGATGTCGTACCAAACATATTTTTGGGTGCTTAAATCGCAAACACTGGCTTACAAAATAACTTGTATGTGAATTAATTTGAATTAATCTTCAGACAAATAGTATCAAGAAAAATGATAAAAACTTGCTGAGTAAAAATATTGCCAATTTAAAAAAAAGAAGCCAGTCGTTGTCACACAAAAGAGTGCCAAGGTAGCATTACTCTGTTGCAATAAATATTTTTACAGAATGTGCCAGCTCTCTCGTCACCTGTGACCTAGGTCCGCACTAAGATAAGATTTCTTTTGTTAAACATGTAGGCATAGTCTTTTGTTTTTTTCAATATTAAATAAACCTTAAATCTAAACAAAATTTGATAAGATTCGATATAAAAGTATTGGTTATTGTCAATTAAATGGCGTAACCTAATATTTCGTACTTTCAATACATTATTATACTTAAGAAACGTATAGCTACTTCTTATTACGAAATAGGAACTTATTCAGTAAATGATTTCGTCCAAAATTAGCATAAAGGTTGACTTTTGTAGATTGTAATGTTCTATAAATCTCAACAGGAAAGTATGAGGGAAAAAGGAAATGGAGGGAGGCCAAAAGGAGCGAAATTTACTAACTGTAAAGTGTGCCAGATTTTTCCTTTCCATAGCCTTGAAGCGTAATAATATGCCTGTAAACTTTGAACCGAAGTATAAACATTTATGGAAACAAATTCGCAGGCGGTTAATGTTTAGGAGTATGAGATAGGATGAGGAAATGCGTTTTACATTTGGAATTTTATGATGATGATGAAATTATGTCAAAATTTCGAATCTCATAATTGCGGATTTGATGTAAAACCTTTATACGAAACATTATTTGATAGAAATCTGTACTGCATAATCAACTGCTTTTGTGTTTCCTCTATCATTTCCGAATCCGCTGTCTTATAATAAAGTGGGCAAATTTAAGAGTTTACTCGACTAAAACTGCCATAATTTAAAGATTAAAGTGATAATTGCAAATAATTAAGGCAGTAACGTTTTGCCTTATTATATTCCTAGTTCCGGATTTCAGCACGCGGATATTTTGAATTCTATTTGGGATTCGAATACATGGCCTAAGATGGGGAGCTCGTTAAGAAATATCTTAAACAGAAAGGTAAAGCGATATAGCGGAAGACTAAGACCAAGATAAATTTATATGAGTCAGAAGGATTAGTTTTAAAGACGCCGACAAGAGCCCAGCTCTTAAAGGTTTAATGATCAAGAAGCATTTGGAAGTTCTGGTTTTACCGTTATATATAAATCTATTATTCTAGCTTTATAAGCGGTTATTTGACTTTCAGCCAAGTTCAAACAAAGCTCTCCTTGCTTCTATTGTCGTATATAAATATATTTTTCTCCTTAACCTGCGTGGGGACACATACAAACCGGTTCTTTCCCTCCATTGTATCGCCAACGTCTAAAGTTATCGCATATACATGATTTGTCTTAACATCTATATTTAATATTTGAATCGATTTATTGTTCTCACTGTTATCAGTTTTTCTATCTTCATCTAAATGATTATTATCTTGTACGTCAACTTCAATTGTTTCATTCATAGCTGCAATTATTTTCATGCTATTTCTACGTATGTTTTCAACGTTGACTATTTCACCCACTTTTAGGGGTGGGGTTTCTTTAGGTTTATTGGTATTAAGCACGATTTTTTGGGACGAAGTTCTGTTACTATAGCGCCGCCAGAATGAGTCTGAAGTATTCTGGCTGCTCGAAAAGCCAGTTGATGTCGTTGTGTTGAAAGTATCCCTTCGTTGCATAGTCTCCCTCAAACTTCTGCTACACCTCATCAATTTATTAATCCTCATGAGCTTAACAAACCCTTCCCTAAATTTCGAAGACATCAAATTGTACAATATTGGATTAATCGCCGAATTTAAATACAACATTACTCTACAGAAGTATAAAAGTATATAGTAGCCATCTATACCTAAGGACATTATTGTCTCGGGTGGGAATACAATGATCCAAAGCGTCAGCGCTTTGAAAGGGAGGAGGCAGATGAAGAATGATAGAACGACAGTTCCGAGCATTAGTATCACTTGTTTTCTGTATCGTATGACGTTGCCGGAACTGTTGGTGTTTTTGGTGTTCTGGGCTATGATGGCTGGGTTCTCCATGAGGTTCTTGGCGATGACGCTGTACAAGACGAGTAGCACTCCTAGCGGCACGATGAAGAAGATCGCAATGGTGAGGATGAAGAAGAGGGCAGACCAGAAGGTGTCGGCTTGAGTGAGGCAGACGGGCACTTTGGTGCCATCTTCGTACTCCTCGTAGGTGAAAGTCGCCACGCCAAGGATCGGACTGTGAACACAAAAAAGGTACTGGCTTAATTTGTAAGCAGATACGTTTACAATTCTTCTTGCTCAGGTTTACAATTTAATCTCGCTATGGTATAGTTTTTTGTTATTTGATATTGGTCTTTTTATTACAATATTCAATGATATAAACAGTGTATATATATTTTTTTTATCTGGTAGCTTAAAGAGAGTCTTTTGAAAAAGTATATGTGAATAAATCGAATCTCCTTATCATCGAAACTACTGAGTTGAATATTTTGGAAATATACACATAAATAATCATTTACTTATCGATTACATGAAAAGCAATATGTATAAGACGTCTTAAATTTCCACACATATCATCACACCGAGTCGCTGACGGGGTTGATCTCTACCAACTGGATTAAATTGAGCGCCTGTTCCCATCACAGACCTATTTCACTTCAACCTCATTCATCATCCTCTTCATATATGCTCGTCGGTTTCAGATACTCTTAGCGTTCATATCCTTGAGGCACTTGCACATTCCAGGTACTTGCACACTGAAAATCTGTTACATCAACCTTTCTACAGTCATCCTTGCTTGCCTCTCTTTGCTTAGTCTAGCCAACTATTATGCGAAATTCTTCATTCGTAAGATCTCTTTTATGTCCTTTAATAGGTACAATTCCCTTGTGAATATCAAATTTTAATCTATTCCAGGAACGTCTTGATACACGAGTGCATTACTTATGCATGCGACGACATTTCGAGTATAAAGAGTCCCACTTGTGATCTCGTGATGACGTCATAGCGTGAAGCCTCCCGGGAAATTTAAGTAAATATAATATTTCAACACGTGACGCGTTTATGAGTACGTACGTAGAATATGAGTTGTTTGCGTATGAGTTTCAATGCTATATGAATTAATGAGATTTGTACGCAACTCTTGTGCTTCGAGTAGCATTTGCGAAATGTCCCCTTCTTTATATACTTAAAACAACTTCAGTCAATACTTCCCATTATAAACCTTTGAAGGTCGCATTTAATCAGTCGCGAATCAAAATTATACCTACGTTCGAATCACCGGGATTCGGTCGTTTGTAAAAGTCGCTTATGTAAACATGTCCCTTGCAAAATTTATGTTATTACTCCTCTATCCCTACACAGACCCTTGTGTCAGGTAATAATAATAGCAGTGGTTAAGACTGTTTTTTCCGACTAATAACTAGGTGCCGCCAGCCTTCTTGGCACCCTTCCAGTTGACCCGTATTCGGGTTTTTTTTTAATTTGTGTAGTTTGACTATAATAAGACGTTTAGTTTACTTGAAGAGCAGTAGTTGCCAGCGACACAAAGATCGCGAGATCGAATCCCGACTGTACCATGAGTTTTTATGAACTTAAGTACAGTCATTATTCACACCACGAGCTTTACGGTGAAGGAAAACATCGAGAGAAAATCTGCATACGTCTGAGAAGCAATTCAAATGCGTATGAATAGTCGTGCTTGAGTCCCGGCGATAGACTCGCTATGTGTCACGTTGGCACTTAAAATATATCTCCGGCGGAACGTGGCTGTGTGGGTACTATCTATACACCTATGTCTACCCCTTCGGAGACCCTTCTGGGAAGGCGTCAGTTTTTTACCATAGTAATGTATTTACGTATGACATATATATATATCATCCATAATGGGGACGAGAAGAAATAATTTTAGCAACCATTCTTCTGAGTATACATACATATCCTCACACCGACTCCCTCGCATGGTCGGTAGGGAGAATAACGCCAGCTCTTCCTAGACTTACACACCTCTTTCGCTTCGTCCACATTAATGAGTCTCTTCATACTAGTTCGCCGGTTACGAGTCTCTTTACGTTCCCGTCCTTGAGCGTCCGATCGATTTGATCTAAGTAGTTGAATCGTGGTCTTGAGACTATAACTCTAACGAATTTCTATAAGAATTTTGTTATCGAAAACAATCGTAAGTCACCTAATAACTCAGATCCAGCCACACATTCAGTCGAAAGATTAATTTTCTAGCTCGATTTATGATGGTTTTTCATAACCTTATATAATTTATTATGTCGTAATGGCGATAAATTTACAGGCCTGTTCCAAACACCCTTTGTACATGGCCAAGGTCTTATAAGATGCTTTCTTACCACTAGAACCATATTGATTACATACTTGTACTTTTCTAGTTATGAAGTTAAATATATAATACTAGCTGTACCCTGCCTCGCTTCGCTGTGGATATATGACTGATGCAAAAAATAGATAAAAACAATCCTTGATGCGGATTAAATATCATGCTAAAATTTCAGCTCGATCGGTGCAGAACTTTTTGAGTTTTTGAAGCGTACACAAACCAAAATAACATAGTTATATAAATAGATATCGATGTATAGGTAGTACCCACACACCCACTTTCCGCCAGACATATATTTTAGGTGCCAACGTGACAGATGGCGAGTTCATCGCCGTTACTCAAGCACGACTTTACATACGCCTTTGAATTAATTTTCAGTCGTATTGTAGGTTTCCTTTCGAGGTTTTCCTTCACCGTAAAGCTCACGGTGTGACTGATCACTGTACTGTTTTTACTGTTCAGAAAAACTCATTGGTACAGTCGGGATTCAAACTTGTGATCTTTGTTTTGCAGGCAACTACTCGGCCACCACGGCCGTTTGTTATGAAGTTATCAAAGCATTTGTTAACCTGAGAGATTAGGATTTATATCGCGTGGCCAAATCGGGGGACAAGTTGTACTAGCACCATATTATACACTTGCCTGCCTGCACAGCTTCGAAGAGTTCTAGAAACTTAACTCACCACAGACAAGACTGCCCAGAGTTTTGGTGTGACTTTACCTATATCAATTTGAACGGAAGTATCCATTGTACTAACATAATATGACATATCATCACGCCAAATCCCTCACGGGGTAGGCAGAGAGAGTAGAGCGCCAGTTCTCTCTTAACTCTTACCGATAACTGTCGCTTCTTCCTTTTCATCAAAATCCAAATATTTTTATTTCACATAGGCCTAGGTGGGCACTTATAAATCGTCGAAAAAGGTGCACGGTTCGTGTTGGTCGTTTCCATGGAGAAGAACTGGCAAGAAACTCCATGGTTACTCTTTTCAAATCATTAGGTATACAATAACAATACTTTTATGTTACTTAAGTATTGGGTCTCAGTCAGTTATCAGTCACTTTCTACATTCTCGCCGGTTTTGAATACTTCTGCAGTTCCCATTCTTGAGCGTCCGATCGATTTGATCTAGATAGTTGGAACGTGGTCTTCCTCTACCTCTTCTTGCACACACTTTCGCTTTGTATATCTGTTTTGTCAATATTTCTTCAGTCATCCTCTCTATATGTCCAAAAGGAGTACTATAGTTTGTAATTTTATTGTTAGCGTAGCGTAACAAGGGCAGTGTGAGACGGGCTTTAATCTCAAGTTATCGTCGGCACACAATGTGCTCATAACTTAGCGCAGGCGCTATAACTTAAGGCTTGGATGATAGCTGGAAACGTATTGTTAGGGCACGGCCATATTTTTCATCACGACGTTAGTTGTTCTCACAGTATCACAATCTGTGAAGTAGAAAATGCCTAATACTAGCCCAAGTAGCTTAAGTTGTCACCAACCATTGTAATATCGCCTATTTCGCGGACACGGAAATTATACGTACTGTTACGATGGAAGGTTCTGGAGGTCTTGCCGTGTCAAAGCCATGCGAAACAACAACACTTAGCCGGAAATATAGACAAAAGGTGGCAATTAAGAAGGGACGTAAACAAGTTGTTTTCGTCGCCCGGCCATTGTTCTGCGGATGCATTTACACGGCAATTCAACGAACATCTTAATGGCGGTCTAGAGCCTTCCACTGATTTCTAGTATATCGTGCCGGTACCATATATAAGGCGGTACCCGATGGGCACGGGCAGTCAGAGTCAGAGTTAGTTAGTGAGTCAGTTTAGAGAGTCAGTCAGTCAGTTTAGTGAATCTGAGTTAGTCAGTCAGTTGATTCCGGAGTAGAGTTCAGTGCGAGTGATCACAAGTGTTCTATCGGTGACTATAGTGAGTGTTACAGTGTTAGTGAAGTGTTTCAGTAGTGTACACAGAGTAGAAGTGTTTCAGTGTCTAGTTATTACTGTGTTCTACTGTTACTGTGTTGTAGTGTACACAGAGTAGAAGTGTTTCAGTACCTAGGGTTACTGTGTTTTACTAGTACTGTGTTATAGTGAATAGAATTATAGTGATAGTGTACTGATTTATCGTACAAGTCTCCGGAATTATTCTGTGTATAGAATAAAGTGTCGTTTAAGTGCATCAACCGGCTATCATTAAATTATCCCGAACCCCAGCCCGTAACAGTACAACTAATAAATCAAATCAATTTCTTTTTGTGTCAAAATAACACTTTTATTTAGTAAAAATGTTATTTTGACACTACAAAAACTTTTTGATGTAAGTACATGAAAGTACGTGCACTATAAAAATTATAATATAAAAATACAATTTATATTATATCTGTTGGTTATTTTTCACAACAACCTTTTGTTATGTTAAGTACGACTCTTACTATACTGTAAGCTCGTATATAATCACAGATCACGTAAAAGTTATGTGATCTGTGATTATCACACGAACTCTACGAGGAAAACATTTAGAGCAAGAAATTTAAAGACTTGGGAAAAACACAAATTGACATAGTCCCTAATTAGGCAATACTTGTACTATGGTAACTAGACAACGATATACGCACTTATATTGATAGATATATAAATATATACACAGGGCATCTAAGATTAAGGTACAAATGTATAACTATCTGCCCTCAGCGTGAATCGCGGCGATGGACTCGCCATCTGTCACGTTGGCGTCGCATCTGACACCTAAATATATCTCAGGCGGAATGTGGGTGTGCGGGCACTACCTAAGCACCTCAGCCAACCCCTTCGGGGACCCTTGTAGGGAGGCATGAGGATATATGATCAAATATTATAATGGAAACTTCCAATAACTCCTAATTGCCAAGCGGTAATAACCTGAGTTATTCGAGTATAACTGCCACCAATTAACTGAAACGTAACACATGGTGTGTTCATAAAATATTGTTGGTATAAAGGCAATCATGCAGTTTGTATAAAGTTCTTGTGATCGTAAAAATTCAACTAAGCTGGATTTCTCACGATCATGAGTCTGAGATTATAGGTTTAAGCCCCGGCAGTTAACCGAAGCGTGTTCATGAGGGGTCCCACCACGTGCTTCACGGCGAAGGAAAGTATCGAGAGGAAACCTCTATATTATTTTTTTCTCTCTATAGATGTGTGTATTAGCTTGAGAAACCATCTTGAGACTCGCCATCTGTCACGTTGGCCCTAAAATATATCTCTCTGGCAGAGAGTGTGTGTGGGTACATCCCTGCCTACCCTGCGGGGACTTTTGTGGGTAGGCGTGAGGATACGAGGATCATTACAGCAGATTTCTGTGCGAAAATTTTGTAGAAATATGTTCAACTTAGAATATATTTTTTTATTTTTTTTATTTGCTTCCATTCATTAAGCCATATTTTATATACTTGCGAATTTGTGATATACCCTAAAGAATAAATAATAGTATTGATAAATGGGAAAATAATAAACCATTGCATATCTAATTATTTTTTATTTATTTATTCAAATGTAATTTAAAATAAATAGGTATTTCAATCACAATAACATTTTTAACATGAAACATTTATAAATATGGCTAGTTTATCTATTTATATACAACAACTATGTTCCCATTAATATATTATTATTATTATTATATTTTATTATACGTTTTTCCGAAAAATTACTTCAATTGTCACTGAAATTGTCTGATACATTTTTGTTTCTAAGGTAGATGTAGGTTTAACCATGCCATGGAAGTTGGCATAGATTACAGGTCTCTGCACATCTCTTCATAAATATTCATACATCCATTCATGCAGTTACCTAACCCAATTAATCTGGGCTTACGCGCCAATCAGCATGAAAAAGCTGTTTGATTATTTACGTTTCAACTATTTCTTTCATAATAAATTCAAAGTGATTAGGCTTAAGGCAATCTAACTACAATTAACCATGTATATTTTACAATATTATATATTGTAACTACTTTGTAAATACGATATTAATGGTAGTAACAAACCATCGAAACTAATGCATTTTCAGTACAAAAATAGTATATTCAGATCAATAAAAATGTAACTTAAGTGTTATGTAGTGTATAAGAAAAGTTCCTTTTACTTTCAAGTAATAGTTGGTCTCTTTAACGGAGTATTGCTTAGCTAAGGTTCTTGTTTGAGCAGATCTCGGTGAGATTACGGTTAAATGGGTGAACTATTTCATTCATTCGTTGAAGTTCATTTGCTCATTGGTAATATAAACTAGCTATCAAAATACGTATAGAATGTGGAGCGACGGGTGTAAAATGTCTTGGATATTTTGTTTATCATTATACTCGCTGCACTGAACATGCTTTGCCATGACTCGCAAATTTCTGTGCAATGGGTTATTTCTTTCTATCTCTTTCGAGCCAGAAACCCTTCCGGGCGTCCCCAGAACACTGCCAAAGTTTCATCATAATCAGATCAATGTTTTCCGAACGCATAGAGGATAAACATTAATTTTGATTTACATAGATTAAATTTTGATGTAATTATTCTCGATACACCTATGAAATGTATTTAATCTACACACCATTCGCTAATTTGGATAGCGAATAAACAAGTGCTATATATTTACAAGAAATAAGAACATTTTAATACTTTACGCCGTATCAATTAACCTACAATAAGACCCGTGTTTATATAACAAATAATAATATCAAGTCCATACGAACATGAAGTAAATTATACATAACTTTCTGGCAGCTCATGGTCAACACTGTTGCACGTTTGAAAGGCCACAACGCAGTCCACCCTAATCTTTTGGTATGTAACCAACTTCTTATCACTTTCTACATTTTTGGCTTTAGCACTGTTAATGAGCACACTGCGCCTAAGAGATAGCGTGCGAGGCGCATCCGCATCTACTTCCGACCTAATATTCTTAGAACTGACATTGGAATGACCCCTCGATTCAATGCACTCAATTTTACGATCGTCCATATTTCCCTCGCTTCTCATCCTGTTTATTCTCAGCGGGTTTTGATTAGAACAGACTGGCGCTGACTGCTGCCTTACAAATGCCCTATTGGTAAATATTCTATTAAACAAACTTCTTCTCTCCGTCTCGTCATCAGTCTCAACACTCTTGTCGACGCTGCCTCTGTGAGTAAACAGCTTCTTCAAACTATTAGTGGTTCTTGTCAAACTACTGCTGGTAGTCGAACCGTTTGTGATGGTCCTCTGAGCTCGTCTGTTCGACTCCTCGGCAGAGTTCTTGTAGCATATACAAATTTTGCAGAATCCGATGCGAAATTTGGACGACATCAAGTTATATAAAATTGGGTTTATAGCAGAGTTTATGTACAGCATGACTCTTGAAAAGTAGAGTATGTTGTACCATTTCTCCGGGCTGACATCGTCGTATAGATCTGACGGCGCAATAATAATCCACATTGTCAACGCTCTATACGGCATGAGGCAAAGAAAGAAACATAAAACAACGGTGCCGAGCATGAGAATCACTTGTTTCCGAGCTCTTGTGTTATATGGGTCGACGGTTTTGTTCAGTACCACTTTTGATGCGGCGTTGATTAAATTTTTGGCAATGACACTGTACAGAACGATGAGGATAATCAAAGGGAGGATATAGAGAAGTATTATGATCATGATGAAGAATGCGATTTGCCAGAAGGTGACGGCTTGGGTGAGGCACTGAGAGTACGCGATGCCGTCCTGCCTGGTCGTCGTCTGGTGCTCGGCGATCGCCAGGATCGGGCTGAAAGAGAAGAAAAGAAAGGATAGAATATCTACAAAGCTATTTACATAATGATTCTGTGTGGATATCGAGGTGAATCTTTAAAAAAAAATTCTTTTGTGAAAAAAATCACACGACTCCGAATTATTCAACGTTCGATATCCACGCAGTTTAACTACGGGTATTGCAAACTAAAATTGAGACTAATTGAAATTATACATACATGGGAAATTAACAGAAGAAGAAACAAAAATTAACAGCTGTGCTAATATTCATGGAAGTGGGTGAATAATTTGTGTTATTTGTGAATGACCTTTTTTACATACAACATTTGGGTGTTGTTGGGAATCTTCGTATGAAATGCATACATTAGGAATACAACAGATACATACATATCATAACGCCGAGTTTCTCAATGGATAAATAATATTATGTTATGAGATTTAGGTCCTAGAAGTCGTGGCATGATTAAATACAATTACCCAAAAAAATTACTGTGTTCTTCATAATATCACACCTTTCCAAAAGGACACCGGTTTAATATCACCCACATTTTGTTAGAGGTATATTAAAGTGCCAACAACACCGATAAGTCTTTGCAGTTCTTATCAGGAATAAGGATGTTGTTTCTCTTCTCATGAGGTATTTATTCCTTCATTAAAAAGGTCATACTTTTCTTTATTCAAGGGTCACACGATAAAAGTAAAAGCTCAATGGTTTTTTTTATAATAATTCTAAGTAAGTAAAATTGGAATAAGGATTGGTCAAGAAAAGGTACTTAGACACAGAACAAATCGTCAGGCATGTATGCAGCACCTCTATTTCTCTTAGCAGATATATATAAGACTAGCTGTGCCCGCGACTTCGTCCGCGCGGAAAAGTGATATTAAGCAGCATTATATTTTTTCTAAATAAAGTGTAATTTTTTTACAAACTTACAATGTAATATCAATTTATATGTATAATAATACAAAAAAATAAGTTTCAAGCTCCTAGCTTCAAAAATGACGTAACTTCCATACAAACTCTCATCCCCTATTGCAACCCCTTACAAGCCTTATTCGCATTAAAAAGTACCCTATGTCCTTTCCCAAGCTCTAGGCTATCTCTGTACGAAATTTCATTTAAATCGGTTCAGTACTTTAGGCGTGAAAAGGTAACAGACAGACAGAGTTACTTTCGCATTTATAATATTAGTAGGGATAAAGGCCTCTCAGAAAATAGGACAGTTTAAATATGTATTTCGGAATGTGTATTACTCCCATTAATAATGTTGTTATTTTGAATCGGTAGAACTATTTGTCTTATTGCATCGTCATGAGGATATATTCACAATAGCTTATAACTTCTAGAAGTCTTCTAGAACTGTTCTATTTTTGAGACATATATATAACAAGTCCGTCGCCATTTTACAAGCACGATTGTTCATTTTTGAAAATCCGTGTGGTATAAAAGTCTTCTAAAATTTTGCAAATATAGTTGGGATTCGATCGTGCAACATTTGCGTTCTAGGCTAGTCGCCCAGAACCACTCGGCCAGCAAGGCTCGGCTAGGAAAGTTCATAACGCAAAAAAAGATTTTATTCGGATATCTCTGACCTAATTTCCTAACAATAGCCAATTTATAAGTATGTAAAGCTATGCCTACTTCATATAGAATAGAAGGCAAAGTCTAGTCAGAATACAAGAATGAGTAATCAGATAATGTGTGTGTCAGCGATTTCTCTGCATCCTCCCACAACGAGTTCGCCAAATGAGAATTGGATGTCCAAATATATGCTTTTATTGCCGTGGGATTTGGTGCTAGGATTGCCTAATGTATTGTGAGGTAACTGACCATTCGGAGATTATTTAATGATCAAGGCTAGATAAGTAAGCATCTTCAAAGATTGATATCTAGGGAATGTAGTGAAAACACAAAATTTACATACAAACATGTCAGAAGAGCCGTGGTGGCCGAGTGGTTCGAGCAGTTGCCTGCGACACAAAGATCGCAAGTTCGAATCCCGACTGTACCAATGAGTTTTTCTGAACTTAAGTACAGTGATTAGTCACTCCACGAGCTTTACGGTGAAGGAAAACATCGTGAGGAAACGTCATCGTGCATACGTCTGAGAAGAAATTCAAAGGCGTACGTATAGTCGTGCTTGAGTAATGGCGATGGACTCGCCATCTGTCACGTTGGCACCTAATATACCTCTGGCGGAAAGTGGTGTGTGGGTATTACCCATACACCTCTGCCTTCCCCTTCGGGGACCCTTGTGGGAAGGCGTGAGGATATATATCTTAATATATATATTTCTTGTGTGCGTGTGTATGTGACTGAACTCCTCCTAAACGGCTGGACCGATTTTAATGAAATTTTCTGTGTGTATTCAAGGGGATCTGGGAATGGTTTAGATTCACAATTGGACCCGATAGGTGGCGCCACTGGGTCCGTTGCTTTAATTTTTTCTCCCAAGCGAAGCTGGGCGGGACAACTAGTTTATATATATATATATATATATATATATATTTATAACAATTTTAACGACGCACAATTATTTTAATTCAACGATAATAATCAAGGATCAACTCCGAAAATAAAGCAAAAAAAGCTGCCGTGGACGAGGTTGTGATTGTAAAGATGAAGAAAGGCATGTTACGTTGGTTTGGACGTATAGAAATTACTGTTTTATGTAAGAAGTAGTTTTATCTATTAGATTTTTGTATTATCCCATATGCGAAGCTGGCGAGCATGTATGAAGGTATTGATGAATGTGGATGAAGAGAAACGGGTCTGGTCTAGACAGAACTGGCGGTTGACTCAGCGTGATGATATTCATACATATTTTTAATACACGTTGAGAGAATATGATATAGATGGTGCTATCCACGAAGACGCGCTCCACTATACTTCCTTATAGTTGATAGTGTAAGTGTGCAGTCTTCCACTAATTATCGGTACACACTGATTACCTATGTGTGCACACGCACACTACAATTAATCAACTCGGGTCACACTCCCCGCATCCCGTGACCCCCTTAACTAGAATATAGTGGGGCGCGTCTACGTGGATGGGACTATTTATAGTAGGTATTCTTAAATACTCAGTTTAAAAATGCGCCCTATAATTCCAGTGACAGAAATTAGAATGGAAATTAAATGTTTTTTTGATTAACTTCTTCTTCGTGAAACCTGCATACACTTGAGAAGAAATTCAAAGGCATGTAAAGTCGTGCTTGAGTAACGGCGATGGACTCTGCCATCTGTCACATTGGCACCTAAAATATATCTCCAGCGAAATGTGTGTATGTGAGTGTGTACTACCTACATACTTTTGCCTACCCCTTCGTGGAGGATACCTACACGTACACTTATGTGTTTATCACTGCAACTAGATGTTTTCCCTTCACAATGTGAGTATAAAAACACAATCAGAGCACAGTTGGGTAGGCCAGTTGTCCAACTGTGCTCACCACTCTGTGTGAAACAGTCCAATGGAAAAAGGATACAGTAAAAATTAATAGTGCGACACAAAAAGCTTTCTACGCTGTACAACTAAACATGCGACGCGAACTGATACAAACGCATACATACATATATTTGCTTACACATATACAGTTATTTCAATAGTATGGGTGTTGAAATAAAACTACTTTATAACAGTCGTCGAAGTAATAAAACCCGGCTAATTTAAATTGGAGCCATTGTGGCCGAGCGGTTCGTGTAGTAGCCAGCAACGCAAATATTGCCAGTTAGAACCGCCTATGATACTATTAAATATTTCTGAATTAAAGTAGAGGGATTAATTCTAAAATGATTTGCATTGAAGGAAAACATCGAGAGGAATTCTACATTGCATGTGATTGAAACTGTGATGGACTCGCCGTCTGTCACTTTGACACGTTAATATATTCCAGGGAAAAGAGGGTGTTGTTCTACTTCTGATTATCCCTTCGAGAAATGAGTGAAGAAGAAATATACTTAACTCATATTCAATTCAAATTGTCTTTCCGTTTAAAATTTTGTACCTCTACCAGAACCTTTAGCTCAATTTGCTCATGCGTGACTAATGTATTCATCCGACTGTTTAAAACTTGGTTAGTTGTTCTACATGGGCCCGCGAAGGGTCCTGACCTTTAAAATAACTCACTAGATGGCGCTACAGAACACCAACTTCAAAATCGTTGAATCTGACTCAATTTGCGTGGTATGGCAACACTGGCTGTGTGTAAAGCTATGATTAATATCGATAGAACACCAAATATAGTAGAAGTTTATTTTCAGTAATTTTGTAAGCTGTTTTATTTCAACACACAAACACACATAGGCTAGAGAAAAGCTGAATTTTACGAACCTTGTCTCTCAAAGGGTTTATGCGGTTTCAAGCACTCTTTAGATCCCACCAGTTTTATTAGTTAGCCGTAGAATAAAACGTGTCAGGACGTTTTTTTTTTTCTTAAAACCTCACAAAACAGTGTTGACCTCATTTTTTGTCAACTTCTTGAGACCCAAAAGAGCGCTCAAGTTGAATGACCCCGTTAAAGTATTCCCTAGAGAGTATGGAGTTGGAGCATGGAGGTTTATAAGAAGAGAACATATTATTGTTGTGGAAACGGGCGAGTTACCCTTCGCATTCGCAGCGGTAACCGTTTACCTTTACCTAACCGTTTACCACCTAACGGGCTGCATGTGTGCCAACTCAATGATACAATATAGGAAAACGTTTTTTTAATACTTTTGGTTAGTGGCGTACATCACAACATAATAATAATAATAATGTGATGGAGACAAAAGGATTTTGATGCAATTTAAGTTTTTGCTATTGATCTGAGAAAATAAATAAATTGCTTATTCAGTATCTTTACTGGTTTACATAACACGGCTTGGAGTCTTCTATTAAACAAGCTTTTTTCAAGCAAGCAATTTGCTTGTATTTTTTATATTTTATATCATGACTAATTCCCACAAAACTGTGCACATACATGAGTAATAGCACTGTATTTTTGCTGGAGATGACTGATATTTATTTCAGGCAACAAGGCCCATAAGAATATTAGGAGCTCCGCTCTTCCTTAGCCAGAACACATTAGTAAACAGTATATATATAGACATAACATATATACATAACAGTCGAGAAAGTATATTCAATGCTCAAGTAAATAAATTAGAGGTAGGGCATAACGGGTTTCCCGTTCGAATTTGAAGCTGCCCGACTGGGGCAGGACCGCCACCTTATAGAAGTCCGTAGCCAATTACACAATTTATTGTGTTGTGTTCCTACGCGGTGAATAAGGTTTCCAGTAATAAGCTCCTCAGGGAGGGGGGAGGATTGCTATATTCTGTTTGCAGCAGAGTAACTAGTCTTTGCATAAAAGAAATGCCCCGTCGTGTCGAGCCGTGGCTCAAGTAGTCGCCTGCAACAGTAGGCGCATTGCAAGTTCGAATCCTCAGGTGCTACATACGCCTTTAGGAAACGGTAACCATTTAACGGACGTATGTTTGCACTTCTATAGTTTAAAAATACACCTTAGTGCATAGCAACATAGAACTCTAATCGGCAGGGCTTTCCAATCAAACTTTTATTGCAAAGTTAGGAAAGTCTAACTACTCAGCCTAATGTGGCTTGCACCCGAAGAGTTCACACAAATGAATTAAACTCACGTAAAACTTATGTTCACGGGTTAATGAAAAAGTTTTCAAATAAAAGGACTAGGCTTTTGAAATAACAGACCTTTTTGAGCCGTCATAAACATGAGTTCTTTGATCACTTTAAGATGCTCTTATATAGATGTGTCTAAGAAAATGAGACAGTTGACAGTTGGGAAATATGTCAAAAGGGGGACATTGACAGGGAAAAAAATTACCTAATTTTCCATTAAAAAACTGTTTTAAGGATAAAGTTATACATGTAAATTCGAGCTACGTTCTTATTCTATAAGTTACCGAGAAAAAATATAGAACTATGATTCAGAGTGCGTATGTATACCCTTCAATAATAATAATGTCCTCACGCTTTCCCACAAGGGTCCCCGAAGGGGTAGGCAGAGGTGTATAGGTAGTAACCCTTCCTTCAATAATGTTGTAACTTTGTTACTTTTGGAGGTTTTTGTTTTATAGCTTTTCGTCTCGACCAATCACTGTTATAAAGTTTAGTAAAATGTATGGGTACCGGGTAGCCAAGAGTTGACCTTCACAACATTTATGTACCATGGTTCGTGTAGTCAACCACTCGGCGACCACGGTTTCTTTCAAAATTAAGGAAGCGCCTTTTTTGTCACTTGAAAACAAACCTATAGTTATGTCATTTTAGAGTCCCATTTTCCGAAGCCAACAAGTCAACGGCACAGTAAGAGCTGCAACTAAGTCCTTCAAGGACCGTAAAACCACTTACAGCCATAGGATAGGTCGGAATATGTTCAGTGGGAATAGCGAAATGCAACCGGAATTTTTAATACTCTCAGTTTATTGAAGTCGCACACGCGACGCTGTCCGACATATTGGTTCCGCAGTTTAAATAATAGATGGTGTTCTAATATATCTTTGGAAGGACGCCTTATTGCATTGTGAATTGTGAGTGAACGAAATAGTTCTCGTTCTATTGCAGCTCGCGCTATGTGAGATTTGAAATTTGAATTTAGATTCGTTTTCTTTTTAAATATTTGACGTATACGCTTAAGCTCCAAGGCGTTCAGTCTTCTGTGTCAATATTTTACACTATAGTTTTTACAGTTTTGAGTTATACTCCACATGCCTTCCTATTTTATGTTGTCTATTCTAATTTAACCTGCAGACGACGAAGTACCTATATACGGGATGTCTTAGCATAAAACAGTTCTCTTCTATCAGTTTTAGAGTATTGTGAATTTGAATGAGCTAGCGACAATGATAGTGACATGAATACGAATATGTGCAAATTTAACAAAATGACAACATTATTAAAGGAAGTAATATTCATTTCGAACAATGTTTTTTTTTAAAGCAGAAATTATTAAGAATATACAAAAAAACGTAGTTAGATTCTTTATGTATAACTTTATCGCCCCTTAAGGTTTTTAATGCGAAAGTAAGGTAAAAAAAATTACAACTAATGTATTTTTTTACTTATTTACCTTTAATTGTGACCTATTACAAGGTTGAGCGACTGACCCATTTCTGAGACACCCTGTATATCATTATGTGTTACAAAATGGGTATGCTTTACCACCATCAATCCGCCGAGTCCATCACGAGAGCGCCATTTCTCTCTGAACTTGCAAACTGCTTTCGTGACATCTGGATGCTTCACTATGATCAATAATATATCCTCACGCCTTCCCACAGGGGTACCCGAAGGGGTAGGCAGTGGTGTATAGGTAATACCAACACACCCACTTTCCGCCAGAGATATATTTTAGGTGCCAACGTGACAGATTGCGAATCCATCGCCGTTACTCAAACACGACTATTCATACGTATCGTTTAGAGATATATCAATTGATCAATTATATTATAGTCAACACTCGAATACTTAGGAGTCGAACCTACGATCCTGAGCACAAAGGTAAGACCACTAATGACGTGCCAGATGGTACTCAATCTATCGCATAAATTATGATCCCAAAATCGTTCACTCTCCATAGATCAACTGCAAACTTTCTCAAAAGTCAGAAATCGTCAACCGTTTTAAAAATCATAAAGCTAGCTCGCTATAAAATGCAAAGGTTCTTGCAAGTAACGTCTGGGGAAAGGTTTACAGCCTCTGACCTTAATATCGCTTGGATTTTGTCCAGGGGTGTAAAACTTGCTTTATTCACCATATTCTATGGATTTATGCTAGCTTTTTTCACCGACATAAAAGTGATAAGGGATATAAGAATACTTATATTATGTGCGTTCATATTGCTACCGGTAACAATAAATACAAGTTGGTCGTTTCATACTTTTTTTTTTTTTTTGTATTGTCTCTCGTAGCGTGAGTTCCGGGAACTTTTGCTACTTAACCGGTCAATGGCGAGACCTAGGCCTCCAGCCAGGCACTTTATTTCTAAGCAACACAGCTAAGGGCACCCCCTGTGGGGTACGAACCTCGGCTTAGGGCGTTGCTGGATCGCGAGCAAGGGAGCTGGGCTGGACTGGTAATTTTATTTAAATATTATTTGGGGGCGGGATTTGCGCGTCAGGCTCGGCGCGGGCCGGCGTTTGCGGCGGGGGTCGGGGGGGAACATTACGGCTTATTCGCGTCGAGCCTCGTCGGCGAGGACGGAACAGTGGTCGGTTTTGTGTAGTGTTGGTATGTTTTTGTCGGGCGTCCTGGAGGACCGTTATGTCGTCATCCGGTTCGATGACGGCGTGTCTTGGACGCCTTATCTTCGAGATAAGGGAAGGAGCGTATCGGGCGGCCGATACGACGAGGGGGTTGGGGTGATTTACAGCAGAATCGAAATGACGTTTGGACAGTTTTTTCAAAAACTGTATTATAGTGGGGACTTTGAGGTCAACGTGGAGTTGACTATTACGCATGTACCACGAGGCACCTGTGGCTCTACGGAGAAACCGGCTTTGGAGCACTTGCAAGGGGTTAAGTGTTGACTTGCTAGTGTGTGCGAACACTACACCCGCGTATGTCATGATTGGTCGAATGCACGTCGTGTAAATCCTCACCTTGGATTTCAATGAGAGTTTACTTCGCGCATTCAACATGCTGTGAAGTCTACCGAGCGCGAAGGCGGCTCGCGCGCGTACCGCCTTTACGTGGTGACGGAAAGAAAGGCGTTGATCGAGGATCACACCCAGGTATTTGGCTTTTTCTTCCCATGGAATGGGTTTGCCGAAGAGGGTGATGGGGGCTACCCGTGGGCGTTCGAGGCCTTTCCAGAATAGAATGGCTGCGCTTTTGGTGGGGTTCACTTCAATTCTCCATTTCCGGAACCACCGCCCCAGGGCTGTGACCGCGGATTGGAGGTAGTCGTGAATTCCCTCGGGAGTTCTACCTTTGTAGTAGATAGCCGTATCATCGGCGAATAGAGCGCTTTTAACTCGTCTATGGAGGGGAATGTCGCTAGTATAAAGCGTGAATAGGAGTGGCGAGAGCACTGAGCCTTGCGGGACTCCTGCTCGTATGGGATGGGGAGAAGAGAGTGTGCCCTCGACTCTGTAGCGGAAGGAGCGGTTCGACAAAAAGTCCCGTACTATGCGTACTAGACGGTCCGGCACGCCCAACTGGTACAGCTTGTATATTAAGCCGTTGTGCCAGACCTTGTCGAATGCCTTCGCCACGTCGAAGAGGAGCATACCCGTGGTATAACCGAGTTGGAAGCCGCTACTGACGTCTTCCACTATACGGTGGACTTGTTGGACACAAGTGTTTGGTTCGAAAACCGAACTGTTGGTCAGGTATGACTTTCTTAGAGTCTGCAAAACTCTTTAATCTATTGTAGATAAGTCTCTCGTAAATCTTGCCAAGGACGTTGAGGAGACTGATGGGGCGATAACTGGAGGCTTCGGTCTTGGGTTTCCCTGGCTTGGGAATACCTATGACCGTTGCACTTTTGCAGGATTGGGGGAAAAAGTTGTTGCTCAGTGCTGCATTGAAGATGGCAGTGAGCAAAACTATGAGATAAGGAGAGAAGAGTTTGATAACTCTATTAGCGATCCCGTCGGGACCTGGGGCTTTCCTGGGGTGAAGATCCTTGATCACTTTCCGGACTTCGTCCACCGTGATTGGGGCGATAGGGTGGTCTGGGTGTTCGGACGGTGGGTGGGATAGTTTGCTTTCGACCTCGGCGTCCACCTTCTTGAGGTGGCGCTGGTCTACCGGCAAGGTGCTGGGCGTACATTGTCGTTTCATACATATATATATGTATATATCACTATGCAGAGTTTCTCATGAGCTAAGTAGTGAGGGAGAACACCAGTTTTCTTACACCTTACACCTCTTTCGCTTCATCATATTCAGTAACGAATATTTTTAACGTTACATACTTAGAGACTGATGAATGTGGACGAAGCGAGAGGTATGTAAGTCTAGAGAGAACTGGCGCTCTATAATCTCTGCCTACCCCGTTAGGGACTCGACGTGATGACATGTATGTATATTTTTTGTGTTTGTCATAAATGTCGAAACGCTTAATAAAAATAATGACTTCAAAACATTAACGGTTATGTTTAATTACAATATCAATTAGCGGTATGTATAATTATAAATATAAAACATTGTTACAAATGACAAACCATTATTCCCTTCTCCAAATCGCTCAAAAGAATAGTATACCATTAAAACACTCCCACGCAGCGATTTATCCAACTAAAAATCCAATTAGCTGACTCGTATAGACTGCTGAAGGGCTCAATAATAATGCTAGAAACGTATATTTGTCTTCAAAAACGAAAACGAAATCAATGACAGAGAAAATTTTTAAAATTCTAAGTAGACAGCTTAGCACTTGCAGACCGAGTTTGCATAACAACAAAGTTTGAAATAGATAAATACATAATGAAGGGGTAGGCAGAGGTGTATAGGTAGTACCCACACACCCACTTTCCGCCAGAGATATATTAGGTGCCAACGTGATAGATGACGAGTCCATCGCTGTTACTCAAGCTTGACTATACATACGCCTTTGAATTGCTTCTCTGACGTATGCAGGTTTCCTCTCGATGTTGTCCACGGCTTTACTACTTCAAAATTAAATACTTATTTATGTTTCTATTCTCTAATAACACTCTTAAATAGGAGTTTGAATCTGCCATGATGACTCCTTATAAAAAGTATACAGTTCTACTAGAACTACCAGTACAATAAAGTCGGCAGTAGAAATAAAGATAAGTAACTATTGTGCAAGCTATCCAATACACAAGATGGCCTCGTAAACAAATACTTCAACCGTTAAACTAAACTAGTTTTTCCTGATTTCTAGCAACGTTAAAGTTAACTGCCAATAAACTTGGCTAACTAAAACTATTCAGGCTTAAGTTGAACTCATGAACTACTTACTTGTTAATCGGTTTTTTTATTAGCCGCAATATCCTATAGGTAAAGGTCTTCTTTTCTTTCAATACCTTAAAGCCTCCAATATGGGTCATCTAGAGTAAACCTGCATACGTTTGAGAAGAAATTAAAATATACATATTGAAAAAATGCTTTCTCTCTCGCCTCTTATCAATCAATTCATGATAATAAGAAACAGACCCACTTTCAGATTTACAGTACCAATAAAGGATTTTATAAGATACTCTTATTGAGAGAACTAGCGCTCTACTCTCTCTGCCCACCCCGTTAGGGACTCGACGCGATATGTATGTATTGCAAACAGGCTTAACAGTGTTAAATTCTTTTTGTAAAGATTTTTACGGAACAAAGCACATTTTATCTTTCAAATGTTAAAACCGGATCGTCTGCTTTCAACCGCAGACAATCCGGAATCCTTTAATTATTCAACCCTTAACTGTGTCTATATTATACCAGACTAATATACCGTGAAAAGTCAACACCTGAACTTTGGTAGTCTTGCAAATGGGTCCTGAAACTTTCTACGAAGCTAATGTTAACTCAATCGTAAGACAGTGTGTGTGGGGTTAGGATCTCGTCTCATTGCGTTGCTAGTTCGCGAGCTCGCGCGACAGGATACAATTTCGGCTCGCATATTTTCTTTCATATGTATTAACATCGTTTAAATCGAAAAATCCGTGGTGGTGGCCTAGTTCAAACCTGCAGCACTAAGATTCTAAGCTCGACTCCCGAGTACGTTATAAATTTTTCTGAGCTTAAGTACAGTGATTAGTCCCACCAAAATCATAACTCAAACTCAAAATATTTTATTCATCGTAAGGGACACAGGGAACACTTATTGAACGTCACATACTTAATAAAAGCTAAAGTTACCACCGTTTCCAAGAAAGAAAAAACCTTCCAGGAGAAGAACACGAGCCTTACGGTGAAGGAAAACGGCTTTCGATAAGGAGAGTTTGTAGAAAGGGTGAAAATTCCTTAAATGGTTACTACAACTTTTCATCCACACTAATACAAAATATGATGGCATTGTCATTTGCGTTAGTTAAGCTGTTTTTAAGTTTTCCCATACCTCTAAGATGTCTGTAATGTATGTATTTTTTATTGGATTGAAATAAATACCCATTACGAAATTCATATTTCTTAATAGAAAAATTATTTAATAAAATTCATGTAGTTAATGAATAAAAATTATTATAACTTTATATTATAAATATAAAGTAAATATAATGTAAAGTGGGGTACTTGCACTTGTAAGGTTTAAAAGATGAAAAAATGTATATAAATTTTTATTCTATATTGTACAGTTGTATTTTTCTTTTTGTTCTAAATGTTCAATGGTAATATTAGGATGTTGAAACAGAATATAGAATTAACACGTTTTATTTATTTTACCAGAGGCCCTAGTCGATATCCTTATCTGTTAACGGTCACGCTATCCGATACCTTATATTGGTTAGCGTGAACGGTAATAGACAAGGTATTTGTCTAGGGCCGTGGAAGTGAGGAGAATATACTTATTAACAATTTTTCTAAAGCATCTGTGTTTATTCCATGTAATTGTTAATGCAATGTTAATGAAATGCATTTTAGGATGGCCAATATATTATAAAAATTATGACCGATATATCATAATGATCAAAAAGCAACAACCAATGTTTGATCAAACACAAGAAATATTTGTCTAAACATTGCATCGTTATTAAGAGTCCTCAAATCGGGTTTAACTATTTGTCAATTATTTATATTTTGCGCCAAAGTGCTCTTCACTCATCACACTCCTGAATTATTTTCATTCTGGTTACAACCTTAGTTTTCAATTGAATAAAGTCGAAATTTGCAAAGCGACATCCAGTTAAAATGTGTACTTACCTAGTGAACAGCGCCGCGAAGAACCAGACCAGCGCACAGATCAACGTTGCTCGCGTCTTCGTGCAGACATAGCCAGCTCGCAACGGCTCACAGATGGCGTAGTAGCGTTCGAAACTGATCGCCAAGATTGTCAGCACCGATGCATGAGTCACGGTCAGCTCCACGAAGGGTACTGCTAAGCCTGATGACAACATATTGTGGTGATTGAGCGCAATAATATACCAATCGGCTGGGAAGGCTGTAGCCTAGGGCGGAAAATCTAGTCCCAAAAATGTTTGTACGTTAAAGCTGGGATATACGTACGTTATTAACATGTATGTCACGTTGGCACCTAAAATATATCACTGGCGGAAAGTAGGTGTGTGTGTACTACCTATACACTTCTGCTACGGCTTTGGGGAGCCTTTTGGTAAGGCGTTAGGATTTATTAACATGGACGGATGTAAGTAAGATAAAATGCTTAACATGTTACAGGTTCAATCCCCGCCGGTAACATATGTTTATGTCATGTTTAGGTTTGTCTAGGTGTAATATTTATTAAATTTATTTTACATCTGTGTAAGTATTAAGGTCAATATTAAACTTATAATCGGCTTTGTTAGTGATGAGCCTATATATATTGCATACATATGTACATATCAACACACTGTCCCTAATGGGGTAGGTAGAGTGAGTAGAGCGCCAGTGACTGATATATTAACTCAATACGTTTTGAGTTTATTGTTATTTGAAAAGCAAATACAGGCAGTGTTTCCACTTCCATTCACGTAGGGCGGTAAAGTTGCCAGTTCATAAATCCAAGGTAACAATGCCGAGCTTATATAAAAAGTAAATAAAACAGGATATAAATATTGCATAGCGCTGCATCCGTTGTGTATTGAGAGGCAATGAGAAAGCTGGAGGTGAATGGCGATAGTGTTGTTGCCGTCTTTATATCGATATGGGTGTATTAGAATCTTTATCTACAACTAGCGGTCCCGCCGTGCGTCGCCCGGGTAAAAAGTAAAACTTCCTGAAACACGATCGCAGCGCCACCTATCTCGTCCAATTGTGAATCTAAACCATTCTCGAATCTAGCTGAAGAAACACAGAAAATTTCATTAAAATCGGTCCAGCCGTTTACGATTCTATAAAGGACATACAGACAAACATTAGTTTTTCTATATATTTAGATAGATTATAAGAATTAACAGTAAAAAAAAAACAAATGTATTACTAACTACTTAGTGATATAATAACCGTGTGCTTGTTTGCCACCATAGTTGTATAAAAATCGTAAACATCGTCGATATTTTATCGCAACATTTGCCCAACACTATAAGATAGGTACCAACGATATCGTTCTTACGTGCACGCCTTAAGATATCACAGCTGCATGACAGGTTGATTGTGAAATTGTGTTCACTTGTTTCAATGGCAATTGGTTATAGGGCTGCCACAAATGTGATTTTTCTCTCGAATGTCTTTCGATTTTCCTCCTCTCCACTCTTTGAGGGTACATAGGTACATATTTTTTATTTTTTGTTTTGTATTCCTTGTGCGCGTATGAAGACCTGTTGTGCAATGTTGGGAGCCAACTGAAAATCAGTGTGCTGTTTAACACAGCGTACACTGAGCTGGTTCCACACACACTACTAAGGTGCTTAACATAACATAGTTATTAAATGATTGTTGTTATTTATCCTTCAAGTAACGTAAGTTGTATTTGTCTGTGTGTGTGTGTTAAATAAATAAATAAATAGGGATAGCTTAAAAAAATAAAGAGGTTCAATCCAACATAGGACCACAGTGAATACATATTAAAAGTATTTTTTTTATATATCCTCACGCGTAAGTAAGGCAGAGGTGTATAGGTAGTACCCTCACACTCACTGCCTCGAGAGAAATTAACTGATCAATTAATCAGTTAATTTCTCGAGGTCGAGGTAGCGCTCCACAATATATATATATATATATATTTTATTACAACGCTCAAAAGAGAGCCATCGTCTGAAATAGTAATGAGGTTTTTCTTACTCCTAACTACTTCCATTAGGGCACGGTTGTAAACTACGCGCGTTTTCATGATACTTATCTACATATATATATATATATATATATATATATAATGAATGTTTATTTGTATGTCCTTTATAGAATCGTAATTGGCTGGACCGATTTTAATGAAATTTTTCAGATGGATTCGAGAATGGTTTAGTTTCAATTGGACCCGATTGGTGGCGCTGAGATCGTGTTTCAGAAGGTTTTAAATTTTCACCCAAGTAAAATGGGCGGGACAGCTTGTATGTATATATATATGTATGTATATATAGGTAAATATTTTACGTCACGCTCACTAACATATAGTGCCTAACTGCCTACCCCTTCGGGGACCCTTGTGGGAAGGCGTGAGGATATTATTATTATTATAATAATAATAATATCCTCACGCCTTCCCACGACTAATCGTCACGTTAATCAATCACGTCACAAAGTCAATCACGTTAATCGACACCTTAATATATCCTGTATTGTAGGTGGCATGATAATACGCAGTTTGTTTTTAAGTCATTCAAATTTGAACCTATTCATTCTCATATTATAACTTTATTTACAATAACAACTTCAGTGTCATGTCTGCTAAGGTTTCGCAAAGTACGTACGTGAGCACGCGTGTAACAAAATTTTCTCTCAACCTATCTTTTATTCTGCTTTATTTAGAAGCACTAGTAGTTGAACAAAACAAAGGCATCAATTAAAATTATGTTAGCTCATAGACAAACGGTGCCCTCAGATAATATTATTGCGAAGTTGAAAGAGCAGTTAATAGAATAGGAACAACAGTTAGTGTTTACTTGTGTTTTCAATGTAGTTATTTACCTACATATGTATGTATACATATTTTACATATTATAATTTTATTTTCATACATACATACACGCCGAGACTAACGAGGCAGAGAGTAAAGAGCGCCAGTTCTATCTAGACTTACATACCTCTTTCGCTCCGTCCATATTAATCAGTCTCTTCGTACATGCTCCTCGGTTTCGAGGACTTTTGACGTACCTGTCCTTGAGCGTCCGATCGATTTGATTATTATTTTATTTTCATACATAAAGCCACTTACAGCGTAGGCAAAAACAGTACAGAGCGATTCTTCCCCAGACTTACAGACTTCTTTCGCTTCGTCCACATTCGTCAGTCTCATCATACATGCTTGCCGGTGTCGACTGTCGAGTACCTACTCCTGACGTTCCCATCCTTGAGTGTGAGTTCGATTTCTATAAATCCAAGTAGTTGAAATTTTGCTATCCCTGCGTTTTCTTTTAGACACTGGCATTGTATATATTTTGCTAACCTGCCATCCGTTTTTTTTGTTATCTTCAAACCAATTGTTTTATTTTTAATAACGTTAAACGTTTTACATACATACATATAATCACGCCTCTTTCCCGTAGGGGTAGGCAGAGACCACTTCTTTCCATTTGCTACGATCCTTACATACTTCTTTCGCTTCATCCACTTCCATTATTCTCTTCATGCATGTTCTTCGGTTTAGGGTACTCTTGACCTGGCCCTTTTTCAAGACGTCCCTAATTTGGTCTACTTACAAAAGGTTAAACGTTTTGTGTATACGTATATTGGTGACGCTTCATCGCATAGATTGAAAGATCAAATCCTGACTGTAACACCAAGAGGTTTACGGTGAAGGAAAACATCGAGAAGATGTAGTACGTTTGATAGGTAATAGATGTAATATGTACATCTCTGTACATATAGTCATGCTTGACAAACGTCTTGCTTGAAAAACGGCGATGGACTCGTCATCTGTCACGTTAATTATGAAATATAGTATATGGCTAGCCCCTCAGCTAAGTTGGGCAATAAATTCGGCCCGCATCCGCGCCTAATGCTCAATAATAGTTACCACATTATCTGTGACTAAACAGCTTTTACCTCTAACGCAGATTTATGACCTCGTAGATAAAAATATGTTCAATCGTTATGTGAAGCAAATTCTATTCAACAAATAAATATTTATACCACAGGACAATTCCACACAAATGCCCTACTCTCAAACTAGGCAGTCTTGTACTATGAGAACGAGACCACCGTATACATAAATAGATAGGACATCCAGGAATAAGGTACAAATACTCGTGTTCATCGCACAAGTATCTGCCCTCAGCGGGAATTGAACCAACAATGTGTTCTACATACATACATATAATCACGCCTCTTTCCCGTAGGGTAGGCAGAGACCACTTCTTTCCACTTGCTACGATCCTTACATACTTCTTTCGCTTCGTCCACTTTCATTATTCTCTTCATACATGCTCTTCGGTTTAGGGTACTCTTGACCTGACCTTTTTTCAAGATGTCCCTAATTTGGTCTAGCTACGTCCGTCTAGGTCTACCCCTTCCAACACTTTCATTCACACTCGCCTTATACACTTTTTTCGTCAATCGTTCTTCATTCATTCTCTCGTCATGGCCAAACCATCTCAGCATACCTTTCTCAATTTTTGTCACTACATCTTCTTTCAGACCACAACGTTTCCTTATGTGTTCTAGCCACTGTTAAAGTAGTAATGTACATATATATTTTGGCCGTGCCGTGGTGGCCGAGTGGTTCGAGTTGCCTGCGACACAAAGATCGCAAGTTCGAATCCCTACTCTACCAATGAATTTTTAAGAACTTAAGTACAGTGATTAGTGACACAGAGCTTAACGGTGAAGGAAGACATCGAGAGGAAACCTGCATACGTCTGAGAAACAATTCAAAGGCGTATGTATAGTGCTTGAGTAACGGCGAAAGACTCGCCATCTGTCACGTTGGCACCAAAAATATATACGTACAAACTTTCACCTTTATAATATTACAACTTTGAATTTTTCGGATTTAAATTTAATCGTAGGTAAACTCTATCACCCATTTCAAATTTGAGCCAAATCGGCTCAACCATTTTGCCGTGAATCCTGGGTGTACGCCATCACCATTTCAACTTTCAGTCGTTTTGCCGTGAAAGAGCAACGTACAAACTTTCGCCTTACTTTACTTACGTACAAACTTTTTAAATATTTGAACTTTGAAAAAATTACCAAAGAAATCTAATTAAGGTGGAACCGCGGGGCGCATCTTCCACAAATATCTTGCGCCCTGCTCAGAGACATGACTGAGTAACAATGAGAAGAATGGCCGCTTTCTTATATCATCCTCGTTCCCGAAATTTTATATGTAGCTTCGGTACCAGCGGCGGCCATGTCCGCTTAGCGTGTTCATACACATCACATCAGGGCTGTCAAACTTAGAAAAAAATATTACAGGATTAAAAAAGTACACCTTTCTACCTAGATCAAATGGATCAAACACGATAGGAAAAATGGGGATGGATTCGGAGCATGTATGAAGATATTGATGAATGTGAATGGAACGAAAGAGGTCTGTACGTCTAGACAGAACTGGCGCTACTCTCTCTACATAACCCATCAATGTCTTGACATGATAATATTTATATAATAGCAATAATAATAACAAATATAATATAATATAAGCAAAATACTTTGTAAATATGCGAGTCTGTCTTGGTACATTGAGATGTTAGCATATACTTATATTTATATATCGATACACTGAAATACAAAGATTATATACTTTGTGATGGAGAAGAATTACCTTCTCTGTCAAAAAGAAAAGGGTGTGTGGCACCCGCAGTATCATCATTAATAGTAGTACATAGCATTAAGAGAGGTAGGGCATAACGGGTTTCCCGTTCGAATTTGGAGCTGCCCGACTGGGGCAGGAACTCCACCTTATAGAAGCCCGTAGCCAAATAACGCAATTTATTGTGTTGTGTTCCTACGCGGTGAATAAGGTTTCCAGTAATGGGCTCCTTGGGGAGGGGGAGGATTGTTATATTGTGTTGGCAGCAGAGGGATTAGTCCCATTATGCTGCTAACACAGTATAACTCTCCGAACACAGAGGGGCAACGCGCAAGTAAAATAGGCTGCGGTAACCGTTTTCCATCAGGTGGGCCGTATGCTTGTTTGCCACGCAAGTGAAAAAAAAGTCTTTCATGGAAAGATTTATAAGTGTGGAGTACTTGCGCTCTACTTTGCCTACCCCTTGAGGGAGTCAGCGTGATGATATGTATGTATGTTTTTATCAGATTTTCTTATTATCCTTACCACCTGCTACTTACATCGTTATATTCAACGTATTAACATTAAAGTACCCATTAAATGTCAGCTGACGGTTTCTGAGAACGTTTTATTTTGGATGTACCTACACGCAAATGCGCGTGCGCAGTGTCTTGATGATTTACATTTCAACTTCATATGCTTGCGTTAAATTACAATATGGTAGATAATAATAATAAACATGTACGAAAACATGATTTTACAGCAGCGACTTCTGGGTATGTCAGACGAAGCATGAAAATATCATAAATGCTTTTGATATGCGATCTCTTCGAAAAATTTGGAGTAACGATTTCGAGATCGAATTCGCAATTCAGAGATTCGCAAAATAACTGGCTGAACGAGGGTATGATTGTAATGATAAAGAAAGACATGATAGCTTGGCCATATATGACCATAAAAGATGAGTGAAGAATGACGAAACAGATATACAAAGCGAAAGTGTGTGCAAGAAGAGGCAGACGAAGACCCAGTTCCAACTACAATGAAATCAAATCGATCGGACACTCAAGGACGGGAACGTCAAGAGTACTCGAAAGCGACGAGCATGTATGAAGACAATGATGAATGTGGACGAAGAAAAAGAGACTATACATACACCTTTGAATTTCTCCTCAAACGTATGCAGGTTTCCTCTCAATGTTTTCCTTCACCGTAAAGCTTGTGGTGTGACTAATCACTGAACTTAAATCCGTAAAAACTTTGGTACAGTCGGAATTCGAACTTCGAATTCGAGCAAGCTTTGTATTGGAAGCCTGCTCTCACCACTCGGCCACCACGGCTTCTGTTTTTGATATAAGCTTACTATTTGCAATTCCTTCTATCTTTTAAATGCACTCCTAAGTAGCATGACTTATTAAAGTCGTGTCTTGGTCATTAGATCTGTGATCTCATTGAGATTTCAGATAAGAGAGTAATATTTGACGAGGTAAAAATATTCGTTTTTGTCGTTCATGCAAACTCATTTGAATAAAACAAAAATATAGTGTGCTGACATTTACAATAATACCATAAGTGTCTGAAGTTCGTTTAAAGCCTTCATTTATCAATGAAAACTTAACTTGTGTATGCTGAAATACATTTCATTATACACAAAAATTGCAAGCCGCTATGCCGTGAAAGAGCTACATACTTTATAATATTAGAACTTTGAATTTTCGGGGAAAAAAGTCGCTATTCCTAGGTATAAGCTATCACGATTTCAACTTTCAACCGAATTGGTTCAGCAGTTTTACCGCAAACATCCAAACTTACAAACTTTCACATTTATAATACTAGTAAGATACCGTGCATGCGTCGCCACGCCAGCAATCGGTTTTATGTGCGACTAATAGATGTTTCACAAAAAAAAATGGTAAAAACTACAACGAACCTCAAAAATATTCACAAGTTGCAAACTTAAACTGATTTATACATTTCATTAGAAACCTTACCGCTGGGTTAATTATGTTTAATTCAGAGTGTATTGTAGTTTCAGCGTCTGCAAGTGATTTGACGAAATTGAACTCAATTGCTTTTGTTATAAGAGCGATAAGGTGAGCGAGGAACGCTTGCTGTTTGTGTACGTCGTTTCACACAAAGCCGACATGTGCTACGAATAGTCACAGTGTGCGGCCTCAGAAGTAGCGGGAGCGGCGGTAAATTAGACTATTTAAATTTGGAATGTTTTGAGATTGCAAATTTGGAATGTGTTGTTCTGACAAGAGTTTGTCTTTCGTGACTCGTCTATATCCTTATTTAATAGCACTGCGTGACCTAAATCCGCACTTAGGTTATGCTTTTCCCTGACTTGAGGAGCCCTTTTTTACACTGTGCTAAAATAAAACAGCTCTCTTCACAGATCCATAATAACTAAAATGTCACTTGACATTTGGATAAAAAGCAATTTCATGATACCATGAAAGTGACGATGCAAAATTTTGATTTAAATTTTAATGTGATTGCAGTCTATATCGATATAATATGACTTATACCCTTGGCCTTGGTAAAGTAACTCTGGCAAAGTAGCTCTGGACACGCCACATTCATAAATGTTGTGTGTTATTTTTCTCTTTTAAGCGCCAGTAAAATACTTAGTGGTCTATCGTTATGGACGCTTGCAATACAAAGGTAATATAAACAAGAAATTTATCTTTACATAAATCAATCCTAATATAAAAAATTTGAATGTTTGTTTCTCTTGTACGAAAAACGACAGAGTGGAATTTAGAAATTTGGCACAGAGATAAATTATTTGCTGGATTATACATAAAATATGCATTATTCTAGAAATAAAATCGACTAATTTGAAACGAAATATTACGCGTGTGAATCGACTAGTCCGAATCAAAATAAAGAGACTTATTGTCAACTGGGTTCGCTCACACTGCGCCCACGTCTTTACCAGTAAGCTGAGCCGCTGACATTCCCGGTTGATATTATATAAATCTACTCCATTACTGTTCGTAATTCTCCAAAGCACATTAAACTTAAACCTTAGTATTACTCAACTTTTCTTGATGATAAGTTACGTACATGTCAAGTATTTATTAGTTACATCATCACGCAAAAGTTTTGTATATTTCTTTTAAACCACCAGAGTGGCAAACAATCATACGGCTCACCTGATGAGAAGCGGTTACCGTAGCGTTCTTACGCTACCGATTGCGCGTTGCCTTATTCATTGTGCAGGAACATAACAAAAAGAATAGTGCTATTAAGCTACGGCATTTTTCTAAGGTCGAACGGGAAACTCGTTATACCCAATATCATATAGTATTTTAAATGCTAAAGTGCGTGAAGTTATTACGCAATCACGCCAGAACGGCAAAATGGATAAATTTTGGCTTAGATATTTATAGTTGAATTAACATATATTATAGGAAATGTTTTATTCCAGGTCCAGGTACCTAAACCTACCTGAATCAAATCGATCGGACTCTCAAGGACGGGAACGTTAAGAGTACTCGAAACCGACGAGCATGTATGAAGAGACTGATGAATGTGGACGAAGCGAAAGAGGTATGTAAGTCTAGAGAGAACTGGCGCTCTATACTCTCTGCCTACCCCGTTAGGGACTTGGCGTGATGATATGTATGTATGTATGTTTTATTCCAAGAAAAAAAGAAGAAATCCGCGAGGCACAGCTGTTAAGCAAATATGAGCCTTAGTGTATAAAGCTAGTGTTAAATGCACTAATAAAGTTGTACATGTGGAATCTCATTACTTTCTTACTTTTAATTTCTTGTTCGTTTAAAAATACTGGTTTCGGAGTGATTAAAATTTATAATTTTATTATCTTTGGAGCTATTTGTTTTATTTCATCGTCTTGAGGATACATTCACAACACCCGACATCTTTTAGAAGAGAACTGTTCTATCTTCTCAGACACTTTGTATACACACTGCAACTAAGTAAGAAAGAACAGAGCCGCAAACCCAAGTCCAGTTTGGGGCAGTTACATCGGATCAATAGTTTGAACGTTATTGTATGTAAATTTTTGATACCTGCGATGAGAGCTCATGTAATTTATCGAACACAAGCTTTTTAATTAACCTTTATTACGCTCTGCTGTGTCGCCGATGTAATAAAACTTTACAACCTACAAAATTTACATACAAAAATATTTCGTTGGAGGTTCGTGCATCGTAATTGCATTTTAAAATCTCAGTTATTGAAACACATAAAACCAATATTGAAATTTCCATAAGTAATATATTTTTTTATAATTCGAGAATATTTTATGTTTGGCTACATTTAGGCCCTTTTAAAGTAAATTAAAAGTTTTCGAGTTCAATTCCGTTACTATTGAAGATAAAAATATATTAAAAGTCATCGGAGACTCAAAATTTGGAATTAGGAACGTACTAACTACCATTATATCATAGCACTATATCATATTATTGGTTCGAGTACTCTTGACGTTCCCGTCCATAAGAGTCCGATCGAAGTTGGAACGTGGTCTTCCTCTGCTTCTTCCACGCACTTTTGTATTGTATATTTGGTCAATCGTTCGTATTTTCTAAATGTGCAAACTTACGTATCATGCCCTTTACATATTTACATTACACCAGTTGTTTTGCAAATCTCTTTATTGCACAAAGCAACTGGCGAGATACCAACTGTAACTTAATCCAACATTCACCCAAATTGGAGACATAAATATTAAATTTTTAGCGATAATTAGGTAGCGCTAAAATGCCGCATTAATCCCTTTTGTAAATCAAGCCTAAGAGTGTTTTAACGACATTTTAATGTTTCACAACTTAGGGTTGAGTGGGTATTTAACTGTCCCGTGAATTAATGGACTCACCCGACCAATTATATTCCTAAAACGAGCAAATAGTCCCAGGATGATAGTAATACAGTTTATTTTAGCAAAAAATATGTCTGAAATTAAGTACCGTGGTTAATAACACCACGTGATCTATGGTAGAAGAAAATGTCGAAATGAAAGCTGCATATGTTAGAGATGAATGGAAAGATCAACCCGTGACTTAACCTAGAATATAACTAGGCTAGCCGTAACATGACGTGAAAGGCATTATTCAACAGTACGCACTCTTAAAGGCAAAATGAGTCGGCTTTTTAGTCGTGTAAAACATACATATATATATATATTCTTTGTCTTCGTGTGTTAGTTATTGAACTTCTCCTAAACAAGTGTGTTGAAGTTTATTCGAAAATGGTTTACATTCACAATTGGACGCGCGCTGCGATCATGTTTCTGGAAATGTATTTTAGTACACCCGAGCGAAGCTGGGCGGGCCAACTGGTATCCCTACAATTTTTTTGAGTCATTTTTTGCAATACCGTCACTGTAAGAGACAACTCCTGTCTAAATAGCTGAATGAAAAGTGATCTTATTTAATTATACCGAACGAAAAAGTATTCAACGGAAAAAGTTTACATGTTAAATCAATTTTGTACTCACAAAGTTCCTTTCCAAGCACCCAAGTTTCCGGCTTCGAGTTGACCTCGACGAGTACGGTGGGTGTACACACCAGGAGCACCATCAGATCAGCTATGCTCAGGTTCACCAGGAAAATGTTGGTAGAATTCCGCATGTCTTTCGTCTTCAGAATTACCGTCGGCACCATTACATTTCCGATCACGCCCAAACACATGATGGCGATACAAAACGTAATCGAGGTAGCCTTTATGTAATAGGGCACCTCCGCATACTCCGTAAAGTTACTCGATCCGTCGAACGACGATATATTAGCCTTTTCGAAGTTCGGATATAGATTCTTGTCGATGCCATTTTGCGTTGCATTCTTGAAGATGCTTGCGTTGAAGTACGGAGTCGCATTCGTCTGTGTGAAGTTCACTGTTGAAATCATGTGAGTTGGGTGTGTTCACATTGTAGTCACATCGCTCTGCTTCCTGCACGCGTGTTGAGGTTAAGGCATCGTTGGCAGAGTTATCTGGAACAAATTATTACTTTTATATTATTTATATAATAAGATCTAAATCAAATCGATCGGACACTCAAGGGAACGTCAAGAGTACTCGAAACCGGCGAGCATTTATGAAGGGACGATGAATGACGATGAATGACGATGATCAATGTGGATGAAGCGAAACAGTATGTATATGTAGAGAGAACTGGCGCTCTATACACTCTGCCTACCCCGTTAGGGACTCGGCGTGATGATATGTATGTATGGATATTATTTATATATCTCCACGCCTTCGACAAGAGTCCCTGAAGGAAGGCAGAAGCGTATAGGTAGTACACACTCCCACTTTTCGCCGGAGACATATTTTAGGTACCAACGTGACAGGTGGCGAGTCCATCGTCATTTCTCAAGCACTGCTATAACATACGTCATTGAATTTCTTCTCAAAGGTATGCAGGTTCTCATTGTATGTTTTCCTTCACCGTGCTTCACCAAGCTCGTGGTGTTACTAATCATTGTACTCAAGTTCAGAAAAACTCATTGGTAAAGTTGGCATTCGAACTCACAATTTTTGCGTTGCAAGCAACTGCTCAAATAACTCGACCACCACGGCTCGATTTATTATAATATTACTAGAAAATTAAATTAGTATTGACGACCGCCTCGCTTAGTCGCAGATATGCTGGCAGCGATGACTTTTTATTAGAATAAAACTTATCCTATTTCATATGCAACTAATAATACATTTCATCCTGTTTCCATTCAGTTCCATTCTGTTCAACTGTGATTTTGTAAAAAAAAAACATATTCACAAGCTTACAAATTTATATTTTTTGTAGGATAAGTTTCACATCTTTGAAGGTCAAGAGCCTTTGGCACAGTGGTAATTACGGATTAAGTCTTAATTCTCATCGTAAAGTCTCATTTCACTCCGGTTCAAGCGCCTTAAAATCTAAGCCATTATACATATATGAGCTTAGAATGGTCAGTTAATATAATGTCGAAAGATTAAGCTTCTGAGGTAAAAGCTTATATGCAAATAACCAGCAAAAATATAATTAAACGAATATAGCAGTGTTTCCCAACCTTTTTTGGCCATGCCCCACCTTAACATTTCTAAAATGTTGATGCCTCTCAAAGCGAAAGGGTTAAAGTCGTGTCGAGTCATTTTTAAATTGCCCTCCATAACTATCAAATTGCCCCCCGTGGGGCGTGGGCCCCACATTGGGAAACACTGCTCTATAGTATGTATGCAGGATATCTAAGAAAAGAGGAAACAGTGGTATTTTAAAAGTGGCAGGGTGTTGTGAATATATCATCATGTTGGTGCAATAAAACAAATAGCTTCAAAGATGACAAATTTACACTTTTATGCACACACTTTTATTAAAGAGAATTAGCTCTCGTTCGAAACATGATTTTATAGTATTTTTCAGATACTATTGATAAGATAAAATTAAAACGTATTTCAATCCTACATGTATGACTGTATAAGTGGGTGTGGGAGTACTTCCTATACACCTCTGCCTACCCCTGCCTACGCCTTGCTCCCCCCTTGTGGGAAGGCGTGAGGATAAATCATTTATTATTATATATGTATGACTCTATCGTTACAGTAGATCTTTGTGCTAAAATAAGGTAAAGAAATCTTTTAAACTTACAATGTATTTTTAATGCGTAGTTTTTTATACTGCCCTATATTCTGAGACACCCGGTATATCTATCTCATACATATTCAGATTATAAAGAGGCAGAGTTTTGACCCGATTTGAAAGAACCTTTTTGCGTTAAATTAAATTCTGCTATTTAACGCAAAAAGGTTCTTTCAAATGACTCAAATTTTATCTCATTAATAGTTTCTGAAAAAAAACTATAAAAACATGTTTTGGAGCGAGAACTACTGTCTTTAATACCAGTGTAAATACTCTTTAATAAGGAAAATTACACTTTCTTTTTATTTAATTACGTAAAGTTAAAATTAACACGGGTGTAACCGCGGTGCACGGATTTTACAAATCTATACATACATATAATAAAATTGATACAGTACACGTACACGGTACATATCCAAAATATATGTTTTTAAAATTTTTGTCTGTCTGTCCGTCTGTTTGTTCCAGCTAATCTCTAAAACGGCCGGACCGATTTTGACGGGACTTTCACTGGCAGATAGCTGATATAAAAAGGCGTAACTTACGCTACTTTTATTTTAAAATCTAAATTTTTTTTTCTTTTCCACGAGGACGAAGACGCGAGGCACAGCTAGTAACATATATGTCCGTCTCAGATGAAAGGATGCCACGAATGCTGGCTGCATTGCCACGTTGGATGGAAATGCTGATTCGCTCAGAGAAATATTCGCCAGCCCTATTGCCACGGGAGATCTCTAAAAACAAGTGAAGTATTTTAAATAATAATTGATTTTATGTACATAAATAATGAACAAGTCGCGGTAGGCCTTTCTAAGCGGAGTATGGTTTCGCCCGAACGCTAGAACGATCCTAAATTTTCAACAACCGAGGTTATTATCACGCAAATTAGTTCCAGAATTTAACTCATTAAGTTACAAATTCATCTTCCTTATACCGCCGCTGGGGTGCTGATGAACCCGACTTGATGTAGTAGGGTTGGCAACACAAGATTTTACTGTTCTAACAAAGTAAGTTTTGTTAATATTTACGTGGAAATTCACGAAGGACATTTAAATATATGTATGCTAGCTGTCTCATCTAGGTTCACTTGCCTCAAAAAAAATTAAATTCGATCGCAGCGCCGCCTATCGGCTCATATTGTGGTTCTACCTGTTCTTGAATCTACGCAAAAAACATCATAATATATCTTGCCGAATTGATGGTGTTTAGTTTCATACACGCGTAAAAAATAATTTTGATATATATACACGCATTTCCTACAGCATGAGCATGTATTAGGTGTCACTAATGCACCTATATATACCTATAGTAAGATGGCAGTATCACACCTCTGTACAACTTTTGGAGAACTCTTGTAAAAATACTAAGACAAAAACTATTTATAAACTTACTAAAAAAAGATTTAATTTATTTTAAAAATATGAGACAGCCCTAAATAAAGTATGCATATCTCGTTCCTACCAGTGCGTTTAAGCGTTAGAGTTGACGGAATCACTTGATTAGAAGGTTGTCCACGGGATATCCAATAGGGTTATCAAACTCTAGTCACACTCCGATACCGTTACGGTCTTACAGTTTATGATGTTGCCTATCTGCGCCTCAAGATTTCAACCTAGTTAAGTTTGGACTCCATCGTCATCACTAAAGCGCAACTATAAATACACTTTTGCATTTCTTCTCAGACGTATAAAGTTTTCCTCTCGATGTTTTCCTTCACCGTACTGCTCGTGGAGTGACTAATTACTCTACATAAGTAAAGAAAAACGCCTTGGTGCAGTCGGGATTCGAACTTGCAACGTGTTGCAGGCATCTGCTCAAACTTTGGCCATCATAGCTTCTATTGATTTGATAATACATTAAAGTAATACCTAGACAAATTCTCCCACCACCCGAGTGGTTACCATAAATAAAAGCAAATAAGGGAAATTCAAATTTAGACTTGCAGACCTATCCTATTGTGTTAAATTGGCGATTTGTCATCAAAAACGGCTTTATAGCCTCCGTCTAGACGCTATGGGGCGCCCGCAAAAGACCTAACGTTAGGTTGCAACAATGAACTGTGGATTTCTAGACCTTAGGTTATACAAATATACTGTATTGCCTTGCTTATTGCCTGCCTTGTGTTTGTCTCCTTCAAAACCTTCTTGCTCTTATTCAGGGCTTTATATGTAAAGTTAAGTAAAGTAAAAGTTTCACAATGAAAATAAACACAATAGTTCTCTACTCCTAAACTAAGCTAAGTCACATACATCTTCCCACCAGGGTCCCCGGAAGGGTAGACAGAAGTGTGTAAGGACTAAGGTGTACCCACACACTCACTGATGCCAAAGTGACAGACGGGGAATCCATCGCCGTTACTCAAGTACGACTGCGCATACTTCTTTGAATTGTCATATAAAACGTAGGGAGGTTTCCTCTTACTGTATTCCTTGCAGCTTATAAGCAGGTGGTGTGACTCATCGCTGTACTTAAGTTCAGAAAAACTCATTGTAATAATCTGCATTCGAATTTGCGTTGCATCTGTGTGTCGCAGGCGACTGCTCGAACCGCGCGGCCGTCACGGCTCTGTTCGTCCAAGTATTGTTTCCTATATCTTCTTTTCCCCATATACTGACCTGGACCGTTGACTGACCTGGCTGTGACCTGATTAAACGCCTCATATATTACGCCTTATATAATTAGCGAGGGGTTGCATCGTAATTGAGTTGTGATGTCGAGAACAGGCCCCTGAGGTTGTTAATATTATTTTACTATATAATATGTACTAGCTGTACCCTGGCACGCTTCGCTGTGGACATGTGACTGATGCAAAAAATAGATAAAAACAATACTTGATATTATAATATTATATTTTATATTATTTATATATAAAGCCGTGGTGGCCGAGTGGTTCGAGCAATTGCCTGCGACGCAAAGGTCGCAAGTTCGAATCCCGACTGTACCAATGAGTTTTTCTGAACTTAAGTACAGTGATTAGTCACACCACGAGCTTTACGGTGAAGGAAAACATCGAGAGGAAACCTACATACGTCTGAGAAGAAATTCAAAAGGCGTATGTATAGTCGTGCTTGAGTAACGGCGATGGACTCGCCATCTGTCACGTTGGCACCTTATATACCTATGGCGGAAAGTGGGTGTACTACCTATACACCTCTGCCTACCCCTTCGGGGACCCTTGTGGGAAGACGTGAGGATATTATATTATATATATTATACAATCTTTGATGCGGATTATATATCATGCTAAAATTTCAGCCCGATCGAGGCAAGAACTTTTTGAGTTTCTGAAGCGTACACAAACCAACATAACATTTTTATATACAAAGATAGTATAGCTTTGACAAATGTACATAAACACAACTATACTAATATTATTGGCACCCTTATGTGAAGGCGTGAGTGAGGATTTATTATTATTTCCTCGTGGATATACCCGCTTTTTCTGACATTTTCAGTTTTTCTTTAGTTCTGATAACATACATACATATCATCAAGTTGAACCTCTAACGGGGTAGGCTGAGAGTATAGAGCGCCAGTTCTCTCTAGACTTACATACCTCTTTCGCTTCGTCCAATCATCAGTATCTTCATACATGCCCGTCGGTTTGAAAATTTGTGATAAAGTAAAATACTGAATTAAAAATTTTTTTGTTTAGTTACGATATTCTTTTTCTGAATGAAAACCTTTTCTCAGTGAATAAAGATGCGTGTCTATTGCCCACGACAACGTGAAAATAAGGCGTTAGAGAGCAACAAACGGGACAAAATAATTTTTCTCGTTTTTTAATATTAGGCAGGAATGTCTAACAATGGTAGAGCTGGCCCAGTGGCCTTAGTAGTCACCTGCAAAATCAATTGCAGATTGGAACTTCAGCGGTCGGTATGAATGAGCTTAATATGAACTCCAAGTTGGTGAGAAACCCTGCAAACACTTGGGATGAAATTCGTATGCTTAGTCGTGCTTGAGTAACATCGACGGTGTTTTTTACCCCTTCCGAGACCCTTGTGGAAAAGAGTAATTCGCGAAATCCCTCCCAGTTTTCCACTACAGTCCCCTTGCTACCTAAGAAGTTCAATTTGGCGCTATTAGTTACAAAGACACCGACATATTGTGCAGAATGCGTGTGACAGATTTACGATGCTAAGGAATTTGTGGTACATTGCTGGGTCATCATTGGGTCAGCTTGGCACGTGTTTTGGCCACCGTTCATTGTATATGTATATCTTTGTTGTTAGAGCGCTGCGACGTAGGTTGAACAGAAATGTTAAACATTCCCGTACAATTATACGTTAACAAACCAATGTAATATTTCTCGTGAAGCCTACAGCTCCCGTATTGCCGGGTTGAGAGGATCGCCGTGCTAGTAGCAAGGTAGCAATTAACTTGCTCCTTCTTTTACTTAATTTATTTACCTCAGATAACAAGGTCCGTTAAAATTCAATAATTCTATACAAAATGTATGTAAGTCTAGAGAGAACTGGTGCTCTATACTCTCTGCCTACCCCGTTAAGGACTCGGCGTGATGATATGTATGTATGTATGTACAATACAAAATCTTCTTTACATTGTATAAAATAAAGTCGCTTTCGCTGTCTATTCGCTTAGATCTTTTAAACTTTTCCACGGATTTTAATGCAGTGCAGCAATAGATAGAGTAATTCAAGAGTACAGATAAGCCGATATATAGTAGTTTTGTAATATAATGTCGTGACAAACAAGGCGGCGCTCAATGCTGCGACGGCGCGCGCTGATGAACTTTAATGGTGAGTATCCTATGCAATATCAAACTGCGTTTTATTTATAGAATGTGTATGTGTTACTTCTCGATAATTATCGCTAATCAATAAAAGAACCTTATTATTATACTCGTAAACTGAATTACTCTTGTCTTTTGCTACGAACAGCCGTAGCGTTTGGACTACGGCGTAGCGCTACTACGCTCAATGCCCCCTTGGAGTCCAACCCTGACTGTTACGTGTGTCTGCAAACACGTATGGAAGGCTAACATGGCGGCAAGTCTGGAGTATTGTGAGATGACTGTTTGAATGAGTTTCTTATAATTGCATGTTTACTAATTAGAGTACTCGAAACCGACGAGCATGTATGAAGAGTCTGATGAATGTGGACGAAGCGAAAGAGGTATGTAAGTCTAGAGAGAACTGGCGCTCTATACTCTCTGCCTGCCCCGTTAGGGACTTGGCGTGCTGATATGTATGTCTGTACTAATTAGTGTAATTAGTTTATAGCCTACTAGCTGTCCCACCCAGCTTCGCTAGTGTGAAATCTAAAAACCACGGACCCAGTGGCGCCACCTTTAGGGTCCAAATGTGATTCTAAACCATTCTCGAATCCACCTGAAGAAACACAGAAAATTTCATTAAAATTGGTCCAGCCATTTACGATTCTATAAAAGACAGAAAACATTTTTTTTTATATATATATAGATACATAATAATCACGTCGAGTGCCTGACGGGAGAGGCCGAGAGAGTAGAACGCAGAAATAAATTATTTCTCTCTAGACTTACATACCTCATTCATAATTAAAAAGATTTGTGTACCTATATCTTTGTACGAGTAATAAATTTCCGGCATAGTAAAAGATATCGCTCTCAAATATGTTTTTTGTGTTCCGTTAAAGGTTTTATGTTATAGATTTCCGCTACAATATGATATGGCCTTATAAATCACAAAAATATTAATCGTTTGTTCCGTAGACGACGCACCATCACTACTTCCGCAGCCATTCTTGCTGCCATCTTTGCAAAATCGGCTAGAGTTTACAAAGTCGTCGCACAATTTATATGTCTACACAGAAATACCTTATTGTATACTTACATGGAGCCAAGGCTCGTAAGTACAGAAGATTGAGAGAAGAAAGATTGAGGAATCAGATGTAATTAGATGGAATTAGAAAGTGTCTGAAAGAATTTCTCCATTTGAAGAAGACCACATTTACACTTTACACATAAACGGATTTACCCTTTCGGAATTGTCCACGTTCCAACTACCTACATCGAATAGATCAAACACTGAAGATGGGAAGGACTAGAGATCTCGAAACAAACAAGCATGTATGAATGTGATTAAAGCGAAAGCGGTCTGCCGTCTTCAGAGAACTGACGCTCTAGTCCCCATATATTATTAGGTCTGACTGAATTACGCCTTTCTAATCGTCCACGAAGGGCTAAGGAGAGACGAGTAACCTTACACCCACTTTTCGCTAGAGATATATTTTAGGTGCCAACGTGACAAATGGCGAGTCCATCGCCGTTACTCAAGCACGACTATATCACACGGCTTTGAAATTATTCTCAAACGTATGCAGGATTCCTCTCGATGTTTTCCTTCGCCGTGCTTTGTTTGATCACTGTAATTAAGTTAGGAACATCTCGTTGATGCAGTCAGGGTTCAAACTTACAGTCTTTGAGTTTGTTTCTCTATTTGCTGTTGAGAGTATGTTTGAATTTGTTTTGAAACTATATTTTTACTATAATACAGACAAACATTATTCATAATCAAAATGCAATTCCCCTGCTCCGTTCAAGGTGCATGCTTGGAGTCAACAGATTAATTTTATAAACAACAAAGTTTAAACATTTGATTAAAACTAGAGTCGTGCAATTTCTTGCATAACCGGGCGATTCCATTACCGCTTAATTAAGGTGGAAATGTAATTTACTATGTTTTAAACTATCCGTCCCTGTGGCCTGCGCCGTATTATAATTAAACGGGCATTTTATTCTAAGCCGTTGTGGCCGAGTGGTTCGAGTAGTTGCCAAAGATCGCAAGTTCGAAACCCGACTGTACCAATGATTTTATACAGAAGATTAGTCACACTATGAGCTTTACAGTGGAGAAGAACATTGAGAGGAAACCAGCATACGTTTGAGAAGAAATTCAAAGGCGTATGTATATCCGTGCTTGAGTAACGGCGATGGACTCGCCATCTGTCACGTTGGCACTTAAAACATATGTCTGGCGGGAAATGGGGTACCTATACACCTCTGCCTAATATACTGATCCTGACCAACACTACTGATATAAATGCAAGGACGTTAAGTTTTACTTTAGAAACGGCGATGAAGTCGCTATCTGTCACGTGGGCACTTAAAAATATATATTGGGTGAAAATTGGGTAGTCTGTTTGCCTTAAGGGTGAAAATATTAAGTTCACGCGGGTCGACGAATTAGATTCCGACCACCGACCTGTTACCTTAGCGCTCTCCCCCCGACTAGGCCCCCCGGACTCAGGTCAGCCCCCGCCTCAGAAAAAGATAACAGACTGGAGAAAACTGGAGGAACTCCTCAAGTCCTCTTCATCTGTTCACTTAGATAGTATCCCGCCCCTCATAGAGTCGGCAGCCGAAACTCAAAAGGCGGTCGATTCCCTCACAGCTCACGTACAGTCAGCCGTGGACGCCTGTTCACGACAAGTTCCGGTGACGGAAGACCATCGCTGGAAACTTCCCGATGACGTGCGTGAAATGGTGACGGAAAAGAACGCCGCCCTCCGAGCGCATAGAGCTCACCCGACTGAAGCGAACCGCACCTTTCTGAGGTCACTCCAGCGCAATCTGAGACACCGCATGAAAGACCTGCGAGACGCTCGCTGGAACAAGTTCCTAGGGGAACTTGAACCGAGTCACTTGGCCTTTTGGCATCTCCAACGGAAACTTAAATCAGACAAAATTTCGTCTATGCCTCCACTCACTCGTCCAAATCAAGGGCCCGCCTTTGACGACGACGAGAAGTCCGAGTGCCTGGCCGACAGTCTCGAGGCTCAATGTACGCCCAGCACCTTGCCAGTAGATCAGCGCCACCTCAAGAAGGTGGACGCCGAGGTCGAAAGCAAACTATCCCACCCACCCTCCGAACACCCAGACCACCCTATCGCCCCAATCACGGTGGACGAAGTCCGGAAAGTGATCAAGGATCTTCACCCCAGGAAAGCCCCAGGTCCCGACGGGATCGCTAATAGAGTTATCAAACTCTTCTCCCCTTATCTCATAGTTTTGCTCACTGCCATCTTCAATGCAGCACTGAGCAACAACTTTTTCCCCCAATCCTGGAAAAGTGCAACGGTCATAGGTGTTCCCAAGCCAGGGAAACCCAAGACCGAAGCCTCCAGTTATCGCCCCATCAGTCTCCTCAACGTCCTTGGCAAGATTTACGAGAGACTTATCTACAATAGATTAAAGAGTTTTGCAGACTCTAAGAAAGTCATACCTGACCAACAGTTCGGTTTTCGAACCAAACACTCTTGTGTCCAACAAGTCCACCGTATAGTGGAAGACGTCAGTAGCGGCTTCCAACTCGGTTATACCACGGGTATGCTCCTCTTCGACGTGGCGAAGGCATTCGACAAGGTCTGGCACAACGGCTTAATATACAAGCTGTACCAGCTGGGCGTGCCGGACCGTCTAGTACGCATAGTACGGGACTTTTTGTCGAACCGCTCCTTCCGCTACAGAGTCGAGGGCACACTCTCTTCCCCCCATCCCATACGAGCAGGAGTCCCGCAAGGCTCAGTGCTCTCGCCACTCCTATTCACGCTTTATACTAGCGACATTCCCCTCCATAGACGAGTTAAAAGCGCTCTATTCGCCGATGATACGGCTATCTACTACAAAGGTAGAACTCCCGAGGGAATTCACGACAACCTCCAATCCGCGGTCACAGCCCTGGGGCGGTGGTTCCGGAAATGGAGAATTGAAGTGAACCCCACCAAAAGCGCAGCCATTCTATTCTGGAAAGGCCTCGAACGCCCACGGGTAGCCCCCATCACCCTCTTCGGCAAACCCATTCCATGGGAAGAAAAAGCCAAATACCTGGGTGTGATCCTCGATCAACGCCTTTCTTTCCGTCACCACGTAAAGGCGGTACGCGCGCGAGCCGCCTTCGCGCTCGGTAGACTTCACAGCATGTTGAATGCGCGAAGTAAACTCTCATTGAAATCCAAGGTGAGGATTTACACGACGTGCATTCGACCAATCATGACATATGCGGGTGTAGTGTTCGCACACACTAGCAAGTCAACACTTAACCCCCTGCAAGTGCTCCAAAGCCGGTTTCTCCGGAGAGCCACAGGTGCCCCGTGGTACATGCGTAATAGTCAACTCCACGTTGACCTCAAAGTCCCCACTATAAAACAGTTTTTGAAAAAACTGTCCAAACGTCATTTCGATTCTGCTGTAAATCACCCCAACCCCCTCGTCGTATCGGCCGCCCGATACACTCCTTCCCTTATCTCGAAGATAAGGCGTCCAAGACACGCCGTCATCGAACCGGATGACGACATAACGGTCCTCCAGGACGCCCGACAAAAACATACCAACACTACACAAAACCGACCACTGTTCCGTCCTCGCCGACGAGGCTCGACGCGAATAAGCCGTAATGTTCCCCCCCGACCCCCGCCGCAAACGCCGGCCCGCGCCGAGCCTGACGCGCAAATCCCGCCACCAAATAATATATAAATAAAATTAACAGTCCAGCCCAGCTCCCTAGCTCGCGATCCAGCAACGCCCTAAGCCGAGGTTCGTACCCCACAGGGGGTGCCCTTAGCTGTGTTGCTTAGTACTAAAGTGCCTGGCTGGAGGCCTAGGTCTCGCCATTGACCGGTTAAGTAGCAAAAGTTCCCGGAACTCACGCTACGAGAGACAATACAAAAAAAAAAAAAAAAAATTCACGCGGGTAAGTAAGGAAGTCACTAGGGGACATAGATAATCTTTATGTACGTATTTCTTCGTTGTGTGTGTATGTCACTAACCTACTCCTTAACGGCTGGACGTTTTTAAATGAAATGTTCTGTGTCTTCAGTTCGATTCGAGAATGGTTCAGCTTCACAATTGGACCCGATAGGTGGCGCTGCTATCGTGTTTCAGGAAATATTAACTTTTTCACCCGGGCGAAGCTGGGCGGGACAAGTAGTAAATAAATAAATTCCTGGTTAACAATCAAAGAGATGTGATTTAATATAAATCAACCCCCAAGGAGGGTTAACGAAAGGTAACAGGTAAATAAATTGTTTTCGATTTGCGGATCACAATTTAAACTTTTCGGAATAATTTATTGAAGGCACAACCTTTAAGATAAATGTAAGGTGAATTTATACAATATTTATTGTGGGGTTAAGCCAAGGGATCGTATTTTATATGTGCTGGCTTTTATTAGTATTGGAAGCCGACAAAGGCGTTTTTAAATACCTGGATCTACATAGTATAAAATAAAGTCGCTTCCCAGTGTCTATCTACGCTTTGATCTGTAAAACTACGCAACGGATTTTGATGCGGTTTTTTAATAGATAGAGGAAGGTTTATATGCATAATACATGCATAATATTGTCCAGAAGCTCTGATAATAGTAGAGATATCTAATTTGATGTCGTAGATAAAAACATTTTTGCACTTGCATTGCAAACGCTGGCTGAACCCTGCGAGATAGGTCATAATAATGTACTACAGTATTGTACACCTTAAAAAGGTCTACAAAAATGCGATGGTATATATTTATCTCTTAAGGATAACCCACTGTAACCATTTTAATCTTTTACATATTATTAGTAGGTAACTACATCGCAACCGTGCAAAGCCGGGGCGGGTCGCGGGTCTAACGGGATTTTCCGTTCACTATTGCACTAGTCGCAGCGTTATGGCATTGCTTCCGTTTCTGTGTTCTTTTTGTGTGTTCTTTGTTTCTGAGTCCACGGCTATGGCATACGAGCAACGCTCTAAGCCGAGGCTCTAACGCCACTGGGGGTGCCCTCAGCTGTTTGCTTAGCACATAAGAAGTGCCCGGCTAGACGTGGTCTTGCCATTGTTTGGTTAAGAAGCAAAAGTTCCCTGAATTTAAACCGTATTGGACGCAGGGACTACGACAAATAAATCTGAAATTAACATTTTGTCATCGAATTTCTTCTTAAGTGTATGCAGGTTTCGTATCGACGTTTTCCTTCACCGTCAAGCGCGTCGTGTGACTAATCACTGTACTTAAGTTCTTCAACACTCTTTGTGATGCAGGCAAAAACTTGAACCAATCGGCCACCACTATCTCGGCCAGAAAAATAACTACTAATATAATGTTTTCTTTTTATAATGTGAATAACATAGATAGAAATTTAGAGCTGTAAAGGTCAAAACTGAATACAAAGCAGACAGGTATCACCCACGCACCCTTTCTACAAACTTCAAAGCTCATATCTCCTTGAATAATTCATTGTTTATCCATAATTTGGAGCCATATATAAACGTTATTATATAGTTACTAGTTGTCCTGCCCAGCTTCGCTTGGGTGAAAAAATAAAAGCCACAGACCCAGTGGCGCCACCTATCGGGGTCAATTGTGAATCTAAATCATTCTCGAATCCACCTAAAGAATCTCGGAAAATTTCATTTAAATCGGTCCAGCCGTTTAAGATTATATAAAGGACAAACTGACAAACATTCATTTCATATATCTATACATTATATAATGTTACGAAAGTAGCTCTGTCTGCCCGTCGGTCAACTACGTTTTTACGCGTAAAATCCTACGATAATATTATTATAAAGTGAGCTGTGGTGGTTTTACGCGTAAAAACCTAAGCCAATAATATCATAAATTGAGCCGTCATAGCCGAGCGGTTCGATCAGTCACCTACAACATGACCATAGTATGTTCCAACCCCGAATGAGCCAATGAGTTTTTCTGAACTAAGCACAGTGATTAATCACACCACGAGCCTTACGATACAATGGAAACATCGAGAGGACACCTGCATACGTTCGAGAAGAACTTCGAAGGCGTATGTATAGTCGTGCTGGCACCTAAATATATCTCCGGCGAAAAGAAAGTGAGTTGAAAACTTAATTTTCAAGCAATTTCCTTAGTATAGATAATGCCATCCACGAAGACGCGCCCAACCAATATCTAGTCGAAGGGGTCGCGGTATGCGCGGAGTATGACCCGCGTCTATTAATTGTAGTGTGCGTGTGCACTCAAAGGTAATCAGTGTGTACCGACAACACTCAAACATTAGTGGAAGGTTGCACACTTACACTATAAACTGTAGGTAAGAATAGTGGGGCGCGTCTTCGTGGATAGCACTATCTAAACGTTATTATTATGATAAAGAGAGAATAGGAGAAAAGGATGTATCACATCGCGCTATGCTATTACGCTATTGCGCTAGGCTATTCGCGTAATAGCAGCTTTTTGTTTTGGAATTCCAACACATTAGTGTGTTTGTCTCGGATGGAAAAATGAGCTTTATTTGCACGGCGAATGGGTATTTAATGGATTGTTTAAGATACGATTAATGTTTTTTTTTTTTAATTTTTATTTATTTAATGAACACATATAACAATTATAGTGTAGCACATCTATAGTGTAGCTTCTCTCCGCCCAGTGTATGGATGAGAAAATATAAATGTACATAATCGCAGCGCCCTCTGTCGGATCCAATTGCGTATGTAAACAAACCATACATACATAGAAAATTCAAATTTCTTCTGATCGTGACTTGATATGACGTCACCCACTCACGTCAAAGTCAAACCACGATTTTGCAGCGTATGGTGCATAGAACAGAATAGTTATATATGACGGTACCATAGTTTAGTTTTCTCTATTTCCAGTAAAATCTGGACATTAATTAAATTATATTTAATACTAACAAAAGATAACGAGTGCCGTGATAGAGAAAATCAATAAAATAAAAAGATGTTCATTTTGACGACCGTCTGGTCTAGTGGTTAGAGCTCCTGATTGCGAAACTTGAGGTCGCGGGTTCGAATCCCGCTGAGGGCAGATATTTGTGTGATGAACACGAATATTTGTACGTTAGTCTTGGATGTCCTATGTATTTAAGTATATACCTATCTATATAAGTAAATATATCGTTGTCTAGTTACCATAACACAGGCTTTGCTTAATTTGGGACTAGGTCAATTTGTGTGGAATTTTATTGTCCCAGGTATTTATTTATTATTATTATTTGGGTATTGTGTGTGTGTGTGTGTAAGACATTCTGTGTGTAAGAGCATGTTCGCTTTAGGTTATATTATAGTGATGAATATTTTAAGATACATCAATATGTGATTGTACCCAGTACGGCTGCCGAGTTTTAGTTATTCCAAGCGCGCAAGCGACCCTGAAAAAATACATCCGAAAAGTCACATTCCTTATTTAAGTACCGCCTTACTTTGCGTATGTATGTATATTATTATTACGCTCATCATTCCCGTTTTACAAAGACTATTCAAAAACGTTCATAGAGTACAAAAGGCAGACACAAACGACATGGTTATAACAGGAGACATTTTGTACACTCGATGGCAAGATTATTGCAACATCAGACATACAATGGTTAGAAACTATAATATATTAAATTTTTTTCTTTTATTTACAATAACAACAATAAACAATATTTACAAAGAACAGTTGAAATTAACTACTCACAGATAAAATATTTGTCCCAAATCGCTATCCCGGGGCAACGTGCCAAGAAGACTAGCAGCATTGCCACGCTAGATAGCAATGCTGATTCTCTGAGCGAGATATGTTCCAGCCAGCCTGTCACGAGAGGTTTCGACTAGACGGTGCGAGACCTCTTTAAAAATATGGTGAGCCTCAGGACCCCAAGGCCCCAGAGTTTCAACCGTAAATGCAGCTGATATGTAACCTGACCCGAGACAGGCATACTTGCAGCGCTTGAGGCACTTCTGCTGAGCAGCAGCGGCGCCGGCCGCCACCGATGTGTCAGGAAGATGGGAAGGAGCCAGTGTATCGACACACGTAGCGTCCCACACTAAGGGCCGACCCATCCTCGCAGGGCCAGGACTCGCCATCTGGTACGTTAGCACCTAAAATATAGTTCTGGCAGAATGTGGATGTGTGGGTACTACCTATAGACCTCTGCCTATCCCTTCGGGGACCTTGTGGGAAGGCGTGAGGATATAATAAATATAATTTGTATTTTCCTCCTTATACCAATTTGCCTTTACAAAACACACAGTCGACCGGGGAGTGTTTTCGTAACACAAACACAGAATAAAAATGACAAATAGGTAACAATATTATACAGGTATAAAGTATGAATGTTCATAAATAACTGATGAAGGGGGGCAAAAATAAAGAGAGCCTAAGGAACTAGATTGTGAGTGACAGCGGAGTTTATGTACTTGTTTCATGATCAATGTCGACTGTATTATGTCGTAGGCAAAGTCGTAGTGGTTAGTTTGAATTCAAGATCGCAGATTCTAATCCGGTTTGTACGAATAAGTTTTTCTGAACTTAAGTACAGGGATTATTCATACAACGATTTTGACTACGAAAATCAGGAGATTATCTACGTACAATATATCCACATTTGAAAAGAAATACAAACATGTATGTACGACAAGCTCCCGCTCTTGTCCCCCGCCTCCCGACCCCGCTACCCGCTCCGGTAGAATATGTGATAATTATTCGAAGAAATCCTATTATGTTTGAATGTGTAGGGAAACGGTGACAGACTCGCATATAATATATCTTCACGCCTTCCCACAAGGGTCTCCGAAGGGGTAGATAAGTTGTAGCGACATGGGCACATAGCCTTCCTAGTGAACAGGTTATCTAATACAAAAAAAATATTAATCGGACTTGTATTTCCTGAAATTAGCACGTTTAAACAAACACACTCTATGAAACACTAGCGTAGCGTAGAGTACTAAATTGATAGTCTATGGTAAGTATAGGTATTAAGAAAACAAATTATTATTTTTTTACGTTCAATATATCATCGTTTCTTATCTCTGTTTCCACTGGTGTGGCTGAATAGAAAATGGCTTTTGTGTTATCGTGAAAATCAATAAAAAAACTGCTGAATGAGCGCCCACGTCACATTGTCCGCTAGTGTAAGGCACCCGACACACTAACGCACTTAGCGCAGAGTGTTAACAAGAGTCTAATGTGAACGTTTCTTTTGCTATTTATCGGATAAATGTAACCTACACAAAAAATACTCAAAGGAAAACAAAACAAAGGAATTCGTTTATTTGTAATAATAATATATTCTCACAACTTCCCATAAAGGTTCCCGAAGGGGTAGGTAGAGGTGTATGAGTAGTACCCACACACCCACTTTCTGCCAGAGAATATTCCATATATATATATATATATATATATATATATATATATATATATAGCCTCAGCCATCCATATCATATCCATATATTTTTATATAGCGTTTTCATACCCATAACATATTATATACGTAGAAACTCGCTGCAGTTAAAATTAACCAGCAACAAAACATTGATCGATATTAACAAGTAATATCAGACTTCATTCAAAATCTATTTTGATCCTGGCTGGCCTAAATCCCTCACGCGATTTAGGGTTACCAAGCGGCCAGTATGAACGGGACATAATTGGCTTTCCACCATTACAATTTCAAAAAGTAATTTTCAATATAAAATATATATTTTTTTTAAATCTACTGGAAACTTGCATACGTTTTGAGAAGAAATTCAAGGACGTATGTGTCATAGTCGTGCTTACATATATACGTCTCTGAATTTCGTCTCAAACATATATATATGCAAATCATCACGCCGAGTCCCTATTTAACGGTGTAGGCAGAGAATATAGAGCGCCAGTTCTCTCTAGACATACCTCTTTCGCTTCGTCCACATTCATTCGTCTCAAACGTAACACACCGTAAAGCTCGTGGAGTGATTTATCAATGTTATAAAGTTTAATAAAACCTTATGGACACAGTCGGGGTTTGAACTTGCATTCAAACGGATTCGAGTGGTCTACAACTCTTTGGGTGGTAGGCCATTCGAATCCGTCCACCACGGTCTAAAAAATTGCACCTTACTTTTTCTCCAGCTAAAAGGGAATTTTATTATACCACTTGGGTGTCAAAACAGCATGCGGTCCGCCTGATGGTAAGCGGCTACCGCCCCCTATGGACGCTTGCAACACCAGGGATATCACTCGCGCGTTGCCGACCCTGCAGGAATTTTTTCACCTCTGTTTTGGTTTCGTGTTTAGTTTCACCTCTACCTACCCCTGCGGGGATACGTGCAGGTAGGCAAAGATACTTCTTATACGGTGTCATTTGATAGCCTTGCTCCCAAGGACTACCATACTATAGTGAAAAAACGCGGAGTTCCTAACAAGATGTCGAACAACATTTACCAGCCGCCGACAGAATGAGTGATGATTTGGCAAGCGGGACGCACGCGCAAATTGGATGTTCTTGGGTACCGCCTACGAATACAAAAACCTTTCAGATTTTATTTTCATTATAATAATAATAATAATTCATTTATTTCAGATCAAAAATACATACATTAAAAATTCCAAATCAAATCAACAGTAAGGATAAGTAGGAAAATTATATATATATATCCTCACTTCTTCCCATAAGAGTCCCCGAAGGGGTAGGCAGAGGTGTATAGGTAATACCCACACACCCACTTTCCGCCAGAGGTATATTAGGTGCCAACGTGACAGATGGCGAGTCCATCGCCGTTACTCCAGCACGACTATACATACGCCTTTGAATTTCTTCTCAGACGTATGCAGGTTTCCTCTTGATTTTTTCCTTCGCCGTTCTGCTCGTGGTGACTAATCACTTCAGATAATAATAATAATAATTCATTTATTTCAGATCAAAAATCCATACATTAAAAATTCCAAATCAAATCAACATTAAGGATAAGTAGGAAAATTAATCAAAATAATCCATTCCAATTAATCAAACCTTACACATAAACCCACATTATAACTACACTATATATATGGTCCGCTAGCGTGCAGCATCCACCTCCTTAACATGGGCGAGTCCCACCGCTCCGCTAATACGCTGTGTAATTAATTTATTTTATATGTAACTAGCTGAGCCCGCGACGTCGTCGGCGTGGAATTTAACAAAAGCAAATATTGTTCAGTTTTTTAAATAAAATTACCCTAAGTTACTCCTTTTTACATCATCTATCTGCAAATGAAAGTTAAAACAAGGATCAAACAGACAGACAGAAAAAAAATACATGTTGTTATATGTACCGTGTATACATCCATATGCATTTAGTAAAAAGCTGTTATTTTAATGTTACAAACAGACACTGCTATTTTTTTTGTACAGATGTATGTAAAGAGATTATGTAAATATTAATTTGATCGCGGCTAAGCTTGAGTTTCTGTATATCTCAACACTATATCATAAAGATATAAAATATAGGTGATTAGAGAGAGATTACAAAAGTCTAAACTACTGAACCGATATGAAAACCGGATTTTTCATTAGATAGTTCGTTATTGAGGAAAGCTAAATAAGGGTTAACTTGTAATATGGTAACGATATATCCTTACAAATGTTATAAATGTGAATGTTATTGTAAATAGATATTATATAAAATGATTCTTCAAGGGACCCATCGGAATTTAAACTAGAATTATTAAATTTGCGTTTAACAACTCTGCTCTGACGTCTCTAAGAACATTTTAATATAATAAATTAACAAAAAAGCGTATTCTCGTAAAGTTTAATAAATTAATATGTTATTCTCAGTGAAGTGAATGACAGACAGACTAAAGACTACGTTTGTCGAGCGACATTTCGGAAGTGAAAGACGAAATGAAATTTCAACCTATATTTTGAAATACTGAGTATTCGTTCAACTTTGAATTTCTGTTTGTTTACCATATTAAATACAAAGTTCAAATCTTTGGGACACAGGCAAACGCCTTGTATGAGCAATTATTATCGACCGCTTCTGGAATATAATAAATAATCATATATTATCACGCCTTCCCACGAGAATAGGCAAAGGTGGGTAGTAACCACCGACTTTTCGCTTGACATTTCCGTTGCTCAATCCCAACCACACGTTTTTTTTTTATACAACTAGAGTGGCAAACAAGCATACGGGCCCACCTGATGGAAAACGGTTACCGCAGCCTATTTACGCGTGCAATACCGAAGTATCACTTGCGCGTTGCCACTCTGTGTTCGGAGAGTTATACTGTGTTGGCCGCACAATGGCTAATCCCTCTGCTGCCAACACAATATAACAATCCTCCCCCCTCCCCAAGGAGCTCATTACTGGAAACCTTATTCACCACGTAGGAACACAACACAAAAAAATGTGTTATTTGGCTACGGACTTCTATAAGGTGGAGGTCCTGCGGTATCATACGTCTTTTGTTCTCCTTGCTGCTCAGACGTATGCAGGTTTCCCTTCGATGTTTTCCGTCACCGTAAAGCTCGTAGTGTGATTAATCACTGTACTTAAGTTCAGAAAAAGTAAATGGATCACTCATTGAACAATTGTCACATTTTGTTATGCACCGTGAATATAGTAAGCAGGTAATTCATTATGCATAGACTTTTTATTTTATTTTGCAACGATCAACAGTAAATTGTGATGGGATACTTGCCTATCGTTGCAAATAGTAGTATAATTGAAATTTGTAAAATGGAGTTTCTGAATGGTACGGTAGGATAAGCAGTGCTCTTCCCGAGGGATTCTGGCGAGCGTGTGTATTCATGAATATGTATGGGGAATTGGAGTTACAATATTGTTTATTGACCTTGTAAATTTGATTTCAACAAGGTATTGTCAAATATTCAGATTCAATCTACTTAATGCAAGAACAAATTCTGTTTCTTATATCTAAATCCCTTGCGGGGTGGACCAACTGAATATATTTTATTTATATGTATTATTTATAAAAATCAAATAAAATTGGTGAAGGAAAACATCGAGAGGAAACCTGCATAGGTCTGAGAAGAAATTCAAAGGCGTATGTATAGTCGTGCTTGAGTAACGGCGATGGACTCGCCATCTGTCACGTTGGCACCTAATATACCTCTGGCGGAAAGTGGGTGTGTGGGTATTACCTATACACCTCTGCCTACCCCTTCGGGGACCCTTGTGGGAAGGCGTGAGGATATTATTATTTATTATTATAAATAAAATACTTAGGTATGACGTTTTCTTAATCCATAAACCCCTTCATGTATGGGAAAGAGACTGAAAAATGTGGTTGGAGTTGAAAGACTTCAAAGCGAAGACTATCCGTCTAGAGAACTTGCGCTCTACTCCCTCTGCCTACCCAGTACCCAGTAAGGAATAAAGTGATAGTGGCATTCATACCTTCAGGTATACAAGGATGAGTACGAAAGATTAAGATAATGGCATAAAATTTTTAATAATAAATATTAGGAGCCGTTGTGGCTCGAGCCTGCAACACAAAGATGGAAAATTAGAATTCCAACTGTACCAATGAGTCTTTCTGAACTTAAGTGCCTAAGCTTAAGAGTCCATCGCCTTTTCTCAAGCACGACTATTCATACGCCTTTAAATTGCTTCTCAGACGTATGCAGGCTTCCTCTCGATGTTTTCCTTCACCGTAAAGCTCGTCATTTTACTAATAACTGTACTTAAGTTCAGAAAAATTTTGACATAAGTACTTTAATCCCAAAAAGAACAAAATCTTCCTCATGGGATCATAGCCTTGGAGTTTGAAATTGAGCCATGAAAAAATTGAGCTATAGCTTTAAGAAGGGTGCGAAAAGATTCCTGCAGAGTCGGCAGCGCGCGAGAGATACCCCTGGTATTACAAGCGTCCATAGCCGGCGGTTACCGCTTACCATCAGGCGGACCGCATGTTTGTTAGCCACCCGTGTGGTATAAATAAAGCCGTTCAACAGCGGATAACAACGAACGATGCATCTTCTCGCAATTTCTTCATGCTTATTCAATTTGAACATAATTCAGCGCTGAAATGTAGAACAAAATATTACAGACTGTAGGCACAGAGCCAGAATAAACGTAAATAATAACTAGCCAGTTGTTACTCTCTTTAGAGGGCTTGAAGACAGGCGACAGGTGATCATAGTCATGTTTGCACTTCAGACAGGGCAGATATGTAATAGCACCCAAGTGTCGAGGGTATTGAGTCGCTGCCTCTCAAGGTCGGCTTTATCAAGTCTAATTTCCTCTAAATTATTGGCTGGACTGGTCGTCTTAAGATCTATAAGTCGTCTTAAAATCATCATACATATCATCCCGCCGAATCCCTAGGCATAGAGAATAGAGCGCCATTTCTCTCTAGGCTTGCATACCTCTTTCGCTTCGTCCACATTCATCAGTCTCTTCATACATGCTCGCCGGTTTCGAGTACTCTTGTCATTCGTATACATATTTATACTGGCACCTAATATACCTCTGGCGGAAAGTGGGTGTGTGGGTATTACCTATACACCTCTGCCTACCCCTTCGGGGACCCTTGTGGGAAGGCGTGAGGATATAATAATAATAATAATATTTATACCATTCCAAGAAAGGCAGGGCAGAGGGATAAAGTCACTCACAATGAGAGATGATGAGTTTGTCGTTGACTTAGGAGACTTTATCAGAATATTTTTTTCCACAAAACTATCCTAGGCCTGTTTATACGTACATCAGCAGTCTGATGTCTGTTGCGACTACATCTTGACCTTTTCGAGAAGGGCAGGGCAGTTATAGCGCCCACATCTCGAGGTGTTGAGTTCTGTCGCCGCCGTAAGAGGCAATACTGCTTTATCAAATCTGTTTGTATTTAGAACCATTCAAGTTGTTCATACAACGATGATATTTCATATGCCTGTTGCCATACAATGCAATGCTTGCAAATTGTCTAGTCAATGAATAAACACACGTCACAAAATAATATTTATCCGATTTGTGTGCACAGCCCATGTGTACAGTCAGGGTCGAAATTTAACTCTTGATCCGTTATTATATTATATTATAAATATTAAAGTTTGTGACGATATTCGTTACTCAGTCACGCTGGAACGGAATCGGATGAAGTTTATTAGCTGGATTTACACAAAGGATATGTTTACTGTAGAGAAAACAACACATGAAATCGAATTTTACGCAGGTGAAAGTTGCGAGGCACTGCCAATATATATGTTACGTACACATGAATAATACCCGATAAGCATCTGAGACAAAACGACAAAGATAACGAAAATAGCGACACAAATAAAAAATAAATAAAAGAAACTAATTGTCTAATATTATAAGTATAACCCTTAGCGGATGCTATTGCCATCTAGGCGTACTTCCTACCCTTTAAAGCGTGCGTCTTATCATATAAAGAAATATATTATAGAAACTTTGCAATTCCCGAGATCGCTATCATTCGAGTGCGCGACTGTACGCGCGGCTTGGCTTTGATCCAGCTTTGATGTCGCCAAAACACTCGACTGACGTTCATAATTCAAAACCTAGGAAATGGATTTCTAGTGATTTTATTGTTCTTTTTATATATTTTTAGCAAATAAAATAAATTTATTATTATACCAATTATAGTGAAGATGATGTTTATATGTTTATGTGGCCGAGCTGAGCAAAGATTGCAAGTTCTGACTGACTGTACCTATAAGTTTTTCTGAACTTAAGTACAGTGACACTATGAGCCTTACGGTGGGTACGGTTGAGTAACGGATGTACTCGCCATCTGATAAGTCTTTGAATTTCTTCTTAAACTTAACACAGGTTTCATCTCGATGTCTTTTCCACATCGCAGAGTTCTTGATGTGACAAATTAATGTACTTAAGCCCAGAAAAATTACTTGATACAGTCAAGACCCGAACTTGCAATCTTTGCTGCAGTCGAATCACTCGGCCACCACGGATCTAGTTCAGTCTTCAAGTACATTGCGTTTTTCTGGGCACGCGAGTAATATGGTGTTGCAAGCAACCATAGTCTGCGATCAAAGCTTACGATCAAACGCAGGTTTGCTCGTCACTTTCGAGCTATACAATATTAAAATACAAATATATATTTATATATAATTATATAATAAATAATATATCCTCACGCCTTCCCACAAGGGTCCCCGAAGGGGTAGGCAGAGGTGTTTAGGTAATACCCACACACCCACTTTCCGCCAGAGGTATATTAGGTGCCAACGTGACAGATGGCGAGTCCATCGCCGTTACTCAAGCACGACTATACATACGCTTTTGAATCCTGACTTCTCAGATGCAGGTTTCCTCTCGATATTTTCCTTCACCGTAAAGCTCGTGGTGTGACTAATCACTGTAGTTAACACTGTACTGTACATGTAACTTATATTTATATATACTTCTTTGCAGGCGGGTATATCTTTATATATATAATTCTTCTGTGAGTGTGTATGTCACTGAACTCCTCCTAAACGCCTGGACCGATTTTAATGAATTTTTTTGTGTGTGTTCAAGGGGATCTGGGAATGGTTTAGATTGGACCCGATAGGTGGCGCCACCATCTTTTTTTTTTCACCCGAGCGAAGCTGGGCGGGACAACTAGTATTATATAATATTATAATACTTGTCATATTCTCAGATCAAATCGATCGGACTCTCAAGGACGGGAACGTTAAGAGTAGGTACTCGAAACCGACGAGCATGTATGAGGAGACTGATGAATGTGGACGAAGCGAAAGAGGTATGAAAGTCTAAAGAGAACTGGCGCTCTATACTCTCTGCCTACCCTGTTAGGGCGTTAGTGGCGCGATGATATGTATGTATGTATATATTCTCAGCTCTTCCAACTTCTATCAGCTCATCAAAACACATAACCACACTGTAATGTGTAGTGTGTGTATTAGGCGCCTTCATAACCAAAGTGCACTGTTCCAATTGACGTCAGCGCATAAAAATCCAACCAGAATACTCGACCGTGACTCCAACCCATCCATCTAAATGTAGCTTGAAAACGTACAAGTTTATCATACCGAACTATCAGGTAAATTGTTTGGTACAAGGATTATGTTGCAGTTTTAGAAACAGTACTCCAAAATGTAGATCCAAATAACACGATAAACGTGAATATTTCTGGGGATGGTTCTACGTATAATAAATAAATATAATAATGCTTCCCCACAAGGGTCCCCGAAAGGGTTGGTAGAGGTGTATTGGCAGGCAGCATAGCGAGTCCGTCATCGTTATCCAAGCACGACTGTACATACGCCTCTGAATTGCTTCTCATATGTATGCAGGTTTCCTCACGTTGTTTTCCTTCACCGTGAAGCTTTCGATGTGACTTATTACTGTACATAAGGTCAGAAAAGCTCATTAGTACAGTCGGGACTCGTACTAATGTCTCGTCTGTCGGGACTCGTACTTCGGCCACCACGACAACTTTTTTTTTAAATTAATAATCGATATAGATCTATTTCTTCTGTACGTCTGTCTCACAGGACCCGCGAATGGATAGGCAGAAGCGCTATTTTGCTATACCGAAGTATCACTTGCGCGTTGCCACTCTCGGAGAGTTATACTGTATTGGCAGCATAATGGGACTTATCCCCTATACTGCCAAACCCAATATGACAATCCTCCCCCATCCCGAAGGAGCTCATTACTGGAAACCTTATGCACACAACACAATAAATTGTGTCATTTGGCTACGGCCTTCTATAAGGTGGAGGTCCTGCCCCAGTCGGGCAGCTCCAAATTCGATCGCGAAACCCGTTATGCCCTACCTCTATTATTATTTCCATGAAAGCTACTGTCCATATCAATAACATTAGCATGATCCAAATGAATAGATAAAGTGCCGCGATAACTCCATTATTGTATAAACCCCGATCCATCTATCTCGTACTACATTACCGCTGAGCTATAGAGTCGTAATAGACAAGTATGTACATAAAGCCGTGGTGGCCGAGTGGATCAAGTTCGCCTACAACGCAAATGATGCAAGTTCAAATCTTGACCACAATTCAGTTTTTTCTGAAATGATGTACAGTGATTAATAAATATCTTTACGGTGAAGGAAACATCTGGAAACGCATACGTATTAACGTTACGCTTAATATATATGCGGAAAAAAGGATTGTTATTCGTATTACACCTCTGCCTACCCTTTTGGGGAGATTTGTGAGAAGGCATGAAGATATACATACAAATATTTATTCCGCCAACTAAGAAATTTTATCAAAGTCCAAATGACAAATTATTCTTTAAAATAAATTGATCTGGTTTACTATCACGTTGTAAAAATAGTGGTTAATTTGAAGACGACCTCATTTAATGACAAGAGCATTTTACGCTGCTTGTTATCCATATAAATAACGGAGGTTGGAAGTTCCATAGGCGAAGCTCGAAGTTTCTTACCTCTCATTGTGGTCGGATAACAACGACCGAAATTAATTGTGAGGAAAACAAAGCCACTTTAGATTGTCAAGCAAACTTGGTTAATATGTTTAACGGTATATGGACTAGTCTTCTACGGGACTGTTAAGTGAGAAATGAAAGGCAGCTTCCTCTATTCCTCGTAAAATTATTCAAAAATCGTATGAAGATCGAGCTACACTGATATGGTGGCCGATATCTGTCTCGAGGGTAGCCTAAAAATATATCCATAATCTAAAAGATATTAGAATTCTAGAAAGAACTGGCACTCTATTATCTGTGCTTACCCCGGGGACTCTTTTACACCCTCATTTTACTGGAATATTTTAGGTGCCATCATGACAGATTTGGCCTTTAATAATAATAATAATAATGATAAAATAAAATATATTTATTTCAGGCACTTGGCCCATAACAAAATGGCTTGCTTTGAATTGCTTCTCAAACGTATGCAGGTTTCCTCTCGATGTTTTCCTTCACCGTAAAGCTCGTGGTGTGAAGTTCAGAAAAACTTATTGGTACAGTCAACTACTCAAACTACTTAGCCACCACGGCTTTTAAGAAATAAGATATATTTTAGTCCAAAAAAAAATCTAATAAAATTTTACACAGTTTAAACACAGCGGGACACAGCAGAGGCTGTTAATTATTCACGCAGATATAAACGTTATTGGCAATAGACGGATTGCATAAAGAGGATGTTAATGGCTTATTTGTGGACAATGGATGAATGATTACTGTTGGGATTAATGTAAATTTTATGAGCATATATTTCGTATTTATTAGATACCCTATTGTTGGAACATCGTCCCGGGCATCGATTTCCTATTTTCGCAGAAATCTTGAATCACTCTATCAATTCATGAAAGCCGCATTAAAATCCGTTGCGCAGTTTATAAGATACAGGCATATAAATAGTGCCATCCACGAAGAAGTACAAGTTTCCGAAACGCAATAGATAGAGTGATTCAAGCAGAAGGTTTATAAATATATATGAGACATGTTGGCCGAGTGGTATATATAGTTGCCTTAAACACAAATATTGCAAGTTTCTCAGAACTTAAGTACACTTATATTAGTTACACGAGCTTTACGGTGAAGAAAACGTCGAGAGGAAACCTGCATACTTTTCAGATGAAATTCAAAGGCTTGTGTATAGTCGTGCTTGAGTCCAGAAAAACTCATTGGTACAGTCAGGATTACAGCTTGCAATCTTTGTGTTGAAGCCGACTGCTCGAACCAGCCATCACGGCTTTTTATTAAGTAAGTATTGAGCGAAAAATCCGATTAAAAACGGGTGAAGCAGTGGGAACTGCTACTATACCATAAACCCGATAACATATTTATATTTGCGCATACGTCAAGCCAATATCCTTACAACAGGAGCACTCCAGCTTAATGTACTGGATCTAAGCAGATGCCAGGATCAGCTTACAGCTCTATACAAGCGAAGAGAGCTTACGTGCCAATATTATTTGAACGTATTTTTTAACATTGTTGTACTTATAATTAGACTAGCTGTGCCCGCGACTTCGTCCGTGCGGAAAAGTGATATTAAGCAGTATTTTTTTTACCCCCTTAAGGGTGAAATTTTTACAAACTGAATGTAATATTAATTTATATGTAATCAAGAGCCTAAAAAATTAGTTTCAAGCTTCTAGCTCCAAAAATGGCGAAACTTTCATACAACCTTTAAACCCCTATTTCAACCCTTTAAAACCCTTTTTCGCATTAAAAAGTAGCCTATGTCCTTCCTCAAGCTCTAGGCTATATCTGTACCAAATTTCATTTAAATCGGTTCAGTAGTTTAGGCGTGAAAAGGTAACAGACAGACAGACAGAGTTACTTTCGCATTTATAATATTATATAAGTAGGGATTAGACAGTGTTGCAAAGCTGTGTTAGGAGTTTTGCTTTTCATATGTATACTAGCAGCCAGTGCGCTGCGTTCGTATAGAAAAAATAACAAGTGATTGTGGACCTAAACATTACTTAGGAAATCACACAAAAAAACATCAAATTCAGCCTACATCCAGCCTAGATCCATGTAAGGGGGCCTGAGGATATATAATATATCACATTATTTAGTTTACAGTTATTTAATTCAACAGTTTTTTATATATTTCTATTTAAAGGCTGCCTATTATTGTGCCTATTACATGTTGTTCTCTGTTTTTGTCATCCCATTTGTTTTATAGATGTGTGTGTGTACAATAAAGAATATTATTATTATTATACAGTTAATTCCAAAGTATTAAAATTTTAACCAACATTATTAAATATCAATTTGCTAGGCCGACTATACTTTGAACGTTGCTAAGGATATTTTTCGAGCATAATTATGCAAAATTATTCACTTCTATGTAAATATTACGATGGCTTCCGCTGTTATCGATATTACGATGCTTACTAGGTTCGAGTTTTTGTAAACTTGTCACGAATGGGACCAGTTTAGCGAGGGCGATGAAGATTATCGACGCAATTTGCACAATAATTTGTGGTGATAAGGTCGACATTTGATTGTGATATCTCTTTAGTTTTTCCGAAATTAATTATCGTGGTGATGGATGCGAACGAATGTTCCTTTGTTCTTCCTTTTAAATGCTACAAAGTCATTCACTATAACTCTTCGTAATCAAAACATGGTAGTTGGCTTTTGACTACCTTACAGATAAATCTACGAAGACGTGCCCCACCAATTTCTAGTCAAGGGGGTCGTGGAATATGGAGCATATGACCCCAGTCTATTAATTGTAGTGTGCGTGTGCACTCATAGGTAATCAGTGTGTACCGATAATACTCAAACATTAGTGGATAGTTGCATAATTATTACAATAAATTATGAGGAAGAATGACACTAGCTATTAGTTCTATGTTTGAGCCATCGCTATGGCGCTCATTAGGGGAGGCCTATGTCCAGCAGTGGACTAGAGTGGGCTGATGATGATGATGATGATGATGAGCCATCGTCGCCGAGTGACGCGAGTTTGCAACACGATGCTTGCAAGTTCGAATCCCTGACTGCAATGAGTTTTAACTGACCTTATGCACCTACAACGATTAATCACCACGAGCTTTACGGTGAAGGAAAACATCGAGAGGAAACCTACATACGTCTGAGTAGTAACTCAAAGATGTATGTGTAGTGTAGTTGTTCTTGATAAAATTGCGATGGACTCGCCATCTGTCACGGTGACATCTAAATATTTATCTCCGGTTTAAATTGAGACTAGGTTACTACGTGGTTACTACCGTGTCGTAAGACGATTTGTGAAAGTAGATATTTTTAATATATACGACTAAAGGACGTATATCTATGTAATGAATATTATATTTAAGCGAAACAACATAATATTTGACGCAAGCAAAGGTGTGGTTGGTGGATTTAAGTCATCAGTATTGTGCTTAAGGAAATGCAAGACAAGTGTGCAGTTAATCTAAGTTTAAGTAAAAAAAATGATAGCGATTGAAGTAAACTTTTTCATTGTGGAGCCCGTCGGCTTTATAATATATACGGCTACATAAAATCCAGCATAAATCACCAGCATTCGTCCGCTAATTAAATAATTAAAACTTCCACCATAAAAACAAGGCACCAAAAAGGTTGGAATATTGTCTAATTTGCTAAAAATACTTTGGTAAACTTTTATATTTGCGGCAATAGACAGCAAAAGTTTACAAACAACTGGCAAGCAACACAGATTAAAAATCAAAATGACAGAGACATTTTTCTCACTTTTGCTTTTAACATCAGGCTTCCTTTTGTTATTAGAGCCTAATTAATCTATTTCTTTGCCTAAAAGTTCTTTTAAAACTCCTTAAATATTTCCATTAGCACACTAATTACCGCTGAATTTGAAAAACTGTTGCTCTCAAAGAGAATATTTTAAAAGTAATTTTAATTAAGTGAAATAAAGTACATACTGAAAGTGCTGAACTTGCAGTTTCAGTACTTTATTTCACCTGAACCGTAATATTTATGGTACAATATGTACAACCTTACGCCTTCCCATAAGGGTCTCCGAAGGTATAGGCAGAGGTGTATAGGTAGTATCCACACACCCACTTTCCGCTAGAGATATATTTTAGGTGCCAACGTGACAGATGGCGAGTCCATAGCCGTTACTCAAGCTCGACTGACTATACACGTACGTCTTCGAATTTCTTTTCAAACAGATACTGGTTTCCTCTTGACATTTATATATATCCTCACGCCTTCCCACAAGGGTCCCCGAAGGGATAAGCAGAGGTGTGTAGGTAATACCCATGCACCCACTTTCCGCCAGAGATATATTTTAGGTGCCAACGTGATATATGGCGAGTCCATCGCCGTAAAGCTCGGGGTGTGCCTAATCTCTGTACTTAAGTTGAGAAAAACTCATTGGTTCAGTCGGGATTTGAAATTGCAATCACTCGGCCACCACGACACACGCCGTGTATGTCATATAGACATATCATCACACCGAGTTCCTAACGGGGTCGGCAGAGAGAGTAGAGCGCCAGTTCTCTCTACTCTTCCTCCATGCTCAGCGGTTCCACCGATCGATTTGATCCAGGTAGTTGGATCGTGGTCTTCCTCTGCCTCTTCTTGGACACACTTCCGCTTTGTATATCTGTTTCGTCAATCTTTCTTCACTCATCCTTTCTATATTCCCAAACTAACGTATGCCTTTCTTCATCTTTGCCATCACGACCTCGTTCTCACTATATACATATATGTATAGATATTATACCTTCAAATGTGTATGAAGACGTTTTGCCAAAAGAAAAAATATAAGTATGTATATTTTTTCTCAAGCACGACTGTACTTTGAATTTCCTCTCAAACGTTTTCCTGTTTGCTTCCACCGTAAAGTTCGCGGAGTGATTAATTACTGTAATTAAGCTCAGAAAAAACTCAGTCCGGATTCAAACTTGCAATCTGTGCTTTGCAGGCGTATAGTCCACCTACGCTATATTAATAAATAAACGAACTCTTTATTTTGGGCCATAGTTATAAGCGGTTCGAGCCCGCAGCAAATATTTTCTTAAGTGCTTATTTCTATGTTGTACATTTAAGAATAAGTATATGAGTCGCTGTACTTACACACTGTATACACATGCTTTGCTGAGAGTTCATAAAATTTCAGTGTTACCAGAATATTTAATATATTTTTATAAAAGAAAAAGTTGCCAAGACAATTGCCTCCTATAGCCTTGTATTATGGAGTACATACATAACAGGCAATTTTTTGCAACTTTTTCTTTACATTACAGTACGGCAATTTTTTTGCATCTTTGCCTTTCTAAAAAATATATTTAATATTCTGGTAGCACTGAAATTCTATGAACTCTCAACAAAGTATGTGCTATGAAAACAACAACAAATATAATAATAAAAATACTATGAAATGTAACAAAAGGCCAGAATTCTTCTCGAGAAAAAAGTAAAGATAAAATCAATTAGTTACTTGCTGCTAAATACCAAAAGGAAAGTAAACTCGAAATAATGCTCCTTCTTATGTTGTAAATAACTCTTGCCCGACCGATTTAACGATCGATTTAATTCAGTAAAGTTATTTAGAATGTCCGCCACGCATTACGCATTGATTCATAACTGCTAGTGCTTCAAAAGAAAAACACAAAATATAAAAACATCGCCGTTGTATTTATGGTTATAGCGCAATAAAAAAGTTTTCGCGTAAAGTGCTCAACTTATTCGTATTTCGAATTCACCCTTCCATTCTCATTGGCACATAAAATGATATTGTGGTTAATTATTTGCTTTTTAGGGTCAGATATTATTCTATAAACAATATTTTCTTTACAAACGTCTGATGATTAACGCTATTATTATTACACTCTTTGCATAAAAATGAACACAAAGAAGTTTTCTATTTTGAAATTCAGTTTCAAAAGTTGGTATACATTATTACATGATTTGCATAGCGAAGCGTTCTATTTTTAAATTCAACTTCATACAAATTTGGAGGATTATTATTTTTAGATAAATCTAGACTTTGAAGTCAGCAGTAAAATTATCAAGAGTCATAAATGAATAAAAGCACTTTAAATATTGGGCAAGCTCAAAGCACTTTGTGTACAACTACAAACAGACAATTTACTTTAAAAAGATATCAAATATTCTTTATTTAAAAAAAGAACATTGTGTGTCAGTTTTATACAATTTCTCTTGTATTTCATACGATCAATAATAACTCTGCAAACTTCAACGCGATATTCTGTGTCGTTTGTATTGGAATGTTGGCATGACGGATAATTGCATAGATGCAAGCAAATTTCGACTTTGATGAACCTTTTCTTATCCCAACTGCACAACATATTTAATAGTCTGGACTAAAGACTACAATAGTATAAATCTGGACATAGAACGAATGAGTGATGAAAGATATACTATGACAGACATACAAAGCTAATGTGTCTAGAAGAAGCCGAGGAAAATGACTTTCCTAATGCCAAGATCAACATTGATCAAACCGTGAAGGATTTTAAGTCATTGGACGAGAAACGCCTGCATCTAGAGATTGACGTATGTGGATAAAACGAGTGTACCCAGACTAAATACACTTTGGAGTATACTAGCGCACAGTTCTCTTAATTGTATTAAATTGCTTTTAAATGATTGCATTGCAGTTTTAGTTAGTTAAAAGGTATGCATAATTTTGTAAACACCTAGGAAAAAATCGCATGCCAATATTATGTGTAAATAACTATGTGCACTAATAATAATAGATCCTCACGCTTTCCCACAAGGGTCCCCGAAGGGGTAGGCAGAGGTGTATAGGTAATAGCCACACACCCACTTTCCGCCAGAGGTATATTAGGTGCCAACGTGCAGATGGCGAGTCCATCGCCGTTACTCAAGCACGACTATACATACGCCTTTGAATTTCTTCTCAGACGTATGCAGGTTTCCTCTCGATGTTTTCCTTCACCGTAAAGCTCGTGGTGTGACTAATCACTGTACTTAAGTTAAAAAAACTCATTGGTACAGTCGGGATTCGAACTTGCGACCTTTACGTCGCAGGCAACTGCTCGAACCACTCGGCCACCACGGCTTTGTACACTAATACATCACATTATATAACTAACCGTATACTGGCGAATAAATTATTTCACATTATTTACATACATCACGCCGAGTCCCTAACGGGGTGAGCAGAGAGCGCAAGTGCCTCTAGACCTATATACCTCTATCGCTTCGTCTACATTCATCAGTCTCTTCATACATGCTCGTCGGTTTCGAGTTCTCTTGACATTCCCATCCTTGAGTATTCGATCTAGGTATATGGAACGTAGTCTTCCTCTGCCTCTTCTTGCATACACTTTCGCTTTGTATATCTGTTTCGTCAATCTTTCTTCACTCATTATTTCTTTATGTCCAAACCGACGTAACATTTCATAATACTACTGTGTGGAGAACGGCCTGATTTTTATTATGATGGCAAAGAGCTATAGTGGCAGAGTGGTTTGGGTAGATCTGCGATATCAAGATTGCTGGTTCCAACCTTTTCTATACGTCCAAACCAACGCAACATTATTTTATAATCTTTACAATCACATCCTCGTCCGACACTCGTCGGACGACAGTTGTTCTGCGAATTCCTTCAATCTCTGAACACTGAATACTATCGACGGTTCGTGTAAGTATTGAAATATACCGCAGACTAAAACGCGACCAAAGCATGCGAAATGCGAAAGTTATTATGATTTTAATTAGTCAGTCTAGAGAGAACTGGCGCCCTGTACTCTCTGCCTACCCCGTTAGGGGCTCGGCGTGATGGCATGTATGTATGTATTAAGATTTTTCTTCTTTTTCACTTCTTTCAATTTCTTCTTTCACGCAAAAACTTCTGTATGAATTTGGTTCAAATTCGGTACAGAGATGGAGGATAAAAAACTGCGAATGAAATCTAAAAGTTACGCGGTTGAAACGGCAGCCATAGCTAATATAGATACGCTGCAGAGCAAATCCTTGCCAAGAAATCTGACAGCATTACCCTGCTACATAAGCAAAACTGTAGTTCGAATCTCAGAGTAAGATACCTTAGATGCTTTGTAAGCCTATAAAAAACCACTCCTGATAATATCTCGGTGGAAATTAACATGTAAATTGGTTCCTTTGGTTGTTTACGCATTATCAACCACTTACAGGAGCCTCAGAAAAGAAAGGAAAATATTACTTGGTCAACTAGGTACTTTTTTAAAACGGTCTGTATTGAAAACAAAAAGAAACAATGAAATAATATGTATATATGTTCACGTCTTCTTACAAAGGTCCCCGAATGGGAAGGCAGAGGCGTATATTACCTACACACCCACTTTCCGCCAGAGATATATTATAGGTGCCAACGTAACAGCTGGCGAGTCCATCGCCTTTTCTCAAGCACAACTGTACACACGACTTTGAATATTCTCTCAACGTATGCAGGTTTCGTCTCAATAATTTCATTCACCGTGAAGCTCATGGTTGGCGACTAAATATAATCTCTATAAAATATTATTCTATAGCTATTATTAGACCCGGTACAGATATTAATGTGATTCTCAAGACAGCCATATATATCGGACTTAATCACAATATTTCCGCCGCTACAATTGTCTCGTTAGTCTTTGTGCTGACATTAATAATAAATTCTTAATTCAACGCTTTGGAAACAGAATCTAAACGGTGATTGGTCTAGCATGACTAGCAGTACCTCCACCTCACAGAAACTGTCAAATGGCACTGCTTCCGGGAAGTGTATTCCTGTCGTGAATAAGGGTTCCATATATCCGCCTGCAATGTAATGCAGCAAATGCAATGACAGACGTTCGATATTTAAACTGCTCATCATAAGGTCTAAATAATGTAACGATTTTTTTAACGAAATATGTCCCATATATATGTCTTGCCTTATGGTGAGAAGTAAAGGACGCATATGAATCCTTGCCACACCATCACTGACCTCCAATAAGAATTAAGGATTGTCTTCAATGGAGACAATCAAGTTAAAATACTTTACACCTCAAATAATAGGGGGTAGTCAGAGGTGTATAGGTAAACCCACACACCCACTTTCCGCCCAATTAATTTCTCAACAAAAATAATTATATACTTATAGAATAGACTCATCAGTTGACACTTAAATTTAACAACATAGACATAGACATTTTAATCACGCCGAGTCACTCACGGGTAGCCAGAGAGAGTAGAGCGCGAGTTCTCAATAGACTTTTTTTCCCGACCGTAATATAAAACTCATTATTTTGATGTAACGATGAAATAATTAAGCTATGATTACAATCTGTAACTCCAGTGTTATTTTGGTAAAATAAATTTTGGATTCCTCGCTTGCTTGCTTTGGTAAGTCGTGAGAGAGAGGATGACATATTTTAGCAAGTCAAATAAGTATGGAGACGTCTCTAGATATAACTTTAAAGATAAGCGCTTATTCGTGTCCCCATTGTTAGTTTGTCAACTGAGTTGGTGTTTTCATGGATGTGGAAAATAACTTATTTACCTGTAACGTTTATTTATTTACAATAACAACAATTAACAATATTAACAAAAAAAAGGTCAGGTCAAGAGTACCCTAAACCGAAGAGCATGTATGAAGAGAATAATGAAAGTGGACGAAGCGAAAGAAGTATGTAAGGATCGTAGCAAGTTGAAAGAAGTGGTCTCTACCTACCCCTACGGGAAAGAGGCGTGATTATATGTATGTATGTATGCCTTAAAGATGTCATTACAATCGGTGGATCGGTATATGAAATTAGTGTTCTGTAGTGTTAGTTCAAGACACGTAAACTCACTATCAGCCTTTCTCCCTTCCCCTCATTTAATTTGTTAAAGAATAAAAAAAAATTGACATTATATAAGACACGGTCCAATATTTTTACGGTATTTATATGGTTAAAAAGGCCTTATATACTGTTTAATGTGAATGATTGTGAGTGTAGAATAGAAACTTCCTAATTTCCTATGTTGTGTAAAAAGAGTAAAAGCAAGAAGGTGCAAGAGAGAACTAGAGTACGAGAGGTCTAGAGAGCTTTCACCCATACTACAAATTTTAATATTTAAATAATGTACACGGAATATCTCTATAGCGTGATTTAGTCTGACGTACAGCGACATCTTGTGACACAAAAGATATGTAATGTGGTGGACATGAAAGTGACCTAAAGTAGAACATATAATTTCACCAATAAAGTGCAAATTACTACTCACTCGACCACACTAGAATACGTCCCTTGTTACAAGTCTGAAACTTTCCGGGTCACTATCCGATCATCTCTCAATATCATTTAGTCCTTATTTGAGGGATTGTCGAAAGCTAGGCCGTTTGAGTAGGTTTGAATGAATATCGTAAAGAAACTTATTTAAATCTTTATTCTTATCTGGAGGTTGGAAAGGACTTTGCATAACCTAGCTGAATCCTGCGGGTTGCCCGCCTTGCATTTTTGCTAATTGAGCCGTGGTGGCTGAGTTGTTCGAGTAGTTGCCTGCAACACAAATATGTATTGCAAGTCGATCCCCGACTGTATCAATAACCCGACGGTAACGGCGACGGACTCGCCATCGCTCACGTTGGCACCTAATATATATCAGTGGCGGAAAGTGGTTGTATAGGCACTACTAATATACCTCTGCCTCCCCCTTAAGGGATCCTTGTGAGAAGGTGTAAGGATATATATATGTTAGTATATAGATTTTGCTCCGTCCTCTTGAGTAGTACCACGATATACATATAAAGCCTATAATTTTTCTCAAAAAACGGGCTATCTAATTCATAATAACAAATCGCATTAGTAGTTCCTGAAATTCAAACCAACAAACACTACTTTTAAGATATAGTAATATATGAGCAGGGAGAAAAACAAGCTTACTTCTAGGTTATTATATAATTTAACGGCCTTCTGGTCTAGTGGTCTGGTCTAGTCTACTGCGAAACTTGAGGTCGCGGGTTCTAATCCCGCTGAGGGCAGATATTTGTATTATGGTCTTGGATGACCTATGTCTAGTTACCCCAATACAAGCTTTGCTTAATTTGGGACTAGGTAAATTTTTGTGGAATTGTCCCAAGGTATTCATTATTTTATTTATTTATTTTAATATATGTGTAGTATGCTATGTTTACGTGTTAAGGCAACAGACACTATCACCAAACGTGGTTGAGATCACACCTTTGCCTGTGCCTTCGGGAGATTGTCTTATATTCAGTTTCATATTCCTCAAGGGGATTTAATTAGAACGTTAAAAGTTACGATACTGCCATCTTTACTGAAAATACCGTGAAATTCAAGCTTATTTTCGTATTTAGGTGTAAATAAAAATTATCTTGAAGTATTATGGTTGGGATATCATTTACAATATGTATTTATTTTCTAAGCTTAGATGGCAAGGGTCCTAGGTCCTAAAGGTCCTAACTTTAATCGAACGGGCAAAAGTTGAACGACTCTCTCTTGCAAATCCAAATTATGTAAACGTATGTAAGTCTAGTGAGAACTGGCGCTCTATACTCTCTGCCTACCCAGTTAGGGACTCGGCGTGATGATATATGATGATGATGATGATGATACCAGTCCAGCCCAGCTCCTAGCTCGCTCGCGAACTAGCAGCGCCCTAATCCTAGATCCTAGACTCAAAGGGGGTGCTGTTTCCTCTCGCCATTGTTCGGTCATGTAGAAGTTTACTTTGATGAAAAGGTGTCAACATTTTTACAAGAGTGCCAAACAAGCATACGGCCCACCTGATGGGAAATGGTTACCGTAGCCTATTTACGCTAACGATGCCGAAGTATCACTTGCGCGCTGCCACTCTATGTTCGGAGATTTATACGGCAGCATAATAGGACTAATCCCTCTGCTGCCAACACAATATAACAATCCTCCCGCCTCCCCAAGGAGCTCATTACTGGAAATCTTATTCACTGCGTAGAAACACAACACAATAAATTGTGTCATTTGGCTACGGACTTCTATAAGGTGGAGTTCCTGCCCCAGTCGGGCAGCTCCAAATTCGAACGGGAAACCCGTTATGCCCTACCTCTCTTAATACTCTCTCTTGTTTTGTATTTATACATACATACATACATACATACATACACCTCTATTCCTCTCCTTCGCTTCCACCACATCAGGCTCTTCTTTCACTCGTTTCGAGTACTCTTGATGTTCCAACAGAGCTTCGTGGAAGGGTAATAAGAGATAAGAGCGTCAACTCTTTCTAGATCTACAGACTTATTTCGCTTCATCAAACTCTTCATAAATAAACACCAGTTTCGAGTACCCTTGCCGTTTCTATCGGAGTTCGATCGATCGATTTGGTAAAAAGAAAATGGAGTAAATATTGCTGTATATTTTCAGGACAACCCTGGAAACTAATACATTATTTGCTTCGCCGTGACGGAGAGACACCGTTCCCCGACATTAGATAATGTTGTTACAACGATCTGCGAACAGATTTGAAAGTATCACATGACATTTATGTGGTTGCAAGATTGATCGCCGTAAAATTAACTAGCTGTAGCGTATTAAACCGTAGTAGATATTCTCAGTTTGTGGTTAGCTCAAAGTATGAAATGCATTCGAAGGTATATGTTAACTAATCGCTTTGATATTTTGTTATACGACTAATCTATACTAATATTATAAAGAGGAAAGATTTGATTGTTTATTTGTTTGTATTGAATGGGCTCCAAAAGTACTGTACCGATTTGAAAAATTATTTCACCATTGGAAAGCTACATTCACCCTGAGTGACAAAGGCTATATTTTCTTTCATAAAAAATATGTTATGTCCCCCCGTGCGAAGCCGGTACGGACCGCTAGTGTGAAATATAATAATAATTAATTATAACAAGCCGTGGTAGCCCAGAGATTAGAGCAGTTGCTTGCAACGCAAACATTGCAACTTCGTATCCCGTCTGCACCAACGCGTTTTTCTGAACTTAAATACATTGATAATAATTCTCGGAGAAGGAATAATATCTAGAAGAAATTATGGATAGTCCTCTCGCCTTCCCACAAGGGTTCCAAAAGGGGTAGGCAAAGGTGTTTAAGTAGCCACACACCCACTATCCGCAAGATAGCATAGTCTACATACTATCGCAAGACGCGATAGTATGTTAGTATAAAACATGAATTAGTACATGGTTGATACATCACCACAGCGACCCCGTTAGATTACTCAATAGAGCCTATTTACATTTACCGTGAATTATGATGGTGATCTATCATGAGAGTTATAAAACAGGCGTACCAGTTGTTAATGACTGAGATACAAAAATATTATTTTATGTTAGTTTTTATAGCTTTTTCGTTAATAATCGCATGCTTATCATCTGTCTAACGTGTGTTGTGTGGCGATTTGTCGGCCACCTTTTGCGAGACGGCAACGAAGTTCTTTTGACCTGTCAATGAATCGTGTTTGTTAATTGTTGTGTTGACAGAAATGTGTATTTGTCATTTCATGTTAGGAAACTTTATAATTTATGTGTTTTGTTAATTTAATCATTTAAAATTTGGTCATTTATAAACATGATAGAGGTAGACGTTCGGTGATTTATTAAATTTACGATGTAAATGTTTGTAACGAGTTTTTTTTATCGTTTGAGTTGAAATATAATGGCAAAAAATTTTGTATTTGCTAGATTTGGATTTCCGAATTTATGTACAGTATGAGCCACACCACGAGATTAACGGTAGAGAAAGTCTACATATGTATGAAAAACGGTGACGTCACCTCTAAATTCCATAAGCAGGATATATTTTCGACAGTGATATGAATAAAATTTTATTCAACCAAAACCATTTTAAGCATCAATAAAAATTTAAGTCAAAATATTTTTGCTCGTTTCGGAGATTTTGTAAATTTAAAATATATAATTTAATGTTTACGGTTCATTAAATAAATTATTTTATTAATTACATAATAATAAATAAACCAAAAAAACATTACAATTAAATTAAAATAAACAAATTAAAACGGTTTATCCAAATAAAAATTTCGCACGTGTGGGTAGAGAAAATATTAAAAAAGAACTGCGAAATACTTACAATTATCGACGATACCAGAACACCACATAAAAATCACACTTAACACCAAAAAAATATACAATCGCTAACACTTTGTTGCAGGCTCATGAAATAATTTAAACACTTCTATTGCGCGAAGTAATACGCGAGAAACTTTAAGGAATTTCAGCAGCGAATCTACAAACGTCCGTGCACGGCGCCGTTAGCGCGACTACTGACTCAGTCCATAGTCTTTGACTCAGTCTTCTATTGCATTGCATACTTACTTGCTGACGGACTTTGCTTCGCAGTACTTTACTGTAAATTTTCACACTTTTCAGTTGGAGCACGCTTCTGAGAGGGCGGGAAAGCCGCGTTCGAACTATGAATGTTCGACATTCAGTGACGTGTACGCGATGACGTTTTTAAACCTATATTTTTAAAAATCGAACACGTTCACACGAGTGATGCGATTCGCGAATAAAAATTTACTTCTGTCAAATTTAAAGCTAACTGTCAATGCAACTGTTTTTGTACATTAGTGAGTGGAGTTTTTTTTCATATGCCTAATAGAGTTCGAGAGTAGTGCCAGTTCTCTCTAAATTTATCTTTATATATATGCATATTTCTTCTGTGCGTGTGTTGGTCACTGAACTCCTAAACGGCTGGACCACATTTAATGAAATCTTCTGTGTCTTCAGGTGGATTCGAGAATGGTTTAGACCCACAAGGGTCCCCGAAGGGGTAGGCAGATGTGTATGGGTAGTATCCAATCCCCACTTTTTGCCAGAGATATATTTTAGGTACCAACGTGACAGATAGCGAGACCATCGCCGCTACTCAAGTAAGACTTAACAACCGTCTTTTGAATTTCTTCTCAAACGTATTCAGGTTTTCCTCTCGCTGTTTCCCTTCACCGTAAAGCTAGTGGTGTAACTAATCTCTGTACTTGAGTTCAGGGGATTCGAACTTGCAATCTTTGTGTTTCATGTGACTATTAACGAGGCGAACCACTCGGCTACCACGGCTCTCAAGTTTAGGTTTAATTTAATATTATGATTTTACAGTGTTACCAGCTACAGAGTAAATTTACATATCTTTAATATGTGTAAAGGTATCTGTTAAATCATCTCAATTACTTGTAGTTATAATTACAAGCTTATACCTATTCAAAGTTCGAATATGAATGACTCAATTACTTTTAGAATAACGAGCTTTAGTATATAAATACGTATTTCATTAGTATTTAGTATATAATTTTCACGCCTTACCACAAAATCACCGAAAGATAAGCACAGGTGTAAAACCTCTTTCCACCGGTGAAATATTTAAGTGCCAACGTGACAGATGGCGAGTCCGTCGCCGTAACTCAAGCACGACTACGTATACGCCTTTTAATTGCTCCTCAAACGTATGCAAGCTTCCTTTCGATGTTTTCCTTCACGATAAGTCACACGCTTCGTGGTGTGACTAATCACTGTACTTAAGTTCAGAAACTCTTTAGTACAGTCGGGATTCGAACTTATAATATTGTGTCGAAAACCATGTACTAACTTCTTCTCTACGGTATACACTGTCCTACATGCGTTGTCTTAGTAAATAGGGCAGATGTTGTATATTTTTTCCCTCATTTTACGCTTAAAAATTATGTTATATGAAGAATCAAACCACGTTTTTAAAATGTCATTTATTGTTTCTGAAAAAAAAACTTAAATCCATGTTTTGGAGTGAATATCTACTACTCCCCTTAAGTCGGGATTCGAACTTGCAATCTTCCACCACAGCTTCAGGAGCTATACCCGTTCCAAAAGCGTTTACGCTATCAGATACCTAGACTTTGTTTAGCGATAACATTAGCTGCGACAAAAGTTTTCTCCATCAAATGTCATTGCCATCGGACAGTGTTGCAAAGTCCCAAACCTGCTTTCAACGTTCGCTTATAAAAAAAATATTCTAAGAAAAAACTGGACTTCTAAGAAAAAATTGGACAGATCAAGCCAGTAAGAGTTGAATACAAAACTGTACATTTTCCGCCCATGTGCCCTATAGGCAGACGGTCCCTCCGTGATCTGGACCATAAAATCTGTAATCACCATTTCAACTAGATCGTAACATACATTCACAAAAACATAACTGCCGTGAAAACAACATGGCAGATTTGCTATTTATACCATAACATAGAGAGGAGGTTTTATCTGTTTGTTTATTCGGAAAAGTACTGCACACGTCAGTGATATTAGAGTGAGCGAGTTAAGTAGGCCTAAAAAGCTAACGTTGTAAGTCAAAATCAAAATCTTTTTTATTTCACATAGGCCCAGGTGGGCACTTATAAAACGTCGAAAAAGAAGCACGGTTCGGGTTGGTCGCTTCCATGGAGAAGAACCGGCAAGAAACTCCATGGTTATTCTTTTCAAATCATTAGGCATATACAATATTTTTTTCCTTACAGCAATAGTACCCAAGTATGGGGGGGAACAACGTAGGCCCGACAATAGGTCGTTGCTTACTATACAAAGCATACATAAAACAAGATAATTCTAACAATGTTAGCAAGATCTAAGAATCTACAAAGCCTACAATGTTCTCACATTCACAAATTAGACAAATTAAACAAGTGACACAAATATTGTCATCAGTACTGTAACTAATTCTGGTCAAGATATGGAATAAATTCAAATAAAAAAAGTAAAATTATTATTGTAATACCAGTAGATATGAGGCGGAGATGTGTATTGTACAGATCATCATCATCATCATACCATCACGCCGAGTCCCTAACGGGGTAGGCAGAAAGTATAGAGCGCCTTACATTGTACAGATAAATCTTAATATTAATGAACACCTTTAATAAATACCTTAGGACAATTCCACTCAAATTAACCTAGTCCTAAGCAAAGCTTGTACTATAGAAACTAAACAACGATATACATACTTATATAAATAGATGTATATATAAATACATCGAAGACTAAGATACAAATACTTTCGCTTCATCCACATTCATTAGTCTCTTCATACATGCTCGCCGGTTTCGAGTACTCTAGATCTTCCATCCTTGAGTGTCAGCTCGATCTTACCGTTGTGTTTATAAATCTTTATACATCTTACTAATATTATAAATGTGAAAGTTTGTAAGTTTGGATGTTTGCGGTTCTTTCACGGCAAAACGGCTGAACCGATTTGGCTGAAAGTTGAAATCGTGATGGAATAGGATATAAGGAATAGGACATAAGCCCTTTCTTTTTTTTTATCTCGAAAACTCAAAGTTCTAATATTATAAACTATGATGCACATAAGCTACTTTTTCGAACTCCACGCGGGCGAAGCCGCGGGCATAAGCTAGTATATGTGTGTCTTAGACAATTTGTGTCTATCTTCTATTAAATGAATTGTATTGAAACAATTCTGTTTCTCCGTAAAAACGAGGTTTATTTTTATGTTACTTTTCCTTTACATATATATATATTATTCTGTGCGTATGTATGTCACTGAACTCCTAAACGGCTGGACCGATTATAATGAAAAGTTTCTGTGTCTGTGTTTCTGTTTAGATTCACAGTTGGCGCTGCCATCGTGTTTCAGGATTTTTTAAATATATTTTTTATATTATATAAATTAGAACTTGCAATGTTTTCGTTGCAAGCGACTACTCGAACCACTCGGTCATCCACGTCTTTATGCGTTGTCAATATTAATAGACGACAATTTTATAATGTGTTTTTGCCAAAAGTGTGAAGGAAGCATTAACCTGATTCTGCCTATAGACATCATAGGAATGAGCGGAACCGCTATGTGGGCAAAATCGACCAGATATAAATCAATTTTTAACGCTAGCTACGATGAATTTAGCCAAAAAAAAAAAGCTATTATTTATTTTATTACATCCATAACTACAGAGCCGTGGTAGCCGAGTGGTTCGAGTAGCTGCCTGCGACACAAAGATCGCAAGTTCGAATCCCGCCTGTACCAATGAGTTTTTCTGAACTTAAGTACAGTGTCACACCACGAGCGTTACGGTGAAGGAAAACATCAAGAGAAAACCTACATACGTTTGAGAAGCAACTCAAAGGCGTATGTATAGTCGTGCTTGAGCAACGGCGACGGACTTGCCATCTGTCACGTTGGTACCTAAAATATATTATGGCGGAAAGTGGGTGTGTGGGTACTACCTATACACATCTGACTACCCCTTCGAGGACCCTTGTGGGAAGGCGTGAGGAAAGTTTGTAAGTTTGGATGTTTCAAAATTCTAAGTCCTAATATATTTAAGTATGTTGCTCTTTCACGGCATAGCGAATCGGTTCAAGCAGGGTAATACATAAGCTACTTTTTCGAACTCCACGCGGGCGAAGCCGCGGGCATAAGCTAGTATTTAGACATTTTGTACATCCCCTGTAATAAATATTAAAAAAAGGTATGTTGTATTTATTAAAGCTCCCCCAAACCTAATTTTGCAATGTCCAGTTGGGTACTTAGAAGTAATTTTTGATTGTGAGTATCAACATTCTACTAAATGTTATGAAAACCCAGACATTTACGGTAATTACTTTACCAATATACATACATACACACATACATATAATCACGCCTCTTTCCCGCAGGGGTAGGCAGAGACCACTTCTTTCCACTTGCTACGATCCTTACATACTTCTTTCGCTTCGTCCACTTTCATTATTCTCTTCATACATGCTCTTCGGTTTAGGGCACACTTGACCTGACCTTTTTTTCAAGACGTCCCTAATTTGGTCTAGCAACGTACGCCTAGGTCTACCCCTTCCAACACTTTCATTCACACTCGCCTTATACACTTTTTTCGTCAATCGTTCTTCATTCTCTCGACATGACCAAACCATCTCAGCATACCTTTCTCAATTTTTGTCACTACATCTTCTTTCAGACCACAACGTTTCCTTATCTCACTATTTCTTATCACTCACTTTACTGTCACTTCACTCAGTTGTCACATGTCACTCACTTACTTCACTTCATTGTCACTCAGTTTAGCTCTTATCATACTTCTTTACGCTCTCATATACAATATGACCAATATAACCTAACAAAACTAGAGACAATCGGAGACGGATCGCCATCCGTCACGTTAGCACCTAGAATATATCTCTTGAGGAAAGTGGGTGCGTGGGTACTATCTATACATCTCTGCCTACCCCTTGTAGAAGGGCGTGAGAGAATAAAGTGTTCGTGGTCAATGAAAACCATTGACAAAATATTTCTTTAATGTATGATATCAACGACGGCCGTCTGGACTAGCGGACAAAGCTTCCTGACTGCGAAGCTTAAGGTCGCGGCTTCGATACCCGCTGAGGGCAGATATTTGTGTGTGTATGAACACGAGTATTTGTACCTAAGTCTTTGATGTAAGTATTTATGTATACATCTATCAATACAAGTATGTTTAACATTGACTAGTTTCCACAGTACAAGCTTATTTTAAGACTAGGTCAATTTGAGTGGAATTGCCCCGGGGAGTTTATGTATTGATATTCATATTGTTCTGAGACGATTCCTGCGATGTATCATTGCATATAAATGGAAGAACAGTTTGTTACTATACCTGAGTTCTGTGTGCAGACTACATTGAAGTGTCAATAATTTCTTGTTAGAATATGAGGCTGCTAAGTTGTCCTATAAGGTAAATAAAATGAAAATCCACACGCCTTCCCACAAGGATCCCCGAAGGGGTAGGCAGAGGTGTATAAGTATTACCCATACATCCACTTTCCGCCGAAGCAATATTTTGAGTGCCAGCGTGACAGATGGCGAGTCCATCACTAAAAAAAATAATTGGTAGAAACATGTAGGTATTCCGCACGTTACGGGCAGCATTTTGTGTCATATAAAACCGTTTACAAGTCTATAAGCTAGACATGTGAAAAGGAATAATTCCTTTCTAACAAGTCTGTTTTCAATGCATCTGGTAAAATTGTGCTGTTAAAGTGGGAAAGTAAATTAAGGAACGGATTCTTTGGCGCAGTACCAATATATGCCGAAAAATGTACAATTTATGCTTACCTACATTGCAAGAATACATTATTTCAAATGACTACACTTTCTAGTAACAAAAAAATGCTAGTCTAAATACCTTCACACAAGGGTCTCCGAAGGTAGGAAGAGCATAACGCCCGCTTTTGGTCGGAAATATATTTAGGTACCAACGTGACGAGTCCATCGCCGTTACTCAAGCACGGCGAAGACACGACGAACATACTTTTTTTTTTAATAATATATGTATGCAGGTTTTCTCTCAATTTTTTCCTACACCGTAAAGCTCGTGGTCTGTATAATAACTGTACATTCGTTCGTAAAACATATATTGGTACATTCGGGATGCGAACTAGGAATCTTCGCGAGGCCGGCGACAACTCGGAACACAGCCTCCACGCCTTTATCTACGCCTTTGAATTTCATCCAATCGCCTGTAATAGGATATTGGATCGCAGAATAAACATATTAACAACGATAGAAATTAGTACAGAGCCATTAATCTTGAGTTTTACGACTTTCCGCAGTTTATGTCTTCAAACAAAAACGTTTATTTTTGCGATGTTCTTTTGATATTGTGGTTTTACAGAGTTGGCATCAAAGCAAACGGTCCGATTAATAGTAAGCGGCTATCACGCATGCTACCGCCTTTTGAATAAGGGGACGATATATTTCCTCTTTCTGCTAGCACGCACAAACGAAAAGCTCTCGCGAGCTACAGAAAGTGAAGGAAAACATCGAGAGAAATTCTGCATTTTCTCTAGAGAGTACAGCAAGGTTTTCTTCAAGAAGAGTGAGAAAAGATTTCCTAGAGGATCGACAGGGCGTGTTAGATACCGCTGTTCCAAGCGTTCATAGGCGGCGGTAGCCGTTTATCATCAGGCTGACCGCATACTTGTATGCCACTTTAGTGATATAAAATTGTATATACAGTCGTGTTCTATCATGTTTTTTTCTTTATTTCATTCGAAACATCATCCATTTGCCATCTGAATAGATACATATGAAGTGCGTGCGTACACGTATAGTCATAGTCGTACTGACCTCGACCCAAATATTAACTGAATAAGGTTAAATATTGAATGACTCACGAAATCACTCATTGTTATTGCTATCTGGTTTTCAGGAAATGGTAGCTGTAAGTTCTCACGTGTAATGAGCTGATAGGGAAAACTATATATATGTTTTTTCCTCTATGCATTCATAAACAATTCATACAATTATGATTAAACTTTGTTCTACATTAAGTACTAATGCTGTAACATAATAATGTTGTTATTTTATAACAAATGATTTGAAAAGAGTAAGCATGGAGTTTCTTGCCGGTTCTACTCAATGGATACGACCAACCCGAAGCGTGCAGCTTTTCGACGTTTTATAAGTGCCCATCTAGATGGGTCTAGGCCTATGTGAAATAAAAATATTTTGATTTGGATAGCGATGGACTCGCCATCTGTCACGTTGGCACCCAATATACCTCTGGCGGAAAGTGGGTGTGTGGGTTTACCTATACACCTCTGCCTACCCCTTCGGGGACCCTTGTGGGAAGGCGTGAGGATATATTATATTTGGATTTTGCAAGGACCGCAAAGGTTGCGGGCCAAAAAAAAAAATATTGGTAGATGGCGCTGCAGAATATCACCTTTGACCGTTCAACTGATCGAAATGATATTTGTATGGGTACAGTTTAATATATAATATACTAGCTGTCCCGCCCAGCTTCGCCCGCGTGAAAAAGTTAAATTTCCTGAAACACGATCGCAATGCCACCTATCAGGTCCAATTGTGAATATAAACCATTCTCGAATCCACCTGAAGATACATAGAAAATTTCATTAAAATCGGTCTAGCTGTTTACGATTCTATAAAGGCAATACAGACAAACATTCATTTATATAATAATAATAATAATAATATATCCTCACGCCTTCGCACAAGGGTCCCCGAAGGGGTAGGCAGAGGTGTATTAGGTAATACACCCACTTTCCGCCAGAGGTATATTAGGTGCCAACGTGACAGATGGCGAGTCCATCGCCGTTACTCAAGCACGACTATACATACGCCTTTGAATTTCTTCTCAGACGTATGCAGGCTTCCTCTCGATGTTTTCGTTCACCGTAAAGCTCGTGGTGTGACTAATCACTGTACTTATGTTCAGAAAAACTTATTGGTACAGTCGGGATTCGAACTTGCGTCCTTTGCATCGCAGGCAACTGCTCGAACCACTCGGCCACCACGGCTTTTATAGATAGATAAATTGTGTGAGAGACTAGAGTTGCCTATCTATATAATTATGTAGGTAAATCATAAATGAATCGTACTGTACTGTCTGTTTACCAAATAAATAAAAAAAAATGATTTGTCTATATTAGTGTCCAGTTCTTATAATACAAGCTTTGTTTAGTTGGGACCTGGTCATTATAGCGGATTTATAAAAAAAAAAAGAATAGAAATTCTACTCGAAATCGCAAGCTTGTTAAAAGTTCGCGCATACCCCATCTTCATTGATACCATTATCAAAACTTAATTATAAGTAAAAACGAACTAATCTTATCAAACTGAAAGCTGGAGTTTTCTAATTAAAATTGTAGAACAAAACAGAGCCGTGGTGGCCGAGGGGTTCGAGTAGTTTGCCTGCGACACAAAGATCGCAAGTTCGAATCCCGACTGTTCCAATGAGTTTTTCTGAACATAAGTACAGTGATTAGTCACACCACAAGCTTTACGGTGAAGGAAATCATCGAGAATAAACCTGCATACGTCAGAGAAGCAATTCAAAGGCGAATGTATAGTCTTGCTTGAGTAGCGGCGATGGACTCGCCATCTGTCACGTTGACACTTATAATATATCTCTGGCGGAAAGTGGGTGTGTGGATACTACCTATACACTTCTGAAGGCGTGAGGATTTTTTTAACAGATTTGATCATAATCGAATCCGCAAGGATGTGATCTTGAAACCGAGCGAACGTGAAAGCGGAAGCGTATAAAGTATGTAAGTCTAGAAAGAACTGGCTCTCTGCTCTCTCTCTCTCTCTCTCTAGGTGATGATACTCACGTCTTCTCAAAAGGGTCGGCTTACACATACGTTTTAGAAGAAAAGGTGTACGTATAGTCGTGCTTGAGTAGCGGCGATGGACTCGCCATCTGTCACTTTAGCAGCTAAAATACATCTCTGGCGAATAATGAGTGTGTGGATACTACCTATACACTTCTGCCTACCCTACCAACGGATATATATAAAATACTAGCCATTATCGTCAGATTATTTTGCTGGGATCAAATATAAGGTATTTGTTATTCCAGTTAATAATTTATCTCCATGATAAATTTCATCCAATTCGTTTTAACTGTCGTAACTGTGATTTAATAACCTTCCTAACAAACTCTCACGTTTTTAATATTAGTAGGATTGTGTTTTGTTTGTTATAAAAAACGGTGTGTTATATATATATATATATATATATAAAACAACCTGTTAACGACAAAATAAAACATGCGTCGTTGACAACTTAATATACATTTAGAATACTCCAAATGATTATGGAAAAGTTATGGGCGATTTTCCCACGTTAATGGCAGATATGGGGCAATATTGTCTTTGATAATAATTTACGACTTTTGGTTATATTTTTAAAATGCGAACACACATTGAAATTCACCAAACGTGTATTTGAGTTGTATAAATCTGGTGCTGAAAATGCCTCGATTTTTTCCTTCATCACATTTACGTGGGCGCGTTTATATTTGTATCCATAATACATTTGAATAGATTAATCAACCGAGCCCTGGTGGCCGAGTTGTTCGAGTAGTTGCCTGCTACACAAAGATTGCAAGTTCGAATCTCGACCATACAAAAGGGTTTTTCTGTAGGGTGATTAGTCAATGATTGGCTTTGAGCTTTGCGGTGAAGGAAAACATCGAGCGGTAGCCTGCATACGTTTGAGAAGAAATTCAAAGGTGTATTCATAGTCATGCTTGAGTAACGGTGATGGCCGGCATCTGTTACGTTGGCACTTAAAAAAATTATCTGGCAGAAAGTTGGTGCTTTGATACTAACTACATACCTCTGCCTACGCCTTCGGAGGCCATCGTGTATATATGTCGCGTGGTTATGACATAGAATCAAAATATATATATGTGTTAAAAATCAAGTTCACAACGATATCTATGCTAATGGTACAAAGAGGTAGAGATTAATAATAACAAACGTTCAACGTTCATCTAAACTCATTCTTATAGTCGGGAATCGAACTGGCAATATTTGCGATGCGAGTGACTACTCTCTACATAGCTTCACGCCAAGACACATGGTAGCAGTTCACCGGCTTCCACTACTCTTGACGTAAATATATATTTTTACTCGCAACGGTAGCGTGTATTTAAATCCTCTTTCGCCAAGCAATCACTTCTTATAACTGTTCATGTTCCCCGAATCTCTGTATAAGTGGATTCGTTCATTTTCCTGGTTATATCGCTATGTTACTAATACAGTCATACTAAAGGAATTGTCGCAAGGTCGACGGATTGTGGTCGCAAAAATAATACGAGGAAAAGTTGCATGACAAATTTCCTTCATTATTTTTGTTTTATACCACAAGGGTGGCAAACAAGTATGCGGTCCGCCTGATGGTAAGCGGTTACCTCCGCCTATGGACGCTTGCAACACCAAGGGTAGCTCTCGCGCGTTGCCGACCCAGCAGGAATCTTTTCACACCCTTCTTGAAGAACTCCATGCTGTACTTTATTCTTCCACTATCTTTTGCTCGGGACTACGACCGCGTAGAAAATCGATCTAATACATTAAACGTACAACATGCTAATAATAATAATGCCTTCTGCTACAAGCAAATATCACACGAATTCAATCTCAGATTGCATTAAAATTCAGGTGTGTTAGGTCCATTATTCAAGTCGACAGTAATTTCTCCACATTAATAAATCTATCAGAATGTTGCTATAATAGTCTCTCCTGGCTGCAAGCCCAGTGGCCTAGTCGCAGCCAGACTGCAGCTGATGCCGGCATGTCTCTAGTGCAGGTCATGACGTACAATAAATTCAAAACAGCAGTGTTCAAAACTGAGTGGTCCCAGCAGTCAACTACAAGTCAAGACTCCAGGTTCAAGCTTGTACCAAGTTTTTACTGAATTTGAGTACAGTGATTAGTCACACTACGAGCTTTACGGTGAAGGGAAACATCAAGATGATACTTGCATACGTCTCAGAAGAAATTCAATGGCGTATGTAAAGGCGTGCTTGAGTAACGGCGATGGACTTGCCATCTGTCACGTTGGCCCCTAATAGGTATAATATATCTTTGACGGAAAGTGGGTGTGTGGGTACTACCTATACACCTCCTCCTTCGAGGACCTTTGTGGGAAGGTGTGAGGAAAATTAATATATATATATATATATATATATTTTTAAGTATAGCCCTGGCAACATACTTGGTTCTATTCTAAGAAGCCCTAACAGTAAACAGGCGGAAACATTCCGTTATAAAAAACTTTTAAAATGCCAAAATAAAATACGTCTCACAAAAAACCGACCATCGTAATTACTTATACATTCTTCGCTAGGAAAGAAAATCCAATGTCGTGTTATTCCTAAAATCTCATTTGTACACGTCACTGGCCCAAGTTTCTCTCATGCACGTCAACGATCGCTGCTCCAACGCTGTTCGTAGCGGTACGTTATCGTAATAAGCCGTCGATGTGACTCGTGTTATTTTTCTACATCGACCGAATCTGGGAAGAGAGGTGACAGATGTGTCATAACAAATGACACACTTTAATATATTGGATTTACAACAATCCGTGAGCGGGAGTATTCTGTACGTCAACCGACACAGAGTTTCGTTAGCCACCACTCGCAACGTAACCTGTCAAAATTAATGTAAAGAAATAAGTAGATAATTAATTCCATTGACGTCCAGCTTGAAGCGTTGAATATTAATAAAATTTATCCGACTGGGTTGGCAAACAAGCACGCGTCCCGCCTGATGATAAGCGGTTACCGCCGCCTACGCACGTTTACACCAGGGGTATGACTCGTACATTGCCCCTGCAGGAATCTTATATATGCATCTTCGCGCATTCCCATAAGGATCCCGAAGGGGTAGGCAGAGGTATACAATTGTTATACACCCTTTTCGCTGGAAATAATAACAAAATAAAAAAATAATATATCCTCACGCCTTCCCATAGGGGTCCCCGAAAGGGTAGGGCGAGTTATATAGTATATAGGTAGTACCCACACACCCACTTTCCGCCAGAGATACATTTAAAATATGTATACGTTTCTCAAACACGTCTATACAAACATCTATGAATTTATTATCAAACGTGAACAGGTTACCTCAATGTTTTCTTTCACCGTCTTGGTGTAACTAATCACTTTACTATATAAAATCCCAATCTCATATTTTCTGTGGAGTTCTCAACAACAGAAATATATGTATGAAGGGAAAGAGATATATCTGTAAGTCTGCGTTCGATCCACTGTCATATGTATATTTTGTATTAATAAATTTGTCATTTAACGTAACAGAATAGGCCGGCGATATTAAAAGGGCATCCAATGGGAGTGTCGTTAACCCTATCTCCGGCCGGGCTGCCATGGACATGCGAATTTGGCATCCATTTTGACTTCTGGCATCCATTTTGACATGAAACAAATTGTTTGTAAACCATCCCATTATAAAGAAACTATTTATATTCATTAAGACAAGAACAAACCGTGAGCCGTTGTTGCGGGATATAGGAATGATAAAACCAACATTCCCATTCAATCCTCACGCCTTCCCAGAAGGCTCCCGAAGGGGTAGGCAGAGGTGTATAGGTAGTACCCACACATCCACTTTCCGCCTGGGATATATTTTAGGTGCCAACGTGACAGATGGCGAGTCCATCGCCGTTATTTCCATTCAATGAATGTTAATACTAATAACATTCTCAAAGATAAACATGTACCATCCCGGGCTTTTTATCGAGCTTTTTAAGATATACAATTCCGTAGTACATTAATTTGATCTATCTCGTAAGGTTTAACCAGTGTTTGCGTTTTAAGCGCCCAAAAATATGTTTGTTACGACATCACATTACAAATCTATGGATTTTTTGGGTTTTTCTGTACTATAACATGTATGTTATATACATATAAACCTTCTTCTTGAATTAGTCTATCCATTGCTGAAAATAGGATTAAAATTCGTTGAGTAGGTTAAAAGATCTAAGCGAACAGACAGCGGAAGCGATTTCATTTTATACTATGTAAAGATTGTCTTATCTGCCATGGTTTTCTATGGATAAGGATTTGAAGGAGTTGTTTGCACCAGCTGAGCCACCCTACCTTAAGTATCGATTTTACCTTCCCAATATTGAATGGTATCAGGTGTTCCATTGCGGGCATCCATTGTCAGATATATTAGATCTTATTTATTTTCTTATTCCGACTACAATTTGATATATACATACGTTTACGTTGTATATATATGAGTATTTATATATTCGAAATTTAAATGCGTATTTGAAGTTGAAATGCGTTCTATTCGAAAAATGGGCGTAACGATTTCAGAGCTAATCCGCAATGAAGAGATTCGTAAAACAACTGGTGTGAACGGGGGTGTGATTGTAAAGACGAAGAAAGGCATGTCACCTTGGTTTGGACACATAGAAAGGATGAGTGAAAAATATTGACGAAACAGATATACAAAGCAAAAGTGTGTGCAAGAAGAGGCAGAGGATGAGCATGTTCCAGCTACCTGGAACAAATTGATCGGACACAGAGACGTCAAGAGTACTTGAAACCGGCGAGCATGTATGAAGAGACTGATCAATGTGGACGAAGCAAAAGAAGTATTAAGTCTAAAGAGAACTGGCGCTCTCTGCCTACCCCGTTAGGGACTCGGCATTAATAAACATACATATACAAATACATAGGACATCCAAGACTAAAGTGACAATATACGCGTTCATCACAACACTGTCTGCGCTCCAACGAGGTTTTATCTAAAGAGACGTTATACTCCTTGAATATGAAGTATAAACATGGCAAATTGTATGCTATACCTACATATAGCCACAATACACAACTCACACAACGGCATTAAGCACACTGATGACATTAAAAGAACACGAAGTATATGAATCCTAGTTGTCAGAAAGGGATAACAGCACGTGCCAATATGTCGAGCTCTAATCGTTCTCTCTTTCGCTCTTAAACGTAACGCGCTACTTGTCTCTTTCGCGGGAGTGGCGCAGTGGCATCGTCGCAGGAGTTAATTCAGATTAAAATTTAATGTAAAATTTTCATATTTTTGATAGAAAAACAAATTTACATTACATTACATTACATGTACTTACAAATGAAAAGACACATCCTACTTGTTTTTTACACTCGTGCAGTATATGCTCTGCAGTTTCTAAGCACCTAAGAAGGCATTTTTCCTAAATGCTGAATAAGTGTTACGTCGTTGCCAGTCAAGCTGCGACTAAGTTGACTCAAGCGAATTAGTGTGTTGTGTTGAGTTAGCCAAGCCGAGCGCGGTAAGACGTATCTATTCTTTTTTACATCAATGCTGCGCTCAGCGGAAATCGAACCTGTGATCTCAAGTTCAGTCAGGAGCTCTAACCAATAGACCGGGGCCGTCAATAATAATAGTAATGGATAATAATAATACATTTTCTATATCCTCACGCCTTCCCAGAAGAGTCCTCGAAGGGGTAGGCAGAGGTGTATAGGTAGTACCCACACACCAACTTTCCGCCAGAGATATATTTAAGGTGCCAACGTGACAGATGGCGAGTCCATCGCCGTTACTCAAGCACGAATTGCTTCTCAGACGTATGCAGGTTTCCTGTCGATGTTTTCCTCCACCGAAAAGCACGTGGTGTGACTAAACACTGTACTTAAGTTCAGAGAAACTCAATGGTACAGTCGGTATTCGAACTTGCAATCTTTGTGTCGCAGGCAACTACTCGAACCACTCGGCCACCACGGCTTAGTAATAGATGACCTACGATAATGTATCCAAGCACGTTATGTACATAAAGTATGTAGCAAGTTGATGAAATCCTATGTTGAGATAGGGCCAGGCCCAATATTTGCATATAGGGGTCAGCCAAGGGTCGATCTCATCCTTAGCTCTTGTGCGGCATCTTCTGTGTGTCGGCATTTTCCAATGGCACAAAGATTTTGTTACACTCGCCCACACATGGATTTTAACTTGTTGCTGTTTGGAAAGCTTTACAGATATCCATAAAGTGCAAGAAAGTGAAAGTGTGTGCAAGAAGAGGCAGAGAAAGACCACGTTCCAACTACCTGGATCAAATCGATCGGATGCTCAAGGACGGGAACGTTAAAAGTACTCGAAACCGGCGAGCATTTATGGAGAGACTGCTGAATGTGTACGAAGCGGAAGAGGTTGCTTGCAAACGAAGATAACAGTAAAGTAGCGATTGCTGGCGACTGGCGAGCTTGCGCATAGCCGTTGAGCTGTAATTCAGCCGCCCAGTACGTCTAGAGAGTACTGGCGCTCTAAATAGTCTGCCTACCCTGTTAGGGACATGGCGTGATAGAATAGAATAGAATAGAATAGAATAGAATAGAATAGAATAGAGTTTATTTGTATAACATGAGTGAACATATTGGTGTTGGGTTTTATATAAGAGGCTACATGTTTTGCCATGGAGGCGTACAAATTGAGAGAACATGGCGATTACATTATTACCCTACCCACTTATTCTACTTATTATATTAATTAACTTAAAAATTCACTTATATTGTAGTAACATTTACTGACTAAGAATTGGCGAAGTTGTTTCTTAAATAGGTTGACATTCAGTTTTTTATTTCATGTGGTATTTTATTATATATTATAGGCGCCATACCTACTATGCTTTTATGTAAAAGTGCTGTCTTTGCTTTTGCAACACACAGTCTATCCGTATCACGCCGGCTTCGATTACTGTTTGACATTTCTGATAGACACTTAAATTTGTTTGGGTTTGTTTTCACAAAAATACTAACCTCGTAAATATAAAGGCATGGAAGCGTTAGTAAATTATATTTTTTAAAATATGACTTACAACTATCTATAGATCTTAAGCCGAACATTGCTCTCAAACATCTTTTTTGTGCCTTAAATATAACGTCGTTGTCCGTAGAGTTGCCCCAAAAGATTATGCCATACCTAAGATTGGAGACAACTAGACCATGATATGCAGTTAGTATAGCATCTGTGATGATATGTATGTATGTATAAATCCATAAAATATAGATAGCTATTTCTTTATCTATCTCTATATTATAAATATAATATATAATAATAAATAATATCCTCACGCCATCCCACAAGGGTCCCCGAAGGGGTAGGCAGAGGTGTATAGGTAATACCCACACACCCACTTTCCGCCAGAGGTATATTAGGTGCCAACGTGATAGATGGCGAGTCCATCGCCGTTACTCAAGCACGACTATACATACGCCTTTGAATTTTCTCAGACGTATGCAGTTTTGACGTTTTCTCTCGATGTTTTCCTTCACCGTAAAGCTCGTGGTGTGACTAATCACTGTACTTAAGTTCAGAAAAAACTCATTGGTACAGTCGGGATTCGAACTTGCGACCTTTGCGTCGCAGGCAACTGCTCGAACCGCTCGGCCACCACGGCTTCTCTATATTATCTTTTCATAGCATATACACTTCTCATCAGAAACATCGAAACACCTTGCAAGTTTATGTTTTGTAAGGATTACCAGACAGAAAAATGTGTATAATTACGAATAAATGTCGTTTAATAGTGAATAATATTCGTTATAGATGAGTGTAGTATTCGGTCCGCCTGATGGTAAGCGGTTACCGCTTATGGATGCTACGGAAATCTCCTCATGCTAATGTTATATATATTATATATTTTATATTTAATTTTATATAGTGTATGCGTATGTCTATGGGCCTCGATGCCTGAAATAAATAAATAAAAAAAAAAAAAAATTATGTAGCAGAGCAAGTTTTAACAACTATGTACATTTGAAAATATTTTATTGTGTAACTAAACATATTTAAATTCATTATTTAACTTCGTTTATATCCAAGATGAGTGTTAAAGGGAATGAAAATTTGCCTTAATTTCTACCTTCACAACAAAGAGAAAATGTTTTTCGAAGGGCGGGCATAAAAGACTAACATGTCAGCCACAGTAAGATAAGTATGTTATTTTTTGCAAGCTTTTTAGGTCTTGTCTTGTGTATAAAAAAGGAAATGCCCTCTGCTCTCCTCTTATCAACCTTAATTAATTTCATATACTTCAAAGGCTATTGCAAGAAACGAAGTAAATTGTAATCTTTTTTGAGGAATAAATATCTTAAACCAGACAAAAAATTCTAAACTTTATCCGTAATCACATATAATTTTTTTCTAGCTTAGCTAGCTTTTATTTTTTCTGGATTAAAGTTTTTATGCGCGTCCAACTATTAATCTATCTTTGTGCAAAATCAGTTTTTGCGTGAAAGAGGAATTCACAAACTTTCAAATGAATAGAACAAGTGATACGTCTCAAGAATCTAAACTAGTTCTCATATAATCAACTGTTACTTACCACATGTCTGTCTCTAGACCACCGGAATCGAACCCAGGACAGGGTGTTTGGCAAACAGCCACTACGTACCCGTGCCAACTTGCTTTTTAACATTTCGGGTGATGTAGAGACAATGTTGGCAGCTCAAATAAGCTAAGTTTCCGAAGTTTGTTTTATTTATATAAAAATACTAGTTGTCACAGGGGATCACAGTGGAAGCGTGCACGTCGCGATTCCTGCCAGCCCAGAGGGCTGCAATTCCACTCGATGCGCATTGGCCGGACGGCTGTTAGGGCGTGCCCCCGAGGCGACGCGCACCAGTCCGTCCCCGCTGGTGCGAAAAATTCAGCACAGTGCGGCGATGGGGACCGCCACCCATCACGCGGAGTGCCTCACGGCGGGAAGTGGAGTGTGGAGTGTAGGATGGGTGTATGGAATGTAAGAGGAGGTATGGCTGATAAGATGAACGAATTGATCGATGTTATGACAGAGAGCGAGTTAGATGTTGTGTGCTTGTCTGAAACCAAGCGGAAGGGTAGTGGAGTAGACGAGCTCCCGGGCGGGAGTTTAGTGCTGTGGTCAGGAGTGGCAAACACCGAGCACGCCTGCCAGGGAGTGGGAATTCTACTATCCAGCCGCTTGGCAGAATGTATGATAAGTTATGATGCGGTGAGCCCCAGACTTATTTGGGCTCGCTTTAAAATAGGCCTTACCCGACTATTTTTAGTCGCGGTGTATGCTCCGGTGGCCTCAGCGGACACTTGCGACCTGAATAAGTTCTGGGAATGTGTGAGTAATGTTCTAGAGACGAAAGAAGGGAATGAAAAGCTGATTATTTGTGGTGATCTGAATGGATGGGTCGGGACAGCCCGTAAGGATTACGAGGCAGTACTCGGCAAGTATGGTGATAAGAGAGTGAACGAGGCAGGCAAGCTGATATTAGATGTATGCATGGAGAGAGACCTTTTTGTGGCGAACACCATGTTCGACCACAAGAGGATTCATCAGTATACATGGGAACGGAAAAATGAGCGAAGCATGATAGATCTGTTTCTAATAGATCAGCGACTCAGAACACAGGTGATGGACACCAGGGTGTATAGGGGAGCCGACCTGGGAACGGACCACTTTCTGGTTATAACTAGAATAAGAGGTCTGTTCGCGGGCTGGCGATCCCGTGCTGGGGGTCCCTGTTCTGCAGTCGCAGACCGCATCAAAAGCTGGAGGCTTCAAGATGCGGCTATTAGAGACAGATATCAAGAAAGGGTATCTGAACAGCTAGCCTGTCCCCCGAAAGATGTGTTTGAGAGTGTCGATGTTTGTTGGCAGTTCCTTAAGTCCAGCATTTTATGCGCCGCGAAAGAGGTTTGTGGCATTTCGAAAGGGCGGACAACCAAAAATGGCGATGGTTGGTGGGATGATGAAGTGAAAGAAGAAGTTAAAAAGAAGAAGGATGCAAGGCAAGACATTTTGGCTATGTCCAGGTCAAGTGAAAGTATGAAAGAAAAGATGAAAGAAAAATATCGCCTGCAAAAAAATCGTACGAAAGAGATAATAGCTCAGAAGCGTGAGAGGTTCCAAATGACTGTAGACGAAAAACTGTCGCATAATTTCAAGGACAATGCAAAACTTTTTTGGAGAGAAGTTAAGAAGTCCAGAAATTGTGTTACAGCCAGTAGTAGGATGAATGTGATTATTTCGAAGGACAATGACATACTTACTGACAAAACTGACGTCCTCAGGCGATGGAGTGAATTCTACAAAGATATGTATGATGATGATGCCGCTGATCTACTCATAGAGCTGCCTCCAACAGAATCTGTCGAGGATCCTATAGCGGATAAAATAAGTATGGGAGAGATTGTAAGTGCGATAAGAAGTCTGAAATGTGGAAAAGCTGCGGGAATAGATGGGATTACGGCTGAGATGATCAAGTACGGTGGACCAGCGGTCTGGGACGTCATCTATTTGCTATGCAATCTTTGCTGGGAAAAGGGTGACGTTCCGGACGACTGGAGGCGAGCAGTCATCGTGCCTTTCTATAAAGGAAAGGGATATCGATTGGACTGCTCCAACTACAGAGCCATCAGCTTGGTCAGCTTAGCTAGTAAAGTGTACACGAAGATCCTGACGATAAGAATGCAAGAGCGATCCGAAAGGTTTCTCTGGGAATCCCAAGGTGGATTTAGACCAGGAAGAGGATGTATGGATCAAACCTTCTCGCTTCGCGGAATCGCGGAAAAGTTTTTGGATATTAACCAAAGGGTTTTCTGCGCTTTCGTCGACTTAGAGAAGGCATTTGATAGAGTCGTACGAAAGGAACTCTGGGACGTGTTGCCTGGATATGGAGTGAGCAGTTCCCTACTGCATGCCGTGAAATCACTCTATAGTGATAGCGAGGCGTGCGTTAGGGTTAACGGTGAGATGTCACCCTGGTTTGATGTGAAGTCGGGGGTCAAACAAGGGTGTATCATGTCTGCCTGGCTGTTCATTATATATCTAGATAACTGTCTGAGAGCACTAAGAACGAACGGATGTGGAGTGAAAATGGGAAACTTAGTGGTCAACTGCCTACTATACGCCGATGACGCGGTTTTACTGGCGTCATCAGAGGGCGAACTGCAGTCACTAGTTACCATAATGAAAGAAGAATGTGAAAAGAAGGGGCTGCGCCTAAACGCTGGCAAGACTAAGGTTCTGGTATTCGAAAGAGATGAACAAGTGACCGAGTGTGCAATATCGGTAAATGGGCAAATTCTAGAGCAAGTGAATGAATTTGTATATCTTGGAAGCATGTTCACACGAGATGGAAAGTATGAAAAAGATATTGAAAGAAGGATAACTGCCGGAAATAAGGTGAATGGAGCCATGTCGGCGTTGATGGGCAGTAAAAGTCTGAGCAAGAATGCTCGAGTTGCTGTCCACAACGCGATATTGGTACCTACCTTATTATATGGCAGCGAATCCTGGGTATGTCAGAGGAAGTATGAAAATAGCTTGAATGCAGTCGAGATGCGATCTCTTCGAAAAATGTGCGGCGTAACGATATTAGATCGAATCCGCAATGAAGAGATTCGCAAATCAACTGGCGTGAATGAGGGCGTGATTGTAAAGATGAAGAAAGGCATGTTACGTTGGTTTGGACACATAGAAAGGATGAGTGAAGAAAGATTGACGAAACAGATATACAAAGCAAAAGTGTGTGCAAGAAGAGGCAGAGGAAGGCCACGTTCCAACTACCTGGATCAAATAGATCGGACTCTCAAGGACGGGAACGTTAAGAGTACTCGAAACCGACGAGCATGTATGAAGAGACTGATGAATGTGGACGAAGCGAAAGAGGTATGTAAGTCTAGAGAGAACTGGCGCTCTATACTCTCTGCCTACCCCGTTAGGGACTCGGCGTGATGATATGTATGTGTATGTACTAGTTGTCAGCCCAGCTTCGCTTGGATGAAAAATTAAATTTCCTGAAACACGATCGCAGCGCCACCTATCGGGTCCAATTGCGAATCTAAACCATTCCCAGATCCCCTTGAACACACACAAAAAATTTCATCAAAATCGGTCCAGTCGTTTGAGAGAAGTTCAGTGACATACACACTCACAGAAGAATTATATATATAAAGATTATGCTTCTTAATAAGAGCCGTGATGGCTGAGTTGTTAAAGTGACATAAAAATATATATGCTGGTTCGAACCCAGGAGATCTGCTGCTCCAATGACCTAAAATGAATAGGGTCCCCAAAGAGACAGGTTGAGCTGCTTCCTTCTTTAAATTAGATATGTATATATAAGAAATATATTTAAGTGCCAACGTGACAGATGGCGAGTCCATCGCCGTTCAAGCATGACTATACATATGAACGAGAACGTAAACGCAAACGCCGGCTAGCGCTGAACCCGACGTGCAAATATTTAAATGAAATAACCACTCCAGCCCAGCTCCCTTGCTCGCGATCCAGCAACGGTCTAAGCCGAGGTCCGTACCCCGCAGGGTGTACCTTTAGCTGTGTTGCTTAGTACCGATGCGGCTGGAGGCCTAGGTCTCGCCATTGACAGGTTAAAAGTTCCCGGAACTCACGCTACGAGAGACAATACAAAAAAAATGAAAAAAATCTTCTCAGACGTATGCAGGTTTCCTCTCGATGTTTTCCTTCGCCATAAAGCCGTGACTAATCATTGCATTTAAGTACCAAACAATCTCGTTCGTACAAGATTGGAACCACCCGGCTTCTTCTCTCATGTTTTTCAATTCATCATTTAATATGTTTATCAAACTAGCCTCAATAATTATGAAAGTGTATCAAACGGTATGCACGTTTTAATATAAATTGTTGTGATGAGTGAATTATACTAACCAGATATTTATGCCCACGTATTTGTGGTACAAACATTAATTTACTCCAAGATTTATAGCAAACATTCTCTTGGTAACGTCGATCAATGTTTGGAAATTAGCTTTATATCATCATCATCATCATCAGCCCACACTAGTCCACTGCTGGACATAGGCCTCCCCTAATGACTTTATATACTACTAGATTATTACTACGTGAGCCCCGCGATGAACGAAAAAACAAAAACGAACGAAAAACAACGAAAGGAAACCTGCATACGTTTGAAAAGAAATACAAGGACGTACATATATATGTATAGTCGTGCTTGAACGGCAATGGACTCGCCATCTGTCACGTTGGCTCTTTAATATATCTTCAGCGAAAATAAGGTCTAACAGCACCTCAACGCGCCCCTTTGGAGACCCTGTATCCTGTTCATTGAAGCTCATTGAAACAGATCACTATTGAAGTAAGTAAAACATTTATTATTTATCTATATACATCTATACATACGAAATAAATTTAGATTTTCTGTTTGTAATATTGAAATAACCGCTTTTTACTACATGCATATGAATATATATATATATATACGATACATAGTACATTCACCAAAATACTTATATATAATACATCATTGCCAAAATAGCATTTTTTTTTATTTTTGTCTGTTTGTTCCGGCTAATCTGTTTTGACTGGACTTTCACTGTCAGATAGCTGATGTCAAAAGGAGTAATCTAGGCTTCTTTTATTTTAGAAACTAAACAAAAACTTTTTTGTTCAATTCCACGCGGACGAAGTCGCGAGCACAGCTAGTTTATTACTATAGAGAAGGAGCTTACAAACATACATACATATTATCACGCCGAGTCCCTAACGGGGTAGGCAGAGAGTATAGAGCGCATAGATTTTTATTAATATAGATTTTCAATGAGTAAAGACTAGGCCCGCTCTCAAAGCAGCACTTGTACAGTCTTAACTTCCTTAAGAGCAATTTAAATGTAACCAACCAATTGCCAGTAATGCTATAGTAATGCAGAGCTAATAACGCTATCATTTCCTCGCCTTTGACACAAAGCTTTTAGCCATCTGTCATCCGTTTGATAAATGGCATCTGATCTCCGGTCTTTAACCCCGATTCTTGTGGCGTACTGACACATATAAGATATAAAAACCGACGAGCTTGGATGAAGATATTGATGAAGCGAAAGGTTTGTTAGCCTAGAGAGAACTGACTCTCGTCTGTCTGCCTATCCCTCGAAGGTCCCGGCGTGATGTCATGTATGCATCTATGTATCTTTGATAATATAAATAGGCAGAGTTTGTTAGAATGCGTTAATCTCAAGAACTATTCATCTGACCCGCTTTGGTGACCGGGTGACTTGTAAAGTTATCTTTGATAATATAAATAGGCAGAGTTTGTTAGAATGCGTTAATCTCAAGAAGTATTCATCTGACCCACTTTGGTGACCGGGTGACTTGTAAAGTTGCCTTCAATGCAAAGATGACACGTTCGAATCTCGTCTATACCAATGAGTTCTTCTGAACATAAGTAGAGCGATTAGTCACACTAAGAGTTTTACGGTGAAGGAAAACATCTAGAGGAAACCTGCATACATTTAGGAAGAAATTCAAAAACGTATGTATGTAGTTGTAATAGAGAAACGGCGCTGGACTCGCCATCACCTCAAATCTCCGGCGAAAAGTAGCTATGTGTGTATTACCAACAGACCTCTGCCTGCCACTTGGGAAGGCGCGAATATATCACCAATCCGGCTCTCAATAACGTTGCAAACTACTTTTCGACCTTTATTAGTATCCTCACGCCTTCCCACAAGGGTCCGCGAAGGGGTAGGCAGAGGTGTATACGTAATACCCACACACCCACTTTCCGCCAGAGGTATATTAGGTCCCAACGTGACAGATGGCGAGTCCATCGCCGTTACTCAAGCACGACTATACATACGCCTTTGAATTTCTTCTCAGACATATGCAGGTTTCCTCTCGATGTTTTCCTTCACCGTAAAGCTCGTGGTGTGCCTAATCACTGTACTTAAGTTCAGAAAAACTCATTGGTACAGTCGGGATTCGAACTTGCGACCTTTGCGTCGCAGGCAACTGTTCGAACCACTCGGCCACCACGGCTCTAACACAGATACAGATATCTCTTCGGCTGCTACTTCAGAAAGCTATATATCTCTGTGTTAGTGGTGGGTTACGATCCTAACATAGAATCGAATGAACTGCTAAACTTTATTCCGAGCGATCCATATCAGTTTACTATAACTGTTTTTTTTGTTTTTAATACCTCTTCAGTGGCAAACAAATGTATGGCTTGTTACCTGATGATAGCCCGTAGTGCTACTAATCACTGTACTTATGTTCTGAAAAACTCATTGGTACAGTCGGGATTCGAACTTGCTACCTTTGTGTTGCAGGCAACTACTCGAACCACTCGGCCACCATGACTCATAATGCACACCGGGAGCTTTACGGTGAAGGAAAACATCGAGAGGAAACCTGCTTACGTTTGAGAAGAAATTCAAAGCGTATGTATGGTCAGTCACGCTTGAGTAACGAAGATGGACTCGCCATCTGTCACGATGGCACCTAAATATTCGGCGAAGAGTGGGTGTGTGCATACTACCTACACACCTCTGCCTTCGAGGACCCTTGTGGAAATGCAGGTTTCGTCTCGATGATCGATGATACCTTCACCGTAAAGCTCGTGACTTACTGTACTTAAATCACTGTTAATCACTGTACTTAAGTTCGGAAAAACTCCATAGTACTGTCGAGATTCAAACTTGCACTCTTTGTGTTGTTGGCAACTACTCGAACCACTCGGCAACAACGGCTTAAAAAGTACGCAATAAGTGTACTATAACAATTCTGAGACAAAACAGTCGTAGAACACGAACCCAAATCGTCTCCCGACGCTCATTATTCACACGCCTTGAAAATATCTAAATGGCCTACGTTGTAAGATAAACGCCAGCGTTATGATGTCCCAAAAGGATTATAAAATAGATAACGCTATAATTTACATGAATTTATATCTAATGTTGAGATCAAAAACTTAAGTATATTCAAACGGTTGAGAGAGGTATTAATAACGTTGATCTATAATATCTTCCGTGTACATTAATTGTAGATGTGTAATCAAAATGGCGACTGTGTAAATTTGTATAAAATTGTTTACAGTCTCTGTAAGTATCTATTCATATTTTTATACGTTTAATGTGACATTCCAACGTGAAACAATATCTTTATATATTTTTTTCTTGTGTGCGTGTGTATGTTACTGAACTCCTCATAAGGACGAGACCGATTTTAATGAAATTTACTGTGTGTCTTCAGGTGGATTCGAGAATGGCTTAGATTCACAATTGGACCGGATTGGTGACGCTGCAATCGTGTTTCGTAGCACAGCACCGTAGCCCAGTACCGTAGCACAGCACCGTAGCACAGCACCGTAGCACAACACCGTAGCACAGCACCGTAGCCCAGCACCGTAGCCCAGCACAGTACCATAGCCCAGCACCGTAGCACAGCACCGTAGCCCAGCACCGTAGCACAGCACCGTAGCACAGCACCGTAGCACCGCGCCGTAGCACAGCACCGAAGCACAGCACCGTAGCCCAGCACCGTAGCACAGCACCGTAGCACCGCACCGTAGCACAGTACCATAGCCCAGCACCATAGCCCAGCACCGTAGCACAGCACCATAGCCCAGCACCATAGCCTAGCACCGTAGCATAGCACCATAGCCCAGCACCATAGCCCAGCACCGTAGCACTGCACCGTAGCACAGCACCATAGCCCAGCACCATAGCCCAGCACCGTAGCCCAGCACCGTAGCACAGCACCATAGCCCAGCACCATAGCACAGCACCGTAGCACAGCACTATAGCCCAGCGCCGTAGCACTGCACCATAGCACAGCACCGTAGCACAGCACCATAGCCCAGCGCCGTAGCACTGCACCGTAGCACAGCAGCGTAGCACAGCACCATAGCCCAGCGCCGTAGCACAGCACCCTAGCACAGCACCGTAGCACAGCACCACAGCCCAGCGCCGTAGCACTGCACCGTAGCACAGCACCGTACCACAGCACCATAGCCCAGCGCCGTAGCACTGCACCGTAGCACAGCAGCGTAGAAAGACAACGTTGCATGGAACCGAAATTATCCTAGCACAGCAAAGAAGCTCAGCACTTTAATATTGCATCCGACACAGCGCCGTAGTATAGCACTAAAGTACAGCTTCCGATACGAACATTGTAGAAAATATGATTCTTCCCATCATAACAATATATTATTCAGAGTAAAGTTTCAGACTAAATGTCACTATAGGTAACGGCCTTACCATCACCGCGATGTTTGCTCAATTGCCATTCAACAGAAGATAGCTTCGAACTTTATGAACCTGATCTTTTTATGTATAATTCGGCCTGAAATATCTGTGATATATTTAATAATTTGTTGGTAAACCACCGTAAATCTCTCCACGAGGCTAACGAGAGTGATAAATGGGCAACGTTCCAGCTTCCACCGCTGCAGGCACACTCGTTTTTGAGTTATATTTTTTGGAAGAATGTGACAACAAATTCATTAATATTTGATTTAATTATTAACATGGCTAGAAGAGTGCCTACAGACAATTTCTAATTCTGTGCTGTTAAAAAAAATTAAGTAGTCTGACTGAATGCCTGCAGTAGATCTTGAGCTTATCTACAATATGACTAACTTACTTCTATACGAGTCTAAGCAGCTCTACTCTCTCTCTCTACTTATCCCGTCAGGATCTCGGAGTGTTTATGTATTTAACAAAAATAAAGCAATATTGATTACTTTAAAATTTAATTAAAGTACGTAACTAAACTAAATAAAACACGTGTTCCTACGACATCCTATAACCTATAACGACACGTGTTTTATGGTACTTTCTTTAACGGGTGCCAAGAACGCTGGCAACATTGCCACGCTACATGGCATTGCTGATTCTTTGTGCAAGTACTCGTCATACAAATATCTGCTCTAATAAAATATCTCTGAGTGGAGATCGAACCCGTAGCTTACACCTTTGCAGTCAAGATCACAAACCACCTGGCTATCAGCCATATGCAATAACAACGTGAAACTCGCAATAAACTTTTCAAATTAAATTATACCGCTTGATAACTGTCACGATGGAATGAATTCTTCAAAATTACGAGTGTTTACGTAGTCAGTTTGTGAAATTGGTATCCAAAACATGTCTCGCGGAACTCAATAAAGATTGTTTAATAAGCAAACAGAGTATAAATAAAATTAAACACGCGGTTTGTAAGTAAACAATCTATTCGTCATCTTACTTAATCTGTTATTTTGTCTAAATTTTAAAATGATCTCCTGTCTTTCCCGTCCTACGAATATTCACACATGCGTATGTTTATGATGGTGTTTTTTCGTCTATCATGAAAAAAACATGGAACGGAACTGTATAAAATTTGGCACAAAGCCGTGGTGGCCGAGTGGTTATTATGGTTAGTGGTTATGGTGAAGGAAAACATCGAGAGGAAACCTGCATACGTCTGAGAAGCAATTCAAAGGCGTATAGTCGTGCTCGAGTAACGGCGATGGACTCGCCATCTGTCACGTTGGCACCTAATATATATCTCTGGCAGAAAGTACACTTCTGATAAAGGAACAGGAGAATATATCGATGATCCAGGTTATTTGGTTGATGGTGCGCAGTGCACGCACAAGCGGCGCCTGGCTCAGTGCCCTCGCGTTACCACTAGCAACTTATCAAGGCAATACAATAAGATAGAATTGTATGTGCCAATAGTACCACTCACCTTGTTCAGCTGTGGTACTGAGCGAGCATGTCATTCAATAGCGCGTGCGTGTGCGCAGACAAACAACCTTTGGCAATGGTGCGTCCCTGTGGAACCCCAGTTTGTGATCCTGCTGGGTATACCTGCTAGTCATTAATACCCAATCTCTCATTTTAATATTAATTCAGTCAAGACGAAGTTGAACGAGTTAGCAGGAAATCTAATCCCACTCCAAGGTTAATGAGATTTATGTAACTTGGAAATCTATCCCGACACAAAGTTGGACTACGACATTTTAAAGGTTGATTTGGATCATCCCTTCTCGAAGTTTTTGAAGAGGAGGATTGTACATTCCGATTCCAGTGCAAACTGTTGGCGTAGTGATTGCCGTTTGGACGTCCACTGGCAGTAGCTATGTTCTATTAGGGGCAAGTTACACAACGCGAGCTAACAGCCGTTTAATCAAGTGATTATAACTCTGATACATTAGATATACCTAATTTCTGCGAAAGACATTTTATTTCAAACAATTTAATTTCATTCCGTCTCATGTCGTTTAATCTCATCTCATCCGATTAAAATGTTTTTTTTTCATAATTTTAACTTAATAGCCCTTTCTTTTCCAGTCCTTTTTGTCATCTTCAATGAATAAATGAAAATGAGGATTGTAGATTATGCTCTGATATCACAATACGTTGCAGTGCAGATAAAACTGTCACGAAATACATTCAAAATTTCCGCCAAACAGGGAACACTCATTGAACGTCATTTATTGAGTATAAAATTACCGTTACGTAAAAAAATATGTCAGAAAAGAAACGGCCGTAACAAACTGTTTCTACCTGCCTGTTTTTAACAAAAGTCCCCTTTCTTATGTAGCATTATGAGATGTTGTCCTCCAGACAACTAAAATAAATAGTATCAAAAGCTTAGTTTAACCAACGATTAATTTTATATTGAATTATCTAGAAAGATATAGAAAGTCGGTGACACCGGCCGCGTCGCTGGCCAATGATTTTAATTAATTTTCTTTCCACAGACCCTTCCTTGAAGATAGCATTTTAATGAATGTGTCAATTCCCCTTCCAAACATTTTAAATTAGTTTTATCGTAGAATGTACGTTGCATGATATACTAAAGGTATCCTTAGATTACAATGAATATTTTCCTACCCAAATGGAATAGTGGTGGTATCGATCTGTTATAGATATTTTCACCCTATATCGCATACTTCGCCCTCTTCCTTGTCCACTCAGCTTTCTCTCTTCTTTAGCTATACATTTCACCCGTTACACATAATCAGTCCCTTCCAACGATTCCCATCTCCTTTCACGACGGCTGTCTCTTCTAATTATTATTTTTTAAAAGCCTTCTACACAGAGACTCATAACAGATCGCAAACTTTTGCATGAAGAATATTGTGACACATATGGTCGAATTATTTTCCCAACCAGCAACGCCCTAAAGCCCTCATCCTACAGCAGGTGCCTTTTGCTAAGTTTTCTAGCACTTTAAAAGTTTGGCTGGAAACTTTTTCGCCTCTTTAAAGGGTAAAATATTAATAAAAAAGTAGTAATAAATATAAACTACCTATAAATAGAATAAATGTCCCAAATCTGTGTGACGCGAAAGAGAAGGGAAAGGAAGGGCAGCCAAGAAGACTGTCAGCATTGTCACGTTGGATGACAATGCTGATTCGCTGAGCGAAATATTTGCCAGCCTTCTTGTCACGCCTCGAAAAGTTGCCTTGAGACATCCTTATAAAAAAAAAGCGTATAAATATATGATAGTAAAGTAAGTAACACTTTATTTGTAAGATTTATTTATTTATTTATTGTTAACTATAACGATTTCACCAATTACAATAATTAACAATTTTAATTAACAAGATGACAAACACCTTCACGCAAAAACTATTCCCATAAGTAAAGAAAAACCCCAAACAAGTTTCTTAGAACGAAACGATAAAGCGTCATGCAGACCCTAAACACAATGGAATATCACTCATCACTTCACTCCCTTCCGTAAAAACGTAATCTGGTAAAATATATTTCGTCCATAGTACACCATAGCTAACAGTAACGGAAATAAATATAAATAAATACCTGGGACAATTCTTCACAAATGGACCTAGTCCCAAATTAAGCAAAGCTTGTGTTATGGTAACTAGACAACGATATTTACTTATATAGATAGATATATATACTTAAATACATAAGACATGCAAGACTAAGGTACAAAATATTCGTGTTCATCACACAAATATCTGCCCTCAGCGGGATACGAACCCGCGACCTCAAGTTTCGCAGTCAGGAGCTCTAACCACTAGACCAGACGGTCGATATATATATATATACAAAATATATCTTTACGATCTCCCTAAAGGGGGCCATTTAGGGATAGCATAGTAGGTATAGATGTCCGAAGGGGAAAGCGGAGGTGTTTAGGTAGTACCCACGCACCCAATTTCCGCCAGATATATATTGTAGGTGCCAACGTGACAGATGGCGAGTCCATCGCCGTTAATCAAGCACGACTATACATAATTACATACGCCTTTGAATTGCTTCTCAGGCTTATGCATGTTTCCTCTCGATGTTTTCCTCTACCGTTAAGCTTATGGTGTGACTAATCACTGTACTTACGTTCAGAAAAACTCATTGGTACAGTCGGGATTCGAATTTGTGATCTTTGTGTCGTAGGCAACTACTCGGCCACCACGGCTACAGACATAATCATGCTGGAATATAGACAACTTTAGTTGATATGCACTTGAACTACTGCACAGGTGTTTTTGGACTGTGTCAATACTGTATATTCAAGGTTGGTAAACATTCTTAGTCCAACGGAAAGGTGCCGCCGAGGGAGTTGACAGATCGTGGGTCAACAAATGAGCTATGAACCAATATTACACAACTTGCGGCCTCAGGATCAAACCCGGATCAACTGGCGAATTGAGGTTGCCTTATCCAATTTACAGATTGATCGTGATATTATATCTAAGTAGGTGGGTTTGACAAGGCCCTTAGGGAAAAGCCCGGTTGTGCTTCAAGGCGGTAACGGAAAAAATATTTTCACGGTTTCCTACAAGTGTCCTCGAAAGAGTACTTTGTAAATAACTCTAACGCTGGAGCTTTTTAATTAAGTTTTTGTTTTATGTAATTTAAGATTTGAATGCTTAATTAAGGTGTAAAGATCTAGGAGAGAAAGAGACAGATTTTCCTAAGATAATCTGTGTATCCTTACTAATATTATAAATGTGAATGTAAGTTTGTTTGTAACGCTTTCACGTAAAAACTACTCAACCGATCATCATTAAACTTTGTACACATATTCTTCGAGGAATTAGAAGTAACATAGGATACTTATTATAGAAAAAAAATTTTTACAGAAAAAATACGTTTTGCTGAAAATTTTAATTGTGATGGCTTGAATATATAAGCTACTTTTTTAGAAATCCACGCGGGCGAAGCCGCGGGCATAAGCTAGTGACATATAAATATGGCGCAGAAGAAGTATGTAGAAAGAAGCTTGAGGGGAAAAATTCGACGAAACCAAAGTACTGCTAAAGGCAGACGAAAGAAGAGGAAAGATTTATAGGTCACATCACACAATATAACAGCTTGTTTGAAAAACAGCTTAGAAAGTGTGGCGGAGGTTGACCAAGATTAACATACATGATGAATGTAAGGAAAAGAGACGGTATTTGTCATGGCGTATAGGGAGGCAAAAGAGATGTGCTAGACAGGGGTATGTACATTTTTGTACTCTATATTTTTGTTCCTTTAATAATAAATAAATATATATATCCTCACGCCTTCCCACAAGGGTCCCCGAAGGGGTAGGCAGAGGTGTATAGTGACCTTTCCGTCGCAGGCAACTGCTCGAACCACTCGGCCACCACGGCTGCCTATTTATAAATAAATAAATATGGAACATGTATTATATGTATGATGTATCATGATGAGGATATGTCGTCATGTTTCAGGCACGACTGCATGCATTTATTCATCAATCGAGTGCATTTTTTCTAATGGTACAGGCTAATGGCCCGGTGGTATCGAAACCTTGATAATAAAGTGAAAAGAAAACGTTTGATTTCAAAGTAATGTGACAAGGAAAATTCTTAACTTTTGTCATATGTCATTGACGGGGTAATATTAAAAAAGTTTTACACTTATTATAATTCATGACGTCAATTTTATATTAAGCTAGCTGTGTCCGCAACTTAGTCCGCGTGGAATTTAATAAAAAAATTACTGTTTAGTTTTTAAAATATAGCAAATAGAAAATGACCTGTTGTCACAAAAATCCAAAGAGAAGAGCCTTTTACTGATGAGGCCATTTCCTTCCGCTAATTACTCTCAATATTTGCTGCTCATAGTGGGAACACTATGGAAAAAAAAAGTTTTTAAAATAAAAGTAGTTAACTCCTTTACATTAACTATCTACAAGTAAACGTCCCGTTGAAATCGGTCCAGCCGCTTCTGAGATTAACCGGAACAAACAGACAGAAAGACTAAAAATATTTTGTATCTGTGCCGTGTACAAATCCATATGCATTAAGTTAAAAGCAGTTATTTTAATATTACAAATAGACACTCCAATTGTATTTAGATTATAGGCACATCCTTTTTTAAAACACATACACACTTTATATATAAATATATCTTCAAGCCTTCCCTCAAGTATCTCCGATGGGGTAGACAAAGGTACTCGTTTTCGCCGGAGATATTCTTGGTGCCAATAGACAAATTGCAAGTCCATCGCCGTTTGTGTTTCCCTTCGCCCTAAAACTCGTGATGTGACTAATCACTGTACTTAAGACTCATTGGTACAGTCAGATTTCACACTTGCAATCACTCGGCCACCATAGCTCCAATATTGTATAAATCTTTACTTACGATCGAGGGTATCTACGTTTAATATAGAGATCATTGACCGCACACTACCCAAGCAGAATTTCATCAAAGCAAAGTCACATTTTTATTCTCGTCGGCTTCTTTGTCCTTATTGCCTTTATATATGAAAAGAATAGAGCCTTATTTTTTTTTTATGTAACATGCATTTTATTAAGAATTATATAACAAATATCTTCACGATTTCCAACGAGGGTACCCGAAGGGGTAGGCGGGTATGTAGGTGGTGCTTGAGAAACGACGATAGACTCATCTCCGTTAACGAACTGTCACGTTGGCACGGGGCGAAAAGGGGTACCTACATACCTCTGCTTACCCCTACCTTATGGCCCGCGTGGAAATATTTAAATATTCACACACACACTTTACGCCAGAGATCTATTTTAAGTGGGTGTTGGGTATTACCTATACACCTCTGCCTACCCCTTCGGGGACCCTTGTGGGAAGGCGTGAGGATATATATATATATATATATATATATATCTATTTTAGGTGCCAACGTGACAGATAGTAAGTCCATCGCCGTTACTCAAGCACAACTATATATACGCCTTTGAATGGCCTCTCAGACGTATGAAGGGTTTCCTCTCGATGTTTTCCTTCACCGTAAAGCTCGTGGTGTGACTAATCACTGCACTTAAGTTCAGAAAAACACATTGGTACCGTCGGGATTCGAACTTGCGATCATTGTGTCGCAGGTAACTACTCGAACTTACTACCACGGCACTATGTTGAAGGTAGTATTTTGTTTTCTTTAAATATTCACACCTTGCGCTTCAAGAGGAAGAAACTTAATCCTAAATAGTTTGGACAAGATTAATACCGCGACTAATGCTAACGATTCTAATAACGGTAGACGTAGAGACATACAGTAGCATAACCTTAATTTGTGTTATTTTATAATGTTGTTTTACAAATCGTGGAACGACACGAAAATAGGTACAGTCGGGATTGAGAAAAGATTTAAAACGTTGCAAGGTTGCCGTACCGAGGGTCTTTTTCCGGTGCTCAGGGGTGAGTATGGGAGACGAGGACAGAGAAGAAATTCCCATTGTATAGAAGGTGTCAGTCTTATTTGCGATCAGATCAAAAGAGAGCTTATCAAAAGTGTTTAGGTAATTTGTATACTAAGGTTTCTAATAATGAGCCCCTTAGGCAGGGAGAGGATTGTTGTATTGTGTTGGCAGCAGAGGGATTAGTCTCATTATGCTAACAACATAGTATGTCTCTCCGAACACAGAGTGGCAACGCGCAAGTGATACTTCGATATCGTGAGCGTAAATAGGTTACGTAACCGCTGCCAATCAGGTTCCGTCCCATGTTTCAGCATTCTGTGTACGATATCTATAATTTATTTCTTGTATCGTAGGATGGAAATGTCAGGAGTACTCGAAACCGACGGGCATGTATGAAGAGACCGGTGAATGTAGACGAAGCGAAAGAGGTGTGTAAGTATAGAGAGAACTGGCGCTCTATAGTCTATGCCTTAATATGTATAATGCAATAGAATATCGCATTTACATTTGCTGAGTTATTATTGATCGCAAGAAATACGAAAGAAAATATATGATGCTGACAATTATAATAATTATACAAAATAAAATTATATGATTCGAACTTCGCAATCACTTGGCCATGAAATAGGTTTAAGGTTAAAATGGAGTTAGATTATTGATCAAAGGTGTATACTATATTGATCCTTGTTAATATGATAAGTAAGTACATTTTTACATGCAGTTGTCTGCTCAGTTGAGTTTTAGTTTTGGAAACTGACGAAGAATTTGCACAACGACTGTACAATTGAGTAACAGTAAGTTGTAAATAATGGTACATCATTATGGTAATGTTATCTCAGAATAACTGAAATGCTTTTAAACGCACAACGGAGGCTTACGAGGGCGTGCTAATACCATCATTATTCAACAGTGTGTGAGAGAGAAATGTATAGGACATATATAATTACATGTCACGTTGTTTGTCCGCGATGGGCTCCTAAACTTCTTACCCGATTTCAATCATATTTGCACACCGTGTGCAATTTGATCCAACTTAAAAGATAGGATAGCTTACATCACACACCACACCACATTGGACCCGATAAGTGGCGCAGCGATCGGGTTTCAGGAACTTTAACTTTTTCACCCGGGCGAAGCTGGGCGGGACAGCTAGTATGTATATACAAATTTGTTTCTTTCACAGCCCCAAGGGTTCCCATGCCTTGCCATCTAGTAATGAGCATTAAATCTGCTCTAAATGGTATTTATTAATTAAATTCCTTCCTTACCTCGCCATGTCGTTAGCTTTGTTTTTTTAGCACTTGAGATATGTCTGGCTAGAGGCCTTTTGGTCGCTTAGGTAGTATGTTTCGAGAGCATTAAAAAAACCTCTTTATTTAATAAAACCTATTTTCAATTCATATGATTTTTCTTTAGCACCAAACCAATAATACGCTAGTACTTCCATTCAGTTAGACACAGGCTAGGACTGAAAATAGTAAATAAACGGAGTAGCCTAGAGTGGGGACGGAAATTATATCGACATCGTGACACTCGTACAAAATGGAGAGGTCCCTCATTTCCTGTCTCCTGTGGACCTTTTCACTCCAATCTTTGTTCTATGGCTTTTTACGGACGGTACAATAGACTCGGTCGGATTATTTTTTCAATATTTCTTTCCATACCAAGAAAAAAGGATTTTAATTAAGAAGGAACTTGGTAAGATTTGATCTTAGGTATATATAGGTATCTATAGGTTTCGTTTTTGCTAGCTATTTAATCTTAGGCAAGGTACAGTCAGCGTCAGAAGTCATTGATCACATACAGACTGGATCCAAGTATTATAATGCGAGTGATTCTTACTCGTATACACATCATCGCAGGGAAGACAGAGGGAATAAAAGACGGTCGTCTGGTCTACTTGTTAGAGCTCCTGACTGCGAAACTTGAGGTCGCGGTTTCGATTCCCGCTGAGGGCAGATATTTGTGTGTTGAACACGCGTTAGAAATGTGGCCCAGAAATTAGTAGCTGGATTAACACATATGCTATATTTTAGTCCAGAAAAATTAACTACCAATGCAAAAACACGTGTTACGCGAAACTGTACAACGCACACTGTTAGTTGGGTTATAAGCGGACTATCATAGTACAAGAAACTGTAGCCTTCAAATTGCGCAAGAACAATGCAATCAGTTACAAGGAAATTCCATTGGAGTAGTGGTTAAATCTGACTTGAAACGACCTCTAGGAAAGTCTATGAAATGCGATTAACTTAATAGGATTTAAAAGGAGAGCGCAGTCTTGAAGCACTCGGATTTAGACTTTCTAGATTCTTAATTGACAACCTTATTAGATTACTATAGAGTGCAATTTATCTTACTTATCAATTGAACTCAATTGAAAAGATAATTATAATTTTACTTGCTTATGTCCAGTTTGATGCGACGATCCGTACTTGAATGTTACAAAATTAGCCTGTAATACAAATATTGCAAGCAAAAATTCCGACTATAGCAATTATTTTTTCTGAACTTGAGTGCAAGCAGTGATTAGTCACAGCATGAGTTTTACGGTGAAGAAAAACATCGAGAGGAAACCTGCATACGTCTGAGAAGCAGTTCAAAGGCGTATGTTTATTTATTTATTTATTCAAATATACAGAGTTAATAATGTTTTGGTTGTTAGTGTTTTTAAACTTATATTAAGTTTGACTAAACACTAGGTTCTCACAACAGAAATACTATATGCAAGTTAACATGTTTCTAATTAGCAGGAAGATAAGTGCACGAACACATAAAAACAGCAACAGTGAAGACAATTTGCTCGAGCGGTCAATTGAGTGGGTAGTATTGGCAAATTATGACCATGCGAATGCGCCTATCGTTGCACTGTTGCCATGTGCGCGTGTGCGTAGGCCACACAGGATGCTCCGGTTTTCCTACAATTATTAAAGTTGAAACCTTTAAAGTAAATTTTGTATAAAATGTTTTTTCAATTTATATTTAATATTGTTCTTCGTTAATTCATTTTACAGTTCAATTGGCAATCTATTAATAAGATGTGGAATCAAGTAATGAGAAGTTCTTTTCCCATATTCATTGGTAAATGTCGGTTTGATCAATTGTTTGTTAGATACGCTTCTGGTAATAATTGAGCTACTTCTTGTTTGTTGTATTTCCATGCGGAAATATTGTTCAGAGAGTAAAGTAAATTCGACTTTGTGATGAATCGGTATATAACACAGTACTTAAATAATCCCATAACATCGTCTTTAAACTTGTTTTTTATTTTAGGGGGAACTATTAATTTTTGTAGTCTGTACTGAATGTTTTTAATCCAATCTAGGTATGTTTTGTAGGTACGGCCATAACTACTCAGTCCATAAGACAATATGCTTTCCACTAGGGTTTTATACAGAGTTAGTAATATATGAAATGGAAGCTTGCATTTAATTATATAAAATTTTGCCATGATAGCTCTTAATTTATTACAAATTGTATCAATGTGCTTTGCCCAATTAAATCTGTCATCTATCACCAAGCCGAGGTATGTATGTTCAGTCATTTATGCCAACGCAGGTATTCGGACAAGTGGACTTGGTGGAGTGAAGACATTCATGGCTATTTATTTATTTATTTATTGATCACCAACAAGATGTACATTATTCCAAGTAATAAAAATCATTTGAAGTTGTGCCCGTGCTAAATGCCATCTTAATTATAGGTGAAAACTGCATGCAAAAAGTGCTATGTGCAACTATCTTTAATTTATCATTGGCAGAGTAGAAATTGTTGCTGGAGCGGACGTGGATAAATTTAGTTTTATCTGCGTTGAGTACCAATCCTGAATCATGTGACCATTTGCATAAGGCATCAAAGTCATGTTGGACATTTTCTTGTGCAACCGTAACATTTCTATGCGCGGCCATTAGGCATGTATCATCAGCGAATTGGTAGACAGTGCAACTTTTTATAACTTTTTATAACGTGTATAGTCGTGCTTGAGTAACGGCGATGGACTCGCTACCTGACAGACACGTTAGTGCCTAAAATATACCACCACACCTCTGCCTACCCCTTCGGGCAGCCTTGTGGGAAGGTGTGACGATATAGTAACGTAGTTTTTTCGATTTCAATATTTCTATGAAAAAATGCTTTAAAGTCTAAATATAAATTCCAATAGAAGTATGTCTGTTAAATCGTTAACGGTTTTATTATATTTGCTAATAACTTACAAGTCATAGTCAAGTTCTATTCATTAAGACACCATTTGAAATGTTGACAAAGGACCTATCGTAAATGACTCCAACGGCTGTCACAAACTTCACTCATAGCCATTCAGAGCCTTGAAACGTGTTAGAAGTGACATCATCATCCGTGTAACAGTTGACAGTGTCAATATGTTAACACTTAAAGCACTTAGACACTTCTTATCAGAAAAATCGAAACACCTTGCAAGTTAAATTTTATAAGGATTATCAGAAAAATATATTTATTTAGGAATATATGTCGAATGTCGTTTAATAGTTAATAATATGAGGTATTCACTATAAGACGACATTTGACATATATTTAATTTCACTTCTGATGAGAAGTGTGTATACATACATATCATCATCCCAAGTCTCTAACGGGGTAGGCAGAGAGAGTAGAGAAGCAGTTCTCTCTAGACTTATGTACCTCTTTCGCTACGTCTAAATTCATCAGCCTTTTTATATATGCTCGCCGGTTTCGAGTACTCATATATGTATACCTAAATATCTATATATATAAAAATGTTATGTTGTTTTATGTACGCTTCAAAAACTCAAAAAGTTCTGCACCGATCGAGCTGAAATTTTAGCATGATGTATAATCCGCATCAAGGATTGTTTTTATCTATTTTTTGCATCAGTCATATATCCACAGCGAAGCGTGGCAGGGTACAGCTAGTATTTATATAAGTTGTACCCCACAGTATCATAGTATAAAGAGAGGGGAATTAGGTTATCTTCATACAAACGCACTTTTGATCTGGCAATTGGTTTGCCGCTATTTCTTTGTTTACGTTTAGTTATGCCGATTTCTCAGTATTGTAGGTATAGTAACTAAGTACCTACCTACTTACAGAAAATCGTAATTCTAAATAAGTATGTACGAGTACCTAATTGACTAATAGTAAATCAAATACATATAAAACAAAGTTCGAATCATACCAACAAATACGATTATAGTCTAAGAGACAGTCGTTAGTTTTTAATGTTGTTTTTATTTCTTTTAATGATAATATTTCATTCACTTTATTCATTTTTTATTATAGATACCTAATGTATATTAAATGTGCTTTTGCTAGCGAAGCGCGAACAGCCGCGCCTAATATTTAGCTAAAAGTGACAACCCTAAGACAGTAGGCAATTATATCGCGAATTGGGCCGGAGATAGCCTACTCCCTCTTCTTTATACTATGACAGTATCACACCCGCTTAAAATTGTATATCATCTATGTACCACTTAAACGTTATATTATGTAACAAACCTTAAATTTCCTTTCATTTCTCTTCGTAGAATATTATAAATAACTATTAAGTAAAATAAAAAAAAAACTATCAATTACATCAAATTTTACGCATTCAAAACCGCGGGGAACATATGGTATGAAATATCTTAATCCCTCGGGTCTGTGTCAATTATGCGTAGGCTTAGTCCAGGTAGCCTATTCAAAGGGTTGGAAATGTTAGACGGCAGGTTGGCAGTAATTTCGCGCGAGGGTAGTAACCGCATCGGGCAACAAACTGCCGAACTCAAAATGTTAAGTTTTTTTTTTATCTGTAAGGACAGGTTAAGGCCGTTGCCTTATCCTGCTTCAAGAACGATTTTTTTTTTAGTAAATTGACTTTCGGGTACTTAACCCAACATTAGCGAGAGCAAAGGCCTCCAGCCAGGTACTTGTTAGGTTAAGTACAAAATTTCAGATATTATAGATAAATATTTTTTTTTGGTATTTAACCGGTCCATGAATTTATAGCTGTTTTCTTTGTTATAGTTTTTATTTATCTTCATGAAATATTATATTCGAATAATTTATCTATGTCACACATGAGATGAACATGTTTAGAAACATTCGATGTTTCAAAACATCCTGGAAATATTTCCGTAGTTTTAGCGAAAACAATAAAGTTTAGATGTCGTGTCAACGTACGATTGTCATCTCGATCAGAAAACTTATTGAGAGGTAAACGTTGTGAGCCAGTAACAATTGCAATTTGACAAATGCGCAATCTAAACCACAAATATATATCTGTCGCATTTATATCATAACATATTTCGTATTTACTAATACAGAATTTATATTTAATCTTGGTTTCCTACGTTGCGTAAATTCTTTTTTCAAATTGCATATGATACTGGCGGTATAACTATTAATTAGCGCGTTATAAAAAAGAAAAACCTTCCTGAACTTTCTAGAACTCTCCTACTACAAGTTAAAAAAGTCCCATAAATATTCATCGTGTAAAATAACGTTTCGTATTTACACGCTCAATTTGAATTAAATTCTTTTTTCAAACTCGTGGCCTCCAATGTCGTCATTTGCTTTAACTTACATATTATAATGATACTGGCAGGATAACTATTAATAAGGAGATCTTTAATAAGAAAAAAAATCTAAGTTGGAACAAATTTTCTTTAGAACGTAATAATGCCTCATGCCTACACTAGAATTCGAAATAAAAATGTCTGTAAATACTTGAAGTCGTAGTGATATTATGTTAAACGTAGTTCTTGTCAATTTGCTAGAGAGCCGTTTAGAGAATATGTGTTCTGTGGTAGAGCGCCCGTTCTCATTTTAGTTTAAGTTCGTTTCAAACTTTACGTATATAATGTCACATTTAAGTGCAAACATAACATTATTGACAAGATTTGTGTTTCCCTCGTGTATGCCTTTCCCGAAAAGAGAATAAGTATGTATTTCGGGCCATGAACCTGTATACTTGACTTTGGAGTCGATTTCCTTGACACGACGTCATGGTGCTTTACATAAATATTAAACTATGCCCTAATTATATCATAAAGAAATCTGGATCGGGATATATCTTAATGTCGCATATAAATAAACATATGTTTTACTAACGTCAATTTAAATTCTTTCAAAAGTTAATATCAAAGGGATTTTAAAATTGTGATACAGGCCCAAAATATCCCACTATAATTCAATACCACAAAGCTTAGTAATTGTGTTCATTAATTGTGGGCCAGCGCACGGACGGGCAGTACTTATTCCTGCGTTAATTGACTACGATTCATTATTACTGTAGTGTTTACGACTTGCTTGTACACGGAGCTACGAAGCAAATACTTTTGACTTTTCGTCCTTTTCTTGACAGATAGAATAGTAGCTGCGCAAAAGTTGCAGGTCATATTTTTTTTTTTTTTTTTTTTAAGTTTTATGCTTTGTTCCTCTGACGTGATCAGAGTCTTTGTTTTAACTATTATTTTATTATTTATCTATTTATTTATTTATTTTTTCTTTTGTATGTAATTGTTTTATTTTGGTTCTTCGTTATTTGTTTTCCTGTATTATTTGCTTTATGATTGGTGTGCTGTAATTTATGAACTCTTCCTGCATGTAGTTGTTATTGAATATGTTTGGTAGATTAGGTATTGTGATTTCTAGGTCTATTCTTTCTTCAGCTTCCATTTTCTGTCGACAAAACTTTGGGCATTCTGTTATTATATGGAGGGCAGTCTGCTCTACGCCCGGCTCGCACGAGCACGACGGGTTGTCCTTACACTTGAACCTGTGCAGGTATTCTGAGAACCCGCCGTGCCCCGTCAGCATTTGTGTCACTGCGCCTGCCGGGCGGAGCTTTCGGACTGCCCTGTATGCCAATACGGCGTCTGGGAAGTAAGCCTTTGTCGTGCTGGCTGTTGTGCCTTCTTTGTATCTCCGGTTCCATTCGTCAAGCGATTCTCTGCGGAGTTCTTGCTTGACGAATGAAACCGGGCAGCAGTCGTAGTCTGGTTTCTTTTTAAGGCTTGTTGCCGCTTCTTTGGCCAGTTGGTCGGCCCTTTCATTTCCCTCCAGCCCCGCGTGCGCTTTAATCCAGAACAGGGCGACCCGTTTCCCTTGGGAGAGGCCGCTCCTGAGATTTTGGCGCACTTCGGTTACCAGGGGGTGGGGGGAACTGCCTCCCACTATGGCGTCCAACGCCGACCTCGAGTCACTTAGAATCGCGAATTCTCTTTCTTGGTTTTTCAAGATCTCTGAAGTGGCTCTGCATATTGCTACGAGCTCTGCCTGGTAGACAGTACAGTGCGGTGAGAGTCTAAGTTTGACGGCTTTGGTCTCTGCCCCATTTCTCCATATCGAGAGTGCCGCTCCGACCTTGCCGTCTACTTTGCTGCCGTCAGTATAAACCCTCACCGACTGCGTTACTTTTTCTGCGATATCTTCTTGGTCTACCAGGCTCCCGTATTCGAGGCTTATTTGTTCGGCTGGGTGTGGTGTTTCGGTGAAAGGCGTGCGTCTTTCGATCTCTCTGTCTCCCATTAGTGCCAGGGACACCCCCCTCTTCGCCTCGTATAGGGCAGCCGCCTCTCGTACTCGGAGGTCGAGAGGAAGTATCCCGGCTAGCAAAAGTGCCGCGTTCAACGACACTGTGCGGTACGCGCCACAGAGTTTTTGAGCGAAACCCCTCTGCACCGTACCCAGCTGTTTTTGAGTTCCTATTTTGCTGCTTGCCGGCGACCACGCACTAGAGGCGTACAAGATCACTGGCTCCACCACAGACGTGTATATGATGCGAATCACATCCGGGTGGAGGCCCCAGCTTACTTTGGCAGCTCTCGACAATTGCTTATAAATGTTCAACGCCTTCTTGCAGGTATTAGCAACGTGGGCGTTGAACGTCAGCTTTCTGTCGATCGAGAGCCCCAGGATCTTTATTTCTTCCGAAAGGCCAATGCCTACCCCGCCCATGCTCAGGAGTGGTTCGTCAAATTTTAACTTGTTTGTGATGATCATAGCTTTGGTTTTTTGCGGCGCAAATTTTAGTTTGTTTTTGACGCCCCACTCCCTCACATGCCCGAGGGCTGCATTGGCCCGTCTCTGTACCTCCAGTGCTGTGTCGCCGGCAAACAGCATTACCACGTCGTCTGCGTAAGCCTGGCAGTATTCCCCTTTTTGTTGTATTTCTCTCAGTAATGGGTCAAGGATCACGTTCCATAGGGTGGGTCCGCCGATCGAGCCTTGAACACACCCCTTGATTATTTCCAAATGGGTTAAAAAACGGACCAGTCGCCGATCTCTACCAACAGATGGCGCTGTGATGTTATGATAGACATTGACGTTATTATTTTAGGCTGGTAATGATTTCAGCTTCGAGTACTGTTTTGTAACGGTTGGTATTGGCTTCACAAATGAAAAATTAAGTTTGTTCCGATATGTTGGTAAAATGTAGCTAGGTTGTATTGATTGGTTGAAACGCAAGCGTGATGTTATACCGCGCTTGGATCGCGTTCAGTCGACTTTCAGTTTGAATTAATTTATTTTAGAACGCTTCTGTTTGGTTGAGGCGTTGTCGGTTCAACTTCGTTCGAATGGTCCGTTCCAAATACGGACTTAACACATAATTAAAAACTCATTGGTACAGTCGGGATTAGAACTTGCGATCTTTGGGTCGCAGGCAGCTACTCGATCCACTCGGCGACCACGGCTCTAGTATAGATTAGCTTAGATAATACCTTCTCAATAGTTCCTTCTTAGTACATCCTGGTAAAGCTAGTTTTGCGGATTAATTGTCTGACCCAATTGCGGGCAGATATAGGTGGGTACGCGCTACATGCCCAATTTTTATCATCGTCGTTATAACGTCACCCGCACTTTATTAAGACGTCGTCATATTTTATATGTAGGTTGTTAACCGAACAATTATATTTTAATGTTTCGCGAATGAAATAAAACTTACCAATTTAATAATGACACCGAACCATCTGTCACAATTTTCCGGTCTTAAAACTATTTTTATGTATACTACAATTAATAGACTCGGGTCATACTGCCCGCATCCCGCGACCCCCTCGACTAGAAATTGGTGGGGCGCAATCAATACGTCCTTATAGTTTTTCCATCGCGATATGAGTTTATCGCGTATCATACCTTCATAGGTATCAGCCGTCTTGTCCATTTTCACTCCCTTCCTCTCCATCTCATTCACACAATCCATCTACCGTTTGACTTCATATCACACCGTAAATGTATGCAGTAAAAATCCTTCATAAAATCCAAGCATCATTTATAACAATTGTGATTTTATCATCATAACGTTACATTAAAAGCGAAATCGTGTTCCGACACTCGATGTGTACTCCGTATTAGGCTAATATTGAAATACATGACGGTAGGCAGAAATACTGTTCACACTTCATTTGTTTTTACATTCCTCTAAATAGACATTACAAGCAGTAGCTCTTGAAGGGCAAGTAATAAATAAAAATAGTGTGAGCGCGGTGAGGAAACCTGCATACGTTTGAGAAGAAATTCAACAGACGTATGTAGTGTTTTTTTTATACAACAAGAGTGGCAAACAAGCATACGGCCCATCTGATGGGAAACGGTTACCGCAGCCTATTTACGCTCACGATACCGAAGTATCACTTGCGTGTTGCCACTCTGTGTTCGGAGAGTTATAGTGTGTTGGCAGCATAATTGGTTTAATCCCTCTGCTTCCAACACAATGTAACAATCCTCCCCCCCCTCCCCAAGGAGCTCATTACTGGAAACCTTATTCACCGCGTAGGAACACAACACAAAAAATTGTGTTATTTGGCTACGGACTTCTATAAGGTGGAGGTCCTGCCCCAGTCAGGCAGCTCCGAATTCGAACGGGAAACCCGTTATGCCCTACCTCTCTTCATGCCCTACCTCTCATTATTATCAGGTGGACACACGATTGTTTGCCGGATTTGTGGTATAAAATTAAATACAAGCATAGAATGTGTAACCTGTCCATTTAATATTTGATGGTATTTATCTATCCAATAGAAATATTGTGGGTATTTTTATGATATTGGCCAACTTGTAGATAGAGGCCTTACGACCCCGACGTCATTTGTTACAATGACAAGCTATTACACGCGTGTCGCAGCGCAGCAATCCATCACTGAGACGCGCCAAATAATTACTGCTAATGCTAATGTGCGACGCCATTTTGTCGATGTAAATGGAAATTAAAATGGCGGAAGATTGTCGCTATTTTGACAGGTCGTTGATTATCGTTTGAAGAGCTCGGAAGCACGCTTATATTAAAAGTGTGTCGTGATGAGGGAGTTGATTTTGAACTAGACTAGTTCTAGAAACCAGAAGACAAATATTTAAGACATTATGCAAATATACCATATATATGTAGCTTGCATTACCCCCTTCTTATTGAAGGAAACGTGGATATTGCACTATTATCTAAGCGACGCATTTTAGTTTTCGACAACCACGTATATATGTAGGTACCACATGCGATGTATACTCTCTGACTACCTCGTTAGGGACTCAGCGTGATGATATGTATGTCTATGTATATAGATATGTAGATACTGAATACTGGCAGTAAGAAATTTTACCCTTTATATTTATCCAGCGTTACTTAGCGTGTGTGTTTATGCGACATTTTGTTCCCTAGAAAACTAAATTAGAACAACTCTGTAGTTAAGGAAATATGACTTAGCATACAAAATAAGATTCATTATCTCTAAGAGTTTGAACCAAAAAGGTGACACGAAATTATAACCAACCTAATATTACCAGTTGCCTGCGACGCAAACATCGCAAGTTCGAATCAAGTGAGTTATCTGAACTTAAGTAAATTGATTGTTCACAACACGAGCTTTACGGTGAAGGAAAACATCGAGAGGAAACCTGCATACGTCTGAGAAGCAATTCAAAGGCGTATGTATAGTCGTGCTTGAGTAAAGGCGATGGACTCGCCTTCTGTCACGTTGGCACCTAATATACCTCTGGCGGAAAGTGGGTGTGTGGGTATTACCTATACACCTCTGCCTACCTCTTCGGGGACCCTTGTGGGAAGGCGTTTGGTTATATTATTTATTATTATAATATCACCATCTATCTCCCTAAAATAAGCTAACATTGATATCATGGCCTCGACTCAAACAAACGCACTTTCTCCAAAATATATGGGAATAAAATGCAAATGATTCCTGTGGCAAGATAAATTGCCCAGGAAACGGACTACCCACATCCCACTGCTGGACATTGGCCGATTAGTTGACTAACTCGACAAATACGGGCATTTTGTTGAAAAAGATTTATTACAATACTAGCTGGGCCCGCGACTGCGTCCGCGTGAAATAGTGACTTTGGGTATAATTTTTTTGGATACCTATATCTTTTGGTTGTTGTTGGATATGTTGTTAGTAAAAACCACATCATAAACGGAAAAACTATTTCTGAGATTCTAAAATCATTGTTTTGGGTGCTATTTGCGTTGATAAAGGTCCCAATAAAAGTTTTTCTCATATATCGTCCATGTACGGACAGCGATCCGTTACATTTTTATTATATCCTCACGCCATCCCATGAGGGTCCCCGAAGGGGTAGGCAGATGTGTATATGTAGTACCCACACACCCGCTTTTCGCCAGAGATATATGTTAGGTGTGAACGTGACAGATGTGGTTATTATTGTTTGATAATTAAAAAAATAAATATAAAATATACCCTCGTTGAATAGCTATCTGAGGGTACAAAGACACCCACTATTCAGTTTTATAGGTACATATATGTATATCTATAATGTAAGCAGTAAAAGTTAATGTGTTAACCCTATTTTGGGCACTGTGTCCTTTATAATAATTTTACGGTTGTAAATTCATGATGGCGCCTTTGTTTACAACCCTCGAGATCTGGAGCGCAGGATATTATGCATTTACACCCTCATTATACCGAACTCTGTAGTTTTTCACGGATCAGTACGCATCAGGGACGAAATAATTGTTCACGGGTTTTATTTGGGGCTCCACTGTCAAGTTCTTTCTCTAAGAGGATACATAAAGGCGATATAATTTGAATTGTCAGATCTAGAAATTAAAAATAGGGTTGCTTATTCAGCCGCGTTCAGTACAATTTAAATTTTCAAAAATAAATTAAAATTTCCAAACGTATACGACAAAAAAACTAGTGTCCATGTCATGAATAAATTATAACAAAAAAAGGTTGGCATCGCGCCCATAGGCTAAGTTAACCTTTTTTGCTGTATAAAATTATAGCGGTGCTTATGCAAAAATAGTACATTTTATATGTACGGTGAATTACTTGTGCAAACGCGATAGGTGGCGCTGCGATCGTGTTTCAGGATTTAAGTTCACCCGAGGGAAGCTGGGCAGGACAGCTAGTTTATTTATAAATACACCCGACATTTATTGAAACAACGAAGTTAAGTCACAACTTCAATATCAAACAATAGACGATATCGCTTACCGACTAATGGGTGGCCTGAGACCGCGACAGTTGCTCAAAATGATGGTAACCGATACGCATTCCTACATCAGCCGACGACTATACGACTATAGTTGGTCTGGCAATTGATACTTTTTGTCTGACTAGTTATGCCACGCGATGATTCTGTCCTTAAACATTATATATTAGCTTCACCTGTATGTTTGTATGTTTGTAACCGACTTCTTTGGGCGCGATTTTGACCCACTTTAAACGGCCAGATTTCGTTCAAACTTTGTAGATTTATCGAGGACCGATGACAATACACTAATTTAATAAAATTATTCCATTTTTATAAACCAAACTAAAAAGTAGAAAATAAATAATAGTTTAAAAAAACTAAAAAAACACGCTTTTTATAGAAAACCTAGAAACTAAAACACTAAAAAATAGAAAGTAAATTTTTAAAAAAAAATAAAAATAATAATAGTGTGAATAAAAAAAATTATTTTATTTTAAAAAAGCGGGGGCTGCTTTTTAAGATATTATCGAAATGATAATCATTCTACTCATATCTGTCAATAAAATATTTATAACTATTGACACCATGCACCCCACACTTTTTTTAAGAAGTTTTTAGGTTTTCTATAAAAAAACGTGTTTTTTTAAACTATTATTTCGGGTAAATTTGGAATGTCAAGAGTATTCAAACCTGGCGAGCAGGTATAAAGAGATTGTACATCAGTCTCTGCACAAACTGCATAGATAGTGCCATTCACGAAGGTGCGCCCACTATTCGTCCCTATAGTTTACAGTGTAATTGTGCAACCTTCCACTAATGTTTGAGTATTATCGGTACACACTGATTACCTATGAGTGCACACGCACACTACAATTAATAGACTCTGGCCATACTACCAGCATCCCGCATACTCCTCGACTAGAAATTGGTGGGGCACGTCTTCGTGGATGGCACTATCTATACTGTACTGTACATCAGTCTCTGCTCTGTACAACAATCTCAGTGTGGATGACTCAAATGAAATCTGTAAGTCTAAACAGAACTGGCAATGATGATATCGATGATAAAATATAGGCATAATTCAGGTTATAAACTACCTCAAAACATGCGTATGGTTACAGACATTGAGTGTTTGAATATTCTCACAAAGAATTTCATGAACCATAGACATTTTCTTTTACTTTTTTCATGCAGATTTTTAATCCATGTTCGCATATGTGTGGTAATGAGATTGTCTCACCAGGACGCCACAATATGGACCCCCGCGGCGTGCATTAGGACGCTCTCAGTGTACGAAACGGTTGGTTACCCTACATTTCGATCCTTATTTATGAAGAAATTGGTTTCTTGGTAGGGTTTTGGTGACGTCATTGGTAGGATAAAGTGCTTTGTTTGGCTGGCAACAGGTACCCACATATACATATACAGGGGTACTTTAATAGGAACCAAAAGATTTACCTTCTAACTGTATTTCCGTAATTTTCGCATAAAAATCCGGTGTAACAATATTTTTTTATACCACTTGGGTGGCAAATAAGTATGCAGCCCGCCTGATGGCAAGCGGTTACCGCCGCCTATGGACGCTTGTAACACACAATTGAACTGAAAAATGAATTAACGAAGAACAATATTAAATATAAATTAAAAAAACATTTTATACAAAATTTACTTTAATGGCTTCAACTTTAATAATTGTAGGAAAACCGGAGCATCCTGTGTGGCCTACGGACACGCGCTTATGGCAACAGTGCAACGATAGGCGCATTCGCATGGTCATAATTTGCCAATACTACCCACTCAATTGACCGCTCGAGCGAATTGTCTTCACTGTTGCTGTTTTTATGTGTTCGTGCACTTATCTACCTTCTAATTAGAAACTTGTTTACTTGCATATAGAATTTCTGTTGTGAGAACCTAGTGTTTAGTCAAACTTAAAATAAGTTTAAAAACACTAACAACCAAAACATTATTAACTCTGTATATTTTTATAAATAAATTAATAAAAATAAATATCACTCGCGGTTTGCCGACCCTGTAGGTATCTTTAAAATAACAAATATTTTTTAAATTATAAATTTTCTGAAAAAAAATCTCTTAATATGTTTCGAATAACAGTTCCTTTGATAATGTTGCCATTTTATTATCCTTGGAACTATTAAATCTACTATTAGATATATTCACAACATCCTATATATATAACACATCTAGAAGACAACTGTACCATTCTGTTTACTGAGACAGCCTGTATACCCAAGAATAATATATGTATTCTTATTAGATTGGCAATGTGAGAGAGAAAGAAGATATAGCTGCGATGTTAGAGTGAGATAGATATACAAGACAAATTCACATACGATACAACGCTGTGACACAAAAGAAGTCGCTTATTCGTATTCATTTAACAATAGGAATACATATTTTAGAGCCTAGTGGCCCAGTGGCTTGAATAGTATCTTGATATAACATTCAAGACTTCGCATTCAAACCCTGACAGTCCATACAACATACTTACTTTGTGTGCAGTCCAGTGACCAACAAGCATGTATGAAGAACCTGATGAATGTGGATGAAGCGAAAGAGGTTGTACGTCTAGACAGAGCTCTGTGTCCATACCAGTTGTTTTGGTAATCTCTTTATTGCGAATTCGATCTCATAATTTATACATAATAATAAAAATATTACGGATCCCGTACATGGAAGATATATGAAGAAAAATATTACTGGAACCTTTATCAACGCAAACAGCACCCAAAACAATGATTGTTACAACTTTTGTCTGTTTGTCTGTGCGTTTGTGCACGCTAATCTCAGAAACTGCTTATCCAATTTAGATGTGGTTTTCACTAATATAGGGTGGTCATACATACACCTCCACGTTATAGAAGTCCGTAGCCAAATAACACAATTTATTGTGTTGTGTTCTTACGCGGTGAATAAGGTTTCCAGTAATGAGCTCCTTGGGGAGGGGGGAGGATTGTTACATTGTGTTGGAAGCAGAGGGATTAAACCCATTATGCTGCCCACACACTATAACTCTCCGAACACAGAGTGGCAACGCGCAAGTGATACTTTAGTATCGTGAGCGTAAATAGGCTACGGTAACCGTTTCCCATCAGGTGGGCCGTATGCTTGTTTGCCACTCTTGTTGTATAAAAAAAAATAAAATAAAAAAAAGTTATATCCCACAAATGCTGCCCAAAGACACCATTCCACGTGGACGAAGTCGCGGGCACAGCTAGTTACAAATATTTATAGTGTATTAAACATAATATATGCATTGATATAAAAAAACCTCATTGAATATATGTATTAAAACACATACAGAAATAAAAACAGTATATTAAAATTCACCGCGTCGGAGGCGGAGCGTAATGTATATGAAATACCCTGTAGGCACAGTACTCCATTAAGGCCAACCCGAGTGGGTACATGATACCCTTGCCCATCTGTGGACTTGCGAAATATGCGAACACCGCCGCACCCGCCGTGTACCAACCCCACTCCCTGTTATTCTGCATAGAGTAGTGAGCGAGAGAGACGATATTGGCTGCGATGATCAAGTTACCCAGCTGTACATTATCCTGTCCAGCCAGAGCCAGGGTGAAGGGAATCAACCCTGACATGAGATGGACCACGCTTAGAGTGTTGTCGCTGCGGTATAGGTCTGCCATCAAGCACGGTAAGGCCAGGTACCGGGAGGCCTTGTGGCTGATAGCGTAGGCTGATGCGAAATCGTTGTTGAATCGTCCACCTGAAACAGATTCATTCACTCAGAAGATTCATTCATTCACTCAGCTATTTTTTCAATTGGCAACACTAAAAACCGCGATCTCAGTAATGAAAAAAATATCTTCTTATATACTACTTCTTCTACTAACATTGCAAACGAGCATGCGGTTCGCCTAGTATGGTAGGTTTACGTTACCCACAAGGAATCATTTGAACCTCAAACTTACACCATAGTGCCAAATTATCCACGTATATAAAAAACCCTTAGTCGCAACACCTACGCTATATTATGTCAGTGATGTGGTATTACTAATAATAATAAAATATATAACTACATAGCATACATATGTACATATATTTATATAGTCTATCAGGAGAGAGAGTGGGAGAAAGATAGTAGAGTGCCAGTCCAGTAGAAGCTATTGAAAATGTATTACTTCCATGTAAGTCCAAGTTCTAATTAGGTACCTATATCAAATCGATGAGACAATCAAAGATGGTAATTCGAAACCAGCAATTATGTATGAAGAGACTCATGAATGGGATCAACCGGGAGGTCTTTATGTCTAGAGAGAAATTGCGCAAAACTCTCTCCCTCACTCTAATATCTAATATCTTTTCTACCCCTACGTAAAAGGGAACAAATGCTAAAAAAGAAAACTCTTGGCAGGTTTTTTTTTTTAAACGGTGTCCAGTGTAGTTTATATTAAGTTTGTAACATTCAATAAGTGTTCCTGTGTCCTTTACGTTGAATAAAATATTTTGATTTTAATTTTATCCCTGAGGTACTCGATGTGATGATCTATATGTATTAATGTATATATCTATCTATATAAGTAAATAAATCGTTGTCAAGTTACCATAACACAAGCTAACATATACCTCCAAAATATATCACCTAAAATATATCTCTGGCGGAAAGTGAGTATGGGTATTACCTATACACCTCTGCCTACCCCTTCCGGGACCCTAGTGGGAAGGCGTGAGAATATTATATTAAATATTATATTATTATTTATAATATGTATTTATAAGAATTACTTTGAAAGTGGAGTATTCCGAGAAGACCGTGTATGAAGAAGTTGGCATGCATTCCGGGGTGTGTGAAACTTTTCCCCTGCATGCGACTAATACCTCGGCCGGCAACGCAACACAGCACAATGTGCGCAATCGACGCATTAAGGTTGTCTTCATCTTGACCCATTACACCATGCACTACAAAAATATTATAAAAACATTGTATAAATTATTTATCTATCTCGTGACGTTACTAAACCCAATGGCTGTTTATTTTCTTCTTTGATTTGACAAAAAATATTTCCAGCCAAAGTTTACTAAACATGGTAGGTTTAAATCAATTGCAGTAATGCAAAACTGTCAGCCGAGACCCGGGCCCCACTTAAGCACACCCTAAAGTGTATTGTATATTAATTGTATTGTATTTCTAATTTTATTAACTATCTGTACAAGACCATGCTATAAAATTATTACTGGCGCATATTAATTAGTATTCGGAAAAGCTATGCAAAAATACTCAATGGACATCTCTTTTCGTGCTATATTTATTGTCTATGAATTTAGTCTATGACTACAGAAACTATAGTATTTCAAGTGTTCAATAGTAGTCTGCTATAGTCTATAACCGACCAACCACAGCACATCACTAATTGCCCATTCTGCCATTTTGCTGTATTTGAGTTTTATTGCGCTCGTTTTTCTATGATTATACTAACTCGGAATAAAGTATTTAAATAAATACGTGTAAAGTGTCATTTAACGTCGAAATTAAAGAGCAAATAACAAGATAAAATGGCTGCCAGCGACTCGGGAGCGGATGATTCATTGTATCCGATCGCGGTACTCATAGACGAGCTGAAAAACGAAGATGTTCAATTGCGTTTGAACTCGATTAAGAAGCTTTCAACCATTGCCCTTGCTTTGGGCGTTGAGAGAACCAGATCTGAATTGATTCCTTTCCTTACGGAGACCATCTATGATGAGGACGAGGTGCTTCTGGCTTTGGCCGAACAACTTGGTAAGTACATTGTATATATCAAGGAAAATGCATTTTTCACCAACAGCACTGTCAAACAGTAATTGACGAAACTAAACGAAATGCAGCATGAAATGTTCGTAATCGGAAATGACTTTTGTTCTTAGTAAGTTTAATCATGTAATTCTGGCTCTGTTAAAGAATAGTATGTTTTCTTTCCAAGCTTTTGTTTATGACATATACAGTGCTCTTACGTGTTCGCTAGCTTAAAGTATTATTTATGTAGATGTCAGAGATCCTGGCTGAAAAACTCATGCATTTGATCTGATATATGTATACATAAATGTGTGTGGAATATAATAGTTCCCATAGTACAAGCTAGTTTGGGACTAGGTAAGTTTGTGTTTGTTTAATTGTGTGACCAGCATATACTATAACTGAAACTAAGTATGGACGAGGCGAAAGAGGTATGTAAGTCTAGAGAGAACTGGCACTCTATTCTCTCTGCCTTCCCCATTAGAGACTCGGCATAATGATATCTATGTATGAGACTGACAGTCATAGTTAAAAGTTACTTTGACCCCTAGGTAACAGTCTTTCTAAACTGCATACATACATATAATCAGGTGGAATCCCTCAGGGGTAGGCAGAGAATAGAGCTCCAGTTCTTAGTCACCTCATTCACATTTTGCAATATTTTTATATCAAAGTACTAAACCATCCTTGAGTGTGTAACAAAATAATTTATTAAGTAAAATAAATATGTCAGAACAATTCAACACAAATTAATCTGGCAAAAATTTAAGTTTTATAATGTGGTGTAAATTACATATGTATTTTTTTTTTCAGGTAATTTTATTACTCTCGTTGGTGGTGGTGAATTTGCTCACTGCCTCCTGCCTCCATTGGAGTCCCTTGCCACTGTTGAAGAGACTGTAGTACGTGACAAAGCTGTAGCGTCACTCCGAGCTGTTGCAGCTCACCACACACCTCAAGCTCTAGAGCAGCATTTCGTTCCCCTGGTACAGCGATTGGCGGGTGGTGACTGGTTCACATCTAGGGCTTCAGCATGTGGTCTGTTCAGGTAAGTTAATTTTCTGCTAACCCATATTAAGAAGCTGGGGTGGTAAATGCAACCTTCTTTGAACGAAATTTGAACCTTAATTATACCAATGAGTTTGAACTTAAGTCGAGTGATTAATCACACCACAAGCATTTTTAAGGGAAGAAATTGAGAGGAAATCTCCATATGTTTGAAAAAAATACAAAACATATGTATATTCATAAATGAGAATAAAGAATGGTGGGGTAACTGGCCACAGTGGCACCTAAGATATATCATCGGCGAAACATGGGTATTTGGGTACTACTGCACAACTTTGTCTACCCCTATGGCAACCATTTTGGGAAGCTAATATTAGTATTGTTAAAAGTATTTATTCAAAAAAATTCATATAATGTATGTATTAATTTTGTAATATTTTCGGTCTGCGTTGCACTTGTGATGTTTATTTTCTCCTTTGCCTCATGGCAGCGTGTGCTACATCCGCGTGTCGGCGCCAGTGAAGGCCGAGCTGCGGCAGCACTTCCGCTCGCTGTGCCAGGACGACACGCCCATGGTGCGCCGCGCCGCCGCCTACAAGCTGGGCGAGTTCGCGCGCGTCGTCGAGGTGGAGTACGTCAAGAGCGACCTCATACCTATGTTCGTCAATCTGGCCCAGGTTAGTGACGCTAATAAACTTATGAGTCTTTCTAAAGGCCGCCTATACATCCAGTTATCCACCCACCTGTCCATCCAGTATCCATTCATAACTACTACTGTTGCCGTGGCGGCCGAGTGGTTCGAGCAGTTGCCTGCAAAACAAAGATCGCTACTTCGAATCGCGCCTGTACCATTGAGTCTTTCTGAACTTGAGTACAGTGAATAGTTACACTACGAGCTTTACGGTGAAGGAAAACATCGAGAGCAAACCTGCATATGTCTGAGAAGCAATTCAAAGGCGTATGTATATTCGTGCTTGAGTAACGGCGATGGACTCGCCATCTGTCACGTTGCCACCTAAATATAACTCTGGCGGAAAGTGAGTCCGTGGGTACTACCTATACATATCTGCCTACCCCTTCGGGGACCCTTGTGGGAAGGCTTGAGGATTTAAAAAACAACTACTGCCATAAAGTATCTATATGTATGTCTATCTGTCTATGAATATGACTAGCAATCTATATTGAGAATTTGGAGCTGCTTGTGATCTATACATCTATACAAATAAATAAAATTGGAGTGTCTGTTTGTAATATAAAAATAACAGCTTTTTATTGAATGCATATGGATGTATACACTGTACATACACCAAAATATTTTTCAAATTTTTGTCTGTCTGTCTGTTTGTTCCGGGTAATCTCTGATACGGCCGGACCGATTTTAACGGGACTTTCACTGGCAGGTAGCTGATGTTAAAATGAATGACTTACTACTTTTATTTTGAACAATACTTTTTTGTTAAATTCAACGCGGACGAAGTCGCTGGCACAGCTAGTGTTATATATGAGTGTATGGTGTATGGTGTGTGTGTGTGGTCAGGACGAGCAGGACTCCGTGCGGCTGCTGGCGGCCGAGGCGTGCGCGGCGGTGGCGGCGCTGCTGCCGCCCGAGGACATGGAGCAGCTCGTCATGCCCACCGCGCGCGCCCGCGCCGGAGACACCTCGTGGCGGGTGCGCTACATGGTGGCCGACAAGTACGTACACAACCCACTACCCTCCTTTAACCACACTCAATTATTCATTTATTGGTTTGTTTTAAATTACACTCACTCACAAAACATACACACACACACGCACGCAAGCACAAGCATACACAAGCATAAAATAAGTAATAGTTTGTCCTCGATCTTGTATGTTTTATAAGTACCTTATTCTTTGCTGTTAGTAAATTTTTATCAATTATATATCCAGGGGCATGGGCCTGCTTAACATTAACACAGGCTGTTCTGCAGCCTAGCAATGTCAGCAGTTGCTAATGCTTACTCATTCCATTTCGGAAACCGACTAACACTTGTACTACACTAACCTTAGCATAATAATTATTTTGTATAACTGTTTGGTGTTTTTATTATTTATTTATTAATCCATACCATCAGTTAATTTCTATTGTTTATTTTACTATGCATGTTATATCTGTTTTCTATTTTATTAAGTGAGATATCTCGAGATAAGTCATCGCTGATATGATCTCTTGTGTGTTGCGATCACTAGGCAACCCGCCGCCTCACCCCCGTCCCCACCTAAGGTGCGGCCAACTAGTTCCGCGCGGACTATAGGTAACTAAGTAAATAATTGTGTGTAGGTTCGTGGAGCTCCAGCAAGCGGTGGGCCCCGAGCTGGCGCGCTCGGACCTGGCGCAGATCTTCCAGGCCTTGCTTAAGGACACCGAGGCTGAAGTGCGCGCAGCCGCCGCCGGCAAGGTAACCCACAACCAACTGCAAATCTAAGCAGATACTCTCCCATTACAGACATAACTATGCTTAAAAGGAGTAACTGGTCGTAAATTAATTAGTAAATCCTTTAATAAGCCTTCTTACCTGCAATACAACTTGCCATGTGTGCCCCGTGTAAAATTTTATAAATTGGTAGATATAGCAGCTTCTTTGTGCCATTTCATCAAATTCTGTTCTGGCATAGTGACATCCTTACAAACGTATACATATTGTTTGACCTCTAGTGTAGAAGAAAGAGGTTCTACTGGTTGATTATTGAATATTATTTATTTTTTTATTCGTTTAAATTATGTGGTTGAATAATATTTCTTCAAATTTAAAGAAATAAGTATATGCTCCGGATAAGAATGTATAGGAAAAGAGTCGAAAACGATTAATAAACATAAAATATTTGTTTTTTCATCAGTTATAATATTCCATAAAGATTTTTGAAGTATATGCGTCATTAACACCAAAAACTATTTCCTCCCGACAGGTAAAGGACTTTTGCATGAACTTGGACAAAGCCCACCAGGAGCACATCATCATGACCATGATCCTACCCCAGATCAAGGACCTGGTCTGCGACGCCAACCAGCACGTCAAGTCGGCCTTGGCCTCCGTCATCATGGGCCTGAGCCCCATAGTCGGTAGGCAGAACACCATCGAACATCTCCTACCACTTTTCCTTACACAACTCAAAGACGAGTGCCCCGAAGTGAGACTCAACATTATATCCAACCTGGAATGTGTCAACGAGGTCATTGGCATCCAACAGCTGGTGCAATCCCTCCTCCCGGCCATTGTGGAACTGGCTGAAGATACCAAATGGCGAGTCCGTCTCGCCATTATTGAGCACATGCCGCTCCTAGCTGGCCAACTCGGGCAGGAGTTCTTCGATGAGAAACTCACAGGCTTATGCATGTCCTGGCTCATTGACCACGTATACGCTATTCGCGAAGCTGCGACTCTGAACCTCAAGAAGTTGGTCGAGCAATATGGGTCCGCCTGGGCAGAAACAAATGTCATCCCAAAAGTACTGGCCATGTCGCGCGAACAGAACTACCTACACCGCATGACGTACCTCTTCTGCATCAACGTACTCTCCGAAGTATGCGGCAAAGACATCACCACGCGAGTACTCCTGCCCACCGTTTTGTCTATGGCCGATGACAATGTTGCCAACGTGCGGTTCAATGTTGCCAAGACACTCCAAAAGATGGCGCCGTTCTTAGAACCTGCCGTGATCCAGCCCCAAGTGAAACCTGTGCTGGAGAAATTGAACGTGGATCCCGATGTTGATGTGAAATACTTCGCCTCCGAAGCTATTGCTGGGATAGCTGGTTAAGTAGACGCAATGTATTAGGATCTATATGTATAAAATTAAATTGAGTGTTGATGATAAAGTTTTAAGAGGCCTTGCCGAACACATAGTAGGAGAGATAGGGAGAGTAGGCATACAAAGTAAAGATCGCCTTTAAGAGAAAACTTAATCATTATTCTGAGACAACAAAAAACACGTAGAGTGCTCTAGTTCTCTCTAGACTCACACTTTCTCTTCTTCCACGTTCATTAGTCTCCTCGTACATACTCATCGGTTTCGAGGACTTTTGCTGATTCGCATGCCCTTGAGTGTTGTGAGGACATTATCGCAAATATTTCTATACCAATTTTATGAGAGATATAAGTAGTTAGATCAACTCTTCAGAAACCAGCGAGCATTTATGATGAATGTGGACGAAGCCATAGAAGTATTTCTAGAGAGAACTGGCGCTCTACTCTCTGCTTACCCCATTAGGGATCTTGTGATGATATATGTAACAACAAATATTATCTTTTCTTTATTTATTTCAATACAATGCTTTTGAGAAATCCTGTTGCTTGATTGATGAGACACGAGACGTTACTTGTCAAAATGTTTCATTTTTAATGAAACATTTTAACGCAAAGACTTAAACGCAATTAACATAACCAACCTAAAAAGTGTCACCTTTTTGCACGCCTCATAAAATTTTATCATATGACAGTCTAGTGTAGTCCTTACGTCTTTTACGGTACGATCGAAATTACTCTGTTAAAAATTAAAAAGGATGTCTACGTAAATAACAGAATGTATTTATTCCAAGAGTAACCCAGTTAGGCGTGAGTACAGCATCCCATGATGTTTATCGATTGTCGCAATGGCCCTCATTCCAACTTGACGCCTATTTGCATTTTCTTAATGTATATTACTATTGAAATTGTAAGCGAAATAAAATAATATAAACCATTTTTGTATTAATAGTCTTCTATAGACAACCACCTTGTACAATTATTCTGAGTATCGCTGATGATAGCCCTGCCCAGCCTCTACAGTTTTCGTTTAATTTCTTCTCAAACATATGCAGGTTTCTCGATGTTTTCTTCTGTCTTGTCTAATCACTGTACTTAAGTTCAGAAATTCTCATTGGTACAGTTGGGGTTCGAACTTCCAACTTATGTTGCTGGCAACTACTCAATCCATTCGGCCACCACAGCTTTAAATAATAATAAACTTAATATATCCTTACGCCTTCCCACAAGGGTGCAAGGTTTGGATATATATAATACCCTTAATAAAACAAAACACCAACTTTCTATATTTTTATTTCCATTGAAAACAACAGTGCCCTAATTCACTCTAGCACTGAATTACAGACACCTACGCTTGGAGTGAACAGGACCACTCAATTTGGAATGCAACACGGTTGTTACGGAGCTATTGCGTCATATATTTACATTTAACATTTGTCACCTTCACAAATTGCTCTAATAGTTCAAGCGATAATATCACAACATAATGACGATAATGTTATACAAGTTTCCATTACATACATTTGAACACACCTCAAATGGTAAAATATAATTTATAAAACGTGATTACAAGCACCAGACTAAATAAAACGGGCATCTATATTTGTATGGAACAATTATTATATGTACATGAGAGACGGCAACATTATTTTTTTTCATTTATTTAAATAGCAATACTTTCCGTTACGTTTGAAAACGGCAACGAGTTATAATTTTGTAACTTGATCATAATATATGTAATACACATTAATATCTATTAACAACTTATAATTAAACAATATTTTATCTTACAAGATATCTCGATGCCCCGTCCTGCCAGATGTTATAAATACATTTTTAAAGGTAGTACATACATAGCTTTAAATATATCGCCTACAGTCGCTCCTGTAACTTTCACTTATAAATTGCGTTTAAGTATGTAAGTCTAGAGAGACTGGCGCTCTATACTCTCTGCCTACCCCGTTAGGGACTCGGCGTGATGATATGATGATGAACACTGCGTTTATTTGTGAATGCGACATATCTGCGACGGATATAAATAGATATAATTCATGTCTAAAGCTACATAAATCCAAGGCCGTGGGGGACTGGGGGCTTAATGGCGGGAGTCCCTCGGGTAGAACTCGGCGAGGATGGAGGCGGGGATACGCTTCAACATCTCCTTGGGGAAGATACGCAGCAACTGCCAGCCGACGTCGAGCGACTCGAATACGGTACGGTTCTCGTAGTTGCCCTGCCAAAGAGGTTTAGATTAGATGTGCTGGCAGTAGGTTGTCCTTGAAGCTGGTGATCAAGGATTTTAATCACGACCAAAGTTTGAACTGAATAAGTGGTGATCTTTTTTTATATCTATACTAATATTATAAAGAGGAAGGATTTGTATGTAAGTATGTTTGTATTGAATAGGCTCCGAAACTACTGGACCGATTTGAAAAATTTTACCATTAGAAAGCTACATTCACCCTGAGTGACATAGGCTATATTTTCTTTTATAAAAAAGTTTTATGTCCACCCGTGCGAAGCCGGGACGGGCCTCTTCTAAGCGGTTCTAAGTTACTTATAAGCGGCTTTACATTTATCCAGGTTCCCAAATAGGCAGGTCAATATAGCAATTGCTTATTTATTGACTGTCCCTCACTGGTTTATCGTCAAAACTCTTAGGTAGACCTCGAAAACTATGCAAATTGATTATCTCGTATTAGTTTCGTCATATAAAAGTCAAATATTTGTTTACCTGAGAGATGAAGTTCTTCTCGAACTTGGTGAGGAACTCCAGGTACAGCAGGTCATCGGGAGTGAGGGCCTCCTCACCCACCACGGCCTTCATGGCCTGCACGTCCTTACCGATGGCGTAGCACGCGTACTGCAAGGCGACAAGTGATATTACATACAACAATACAAATATATATACTACAGGCTGAGATGGTTTGGCCATGTCGAGAGAATGAATGAAGAATGATTAATGAAAAAAGTGTATAAGGCAAGTGTGAATGAAAGTATTGGAAGGGGTAGACCTAGGCGGACGTTCAATCAGGGACCCCTACGGGAAAGAGGCGAGATTATATATGATATGATACATACATACATACATATGTATGTATAAGATAATAGGACAAGCTGCTTTAGAAAGGCATGTTACGTTTGGACATATAGAAAGGATGAGTGAAGAAAGATTGACGAAACAGATATAAATAGCAAAAGTGTGTGCAAGAAGAGGCAGAGGAAAACCACGTTCCAACTACCTGGATCAAATCGATCGGACGCTCAAGGTCGGGAACGTCAAGAGTACTGGAAACCGACGAGACATGAATGTGGACGGAGCGAAAGAGGTATGTAAGTCTAGAGAGAACTGGCGCTCTATACTCTCTGCCGTTAGCGACTTGGCGTGATGATATGTATGTAACTACCCTAATAAATTAATGACCATTCTTTTTTTGTAACATGGTTGAATATGGGTAGAACATATTTTGTATTTGCAATTCTGATGCTCTAGTGTGACCGTTTGTAATTTCTCACCAGCTAACTAAGTTTGTAGCTCGTATTCAGCTAAGTCATGCCAGCGAGGTACTTTATTTTTTTTATTTTTTATACCACAAGAGTGGCAAACTAGCATACGGCCCACCCGATGAAAAACGGTTACCACAGCCTATATACGCTTACAATACCGAAGTATCACTTGCGCGTTGCCACTCTGTGTTCGGAGAGTTATACTGTGTTGGCAGCATAATGGGACTAATCCCTCTGCTGCCAACACAATATAACAATCCTCCCCCTCCCCAAGGAGTTCATTACTGGAAATCTTATTCACCGCGTAGGAACACAACACAAATAATTGTGTTATTTGGCTACGGACTTCTATAAGGTGGAGGTCCTGCCCCAGTCGGGCAGCTCCAAATTCGAACGGGAAACCCGTTATGCCCTACCTCTCTTACTTACTTACTTCCTATTTGTTATGATAATAAGAGGGTGATCGCTGGCCATCACAAGTCAACTCACCAGCTGGTTGGAGACGTCGGAGTGGTCTTTGCGTGTCATGCCCTCACCGATGGCGGACTTCATCAGACGGGATAGGGACGGGAGCACGTTCACTGGCGGGTAGATCTGCCTGTTGTGCAACTGCCGGTCTACGTAGATCTACGATATTAAGAAAAATAAATTTTAATGGTAAATAATAATATAATATCCTCACGCCTTCCCACAAGGGTCTCCGAAGGGTGTAAAGGTAATACCCACACACCCACTTTCCGCCAGAGATATATTTTAGGTGCTAACGTGATAGATGGCGAGTCCGTTCAATGGTTAATTCTTGAAGGAAATACCGCATTATGGCATAGGCGTAACTGTTCCATATGAAGCTCTTATTGTAAAAAACCTTAATTGGGTAAATACTAAATTTATATATTTTTTGAATATTATAAATGGAAAGTTTGCGAGTATGTGAGCACGCCAGGAGGGCCAAACGGAATTGGATAATTAACTAGACTAATTAGCTAGACAGGAAATATGTTTTATTCCAGAAGATAATCTTAAGCGGCAGCTAGTCACGGGTAGCAAACAAGCATGCGGTCCGCCTGTTGGTAAGCGGTTACCGCTGACTATGGACGCTTGCAACGCCAAGTAGTATTGGTGACTATATATTACTATTAATATGTATAAGCAAATTTAACCCAGACGACAGTCAGTTAGATGTATAGATCTAGAGGCTGTACAATAAGTATTTATAATCTTGTTCAAACAGGGTTAAGTCCTTGGATGTATGTATGTGTAGTTAAGCTGACCTGTCCCTCGGTGATGTACCCGGTCAAATCGGGGATGGGATGCGTGATGTCATCGTTGGGCATAGTCAGGATGGGGATCTGCGTGATGGACCCGTTGCGGCCCTCCACACGCCCGGCGCGCTCGTAAATTGTCGCCAAATCGGTGTACATGTAACCTGGACAACAACAAACACATAACAATAAACATTTAAGGCAGAATTATAAGGTAAATAAGAATCTTATCTCACTAATATTATAAATGTGAAAGTTTGGATGTTTGCGGTTCTTTCAGGGCAAACTTCTAATATTGCGGCTGAACCGATTCTAGCAGGAAAATACATAAACTACTGTTTCGAACTCCACACGGGCGAAGCCGCGGGCATAAGCTAGTAAGAATATAAAGAACGAATGAATGAAGGAATGAACTGTTCATTCAGAGACTAGTAAATTCGTAAACTGTATATTTGTAAGTAGGCATGGTTGTTTTACACAAATTGAAGTCCCAAAGTAAGCAAAGCTTGTGCTATGGGAACAATATGTACACGGATATGGATAGTGCCGTCAACGAAGACGTGCCCCACCAGTTTCTAGTCGAGGGGTCGCGGGATGCGGGGATAATTACATAAGCTACTTTTTCGAACTCCACGCGGGCGAAGCCGCGGGCATAAGCTAGTCATTAATATATTCAAGAACACCCCATAGACCTCCTCAACTATACCATATACTTAGAAGGAACTCCTCTCGTACCTGGGAAACCACGTCGTCCGGGCACCTCCTCACGGGCAGCGGACACCTCACGCAGAGCCTCGGCGTACGAGGACATGTCAGTCAGGATGACCAACACGTGTTTCTGTCGCAGGAAAGATTCCGTCAATGTAGGTAATTTTTTTTCCCTCAGCTAATGTACCCTCCTGGGTAGTACTGTCCAGTCCCCGATTATATTATCCTTTCATACCCTACATCCAGGGTCTAACCAAAACGAGAGCTTAGAAAAATATTATTATTATCCTCACGCTGTCCAACAAGGGTCCCCGAAGGGATAGGCAGAGGTGTATAGGTAATAGCCACCCACTTTCCGCCAAAGATAATTTTTAGGTGCCAACGTGACAGATGGCGAGTCCATCGTCGTCACTCAAGCACGACTATGCATACGCCTTTGAATTGCTTCTCAGACGTATGAAGGTCTCCTCTCGATGTTTTCCTTCGCCGTAAAGTTCGTGGTGTGACTAATCACTGTACTTAAGTTCAGAAAAACTCATTGGTACAGTCGGGATTCGAACTTGTGATCACCACGGCTTTCAAAATGATAATAACTTATTATCAGTCATAGGATACATACCTCGCACTGGTAAGCCAAGAACTCGGCCGCTGTGAGGGCGAGACGTGGGGTGATAATTCTCTCGATGGTGGGGTCGTTGGCCAAGTTGAGGAACAGGCACACGTTCTCCATGGAGCCGTTCTCCTCGAAGTCCTGCTTGAAGAACCGGGCGGTCTCCATGTTGACACCCATGGCGGCGAACACGATGGCGAAGTTGTCTTCGTGGTCGTCCAACACCGACTTACCCGGGACCTGTTAAGAGTTATGAACTTTAATGCCTTAGACATACATATCTTTTTACTTTAAAAGTATTTGTGGGCTTTCTAGTTTGCTTTCGATTCTGATTTGGGGTTGAAGTTGGTGAAGTTGTGGATGTATTATTACGGATGTGACAGATCTTCCGTCCCGAAATAGTCCTGAGTCCCTTACGTTGAATAAAAGATTTTCGATTGTGGTTACTTTATTTTCCTTCCGGCCAGGCTCCCTCAGAACTTATATAAGTTTCATCATAATTTAATAATCACAAATAATAACTATTGTGTAAAGGGTATTTGGGTAATATATTTTGAATCTTAAAGCTTAGACAATTATGCACAAATTACCTTGACAAGACCAGCCTGTCTACAGATCTGGGCAGCAATCTCATTGTGAGGCAGACCAGCCGCCGAGAAGATGGGGATCTTCTGACCACGGGCAATAGAGTTCATCACGTCAATGGCCGAAATACCTGTACACATATTATGCAACTTTTATTTCGATCCCTTTATAGGTCTAAAAGCTGATATATCTTATGCTCATGCTATGAGCTTAAAAAAGTCTTAGAATTTCTTCTCAAGCATTTGCAGGCTTCCTCTCGAGGATTTCCTTCACAGTAAAGCTTGTGGAGAGATTAATAACGACAAAAATTTTGAAAAACCGATTAGTTTAGTTGGTCAGGAGTCAAACTTGGAATCTTAGGATCAAAAGAGAGATAGGCAAATGCGTGATAAAACCATATTTTTGCTATAGATGTTTCATGATATACAGTGTATAGAAGATCACACGTGTAATTCTTTTAATAATCTCAATACATACATACATACCATCACGCCAAGTCCCTTACGAGAGACCTCTATTGCTTCGTCCACATACATTTTTGAATAATAACAGAAACCTACCAGTCTGGATCATTTCCTCGGGGTAGATACGGGACCAGGGGTTTATGGGCTGGCCCTGGATGTCCAAGAAGTCTTCAGCCAGGATTGGGGGTCCCTTGTCGATGGGCTTTCCGGATCCGTTGAATACACGGCCTGGGGACATATATCACACAGAAATAAATTTATATGTCCTTGTGCAGCAGGTCACTGATATAAAATGTTGTGCCTGTTTCACCACTCCTCGTAAATGGCAGGCCAGAGTTGGAGGATATATATATATATATATTTATTTATTTGGTCACATCACGAGCTTTACGGTGAAGGAAAACATCGTTGGGAAACCTGCATACGTCTGAGAAGAAATTCAAAGGCGTATGTATAGTCGTGCTTGAGAAACGGCGATGGACTCGCCATCTGTCACATTAGCACCTTATATACCTCTGGCGGAAAGTGGGTGTGTGGGTATTACCCATACACCTCTGCCTACCCCTTCGGGGACCCTTGAGGGAAGGCGTGAGGAAAAAAAAATTTTTTTTTTATTTATTTGGTCAATAAATTTATCATTGTTTATCATTCTAAATTGTGTCTTCTTGAATACACTGCAACCTCAGATATCATATTTTACAATAAGTCAAGTTGTTCCTTACCCAACATGTCCTCAGACACTGGAGTCCTCAGAATGTCACCAGTGAACTCGCAGAGTGTGTTCTTGGCGTCAATGCCCGACGTGCCTTCGAATACCTGGACGACGGCCTTGGAGCCGCTGACTTCGAGCACCTGGAGAAAGAGCCAGCTTCGCTTAAGTACATACCTACATGGCATGTTGTACGAGACAGCTCCGAGTAAACATAATGACCAGGGCAAATCTAATACCATCAATATATTATTCAAGGAAGTGACACAGGTAGCTCTTATCTAATGTTACATATTAACTATTATATTAAGCTGAAGAGTTCATTTATTCAATTGTATGTGCTCAGGAACTGCTAGGAGTATAGCAAAAAAAATACACATACCTGACCGGAACGTAGGGTGCCATCTGCAAGCTTAAGCTGGACAATTTCAGAGAACTTGGGGAACTTGACCTCATCGAGGATGACCAGTGGACCGTTCACACCAGACACGGTCTTGTAAGCTGCAGACAAAGAGAGATCAGTTAGTTTAGGTGCCACATTGATATGAATATAAGAAAGTGAGCTCTGCTGGCCGAGTAGCAGGGTTTATTATTTTTACCAGAAATTATTATTGTTACCTTCATTGTAGCTCTTAATTTATTATCGCAAGTGGTAGGTAAAGGCTAAATGAGGAAGGAGGCAGACCGAGAATACTGACGGGTAGGTCTTACAAAGAGCTCAAGGACATGGCTCTGGGCAGAGACAAACAAAGGGAGGTTAATCAGATGCACTGACAAGAGTCATGATGTTACATTAAGCACAAGAATAAATGGGAGGAACACTAGAATTACAAAAGAAAATGTATAAAGTCCTATTGCTGAATATTGTTACAAATAATTACAATTTCATCAAGGCTGGTTTAAACTATCTACTCAATAAGACAATGAGATTAGTCACTAAGCAGAATTAATGTGTTCTCCATATTAAGCTCTCTATAGTCACATAAGAAGTCAAATAAAAAAAAACAAATTGGAAATAACTGTGTCAAGTATATTTCAACACATATTGAAAAAAAAAACTATGGAATTGTAGCTAATACAGATAATATAAACTGTACCATTTTGATTTAACAAGATTTAAATCTGTGAAATCTGATTTTTTTATATCTATGAAGATAATTTCAGATCATGTGAACACAATAATTGAGAAATGCTTGTAATACAAATTTAACTTATGTATGATTCAAAACTACATAACTGGAAACCTTATTTTAATTTTTTCAGCTCTCTTATGTAAGATATTAGATTGAATATTCAGTCGATTCAGATTCAACTTTGAATGTTTTATTCAAATTTGAATCTGAATAAAATATTACATACATATCATCACGCCAAGTCCCTAACGGGGTAGGCAAATAAAATATTTCTTTTCACATATCAGTTTAAGGATTAGAATCTACAGTAACAAAAGGGTTTGGCCCCTACAGACATAATGGTTTGTTCAGAAATACATAATTTTAGAAATTAATGACAGTATTAGTAACTTGAATGGAAAATTCTGCCCATTATGGGTCAAATTGTTCCCTCTTACACAAAGTCCCATTTAATTGATTTCATTTGTATTGAGTAGGTTAAAATACTCTTTATTACAATTCAGGGAACATAAAACAGTGATGTAATATGTATGGATTTCAAATATTTTTTTTTACATTGTTGGTTGGGTCACCAGGTTTTTATCAAATTATCGAACAATGATCCGTGTCGGTCTCGTGATCATGACGTACGAAGAAAACCGCATATTTCACCTAGTCCAAGGGATTAATGCGTAAACTTCGCAGATTTATGTTGAATGGAAACCATAACACCTCATCAGCCGTTGATTGAAGATAAGATTTTTTTTATAATTTTAAGTGTATTGGGGCGTTTTTGTAATTGTAAGAACGCTTTTAAATTAACAATCCACCAAATAAACTCGAATTAATAGAAGAACTAATAACGAATAGACATTACATGATAATTTTACAACCAAATCGATAATTTCATTGACATGATTACTTTTGTGACGTTTAGAAAGAATCCTAGTGGAATACAAAGTTCCAGAGTTACTTACTCAGACGAGGCTGGCTTATGAAGTCCCTGGACACGGCCAAGATATGCTCCTTGCTCGCTTGGGCAGAGGATAGGGTTTTAGCCATTTTGAGGTTTTCCACTTTTTGGCACTCCGCTCAATAAAACACCAAACTGCGCTGCCTCCTCGCCCGAAAACTGACGAATGGATGTATTGTCTATGCAACTTCACGTGCCGTCACGTGACCCATCACAAGGCAAAAGTGGCTTTATGGTAGACTAATCTCCCTTGAAGTACCTTCAAACCGTGGTTACAAAATTGTTTGAATAAAATACAAGACTGGGCTTGATACATGGGCAAGTGGACGAAAGGAACCCAAGCAATTTCTAATTTATTTTTGGTATTATATCACAATCTATTATTTCACTAAAAAGCTCTCAGCACAACATATTTATTCGGATAAGATAAATAATTAGCGGTATAACAAGGGAATTAAACACCTACCTTGATTTCTGTTCTGGTGGCAAGCAATGATACGGTCTACCTGATGTTAAGTGGTAACATTCATTAGCAAGTAAATTCCTGAACATACCTTAGTTTATACAGTGTGAGACTGCATGAAACCTCCTTTTAATAAAATATTATTTTCTCTTGAGCCGTGGTGGCCGAGTGGTTCGAGCAGTTGCCTGCGACGCAAAGGTCGCAAGTTCGAATCCCGACTGTACCAATGAGTTTTTCTGAACTTAAGTACAGTGATTAGTCACACCACGAGCTTTATGGTGAAGGAAAACATCGAGAGGAAACCTGCATACGTCTGAGAAGAAAATTCAAAGGCGTATGTATAGTCGTGCTTGAGTAACGGCGATGGACTCGCCATCTGTCACGTTGGCACCTAATATACCTCTGGCGGAAAGTAGGTGTGTGGGTATTACCTATACACATCTGCCTACCTCTTCGGGGACCCTTGTGGGAAGGCGTGAGGATATATTATTATTATTTTCTCTATTTTCAAGTAGTGAATATATATATATATAAGAAATTTATTTTAAGGATACGCTAAAGATACTAATGTAGTAAGTATATTTATCAAGTAAACCAGATAGGTAATTCATGAACCTTAGGTAAATGCAATATAAATAAGCACAGATTTTGGGAGATACTATATTATTGGTAACATTTACTGATCATGGCCTTTTGCTTTTGTCGATGGTTGTAAGTTAACTGTATCGTTCTGAAATATTTTGAGTACAAACCGTTCCTGCTCTAGATTATTATTTAACTTATCTCACTTACCAGTTAAACATCACGCTATGTTAAAACATGCTTTGATTAAAGTATGTTAACATGTAGTTTGTAGTTTGGTATTAGTTTGTAAGATTCCTGCAGGGTCGGCAGCGCGCGAGTGATACCCCTGGTGTTGCAAGCGCCCATAGGCGGCGGTAACCGCTTACCATCAGGCGGACCGCATGCTTGTTTGTCACCCATGTGGTATAAAAAAAAAATACAAAGTAAGACTATGTGTAGACAGAAAGTATTCCTTCGACAGATGCGGCTCAAAAGCCCATTTATTGCGTCTGAATTTCTTCATTAACTAATTGCATGTGCATGGAAAAAATAAGAGATGAAGCTGTTTTTATTTTATTGATAGGATTTTAATACATAATATTCATTTTTATAACCGGCATGTTTATTACTATGTATTTTTTTTCCCTCAATGGCCTGATACGCCGGTCTCTGGTCAGCGCCGGCGTGCCTGCTGTGCAGGAACCAGTCGGTCACATATGCGGTGATGACCGGAGGCTGGACGGTATGTCTCTGATGCCATGGAGGATGGGTAGGCCCCTGGTGAGGGACGGTACGTGTGTCGATACACTAGCTATCCCATCTACCTGATACCTTCCCATCTTCCCGACACATCGGTGGCGGTCGGCATCGCTGCTGCTCAGCAGGAGTGCCTCAAGCGCCGCAAGTATGCCTGCCTCGCGTTAGATTACATATTTACGGCGCTTGCGGTTGAAACTCTGGGGTCTTAGGGTCCTGAGGCTCACCATCTTTTTAAAGAGGTCTCGTGCCGTCTAAACGAGACCCCTCGTGACAGGCGGGATGGAACATATCTCACTCGGAGGATCAGCATTGCTTTCCAGCGTGGCAATGCTGTTAGTCTTCTTGGCACGTTGCCTCGGGATACCGATTCGGGTTCAATATTTTATCTAGAATTAGTTAGTTATACAACTGTTTTTTGTAAATATTGTTAATTGTTGTTATTGTAAATAAATTAATAATGTGAAAAATGACGAATATTCATATACTGTGGCTAACAGAGTAATGTCTAATTAGATTGACTGAACATTGACGTTTGGCGTTCGTTACTGACGTAAAGATATGATGGCATTTGCATTGACCTGCCTGAAACTTACAAAGCAAACAGACAGGCAAAGACTGGCTTTGGTAGTTGCTGGTTGGTTGTTACGCGGTTATCGCCCTAATCGAAATAAATTTCATTGCTTGGATTTAGTACCGCCAGACGATTAGTCAGTGGCGTCGCGCACAGTATCCAATAACCAGTCTTTGAATAAATACACTCTTTTTAAATACCCGTAAGAAATAAAATAAAACTCAAGTATGTCTGTAATGGGTAAATTAATTCCCCATTCGGGTCGCAATATCGGAAGATTTAGTGCCGCGTTGTACTCTGAGAAGTCGAACAGAAGTTATTTTACGTATACTCAAGAATTATCACAGCCGCTCGACAGAAAACCGGAATTCGTAAACGCGAAGGATGCATTTGAGAAATGCTTGAAATCGGGTGAGTAACATTCCTTCACACACGAAATTCGTTCACGACATGGAACCAAGGGCTTGGTAATGCGGTATAATGTAACATGTTACAGACTCATTTGAAGGTAACCAGTTCTAAAGTACCTAATCATCCTAGTATCCAATTGAATAGCAAATGATTGTGTATAAATTAGCCTTGCCTATTACTTTGTCTATTACTACTAGCCAATTACCTTGAAGAAGAGCCCAGTTTACTAGTCAACTACTGTAATACAAAGGTCAATATGTATGTATCTAGTACATTTTATATAATCGTCTTTAGATTAGGGCACTGAATGTAATGTATGAATGACCTATTTGGTCACCAATTTAATTTAATTTTAAATAGAACAGCAAAAAATGAAGGTATTTAAGTACTCCTGTATTGTCTTGCTTTTTTCCTCAATGTAATGACAATGAAAAGGAGGTAAATAGTATTTTAAGCATACAATAAAAATTTTGTGTTAAATATACTGTAGGTATACTATTATATATAATATTGGCTAAAATTATTATTTACTGAAATTGAAGGAAGTACTAAATAAGTAAATAAATAAAAGAAATAGTACTAATATTTCTTTTATTTATTTACTTATTTAGTACTTCAATTGTGTGTGTGGCAAAGTGGCAAAACATTTTGATTCATTGAAATGTTCCAAATATGAACCTGAATAATAGTTCAATGAACTTCACACCAAAGTCAGCACATTGTACCTGCTTAGTTGGTTCATTTATATTTATTTAATTTTATATTTATGTTACTTATTAGACTTTTGAACCAGGTTTCCTTGCCATTGTCTATTATGAAAAAGGGTGTCTAAGATTCCTGCAGGGTCAATAATGGTGGTAACCGCTTACCACCAGGCAGGGTCACATGCTTGCTCACCACCTAAATGGTATAAAAAAACTTGTTGATTACGTAACACTTATGTACTTTATGAGAGGTAGGGCATAATGGGTTTCCCGTTCGAATTCGGAGCTGCCCGACTGGGGCTGGACCTCCACCTTATAGAAGTCCGTAGCCAAATAACACATTTTTTTGTGTTGTGTTCCTACGCGGTGAATAAGGTTTCCAGTAATGAGCTCCTTGGGGAGGGGGGAGGATTGTTACATTGTGTTGGAAGAACTCATAGTAACTATGTTTCTAAATAATGTATGTACATAATAACTATGAGTTAATTTAGTTGTCCTGTGGTCCTAAGGGCGCAATAAGTGTTATAAGGTCACTGATTGTCCTTTTATGTTGATTGAGAAATTATCTGATGTTTGTTTAAAATAGTATTCATGTAATATAAATACATTTTTATTTATTATGTGATGAATTACCCTTTTGGTCTACTGCACTATGGATCCTCACGCCTTCCCACAAGGGTCCCCGAAGGGGTAGGCAGAGGTGTATAGGTAATACCCAAACACCCACTTTCCGCCAGAGGTATATTAGGTGCCAACGTGACAGATGGCGAGTCCATCGCCGTTACTCAAGCACGACTATACATACGCCTTTGAATTTCTTCTCAGACGTATGCAGGTTTCCTCTCGATGTTTTCCTTCACCGTAAAGCTCGTGGTGTGACTAATCACTGTACTTAAGTTCAGAAAAACTCATTGGTACAGTCGGGATTCGAACTTGCGACCTTTGCGTCGCAGGCAACTGCTCGAACCACTCGGCCACCACGGCTTTATTATATAGCCTATGTTATTCGGGGATAATGTAGCTTTCCAAAGGTGAAAGAATTTTTGAAATCGGTCCAGTAGTTTCGGAGCCTATTCATTACAAACAAACAAACAAATCTTTCCTCTTTATAATATTAGTATAGATATGCATATATATATATTTATTTATTTATCAGATATCTAAATCCATGTGACGCATATATATGTCTTACAAAACAGTGTGTATAATTGCAACTTAGAGGACATTTATTGAACAAAATCAAAAATCGAAATTAAAATATTTTTATTTCACATAGGCCTAGGTGGGCACTTATAAAACGTGGAACGTATTATAATATTACTAGCAGTCCCGCCCAGCTTCGCTTGGGTGAAAAAGTTAAATTACCCGTAACACGATCGCAGCGCCACCTATTGGGTCCAATTTTGAGATGTAAGCTATACTATCTTTCAAGTTATATCAAACTGCACACGCTGTACAAATTTGATTAAAAGTTTCGTTTAGGAGTCCATCGCGGACAAACAACGCGACGCGTAACATTTTTTTTAAAATTTTTGTTTGTCTGTCTGTTTGTTCCGGCACTTTCACTGGCAGATATTTGATGTAAAAAGGAGTAACTTAGGCTACTTTTATTTTAGAAACCGAACATTATTTTTTGTTACGTTCCACGCGGACGCAGTCGCGGGCACAGCTAGTTTATAATTATATATATAATATTATATACAATATCATTCACTTGCTCTAGAGATATACAAATTCATTCACTTGCTCTAGAATTTGCCCATTTACCGATATAGCACACTCGGTCACTGGTTCATCTCTTTCGAATACCAGAACCTTAGTGTTGCCAGCGTTTAGGCGCAGCCCCTTCTTTTTTATATACATAATTAACTATATTGTAGTATTTCGTGACATATTTTTTAATGCTTGTTTTTTTAAATTGTACATATTTATCGTGTTGTAACTTTTTGTTATGCACATAAAAAGTTACAATAAACAACATGATAAATATGTACAATATAAAAAGCAACGTCATATTGTATCCAAATAAGTATTCTGAACCCATTTTTAAATTTAGCAGGTTATCCCTCGGTTACAAAACGAGATTGCGAACATTTGGCGTTCTGCCCAATTTCTCGTAATGTATTCTTGAGGAATGATATGAAATCTAAGCGCGTACTCAACCTACCTTTGCAATGTCTTTGTTCTCCAAATTCAAACATTTCTACAGGAAAAACAAAGATATACCTACAGAAAGAGATTTTTTTTTCTCGGGCTGTGTTTAACGTGCGTCAATTATCGCTAACTAAATAAAAGATAGCAATTTTTATCTTTACTACATCAGCGCTCTACTCTCTCTGCCTACCCCGTTAGGACATGACGAGATGATATGTATGTATGTATCTTTACTACAATGATATTATAAATGCATTTTAATTGCTATTTAATAAGCGACCCGCCCGTGCTTCACAAGACGGCAATCTGGGTAAAAGTAATTAATATAATAATATCATAAACCCATATTATGTGTACAATAGTAGTCTTTGCTCCAACCTTCCTTGAAATAATGTCCAACTGTCGGTGGAAAAAGTTTTTAAATCTGTCAGTATTTTTTTAATACCACTAATGGCGCAAGCATGCGGCCCGCATCATGCCAAGTGGTTACTGTAGCTTGTAACCTGTAGGCAATCAATAGCTGAGATATATCTCTTGTACGTTGGCGACCCTAAGGTTGACAAGGTCGGCAGCTCTCAAGGGCACAGCACAGCCATTATATGTGTATATGTGTATGAGTTCTGGAATCGTATTCACCGCAGAAACCCAACTGTAACTAGAAACAGAGTCATTCGGATAAGCAGATATATCCTCACGCCTTCCCACAAGGGTGGTCGCAGAGGTGTATAGGCAATACCCAACACCCACTTTCCGCCAGAGATATATTTAAGGTGCCAACGTGACCGATGGCAAGTCCATCGCCGTTACTTAAGCCCGACTATACATACGCCTTTGAATTGCTTCTCAGACGTATGCAGGTTTTACTCTCGATGTTTTTCTTCACCGTAAAGCTCGTGGTGTGACTAATCACTGTAGGTAGGTACTTAAATTCAGAAAAACTAATTGGTACAGCCGCAGTTCGAACTTGTGATTTTTGTGTCGCAGGCAACTGCTCAAACCACTCGGCCATCACAGCTCTCTGATAAGCAGGCAGATATTAAGCTAAATATGGCAACAAAATAAAATTAAATATGGCGGCTTGACGCAAGAGTTCAATGTTTGCGTTTGTTATTCCCACGTATGTTTATAAAATATCGCTCATGACATAAATGTAAGTGGGAGTGTCGTTTATATAATAAACATTGCGATAAATGTATAATGATGTAATTGCTCAGAACAAACAACATCGTATTTTTATTCAGTAATGAGATTGGTACAGACACAAAGAAAATTGTTATTGTTTACTTTAACTCAGTACATTGATTTACATTGACACTAGTGGTCCCGCCCAGCTTCGCTCGGGTGGAAAAAAAAAGATGGTGGCGCCACCTATCGGGTCCAATTGTAAATCTAAACCATTCCCAGATCCCCTTGAACACACACAAAAAATTTCATCAAAATCGGTTTGAGAGGAGTTCAGTGACACACACTCACAGAAGAATTATATATATAAAGATTTACAGTGTCACATATATCTCTGGCGGAAAGTGGGTGTGTGGATACTAACTACCTCTGCCTACCCATATTTGATATGAAGTGTTCCTAACAATGTCTTCTCTCTCCGTAAATGATATATCCCACTTGAGGCGTGAGAATATTTTTTATTTAATACATTTTAGAAGGGGTAGGCAGAGGTGTATAGGTAATAAATAGCCCACAATTAAATGTTATTTTATTATTATTATTATTTTTTTAAATTTATATATAATACTAATTGTCCCGCCCCGCTTCGCTTGGGAGAAAAAATTAAAGCCACGGACCCAGTGACGCCACCTATCGGGTCCAATTGTGAATCTAAACCATTTCCAGATCCCCTTGAACACACACAGAAAATTTCATTAAAATCGGTCCAGCCGTTTAGGAGGAGTTCAGTGACATACACACTCACAGAAGAATTATATATAAAAAGATATATTATGTTACAAAAACTAATAAATAAATGTTCTTTCACACAAATAAATGTTCTTTCAAAATATTATTCTTTCGTATTTATTCTCCGGCTGTATATCACTAAATACCCGATATGATGAAGGGGTCAATATAACTTCTCAGTTTGTTTGTTAACTCGGTAGAGATAACGATGCCGTGATGTATTACGCATCACAGCATCCGCTATCCGATAGATACGTCTCGAGGGGACAAGCGCAGTGCACGAGCAGCATTTATTTATATCCTGGATATTACCAGCACCCGTGGGCTTACAACAGTATGGTAACCGCTTGCCTTCGGTCTGTAAGCTTGTTTGCCGCCTTTGTAGCAAACAGATTACCCGTTTGGGTAAAAAAAATTATAACACTTTCGCAGCGCCACCTATTGTGATTCTACACCATCCAGGGATCCATGCTTCTGTCCAGCGCAACCTCTTTTGACCTCCCTATACGTCATGAGAGACACTTTTTCTTTGATCTGACTTATATTACCTAAAAAACAAGAGTACTGCTAAACACAGATATAGAAGAGGAATGATGATAAGCCACCTTATAGGATAGCTTCTTCAGGAATATGTAAGAAGGAAAAGAAGATCAAGATGCTGAGTACCATTTAATAATAATATCACTCTATCTTCAGGTCAAACGGTGTACGCCCAAGGTGCGGCCGCCACTCCTGTGCCTCTGCTCAAGGCCATGACAGCCGTCGGCAAGGCTGGCTCCCTGAAAGGCATCCAAGTGGTGCATATGCATACAGAGCTAGAGGCTCCGTATGTTGCCCCCGAGTGCAAGGACATCTTCAGGTGAATAGCCTCACTTTTACACCAAGCTGGTTGGTGAAGACAACAGAGATAAACTTATCGCACTGTTCAGAAGGCGACGTTTTTGAGGTTAAGTTTTAACCTTCGTTTTGACATCTAAGTCTAGCGCTAGCAAAATATAAAGGTGGATAAATTGTGTTATTTCATTCCTGTCAGGGTAGACAGTGTGTAAAGATATATACAAATATATTTTTGTTTTCGGTATTTGGCAGAAAGGGGGTTTTATGCCTTAAATTGCTAGCACAGCAACTCCGCCCATTACAATGTTGAGTCTCCGTATAGGCTACGGCAACCGCTTACCATCAGGCAGACCGTTACTGTCACCTTTGGGGCCGTATATTAAGAACTTCGTTTGTTGCCTGGCAACGGAGAGCGAATACGCCCCTCTTCGGCTAAAAATCGCACGTTTGACGAAAGAATAAATACACGTGATATCTTGCTACACCCGTCCCTCCCCCCTTGTGATATTTCGTGATTTTCCCCCCTTCGAGCCTCACGTGATTAATGGGCGGCCCCTTTGTAGAAGAATAAAAGGTTATGTCGTGTGAATATCATATCATCCCATTGGAGTGTTCCATGGCACCTCATTTTAAATGTTCATACATACATACATACATATCATCACGCCAAGTCCCTAGCAGGGTAGGCAGAGAGTATAGAGCGCCAGTTCTCTCTAGACTTACATATCTCTTTCGCTGCGTCCACATTCATCAGTCTCTTCATACATGCTCGTCGGTTTCGAGTACTCTTAACGTTCCCGTCCTTGAGAGTCCGATCTATTTGATCCAGGTAGTTGGAACGTGGCCTTCCTCTGCCTCTTCTTGCACACACTTTTGCTTTGTTTTTCTTTTTTTAAATGTTCAATCCTGCATATTCAAGTGCTTCGTGTACTGTCCATCATACAATATCTACGGTCTGATAAAACGATTTTTATCATATTCATAAACTATGATAATTCATCATAGCTGTGTCTACTTGTCAGTTATCAAGTGATAACGTAATACCCGACCGTTGGAAGGAATACTAATGCAAATATTTTAGAAAATATATTTACTTGAGTAACTTATTTACGTAAGTCGTGACTAAGTTGTTTCAGTAGTTGCCTGCAACGCAAAGATTGCAAGTTCGAATCCCGACTATACCGATGAGTTTTTCTGAACTTAAGTACAGTAATTAGTCACACTACGAGCTTTACGGTGATGGGAAACATCGAGAGAAAACCTGTATACGTTTAAGAATAAATTCAAAGGCGTATGTGTAGTCATGCTTTAGTAACGGCGATGGACTCGCCCTCTGTCGCGTTGGTACCTAAAATATATCTCTTGCAGAAAGTGGGTGTGGGTATATCCTATACACTTCTGCCTACTCCTTGGGGGACCGTGATTTTAACGCTCTTAAATGCAGGTTTTCAAATTTAATTCGCGAGTTGTCAATCAAAACGTTCCTCATCAATCCATTGGCGGTATGAATCGAAATTGTTTGATTTTATCAACAAACATGTCGATAATGGTTGATAAAGCGAGCTTATCTTTTAATCTGACTAACAAGCGGGATGTTAATAAGTAATGTTCCGTTATCTAACATTATCTATGTGTACATACATACATATCATCACGCAGTGTCCCTAACGAGGCAGGCAGAGAGAATAGAGCGCCAGTTCTCTCTATACTTACATACCTCTTTCGCTTCGTCCACATTCATCAGTCTCTTCATAAATGCTCGTCGGTTTCGAGTACTCTTGACGTTTCCTACCTTGAGTGACCGATCGATTCGATCGATTCGGTAGTTTATGTTAATGAAGTTATGTAGACTCTAGATATAATATATAATATATCCTCACGCCTTCCCACAAGGGTCCCCGAAGGGGTAGGCAGAGGTGTATAGGTAATACCCACACACCCACTTTCCGCCAGAGGTATATTAGGTGCCAACGTGACAGATGGCGAGTCCAGCGCCGTTACTCAAGCACGACTATACATACGCACGAATTTCTTCTTAGACGTATGCAGGTTTCCTCTCGATGTTTTCCTTCACCGTAAAGCTCGTGGTGTGACTAATCACTGTACCTAAGTTCAGAAAAACTCATTGGTACAGTCGGGATTCGAACTTGCGACCTTTGCGTCGCAGGTTCGAATCCCTGTATATGTCCCCTATGTAGATATAATAGAATTCAAAATTACTGAAATACCTCATGAATCTGTTTCGATTTTTTTATTATTATATTTCTATGCTGTCTATATTATTATTATTTATTTTAAATACATCTTATAGATTACATTTTTAAATATATGTTTTTATATATATATATATAAATAAAAAATATTATTATTATTATTATTTTTGAAATGCACATTAGAACGGCCAGTAGCCAATTACTCTAAATAGGTAAAAATTATATACACAGCATATACACAACACAAAAGAAAATATATAAACAACATTCATACATTCGCCTCCCAATACTCCAGACATGCCGACATAATAGTCTGCCATCCATCCGCAAACAAATCGCAATCAGAGTTGGACTCCAAGAGATCATTGAACGCAGAGAGAGTGCGAGGACAGGAGACAGGAGAGTATGATCGCGACTTACTACGACAAGCCGATATGGAAAAGAGCCTGTGTTTCCTGGCGCGTGTGTAGTTGTCAGGCACAAATATTTTTGTGAGCTCTTCGAGTAATTCAGGGGCATTAATACTTCCACGAAGCACCTTGCACACAGCATATTACTTAACTCTTTGGATTATGCCATAGTGTTGCCGTTTTGTTAGCTTTGGAGCTTTTTTTTTTGTCTGCATCGTTATTAGGATATACATTACCTTATAACTTCTAGAAGACAACTTTATTTTCTGAGACACAGCACATCATTTTGTCACGTTGTAATACATCCTGTATTGATCACAAAATGATGTGCTATAACAAAACACCTTCTTTTATCCCGGGGATAAAGTAAATTCAGATGACAACGTGACAGATGGCGGGTCCGTCGCGATGTCTCAAGCACGACTGTACATACATACATACATACATCTTATATCTTCCCCCCACCACCCACTTTTCGACGCATATATACATATCTTAGGTGCCAATGTGACAGATAGAGAGTCATTGGTACAGTGGGATTCGAAGTGGCATCTTTGTGTTGCAGGCAACTCCTCGAAATATTCGGCTACAACGGCTCTCGACTGTTGTTTACCAAAAGTGAAAACTAATAGACGTTGGCACCTAAAATATATCTCTGGCGGAAAGTTGGTGTTTGGGTACTACCTATACACCTCTGCCTACCCCTTCGGGCACCGTGAGGAAGGCGTGAGGAAAACTAACATAGGTCCCGTTTGCAGGTCCTGTTCCCTGTTCATGGCAGCGAACGTCCGCCAAGCTGTGGCCGAGGGTCGGTCTGACGCCATCCCTATATTCCTGCAGGATATCCCCAAGCTGTTCCATAGGAAAATCATCAGGCCTGACATTGCTCTCATCCAGGTAATTGAGGATGTGCACTGTGGCGAGAGGTCATTCGTTCGTCGTTCAGTTCTACGAAAATTGGCATTGCACAATGCCAATTTTTGAACTTGAAATGAACTTTAAAAACTTGAAATTTGGTAGGAGTATTTCTTAAGCGGTGTAGAGGTCAGCTAAGAATTTTGTGAAACTCCACCCGCTAGGTAGAACGCGGGGTGGGTAAATAAAAAAAAAACGTTATTCAACTATTGCTTCCATGGGTATGAAACTTGGTCAAAATATTACTTTTGGCATGATATTAATTTACAATATATCCTCACGCCTTCCCAAAAGGGTCCCCGATGGGGTAGGCAAAGGTGTATAGGTAACTCTCACACCCACTTTCCGCCAGAGGTATATTAGGTGCCTACGTGACAGATGACGACTCCATCGCCGTTACTCAAGCACAACTATACATACGCCTTTGAATTTCTTTTCAGACGTATGCAGGTTTCCTCTCGATGTTTTCCGTCACCGTAAAGCTCGTGGTGTGACGAATCACTGTACTTAAGTTCGGAAAAACACATTGGTACAGTCGGGATTCGAACTTGCAATCTTTGTGTCGCAGGCAACAGTGCTCGAACCACTCGGCCACCACGGCTTTCAGCATGGCGGCACCATGTTTTATATATATATATATGTATGTGTATGTGTTAATTTCCAGGTGTCTCCCCCCGACAGCCACGGCTACTGCAGCCTGGGCACGTCCGTGGACTGCGTGCGCTCAGCTCTCGTCAATTCAAAGATCATTATTGGTCAGTCCTTACTCAACATGTCCGTTCTTGTCTAGATAAAAAAGAAATCAAAAATTTTCTTCAACGTATAAAGCCGGGTCCAGACGAGTGTAACGTGAAATGTAAGATAACGTGTAATTTAGCTTCAACAGTGTGGACGGCACACGAACTCAAATCCAAACGAGCACTGCGAGCGCCTTTGTGTTCGCGCGAAAAACCGACAGCCGACGGATCAACACCGAGCGCCGCGCGAGCGTTACATGTAATGCTCGTAGTGACGTCCACCCACACGTAGAATTCGTGTTACATTACACGTAATCTTAAAACGTAATTTCACGTTACACTCGTCTGGACCCGGCTTAAGCGACTCAGATTAGCTGTGGTGGCCGTGTACGCAGACACCACAGCCGTTAAGGAGGAGTACAGTGACAAACACACCCACATAATTAATAACGCAATAAAATTTGACGACCGTCTGGTCTAGTGGTTAGAGCTCCTGACTGCGAAACTTGAGGTCGCGGGTTTGAATCCCGCTGAGGGCAGATTCGTGTGATGAACACGAGTATTTGTACCTTAGTCTTGGATGTCCTATGTATTTATGTATAAATAATAATATCCTCACGCCTTCCCACAGGGGTCCCCGAAGGGGTAGGCAGAGGTGTTTAGGTAATACCCACACACCCACTTTCCGCCAGAGGTATATTAGGTGCCAACGTGACAGATGGCGAGTCCATCGCCGTTACTCAAGCACGACTATATATACGCCTTTGAATTTCTTCTCAGACGTATGTAGGTTTCCTCTCGATGTTTTCCTTCACCGTAAAGCTCGTGGTGTGACTAATCACTGTGCTTAAGTTCAGAAAAACTCATTGGTACAGTTGGGACTCGAACTTGCGACCTTTGCGTCGCAGGCAACTGCTCGAACCACTCGGCCACCACGTCTTACTATTTATGTATATATCTATCTATATAAGTAGATATATCGTTGTCTAGTTACCATAACACAAGCTTTGCTTAATTTGGGACTAGGTCATGTTGTGTGGAATTGTCCCAGGTATTTATCTATACTAATATTATAAAGAGGAAAGATTTGTTTGTTTGTTTGTAATGAATAGGCTCCGAAACTACTGGACCGATTTCAAAAATTCAAAAAAGCTACATTATCCCCGAGTAACATAGGCTATATTAAATTGGACCCGATAGGTGGCGCTGCGATCGAGTTTTAGGAATTTTTACTTTTTCACCCGTGCGAAGCTATCCCTTTCTGTGTGTCTTAAGGTGGATTCGAGAATGGTTTAGATTTACAATTGGACCCGATAGGTGGCGCTGCGATCGTGTTACGGGCAATTTAACTTTTTCACCCGAGCAAAGCTGGGCGGGACAGCTAGTAAGAAATATATGAATAAAGATTATATCCAAGTCAATATGTACAGATATATATGTGAAATTTTCATGTGACAATAAGTTTTTTAATGCTCAATTCGTACCCTTTGAGTCGGGCTTAAGTAGCTAAGGTGGGCAGAGGCCACGATGCCTGGACGTGATTATTGAAACTAATAAGTTTCCTTCGTGCCATTTGTGACATGCTTAGGTTTGGTACCATGCTGCTCGGACTTGTTTAATTAACAAATTAGTTTCATTAATTCCGTTTGGAACGGGCTAAAGTCAGATACCACACTGCCTGTATATTGACGGACGGGTTTTTTTTACACGCTTTATATTAGCTTCACCTGTATGTTTGTATGTTTGTAACCGACTTTTTTGGGCGCGATTTTGACCCACTTTAAGCGGCCAGATTTCGTTCAAACTCTGTAGATTTATCGAGGACCGATGACAATACACTAATAACTAAAAAGTAGAAGATAAATAATAGTTTAAATTTTTTTTTTATAGAAAACCGAACTAAAAATTGAAAATAAATTTCGATAATATCTTAAAAAGCGTGGGGTGCTTTTTAAGATATTATCGAAGATATTTTAAGAAATGATAATCACTACTCATATCTGTCAATAAAATATTTATAACTATTGACACCATGCACCCCACGCTTTTTAAGATATTATCGAAATTTATTTTCTATTTTTTAGTTCGGTTTTCTAAAAGAAGCGTGTTTTTACTTTTTTTAAACTATTATTTATTTTTAATATTATTTTAGCTCAAATCAACGCACACATGCCTCGTACGTTCGGCGACGCCATTATCCACATGTCGCACATAGACTACGCGGTGCAGGATAACACGCCGCTGCCCGAGCACGGAGGCAAGGGGGCCAGCGCCGAGGAGATGAAGATAGGACAGCTCATTGGGCAGAACCTGGTCGAAGATGGAGCCACTCTGCAGATGGGTAAGGGGGAACCATTTGTTCGACTTCCTTTTAGTTAGGGCGCGTTCATTAATTGAGGTGTTTTAGGGGGTGGGGACTAAGCTAAATCATTCCAAATTTCCAAAAAAATCACAGTAATGCCTCACTTAATTAATGGACGCCTAAATATGAGATGAGCTGCGCCCCGCGGTTTCACTTGCATATACATACATACATGTCATCACGCCGAGTCCCTAATGGGGTAGGCAGAGAGAGCAGAGCAGTTCTCTCTCGACTTACCTCTTACGCTTCGTCCACATTCATCAGTCACTTCATACATGCTCGTCGGTTTCGAGTACTCTTGACGTTCCCGTCCTTGAGCCTCCAATCGATTTGATCCAGGTAGTTGGAACGTGGTCTTCCTCTGCCTCTTGCACAAATTTTTCGCGCTTGAATTCGCGTCATATAGTGCATTTCCAAGATGTATTAATTTTTTTCTGATACCCGGTGACAGCTCGCCGTACGTTACGTTGGCACTTAAATATGTATTTATGGAGTGTTTAACACCTCTACCCACCCCAGGGATCGAAGATACATATATAGCTTTGTTGTCAGGTATCGGCAGCATCCCGGACGCTGTGCTCTCAGCGCTGAAGGACCACAAGGACCTCGGCATCCACTCTGAAATGTTCAGCATCGGTGTGATTGATCTCGTGAAGCGCGGCTGCATCACCAATAACAAGTAACCAAAATCAAAATATTTTATTCAACGTAAGGCACACAGTTACATACAACGACACAACGTCACAAACTTAATTAAAACGAAAGTTACCACGCCAACTACCTACTACCTACTACCTAACTACCGCACTAACGTGCATATATCCCCTAAGTCATGTTGGCGATATATGTATATATTTTCATTTTCGAGATAATAATAATAATATGAAATAATAATACATCCTCACGCCTTCCCTCAACGGTCCCCGAAGTGGTAGGCAGAGGTGTAAAGATAGTACCCACACACCCACTTTCCGCCAGATATATATTTTATGTGCCAACGTGACAGATGGCGATTCCGTCGTCCGTCGTGAGTAACCACTCAAGCACATTGCTTCTCAGACGTATGCAGGATTCGAACTTGCGTACTTTGTGTCGCAGGCAGCTATTCGAACCGTCCACCACGGCTCGCTAATATTTTTTATAGAAGTTTTTAATTGTGCAAGGGGTATGCCTCCATAATAGAAGAGGAAAGATGATTGGCCACCTTATACGACATGATAGCTTCTTTAGAAACATCTTAGAAGGAAAGGGGGAGAGGAAGAGGAAGACCAAGATTAACATACATGGGTCAGATCAAAGAGAAAATGTCTCTCATGACGTATAAGGAGGTCAAGGAGGTTGCGCTGGACAGAAGCGAATGGAGGGGACTGCATCCGAGACGCCGACAAGAGCCCAGCTCTTAAATTTGTGAATTTGTGATGATGATGCCTCCATCCCCTAAAAGGCTAGTTTCACCCCGTTTCGTCTCATTTGCACAGGAAGAAGACTCATCGCGGCCGCATCGTGGGTAGCTTCCTCGTCGGCAACAGGGAGTTGTACGACTTCGTCGACAACAACCCCTTTATTGGTGAGGCCGTTGTACATATCTTACTACCCAAAGGCGTAGGCAGAGGTGTGTAGGTTTTAGGCACTTGACAAGTGACATATGGCAAGTCCATTGCTGTTTCTCGAGCATGACTATACGTGTTTGAATTTCTCAGACGTTTGCAGGTTTTCGCTTTATGTTTTCCTTCACCGTAAAGCTCGTGGTGTGGTTCCTCCTTTCATGATTTATTTTCTTCTCCAAGCTCTCACCAGAGAAGTAGGGTAACGGGTTCCCGTTCGAATTTGGAGCTGCCCGACTGGGGCAGGACCTCCACCTTATAGAAGTCCGTAGCCAAATAACACAATTTATTGTGTTGTGTTCCTACGCGGTGAATAAGGTTTCCAGTAATGAGCTCCTTGGGGAGAGGGGAGGATTGTTACATTGTGTTGGAAGCAGAGGGATTAGTCCCATTATGCTGCCAACACAGTATAACACCGAACACAGAGTGGCAACGCGCAAGTGATATATATAGTGCCATCCACGAAGACGCGCCCCACTATCCTCCCCTATAGTTTATAGTGTAAGTTTGCAACCTTCCACTAATGTTTGAGTTATTATCGGTACACACTGATTACCTATGAGTGCACACGCACACTACAATTAATATACTCCACGCATACCGTGACCTCTCGACTAGAAATTGGTGGGGCTCGTCTTCGTGGATAGCACTATCTATACTTGGGTATCGTTAGCGTAAAAAGGTTACGATAACCTTTCAATTAGGTGGGCCGTATGCTTGTTTGCCATACAAACATGTGTATGGATTATTTGTCATTTCCCGTGTAGAAATGTTGGAGATTGACTACGTGAACAACACCCACATAGTATCCCTGCAGCCGACCATGACCGCGATCAACTCCTGCATTGAGATCGACCTCACGGGCCAAGTCTGTGCCGATTCCATTGGTGAGTGGTCTTTGTATTTCTATATTCTACTAGCTGTCCCGCCCACGCTTCGCCCGGGTGAAAAAGTAAAACACAATCGCCACCTATCGGGTCCAAATGTAAATGTAAACCTTTCTCGAATCCACCTTAAGCTACAGAGAAAGGGACAGCTTCGCCCGGGTGAAAAAGTTGAACTTCCTGAAACACGATCGCAGCGCCACCCATCGGGTCCAATTGTAAATGTAAACCTTCCTGAAACCTGAAGACACACATAAAATTTCATTAAAATCGGTCCAGCCGTTTACGATTCTTTTAAGGACATACAGACAAATATTCATTTTTATACATACAGATACCTCTCTAAAGTGGCAAACAGTAGGTCTGCCTGATGGTCAGCCAACCCGACCGTGCTGAAATCTTTTCACACCCTTGAAGAATGTATATTGCACTGAATTTGTTGAGGATAAAACTCCCAACGAAATGTGGTTTATTAGGTTTTTTTTTTCAGAAACTATTAATATTAAAAACGTTGTGTATTTCTAGATGTACATAATAACTATAGTTACACCAGATTATTATGAGAAAATACCTCTCAAAAGTAAATTTAACTAACGAACTGCTTCTTTATGACATTACTAATTCTCCGCAGAACCTAGTAAAAATCGATTTCATTAGTGTGTTTATCTAGATTAAATTTTGGAACAATTCATATCGTCTGTGTTTATCCAGATAATAATCTATCTATGTGCCAAATTACATTAACTGCCGAAAAAATCAGCAGTTCTGGCGACATTGAGTACAAACATCCATACACACAAACTTTCGCGTTTATAATATTAACTAGCTGTGCCCGCGACTTCATCCGCGCGGAACAGTGATATTAAGCAGCATTTTTTTTAACCCCTTAAGGGTAACATTTTTACAAACTTTGAATGTAATATTAATTTATATGTAATGAAGAGCCTAAAAAATAAGTTTCAAGCTTCTAGCTTCAAAAATGACGAAACTTCCATACAAACATTAATCCCCTATTTCAACCCCTTACAACCCTTTTTCGCATTAAAAAGTAGCCTATGTCCTTCCTCAAGCTCTAGGCTATATCTGTACCAAATTTCATTTAAATCGGTTCAGTAGTTTAGGCGTGAAAAGGTAACAGACAGACAGACAGAGTTACTTTCGCATTTATAATATTAGTAGGGATATGTCCGCAATGCTAGTTGTCTGTAAATGCAGGTACCCGCATGTTCTCCGGCTTCGGGGGCCAGGTGGACTTCATCCGCGGCGCGGCCGAGGCCGTGGACGGCCGTGGCAAGCCGGTCATCGCTCTGGTATCCACCACCAAGCGCGGCGAATCTAAGATTGTGCCTACCCTCAAACTGGGTCGGTACATCATCACACTACCAACTTTTTTCTACCTTTCTTAATATTATTATAAGGAAAGGTCGCAAGTTTTATAACATGATACTGAAGGTTCGTGGCCGAATGTTTCGCGCAGTCGCCTGCTCAAGGAAGATTGCAAGTTCGAATCCTAACTGTAGCAAAGAGTTTTTCTGAAGTACAGTGATTAGTCACACCACAAGCTTTACGGTGAAGGAAAACATCGAGAGGAAACTTGCATACGTTTGAGAAGAGATTCAAAGGCGTATGTATTGTTGTGCTTGAGTAACGGCGATGGACTCGCCATATGTCACGAGGCACCAGGTACCAAACCTAAAATATATATCTGGTGGGAAAGTGGGTGTGTTCTTAACATCTCGGTACAATCGACATGTGGGAAATAATGTTTTTTTTCTTCATCTTTACACGGTTGTATATTATGTATATTGTAAACAGCCCCCAAAACGTGTTTCTGATCTGGTAGATTAAAATCAATCTAGAACTATTTAGTCTAGGCTACACATTACCAAAAATATACACCTTATATTAATGTTGGTTACATATTAACAAAAATATACACCGAAGATTAGTTTAGACTATTAACAAATAAATGTACCCTGAACATATTCAGCGTTGGTTTCACCTCATCATATCATCACGCTGAGTCCCTAACGGGTTAGGCAGAGAATATACAGCGCCAGTTCTATCTAGACTGACATACCTCTTTCGCTTCGTCCACATTCATCAGTCTCTTCGTACATGCTCGTCGGTTTTGAGTACTCTTGACGTTCCCGTCCTTGAGCGTCCGATCGATTTGATCCAGGTAGTTGGAACGTGGCCTTCCTCTACCTCTGGTTTCACAGTAACTAAACATAATTTGATTGATTTATTTATTATTACAGGCGCTGGTGTGGTGACTACTCGAGCGCACGTCCACTACGTGGTGACAGAGCAAGGCATCGCTTATCTCTTCGGCAAGACGCTGCGACAGCGCGCATACGAGCTGATCAAGATAGCTCACCCCGACCACCGTGAAGCGTTGGAGAAAGCTGCCTTCGAACGACTCAAGTGCATGCCTGCGCCTTAGGAAAAATGTAACGCTCAGGGCGAATTACAAATGGAGGGCAATGAGGTTAAGTCAAACTAGATGTGCGCCGCGGTTTTGTTCGTGTGTAATTTATTTATGCATTTGTTCTTTTTTTTAAGTAAAGTACAGATGTAGAGAGAACTGGCGCTCTATACTGCCTGTCTATCACGGTAGGGACTCGGCGAGATGATATGTATGTATGTAATACAGATCGTATTAATCCTGAATGATAATGTGGCATAGTTGGAAGTTTTTTTTTTATGAGTTTGGAGTTGCATCCACTACGAACAATTTTACAAACAATGAAATATTACCTCTTTCGAATGAATTTAATATTTTAAAATATGTACTGCGCGTACAAATGTGGTGTTTGTATGTCAGTGACGTCCAGATCGGCTTTATATTTGTTGTCGGGACTCGCAAATATTGTGGAAATTTGTATCCAAAAACTACCGTTAAATGTCACTATCACGATAAGAACTAAACCGTGTTATCCAGCTTAGCCAGATTATGACGTCACAAAATACGCCCGCAAAGTGTGGTTAATAAAACCCTTTACTTTTGATCGAACTACTAGCGCCATCTAGTTTTGTATAATGCCCTCTTTTCTCCAAGTTATTGTAATGTATGCCTATACAACCCCAATGCGGTGTCGCGTCTAGAGTTATAACAAGTATTCCATTCAATAGATAACCATATTCCCTATTGGATTATGGTTAGGAATGATTAGAGTTCTCTTTTAAAAAGGTTTTATATACATATTTATGTATCTATGTCATATGTCGTCATATGCTATGGACTAATCTGTCGGTTAGATGTCAAAACAACTGCTTACCAATGAGGCCTGCATTTTAGTATTTATAATAGATAGCACTAATTTACCGCAAATAGCTACCAACTACTTAGTAGAATGATGAAATTCATGGCTATGTAATCCTAATATAGCATGATTTTGTGTTCCAGGAACGATAGTTCGGGACGCGTTAGATAAAGTTTGATTAGTATTCGATTAGTAATTTCTAGATGCATTAATTATAATGACATTTTACGGAGTGTGCATTTATTTGTAGCAGTGTACACGTAAGAATTAACCCATTTTTTAATGTTGTTTTTTTTTCAACCAAAAAGTATTGTTTTAAGAGTAACTCGAATTTACGTACAAGAATGTTTATACTTTTTTTTTATACATATGGACATCGAGTCATTGATCATTTTGTATTATGTTTACTTCTCTATGTTTATATTCGACGCAAACTTTTAATAAATATATTTACAAACAAAATTATTTTTCATTTTAACTCAACCTGATCCTGACAAAATCTCACCCAACTTGAACTACTCCATACTCCATACTGTATTGGGGTAAGAAATATATTTAGTCTCATTCGCTCACTCATCACTCGGTCACTCAACGCTCGTTCAATCGATACTTTCTCATTCGGTCCCCACTGCCCTAGAGTTTCAACCTCAAAAGGCACAAATTAACTGTAGGCTCGATATAGCATTAAAACACGTCATCGAACCGGATCACGACATAAAGGTCCTACAGGATGCCCGATGACAACACACCGACACTACACATATCCGACCAATATTCCGTCCAAAGACTACTATTGAATACTGGAAATATGATATAATATTCCGACCTAGAGGCAAATCCCGCCGCGCAAAATTAAAATTAACAGTCCGGCCCAGCTCCCTTGCTCACGATCCAGCAACGCTCTAACCCGAAGTCGGTACCCCACAGGGAGTGCCCTTAGCTGTGTTGCTTAGCACTAATGTGCCTGGCTGGAGGCCTAGGTCTCGCCATTGCCCGGTTAAGGACCAAAACTCAAACCTCCCGCCACGAGAGACAATACATGTGTCTTAATGACCATTTATTAAAAGGACAGGAACATCAAGACCGTCTGGTCTAGTTGTTAGAGCTCCTGACTGCGAAACTTGAGGTCGCGGGTTCGAATCCCGCTGAGGGCAAGTATTTGTGTGATGAACACGAGTATTTGTACCTTAGTCTTGGATGTCCTATGTATTTAAGTATATATCTATCTATATAAGTAAATATATCGTTGTCTAGTTAAGTTACCATTACACAAGCTTTGCTTAATTTGGGACTAGGTCAATTTGTGTGGAATTGTCCCAGGTATTTATTATTATTATTATTATTCGGAACCGACGAGCATGTATGAATAGACAGAGTGCTGAATGTGGACGAAGCGAAAGAGTTAGTTAAGTTAAGTAAGTTAAGAAAGAACTAGCGCTCTATTATGCCTACCCCGTTAGGGACTCGGCGTGATGATATGATATGTAGGTATGTACGTGTTATTCTTTATTTGACGCGAATTAAAAGGGTAATTAATATTTTATTTTTAGTTGATCTAATTATAGATGTGTATATCTGGATCTATATTTATATATATCATGTATGAATCGAAAATAGCTGGGTTTTGGAACCAACTGAACCATACGAACATATCATACCTATTTGTAATTCAATAACTGATTTAGACGTCATAAGCCCGCTTTATGGGAAAGTACTACTTTCCTACCCATATTCTAGAAAATATTCATGATATTCAGTGTCTATGGAGGGTAGAAGTAAGGAATGCTATCTTGTATGGGGGATTGATTAGTCGAGAAAGTTTTCAGAAATAGCAAATTATTGTTCGAACACTCACCGAAATAGCGCTAGTGTAGCAAGTAGAGTGGAAATGAAATGAAATTAGTAATTATTGGTAATTATAAACACCTTCAGTGTGCGGTAATTCTTGAATACTATTTTCCATTTGCTATTTACAAATAATTGGGATACTTAAAAACACTGCATAATTTTATTCCATACTTATGATTATCTATATATCATAGTAATTTTAAATAATGCTCTGTAATAAAGTGGAGACATTTCTTTCCTTTTTTAATTTAGTATCCTACTATAATAATTTGTGGCGCTCTTTTTAAAATCCTTCCACTTGCTACTATAGCGCCACTTTAATTTGCTCCCTTGTGCAACGGCACTTTTTATTTTTAGTACACTGATGCAGACTACTATTTAATACTTCACTGATGGTCCTCCACACTTCTACCCTCCATATCAGTGACAACTTTATTTCACTCTTGACTCTATGGGTATCGGCAGGATTCGCAGGGTATGGACAAGATTAAGACGGCTGGCTACGTTTAGAAACTGAATATAAGGAGATAAGTAAATAATATAAATATTTTAATAATAAATAAAATATATTTACTTGTATGTACAATACTTCATTGTTAAGTATAATAACGATGCAGTTTTTAACATGAATTTGCTTATGACTTTTTAAATAAACATTAACATTGAATAAACTTAGAATGGGGTAGCTTTACGCGTACACGTGCCTAACTTTTTGAACGCATTGCGTCCTCCATTCAGTCACAGTTTCGTAAAATGTAGCCGAGAATTTATATCATTGTTTTTATTCAAATAGTGCGTAATTTGTGCTTTCGAACTATATTTTACATTCTCCCGGACTATTTGTAATAAAACATAATCATGTCGAATTTTATGAATTCACGGAAGGAAATATTGATCACTGGAAAATACAAGGTGTCGAAGAAAATTGGTGGCGGATCGTTCGGTGACATATATTTGGCGATCAACATTGCTAATGGAGAGGTAAAATATTGTGATTATTCTCGTTATGCTATCTCGTTTTAGGGTGAAAATGTTCCATGCGTCAGAAGAAGTAGTATGATTACGGGGGGTGAGGGGTGTGTTGACCATTACTATGACGTCTTTAGCGAAATGAATAATTGTGGCATCGATATCAAATCTCATACATGTTCAGGGTCGCTGTGAATCTCATGACTAATGCTAAGACATCATACCAGATAGATCTTAACATTTTCCAACATTTAACGCCCTAATCAGATTAAATTTTCGTAAAAAGTAACCCACCAATTTTTTGTCAATTGCATGATGGAAATATTTTCGAGAATTGACCTTACCATTAGAAGCAGGGGCCTTGAGCCTATTTTATAAATACTTCAACTTTAGTTACCATGCATTATTCTAACCTAAATGGATGTGTGTATACATGCCACATAGTTAACATTAGCCTAAATTCAGCAATTTTCCATTAAGATGAGTATGATTGTCAGGTAACAAGTTAATAAGATAAAACAGTATCTGTATCGTTTATTTTAATTACATTTTCGCATTGAAATAATATCATATTTTTGAAAATTAGGTATTCATCAATAGATTTATTTATTACATAATTAAGTTGAAATAGTTAAAAATACATTTCTTTATCCAGATCCCAGAATTCTATTTTCTGCCACTCTTATGTGGAATAAAAGATCTATGATTATTTTAGTTTTCATACATACTTAATTGACAGAAATAATAAAAAAACTATTTCTTTATAGTCGACAAATACATACTTGTGATTTGAAAGTACCTGCAAAGTATTTGTAACATATGTAACATTGTTTGTAAGTAAGCCCCCATGAGCTTAGCTAGTCTACATTTCAACTCCAGGTGAATAAATTTAATTGAAATTGAAATTTCAATTTAAATGAAGTATTTTAACTAGAATCTAATTGAAGAACTTGTTACATTATTTTCCTTTTGTCTGGAGTAGGGTCTACATAACATCATCATCATGCATTTCATCACACCACTCAGATGGTAGGCAGAGAGAATATCACAAATCTTCAAAGGTTTGCGGGAATGCCTGTTACTGTTTCACGTGAAAACTACTGAATGTAATTAAATTACATTTGGCACAGAGATAAATATAAGCTAGATACACACACAAACACATACACACACACACAGATACATACACAAACACATAGGATATGTTTATATTCCTCATAGTAAAAATATAAATATATTCTCAAACCTTCCCACCCGGGTAGGCAGAGATGTAGTACCAACTGACAGATGGCGAGTGCTTCTGTTATTTGTTTTGTTTTATTTGAGAAAAAAACAATTTTGTGCAATGAAAGTGTGTGTCACAATGGTATAAAATACACACAAAATTTAAAATGATTACATAATATATACACACTATAATGATGCCAAGTATCACTTTTTTGTAAGAAATTAAAGTGCTAGCTAGCAGCTAGTGCAAAGGTTTACTTAAATGTTGGTGCTAAGTTTGGGATGATTAATTCTATTTTTACACGCTTTATATTAGCTTCACCTGTATGTATGTAACCGACCCCTTTGAGCTCGATTTTGACCCACTTTAAACGGCCAGATTTCGTTCAAACTTTGTAGACTTATCGAGGACCAATGACAATACACTAATAACTAAAAAGTAGAAAATAAATAATAGTTTAAAAAAACTAAAAAACATGCTTTTTATAGAAAACCGAACTAAAAAATAGAAAATAAATTTCAATAATATCTTAAAAAGCCTGGGGTGCTTTTTAAGATATTACCGAAATGATAATCACTCTACTCATATCTGACAATAAAATATTTATAACTATTGACACCTTGCACCACACGCTTTTTAAGATATTATGGAAATTTATTTTCTATTTTTTAGTTCGGTTTTCTATAAAAAGCGTGTTTTTTAGTTTTTTTAAACTATTATTTTTAAATAAAATTTTACACTTAAGATGTTTTCAAACATAATTTGTCAAGTCACAAAAGAGATTAATGTGTGTAATTTTGTTCAAATTTGTTTGATTATTTATTGAATAATTTATGCCATAACCATATTTATCTTAAAGACTAGACCAAAGGCACTTTATAATATATATTTATTTATTAGCCATTGACGGATGACAACAAAAAACAAGATTTATTATTGATATATAAAAAGTATTAGTTCAATAAGCATTCAAATGCAAATCCGAAAAGAGAAAATGGAAATAAATTTTAAGTATAAGATTGAAGGACTGCTATCCATGTCAATTTATTTTAACTCCGATATATGATGGTAGTTCTGTGAACGTTAAGAGCGGGCAACACTGCCATTGTGACGTCACGTTAGATAGGCTGACGACATCTTTTTAGACATCGCTATAAAATGATTTCCAGTGTCTTTTGTTAGTGTTTCTACGATTTATTGTGTTTTTGAACAATCAAAGTAAAGAAAATTTTAAGTGTTGTGACGAAAATCCACTCGGTGCGATGGGTTATCAATAATTTTAGTGACAACGAGTGATGAAGGATAAAAAAAATGGCTACCTTCGAACGCATGTTGATAGCCAGGAAACATCTAATTGTAGGTGAAAGATATAACGTTATTCGAAAAATCGGCGGTGGAAGCTTCGGCGATATATTTTTAGCAATAAATATCAACGATGGAGAGGTAAATACTTGATGAAACATCGATTTCTCTTTGATCATTAAATCTTACGTCGTCTTCTTGTGTCAAGACGATCGTGTATTTCGGGATTTTGTTCATGAAAATGGCGGTCTGGGCGTATTCTTGGTAGAATAATCTGAAACTGACCCTACTTCCATTAGTATCAAACAGTAGGCGATGCATAATTCATGACTATTGTACGTTATACGAAATTCGAACACCACAAAAAGCATCTTTGATTTGTGATGAACGAATCCATTGTCATGTAACGAACTTGTGGCTTAACTTCTACGATAATTCGTCTAACTATAGTTTTTGCAATCCCTCGATAAAGGATGCCGTGAGCCACTTGTGAAATATTCAACGAGAGATACGTCTATAAATTGTCAGTTATGACTTAAAGTTTTCAAAATAATAATTACATGTATTTAGGTCAGACTGTTTTGGTATCGTATTGTATAGGTAATTCTGTTCTTTCTCAATGCACTTGTGTTTAAGTTTATACCTTGTATGTTATGTTGTAGGGGTCATATTGGGGGAATATATAATGACAATTTGATAGTTATTTTCATATTCAAGCTTATCAATAAAGTATTTTCATATCACAGACCAAGTGTTATCTTTTTGGACTGTTTTCAAAATTGGAATAAACTTGGTGTTGCACTTATGCAAACAAAATATTATACTATTTTATCAACACTATAACCTAGAATTCTACCTTTAAGATACACGGAAAATTATTTTTACTTTGTGACTTATTTTCGAATATTATAAAAATACTACTTATGTATTTTGGGACTTTTAACAATATAAGTTTGCTTACCAACTACTAGGTAGATACATAACCCTCATGAGCTCCCACACAGTTGGTTAATTGACCTTACACACACATTTCCAGTGGCATTGAAGTATTCAATAGGCAGACAGACACTACTTATGTCTTATTTAAGAATATTTGTGTCCATACTCTTATTGATATTGCCTGAAACAATGAAATGTAAGATAATTCACAATGATTTGGAGTTTTTCTTTATACCTGAACTTTTCAAATACTTATTCTATTACATCTTGATGTGATATTTACATGTAATATGTACATGTGGTTGGAATGAATAAGGTCTTGAGATGATTGGCACTCTACTTTGTCTACCTTTTGAGATACTGTGGATGTGTGTAACACATGTGATGTGTGTAACATTTCCTTGTTCAGCCTAATTGTTCTTAAGAGCTATAGGTGTAAATTTAGGAGTTATATTGATCTAATGTTAGCTATTAAACTTCTGCCTACAGAAGTGGTAGGCAGAGATGGGTCATACCACATACTCACATTTCACTAGATAACTATTTTGAGTGACAACAATTATTTTTATTTGCTTAAAATGTTTTTCACTATGTTAGCACTTAGTGGTGGGTGGACACTGACCTTCAAGGCAGTGTTTCTTAAAAGGCCAGTAGATTACTACTTCACACTATTATTAATTCATTTAATTTGGTAAATAACAATTGGATACTCTAGGATGGGAATGTCAAGCATAATCAAAACTGTCAAGATTTATGAAGATACTGATTAATGTGAATGATGCAAAATAGGTTTGTATATTGAGAGAGAACTGGTACCCTATTCCTTCTGCCTACACCATTGAAGATGTGGCATGATGTTGTCTGGTCTATAGGTAACTTGATACTCTTTAGTTATCCTTAGTCTAAGTGATGAAATAACACCTTTTTTTATCAAGAGATTTAAAAGTTCAGATGGCAAGAATGTTTTGTCAATCAGGCATAAGGGTATGCCGGTTTTCTGATGATAATTTATCTGTCAGTTTTGTGAAATTAATCTTTTGCTCATTTGATAAACCTGTGCTTGAATGTTCACCAATTATGTAACTATATTGCTCCAAGAAATGATATTATTGATGTTGCTACATACTACTAGTGGGAGTCTAACTCTTATAATGTGAACTGACCCTCAACTAGGCAAACCATGTACTATATTGGTACCATACAAATCCTTATTGTAGCACAATTTGAATCTCTGCTGACCTGTTGTTTTTTGATCAACAGTATATAGTGTCACAAAGAAAATGTTACTGATATTTACTCTTGCCATTTGTGAAAAACCGTGAGCTACTTAGTAACTCAGCTTTTAAAAGCCTTTTATACATACATATTGTCGTGAGAGTGAGTTAGGTAGAGAGAGTAGAGATGCAGTAGTTTCAAGGCTTTAAACCCTTTCTGTCTGTACATAATCATCAGTTTCTTCATTCATGCTTATCAGTTTGAGTACTATTTACTAATAAATTGTTACTTATCACATGATATTACTTAATCTCTATCACTGTACATGTGTTTAAGCAATTTGTATCCTTAACCCATGCAATCAGACACAATATAGAAATTTTAAATTGGAAGCCAGCCACAAAATATGACAGTCATTGTACTATAACAAAACTTTCACTGCAATTTCGACTGAATTGTGTCTAGATAATTGTTTTTCTGTCATAAAACATGCTTGTGTGTAAATGATATATAATAATTATATATATATATATATATAATAATAATAATAAATTAAATAATTGACCTAGCCCCAAATTAAGCAAAGCTTGTGTTATGGTAACTAGACAACGATATATTTACTTATATAGATAGATATATACTTAAATACATGGACATCCAATATCTGCCCTCAGCGGGATTCGAACCCGCGACTTCAATTTTCGCAGTCAGGAGCTCGACACAAGACCAGACGGTCGTCATATATACATACATCTGGCCCTAACCTACTCCAATGTGAAAAATATTCTCGCTAATATAAAAAATGCTAGAAAGATTGTGAGTATGTTTGTTCCTCTATCACGCAAAAACTACTGAACAGAATTGGAGGAATTTCAGCACAGATATAGATTTATTAGTTGGCTTAATCCAGCGAAATCTATATGTATAGTCGACATAGTTTTGATGTTTTATCATAGCAAATACCAATTCAATAAGATTGTACGCGGGGGAAACCGCGGGCACTTGTCACTGCTCTGTCAGTGTTGATGCTCTCGGCTGTGCTGGCAGCAACGGCATCAGTTTCTTAAAGTGCTACGCAACTCTATACTATGCTATGAATAAAATGAGATACTTTTTATAAATTTCCACCAATGATTTTTTTTATAAAAAAAGGAGTTTTAGGATAACATCGAGAGGAAACCTGCATACGTCTGAGAAGAAATTCAAAAGGTGTATGTATAGTCGTGCTTGAGTAACGGCGATGGTTTCGCCATGTCACGTTGGCACCTAATATACCTCTGGCGGAAAGTGGGTGTGTGGGTAGTACCTATACACCTCTGCCTACCCCTTCGGGGACCCTTGTGGGAAGGCGTGAGGATATTATTATGAGGATTTTTTTATATTGTAAAATTTTTCAAAGATTTTTTACTAAGCAAAAAGTATACCTTGTTGTTAAATTCCAAACAATAAATTATAATTAATATGAATACTAAATACATAGTACGAAACATTCGTCTCGTACACTACACTTTGGACTTAGGAATTCGGTCCTGTTCGTGAATTTATTACTGGTATGGGATGAAAGAGGAATTATTCGGAATGTGGGACTACGATGAATAATTACATTCAGGGTCTTACATACCTACCACGACGGCCTATTGTAATCATAATTCAAGAATGTTTAAGGTGCAGTAGTACCTATATTTAAGTCTAAAATTAGCTCCCCTCACATTCCTGAAAAATTGTGTTGTGATCATTACTGATTTAATTTAATAATGATTATTTTGGTACATTATGGAAAGGGCTCAGGTCACTGATGCTGCATGTTGATACATGGTACAGGAGAAGCCGCTTTTTTATTATTATTAATATTGTTGTCAGTCCATTACTGAGCATTGGTACTCTCCTTGTACTGTAATCTTCGCTGCGTGATACCCTTGTAATAGTGTTTTCTCGTTCAACTGAAGATATCAATATAAATTTCAAAAATCTTTTATTTAACGTGTGACACAAGGAACACAACACAGTTGCCACCGGTTCCAAGAAAAAAAACCTGTCAGGAGAAGAAACTGCGAAAGAAACTCCCCGGTTTCCTTTTTAACATTGGCGCCCATTTACGTAGGTGTAGAAAAATATATTTTACTTATAAAATTGTCTGCAAGAGGAGCAATGCATGGCTATCACTTAAATAATCTGATGTTGGATGGATATACGTTGAATTTATGATGTAAATAATCTAGTGTTTTTTACTTAACTGTTTATTTAAGTAACTATTATTTAATAAGATGTCAAACGTTTGTTGTATGTATACTGTTTACTTATAATAGATAGTGCCATCCACTAAGACGCGCCTCGCCATGTTCTAGACGAGGGGGTTGCGGGTTGCGGGGAGTATGACCCGACTCTATTAACCGACAATACTCAAACATTAGTGGAAGGTTGCACACTTACACTATAAAACATGAGGAAGAATAGTGGGGCGCGGCTTCGTGGTTTGCACTATCTATAACGTGTCATGACTGAAAGAGCGGAGCTCCTAATACAAGCAAATCATTGCTTAAAAGGAGGTTCTAAACCCTGCAATGTTAAAGTTGTAAAGCTACTGGAAAAAAACATTTATTTTAATTATTATATGACGTTCTGGTGCGCGTGTGCCAATACAGATCCGGTTCTCAATCTGTCAGTCTTGCAGCATCTTGTGTCCCTCTTCTGTGATTCATGATCACACCTCAGTACGATTTAGTAATTAGCTTAGTTTGCAATCAATACTGAGATAGGCAAAATCAATAATGCAGTGCCCAGTCATTTGGCTACATAAGTATTGACATATGTTCATGACATAGGGTAGGCATAGAGAGGCTAAGACACTTCAGAAGCGCCACTATCCAACAAAAGCGCATGAAAAATATAATAAAAGTATAGACAGTCAAAGCGACGATTTCGGGCAAGTTGCGTGTCCCATACAGTGGTCTCTTGTATGAAGCGAGCTAATATGGATTTCAACTGTTTGTAATCTAGGTTCAAATTGGAATGACATAAAACTGACGTGACGTGTTGTTTCAGGAGGTAGCAGTAAAGGTAGAATCTATAAAGGCGCGGCACCCGCAGCTTCTCTATGAGAGCAGAGTGTATAAGATGCTCCAGGGGGGCATCGGAGTACCACATATACGGTGAGCATTTAATGTAACGATGTTTTTATATCTGTACGCTATTCCATAACGTTCCCCTAAGGGGATGGCAGAGGTGTGTAAGTAGCACCCACTTTCCGCCTACTACTACTTTATCTTTTAGGTGCCAACGTGACAGATGGCGTGACAAATGGTCTATCCCCGTGACTCAAGCAGGACTGTAAAAATGTCTTTGAATTGCTTCTCAAACGTATGCAGATTGCCTCTAGATATTTGCCTTCACCGTAAAGCTCTTAGGTGTGATGTGACTAATCACTGTAAAAAAATTTGAGTAAAATTCGAGTGTGTATGTGTGACCGTCCCATAAGGGTCCCGAAGGGGTAGGCAGAGGTGTGCAGGCAATGATGAATGAAGCGACCTACACGCTTCATTCATCATTGATTGATGATGATGACATTCATATATCTATTGATTTATTGAAATCCGTTGCGTTGTCCTAAAGATCTTATACAGTGCATAGATGAGCAAATTCGCGTCGCTATCGCTTCGTTATCAATCCCACACAATACATGTCGCAGACATAAATAAGGGGCGATAATTGCTAATGGATGTTGCTTATCATCAATTTATTGGACTGAGAATAGTGCTGATACCTAAGTATGATAAGGTACCTGCGTCCTATTTCCTGAGGAATATCACGAGAGATAAGCTTTGCTAGCTAAGCTAATTACTTGAGGATGCGCAGTTGTAAGAATAATTTATCCTCACGTCTTCCCTCAAGGGTCCCCGAAGGCGTAGGTAGAGGGGTAGTACCCACACACTCACTTTCCGCCAGAGATATATTTAAGGTGCCAACGTGAAAGATGGCGAGTCCATCGCCGTTACACAAGCACGAGTATACACACGCCTATGATTTTTTTCTCAAACGTATGCAGGTTTACTCTGGATCATGTCTCGATGTTCTCGATCTCAAATCAGCCCGCGCAAATAGCCATTGAAATGCTCTGCGCGGTTGTGGTAGACTGACTGTATGTGTGTCTTGAGCAGTTTTCAATTGTTGAGCTCTCATTGTTTGGGAAATCCAAGTATTATATATGTTACCGTTTCTAAGGATGTTCGATACTCAATCTCGCCAGAAAAGCTGAAAGCAATCGTATGAGTTTTGGCAATTTACCAAGTTTACCTAGATTAAATGTGGGTATATTTTTTTCTAGTCTTTCTAGAATTGCCAATGATACAGAGGAATTAGTGCGCCAGTTGTCTCTAGACTTACAGTTCATCAGTCTATTACTGACTAACTCTTCTGCGGGTGTATCAACAGTTCGAGATATCATACAGCGTTTAGTGTCGTTCGTTCGTTTCGTGACTATTGTTAGCAAGCTGTACTCCTGTATCGTATGGTGTGCACGTGCGTAGTCCTTGATTTTAATAAGATGGAACCTCAGCAACAGAAAGCTTACTTAAATAGACGATTGACCTTAATCCGACGTTAAATTCGGTACAAGGTCTTGCGCGGATTTCGCCGTTTGTAATGTAACAAGAGATTGCAGCGACTCCCATATCGTGAAATGCGTTCTCAATTTGGCAAACAAATTAATTCCATACATATAGCCTAATTACTAGTTAACTGGTTTATTGCATCTTTGGTGTAAATTGGATGGTGTGGTTATGTTCTCCTTTTTCAAGAGCCGTGGTGGCTATGTGGTTCGAGTAGTTGCCTGCAGCATAAAGATTGCATCGAATCCCGACTGTACATTGGTACAGTACCTACTTAACACAATATCATTGGATATTGTGTTAAGTAGGTACGGTGATTAATCACACCAAGAGTTTTACGGTGAAGGAAAACATCGAGAGGAAACCTGCATACGTTTGGGCGATTGACTCGCCATTTTCACGTTGGCACCTAAAATATATCTCCGACGAAAAGTGCACACCTCTGCCTACCCTTACAGGAACATTTATGGGAAGGCGTCAAGAAATGTATAAATTTACTCGACTAATTATCTGCAATGGAATTAACTGAAACTCAATTGCCAATTGTCAGTATGAATGAAAGTAGTGTATCGATCTGTCAGTCGTTGACCTCGTTTCCTCGTCATTAGCGAGTCCCATACTAACAAGATACAAGTTTGGTGCTTGTATCAATAAAAAAGGAACAAGATTGTTTGTATACACGAAACAAGTTGAGAAATTGAGAGGCATTCACGCCGCACAATCTCGGATAGCGGTGTTTTCCTTTTTTAGTTTGATCAAAGCGTTACGTAGTCACGCGTCGCTGGGCGACCGTTTCTACGAGCGTTGTCGACATACCAACATCCAAGGGGGATGTTGGTACCCATTTGTATCAAATTCTAGCCAATCAATACTGGAAATATGTATATGTGAGAATGTATGGATATTTGTTATTAAATGGCCGTGGTGTCCGAGTGGTTCGAGTAGTTGCCTGCGACACAAAGATCGCAGGTTCGAATCCCCACTGTACCAATGAGTTTTTCTAAAGTTAAGTACAGTGCTCAGTCACACCACGAGCTGTATGGTGAAGGAAAACATCGAGAGGAAACCTGCATACGTTTGAGAAGGAATTCAAAGGCGTATGTATAGTCGTGCTTGAGTAACGGCGATGGACTCGCTATCTGTCAACTAAAATATATCTTCGTCAAACTCTTGTAGGAACGAGTGTCTTTTCTGTGGTCTACATAATCAGTCACGACATATCGTAAAGATTCGATCTCCTTTGACTACAATACATCCTCACACGAATAAAAGTAATTGCATCGTTTGTGTAGCGGCTCCCATGCCTTTCCAAGTCCTTGACATTAGCGTGATGTGGTGTGAGTCACCATTGCGTCCGGGATGTCAAACCGCGCACTTATAGAGCCTGCCTGTTTGAAACTTTGTATTTAAAGCACCGTTACCAGACGGTTACGTGTGCTTATGTTGCGCAATCCAAAACCAGTCCTCAGGCGGTTTGTTAGGACGCTGTTGTACCTAATATTCGAGGCGTTGCCCAGGTCGCCGTGTTGGCAACTTTGACATCGATTTCGTGTGCCACTTTTCTAGGCTTTATATTTTAGTATGAATACTGAAGTTATAAACAATGACACTGTTCCCACCCTACTAATATTGTAAATGCGAAAGTTACTGAGGATTTTTGCTCCTCTCACGCTAAAACAACTAACTGAACGGAATAATTAGCTGGGTATAAGTACACATGGGATGTATTTAACGCAGAAAAGAATTGTAGAGAAAAACCTTTTAAATTACATTTTACGCGGGTGGTATCGCGGGCCACCACTAGTTTCTCTATAATACATACTATATTTAGTTCTGTCCTATATATTTCAGTAGTGCAGTCATAATAACGTACATGCATTATAATCACGCAGAGTCCCTCGCGAGTACAGCGCCAATTCTATATCTCTGACCAAAAGAGTGTAGTTACACCTTCCGAGTGTCCTTGTTCAACAAGGCATGAAGATTTTGTAATAATAATAAATGACTGCATTTCCAGATGGTACGGCTACGAGAAGGACCACAATATCCTAGTGATGGACCTCCTGGGTCCATCGCTGGAGGACCTGTTCAACTTCTGTTCGCGCCAATTCACCATCAAGACTGTTCTCATGCTTGCAGGTCTGTATGCATACTGGTTGTATTAAGAACGGTATGTCAACTGTCTATTTATATTGAACCTACATTTAAGAACGAACGGAGTAAGTGACAAACATTTAGTCTATTTTCTACTCATATGTATATGAATATTCTGAATATTCATCGCAATTCCGCCTCGATATAATTCTTATTTTAATATCCAAAATTTATTCAATTTGTACTGTTTTTTTGCTTTGCATGAATAAAAAAATATTATACCAAGTATAATTATGATAATTTTCGAATGTAATTATATTTTTGATGAATTGATTATATTGAAATTGAAATATGTACAAAAATATTTGTATATATTAAAGCATTTATAATATTAGTAGGCTAGGGTATATATCATGACTCTTTTCCACAAGGGTCCCAGAACGGGTAAACACAGGTTGTTGTAAATCCTGTCCTACTTTATTAGAGTTCAATAAAGGTTAGTGGGAAGAATGCGATGGTTGTTACCCGATCACGCCAGAAGGGCTAAAACAGTTTGGATGAAATTTGGGTATAACTTCTGGTTTTTTTTCTTGAATAAATTATAATAATTTTATTTCATTATATACATATAGGAATAAAAAATATCCTATGTGTCAATCTCTATCCAATTCCGTTAATTGTTTTTTACGAGCAGCAAAGCAATATCGCGTATAATATTGGTCTATTTGTCATTAAAACCGTACCGTGAACCGTGCTTCTTCGCTTGATGATCGTGATAATGGGTATGATATCGTGTCTCGATACGTCCATAGACCAAATGCTCGGGCGCGTGGAGTTCATCCACTGCAAGTGCTTCATCCACCGCGACATCAAGCCGGACAACTTCCTGATGGGCATCGGCCGCCACTGCAACAAGCTCTACATGATTGACTTCGGACTCGCCAAGAAGTTCCGCGACCTGCGCTCGCGCGCGCACATCTCCTACCGCGAGGACAAGAACCTAACCGGTCAGATATCACCATATACATACATACATACATACATAACTGCTCTAATAACTACTAATCATAAAATCGTTTAATTGTGAATAATATAATATATCCTCACGCCTCCCACAAGGGTCCTCGAAGGAGTAGGCAGAGGTGTATAGGTAATACCCTCACACGGCGAGTCCATCGCCGTTACTCAAGCACGACTATACCTATACATACGCCTTAGAATTTCTTCTCAGACGTATGCCTCCTTCCTCTCGACGTTTTCCTTCACCGTTAAGCTCGTGGTGTGACTAATCACTGTACTTAAGTTCAGAAAAACTCATTGGTACAGTCGGGCTTCGAACTTGCGATCTTTGTGTCGCAGGCAACTGCTCGAACCACTCGGCCACCACGGCTTATAGTGAATAATATGAGGTATTTATTATTCACTATTAAACGACATTTGACATATATGTATTCATAATATATACGCATTTTTTTTGTATAATCCTTACTAAACATAAACTTGCAAGGTGTTTCGATTTTTCTGATGAGAAGTGTCTATATTTTTACGTCTTTGGAAAACGGGGTCGCCGAAGGGGTAGGCAGAGGAGTGTAGGTAGTATCCACACTTCGCCGGAGGTATATTTAAAGTGTCAACGCAATAGATGGCGAGTGCATCGTCGTTACTCAAGCACGACTATACATACGCCTTTGAACTTGTTCAAGCGTTTGTAGGTTTCCTCTCGATGTTTTCCTTCACCTTTAAACGTGTTCTGTGTCTAATCACTGTACTCAGTTCAGAGAAACAGAGGTTGCAGGTGATTTTTAGAATCACTCAAAATTAGAAACATAGTGATTAAACATAATAACCCCCTGAGTCCAGAGTAGGCGATAACCGCTTACCATCAGGTGGACCGCATCCTTATTTGTCACCTAAGTGGTATCAAAATTACGTGCCAGTATTAAGTAATATTCAATAAGCCAACGGTGCTATATACAGGCACCGCCCGCTATGCATCCATCAACGCGCACCTCGGCATCGAGCAGTCGCGGCGAGACGACATGGAGTCACTCGGATACGTCCTCATGTATTTCAACAGGTAATTAAAATAAATAAGGTTCATATTTGCTTGACAATATGTATTATTATTTAGTAAGTAGTGTTATGTAGTAAATAATAATACAAATTTTACATAAATATATTAACGCAATGTAAGAACTAGATAACAATCTAAATATAGTGTAAGCAGCTAGATTATAGATATACATATATACTAGTGGTCCCGCCCAGCTTCGCTCGGGTGGAAAAAAAAAGATGGTGGCGCCACCTATCGGGTCCAATTGTGAATCTAAACCATTCCCCGATCCCATTGAACACACACAAAAAAATTCATTAGAATCGGTCCAGGCGTTTAGGAAGAGTTCAGTGACATACACACTCACAGAAGAATTATATATATAAAGATATAAGGAGCTGTAACAATGTATGTATGTATATAGAAAACAAGGCTTTAAGACTTCGTCAAAATGTTATACCCTGTTGCTAATTTACATATACGTAATGCCCTTAAACCAGTAAAGGTACGCGTGGGCACTTAACTACATATAAATATACATTTGGTAATATCAATTTGTAAATATTACCCAAAACGCGGATGTGGATTTTAGACAGATTCTTTTGATCAAGTCATGACTCATGCAATGACTAACTTATAGTTTGGGAAAGCACGTTTGTGTCTCACACTTATCTATACTTAATATTATAAAAGGGAAAGACGTGTGTGTATGTTTGTAATGAATAAACTCAAAAACTACTGCGCCGATTTCATAAATTATTCTTTCACCAATGGAAAGCTACATTCACCCTGATTGACATAGGCCAGGGTAGGCGAACCTTTATGCATCAACTTGCCATTTTTTCTGAAAAATTTTAATGGGGTCATTGACCTGCTATCAAATAATTTTGACTTTCTGATTATTTGGAAAATAATAATAATAAATACTATCTATCAAAACTCTTTATTAAATAAAGTAAACAAAAAAGGTACATTTTGGAATGTCTTTATTACACGCATAAATTAAATTGAGTAATGATAAAATGAGTGTGACTTCTGTTGCTGCAGGTTAGATGACATATAATTTATGTTAGGGTTGTAAGATGTTACTTTTAGCAAAATGCATGCATTGCATTTTTTACACATGTTTTCGGCGACGTGCCCAAAATTTTTTTTGGCCCAATAGTTCGCCTACCCTGACATAGGCTATATTTTCTTTTATAAAAATATATTTTGTCTACCCGTGCGAAGCCGGGACGGACCGCTGGTATTGCATTGGCGGTAGGCATATACAAGTGTGGACCACTTCTTGATGGCCACGATCCTCAGTCATGAGGGAACGACAAGAGAGAGCGAGAAATGTCGCAAGTCCTTACCACGACGGGGAAGGTTTGTCACGTCAAACATAGATTTTTCTGGTTCTAAATGAACCTATTACCAAGCCTCCGTTGTTAGCCAGTCTGTAATAGGGTAGACAGTGATTTTTTTACAGGTAGACAGTTTTGATCACTTTGTATGTGTTTTTCAATGTATTTTTGTACAGTGTTATTAATCATACTGTTTTATTTTCTCTTTAATTGATTTCTGTGATGTAAGGATATATAATTGCATTGTGTGTTCTCGTCCCAGGGGCTCCTTGCCGTGGCAAGGGCTGAAGGCTATCACCAAGAAGCAGAAATACGAGCGAATTAGCGAGAAGAAGATGTCCACACCAGTCGAGGTGCTCTGCAAGGTATGGATCGACCTTAACCTTAAATCAACATTGTTGCAAAATTGGCACTGATGATTTAGGTGTCTCATGATCGCTTCTCTTTAACTAGTAAAAACATTAAAACTTATATTTTTATACATATCCATACATACATACCAGACGACCGTCTGGTCTAGTGGTTAGAGCTCCTGACTGCGAAACTTGATGTCGCGGGTTCGAATCCCGCTGAGGGCAGATATTTGTGTGATGAACAAGAGTATTTGTACCTTAGTCTTGGATGTCCTAAGTATTAATGTATATATATCTATCTATATAAGTAAATATATCATTGTTTAGTTACCATAACACAAGCTTTGCTTAATTTGGGACTAGGTCAAGTTGTGTGGAATTGTCAAAAAATAAATTAAATACATTCGTAGGCAGAGAGTATAGACCGCCAGTTCTCTCTATACTTACGTAGCTCTTTCGCTTCGTCCACATTCATCAGTCTTTTCATACATGCTTGTCGGTTTCGAGTACTCTTGACGTTCCCATCCTTTAGGGTCCGGTCGATTTGATCTAGGTAGTTGGAACGTGGTCTTCCACTGCCACTTCTTGCACATATATATTTTTAAAGTATGTAAATTTCAAGTTGTTGTCTTGGCTGGCATTCACATCTATAAGTGTTTAGATGTTCTTGAGTACTTGAGCGTTGATAGTCTCAAATGCGAAGAGGAACTACGTTTGCAATTTTGTTAGAATGCTTTGTCACAACGATGTGTTTCCCGCAGGGTTTCCCGGCCGAGTTTGCGATGTATTTAAATTACTGCCGCGGTCTCACCTTCGACGAGGCGCCGGATTACATGTATCTCAGACAGGTGAGTTACGCTCCTTAAAATATTATTATACCATTTTTTTAAATTTATGTTTGTTCCAAACTAACAGGACATCTTTATTATAATAAACTTTATTGCATCATCATCATCATCATCATCATCATTTTCAGCCCACATGCACCCATTCACCCACTGCTGGGTATTGGCCTCCCTGGTTGCATACAAATTACAAATTGATATCTGGCCCCCACAGAGGCGATGCCTATCCCACTGTATAGTATAAGCATGAGGTGCGCGGTTCGCATCTGAACGCTCGGTTGTTGCAGCTGTTCCGCATCCTGTTCCGCACGATGAACTACCAGTACGACTACACGTTCGACTGGACCATCCTGCGCCAGCGCAAGCAGCACATGGAGGCCGGCGCCGCGCCCGCCGACCGCCGCTCGCCCAGCGTGCAGCGCCGCGCCGCGCAGCAGCCGCCGCAGCCGCCGCCCAACAACGAGGTACCTACCTAACACCTTGTGACGTCACACACCTTGGCTACAGCTACCACCGTTGGCGGGTAGCCGAGGCCGCCTGCTCTAGTGGGCTTTACGTTGTGACGTCACTAGCAGGTAGCCGGGGAATGGGTGCTACCACCCGAGGATCCCTTTTGACGGCCGTCTGCTCTAGTGGGCTTTACGTTGTGACGTCACTCACATATCCTGCAGCTACGATTACCAGGTAGCCGAGGAATGGGTGGTAGATCCCTTTTGATGGCGTATGCTCTAGTGGGCTTTGTGATATTCAATTATAGTTTATATGATATTTTATTAATATTAGATATTTCGGCAATCTGCTCTAGTGCTTAGAGCTCCTGACTGCGAAGCTTAAGGTGAGGAAGGCGGGTCCGATTCCCGATAAGCGCAGATATTTGTGTGATGAACGCGAGTATTTGTACCTTAGTCTTGGATGTCCTATGTATTTATGTATATATCTATCTATATAAGTAAATATATCGTTGTCAATTTACCAAGCGCAAGCTTAGCTTAATTTGAGTCTAGCTCAGTTAGTGTGGAATTGTCCCTAGGTTTTATTTTACCTATCCATCTCCGATCCCTCTCCGTCCTTAGGTGAAGTCAGTGCACGCCACGAACGACTCCGTGGCCAACAAGCAGCCCGTCAAAGCTCACCAGTCGGTCAGCCAACTGAAGAAGCGGCTCACTGCCACATAACCTTACCCCAGTCCTTATTTGTAACTAATTAGGGTATACCACTATGTAACTGCACGCGAATACGACTTTAAATTGTCTGTGGCGTTTTGTTGATTTGTCTGTGGTATGTGTTTTGTTCAATTGTATTTATTCAGGTAATGTTCGGATATGATCAGTTACATGTTGGTTTACTCGCGTCCTGTCCTGAGAAATACACCTTGAATGTACACCATAGTTATCAATGTTATTTCGTTCTATATAGTGATATTAGTAGCTATATATTTCTTTAATATGGTAACATTATCTAGTGTAATGTTACCATATTAAATACCGTATTTTCGGTATAAACGTGTATTAATCTCACTCAAATTCTTCGTCAATTTTACAATCCCGTATATCCTAAACTAGCTATGCTCGATTTGACCCGCGTACATTTTTATCTGATCCCTTAGCTACTAGTAGCGCCAATATAGCCTAGTTGTCCTCAATTAAAAAGCTATTTAATGCAAAAATAGTTATTTGAAAATTGAATTGGCTTTAGATCTGTCAGAGATGGCAATTTCTGATTGTTTCTAGACGGCTCTGTCATATTGCTGTGGCATATTCATATTGCTTTCAAAATTTCAGTAACATATTGCTTTTCGATGGCACTGTTATATTGCTTTGCCTTTGTCATATTAATTCACATGGCACTGTCAGATTGCCTCATTACAACCTAATTACATTCAAGGTGTGTTTTGCGTACTACGTACAAGCGAAATTATTGTAGTTAATGTATCAACATAGATTAGGGCTTGCATGATATGTTTACAGCGACGTGGGAAATTGTCGCGTTACGTTTTAATTACAACGGCTACAGGGAGCGTAGTGTTGTGCAAAGCTGTGAATGAATGTGTGTATGTTTGTGTGTGATGTCCTGTTCTATGTAAATTGTACTTTATAAGGCGTAAAAATATAATAACTGGTTTACTTTTAAAAGTATAATATTTCGTTTGGAACGTGTGCACTCGGCGTAGACTAGGAAATTCGAGTTTTCTCTGCCGATTGTATTAATGTTAACTTGAAATTTGACGGACTCTTTTGATGTATACGATTAACATTATATTAGTTTAAAAATGGAATAAATTACAAAATGAGTGTGTTAACTCCAAAAATATGAATAATGTGTGCAGATAAGCGGCGCTATTCAGAGGTGTGAATTTTGTATAAATTAATTAAAAACTTTCAAGTAATGAAACAGATTTACTTCTATTTAAAAATATATATACATTCATACAGCATATAGAAATATTATTACTTTATGATGCATGAATTATGAAGAAATAATATTAGAAATATCTTAGTAGGAAAGGCAGAGGGGAAGAGAGGAAGACCAAGATTAACATACATGGGTCAGATCAAAGAAAAAGTGTCTCTCATGACGTATATGGAGGCCAAAGAGGTTGCGCTGGACAGAAGCGATCTTAGACGCCGACAAGAGTCCAGCTCTTAAATTTATGATAATACATTATATTATAGCTCTTGAGGGGGGGTAGGCAGAGTTAGTAGATCGCCGATTCTATCTTGACTTACAGATCTTTCGTTTCATCTACATTCTGCAGTCTCTTCATCCCATCCTTGAATGGTTGATCGATTTGATTAAGGTAGTTGGAACGTGATCTTCCTCTGCCTCTTCACTTAAATGTGATAGTACTAGCCGTACCTCGTGGTTTCTCTCGCGTTAAATTTAATTTAATTGGTGCATAATCCTTATTAATATTATAAATGTGAATGTAAGTTTGTTTGTTACGCTTTCACATAAAAACTACTTAACTGATCATCATGAAACTTTGTACACATACTTTTGGAGGTATTAGAAGTAACATAAAGGAAAGCCGTTTTGCTGAAAATTTCAGTTGTCTATAGGTACATATAATTTTGAACTTACTTTACTTTTTCTAACTCCACGCGGGTGAAGCCGCGGGCATAAGCTAGTATTGGAATAAAAATGAGTTATCCATGCATCCTGTGTAAGTCCATCTTATCTATCTCTGTACCAAATTTCATCCAATTCCGTCCAGCCGTTTTGCCGTGATTGAGTAACAAACATACTCAAGAACTTCGACTTTTTAAATATTAGTATGATACTGGAACTCATCGGGACACTGATGGTAATATTTTACAATTAAATGTAATTATTACAAGTAAATAGTCGTGCCATTCATTCTATAGACGTGCTCATTAACGTGTATTAAGTTAATTTTATTAGTCTTCATATGTGTATCGATCTTCGTGTCGTCTTCTCGTCTATAGATAGAATGTAAAGAGATTCTACTTAGTATTTAGAGTACGTATGGAGTTTTAAAAGTAAGCTGTATATATAAAAAAAAACGCTTTTTGAGAACCTACCTTTAAAGTATTTACAAATATTTGATCACGAAGCGCGTTTGTATCGCGACTTTGTAATAATGTGGCTTCGAATTGACCATTTGTGGTACTGGTTTGAGAAATATACAAAATTAAGTGGATACATACATTAGTTAAGTTTCCACCTTTTGAGTACTAACTCACTTAACTTACCGTATCGGTCAAGGAATATGTTGCAATTAATTATGTCTAAAATCCAAGGTCGCTGGTTCAAATCGCTCCTCGTGCTCTTTTATTAAACTTATTTAGAAATAGAAAGTATGAATGCTTTATGCACGTATATATATAACAATGTAACATTATTTCTTTTTCTTTTGCAGTGAAAAAGAATACGTCGTTCGGCAACAGTGGGAGGACCTGCTAAGAAGCGAGCGCGATAGCATTGTGTGTGCGTGTGTTGTCGACCGACACGGACTTTGTAGGTGACCGCGCTTACCACTGGCCGGGGACTTGATGCACGTGCAAACGTTAGAAATTCGCCCTTAGCGTAAGGAGTTAAGAGTTAAGGTTTATTTTGTAACGTACACTGCTCTATCACTGGCCGGGGACTGGGGGCGTGTGTACGCATAGGAATACGCCCTTAGAATTAGGAATATTAAGGTTTAAATGTAATGTATGAAATGTATGAATATAACGGGTCCAAGGGTGCGGGGATCCGACATGGCAGAACTGTTGACTATTCTACAATAAATATATAATATTTTCAGCTGACTTGCGTTCATAAATTACCTTGATCATACTCGTATCGGCGGCGATCCTAGCGATACCAGACTATGGTTATTTCTATAAAGTTGATACATTTTTCGCTGCTTAAATGTTCAACGATAGATGACAATTTTCCTATAATAATTTGTCTATAGTTTTGTACAAAATCGCTGTTTAAAGGATGACAAACAGAAAGGAGTTTTTGACATAAAAGAGAAAGATTTGTGAAATTGACAGCCCGTTTATCACGACTCTGATGATCCTCGTGGTATTGCGAGGCGGGACTAGAAGCTGCGACTTTATTCGAAAGTAAATTGTCATCTATTTTTTATCACAAAATAATCAAGCTTGTAGTTTAATTATTATATTCAACTAAATTGCATCAGTTGACTTAAGTTTCATTCCGGGTACTGTAGAATGTTGGCCAAAGTGTTGGTCCAAGCTTTGTCCAAACGTGGGTTCGCGACAATATCATTTTGCAATCCCCAGTCCCCCGATACAACCCAGTATTTTGAAACCTTTGCGCGATTTTCGACCCCTCAACTGCATAACATTGTATAACTAAATAACTGACCTTTGGAAAGCATTTTGTTTTAGCCGACTTCAAATAGAGGAGGTTATGAAGTAATTTATCGTAACATGTTTAACTTCAGTTGTAGTTTGATTACTCTCAATGTTTACTTAGTTTTGATGTTAGTTTACTTATTACCTAGCGTTTACATTTAATGTATTAATGTATGTACCGTCTACGGTATTGCGAACGGTTCAGTGTGTATATAGGCGATTGTGAGTGTATTTGGCTAGGGACGTTCAACAATTTACCTACTGATAAATGTAACTAGGTTACTATGATAAAAAAAATATAAAGTGTAAAAAAAAATTGAGATTTTTTGAGCTAGTTACGAGAATTGAATGTTTGCCCGTGATGCGCCGTGTAGCCCTTATAAAATAGTTAAGTATTTTTTATTTGGTTCTTCGGCTCACACTTTAACGATAAAAATTGTATATAGAAAGGTCGGGTAAATGGCGCGACGCGGGCGCCCTGCGAACGTATAGTATCATATATATAAATATTACTAAATAATACAAGAATCATTGTAAATATGAGACAGTGTTCATTTTAATTGTTATTTTTCTAAGAACACCCTAATATTTTGAGTTTTTTCGTGTGTTAAGTGGAGCGTGTCGTGGCACTGCTAACTACAATCCAGACAATCATAGGTGATATTTTTGTACGAACAGACAGACACCGTTGCTTCCATAGTAGCTCTGAGAAAGTGCCATGACGCGTGATAGTGTAAGAGAATTCAATAAGTTGCAGGTGTGCGACAGAGACGGCATGTTTGTGAGAGGGAGAGAGTCAAATGGAGACAAAATATTAGATGCTTATCGATCGACTACATAAACGCTATGGGATTTGGCCCGTTTTTCTCTTTGTGATATTATGGATCTCATTCCTTGCGAGTTATTACGACAAAACTCTCTTTTTTTACTTGGATCATACACTCAGGACGTTTATTTTGTCTCCAGTTGAATGTGTTCAATGTACTGCACTTTTAACTATAAATTAATAAATAATAATAATAAACAAGTTTTTTTGTTTCCTTGTTCACCCATAGCGTCCGAAAACGCCTACTCTATCGTTTAGCGTTTATCAGACTGATTGTTTATACATGATGTATTAAATTATATTGAAGTTTCTCAAAAGAATACTACTAGCGCCATCTCGTGTTTATCAAGGACTTTTGGAAGGGTCTAAAGCGCATTCTCGTCACGGCACGGCTACTCGCGCCACCTTGTGGTTAGTAATTTCTAGGGAATAGAATTATAATAATATATTAACAATCCTGGCGGCTTTCGGCTACGTAGCAAATAGTCCCGTAACTATGAATGACAAAAAAAAAAAAACAAATAAAAATGCGAATACATTTTTAATACACTTTATTTAACATTGTCGTATAACTTACAGAAAGTAATTAACAATAATTATTTTCACATAATTGTTTAACGGCCCGCGCACAGGCCACGTACAGAACACCTAACACCTAACACCTAATCGATAACAGACAAACACTGGCAGCGGTAACAAATGCGAAGGGTATACACGCAGATAAACTAATTATGTACAAACTACCTATATATTGGTATTGCATATAAGTATGTATTTAGAAGGCAGTAAGGTCCATAATGCAGGGTCACATTTATTCTTATCCATATAAAGAAAGACTAAGTAAACGTTTACTCATATACACACGAACAATTATTCACAATCGGGGTACTAGTTTTGAAACCAAACAGACAACTAGTTATCTTATTTTGATAACATTAGATATTGGATCCTTTAGCCATTAATATTTAATACAGTAACATCAAATCTATTTAATTACCTGTAATTACGAAGGTCAAATTAAATAGGTATGTTTTAACTATTTTGTTTATTTGTGGCATTTTTTTGTTTATAAATAATAATAATGTTTTTTTGTTTATGTCAAAAATAAATGTCCTATTGGATTTCTTGCGATCAATAAACTTTATAAGCTGTATTTCGTTCGACACGAAATATTAGCATGACAATGTGATACAAGCAAATTTCAACTTTAAGATGAATCTTTCTCAAGTTTCAATTTTCAACTCTTTTTTACCCCGACTGTACAACAATTTGGAAAATAACAGACAAAGTACAAAGACCTAAACCTCAAACAAAAACGCACTATTGGCATTATTATTCATGACTGAAAGGGATCAGCCATTAGTCACGTTTGTATAGCAATTGTTAAGCCCCCCCTATCTTCTGGTGACACGTTAGGTTTTAGACTAACAGCCCTAACCCTAACCAAAATCACGTTCGTTTTAGTTCGTATGCACATTAACATGCAACGTAACAATAAATTCTTGTGACTAAACTACAAAATTTCTAGTGATATTTCGTGTATTTTCACCAGCTACTTACGAAAAACACGTGAAAGATGACATAAACATATCTGTCCCTTTCTCACTTGACCAATTATGACACGTCTTTGTAATCTAATAATATTATAAAAACACTATTTGTTTCGGGCCTTGAAAGTCGAAAAAAGTTCTTCGTGAAATAACTACTGTCCAATATGGTTACTACGAATGGAAGAGGTGATTAAAACTATTTCAGGCTACTTCTTCCGTTCAGTTGAAACCCCGTGCGATCAGTTTAACACTAGCAACAATAGCTATCAACATGAGTTTCCCGCTTGGTTTTACGCTGCAAATAAATCACCCCAAACAGAAGACCGTACGTTTGCTCTGTGCGGGATCGAACCCGCGACCTTAGAGGCATTCCCAATAATCCTCATTATAAGAGAGGTATATCTAACCCAACGGCAACGACAACAAACGATTATTATAACTTTAAATATATTTTACTAAAAGCCTAATATCCATGTCTGATAGATAATTAGATATGACGAAAGCACACTTTATTGAACTATGCTATTAATTATACCTTAGATTTTTCTAATAACATAGTTTATTTATAATACATAAGTTTTTGGTTGGAAATATACCAATCAACAAACCATAATAAGTAAAAGCATTATTATGTGATTTTTTACTTTAACTGACAACAAAAAAATATTTGTCTTGAATATATATAAATAAACCAGCTATCCCGTTCTTTCTTTCGCTTATTCAGTTCTTGATACTTTTTAAATAAAATAAAAAGGATTCAAGTTACTACATAAATTTACGTTACAAACTTCATTAGTACAAGAAGTATATTGTAAAAATAACGTATTGCGTAACCTTTTGTTATTAAATCGCGACAGCTTAAACCACGCAATATTTTATTTTCCATTACATATATTAAAACCCAAATCGAGCGTTATTAAGGTGTTAAGTAGGTATTTTACAACCTAGGGGTTGTAAAATACCTACTTAACGGCTCACACATGAAACCTGAATGCGCAAAACGACACCGAAATTGCACAGTGAAGTACATAATATGTATTTTACAACCTAGGGGTTGTAAAATACCTACTTAACGGCTCACACATGAAACCTGAATGCGCAAAACGACACCGAAATTGCACAGTGAAGTACATAATATGTATTTTACAACCTAGGGGTTGTAAAATACCTACTTAACGGCTCACACATGAAACCTGAATGCGCAAAACGACACCGAAATTGCACAGTGAAGTACATAATATGTATTTTACAACCTAGGGGTTGTAAAATACCTACTTAACGGCTCACACATGAAACCTGAATGCGCAAAACGACACCGAAATTGCACAGTGAAGTACATAATATGTAATTTACGAGAAACCATAAATACCTACATTTTTAATTATGGTCGCTGGGATTGCAGACAGCAGACTATTATTACAAATTGAAAGCTAGGACACAATTCTATGTACCACAATGTCCTAATCTCAAAGACTACACAATTGTTTTTTTTCTTAAAATTGACATTATTAATTGATGACATTATATGTTACTTCGTTATGGCAGCAATATAGCCACTATAAAGTATTGCGTAAGTTTTTTTAAACTACGTTAAGTACATTAATTAGGTCGATGTACATTCACAAAGCAGGTCAAGTTCTGCTTATTATAATTTATTATATATATAATATATTATAATTTGTATCCTTTCATAAAGTTTTGACTTGACTACACTATACAATATACACTTTTATAAACACTACATTTGGATCCTCGGGGAGAGAATTCGTTTGACTATAGTGTTCATCGAATTGACAAAATTGTTAAATATTTGTTATTTACTTATTTTAGGAACATATCAGCATAATAAGGATTTCATAAAGGCAGTTGTCATTCTCAATCATAACCTACTTATGTTATGACAACTGATAAACGAGGTTCTAATTAAAAGATTTCATAAATCAAGTCAAGCGAATCGAATCGCACCTGTTAAAAAAAAGTATTACCTTGATATTTAAGAGTACATATTGTATGTATAGCATATTTTAATTTAGATTTTTTATTATTTGCTTCAGATCTTAATAACTGCTAATCTGAATGAGTGGAATTCTTTTCACTCCCTTGAGAGTGAAAAAAGAACACGATTAAGAAGCACAATTTAAGACCGATATCTATTTTAAAAGCTAGCCTAAATTCTTATGAAATATTGAATGAAACTGGATTGGTTCCAGGCTCCGCGTCGCAATTTACCTAATAAGCATTGTTGCTGCAATCAATGCGGTCAGACTACATGAGAACTGCTTCAATGCTGCGTTAACTAAAATTATTATCCTAACAGCCGGTTTCTCGTACGCATTTCTATCCATCAAATTACGTGACAGATTGTTAATCTCCAATTAGATTTTATTATTTGATTAGATTAGACAAATTAGTTTGGGTTGCTAGAAGCTTCAACTGACAAACTGTTGGCAGTTTGTCAACGGTATGTCAAATCCCAAATCAATTGCCGATTGGAGCCATTTCGAGTTTCTGAACGCATTTTCTCTTTGTTAACAGATTGTTGACATACAATTTTTAATTGTAGATTATCGAGGAATTATCGACGTGTTAACGCAAGTATTCCGATTTTAACTCCAATTTCTAAGCGGATTTAATAGGATATAGGGATGTTACCAAATAATCGATTTTTATTTATCGTTTTTTATAGCAATATTAATATAAAACTTAATTTGTATCAATAATGCTATTTGGTTTCCTAATTCCTTACGTTGAAATTTTAATAGAACATTGCCTTTGGTTTTTAGTTTTGAATTGGTTATTTTTTTATTCATATAATTTTATTTGATTTTTAATCTGATATTTTTTTAATATGAATCTCTTAAGACAAACCCTAAGACATAAGTGTGTAAAGTTACAGAAATCGAAATAATCTTTTAATAATAGCAAAAATATTAGAAATTGGCAAGTTTCAAATCATCATCATCAGCCCTGTCGGGAACCTACCTATATGTTGAATTACTATAAATTATATATAAGTAGATAGATCGCGTTCTGTGTAATTTTTACGCGACAGCGGCGGCATTTTAACATTTGCAATTTATTTATTTATATTCTTTACACTTGTTTATCACACGAAAACTGAAGTACCTAAACAAACAAGATAAACAACAACAAATCAAACTTTTGTCCAACTAACGAAACTTCAGCTCCCGGCGGGAATACTTTGACATTGCAAGACGAAGCTATAAGCTAGAGGGAAATAGACGTACTTTAAAAAATAATTCGGATGTCAACAGTAGATTAGTTAATTTTTCGATGATTTGCGTTCTAGAAACTCAAAGCTCGATGACAGATTGTTAACATATTGTTATTGTGACAATCTGTTGACTAATTCATCGTGCTAAAATTGTACCAGAAACCGGCGGTAAATCATTTAAAAAAAAGTTACGTCACGCGTATCCTTACGTCAAATGTTAAAATTTTAATCCTTAACCACACTTTAGCAATGTATAAGCTCCTATTGTCGGGCCCATAATATTTAAAAGCATAAGATACAGATGCAATTAAAGGCAATTTGATAACAAAATGACAAACAAAATTTTAATTAAATTACGTTAATTTACACCTCTGCCTACCCCTTCGGGGACCCTTGTGGGGAGGCGTGAGGATATATTATTATCATTATTGTTATAAATTACGTAATGTGTTAATTAATTTAATAAACTGGTCGGCACAATTTTACTTTAGATTTATTTAGTTATTGCCAAACAAAAATTTTCGTACTAGCACTATTTCGGCTGTGTTGATGTTCAATTCTCATTAAGACAGACACGTCGAAGCGGCATCCGCATCATTATCTGCCATTCAGACTATTATTGTATACTGCTGGCCATTTAAACGCACAGTAGCGTTGCACTGCACTGTACTGTACTTAGTAATTAATTACCAATAAAATGAATAATCAAACAAAAAATTACTTAATTTTAGCCATCTATCAAAATGTAATCAATAGCTTGAATATTCATTATTTTATTTACGGATAATAATTATAATATTACATTCTATCACCACATATTTCAGCAATGTGTAAGCTCCTATTGTCGGGCCGGTATGTTAAGCATATTTTAATGATACAACCGTAACATTTAAGCTAATTCTAACAATTAACAAGAAACACTCGGGAAAATATGAAAAAATCGACGACTTTATTTCTAACCTAAAAATAAGGTAATGTCTTGAGGTGAGCAGCAACTTAAATAAAGCATTGGTACCTAACCTAACTACTCTAATTATGTTATAGGTACATACGCCGTTCTGCCCGTTGGTAATAATATTTTATTTGTCACTACTACACAGACATACTAATAGAAGTAACTGGCCTTATGTCACACCGTTTTATTTCATATATTATATATACTATGCCACAAAGTATTGACTTGTATTGTTTGACAATCTCTTTGCATAATTTGAGTGAATAATTAAGTTAATTATTCATTTAAACTAAAGTTTGAAGCTTAAAATCTTCAAATGTTTTAAAAAGTAATCATCATTTGTAGCAATATAAAAAAAACATTAAGTACATATAATGGATTTCCTTTCCTACTTTTTCTTTATAGACAGTTTTATGTATAAACTTCTACCCCAATGGTATATTGTGGTATTGTGATATACTTGTTTAGACATTCTGATATATAATTTCCTACCTATTTACAAATTCTAAACCACGATACAGACAAAATATGTACAATAGCTTTTAAAATTTAAACAAATATCAATACCCGTATCTACAAGAGGTTATAATGCGCTACAGTTTAAATACGTTACATTTTATAAATTGAGTACATTTTCTACACACAGCTAATTAATTTGGGACCCATCCTAGGACTTGGTATGTACATAACTTAAAAGACCGATATTCAAAACCTAAGCAGTGTTGTGCCATCTCTATGCTAAAAAAAAATATCTTTAGCGTTATAGAGTACAGATTAGAGAACACTGCATTTTATTTGTACTATACTAAATTTAAATTAAGTTTCGCTTCACCCCAACTAGATACCGTCTTACTTGAACAGCACAGATCCTTGGAAATGGTAGCCTAACGTGTGTTGTTTATTTATTATTTATTTATTTTTGTATTTATCAATGGTATTTATTATAGAATGGTACCGCAAAGCAATATTTTAACCGTGGATCAGAAAAGCTTAATAACAGATGCGGTAAGCCACGTACGACATGGCATGTTTAACACACTGAATTGCGTATGTCAATATTTTTCAGCGCGGTATCTAGTTATAGCGCAGCGACCAGTCATTCATCTTTAAAAATTACATTGAGTCTAATAAACGGTTTTTAAAGATAAAATAGTAACGTCTATAAGTTATATTATAAACAATAAAATAATGTTTTTTTTACTTTTTGAATAGTTGTTATACATTTCTAACATAGACTCACATGCTCATAGAACCATTCTGCACTAGATGTGGTATTCTAGATATCTAACAGTCGAATAACCATAAACTAGGTAGAGGTACTAGGTACTATAGACATCAACGACAATACGCAAACAAAAAAAAATCTCAACTTACAAATTATTGTTCGGGGTATTATATAGGGTCGGGGTTCGAATCCGGGCAAAGAAGACAAGCCACGCGGCTGTACTAGTAATAACAATATAGCGGGGCAGTTATTGTTGTTGAATTGTATAGTCGAATAAATTAAAAATCGACTACGGCCGATGACCTCAAATTTAAGATGCATTTTTTTCTACCGACAAACTTGTATTATATTTAATTTAAAAATAAACTATAGAGGTATTCAATATGGAATGAACGTTAAACGTTTATATTCAGTCATATGTTAAGAAAATTAAATTAACCAGGTACATAATATTTCATGGAAGATTAATTTGAACTGTCACAATGACAGGTTGTGCTCATTTGAATCGTGCGCCTCTTAACTACTCTTAGACAGGAATAATAACTTTTTTTTATTATAACATTTGAAAGAATTAGATTGGGAGAGTCTATTAACATATGGTATTAAACCTTTTTACTTAAACGCAAAGTTTCGAATAAAAAATACAGATAGTCTAATATACCTATTCCAAAATTTCCAAAATGTGTAAATATCATATTAAATTTTCATCTAACTATTGTGTTTTTAAATAATTCGTAATACATCGATGTTTGCACTGTTGTGTGAATATATAAACTAAATTGAGTATTCTTAAATACATCACTATTATCTTGGAAAATACAGAATACTTTGTCTATTAGTCATCTGGAATGCTACTATACGCAATGTCTAAAGGACTTTTATTCTAAGCATACCCTAGAAAAAAATAGCGATCTGCTGCACATACATAGATAGAGATACACATAAAATGCACTAAAGCTACACAAATATTCATAAGATAAACGTATTTATTTAAAAAAAACTATTTTTTATAATTCATTCGGTATTTAATTCATTTGTATTTTCAAATATACTCTATCTGATGACGCTCACTCTCTCCCGCTCCCACTAATTTACCTTTGTCCAGCCCAGACATCAGCACTTTCTTTTCACGCTCTACTAATATTGGGTCCGGAAAAAGTTAGTGTAGAGGGACAGATTCTCTCTGACCTTTTTGGTAACGGTACAACGACAATATTGTCTTCCACTTATGTTACATATTCTAGGTCTGTCCCTTGCTCGCTTCCCTTCTATCTACCCTTTTAGTATGATGATCAAATAAATACCCATCGCAACGAACAATATGTCCAATCATTTTTTTTCATTATCTCTTTGCTCAATAACTTTAATAAATATTTATATTATTATAATTTATTATTTGTGACTCAAGCTCCATGCTTCACAGTTTACAAAACATACCCGTCAGTGTAACACATTGAAATGTGTGATTCGTTTAAATTCTTAATCATTATTTTATAGCAATACTATTTATCTATACGAATAAATAAATTGGAGTGTCCGTTTGGAATATTAAAATAACCACTTTGAACTTAATGCATATGAATGTATACACGGTACATCCAAAATATTTTATTTTACAATTTTTGTCTTTTTGTTTGTTCCGGCTATTCTCTTATACAGCTGGATCGACTTTGACGTCACTTTTACTGGCAGATAGCTTAAAAGTAAAAAGTACTTACAGTAAAAAAAAAACTAAAAAACACGCTTTTTTATAGAAAACCGAACTAAAAAATAGAAAATAAATTTCGATAATATCTTAAAAAGCGTGGGGTGCATGGTGTCAATAGTTATAAATATTTTATTGACAGATATGAGTAGAGTGATTATCATTTCGATAATATCTTAAAAAGCGTGGGCTGCATGGTGTCAATAGTTATAAATATTTTATTGACAGATATGAGTAGAGTGATTATAATTTCGATAATATCTTAAAAAGCACCCCACGCTTTTTAAGATATTATCGAAATTTATTTTCTATTTTTTAGTTCGGTTTTCTATAAAAAGCGTGTTTTTTAGTTTTTTTTAACTATTATTTATTTTCTACTTTTTAGTTATTAGTGTATTGTCATCGGTCTTTGATACGTATGCAAAGTTTCAAATTAATCAGACTTCTGGAAACAGGTGAAAATGACGACGGACGCGGACGACATCGCGGGCACGGCTAGTGTATAAATAAATAAATAGTTCGTATAATGTAAGTGCTGTCCACGGCTAAGTTAGTGGTGAGACAGTTTTACAGAGCCGCTTTCTCGTTCTAAACGTCGAATTTAAGCTGACAAAATCTCTAACAGTATGTATTTATGTCACATGCATTATAACTGCCGAGTTCGAGATGAGTAAAATTTTTCAGTTTTCATGAAACAAAAAAATATAGATTTCGCTAAAAAACAAAATGGTCAATATATAGTAAAATCTTTGTGCGAATATATTTTGAAAGCTATACACAGTTAACACTATGATCGAATCTAATTATACATACATATACAACACATTTACGACCTTTATATCGAAGCGACAAGGTTTAGTTTCGTTAGTTATCTTAAACACTAACAGAAATGCATGTGAAAATTACGTTTACAACTAGATACCAACCTAAGAACAAAAACTTTTTGATGCGGTAACTTAATACGTTTCTTAATAAAAATACTAATTAACGTTCATTTATAACAAGCATGAATCTATTCTATTTTGAAAATCAACATAAAATGACTACTTATCAAGACTTTACTTGTAGCGTAAGAGAAAGGCAGGCAGCTATATAATATATATGTTGGTCAAAGTCTCAACTTAAAGGCGATCTAATTGGAAAAAATACAATATTTTCTTTTTGAATTATCTTCAGACATAGCCTTAGGAAACCAAAGAAAAAAATCACGCTCTTTGTCATTACTTTCCCGTATGGAGTAGTATTCGTACACATCTATTTTGCTGATGATCAATACAATAATACATACATATATAAAGCTTAAAAAGAACAGTTTGTTTGTTTGGTCAAACAAACAACCTGACTGTGGGAACTTCTGATCCAATTAGAAAAAAGAAGATTTATTTCAGAAAGTTATTACATATATACATAGGTGTATATACATAGGTGTCTCAGATAGTACACGACGAACACATGAGAGAATATACTCTCGCGAAGGTGAAAAACAGACTGATTGACCACTATCATAATTTAAAGAGCTGGGCTCTTGTCGGAATGTCGTGTGCAGTCTGGTTTGCTTCCAGACTGCACACGTCCAGCGCAACCTCTTTGACCTCCCTATACGTCATCAGAGACAATTTTACTTTGATCTGACCCATGGGTCTTCCTCTTTCCCTCTACCTTTCCTTCCATGCTATTTCTAAAGAAGCTTTCGTGACGTATAAGGTCGCTTATCAAGATTTAGCATATCATAAAGTACTACCACGACGTAGCACAGTGTAGCGGAAAAACAGTAGAAATTAAGGTGTGTGTGTATATAAATATATACAAACATTTGCCAAATATGAAACGCAAATTAAACGCGAAGCACACCCAATACGTAGGCCGCGTAGCACATAAATACCTGCTACGAAGCTACGCCGTAGCAAGCAACAGCTTAATACGTAGAAATACAGTCTGGATAGTTGTAGGGTCCGAACACGTTCAGCTCGTAGAGACTGGCGAGAGTAATGAAGAGGATGTACCATATCATCAGCACGACGCCGTACTTGCGGTCCAGCTTCCAACCGTTGGCGTGGGTGGCGACCACCAGGAATATCACCGTTGAGAATAGAGACAGCGTCGAGTACGTCAGACCTACGGACAGATTACACATGACAATACAGACTAAAAAGAGACTAAAGGCATATTGTGATATCTGCGGTGTAAAAAAACTAACGTTTAACATATCTTTGGGCGGCGGTGCTTTGGTAGACGGAAATGAATTTATCTATTTTTGACCGATAAAAATGGGTTCAGACCCATAATTATCTGTAAAAAATAGTTTTTTCCCAAATTGAAATTTCCCATTTTTACGTTCGTAATTGTAATACTTCTACATATGTCTTACTCCTCAATGCCATGCTCACCGATGAAATATGTTAAGATTCTCCAATGAAATATACATAAATATAAATAAAGAAAATAAACATTAATCAATAACTAATAAAGAGTGTTTTTAACACTATTGTAGGTCACTATTTATACAGGATTTTATTAACTTTAAGGCCTTTCTAGCTAAGAAGTCCACTCTGTAATAAAGAGTGAGAGAGAGGGAGTCTATATAGGTACCTAGGTTAAGCACGGGTAAACATGCGTATTCTTCTGTAAGTGCCTCTCCAACAAGTGAAGATTGGCATCATCTACATACATACAAATCATCACGCCAAGTCCCTAACGGGGTAGGCAGAGAGTATAGAGCGCCAGTTCTCTCTAGACTTACATACCTCTTTCGCTTCATCCACATTCATCAGTCTCTTCATACATGCTCGTCGGTTTCGAGTACTCTTAACGTTCCCGTCCTTGAGAGTCCGGTCGATTTGATCCAGGTAGTTGGAACGTGGCCTTCCTCTGCCTCTTCTTGCACACACTTTTGCTTTGTATATCTGTTTCGTCAATCTTTCTTCACTCATCCTTTCTATGTGTCCAAACCAACGTAACATGCCTTTATTCATCTTTTCAATCACGCCCTCATTCACGCCAGTTGATTTGCAAATCTCTTCATTGCGGAGTCATCTATCATCATGTAATTAATACTAAAAATACGAAAGTTTGCGAAATTCGATGAAATTTGGCACAAAGATTGATTATACGCTAGGGAACCACTTGATACAGCTCATAGTCGTAAGTAGGTTAACGCTACCTTTACTGTACACATTGACGTGACTCCCGGGCTGGACAATGGCGGTCTGGATGAACCACGGCAGCCCGAGACAGACCAGGATGTCGAACACATTCGACCCCACCGCGTTAGACACGGCCATGTCGCCGTAACTGCAAACGTATCGTATCATGTAACCTGGAGAGTACAGCATGGAGTTCTTCAGGAAGGATGTGAAAGGATTCCTGCAGGGTCGGCAGCGCGCGAGCAACACTCCTGGTGTCCATGGACCGCATCCGGCGGACCGCATCCGGCGGACCGCATGCTTGTTAGCCACCACGAGAACAAGTTGTTTACGCTCTTTCTTAATTGCCTCCTTTTGTCTCGATTTCCGGCTAAGTATAATTGTTTACGGCTCTCTGGCCAGACCTCTAGAACCTTCCATCGTGACAAAATAAAAGGAGTGCGTTCATAAAGTGACATAAGAGCAATTCGATCTCAGAGTATCAAACGGCATACCCTTCTTTGATGACAGCGAGTGAGGACAGTGCATCAGGCACTGAGACACCAGCCGCCACGAATGTCAGACCCATCACTGTGTCCGGGATACCTAATGTGTAGCCTGTGAAAAAAGAACGAAATTTAGTACTGACGTTTTTCGAGCTACCAAATCTTTTTAATGATACCAAAAACATCACGAGTAAACCTTTGAGAAGTAATTCAAAGGTATAGTAGTGCTTGAGAAACAGCAATGGACTCGCCATCTGTCACATTGGCTCCTGAATATATGGAAAAAAGGATATGTGCTACTGTCTCTGCCTACTTTAGGAGAAGGGTCTCCACACTGATGTGTAATAACCGTTTGCATAACTGTTTTAGCATTGCTTGTTGCTAGATACAGACCATCTAAAGTCATCCAACTTTGGTAAAGGTAAAGGTTTTGGTAATCAGCTATAATCCATTTAGTAGTTATTTATTTACTTATTTGTTTATAGAAAAAATACTATACATGATATTACAGTACAGTAAAAGCTCTTTATTCGCGGGGTATATGTTCCATAAATAAACCGTGAATACGGAATGGTAATTTATATGGGATTATAGGGGATACGTTCCTAGGTGACAAAATAAAAAAAAAACAAATGCATAAAAAAATTATTTAATTGAAGTTTTTGAACATTTTAATCACTCAGGGGCACCATTTTTTGGTTGCGGTCTTCGATCCATAATGACAACGCCACTTCCATTTTTTCTATTGCTGGACCACGAACAATTTTCGCTGACAGTGAAGTTGAAGCTACAGATGATCTTATTTTATCTTCGGATTTTTTTTATCGATCGTGCAGTTGATTCGTTGTCATTGAATGAGCGTGATATGGATGTAAATGAGTCTCCAAGGCATAAACGATCAAGCATTTCTATTTTCACTTTAAGCGGTAACACAGATTTTTTTTCGTGTCGAAACTTGTTTCTCATTTTTTTTAGTTGACATTATAAACTACGAAGAGTGCAGTAGACGTGTTACTCGATCACAATTTTTGTAACGAATGTGAAAGACGAAACAATAAAACACGCAAAGCGGCTTTTACTATAAACGGAACAACATTAAAAAATATACTTTATTTATTGAGTTATAAGGTTGCTTCCATTCTGTTTATTTACATTCTCAAAAACACCAATCGCGGCGAAGGCGGCTTGTGTCAAAGGCCTCGGCGATATCATTTAACAACATACTTTAGGCAAACTTGTACATAATAAGATCAATTTTACTTTCTTATTAGTCCATTTGACAAGGATATTGGGTTGGATACCTATTGGAATAATTTTATTATTATGTATGTACTTATTAGATCCGCGAATAAAATTTTTTTTTGTCGCGAAAATAGAAATTGGATCGCATTTTTTTATCCGCGAATAGTGAAAACGCGAATAAAGGAAGCGCGAATAAGGAGCTTTTACTGTATACATATACACACGAGAATATAAATAAACAATGAGATACAGATCCTTGTAAAGTTTGTCAATATCATACCGATAATGGTGATCATCCAGACCATGAAGTAGGAGTAGAATGATATCCAGAGCATCGAGATGAGGAAGGTGACCGGATACCAGCGGCCGCGGCAGTCGGGCATCGTGTGTCGGCACGACCAATGCACCGGAAACGCGATGTACCAACACACGAGCTGCAGTTTGTCTGTGAATATCATGTTACGTTATTATTTAAAGCAAATATGTATAATGTAACTTAAAAAAAAATAGAATGTAATAAATGAGGTATGTAAGCCTAGAAAGAACTGGCGCTCTATACTCTCTGCCTACCACGTTAGGGACTCGGCGTGATGATATGCATGTATGTATAAAGTACACTCGCTACATTAACGTTAATAAAAGTTTTATAAAAGGTTGCCAATTCCAAAGTAACACGTTGGGTTGCAGAAAAAAATATTTTCACTCTTCACCCAAATTTTTAAATGCTTTTATTGCGTTTACTTTCATAAATATCTTCATTTAATACAGTTAATTTAGCCCAACATCACATATCTATCTATTATCATCATGCCGAAACCCACGTTGGGTGCCAACTAAACTGTCCCATTTAAATCGACTCTCGGACTTTCATATCCTCCATATTAATTATCAATCAATTAATTCGTGTTTCTTTTGTATTCCTGAAGTTTCTGAGGAAAGTGGTCTTCCTTTGCTTAATGAGATATATGATTGCATACGTCATGATTTCTTACTTGCTCCAATGGGTTTGACTAGGGGGTCCACGGCAGTCTCAGGATTGTACTCTTTCGCTTTGTAGTACGCCGGCTGGGCTGCGGGCTGGAACATTGTTAGTTATTAAGTGATTAATAAGTTACTTTTAAATTTAATTGTCCGATGAGGCCAAGGTGAAGGACCTAACAGTAGAACTGTTAGGCCCAAAGTCACTGTCCTCGGATAATATTTTGTTACTTGTGTGAATATCCAAAACTCAATAGGCGTATTATCATTACTGCGGAAGGAAGAAGCGATGCTTTATGCTGATAGAGCAGCCACTCCTCTCTGTATAAGAACCTTTTTCACCCGGGCAACGCTGGGCGGGACAGCCAGTATATTTTTTACTAATATAAATGTGAAAGTTTGTAAGTTTGGATGTTTGCGGTTCTTTCACGGCCAAACGGCTGAACCGATTACGCTGAACGTTGAAATGGTGATAGCTTAGACCTAGGAATAGGACATTATTCAAAGTTATAATATTATTATGTATGATGCTTTTTCACGGCATAGCGGCTGAACCGATTCTAGCAGGAAATATTCCAAAGCTACTTTTTCGAACTCCACGCGGGCGAAGCCGCGAGCATAAGCTAGCATAAAATATATAAGAACAACCTGAGGTGGCTGTGGTTGTGATTGGCCCAGTTCGGCCTGCGCAGGGGTGGCGGCAGGCGGGGGCTGAGCTGCCGGCGCGGGGACTTGGCTCTGGAGACCGCCCTGGGGACCACCCTGAAGAAAACACAGCTTTTTAATACAAATACATAATACTCTCGCTATTTAGATCATTTCAACAATTGGACTATTTCCGTACAAAATTAACACTCCTCATTAAGGGTCGACGGTGAAAGATCGAAAAAAGTACGTTCAGACAGACAGACTGATACGGGGTGTTGTCAGAAAATAGAATAATTGTTGATCCTTATGACAATGACGAGATTATTAGAGTAATACCTATTTCACTTTGAAACAAAGTTCATGGGTTTTATTCAGAAACTATGAATAACATAAAATTAATAACATATTGACCTCAATTTCGATTCTCTGGGACATTGGAAGCGACAAATGCTGCAACCATGCTCATCTAAAACGGCCAATATGCGGTTCGGCCCACACAATTGTTAAATCAATAGATATTTTTGGAGTGACTTGTTCTTGTTTTATGTATGCTTTGTATAGTAAGCAACGACCTATTGTCTACTTCTATACTTGGGTACTATTGCTGTAATGAAAAAAAATATTGTATATGCCTAATGTTTTGAAAAGAGTAACCATGGAGTTTCTTGCCGGTCCTTCTCCATGGAAGCGACCAACCCGAACCGTGCTTCTTTTTCGACGTTTTATAAGTGCCCATCTGGGCCTATGTGAAAAAAAAAAAAACTAAAAAAACACGCTTTTTACAGAAAACTAAACTAAAAAATAAAAAATAAATTTTAATAAATTTGAATTAATAATAGTGTAAAAATTCTTAATAAATAATTAAAAAAAAGCGTTGAGTCCCAGAAAACCAATCAAATTCATGTCGGTTATCTATTTCTTCCCAACCATAGTCTGTAGGTTCTTCAGTTGTTGGAACTTTAAGGTTAGCGTGAGACCAAATTTGTGCAATGTAACACGCCCTTAAATATTGCTTGTACAGTTCTGATTCGCATGGTGGTAGAGAAGAACCGTCAATACCTTTTTTAGGCAACTTAAATTCATCATTATTGTCCAAAAAAGTGTAAGCTTTTTGGAACAATGCAACCCTAGCGTCGTTATTTTTTCTTAACCGATAAGGCCATACATCTGACAAGCAAACTCTTGAATTTTGCGAAATAAAACTTCTCTGTTCATCGATGGCTCTGACATTTGTATGAAACACTCCGTAAACGGTTCAGATTTTGACATGACACGAAAATACGTTCTCTACAGTTCTTACAACTTTTCCATCAGTGACCACATCCGTATTCACAAAAATAGTTTTGTTGCCCATGTATGATGCCATATAATCTTGTTCCCAATTTTCAATAAAAAACTGAATAAGTTCTTCCTTGAAATTAATATTTTTTAGCTCGACTGAAAAGTCTTTTTTTCGTACTTGATCAGGACCATCGATACGAAAGTTAGCTTGCTCCATACCTCGAAGTTTGTGTTCGGTATCTTTGATCGATAGAAATATGTACCGATCAAAAGTAATGATGATAATCTTAGCTGTGTTTGCACAAATCAACTGTAAAACTTTTTTGAAATATTCCCAAAGCTAAGAGGTACTTCTTTCATTTGATGTAACATGAAATATCCATCGTATATAATGATATCAGTATTTTGAGGTGGCCTTTTGCTATAACATCACATCTGGAGAATTTAATTTTAATCCAAAATCTAACTGCAATATATAAAGAAAAAATTACTTAAGAAAATTTATTTCCTCCCGGACGAAAATGTATAAGAGGATTGTTAACATACTCTAGTAAATAATGAAAGAAATCAGCTAGCTGTAGGCGCGTCAAGGCAAAAGTCGTCAGCTGATAAGATTCATTAGGTGATAGATGCTGCTGCGTTACACCTTTCAAGGTACCAGCTGACAAACTTTCCACTGAGATACATCAAGCTGACATTAATTTTCATTCATAGTAGTATATAAACGATCACCAGGTAAATTTTTTGTTGAGAGGAAATCATTGAAAATATATATATTTTTTTCATGTTCAAGCAGTCATCTGACGTATAATCCACCATGTTATGGCCAGCTGACTTTGTTTTTCCTTCAAAATACTAGGTTAACTATAATCTGACCAAATTTCAAATGGGAGGAAATGACTGAAATAACCTTTTTTTTCTCCATGCGTGGGAGGCTGCCACTGCCCGCCCCACCCATGGAGTCGCAGCTGACGGTCGCGAGTATTCATAGTATAAGTCCCTAATGCATTTCACTAATTTTCAATTGGGAGGGACTTGGTCATGAAAATCTGTCACTGGCTCCTGGACTAGTTGGTGTGTCAATAAAGTAAATAAAGTAAATAAATAAATACTAAAAACTTACTTAGATTCTACGTTTGTACAACTTTATCGTTACAGCTAACTTTTATGTAAAAACAAAAAAAATGTCAAAGTAGACAATAAGAAAAAATTTTTTTTGCTGCCTTTCATTGCTTTTCTAAGACACCTGTACATACATACATATCCCATCAACTCCTTCACGGGGTAAACAGAGATACTACAGTGCCGTTCCCTCTAGACTTATAAACCTCTTACGCTTCTTCATTCGCATTTATGTTATTGAAAATTTCATTAAAATCGGTCCAGTTAGGAGTTCAGTGACATACACATGTACCGAGGAAATATAAGACTTATATATATATATATATATATAAAGTTATATTTTCTGTGTGCCTTCAGGTGAATTCACGTATGGTTTATATTCAATTGGACCCGATAGGTGGCACTGCGATCGTGTTTCAGAAACTTTTATTTTTTCACCCAAGCAATGTTGGGCGGGACAGCTTGTATAATATAAACATAAGCATGGTTAAATAGTTACCTGTTCCCCCCAAGCCTGGTTGGGGTTCCAATCCTGATTGGGATCCCAGCTCTGGGCTGGGTCGGCGTTGTACGCTGCGTTGTCATATGCGCCATCGGGATTGTATGCTATACAAATAACATATATTAATTCAAGCCATGGTGGCTGACTGGTTTGAGCTGTAACCTGCGACGCAAAGGTCGCAACTTCGAATCCCGACTGTACCAATGAGTTTTTCTGAACTTAAGTACAGTGATTAGTCACACCATGAGCTTTACGGTGAAGGAAAACATCGAGAGGAAACCTGCATACGTCTGAGAAGGAATTCAAAGGCGTATGTATAGTCGTGCTTGAGTAACGGCGATGGACTCGCCATCTGTCACCTAATATAAAACCTCTGGCGGAAAGTGGGTGTGTGGGTATTACCTATACACCTCTGCCTACCGCTTCGGGACCCTTGTGGGAAGGCGTGAGGATATATATATTAATTTAGGTATATATTTACTATACTACAATGGTTTAACATTACGAGTTTTACGGTGAAGGCAATACATCGAGAGTTCTGCATACCTACGTTTCAGCCGGAACAAACAGACAGACAGACAAAAATATAAATAAATTGTGATGTTACCTTTCAGTGGATTATATACTTTCATACACATTTAGACAAAAACTGAAATTTTTATATAACAAACAGGATAAATTGTTTTTCCAAATGAAACCGGTTTGGGGCTCATTACTTGGATATTTCCAGTCTATAGAGGACATATATACAAAATGTTTTTGTATTCTATAATATTCTATATTCTATAGATTAGATTAGATAATAAGTTTACATTTACAATCAAGAATAGCGCCATCTGTGGTTTGAAAAAAACTTCATAAACGGTTTTATGAATGAGTCGGAATGCATGTTGCATTCAATCGAGCAATCGAATTCACTTTGCTTTTGAACTTACCAGCGTTTTGTAGGGGAGTTTCCTTAGTAGTACCTTCGACTTGCGAGTACTCGCCTTCGGTTGGCACCGCCGACTGAGCCGCCGCGTTTCTGCTACACATCAAGTACAACATTATTGCCCGTCTTGATTATCGATAACGAGACGAATTTGGATGAAGCGATGGAGAGTCATTAAGCTTAGAGAGAACTGGCGCTCAACTATCTCTGCTGGTAAGCACCGTGCGCGTGATGATGCAAATGCAACTCGATCCTGTCGCCATGTTTTCAACAGTATCTGTCGGACTGATATCTTACGGAGATAGGCGCCTATTTATTTAGAGCGCGAGCTTTATAGAACATCGTGAGGAAACCTGCATACGCTTAAGAGGAAATTTATACATAAATAATACTATAAAGGCATACGTATAGTAAGTAGTGTTTGAGTAACGGCTCGCCATCTGTCGCGTTAGCACCTAAAACATATCTCTGGCGGGGACCTTCGTGAACCCTTGTGGGTCAGGCGTGAGTGTCAACTAGGAACTCTGTAACATGTCTATCTGGGGATGAGTGATAATGTCTGCGAGCTTTATACTACTGTAGTCATCATTACACATTTCAATTTTAATCTTAAATTAATAAATAAATACAATAAAAAAAAGGCGAGAGCGTATGTATTGTCCTCTGTCACTATATCTATATGTATATCTGTTTGTTTGTAATACCTGTAAGTGACGAGTGCAGCCTGTTCCTCCCTGGTAGGCAGCTTGAAGGGCAGCGGCAGGGTCATGGCCCACCGCTCCAGCTCGTTGTTGAACCTCAGCGCCACGCAGTATACGCCGTACATTATCAGCATGAATAGAGCTTCAGGCCTGTAAGATGGGTGGTTTTTAATAATCGAATAACAAATAATAAATACTTATTCTATTCTTCCCATTTTAACATTCGGTGATCAAATATGGTCATACACGAATGCCCAGAAGTCTAACCTTTCAAAATCAAAATCAAAAATCAAAATCAAAATATTTTATTCAACGTAAGGGACACAGGGAACACTTATAGAACGTCACGTTTAATATAAACTAAAGTTACCACCGTTTCCAAGAAAAAATACCTGCCAGGAGAAGAAACGGCGAAACAAACTCCCCGGTTTGCTTTTTTACATTTGTTCCCTTTTAAGTAGGGGTAGGAAAGATTAAAGTTACATAAACTGTGTACAAGAGGAGCAATTCATTGCCATGCATGGCCATCATTAAAATAATCAGATTTTTTATAATAAGCCTTTTGAATTAATTTACTTTTAACGACAGCTTTAAATTCTACAAAAGTAGCTTATTAAAAAAGCGTATACCTTGCCCGACAAATGAGTTCCTAGTTTTGTGTAATCTAGCTGTAGGAACATGGAGTTTATCTTTGTTCCGTGTATTCACAGTATGCAAGTCGCTATTTTTCTTAAATTTTACAAAAATTTCTAACATATAACAAATTTCGAAATATGTATTGACATGGTACGGTCAATATGTCAATTTCCTTGAATAATTCTCTGAGAGAATCCTTTAGGTTTGTCAATGGAACACAGCATGCTAGGTGTTAAGTTAACAGAAAGCATTCGAAGCACACTGCGTTCCATAAGTAGAAACACAGAGGCAACTGTTCTCTTAAATTCTCGAAACTAAAGCGGAAATGACTCGCGTGGAGACCGTTTGGGTAAAATCACCATAGAATTAAAATCCATGTGCATCCATACTGAGTATTGACGGCAAGCGCCCCCACCCCTCTGTCACAGCGCTCACATACCTGAGGCGTGGCCAACTAGTTCTGCGCGAACTATAGGCGATTGTATAAACTGACGTAACAGTACATGGAAATAATGGAAGGGAGTGAATAAATTAAGTACTATAGATAAGGGAGTGAATGAATTAAGGACTATAGATAAGGGAGTGAATGGATTAAGTACTATAGATAAGGGAGTGAATGAATTAAGTACTATAGATATATATATATATATATATATATATATATATATATATATATATCCTCACGCCTTCCCACAAGGGTCCCCGAAGGGGTAGGCAGGGTAGGCTGCCTACTATAGATAAGGGAGTGAATTAATTAAATACTATAGATAAAGGAGTGAATGAATGAAGGACTATAGATAAGGGTGTGAATGAATTAAGTACTATAGATAAGGAAGTGAATGAATTAAGTACTATAAATAAGGGAGTGAATGGATTAAGTACTATAGATAAGGGAGTGAATAAATTAAGTACTATAGATAAGGGAGTGAATGGATTAAGTACTATAGATAAGGGAGTGAATGAATTAAGTACTATAGATAAGGGAGTGAATGAATTAAGGACTATAGATAAGGGAGTGAATGGATTAAGTACTATAGATAAGGGTGTGAATGGATTAAGTACTATAGATAAGGAAGTGAATGAATTAAGGACTATAGATAAGGGAGTGAATGGATTAAGTACTATAGATAAGGGAGTGAATGAATTAAGTACTATAGATAAGGGAGTGAATGAATTAAGTACTATAAATAAGGGAGTGAATGGATTAAGTACTATAGATAAGGGAGTGAATAAATTAAGTACTATAGATAAGGGAGTGAATGGATTAAGTACTATAGATAAGGGAGTGAATGAATTAAGTACTATAGATAAGGGAGTGAATGAATTAAGGACTATAGATAAGGGAGTGAATGGATTAAGTACTATAGATAAGGGTGTGAATGGATTAAGTACTATAGATAAGGAAGTGAATGAATTAAGGACTATAGATAAGGGAGTGAATGGATTAAGTACTATAGATAAGGGAGTGAATGAATTAAGTACTATAGATAAGGGAGTGAATGAATTAAGTACTATAGATAAGGGAGTGAATGAATTAAGTACTATAGATATGGGAGCGAATGAATGACTTACCAGGAGACATATCCGTTGGCGATGGTGCAGAGCATGACCAGGATAGATATGGCGTAGAAGAATGAGTCCCGGCAGAGCGGCCACCAGTTGAGATGCGACACTGTGCCCGCGCACAGCGCGCACACCGATATCACGAACATTATGTTGAACACGGCAGATCCGATCACGCCCGACACGCCTGTCGTAATAATAATAATTATACATACTAGTTATATATATGTATATATATACTAGCTGTCCCGCCCAGCTTCGCCCGGGTGAAAAAGTAAAAAAAAATACGTTTTTCAACTATTGCTTTCCCTATAGTTGAAACGCGTTTTTTTTATTGTTTCATAAAATCCGTTCTTAGCTCACCTCTACACCGCGTAAGGAATACTCCTACCAAATTTCAACTCAATTGGCCTTATAGTTCCTGAGATTTCGTGATGAGTGAGTTCACAAATGGGATCTCCTATATATTTATTACATAGATATATTTATAGGTGAAGGACGGAAACATCAAGAGTACTCGAAACCGACGAGCACGTAGAGACTGATGAATGTGGACGATGCGAAAGAGCTATGTAAGTCTAGAGAGAACTGGCGCTCTATACTCTCTGCCTACCTCGTTAGGGACTTGGCCTGATGATATGTATGTATGAACATATACTAAATGTGTTACACGGCTTGGTCAGCGTAAAATTTGATTCTGCTGGTAGAGTTTATTTTGGAATAAAACAAATCAAAACAACAAAGTATGTGCATATTGTTGTAATTGATACGTAAAAATGTAGGTATGCGTACCGATATCGTCCTGAGCACAGAACACGCCAATGACCACAGTCGCCAACTCAGGCGCCGAGCTGCCGGCCGCCATGAACGTTGCGCCGGCTACATCGGGGGCCAACTTGAACTCTGCAAACATATACAATAACCCATCCAGTTGTGTAAGTGTAGTGAGAACTGCTACCCCGTTTGGGACTCGTATGTCCAGTTAACATTGATCCCCACATAAAGCTCTGCCTCGCCGTTTCTACTACGTGTAGTTTGATGCAAGTGCTAGCTTCTCTTCTGAGTTAAAAAATATCAGTGTTAATCCATATGATAATCTTACTCTGTGCCAAAATTCATCCAATTCCGTTCAGCCGTTCTAGCGTTATAGAGTAACAGACATTCTCACTACCTTTCGCATTTGTCATATCAGTTCCTTATTGTAATAGTTGTGTCTAGATAGTGCCGTGGTGGCAGAGTGTTTCGAGCAGTTGCCTGCGACAGAAAGATCGTAAGTTCGAATCCCAACTGTACCAATGTGTTTTTCTGAACTTAACTATAGTGATTAGATTACTCTGCCTACCCCTTCGGGGACCCTTGTGGAGAGGCGTGAAGATATTATTATTATATGTAGATAGTGCCACCTGATCCACGAAGACTCGCCCCACTATTCTTCCCTATAGTTTATAGTGTAAGTGTGCAACCTTCCACTAATGTTTGAGTATTATCGGTACACACTGATTACCTGTGAGTGCACACGCACACTACAATCAATAGACTCGGGTCATACTACACGCATCCCGCGACCCTCTCGACTAGAAATTGGTGGGGCGCTATCTATACATTGTGGTGGCTATGATCAGGTGTAGCGTAATCAGGAGGATTCACCATCGGATCTCACCTTCGCAAATCCTGTCGAGGCTGGACACGAAGTACTCGTCACAGACGATGGCCAGGCCCACGAACGTGAACGCCGCCACCAGGATATGCAGCAGGAGACCGCCATGCTTACGCGCCGACTGACCCATCAACGGCTTGGGGAACTAGAACAAGGTATATTGTCCGGGAGCGGTCGCTTGTGTAATATGTCCCGGCGAACTTCGTACCACCTAATAGTCAAGAAATAAAATGTTTTTCCTTATTTCCTCGCATTTTTTTACGTTTTTTATCCACATAAGAATCTTCCTCAGTCTTCATCAAACACAACAAAAAATAAATCATCCAAATGGGTTCAGCCGTTTTCGAGTTTTGCGCTTAGCAACACATTTAGGTATTAATTTTTATTTATAATAATAATAATAATATATCCTCACGCCTTCCCACAAGGGTCCCCGAAGGGGTAGGCAGAGGTGTATAGGTAATACCCACACACCCACTTTCCGCCAGAGGTATATTAGGTGCCAACGTGACAGATGGCGAGTCCATCGCCGTTACTCAAGCACGACTATACATACGCCTTAGAATTTCTTCTCAGACGTATGCAGGTTTCCTCTCGATGTTTTCCTTCACCGTAAAGCTCGTGGTGTGACTAATCACTGTACTTAAGTTCAGAAAAACTCATTGGTACAGTCGGTATTCGAATTTGCGACCTTTGCGTCGCAGGCAACTGCTCGAACCAATCGGCCACCACGGCTCTCTTTTTTTTTTATTTATTCTTCTCTTCTTCTTTCTCAATTTTTATTTATATGGATAATTGTGGAAATAAAATAGGCAATTTATTGTACAATGTTAAGTCTTGGTATATTGTGAAAAACAAAAGAAGAACGACACCGTCGGATTTTCGGTCAAGTCGGCTGTTGATCATATTGCTTTCTAGTCGTATAGAGAAGAGATCATATCGACAAGTGGCCATATCTATAAGTGGCAATATCGGCAAGTTGTCATATTGCTGTTGCGATTAGATATTCTTTTCCCAGGTTTTTACTATTCATACATAAATATCATCACGCCAAGTCCCTAACGGAGTAGGCAGAGAGTATAGAGCGCCAATTCTCTATAGACTTACATACCTCTTTCGCTTCATCCACATTCATCAGTCTCTTCATTCATACATGCTCGTCGGTTTCGAGTACTCTTGACGTTCCCGTCCTTGAGCGTCCGATAGATTTGATCCAGGTAGTTGGAACGTCTTCCTCTGCCTCTTCTTGCACACACTTTTGCTTTGTATATCACCAGGTATTCATATGAAAATATTATATTGGAAAACCTGTGACTTTAGTCTCGCGTTACCTGCTCAATAGCTGGAGGGGTGCAGTTGGGCCGGAGAGGGTGCACGGTAGGCACAGAACCTTTCTGCTCCGCTTCTCGCAAATCCTTCATTTCATCAGACTAAAAACAAAATCATCATATTTATCATCATTAATTTAACCTACCCACCTACCCCCTGGGTAGTATCCACACCCACTTTCCACCAGACATATATTTCAGGTGCCAACGTGACAGATGGTGAGTCCATCGCAGTAACTCAAGCACGACTGTATATGCCTTTGAATTTGTTCATAAACGTAAGCAGGTTTCCTCTCGATGTTTTCTCACCGTAAAGCTCGTGGTTTAACTAATCACTGAACTTAAGTTCAGAAAAACTCATTGGTACAGTCGGGATTCGAACTTGTGATTTATGTGTCGCAGACAACGTCAAAGCGTCATTTATTAGGGCTCACTACATATACGTAAATAAAGCATATGCTCTACTGATTCAAGTACTCCTTGTTGGTTTTCCTTAAATTTTTTTGCGTGCAAAGAAGTAAAACTTTCAAACGAAAATACGTACATCTTCATATCCAGCATCTTTTAACTTCTTTTTACTTTCCTCTTCATCATCGAGCCCTTTCTGCGTCTTCTTATCCGCATCTCCCTTCTCCTCTTCTCTACCATCTCCTTTGTTATCTAAGCCAGCCGTCATTGCTTCTGTACCTGGAATTGAGATTTTATTATGTTTATTTTAGCCCCTTTAGAATGATGTAGTGAATAAAAAAAAAACCTGCATAAAACCTTCGGAAGACCAACCTGCATGCAGATTGAAATTAAAATACCTATGTAAGTATAGTCGTATTTAGGGACGGTTGTAAAGAGTTAGTAAAGCTCACCCAACACCGAGAGGAAACCTACGTTCGAGAAGAAATTCAAAGACTTACTATTGCTAATTACACAACTCTGCCTACCCCTTCGGGGACCCTTGTGGGGAAGGAATGACAAAATAGGGTCGGCAACGCGCGAGAGATGCCCCTGGTGTTGCAAGAGTCCATAGGCGGCGGTAACCGCTTACCATCAGGCGGGCCGCATGCTTGTTTGCCGCCCAAGTGGTATAAAAAAATAATAATAATAAAATGCAATGCTTACTCCTGGTTATCTCATTGGTGGCGAGGGTCTGGAGCGTGGGTGCCGTAGAGATGTCATCTCCATCCGTGTCAGCTTCTGAGGGCGAGCTCATCACAGCTTGGAACACGGAGTAGGCAATGAAGAATATTGACACCGTCAGCCATCTGTGCCGGCGGGGTCTACGCATTCTCTGCAATACAATATGTTGAGTATTAAGGTCTGAAATAGGTATGTGCAACAGATGTACAAAGCAATGGTGTGTGCAAGAAGAGGCAGAGGAAGGCCACGTTCCAACTACCTGGATCAAATCGATCGGACGCTCAAGGACGGGAACGTCAAGAGTACTCGAAACAGACGAGCATGTATGAAGAGAATGATGAATGTGGGCGAAGCGAAAGAGGTATGTAAGTCTAGAGAGAACTGGCGCTCTATACCCTCTGCCTACCCCGTTAGGGACTCGGCGTGATGATATGTATGTATGTATGAGTATTAAGGTGAGGCGAATTAAACGTTTCAAATACCTAGAACAAATCGATCGGCATTTAAAGATGGGAACATCAAGGCTACAAACTGGTTAATGTTTTATTTAAAAAAACATTAATTACATATTTAGGAAGTCTGTACTCTACCACATGAGGGACTCGACGTGATGATACGTAGGTAGGTATTGTAAATGATTAAGGATGGACACGTAAAGAGGCCAAACGGGCGAGTATGTATAAAGAGTCATCAAATCTACAGATTCATACATTAAAATCTTTAAGTCTAGAGAGCACTGGCGCTCTACTCTCTCTGCCTACCCTTCAGGGACTTCGCGTGATGATTGCTTGATCAATGCTTAGATTATTTTAAGTACAAAAAACATAATAAAATTATAGAATGACAAGAGAACAGACAGCGACAACCAATAGTAGTCTTTGGTGACAACTACACTATTATTGCTTATACTTTTTATAAATGTCAGATCATTAAACTCAGGTCTCCGACGGAACGGGTAGAAACGGCGACATAATAAAACCTTCTGGAGTAGTAATAAATGGGGAAAATTGCGAATTCCATTAAATTCCAGCGATAAAATTGTATTTTTATGAGTCTTTACGTAAAATGTTACCTTTAAAAAACGCTGAGTTTATTGAGTGGCAGATTATTAGTGGTTTTATTATTGTGTATTGTTTTTTTTTCGATAGCTTAGATATGATGCGCGAGGGGTAAAGCGCGGTATACCATTGTGTAGAACAATTATGTATCTATCTGTCACGATGGCACCTAAAAAATATCTTTGGCGGAAAGTGGATGTGTAGATACTGCCTATCCCTTCGGGTGGTGTGGCTAATCACTGTACTAAGTATCAAAAAACTCATTGGTACAGTCAGGATTGGAACTAGCAATTACATTTTTTTTAAATTAAAATTATTTTAAATATAAATGTATTTTTAAATATATATATAGCATATATTTAAAAATATTAAATATGCGGGCCTACCGGTATCTTGCTCAGGGTCCAAGTTACCGGTGGCTAGGGTCTCAGGGAATGAAACCTGTCGACATGGCCCGTGTCGAGTAGCACAGCTTTGTAAGGCTCGTCGCTGGTCTAACGAGAGCCTATTAAGGTGTTGGTCGAGAATCTTTGCAATTATTATTATTATTATTATGCCGTGTGTTTGTTTACTTTGAAGTATAAAAACTTATTTGTTTGTTGGCATAACAGCTGATTGGCAAGTGGCCTTGACTTCAAAGGCAAATGTCGCTAGTTCGACTCGCTTTGGTCACAGATTATGTGATAACACGAGTAGTTGTCACTTGGCACCCGCGGGGCACATGTCGAATGTCAATAAAATTATCCAGTTTATCTCGACTACTGTCTTCAAATTTATATATTTTAGACTTTAACTATACGCAAATAAGGTTTCATATTGTACAGTATGTAGTCACAATAAGCTACAATTAATTACATTGTAGGTACAATTACTAGGTTATTAACACTGCCACTAAGAGTGATATATATGAATATTAATGACACTACAATTAGTCCATTAATAAAACCTAGAAGCAAAATATAGGAGAAAGGTTGTGTGAAGAATGATTGGCGAAACAGATATACAATGCAAAAGTGTGTGCAAGAAGAGGCAGAGGAAGACCACGTTCCAATTACCTAGATCAAATCGATCGGACACTCAAGGACGGGAATTTCAAAGGTGTTCGAAACCGGCGATCATGTTTGAAGCGACTGATGAATATGGACGAAGCGAAGGAGGTATGTAAGTTTAGAAATAACTGGCGCTCTACTCTCTCTACCTGATGCGACATTCATATCGCATATTTATATGAAAAAGCTATATATTATTATGTGCTTTAATAAACAAATGGCAATAGAAAAACTTGAGAGGTGTCAAGGGACACCCGGATGGAACGAAGTTCAAGAAGCACACGTCACTCACACGGGGGTTATATACAATATACAGCAAAAAAAAAGTGTCGTGACAAAAAGTGTCGTGACAAGTTTTCGTAAGATTTTTTTCCGTCTAGCCCCCTTTCACAACGCGCGAAAAAAAAAGTGTCGTGACAAAAAGTGTCGTGACAACTTTTCGTAAGATTTTTTTCCGTCTAGCCCCCTTAACTTCGTTCCAATATGTAAAACCGTGTTATCCAACAACTTCTAATTATATAGATAGTGCTATCCACGAAGACTCGCCCCACTATTCTATCCTATAGTTTATAGTGTAAGTGTGCAACCTTCCACTAATGTTTGAGTATTATCGGTACACACTGATTACCTGTGAGTGCACACGCACACTACAATTAATAGACTCGGGTCATGCTCCCCTCATCCCGCGACCGTCGACTAGTAATTGGTGGGGCGCGTCGTCGTGGATGGCTCTATCTATACCAGTGGCGGCGTTTAAAATATAGACAATTTAGTTATCTTACTAATATTATAAAGGCTATCTTTTACGCAAAAAATAATGAACAGAATGGGATGAAATTTGTTACGGAGATAGTTTATTAGCTTGATTAACATAATAATGTTACTGGATAAACAAGATACTTACAGTTTTATACACTTTGTACTCAACACTGCTGTTATTCCAATTGCTTTAGCGATCTCAAAGCTAACACAGACATAAAGTTAGAAGTAGTACAAGTCTGCCCACACCACGCAACGCGCGGCATTTGTTGCTTCCACCTCGATCCGGAATGTCGTAAATATATCCAGATATTAGCGCTATCCCATTATATTAGAGCGATTTTATTAGCGCAGCCATGACAGCTCTGTACGAGTTTTAATAGTTTTTCAAGAGATGGCGCTACCTGTCTTTACTTATGTATCCTTTTTTATACTAGGTTATCGCGTAAAATTTTATTTCGTTAGCAGTTTATGTATCTTTTTTTAATAGGATTTATTCTTTGTCATTATCAAACAGCAAATTTGCTGCTGTAACAATAAAGTTGCGTATGTGATCCTATTTTTCGGGAATACTTCACATATTTATGTCGTCATAAAGTTCCCCGCATATACATACAATGTTTCTTCATTTGTCAAAAGCCCGCAAAAAGTGCTGCTCCTATCTACTTTACCATAGAATATTATAAGTAAATAATAACAAGATATTTAATTTATTTATTTGCACAAAACATTTTATACATACATATCATCACGCCGAGACTGAATGACTATTTCTGAACTTAAGCACAGTGATTAGTCATATCATGTTTCTCAAGCACGACTATAATTCAAAAGCTTGTGCTTTTGAATTTCATCTGAAACGTATGCAGGTTCCCTCACGGTGTGTTCCTTCACCGTAAAGCTCGTGCTACATACATACATACATATCATCACGCCAAGTCCCTAACGGGGTAGGCAGGGAGTAAAGAGCGCCAGTTCTCTCTAGACCTACATACCTCTTTCGTTTCGTCTACATTCATCAGTCTCTTCATACATGCTCGTCGGTTTCAAGTTCCTACTCTTGACGTAATCATTTTATAAACACTATAAAACTATTGTGCCGTGTACAGCTAGTCATTTCAATTTAGTGTGTGTTGCCTTAATCAAGCCAGGCATGTACCCGCATTATAAATGGATTTCCTGGCAGGCTTTTACGCAAAAGCTTTTACAATAATAGCTTTTAAACCGAGTATTAAATGACATTGGATATCGAGTGTGTGGCTAATATATACCTTAGATACACACGACAGACGACCTACAACACTGTGGTGACCAAATGGTTCAAGTAAAGATTGCAAGGTCAAATCCAGGCTGTAGCAATGAGTTTTCCAAAATAATATGATTTGATATGATTGGATTGATATATTACAAAATGAAGGATAGTGTCGAGAGACAACCATAAATTGGCTTCAAATTAAATTCAAACACGTACTGACATGACATATTTGAATATGTGTCAGTTCATCTATTAAGTGGGTGTGTGGGTATTACCTATACACCTCTGCCTACCCCTTCGGGGACCCTTGTGGGAAGGCGTGAGGATATTATTATTATTATTATCTATTAAGATTATTGTTTTTTTTCGTTAGAATATAAATGGTTATATAATGTAAAATAGTAATAATTGTAAAGCATGGACATTTAATTGTTGATTTTCTGTTTTAGGATGAATCACATTGTGTTTATTGCTTAAAAAGAAATACTTGCAGAAATACATAATAATTTCTGATCTTATAATATCAGATATTATAAGAGAAACAGATAGACCTGGCTGAGAGGTTCGAGTTGCCTGCAACAAAATGATTGCAAGTTCGAATCCCGACTGTACCAATGAGTTTTTCTGAACTTAAGTACAGTGATTAGTCACACCACGAGCTTTACGCTGAAGGAAAACATCAAGGCGAAAACACATGTGACGCAAAATTCAATGAGGTTTGTACAGTAGTGCTTGAGTAACAGCGATGGACTCGCCATCTGTCACGTTGGTACCTAAAATATATCTCCGGCGGAATTTATTAATATTTTCATTCATTTATTTATCGAGACACTGGTGACAGACGGGCTGGAACATATCTCGCTCAGAGAATTAGCATTGCTATCCAGCGTGGCAATGCTGCTAGTCTTCTTGGCACGGTGCCTGGCGATACCGATTTGGGTGAAATATTTTACCCAAATCGGTTTATAATTCCGTTGAGTACACTGGGGCAAGTTCAGATATTCGAATAATTTTCCTTCAATCCATCTGTGTATAGTTGTAAGCGTGACCTAAACAGGAATCGCGTACCTTCTATTCAGCGTTAAAAAGGGTAAAATCTCTCAAACGCCGCGATGACTCAGCATACCGAACATGAATCCAGTTTGGATCTATCAAAAAGCCGCGATGACGTCAGCTAAACGTGATGTACGCAGCCTTCAAAGACTTTTCTCATGATATTTTTCTAAGAATTTTCTTTTAGCAAATTATATAAATTGTTTATTGATTAATCACACCCCGAGCTTAACGGTGAAGGCATCGAGAGAAAACCAGATTTCGTTGAGTTGAATAAGCTGTCTATGTATGGGAATAAGCGAAAGAGGTATGTAATTCGAGAGAAAATTTGCGCTCTATTCTCTCTGCGTACCCCGTTAGGGACTCGGCGTGATGATATGTATATGTATGTACTCCTATATAATAATAAACTACACTGCAACTTTTATATAACTAATATAAATGTTCTAAAGTTGTGTCAAGCAGCCCAGGCTGGAGGCCTAGGAGGAGGTCTCGTCATTGCCCGGTTAAGTAGCAAAAGTTCCCGGAACTCACGCTACGAGAGAACACAAAAAAAAAGTTTCAAGTGGAAGCGTGCCAAGAAAACTCTCTACAACGCCGCGTTGTATATCAACGCCTTATTTAAGTTGTATTCAAGTGGTCGTTTTGTTAAAAAATCTAGACACAAAATAAAATAAAACGAACTTAATTTGGTTGTCGCTCCATCCGCCTCGGCAGTCCCATAAATATTCAATGCGCGTACCAATCTCGAGCGATTGTTAGAGGCTCTCTGTCATCAGACACTTAAGCACAAATACCTCCTTGGAATACGACGGTTCATTGAACGCTTAAAGATTTAATGAAGTCGGAATATCTATACACCTATTGATCTTGTTTTTCTTACTTTGAAAAGTGTACGATCTATTATCACGTAGCTCCCACAGTTAACCCTATATTTGAGCAGATGTACCACGTTAGAGATAGAGGACGTCACTAATTAGCTAGCCTAGATTAACTAAAGTTACCTTTTACAAACACACATACGCGACAAACCTCTCGCGAATAAAACCTTTGTATACTATCTACTAACTCTCACGGGGTCTAGAGCGCCAGTTCTCTCTACTCTTACTTCTCTGTCTACACGTACTTGTCTCACTACACCTACTTCTCTCACTACACATACTTCTCTCTCTACACTTACTTCTCTCTCTACACTTACTTCTCTATCTATACTTACTTCTATCATCAATTGTTTCTGCGAAATCAAAATGAGAACTATAGCCATTCAATTGCAGACAAACTCGCAGATCGTAAACCAATATTAAATAGTCACTCCGTTGCAAATTAGTGTAAAGTACACATTTCGAATGAGGCCTCAACTCGCACACACAAACATAAATACACACACACGTATCACTGTTGACATATTCACGGTACACGAACGATACAACATGAAATCTCAACTGTTCGAATGATGACAAATTTAGTATGATACGCCTCCCTCCGCTTTACTCCGAACTGTTCAAACAATGAACGGGCATGGTACTACATCCGCGGTTCAACCTATAATGGCCGACACACACACACACAAAACTCTGTCAGCGATCAATACTCTGCTCCGCCACACTGCATTTGCTGTATCCCTTAATTTCCTGGTTTAATTTATGTAATCCAAACTCTATTACCATGAGTTTTGAGTATAAATTTACCTTTCTTCGTAATTGATTTTGGGTTATGTGATCCAAGAAGCCATATTTGTAATTGGTTTCATTCATAATTAATGGAGGAACGTTAAATCCATGAGGGTTTAAATTCGAATTAAATATAGGTTGTATAGGCATCATTATGATATAAAATATTCATGTAACATTAATACAAATAACATAGACTAAACTCCGCGCACCAACTTCGTAAATCAAATCGATCGGACGCTCAAGGATGGGAATGTCAAGAGTACTCGAAACCTACGAGTTTGTAAGAAGAGACTGATTAATGTGGAAGCAGTAAAAGATGTCTGTAAGTCTAGAAAGTACTGACACTCTACCCTATCTGCGTATCCCGAGAGGGACTCATAAATCTCAAATAAACTGCAATACCTAAACAGAAAGCTTGTAAGTTAACAACGAAATTCAAAGATGGCATACAACCATTTACGAAAGCTTTATACGTCTGATACGAAGCCACCGGGTGCTACGAGAAACGTAGCGCGTAGGACAGAAATACGTGGTATTATTGTATTAAGAACTTTACCGTCCCTGTGCTTAGAGTATAATATCATTTGGCACACTATAACTGAACCGTCGAACGCAAAGGCTTGATCGAAAGAATAATAGTGAAAGACGGCCATTAGTCGAAATTACGTTTAATAGATTAAACGTTGAAAGTGTATTTCTGTTTTCACCTTATTGTTATTGATTTATTGAAGCTAATGACAGGACTGATGGCTGTCAGGAAATGGTCAAGGATGTCTGCATACATACATACATATTATCAGGCCGAGTCCTCACTTTGTAGGCACAGAATGTAGAACGCCAGCTCTCTTGGCTTACCTCTTTCGCTACGTCCAAATTCAGTAGTAGTTACATTAAAATATAATAATAATAATATACCTAAATAAAATTAATTTATTATATTTTCTATACAACAGGAGTGGCAAACAAGCATTCGGCTCATGGTAAGCGGTTACCTCTTTACGCTTACGATATCGAAGTATCACTTGCGCGTTGCCACTCTGTGTTCGGAAAGCTATACTGTGTTGGCAGCATAATAAAATATTAAAAATATAAATAATGGAACTAATCTCTCTTCTGCCAACACTTTGTAGCTTGTAACATTTTGTGTACCTAGCGGCGGACCATAGCACTCATATCTATGTAAATGAATCCATCCGGATCTTTTGCTTCACCGTAAAGCTAGTGGTGTGACTACCTTCCTTTTAAGTAATATTGTTCAATTGTCTTAAGGTACTTATTTTTAGCGTAACTAAGTTTAACCCACTTAGCTATGTAATGTATAAGATTTGTAAAACCCAATAAACGAGCTATATCGCCTAGGCCAAATTGGTAAGTAAGCAGAATGGCAAGGCAGAAGAAAGGCAATGAAACGGCATACCGGACAAACCTCAGTGGTTTTTGGTGTGCTTAAGTATAATTATTGTAATACCTTAGTGTTTCATTAAAAAAAAAGTTTAAAAAAAACTTAAGTTTAGAACTCATTGGTATAATTCGAACTTAATACTTGTGTCGCATCGAACTACTCGTAGCACTCGGCCTCTACGAGTTTAGCAATATAAGTTCATTATTTAATATCCCCACAGCATCCCGTGATATCATCACGGAATTTATTTATCCCACGTCCAATAAAATGGAATACTTTCACGACAACTATTTAATTATACGACCTCAAAGATTCCAAGGATCCCTTGGTCCGTTGTACGTGCTATAGCTGACGTCATTAATGACGTCAGAAGCTATGTCACCAACTAACGGAAACTGGGTGGCGGGACTAAAGAAGCTTCCCCGTCATAGAATAATAATAAATAGTTCATACCCTTTAGTACACCAAATGTAGCTAAGAAATCGTGATTATCACGTATTTCTCAGGATATAATTACATCTGTGGAAACTTTGAAGGTGCACACATCTTTTACCTGTCATAAACAATTTTTAAGAGCTAAGATAATAACATATTTTTGATTATATTGAGCAAAATGTATAAGTTTGCCTATTAGTGATGCAAACCTATAAGTTTTTCTCACGCCCTCCCACAAGCGTTCCTGAAGGGGTAGGCAGAGGTGTACAGATAGTACCCACACACCCACTTTCCGCCCGAGATTTAAGGTGCTAACGTGACAGATGGCGACTCCATCGCCGACTATACAAAAGCCTTTGAATTTCTTCTCAAGTGTATGCAGGTTTCCTCTCAATGTTTTCCTTAAGTAGTTTTTTTTTTTAGTTTAGTTTTCCGTAGAGCTCGTGGTATGACTAATCACTGTCAGGATTCGAACATGCAATCTTTGTGTTGCAGACAACTACTAGAACCACTCGGCCGCCACGGTTTTTTCAAGGTTCTTTTTTCTATATTTTTATGAAAACAGTCCCATATATATAAAAATCTTCTTAAGCCCCATGCAAGTCTAGATTAAGGATTGGGCCTTTTTGGGAATCTGGGGGAAATTCCCTTGCCCCCAGATTATTTTTTACAAGATAAATATTATTTATTTATGCTCGCACAACATAGAACGCGCGTTTGGTGTACATCAGAACCCAGATTGAAACTATAAGCACAAAATAGAACTGGGTTAGCGAGAGTGGCTTTTGACTGTTTTGTAAGGCAGCTTTGCCTCGCCTCGTCCCTTAGATTTTGAGTCTAAAATAACAGTGGTAACAGTGCACTTTGCATTAGATTTATATGATGTCCGATATGAATAGCTAGTTTAAAACTGAATATATTAGACTGAGGACTAAAGAGTAGATAGCAAATGACCAGGTCAAAAGAGGTAGTGTACAACGGATCACCGGCAATTTTTTTTGTATTTGTTGCCATTTTAAAAATGCATACGAGGAAAGAAACCTATAATGTCTACATTATAATACTGTTAATCTTTTTTCGGTTTTCACTTTCAAATAAACCAATCTGCTATAAGTTTGTATTACGTACATATCATCACGCCGAGTTGCTCAGCACAGCATCCCATATATTTATAATCTCATATCAACAAGATGCAGTAGATCTTACCCACGGCAGGAATAAACTACCCGAGAGCAGTGACTTTTGCGGTTTTCCGTTGGTTTTTATTCGATGGTTTGGATTGTGATTCGTGGTACGAGCAGTTGCCTGCGACGCAAAGGTCGCAAGTTCGAATCCCGACTGTACCAATGAGTTTTTCTGAACTTAAGTACAGTGATTAGTCACATCACGAGCTTTACGGTGAAGGAAAACATCGAGAGGAAACCTACATACGTCTGAGAAGAAATTCAAAGGCGTATGTATAGTCGTGCTTGAGTAACGGCGATGGACTCACCATATGTCATGTTGGCACCTAATATACCTCTGGCGGAAAGTGGGTGTGTGGGTATTACCTATACACCTCTGCCTACCCCTTCGGGGACCCTTGTGGGAAGGCGTGAGGGTATATTATTATTATATACGAATATATATATATAGTCTAGAGAGATCTGGCGCTCTATACTCTCTGCCTACCCCGTTAGGGACTTGGCGTGATGATATGTATGTATGTATGTATATATATATAAGTGGGTGTGTGGGTACTACCTATACACCTGTGCCTATTCGGGGACCCTTATGGGAAGGCGTGAAGGAATGTTGCCATGGTGGAAGGTTCTACCTTTTTCACACAAAACTATAGAGAATGAAATTGGTAGAAATTCGTCACAGAGATAGATTATTAGCTGCCCTAAAATACAGATGTGTTTTATTCTAGACAGTGAGTCTAGACTATCAGGCGACGCTTGCACACAACCCGAGTGCCTACATCGATTCGTTCCAGCTTTATATACACAAGGGCTTTGTTTCTGGAATGTTACCAATGGAAATTGTAGATTATCTTTTTAATTCTTTACTTATTTGAGGCTTACAATAAAATAAATAAAAATATTGCTGAATATTGGCAACATTTCTCATCAAAATTCTTAGTAACTTTTATTAAATATTTTGAATATTACATAGACATATACGATATTCATAGAATTAATAAGTATGTATACTGCAAAGTTATCAGTGTACATACTAGAACTGTTTTCTACCATTATTGGTAGACTTTTGTGCAGGCAACACGGGAAAAATTAAAATGCAGTGGAACAAAAGGAATAAAGTGCTTAAAACCAGTGAAAAATTACGATTATTTCATTTTTATAAGCACGTTGTTATTATAATTTAATATGGATATGGAGAAATTAAATAGCCAAGGAACAAAACAACAGGTTTCATATTATGTAACGTAGGTATGTCGTTAGTACACTATGGTATGTTGTTATTCACGCGAACTTACGCGAAGTAAGTATTAGTAATGTTTAAGTTTTTTTTACCACAACGGGAGCAATCTCACATGTGGTCCACGTAATGGTAAGCGGCTACCGCCACCTATGGTCGCTTTTCACACCCTTCTTGAGGCACTCTATGCTGTGCTCTTCCAGGAAAATCTCAACGAGGAGCTCATTACACAGCCTGCGCGGAAGGAAACACCTTTGAAACCGCCAAGTTTGAGATCTTTTTACTCTGTTTAAATAAACAGAGTACGCAATATAGAAAGAGATAAGTAGATATTTAACAAAACTACCCTAAACCGAAGAGCATCTATGAAGGGAATAATGACAGTGTACGAAGCGAAACATGTAAGGATCGTAGCAAGTGGAAAGAAGTGGTCTCTGCCTACCCCTACGGGAAAGAGGTGTGATTATATGTATGTATGTAGGTATATTAACGAATAAGCACTGCGATTATAATAATAATAATAATATTCTTTATTGTACACACACACACATATATACAAAGAAATAGGATGACAAAAAGACAGAGAACAGCATGTAATAGGCACAATAGGCGGCCTTATCGCAAAAGCGATCTCTTCCAGGCAACCAAGTGAAGAGAGAAAAAACAGGTAGATGTGATAGTTGAGCGGATGAAATATACATATTTACTATAATATACATATACTAAGCAATCTAAATAAATAAATACCAAAATATATACTTCTTTATATAATTTATGAACAAGTTATAAAGAGAAACAGTCAAATAAAATTCAAAAAGTTCAAATAAAAGTTTATTTTAAAGAATTTCTTTTTTAAAGAGTTTCTTTTAAAGATTATCTACAGCTATTGTATAGATATACATTCAGCATATATGTACGATGCTCCATATATTACTCTTTTGTCTCAAATATAGCTCGGAAACCTACAAACTTCAAGGAAGTTGAGGTAGGTATGTCAATAAGTATATCCTATTAGCGTGGATCAAGTGTTTAACCTTTGTAACAGGCGACAGTTTGTCACTTTGAACTAACTAGAGGGCAAATGTTTGGCAAAGCATTTGCTGCCAACATTCAACTAAGCGTATACGCATCGTGAGCCTGGGTGTATTTTGTACATAGATAATATTTTTTGCTTTGAGGTTCCAAAAAAAAGATAATATAAATTATCCTCACGCCTTCCCACACGGGTCCCCAAAGGGGTTGAAGAGGTGTATAGGTAGTACTTACACAACCACTTTCCGCCAGTGATATATTTTAGGTGCCAACGCGACAGATGTCGGGTCCATCGCTGTTACTCAACCACGACTTTGAATTTCTTCTCAAACGTATGCAGATTTCCTCTCGATGTTTCCTTCACCGTAAAGCTCGTGGTGTGACTAATCACTGTCCTTAAGTTCAGAAAAACTTATTAGTACATTCGGGATTCGAGCTTGCGATCTTTGTGTCGCAGGTTTTTGAACCACACGGCCACCTCGGCTCTATAATAAAGAATATTATTATTAGAATCCCAGCTATTTATAAGGGTTGCCTCGTGTTAGGAAAGGACCTAAAAGGCCCATATGAGCAGTTGGGGTCGGCTAATGTTAATTTCATATCTTTAGAGTATAAAAAAATTTTGATGTGCTTGAGTTTTTTTTTTATTTCTTTAATTAGAGAGTATAGCCGTGGTCTATAATCTCTAACAGTCTACTGTATACTTGGAGACATGAAGTAAGATTTGTAAAGATATTTCATTTTCAATTAACTTCTAAGAGAGAACGAGATAGAGAAAGGGGAGAGATTGTGCCCGCATGCCCCACCCGGGGATTAAGTGCGAATCTACACTATTTACCTACCGAATCTCTCCACCTTGTGTACAAATCCTTAGTTAAATGCCTCGAGGAGCTCGCCCTAAAAGCCTTCTAAATTACGTCCGGGTTGTATAAGGGATGGCTTGAAATCTAATTTATGTTTATTCAATAGTAAAATGTTAACAAATTATGCTTATAGGGATTTAGTAGGATTTATTCCGTAGAGGGCGTGATTGTAAAGATGAAGAAAGGCATGTCACGTTAGATTGGACATATAGAAAGGATGTGTGAAGAAAGATTGACGAAACAGATATACAATGCAAAAGTGTATGCAAGAAGAGGCAAAGGAATACCACGTTCCAATTAGCTCAAGGACGGGAACGTCAAGAGTACTCGAAACCGACGAGCATGTATGAAGAGACTGATGAATGTGGACCAAGCGAAAGAGGTATGTAAGTCAAGAGAGAACTGGCGCTCTATACGCTCGGCCTACCCCGTTAGGGAATCGGTGTGATGATATGTATGTATTCCGTAGCGGCGCTTTAGAAATACGCATGTCGATTTGTAAGGATAAGTTATCTTGGTCGCGGACAATAGTTGGAAGATGGCCCAATAACAATAATCGAATCTTATATATAAGAGCCGTAGTGTCCGAGTTGTTCGAATAGTTGTCTGCAACATAAAAATTGCAAGTTTGAATCCCAATAGTACAGTGATTATTCACACCACAAGCTTTACGGTGAAGGAGAACATCGAGAGAAAACCTGCAGACGTTTGAGAAGAAATTCAAAGGCGAATGTAAAGTCGTGCTTGAATAACGGCGATGGTTTCGCCATTTGTCACGTTGGCACCTAAAATATATGTCCAGTGGAATGTGGGTGTTTGGGTATTATTACACAGCTCAGCCTACCACTTCGGGGACCCTTGTGGGAAGGCGTGATGATGTAAAAATGTATCCTTAATAGAATTTGTAACTAACCAACCGATCTGCCCTAAACCGGTTTTATTTTAAAGGCGAAGATGGTTTTACATTATTGAAACAATAGATAATTATTTAATTTTCGTGCATAGTAGCCGTACATGCTGTGTCGATGATAGAAATAACTCAACTTCGAAATCCAGAAAATGGCTACAGCAAGCAATGATGCCAATGACTCGGCACTACGCCGTAGCACTAGTAGCGAAGCTACGCCGTAGCGATTACTGTAGACCTGTCCTTCAAATCAAATTCAAAGGCTACGAAGTATTGTGAGCGTTTTGATTTACTACGAAGCTCATTTACGTACATAATTTAATGGGTATATGTTTAAATCTTTACGCCCTCCTGTATGGATCTCCGTAGGGGTAGGCAGAGGTGTTGTATGTAATAACATACACCCACTCTTCGCTAGAAAGCGAATCTATCGCCGTTTTCGTACATCGAGTAAATAAGGTCTTACGTTAACTATGAGAAAAAAAATTAACGATGTAGAAGGAACGTACCTCGTATGAAGTTAGGATAAGGTTTTATGTTACATATATTAATAAGGTTCTATATGTATATTCTCACCGTCGTGGGTTGCATGACGTCTGGCGCGCGGCCAGCTGTTCTCAATCGTAGCTATTTATACGCCAAGGATATCGATTTTGCCCGGAACCGTTACGTAACTTACACACGCCACCCGAAGGTTTTGCGCCCCTGATCTTCACTCATCCATGCTATTAACTGTAGTTGAGAGAAACTTAGAACACAGTACAATTACGTTATTCTTTTTTCGAATTTGTTTTTTTTTCTGCGCTATTTTTTTATTTATGGGAATATTGTTTGTTTTTATATTAATGTTCGGATTTTAAATTTTTAAAATGGAAGATGAAAATTCATAGGGTGACACCGTAATGTGACCGGGTTGCCGCGGAGTCGGTAACTAGAGTACGACCGAGCTCAGTGGCGCCACCAAGCTAACTGCCGGGCGAGTGAGGCGATTGCGCGGCGTTCAACGCACACATACAAGATCCCTTCCAAATCCAAATTAGGTTATGTATATTTAGCCTTATTATTATGGGCATAGATTTGAATTTCTATTGAAGTTGTCTTTTTATCATTTACGAATTGGCTTGCGTTAAAACTGCTCTTATTAACATGTTGCGAAGGTCGGAAATACAAAAATTAGGGTGACAATATAACTTGGGTCGTTATAAGCATTGTTTCAGCATCGACGGAAGGACAGACACGACGGCGTCAATTTTCATTCATTTGTTTAAATGAAGCCTTTGATTGTGCAAACGTGTTTCTTGAGATGGGGCTTTTTATTTCATTTTATTTCGAATCTAATGAAATACTTTTTTGATGAAGATAAGATTAGGGATGAGTTGAATTAAAGCTATACGCGACGAGTCCCACGGTTTGGCCCGCGTAAGATTTCTTTTTTTGTTCTGGATTAAAACCTATTTTGTGTCAAATCAAATTGGCAAATTTCATCCAACACCATCCAGCTCTTCTGGCCTGATATCTTCACAAACTATCATTTTTATAATATGGGTACAGCATGGAGTTCTTCAAGAAGGGTGTGAATAAATTGCAGGGGTGGCAACGCGCGAATGATACCCCTAGTGTAGCAAGTTGACCACTGGTGATCGCTTACCATCAGGCGGATTTGGCCACTGCTGCTGCTTCCCTAAAAGTATAAAAAACATTATGAAAAACTGGAAGAGGTTAAATTGTTTGTAATAGTTAGTTATCTTTATTCCAATAAAATATTTTCAAGCAGTTATCTAATATGGACCCAAATTTGAGTCTTACTGTAGCTGTAAGTCTAGAGAGACTGACTGACGCTCAACTCTCTCTGCTTATCGCTTGACAAATTAGACGTGATATCCATGAATGTATGTACTGTTTATGAGTGAGACTACAAAATTGTGTCATTACAAAAGTAGCAAATAAGATAATTAGCAATGAGAATAAAACGTCTGAACCAGTCAGAATGCTAAAAAGTCACTTTCTTATTTAGCGCCATCTATCGTGGGGTACTGGACATTTCAATTGTAGTTGATATCTCTTATACTCTCTATATGACTTCAAATGTTTGCTAATCCTGTCAGAAGATGGCATTATATGCGATAAATAGCGAAAACGATCGCTTATATATTTTTTCAGTGGTTTACTTATTCAGTAATATTTAATATTTTTTTTAATACAACTAGAGTGGCAAACAAGCAAACGGCCCACCTGGGAATGGGAAACGGTTACCGTAGCCTATTTACGCTCACGATACCGAAGTATCACTTGCGCGTTGCCACTCTGTGTTCGGAGAGTTATAGTGTGTTGGCAGCATAATGGGTTTAATCCCTCTGCTTCCTACAACAATGTATATATATAAAATATAAAAGTATTTCAAAATAAATAAGTGATTAGTCACTCCACGAGCTTTATGGTGAAGGAAAATATCACCAGTCTCACAGTCAGGAGCTCTAACCACTAGACCAGACGGCCGTCAAAACACGTCTAACTACACCCTAGTCTAGTCTATTCAGTCACTGCGTACTGTGTATGTACAGTCAGGGTTAGAAAAGGTTCGTCACCGTAAGATCTCAAGTGTTCAATGTAGTCTTTATTAAGATCTAAGTTTGACGACCGTCTAGTCTTGTGGTAGTGTCCCGCTGAGGGCAGATATTTGTGTGATGAACACGTGTATTTGTACCTTAGTCTTGGATGTCCTATGTATTTATGTATATATCTATCTATATAAGTAAATATATCTTTGTCTAGTTGCCATAACACAAGCTTTGCTTACTTTGGGACTATGGCAATTTGTGTGGAATTGTCCCAGGTATTTATTATCTATTTTCGTGTGCTCAGTATGAGCGATAATCTGCTTAGTGCTTTAGTTTCAAAAGGTACTAAGAGTTTACGACTTGATAAAGGAATGAATTGACGAAGGTTTTCTTACTCCGACTGTTCTTCATCCTGCTTTTAAAAATATCTTCAGCACACATGAGCTAATCGTAGCTAGGCGTATTCGTTTATCATCGGATGTATTTATTTGGTTTTTTACCACAAAGCTACCATGCGTTTCTCCTGACGGTTACCGTTGGACACTTGTGACACTAAGTGTATCTCGTGTTGCCAACCCTGCAATATTATTTTCGCACCCAATTAGAAGAAGTTTGTTGATTAAACAAACGCGGTACCCGTCCGCGGTGACTCCAACGAGGGGTGTCGACAAATGGATAGGAGTGGTCGAATAGATATGCGTAACGCAATAATTGCTAGCATTTTGGCATGTTCGTACATACATACATACATACATATAATCACGCCTCTTTCCCGTAGGGGTAGGCAGAGACCACTTCTTTCCACTTGCTACGATCCTTACATACTTCTTTCGCTTCGTCCACTTTCATTATTCTCTTCATACATGCTCTTCGGTTTAGGGTACTCTTGACCTGACCTTTTTTCAAGACGTCCCTAATTTGGTCTAGAAACGTCCGCCTAGGTCTACCCCTTCCAACACTTTCATTCACACTCGCCTTATACACTTTTTTCGTCAATCGTTCTTCATTCATTCTTTCGACATGTCCAAACCATCTCAGCATACCTTTCTCAATTTTTGTCACTACATCTTCTTTCAGACCACAACGTTTCCTTATCTCACTATTTCTTATCCTGTCACTCAGTTCAACTCCTATCATACTTCTTAACGCTCTCATCTCAACTGCATTTATTCGGCTTTCATGCTTCTTCTGCCATACCCAACTTTCACTTCCGTACATGAGTGTCGGAACCAACACTCCCCCATGCACAGCCAAACGAGGCTTAAAAGACACATTCCGACTGCCCATGAAGGAGTGCAAAGCTCCATTCACCATGTTTCCTGCATTCACTCTTCTTGCAATATCACTCTCACACTTTCCATCTCTTGTAAACTTTGAACCCAGATATACAAACTCATTTACCTGTTCAATTTGTTCATCTCCAATCACAATATTGCACATTGCATGTTCGTCTTGTCAACTGTCTGTCACGTGTCTACACTGTAAATTGGGTTTCAATTGTGTATACATTTATTATATTATATTAACTCCTATAGCTGTGGTGGCCGAGTGGTTCGAGCAGTTGCCTGCGACGCAAAGGTCGCAAGTTCGAATCCCGACTGTACCAATGAGTTTTTCTGAACTTAAGTACAGTGATTAGTCACACTACGAGCTTTACGGTGAAGGAAAACATCGAGAGTAAGCCTGCATACGTTTGAAAAGAAATTCAAAGGCGTATGTATAGTCGTGCTTGAGTAACGGCGCTGGACACTCCATCTGCCACGTTGGCATCTCTGGCGGAAAGTGGGTGTGTGGGTACTAGCTACACACCTCCGCCTACCCCTTGCGTGAAGATATATATATCTTATTATTAGCTAGAAGTATTTTAGATTATATGTTATATAAAATGTAAATACTACCTTATTTAAAGTTGAAAAATTGCCGTGTGGTTTAAGTTTAAGGCTTTAGTCTTCAGCAAAGTGAAATTTCCGGTTCGAACGTTCTGCATCCGGAACAAGCCAATGGGGTTTTCTGAACTTAATAACTAAATTACTTAATAACGGTGAGTCCCTCGAGGGGTAGGCAGAGACGAGCACTACTCTCTAAACTGACAGACCTATTTCGCTTAATCTACATTTACCAGTCCTTTGATACATGCTGGTCGGTTTCGAATACTCCTGACGTTACCATATTTTAATGTAAAAAAATTTTAAATCGCGCCGTACATATTTATAATATTCTCTAGAGGTATCTATAATGATAAAAATAATTTGTTCAACAATGTCAGCGGTTTAGCAAACTAACTAAGGTGTCATGCTGAGCTGTCACTTATAACATGCCTCGATTCGGCACACCACGTTGCCCCGTCACACGATTTACTTAAGTCAAAATTTCAATTACGCACCTAGACGCAAAATCTACAACCTACTTACCTATTTATGATCAGCAAATTACCACCCAATTGTCCTTGATTTAAGGTGCAATTTTAATTTTAATTTTTGCAAATATGTAAGGGATATCATTGCCATTTCAAGTACTCGGGTATTGAATGTCAATGTTGAAAGGATCATGAGCACATTAGCTTTTGTGTGGGAACACAAAACTCACGTCAATGGGGGGCATATTTACGTGTGCATTCGTTATTATGGAAAACCGACCTTATTGTTAGCGTTATAACATACATTAAGTGGAAAATATAAAGTTGTTTATGTTAACAATACATGGAGTGTGTATTTTTTTTGAACTCTTGTTAAATTAGGTTAGGTTTATATTGTACTCTTTAAAGCTTGAAGTGTGAGCTTGTCAAATAGCAATAGGATATTGTCTGTAAGCCGATTAGTGCATTTAGTGTTTTTTTTTTCATTTTGTGAGTTTTGCGACTTGGACATTGACACCAGAGCCAACTGTGACAGGTGTAAGAGGCTTGGTTTGTATCTTGACGACTTCTCGAAATATATAGCAATTTGTATGGAATTGTCCCAAGGTAGGTATTTAGTATATAAGGTATTTATTTATTATACCAGCTAAACCCTGCGTTTCCAATTAAATCACCCGCGTAAAATTGGTAAATTGGATTACCGGTACCTATTTAACAACCTATAATATATAGGAATTTAAATAATAAACACTTTTCAACAATTCCACACAAATTGACATAGTCCCAAATTAAGCAAAGCTGTGTTATGGTAACATGATACACGTAGACAACGGCATGTTTACTTATAAATATAGATTTATACATAAATATATATGACATCCAAGTAAACACTAATATCCGCCCTCAGCGGGAATCGAGCCTCCGACCTCCAGTCAGGAGCTCTAAACCACTAGACCGACGAAATATTTTATTTTAATATAATATCATATTATTTATAATTAAATATTGCATTTGCTAATCCCGCTAATAATCTATATCTGTGCTAATTTCTATCCTATTCATATATATATCTATTAATAGGATAATAAAAAATCCTCACCAACTTTCGCATTAATTGTTTTACCATTAGGTACTAAATAATACTAAAATATATATACGCGGAAAGTGGGTGTACGGGTATTACCTATACACCTCTGCCTACCCCTTCGGGGACCCTTGTGGTAAGGCGTGAGGATATATAAGAAAAGAGTAACCATGGAGTTTCTTGCCGGTTCTTCTCCATGGAAACGACCAACCCGAACCATGACCTTTTTCGTTTTGTAAGTGCCCATCTAGGCCTATGTGAAATAAAATATATTTAGTTCCTTTTTTATCCATGTACCCTATAACCAAGGCTTACATTAAGCAGTTATAGTTGGTTGACCCCCACACTAAGCAACGCCTGTCTCGTGGGGGAAAGTATGTATTCGATTAACGAAAAGTAGGGTACAAATTACAATTTATGATTATTATTCCAGTTTTATGTATAAAATACGTATGTATCGGTTAGTTTGTGTGTGCCATCTAAATCGGATAAGCCGTTTAGCGTGCACAAACGCGCAGACAAACAGATAAACAAACAAACATTCTAACAATCATTATTTTGTGTGCTATATTAAGGTCCCAATAATATTTTTTCTCATATACCTTCCATGTACAGACAGCGATCCTTTACATTTTTTAATATATGTATTGATGATGATATTGTCTCATCCTCACGCCTTCCCACAACGGTCCCCGGAGGGGTAGGCAGAGGTGTATAGGTAGTACCCACACATCCACTTACTGCCAGAGATATATTTAGGTGTGTGTTAGGGCTCCCACACATAAACACGATACGACGTCGCGTCGTAACGTGTCGATGCACGATACGACGTCGTGACGTTAGAAACTCACGATGCAATCCTGCGCAGTTGTTATTCAAAATTCATCTTTAGGTCTTTCCTAAAAGGCTTATTTAATCATTTAGTTATATGCCAAAAAGTAATGCATCACAGTTAAAAATGAATGTAATTATATATCTAACGCCTGTTACTTGAAAATCCGTTTGGCGATCAAATACGTAGGTACCATGTTTCTCAACTTCGTCCTCGTTCCTAAGTAATGATCAACTGTACCTAAAGATGAATTTTGAATAACAACTGCGCAAGATTGCATCGTGAGTTTCTAACGTCACGACGTCGTATCGTGCATCGACACGTTACGGCGCCGCATCGTTGTACGACGCGACGTCGTATCGTGTTTATGTGTGGGAGCCCTTAGATGGCGAGTCCGTCGCCGTTACTCAAGCACGACTATACATACGCCTTTGAATTTCTTCTCAGACGTATGCAGGTTTCCTCTCAATGTTTTCCTTCACCGTAAAGCTCGTGGTGTGACTAATCACTGTACTTGAGTTCAGAAAAACTCATTGGTACAGTCGGGATTCGAACTTGCGATCTTTGTGTCTCTGGCAACTACTCGAACCACTCGTCCACCACGCCTTTTTTATTATATGTATTGTTATATAGATGATGATATTGTCTCAAGTGCAAAAAATACATAGCAAGGAAGGAGCCACAACCGAAGAGATTATTATATAACAGCAACAATGGCCTCTCCAGTCGCAATGGCCCGTGTCAACGTATATTTTATGATATAAAATATGTTTTTCAAACGGCAGATGTTTGCTGAAAGGGCGATACCGCGACGATACCTCATAAAGCTTTGTATTCTAGCCACATGTGAGAGACGACAATAAATGCGCGAACGATTAAATATTGATGTGGTTTTGGGTTCAATTCGCGCATCATATGTCATACTACCTTATGCCCGCGGCTTCGCCCGCGTGGAGTTCGAAGAAGTAGCTTTGGAAATTTTCCTGCTAGAATCTGTTCAGCAGCATCATACATTATAATATTAGAACTTGAAATTTTTCAAGAATAAAAAAAAAGTCTATGCCCTATTCCTAGGTATAAGGTATCACCATTTCAACTTTCAGCCAAATCGGTTCAGCCGTTTGGCCGTGAAAGAACCGCAAACATCCAAACTTACAAACTTTCACATTTATAATATCAGTAAGATGGTAAGATAATAATATCTTGGGACAATTCCACACAAATTGACATAGTCTCAATTTAAGCAATGCTTGTGTTATAGTAACTAGAAAACTATATATTTACTTTTATATTAGATAGATATATATAGAATTACATAGGACATCCAAGACTTAGGTACTAATACTCGTGTCTATCACACAAATATCTGCCCTCAGCGGGAATCCGCGAACTCAAGTTTAGCAGTCAAGATCTCTAACCTCTGTAAAGAAAAATTGGTACAGTCAGGATTCGGACTTGCAATCTTTGTGTTGCAGGCAACTACTCGAACCACTCGGCCAGCACGGCTGTTTAGTATGTGTTTTTAATATTAATATATATTACATGAATGTGGACGAAGCGAAAGAGATATGCAAGTCTCGAGAGAACTGGCGCTCTATACTCTCTGCCTATCCCGTTAGGGACTCGGCGTAGGATTTAGACTTAGGGGTATACATGCTAACGTAAGAACGCAAGAATCCCCTAAGTTCCCGCATCCCTCAATCTCCACCCATAGCGAATTTCCACTTCGTTTCACTCCGACAGTGCACAAATCATTTGTTATCTATTTGTGTGGGTACACCGTAGGTATCTTATAACTTGCGTGCTGTGATTTTGGATGACATTTTTTAAAAGTAAAGTGTTCTTAAGTCTAGAGAGAACTGGCGCTTTACTCTCTCTGCCTACCCCGATTAAAACAAGTTACGGATTTTTCCCTACAAATCCTACATATTAATAATTTGACATTAAAATCGTTTTACCCGTGGTTTTTAAACTGCCGTACAGTATCCCGTTGATGTTAATTAAGATATACCTAGCGACTCGCCCCCACTTCGCACGGCTAAGGTTAAGGTTAGGTTAGGTTACATTTCATGTTATTCTGTCTTAACCGACTGTCAATAACAAATGAAAATCCCTTGAAAATGTTGAATATATCACGAACAGAAAGACAGACACTACGGGCGAATTTGTTTTATGAATATGTCCTGTCCAGTACATATTTATTAACATCTAACTCGTCAATAACTATTATAACTAATATAATAACTCGTGAAGGAAAACATCGAGAGGAAACCTGCATACGTCTGAGAAGAAATTCAAAGGCGTATGTATAGTCGTGCTGGAGTAACGGCGATGGACTCGCCTTCTGTCACGTTGGCACCTAATATATCTCGGCGGAAAGTGGGTGTGTGGGTATTACCTATACACCTCTGCCTACCCCTTCGGGGACCCTTGTGGGAAGGCGTGAGGATATATTATTATTCTTTATTTAAAATACAGCTTATAGATTACATTTTTAAATATATATAAGTATATATATATATATATAAACATATTTAAAAATATAAAATATAGGGGCCCACCGGTATCGGGATCAGGGTCCAAGGTACCGGTGGTTAGGGTCCCAGAGAAAGAAATCTCCTCACAATACGTGCCGTTTCGAGCAGTACTGCTTTCTGCATCAGGCACTTGATCCAACTGTCTAACGAGAGCCTCTTGAGGTGTTGGTCGAGGCTCTTTGCCATTAGGCCATTGGCCGTTATTACTATCGGCACAATGATTGCAGAGTCCACATCCCACATGCTGACAATCTCGTGAGCCAAGTCCAAATATTTTATTTGTTTGTCTTTTTTCGCTTTCACGAGATTCCCATCATGCGGGACAGTAATATCCACAATCATTGTGCGGCGCACTAATCGATCTATCAGCACTATATCCGGCTTATTAGCGGCTATACACCTGTCTGTGATCTATTATATGTCTATATTATTATTATTAGCTCGTCAATACCTGACAAGTGTCCAGTTGTGAACAAATCACACGTATAAATATACAAAGTAAGTGTATAAATATATTGTGATATTGTCAACCTGCCTTCGTAAGGCACGCCAAGTGGCAAAGCGGCCGCGTCTTTGAGCCGCGCCGCTGTCAAAGAGGCCGCGCCACGCCCCAGAAGTTCTTAATAAAGACCTCTCAATGCATTGTCCACTACAGAAAGTAAATTAGATTATGTCAACGGTAACATTGATGTGGCGAATTTTTGTTTGGTTTCACAAGTGCCGGTATTTTGTAATGGTCTTTTGTAAGTGTTAAGATGTCCGCTAGACTGACATTTAATGGTTCTTTCAAGCGGGTCTATATCAAATTCTATCGAGGATACTTTGAGCAATCCAAGGGCTGATTAAAGTTAACAAATGTATGGTAGAGACCTCGTCTCGGCCAACGTAGTGTAGGACGCCCTCCGACCAGGTGGGATGACGATTTGCGAAGGACTGCGAGCGAATGCTAGATGCGGCAGGCTGAAGATAGGGCGCTATGGCGCTCATTAGAGGAGGCCTATGTCCAGCAGTGGACTAGTGTGGGCTGATGATGAACAAATGTATGGTAATACTAATATTGCACCGTGGTTTCACTGTCGTGTAATTTGATAGTGAATAGTTTTTTTTTGTTATACAACAAGAGTGGCAAACAAGCATACGGCCCACCCGATGGAAAACGGTTACCGCAGCCTAGCCGTATTTCTACTTCTAAAAGGTGGAGGTCCTGCCCCAGTCGGGCAGCTCCAAATTAGAACGGGAAATAAAACGTTCAAATATAAATAAATAAGTGGGTGTTGGGTGTATATAAATACAAAATTGATACTTTTTTACGTACGTGTTTGAGCAACGGCGATGGACTCGATACCTGTCACGTTGGCGCATAAAATATATCGATATACCTCTGCCTACCCCTTTGGGGACCTTAGTACGAAGGCGTGAAGATATGTAAGAATCCATAAATACATAGGACTTCAAAAATACTCGTGTTAATCACCCAAATATGGCGGATATTAGCTAGCTCTGATCACTAGACCAGACCCTCATATGTGTTAATCTCGTACAATAAAGTAACCAAGAGAAAAGTACATGGCTACCGGTCTGCAGTGTGACAGTGCAGTGAAGTGTAAAGTGACAAGGAGAGCACATTGTATCATATTTACCTTGCAACTCATGGCCGTGCCAATCTATTATATACGGTTACGCCTTGTGAATACGCCGACTCACTCATCTTGATCATTAGTCTTACCAATTAGGACTGATCTACATACTAACATTAGATAGTGCTTTAACTTTACATAGAGACTAGCTGTGCGCACGACTTCGTCCGCATGGAATTAACAAAATCGTTCAGTTTCTAAAATAAAAGCCTAAGTTACTCTTTTTTACATCAGCTATTTGTCAGTGAAAGTCCAGTCAAAATCAGTCCAGCCGTTTCAGAGATTAGCCGGAACAAACAGACAGACAGGCATAAATTAAAAAAAAAATATTTTGTTGTATGTACTGTATATATATATTCATGTTACACATGCATATTGTAAAAAGCAGTTATTTTAATATTAGAAACAGACACTCCGATTTTATTTATTTGTATAGATATACAGTTCAAATATAAAACATCAGATTATTTTAATGATGGCCATGCATGGCAATGAATTGCTCCTCTTATACAAAGTTTATATATGTAACTTTAATCTTTCCTACCCCTACGTAAAAGGGAACAAATGTTAAAAAAGCAAACCGGGGAGTTTGTTTCGCCGTTTCTTCTCCTGGCAGGTATTTTTACTTGGAAACGGTGGTAACTTTAGTTTATATTAAACGCGACGTTCAATACGTGTTCCCTGTGTCCCTTACGTTGAATAAAATATTTTGATTTTGATTTTTGTTCATACACCAAAATAAAAATAAAACATGTATGTCTGTCTGCCTGTCTGTTTGTTCCGGCTAATCTCTGAAACGGCTGGGCCGATATATTCATATGCATTTAGTAAAAAGCGGTTATTTCAATAGTACAAACAGACACTCCGATTTTATTTATTTGTATAGATGAAATACCGTCCTGTGGCACTAGACATCTATAATTTGTATGCCAATGACATTAAGTGCGGGAAAAGAAGAACAAAGGTAACAAACGGGCAAGCGTCCGTATGCGGTAACCGCTTAGCATCAGGCGGGCCGCGTGCTGTAAAAAAATGACATTGGATTCATATCAACCGCGCTACAGCACAGTATTATTTGGGTATGGTAAAAGTATCAAGATCTCAACATCCAACTAACGCTCCTTAACACTCAATCGCCAGTTGTGAAGTTCACCGCGGAGGCGGGGCGCGGCACGTTTGTAGTTTTGTTTGTTTGTCGGCACCTCGGACTGTGACACCTCTGCACACAATAAGACCGGCAACCAGATGTGTTGCGAATGCTCAACCGAGCATGTATCAAGACTTGTTACCCTTTCAATTGACGCCAGATTTAAGGTTAGCTACCTTTGAGAGTAAAAAATAGGCTTCGTGTCTTAACTTCTCAAAATCTCAAATGAAAACTAGAGGCGTTGATTTGTAATTGTGGCGATATTAAAGACTTTATTGCTACAGCTTTTATGCTAAGTAGTTTAAGTACTCGTTTACAATATCAAGATTTTCAGATTCGAACCGTAGCGGTCTGTACCAAATAATCATTTTTGATGCTAAATACTATGAGATTTATCAAAATGTATCAGTTAGATCGACGATTAAAGACCCTGATTCCGTCCAGCGATGGTGAAGTGGGTTAACTTCGCTTTATTATAACCTACTACAAACAGTGATTGATTGATTGATCACAAAATTGAACCCCAAACAAACCCTTTCATTTATATTGGTGTCAAATCTATAAGGTAAGTAATTGAGATCGAATGGGTAAGTGGTTTCCTTTATTGGGCCTCTCGTAGCTCCTGTTCCCGGAAATTTGCTACTTAACCGTATAATGTCTTCAATCGGGCACTTCTAAAGCCTAAACGCAGACAAAACTAAGGAAGTTTAAGGTGTTCGAAAAGGAAGAACAAGTGACAGTCATCAGAAGTGACATCGCTAAAAGGGAAAATTCTGGAGCAAGTGAATGAATTTATTTATCTAGGAAGCATAGTTACACGAGATGGAAAGTATGAAAAAGATATTGAAAAAAGTATAATTTCCGGTAATAAAGTGAATGGCCATGTTGACGTTGATGGGCAGTAAAAGAGTGAGCCAGATTGGTCGAATAGCTGTACACAATGCGATATTGGTGCCCACTTTGGCAGCTAATCTTCGGTATGTTAGAAGAAGCATAATTGCAATTGAGATGAATGATGATGATTCGAAAAACGTGTGGCGTATAGATTCTAGTTCGATTTCACAATAAACAGATTCTCAAAGCAACTGGCGTGAACGTGGTGGGTGAAAGATTGGTTTACGACACGAAAGTGTATGGAAGAAGAGGTTGACGAAGACCACTGCTTAGGTACCTACCCACATCAAATTGGACACTAAAGGATGGGATCGTCAAGATTACTCGAAACCAAGAAACCATAAAAATATAAGTTATGACTAAAAAAATATAACAGACTAAGTAGCGGCCCGTCCCGGCTTCGCACGGGTGGACATTTATTTTTATATACCTATATATTTTTTCCTTGCATTTAAAATAGCGTATATTTAATCAGCCATAATATAGCATTCAAATAGTGAAAGTCATTAGTCACACCACGAGCTGAACGGTGAAGGAAAACATTGAGAGGAAACCTGCATACGTCTGAGAAGAAATTCAAAGGCGTATGTATAGTTTTTTTTTTTTTTTTTTTTATACAACAAGAGTGGCAAACAAGCATACGGCCCACCTGATGGGAAACGGTTACCGTAGCCTATTTACGCTCACGATACCAAAGTATCACTTGCGCGTTGCCACTCTGTGTTCGGAGAGTTATAGTGTGTTGGCAGCATAAGGTTTAATCCCTCTGTTTCCAACACAATGTAACAATCCTCCCCCCTCCCCAAGGAGCTCATTACTGGAAACCTTATTCACCACGTAGAAACACAACACAATAAATTGTGTTATTTGGCTACGGACTTCTATAAGGTGGAGGTCCTGCCCCAGTCGGGCAGCTCCAAATTCGAACGGGAAACCCGTTATGCCCTACCTCTCTTATAGTCTCTTATAGTCGTGCTGGAGTAACGGCGATGGACTTGCCATCTGTCACGTTGGCACCTATTATACCTCTGGCGGAAAGTGGGTGTGTGGGTATTACCTATACACCTCTGCCTACCCCCTCGGGGACCCTTGTGGGAAGGCGTGAGGATATACAAATAGTGAAAGAATTTTTAAAATCGGTCTCGTACTTTTTGGGCCAATTCCTTACAAACATACTTATATACAAGTCTTTCCTCTTTATAATATTAGTATAGACTAGTATCGATAACTTTTCCAAAGATGATCCAAAATTTTGCTAGCTTCCCCATATGGAGTAATAATAACTATGAAGTGGGTAACCCTACCGTGTCTCCCCCTGGCCACACCCCGATTGACCCTCGTGTAGAAACCATTAGGGGGCAGGCTTGGCGTGTTGCGGTTGTCAGGCATCAAGGGATCAGCGATGCGTTTGCGAGATAAGTTTTTCTAGGGAACCTTTTTTGTAAAGGGGGCTTTTCGAGAGAGTTCTTCGCATACTGAGAGCCAGTTAAAAATGGAAACCTACAACAAAAGAAGACTAGTTTATCCATCTACTACACTACATAGAGTCTAATTATCTTCTTATAAATTACTTACTCATAAGGGAGAGCCGAGGTAGCCGAGTCGTTAGAGTAGTTGCCTGCAATACAATGATCGCAGGTTCAAATCCCGACCGTACCAATGAGTTTTTCTAAACTTAAGTACAGTGATAGGTCACACCACGAGCCGTAATGGTGAAGGAAAACATTAAGAGGAAACCTGAGAAGCAATTTAAAGGTGTATGAGTCGGGCAATGAACTCGCCATCTGTCCTACGAACTTTAAACTTATAAATGAGAAAGTTTGTGACTATAGAACTTCTAATCAAATATAAAATTTAGCACAGAGATTTATTAACTCGTTAACATAGAATATATAATCGTTGACATGATGAATGTGTTAAAAGTTAGCATGGTTATTAAAGAAATATATATCTCCACGCCATGCCACAAGGGTCCCCGAAGGGGTAGGCAGAGGTGTATAGGTAATACCCACACACACTTTCCGCCAGAGATATTTTAGGTGACAACGAAACAGATTGCATTATTCTCAGACGTATGCAGGTTTCCACGCGATGTTTTCCTCCACCGTAAAGCTCGCGGTGTGACTAATCACTGTACTTAAGTTCAGGAAAACTAATTGATACAGTCGGTTAAGCTCCATTGACACAGTCGGGATTCGAAATTGCTATCTTGTCGCAAGCAACTACTAGAACAACGGCTTCCTTTTTGTTCTTGCGCAAAATTCAATTATCGAATCGTCTCGTTTATCGTCTTACGATTATTATATGCGCACGCGCAAGCAGTGGCGTCGCCTCGTCTAGTGGTGCCCACATGAATGGCGCACACTACAATAGCACTTCAGGGCACAATTTATGGCACTTTTTGTTTAAACTCTTACTATATTTGGCTATGCTTGTGGTCGGTCGGACCACACAGTCGGTCGCGAAATACTTTATACAGAATGTTCTATCTTACAAACTTACTTCTACAAAAGTATTGTTTATTTACAATAACAAAACTTAACAATATTGACAAAGAACAGTTGGAACTACATATCTATAAATAAATAAATGTTTCAAATCCGTGTCACTTGAAAGGAAAGCTTGAAAGGAAAGAAAAGAAAAGGAAATGAAGGGTGCAAGAAGGCTGGCAGCAGCAGCAGCCAGCACACACTCTGTATCGCAGAGCTTTGCGTAAGGTCTCTCACGCCTTCCCGGGTCCGCGAAGGAGTAGGCAGAGGTGTATACGTGGTACCCACACACGAAAGATCTTATCCTTCTTATCATCAGAGGCCTCGATCAAACCAAGTGAGAGCGTTTTTTGGATAAATTTATCGACTTAGTTTGAAAACAAACATTAGTGGTACTATGGGCTATAAATAGTTTTTATATCCTCAAACCTTCCCACAGGGGTCCCCAAAGGGGTAGGCAGAGGTGTATAGGTACTACCCACACACCCACTTTCCGCCAGAGATATATATTAGGTGCCGACGTGACAGATGGCGAATCCGTCGCCGTTACTCAAGCACGACTATACATAGGCCTTTGAATTGCTTCTCAGACGTATGCAGGTTTCCTCTCGATGTTTTCCTTCACCGTAGAGCTCGTGGTGTGACTAATCACTGTACTTAAGTTCATAAAAACTCATTGGCACAGACGGGATTCGAACTTGCGATCTTTTTGTCGCAGGAAACTGCTCGAACCACTCGGCCACCACGGCTAATATATAAATAGTTTACAAATTAATAGAATATGATCCTTCTTAGTGCTGGATGCATAAACCATAACAAACGGGGAAAGAATTAACAGCCTGTATAAAGCGAGCCTCATACAACACCATTCACAAACTTGCACCATTTCTCGACAAGCGTAGTAATTGACCGCAACAATAAAATACCAAAATATCTTATAAAGTTGTCACGCTCTTCAAAGAGATTCTACTAAATGATACTAAAATACTCACGGCGTATTATGTACCAAGATTTATATGAATTTCATAAAGAAATTAAGGATCAACTTATATTTTTCGTCAATGTGAATGAATTGTTCGATGAATGGACGAGATAGGCAGTATTTGAGGCTAAGGAATTCAAATACTATCCAGTATTTTTTGTATAAAGAAAAAAAATCGGCTTAGCCCAGTGGTCTATGGCCACTTGTAAATTCGAGATTGCATTTTTAGCTCTGTGGTTTTGACCGATGAGTTCTCCAACATAAATACACAAAATCAGAATCAAAATATTATTTCACATAGGCCTAGGCCATAGGAGGCCGTAGGCACTTATAAAACGTCGAAAAAGGTGCACGCAAAGGTGAAGAGGAAAAGAGGATTTTTTTTTTCATTTATTTTATACCACTTGGGTGGCAAACAAGCATGCGGTCCGCCTGATGGTAAGCGGCTACCGCCGCCTATGGACGCTTGCAACACCAGGGGCCTGCAGGACCCTGCAGGAATCTTTTCACACCCTTCTTGAAGAACTCCATGCTGTACTCTCCAGGGAAAACCTCAACGGGGAGCTCATTCCACAGCCTGAGCGTTCGCGGAAGGAAAATCCTTTGGAACCGTGCAGTGCGAGACCTTTGTGGTTCCAAGTTATAGGGATGAATTCCCCGTCGATGGCGAGAGGTGCGGTGGTATCGCGTTATCGCACCCTTTCCAAGAAAAAGAAACCTGCCAGGAGAAGAAACGGCGAAACAAACTCCCTGGTTTTCTCTATTTTATTGTGCTGCCAGCACAATATAACAATCTTCGCCCTGCCCAAAGAGCTCATTACTGGAAACCTTATTCCCCGCGTAGGAACACAACACAATAAATTGTGTTATTTGGCTACGGACTTCTAGAAGATGGAGGTCCTGCCCCAGTCGGGCAGCTCCGAATTCGATAGGAAAAACCCGTTGTCTTCTTAAAAATAAAAAAAGTACAACGTAGTTCTAAAATTGAAGAAAATAAAGGCGCGTTCAGAACGATAGTTTCAAATAAGTGGTATCGTAGTTTTTTCTAGTGCCTTACCATTATTTGTGAACGCATACCTAACGGCACATCGATCAACCGCGCCCGCGACCTTAAGGCGCGACGCAACGAAACTTCTAAATAACACCAAATTTTCTAAGAAATCCTGACAGACATTTGATGAATCGGTAGCCGTTGACCTATTTATATTATACAACTAGCTGTTCCCGCGACTTCGTACGCGTGGAATTAAACAAAAAAATATTGTTTAGTTTCTATAATAAAAGTAGCCTAAGTTACTCCTTTTTATATCAGCTATCTGCCAGTAAAAGTCCCGTCAACATCGGTCCAGCCGTTTCAGAGATTAGCCGGAACAAATAGACAGACAGACAGAAAGAAGGACAAAAATTAAAAATATATATATTTTGGTATATGTACCGTGTATACATCCATATGCAGTTAGTAAAAAGCAAAGTTATTTTAATATTACAAACAGACACTCCAATTTTATTTCTATGTATACACTAGTTGCGCCCCACGGTTTCACCCTGATTCCTGCAGGGTCGGCAACGCGTGAGTGATACCCCTGGTGTTGCAAGCGTCCATAGGCGGCGGTAACCGCTTACCATCAGGCGGACCGCATGCTTGTTTGCCACCCAAGAGGTATAAAAAAAAACCCGCGTAAAAAATATTTTATTGAACCAGTTATTAAACTGTCAAAATGTCGAAGTAAATCTTTATATATATAATTCTTCTGTGAGTGTGTATGTCACTGAACTTCTCTCAAGCGACTGGACCGATTTTGATGAAATTTTTTGTGTGTGTTCAAGGGGATCTGGGAATGGTTTAGATTCACAATTGGACGCGATAGGTGGCGCCACCATCGTATTTTTTCACCCGAGCGAAGCTGGGCGGGACAACTAGTATTCATATATTATCACACTGTGCCTCACAGGGCAGTGCCTATTTTCTCGCTTCATCCACATATCTTTTCCGACATTTTTAATTACTTTATTTAAATAGAGTATACACCATGGTACGTTTACAACATTGTCCGCTATAACGAAAATCTTCCTAACATAGAAATAAATAAATTTTATTTGGAATTAAAATAAAGATCTATACGTTAATGAACACTATACGTTAGAGAACATCCAAGACTTAGGCTTAGATACTCGCGTTCATCAGACAAATATTTTACTTCACCGGGACTTGTACCCGCGACCTAAAGCTTCGCAGCTTGGACTTCTCACCACTAAATTAAAAGGCAGTTAGCAAGTAAACATATAACCTTGATCTTAAATCGATCGAAAAATATCAAGCAAAAAGTTAGACTCTGCTAAGCTGTTTCCAACATAATGTCGATAACGCGCGTGTGTTAATCTCTGGTATGTTTTGAGTCTATGGTACTTATAAGCTATCTCTTCGACGATTATTAAAAAAACAAGCGCTTAAAGATGTATTTGCATATCAAACATATTTGCTTCTACTCGAAATCAACGAGCATGAATGAAGAGACTGATGAATGTGGACGGAAGAGGGATTTAAGGCTAGAGAGAACTGGCGCTCAATACTCTTTGCCTACCCCGTTAGGGACTCGGCGTGATAATATGTATGTATGTATATTTGCTTGCAGAGTATTCACCGGTTTCTCACGATCGTCAAAATAATATTATTATATAAAAACTTGATCTTAAGCTTTTTGCGTGAAACTAAACAAGTAATACCTACACAAATAACATACGCATCCCGGAAAGCCGCGGCCATCCATCATTCGCGCCAATTTTGACAGATCGCGCCAATTCCAAAATGAATTCGGATAATCGTCCAAAAAGCAAACGCAATCAAGACTATTGTACCAGAATGGATGTAAGTTGATTTGTTTAGATTGATATGACCATCCATTTTGTGGTTGAAGTGACGTATTTTTTGTTAAATTCAAGAAACGTATAACATTCTATATTGTGACCTTGTTTATACGAATACATAGATACAATATTTATTTTTGTGTGTCGAAACTTTAAAATTTTTAGATTTAATTTAAATAAAGTGCCATTTTACTGCGGTCTTCTTAAAGAAGTAAGGTTAGTACTACCGCAACTAAACAACTAGTTTTGCATTTGAATTCCATTATGGTTTATAATAGTATAGTTAATAGTACGTCGGGAAAAAAAGGTTTAATTTATAAAATAAAATAATAAATAAATAATATCCTCACGCCTTCCCACAAGGGTCCCCGAAGGGGTAGGCAGAGGTGTATAGGTAATACCCACACAACCACATTCCGCCAGAGGTATATTAGGTGCTAACGTGACAGATGGCGACTCCATCGCCGTTACTACGACTAAGCACGACTACACATACGCCTTTGAATTTCTTCTCAGACGTATGCAGGTTTCCTCTCGATGTTTTCCTTCACCGTAAAGCTCATGGTGTGACTAATCACTGTACTTTAAGTTCAGAAAAACTCAGTGGTACAGTCGGGATTCGAACTTGCGATTTTTGTGTCGCAGCCAACTGCTCGAACCACTCGGCCACCACGGCTTTTTATAGGCGGCAATTTATAAAATAATGTATATAATGTAACTTGAAATACTGGAACTCTACAAAAATTACAGACTCCTGAGAATATTGCATCCCTCAAGACAATATTCTCAATTTTTTTTTCGTTTTCCCATAATGATTAAACGTAGCCTTATTTAATTTGTTTTAAGAAAATATAGCCTATGTCACTCAAGGTGAATGTAGCTTTCCAATAGTGAAAGAATTTTTGAAATCGGCACAGTAGTTTTTGAGTTTATTCATAACATACACACACAAGAATACAAATATTTCCTCTTCATAATATTAGTATACCTACCTAGATGTAAAATATAAACTTCAATTGAATATAACTCGCGCAAAGAATATAACTTTATTGTATAAGTGTCATACACCGAGTCCCTCTCGGGTTACGCAGAAATAGTAGAGCGCCAGTAAAGTTTCATTAGTATAATAAAATTAATTTTAACGTTTCCCTAACGGTTAGGGCAATAAATTGTTAACTCTCCCATAAACAGTTGCCATTTCACCGCCATATACTCACCACATGTGTATGTAATAGTGTGGGGATGCAACAATTGCAGATAACATTAAAACAAACAGGCTTGCAGCTGCGAGCGACCACTCGAGCGGAGCGCTCAGCCCCCGGGCCCGCCCCCAGACCACGCACAAAAATCAACATAAATAACAATACACACCCCTATCATAGACATTACACCACACCCTAACAAATAAAAACACAACCACCATTTATAGTTAACGGAAACTCCCCTCTAGATATCCGAACACAAAGAACAAAATCGCGCGAAAAGCCAAGTCATAAATACAAAAAAAAAATTGGGTCGCTTAAAGTGTGCAACAATTGAAAAATATTTCGTCTCTTTCGTCCATTGAATGGCATTAGTAATCCCTCTACTTTCAGCCGCTTTTATTAAATTTATTGTTAAACGAATGTATATAAAAGTTGTCGAAATCGGATAGGGTCCCAGTTGACTTTAGACGCGTGTGCTGCACCCTTCGTGATCTCTGCCATAAGATGTTTTCCATAGAGCAGAGCTACTCGAGGATATTTCGTCCTTGGGATGTGTGTGACAAAAAAATTGAATTCGTTGCAAACTGTGACAACACTGACGTTACAATTGACACTAAGCGAAGAAAATTTGAAGAGAAACGGGAGAATCGTCTTAGAAAAATCCGCGGTAGTTTTAAGAAAACTGACGCCAGCCTACAGCAAGATTCAACAGTCTCCACAACCACTGAAGACTCTGAAGATGAACAGAAACCTGACAGTGTCGAATCCAGTTCACCAGTTAAGAGTTTGAGTTTGTGCTGCGACCGCCTGCTTCAGGAGCCGGAGCAGGAGACTAAAGAGAAGAAAACCTTGAAATCTAAGCCAAAAAGACGTGATTCCTTATCCATATCTCCGCACGCTGCACCTCATAGTGTGCCTCAACCTTTATACACATACATGCCAGATTACTTACAAACAGGCGACATAGCTCACGCCTTAGGAGTTCCACCAACAGACCCTTTACTTCTAGAATCGTTGGCGCAAGGCTACGCTATGGAATTGGAATATGCAAGAATACTGCATCAGGAGAATGAGACAAAGCTTATGAACGCGAGAAAACATAGACCGAAGAAGTACAAGTGCCCTCACTGCCAAGTAGGGTTTTCCAACAATGGACAGTTGAAAGGCCATATTAGAATACATACAGGAGAAAGGCCTTTTAAGTGTGACGAGAAAAATTGTGGTAAAAGCTTTACTAGGAACGAGGAGTTGACAAGGCATAAGCGAATACATTCTGGCGTTAGGCCGTTTCCTTGTCCAACTTGTGGGAAGAAGTTCGGCCGACGAGATCACCTTAAAAAACACACTAAGACACATTATCTTCAAGCCGAACGGATGATGCCAGTCTTCGTACCCCTGTCTGCAATGCCGCATGTGGCCAACTTTCCCTATCTCTATGGATACTGACCAAAGTCTATATATTAGAGCTGATTGCCAAATGATTTAAGGTCTTAATTAAAAATAATGCCTTAGAATTGAGTCCAAAATGCATTGATTCATTGTTCCTACGTTATAATTAAAAATATAGATATGGATTGTTTGTTGAAAAGGTTGTAAATATTGTATCTTTAAGCCCACTAGGGTCCCCTGGACCCTACTTACTGGATAAGAATATATTTATATATACCCACATATATATATAGTAGATGGGAACGTGGCGATAAGAATTGTATAAGTATGTGAGTATTTTTACGGAGATTGAACTGAATAAAATATATATTTTCAAATACCAAACCTGAGTAGATTTTTTTTACCTTAGTTTCTTTATTAAAAAAATAATATTTAAACTTATTGAGATATTCTAATTGAAATACACATTATATTTCTGCAATAAAATTATAATTCTGCTCCGAACTATTTTATCAATATCGATTGTTTTACTATAAGCTATTTATTACACACATTTAAATTACACACATACATATCATCACGCCGAGTCCCTAACGGGGTAGGCAGGGAAAATAGAGCGCCAGCCAGCCAAGTATTTGGATAAAATCCTATTTTGGAACCGTTCGCGAGGAATCTGGTTTCAGAGTAAGTATCTGTACCTTCTTGTACAACAATAATGAAGAATATAAAAAAACACATTATTAAAACTAAATATAGATTAAAAATTAAACCAAAATCGGTATCCCGGCAATCTGCCAAGGATGCTGGCAGCATTGCCTCGCTGGATAGCAATTCTGATTCTCTAAGCGAGATGGTGAGCTACTGTAATATTGTATATTTAGTACATCTAATACATCTATCAAGATAAGCATGTGTATCGCTGTCTGGTTCCCATAGTAGAAGCTAGGCTCTGCTTAGTTTTTTAATCGTCCCGGCCTTTTTAACCGTCCCAAAAGGGTCCGTGGAACCTCTTCTCGCCAGGGATATACTTGCCTCACAAATGGCAAATCCGTTGTCGGCTCTTAGGCACGACTTTACAAACGTTTTCACATATCTATCATTTATTGCATATTTGTAATAAAAGGACGGACCAATCACTACATGGTATAAAACAAAGTCGCTGTCGCTGTCTGTCCGTCCTATGTATGCTTAAATCTTTAAAACTATGCGACGGATTTTGAAGCAGTTTTTTAAAATAGATAGAGAGATTCAAGAGGGAGGTTTATATGTATAATACATGTATAATATGGTATAGAATCACTGATAAATTTTGAGGTTTCTAATGTGATGTCGTAAATAAACAAATTTCACACAAAAAAGCTGTAAACCTTGTTTATAAGAACATTCTGGAGTAGGTAGGTATATTTAGTATCAGCATTGCACCCGTGCAAAGCCGGGGCGGGTCGCTAGTATATGATAAACCGTAAAAATACTAAAATAGGCATACCCTGACAAGAGAAGCAGAAGAGAACCCCGTTCTAATTACCTAGATCATCGATCGGAAACTTAAGTATGGGAACGTTGGGAGTACCTACTTGACACAAAACATATATGAAGTGGCAAAAGTATAACATTGCAAATATTGTGAAGAGGGGGTTGCTGTACTAAATAAGGGACTGGCCGTTTTTAGTGCCATAAACAATTTTGAGCAGTAGGGCATAACGGGTTTCCCGTCCGCCTTATAGAAGTCCGTAGCCAAATAACACATTTTTTTTAGTTTTGTTCCTACGCGATGAATAAGTTTAGAAGTTTACACCGTGAGTTTTGGGGAGGGAGGAGGATTGTTATAATATGGGTATCGTGAGCGTATATAGGCTACAGAAACCGCTTCTCATCAGGTGGGGCGTATGCTTGTTTGCCACTCATCTGATATGAACGAAGCTAAACAAATGAAAAGGGCGCAGCGCAGTTTCGTGTGCATTTTGATTATCCGGTCCCTTGGTAAGTATATAAATATATCCTCACGCCTTCCCACAAGGGTCCCCGAAGGGGTAGGCAGAGGTGTATAGGTAATACCCACACACCCACTTTCCGCCAGAGGTATACTAGGTGCCAACGTGACAGATGGCGAGTCCATCACCGTTACTCAAGCACGACTATACATACGCCTTTGAATTTCTTCTCAGACGTATGCAGGTTTCCTATCGATGTTTTCCTTCACCGTAAAGCTCGTGGTGTGACTAATCACTGTACTTACATACATACATACATATCATCACGCCAAGTCCCTAGCGGGGTAGGCAGAGAGTATAGAGCGCCAGTTCTCTCTAGACTTACATACCTCTTTCGCTTCGTCCACATTCATAAGTCTTTTCATACATGCTCGTCGGTTTCGAGTACTCTTCCTTCTGCTTCCTCTGCCTCTTCTTGCACACACTTTTGCTGTGTATATTTGTTTCGTCAATCTTTCTTCACTCATCCTTTCTATGTGTCCAAACCCACGTAACATGCCTTTCTTCATCTTTACAATCACGCCCTCATTCACGCCAGTTGATTTGCGAATCTCTTCATTGCGGATTCGATCTAAAATCGTTACTCCGCACATTTTTCGAAGCGATCGCATCTCAACTGCATTCAAGCTATTTTCATACTTCCTCTGTCATACCCAGGATTCGCTGCCATACAATAAGGTAGGTACCAATATCGCGTTGTGGACAGCAACTCGAGCATTCTTGCTCAGACTTTTACTGCCCATCTCTCTCACTGTACTTAAGTTCAGAAAAACTCATTGTAAGTATGTATAAGTATCTTGGTAAGTAGCATTATATATATTGTAAGTATATTAGTGCTCCTCAATAAACACACATATATCATCACGCCGAGACCCTAACGGCAGAGAGTATAGAGCGCCAATTCTATCTTGACTACTCAATAAACGAGCTATGAAATGCTAATGTCTTTCTTCCAATCGGGTTAGTTATTGATATTAGCGTGTACATCTTGACGTCTCCTTATTATATCTGTAGGTATCTATGGGTTTTCTCACTAAAGACTTGTGTTGAAATCGATATATCATTCGTTTTTATCAAAATCCATTCACAAAGTGCATCGGATACTTACGCAAGCAAAATATCTGAATAAAAGTGGAGTACGGACTTCCGTTTGTCCGACAATGCATAAAGGAAGGACAAACAATTTGTTACGATAAATATTTTGACGTTTGTCTATTGTCCTTTAGAAAAAAAAGCGCACACTTGGCTTCAGAAAGGAATTGCAAGAAATGTTTCGATTCGGCTTTCGTAATAACTAAACTAAACTTATATTCATACGAAATAGATAATATGTCAAAAATAGCCTGTATATTTTATTAGAGCCAAGTGGTCAAAATCAAAAACCTTTTATCCGACGACACAGAAAACACGCATTGAACATCACATACTAAATACATCATTCAAGGCGTAAGAATAGTTGCTTCAGAAACGGCGACAGACTCGCCATGTCACGTTTGCACCTAAATATATCTCCGGCAAAAGATGGGTGTTCCGACCTACAAAATCTGTCTACCTTTTTGAACTCCTTGTGGGAAGACAAGAAGGTATTATGATTATTATTCTATATTAATAGTAATATACTAAATACTAATAAATTGCAACATTAACAGCTCTTTAATGGTACAAAAAATACAACAGCTAAATTAGCACATTTCCCACGTCTTGCCCTACTTAAATGCATTTACACCCGGTACTTCGGACATCCGACTCGGTATGTGGTAAAAAAAAAGCTACCGTGCCATTTGTCCAGAGACAATAATTATAACTGGCTGAATATATTACATTCATTGCCGCTGTCATTGCACCCAGCGTGAAGTATTTGTATCATGACATCATTTCCATAAATTTTAAAATGGATAGTTAGGCGCTAAACTTATGTCCAGAATTATGAACAGAATTCTTTTGAAAGAAAAAAATATATCTTATTTATCCAGTCTATTTGTATAATGCAGCACCATAAGAATTAATGATAAATTTTAATGTTATATTTAATAATATAAATAATAAGAACACTTGAAACAACAGACACGAAATTTGCCTCCGTTTTTTTATCTTGTCTTTTCTTTTATCTTATCTTCCCCACAAGATCGGAGGACCCTAAGGATGGGGTTGGCAGAAGTATAACAACACCGTCGTTGTGCCAAAGATATATAGGTGTCAACAAGACAGATGACGAGCACATCAAGTTTCTCAAGCACGACTATACGGCTTACAATTACTTCTCAAACGTTTGCAAGTTCCTTCACGATGTTTTGGTGTGAGAAATCACTAAACTAAAATTTTGAAATACACATATAATCGTGATTGAGTAACGGCGATGACTGGCTTGATTTAACTGGTTGATCATTATTATAGTCTCTCACAGAGTAGACAGAGAGGTTAGAGCATCAACTCTCTCCAGCCTTACAGATCTAATGTCATAAAATGTTCAAAAGTTTTTGAATAACCCTCCTCACGCCTTCCCACAAGGGTCCCCGAAGGGGTAGGCAGAGGTGTATAGGTAATACCCACACACCCACTTTCCGCCAGAGGTATATTAGGTGCCAACGTGACAGATGGCGAGTCCATCGCCGTTACTCCAGCACGACTATACATACGCCTTTGAATTTCTTCTCAGACGTATGCAGGTTTCCTCTCGATGTTTTCCTTCACCGTAAAGCTCATGGTGTGACTAATCACTGTACTTAAGTTCAGAACTCATTGGTACAGTCGGGATTCGAACTTGCGACCTTTGCGTCGCCGGCAACTGCTCGAACCACTCGGCCACCACGGCTCTGAATAAAAACGTGCGAATACAAACTTTTTCTCACGACTAAAACATATCCCAAAAAATTGGTCAACAAAATCCGCCAAACAACTACTAACCCTGGGATTTTTAGTTGTTTGGCGAGAACTTTTAATATTATAAGCAAACAAAAATTTTACATTTATTGCTGATACCCGCCTACAATTCTAACAAATTCGTTGAATACAAAATTTATTGGCCGTGTCTAAGCTTAAAATACCTTGTCCCGTTGACATAAAAAAGAAATAGATTCTTGCAGGTGGCAGCGCTGTCCCGCGGATTGAAAAAGGAACGCACAAAATTAATGACGGGCTAGTGTAAACATTTGTTGTCTGTGGACTATTTAATATGTCAATGAAGATTTTTACATTAATCGAAGGGTGTGGGACGCTCATTCATAAATAAAATCCATTGAATATCACAGATTGTATCATTTTATCTGGCAAAATCTACAATATTAGCTCTTACGACAGGAAAGAGGTGTACATATATTATTATACTGCATTCTATGTTACAACAAATATAAGTCAAGATACGAACCTTTGTTCAGTTATGAAAGACACTCGTTTGAATCTGCAATCTTGACATTACACGCCACCAGTCAAACGACCTTGCTACCATTTCTGAAATAAACAAAGTGTAGCTGATGTAGAATTTCTCTGATGTAGAAGTTGTGCCCAATGAGATGATAGATCTATAGACCATAGTTTGAGATCATAGAGAAAAAAAATACGACATTCCCGTGATTAGAAAATGGGCATGAGCAATAGGCACTCCACGTCGTTGGGGCTTTCTTTTATGAAAATTGCAGAGAAACTTCTATACAATCACGTTAGATTGTATAGAATATAGGAAATACCTTTAGGTACATATCCCATCGAGAGAGACGAAGTGTAATTATTATTACCAAGCCGTGTCACGTGGTTTTACCCGCGAGAAATTTGATTAGAACCTAACCTCAGTGTTAATGCAGCTAACAATCCATCTCTGTACAAAATTTCATCCCATTACGCTCAGCCATTCTGGCGTAATTGAGTAACAAAAATTGTTAAAAACTCGCATTTATATTACTATTAGAGATAAATTTACCACCAGGCCATTCTCTATTGCATATGTCACGCATGTTCATCTAAATAAACCTACCAAAGATTGTAAAAATAATACTATTGAGCTACCCAAGTCCCCATTAACGGTAATAAATTTGTGACAAGTCACAATTGCATTGTCCATCCGATGGGAACTCTAGTCAGGTGTCACGCCTCCGCAAGGAGCGCTATAGCTACCTGGATATGCAATACTGACTGTGTTGTGCTGCCACCATAAACTGTCGAATAGGATACGGATTTTATTTCACTATTTCGAAAAAAAAAATGTTTAAACTAATTTGTGAATTAATGTAATCTTCCATCTCCCTAATTGTACCAACGAGGACTAACAAGATTTGGACATGTCTAGCATTTGCTTAAACCTTTTTTTTTTCTTTTAGCATATATTACAGCGCAAGTAATTAATGTATTTATAATATGAACCATGTGCATATGCATAACCTCATTTAGTTAATTACTTTGGGACAATTTCGCACAAATGGACCTAGTCCCATACTAAGCAAAGTATGTACCATGGATGGCAACTCCACAATGATTTTAATATTAATGTAGATAGTAATACACGTCTAATCCAGGACTAAAGTATAAAAATTCGTGTTAGTATTTTTTTTCAGCCAGGAACTGAACACCAGGGCCCAATACAATATATATTTGTAATTATTTCAGAATTATATGAAAAACTTCGCCTCACAAGAACGCAACGCACACGCAAAATCATAAGGCGTGTGCCTCATAATTTCAAATTACACGACATTTTATCCGAAAATACTTACATCTACATGGTCACCCTGGTCGTGCAAATGGATGCGTATAGCTTGCGTTAACAATACAAATAGGATTATTTACCGCGGTCATTACGGCACAATACTCATTCATGACTCCAATCTCGCAAAAAGTTACAATTTTATTCTCACGCCAGAACTTCAGTACATTTTTGCGCAAATTCGTTCCGGCAGGTTGTCGTTCTGTACTCTTTGACATTTGACAGCTCATGAATGAGCGCCTTTTTTAAACGCTTGATCGATTTGGTCAGATTTTTGTGTTTGTTTATTCGGTTAAATTTGACTTTTTGTGTCAATTGCGTGGGAGATCCTAAGGTGGTGTGTGGAGCTCCCACGCAATCAATGTACATTATTCATAGAAATATTGTTTAAAGTAAAAAAAAATACGTGAAACAATTTTAGAAGATATTCTTTTTATTTATCTGATACCATAGCGAATTCACAAACTATTTTCCTGAAGATAGAAAAAAATACAATTCATAAAACAATCCTAGCATATAGCATGAAATTTTTATGTTGTTATATTTTTTTCATGCCATGGATAAGAGTTCTACAGTCGCTTACATTCTAAAATTTAATTCCTATTTAATTCGTCACGTATTATAAAGCTTTTCGGAGTTTCTGGTTTCAAAATCAATCGGTGGCAAAATTTAATTGGTACCTACGCCAGGCATATTGCATGCAGAAAATAGATCATAAATAACATTCACTACGATGCGACTTCCTGATCGGAAGCGCGGGATAGCTCAACAAATTTCAAAATGGCGGCCACCCATGGTGCGTGATTTGTCATTGCGGTAATGATCTACGCATTGTCAACGCTGAATCATATGCGGTTGCATTTACTGTAATAACGATTTAATATCTTCATTCTGTTTGCGCAAACTTTTGTAGCTATTGTGTTGAATTTTATACTGATAACTTCTTGTGATCTATTCGGTAAAAAATATTGTTAAATGAGGATGTAGCGATAGAGGTATTATAGGTCTAGAGAGGACTATTAGTGTAAGCCTTGAGTGAGTAGCTCTCTACCTACGCCCTACAGCAATGTTTGTAAGGATAAGTTTATATAGCCAAAAAAAATCTTTATACTTAAATTTACACTTCTGGGAAACTTAAAATTTTACCGTTGAGGTAGTAAACGACCGATGGGGCTCTTCAACAGATGTGAAAATTTTGCAGTAGTAGGTCTTTACTTTACTTACCATCAGACGAGCTGATTGTATGCCCCTAGGGATGAACACAAACATTTATTCATATTGTTTCGCCGTTTCTTCTCCTGGCAGGTATTTTTCTTGGAAACGGTGGTAACTTTAGTTTTTGTTAAGTATATGACGTTCAATAAGTGTTCCCTGTGTCCCTTACGTTGAATAAAATATTTTGTTGAAACAACAAAATATATACATATATATGGGCACCTAATATATCTGTGGTGGAAAGTGGGTGTGTGGGTTATTACCTAAACCCCCCTGCCTACCCCTTCGGAGTCCCTTATGCGAAGGAGAGGATATATTATTATATGTATGTATATATTTTTGTTCTTTTTGAGGAAGTATACAACAATTAAATTCAGGTTGTTGAGAGTCTGATTAGTCCCCGGTAAGCAACGTACCATTAATAAGATCACAAAATGCAAACCGCCATTGCGCCGCGCATTAGCCGTTTCAATCAACACGCAACTAAAGATATCATAAATCAGCAAACAATCAGACAGACACAATGGCATTCAAACTGTCGAGGACCCCTCGATATAAATAACAGTGCGGTCGAGGGTAGCCCACACAACCTTACATTTAATTTAAATATATCTGGGGCCTGGTCGTGAATGCTATTGACATTATTCAGTCCTAGATTGTACTTTTTAATAAGCCGTTATAGGCAAAATCTCTTTTATACACTGTACGTGAGACAAAACTGTTGTAGCTGTCTTTGCTTAGAAACTAAACCTTGGCTGGAGGCCTCTGGTCTTGCCATTATTAATTTAAGTAAAAGTGCCCGGAACTTACGCTAGAACTTCTCATCAACTCCGCCAAACCGTTACCAGCATATAGAATTTTAATTACATTTAAGCCTACCTACTCTTATTATTGGTGCAAGTCGTGTTTACCTATAATTGTATGGTACTTTTAGTTTTAAGTTTTAAAATGTAATTTAGTATTTAAGTATTACTGTAAGCATACGTTAGTGGACCTAAATAAATTCATAAATACAAGAAACAACTCAAGAAGATAAATACCTGTAATTAGATCCGTAGTAAGTATAAAAACCGTAATTAAAACATATAGAACAAACAAGAATCATCCGTGAATTGCCAGTTAAAAAACAAAACGATGTTCTATTTTCAAAAACCAAACTAAAATTCGTTACGCACTGACGCATATGTCAACTTCATGCGGTAGTCATCAAAAACAGACTGGACATCCGTAAGTTTGTTTAAGCCTTTTTCGATGAAAACATCCTTTGAATCTTCAAGATAGTATTTGGATAAAGCTTTGAATAGCTCAATGGCTTTAGTTTTCCCTTCGTAGCGGCTCAAGCAGAACGGCTGAACGACCTTGATTAAGTCAAACACAGTTGCCATCACTTCATGGTTGGAATTGTAGGTCCAAGTCGCTTCGAAGATGTTGAGCAAACCACTGCAAACAGTATTCGTCGACATCCTTTCAATAAGACCAATCCGTTTATACAAGGCAAAGTTTTCTCTGTCTGTTTTACTCTTAGGCGCTTCATCACTATGTGCATTCAAATGCTCATTCAAAATCTTATTGAACAGATTAAGGAGTGTATGAATAACGGACACGTCTAACTTTGAAATTTGATGGTAGAAAGGTTCGAGTCCTTTTAGTTTCATAACTCGAGCTTGAATCCTTGGGTTGCCTGGCAGCCATAAATATAGAACATCTAGCGCATGTGCTTTTATGGCAAGATTATTGTCGTTTTCAAAGATATCTAGCAGGCTATCCACTAAAGTCGTTGGAACAACTGCCTTGGTAGTCGTCGGAGCAATTTCGAAGAGTTTTTTGAGCAATCTTAATAGTTTCGTCCGCAATTCGTCGTACGATAGTTTAATATTTGGCATAATGATCCTGTCAATGCCTTTGGCCTTCAAGAACACATATGCATGGTTTGGATTCTTTAGCCCTTGCAATAAGTCTTCCAGGTTGAGAATCATCTCTTCATAAAGCGTCGTGCTCTGTTCGGATGGAACGCCCTGTTTGAACTCCATGGTGGCGTGTTCGACCATCTGTTCAAATTGGTCCAGGCTTTTCTCCATCTCTTCTGCATCCAAAGCTATTGGGGGTACTAGGGAAAGTTTTAAGGATTAATAAGCGTTCCGCTAGACTACGCGCCTGCCTAGAATCGATCTGACACTCAAGGATGGGAACGTCAAAAGTACTCGGAACTGGCGAACATGTATACAAAGACTGATTAATGTAGATGGATTGAAAGAGGTCTGTGAATCTAGATAGAACTAGCGCTATTCTCTCTGCCTACCCCGTGAGGAACTCGGCATGATTAATGCTTAATATGAGTTTTTCCACCAAGTGTAAATAAGGAAAGTATTAAAGAAATTTTCATCTTCAAAAATACATCATATATTTTTGAATATATGAAGTATATATTATGATTACAGAAACCTTAATTAAACGCAACGTCTATTTTATGATTTGGCTTTATGGTTGCCTACCAGTTTCATCTTCATCGTTAAATTCTGCTGTAACAGTAATCACCAATAAAAAACTGCACGAGAATACCAAAACCCATCGCATTTTGAAACGTGTTTTTCTCACTTTTCCAAAATGTATATAAAGTAAAACTGACGTAGGGATCTTTGACAGATAGAAGAATAAACTTAAACATTGAAAATAGACGTTGGTCACCATAAATTACAGAGGAAAATAAGGTACTTTTTATAAAAAGTTTAAGTGTCTCATCAAGTTTAATCATCTGTATGGAGAAAAGTAGTGTCGTCTCTCTGTAACTTGCAGACATACATACATGTTTTGCGTTATTAGTCTCGTCATACACGCTCGCTGGGTGATGCTATTTTTTCCATTACATACTTTATAAAACTGTCACTATTAAAATAACACAGAATGAGCGGAAAACCTGTGTTTTCTAGGACCTCATTTTGTGTTTACGAATGGATGAAAATCTATCGCTACACAAAACTTTTTGTGCCTTTTAGTGTCATGTTCTGACATTAATAGCAGAGACCGAAATAAAATCGGGCAATATCATTATTTCAAAGTAATAATAACTATATCTTGCAATTTTACGATCACGCTTTCCCGAAGGAGTAGGCATAGGTGAACTTACACCTCCTTTTCGTCAAAATATAATCCTATATTTAAGATAAGCTTCCTTAATGTCAAATATAAATTTGGACAAGTTATTGATACTGACACCGTGCGGAGACGGTACCTGCTGTTGTTTACCCCCAAGGAGCACCATCGTATTAATATCCATGCTCAGTTTGGTAAGATACCTTCATACATTCCATACAACCCATCACACATGCAGGGAATTACCAGTCCAGCCCAGCTCCCTTGCTCGCGATCCAGCAACGCCCTAAGCCGAGGTTCGTACCCCACAGGGGGTGCCCTTAGCTGTGTTGCTTAGAACTAAAGTGCCTGTGCTGGAGGCCTTGGTCTCGCCATTGACCGGTTAAGTAGCAAAAGTTCCCGGAACTCACGCTACGAGAGACAATACAAAAAAAGAAAAAAAATCAAACATGCAAGCAAACAGAGAGTAGATAGCAAGTTCTCTGCACACTTATAGACCTTTCGCTTTAACTACATACATCCACACTCATTATTATACTCAAATTGTGAAATTAACTGAGGTTTTCTCCTAAAGAGTATTCATCTCCGGGCATTGCAAGCGTCCATAGACGGCGGTAGCTTTGCTTAATTTGGGACTAGGTAAATTTGTGTTAATTCCACACAAATTGTACAAGGCTCACTGTAAAAGCCACAAAAAGTTTTGTGTACCATTCGTAAACACAAAATGAGGACTGTGTTATTTGAATAGTGACAGTTTTATAAAATAATGGAAAGTAAAAAACAGGACCACTCAGCGAACATGTATGACGAGATTGATGATACCTCTGGCGGAAAGTGGGTGTGTGTTTGGGTATTACCTATACACCTCTGCCTACCCTTTCGGGGACCCTTGGGAAGGCGTGAGGATATTCCCAAGGTATTTATAATAATAATAATTATTATTATTAATTATTAATTCTTTCCAGGTAGCGTGCTTCGCGGAGAAGTCAGTGTGCTGCGGCTGTGAGTACTGCGGTGGCGTGTGGGAGCACGTGGACTCGCTGCGACACCTCCTCGTCAAACTGTTCCAGATGGCCAATGTGATCTTACTCACTGCGTCTGTCATGGTCTGTTACCGCGCCACAGACCTAACCCTTCTCAAACCTACTGTAAACGCTGAAGGATTGCAACATCTATATATATATAAAAATTGGAGTGTTTGTAATATTGAAATAACCGCTTTTTACAACATACATATATAAATAATAATAATATATCCTCACGCCTTCCCACAAGGGTCCCCGAAGGGGTAGGCAGAGGTTTATAGGTAATACCCATATACCCACTTTCCGCCGTAGGTATATTAGGTGCCAACGTGACAGATGGCGAGTCCATCGCCGTTATATATATATATATAACGCTCGTTGTGTGACTAATCACTGTACTCAAGTTCAGAGAAACTCATTGGTACCATCAGGATTCGAACTTGCAACCTTTGTTTGGTAGGTAACTACTCGAACCGCGCGACCACCGCGGCTTACAAGATATAAACAAAAGACTGATATCTATGTCTTTGCCTTTCATACTTCGTTAAATGGTTCCGACGTGATTGAGTTACAAAAATCGATCAATCCAAATCCAATGATGCCTCCATATTCCCAGGAGAATGCTCACCTGGTCCAGCTATACGTCTGGTACACGCTCGGCTTCGTGGTCCTAGGATTCGTCGTGGCCATCATGGACTTCGTCTGCCGGATGCGGTGTGAGAAGTTGTTCTGGAGTTTGGTCAGTCTGGTCACAGATGTTGCTTTTTTGTTTGGTAAGCATTGCATTGCATTGCATTATGGCACCAGCTATATTATAGTCTTTTTCCGTAGGGATATTATGAAAAGGTTAATATTGTTGGCTTAAAGTTTGTAGCGAGTAAGTATAAAAATTGGAGTGTCTGTTTGTAAAATTATAACTATATAATAAATAACCGCTTTTTATTAAATGCATATAGATGTATACACGGTACATAGACCAAAAAATATTCATATAATTTTTTTCTGACTGTCTGTTTGTTCCGGGTAATCTCTGAAACGGCTGGACTGATTTTAACGGGATTTTCACTGGCAGATAGCTGATGTTGAAAGGAATAACTTAGACTACTTTTATATTGGGAACTGAACATTTTTTTTTTGTTAAATTCCACGCGGACGAAGTCGCGGTCGAAGCTGGTTAATGTATGGTTAAAAATAAAACTTACGTATTAAGTATGCGACGCAGCGCGGTGACTGATATCGTTCCGAGCTCAGATGTAATACTACCCGATCTAGATCCTAGGTAGCCTTGGACAATATACGCTCCGACGAGATCCTAAGCCCGAGCGGTGCGCGTCTGCACACCGATTGCACTAAACTACCACTAAGCTCTTCCACTAAGGATACGTCATCTTCTATATACAAATAAATACAATTGGAGCGTCTGTTTGTAATATTAAAAGAACCGCTTTTTACTTGTTAATGCTTATGGGATGTATACACGGTACATATACCAAAATATAATTTTTAAAAATGTTTGTCTCTGTGTTTGTTCCGGCTAATCTCTGAAACGGCTGGACCGATTTTGACGGGACTTTCACTGACAGATAGCTAAAAAGGAGTAACTTAGAACTTACTTTAGAAACTGAAAAAAATTTTTTTTGTTAAATTCCACGCCGGCGAATTCGCGGGCACAGCTAGTATACAAATAAATACAATTGGAGTGTCTTGTTTGTCTAGCTTTTACTAAATGCATATGGACGTATACAAGTAGGTACATCATCATCAGCCCATTCTAGTCCACTGCTGGACATAGGCCTCCCCTAATGAGCGCCATAGCGCCCTGTCTTCAGCTTGCCGCATCCAGCATCTGCCAGCAGTCCTTCGCAAATCGTCATCCCACCTGGTCGGAGGGCGTCCTACACTACGTTTGCCTAGTCGAGGTCTCCACTGAAGAACAAGTTTACCCCAGCGGTTGTCGGTTCTTCGCGAGATATGGCCGGCCCACTGCCACTTCAGCTTGCTAATTCTTTGAGCTATGTCGATAACTTTGGTTCTCTGTCGGATATATTCGTTGCGAATCTTATCCTTCAGAGAGACTCCGAGCATAGCTCTCTCCATAGCTCGCTGAGCGACCTTAAACTGGTGGACCAGCCCTATCGTGAGTGTCCACGTCTCAGCTCCGTAGGTCATGACGGGTAGGACGCACTGATTGAAAACTTTAGTTTTCAAGCATTGCGGTATGGATGACGAGAAGACTTGACGTAGTTTCCCAAACGCTGCCCAGCCCAGCTGGATCCTCCTCTTGGCCTCCTTCTCAAAATTGTTTTTACCCAACTGCAGAATCTGCCCAAGGTACGTGTACTCGGAAACAATCAAGAAGGTGGCCATGTACGACAACCGGTCCCGGATCAATGTGGACATTGATCATGACTTTGGTTTTATCCAAATTCATGCCGAGACCGATGCGTCGCGAGGCTGAAGCTAGGCCGTCCAGCATCCGGTTTAGCTCCTCCAGCGACTCCGCCTGTAGGTACATACATACATATAATCACGCCTCTTTCCCGTAGGGGTAGGCGGAGACCACTTCTTTCCACTTGCTACGATCCTTACATACTTCTTTCGCTTCGTCCACTTTCATTATTCTCTTCATACATGCTCTTCGGCTTAGGGTACTCTTGACCTGACCTTTTTCAAGACGTCCCTAATTTGGTATAGGAACGTCTGTCTAGGTCTACCCCTTCCAACACTTTCATCCACACTCGCCTTATACACTTTTTTCGTCAATCGTTCTTCATTCATTCTCTCGACATGGCCTAACCATCTCAGCATACCTTTCTCAATTTTTGTCACTACATCTTCTTTCAGACCATCAATGTAGGTACATATACCAATTTTTATTTTGTCCGTCTCTCTGTTTGTTTGTTCAGGCTAATCTCTGAAACGCATACATACGCATTTCTTCTCCAACGTGTTCAGGTTTTCTCTGCGTTTTCCTTCATGGTGTGACTATACGTAAACGTGGGGGTACATTCAGGATTCGAACTTGGAATTTTTGTGTTGCAAACTGCTCGAACCACCCGGCCACCGCTGAAGGAAAGGTTCCTTATAAAGGTTTATAATTTGCGATTTTGTTCCAGTGTTATACCGATGTCTGCCGCTAGTGGATGCGTATAGGAGGAAATTAACCGGAGCGTCCTCAGTCACCAGCTAGCATTGTACTAGCTTAAGATGTAATAAATGTATGCAAATTCCTTACCCGGTCTTAATTATTTACTAATTATAATAATAAAAACAATAATTCACATATTTCCGATATGAAATCCATAAATTAATTAATTAAATACATTGTTTTTTTATGCACTGCGATTTCGCGCAAATCCCGCATCAACTTTATTATATATACATACACATACTTCATGCACACAATAAATGCCTATGTCACTCCTTATATTAGCTATCTACCATTCAAAGTCGATTCAAAATCGGTGCGACCGTTTCAGAGATTAGTGAGCATATTATACACAATCAAAACATCGAGAGGAGACCTGAGATCTTTGAGAAGAATATCCCAAAGGCGTATGTATAGTCGTGCTTGTGTTACGGCGATGGACTCGCCATCTGTCATGTTGGCACCTAAAATATATCTCTGGCGGAAAGTGGTTGTACATACCAGGTATACCTCTGCCTACCCCTTCGGGGACCCTTGTGGGAAGGCTTGAGGATATATATGAGGTATTCAGAAACCACCCGAAGTATAATTATTCAGTGATAGGGTAAACAAAAACTACCAAATAATTTTTAACATTTTTCATTTAATATTTTTGTACTATCTACTATATACACGTGTGAATATTAAATATCTATAGAAAAACATCATACAACAAACTTAATCTAACGCGAATACTAAATAGACAACACTGTTTTCAGGAGCGCTTTATTTGCCCCTATAAAAACTTATAATCGCTTTGTAGAGACCAATACATAAAGGCGTCGTATCAATACTCAACGATAATAAAAAAAAAGTAAATTCATAGTTTAATTGAATGATAAATAAAAAAAACAATCTTATTCGATTTTTCTTATAATATAATCGACTCATAGTAACATTTGTAACATAGTAACATAGTAACAGTCAATAGTTACGTGTTCGAAAACAGCTCGATACCAACTTTAAAATAAGAATGAGCCTAATTTTAAATTAGAACTTTAATTCGGAATTAAAAAGAAACAAAACTAACTGTAACATTTGTATACGACTGGCCAGTATGTATTGTTCACTAATATAAATTATTATTAAAAATTATAATTGGTTCAGACAATTTCGATGCAACATTAATCTACGCAGTTAATAACGAGACATGCGTACATTTAAGGCATTTTATACAACTATATATTACAATTCCATTCATCATGTCCGTTTTAAAAAAAAGTTTACCAGGACACATAACGTAAAGATAGATCGCATTCATATGTAAGGTGTTATTACGAAGTAAAAAATAGAACACATAAATTCAAATTAAAAAAGAAGAAATGTTCATACCATAGACCTCATTTTTTTTGCTAGATTTAATCATATGGGGATACGAGTTAATCTCAAATGCCTTTAGAGTTTTATACTGCAAGCACTGTGCAGTTCTTAGCTGCAAAAGCCTTCATATCACGGCATACAGACAATATTTTATTGTATTCATATAATATTACCTCCATAAAACAATACTATTTATTACACAGTCAGTAAACTCAACGCAAGTTAACAGTTTGCATCCAGGTCTTTTCGACCTGTAGCGCTAATGCAGGGATGGGGTGGGATAATAAAGAAAACAAATGAGGTCAAAACTAGAAAACAAATTCCTAATTCCATATAGGAGTGATATTTCGAAATATATTAAAAGCGTGAGTACTCTAATATTTAATCAAACCTTTGCACCCCTGTTCTAGTAGCAGACATACACTGCGCCTGCGCCTGCGCCGATTCGATTGCACAACGATAATTAACGAGAGTATTTTTAATTGTCTCTCGTAAGGTGGGTTCCGTGAACTACTTTTGCTACTTAAGTGAACATTGGCGAGACTAAAAGCGCTCCAGCAAGCCAGGGTATATCAATCCACCCAGCCAGGAACTTCTTAAGTGCTAAGCATAAACTCTTAGCTTTATGCTCCTGGCACACCCTGTGGGGTTCGGACCTCGGCTGAGGGCGTTGCTGAATCGCGAGTTAGGGAGGTAGGCTGTACTGGATACTGAGACACCATAAATAAGAGTAACTTTGTATATGTATGCGATGAGCTTCCTCTACCCATAGAGATGTGTGAGAGTGTGCAATATCTCATTCGATACGCTATTATGTGAATGGAACAGACTTAGTATCATAACAGATAATATTGTTTGATTATGGATGTCAGAACAAAACAAAATCGGGCTTGGCGGTTAATGCGTGTATTTGATGGGCCTGTCTCAGTCTGACATTACCACAGAAAAGGACAAAGTATTTTTGGCACCATTGTCAGTCAGCCAGTAGTGACACGATATTACAATGAAAGCGAATGATATAATTGTGCAAGCACACATACCAGAATACAAATAGTGAAATTATTGATTTACTATATTTTGTTTTATTATTGATTTACTTTATTTGCAACTCGGAATAAATCGGTATCGACTAACAAAGTATTTTTTAAATTATTTATTCCATTCAAAATTTCCTCCATAACATTCCCTTACTGACCGTGAGAACCGCATCAAAACCAATAATATTTAAATAAACATGTAAATACAAATTTAATAAAATGTTTATTACTATGTTATTAGTGATTATTTCATATAATAAATAATAATAGGCCGTGGTGGCCGAGTGGTTCGAGCAGTTACCTGCGACACAAAGATCGCAAGTTCGAATCCCGACTGTACCAATGAGTTTTTCTGAACTTAAGTACAGTGATTAGTCACACCACGAACTTTACGGTGAAGGAAAACATCGTGAGAAAACCTGCATACGTCTGAGAAGTAATTCAAAGGCATATGTATAGTCGTGCTTGAGTAACGTCGATGCACATGGCACCTAATATACCTCTGGCGGAAAGTGGGTGTGTGGGTATTACCTATACACCTCTGCCTACCCCTTCGGGGACCCTTGTGGGAAGGCGTGAGGATATCATCATCATCAAATAATAATACCAATTTTTTTGGGACAATTCCACACAAATATAAATATAATAATATATCCTCACGCCTTCCCACAAGGGTCCAGGAACAAGGAAATTGATCTAGTCCCAAATTAAGCAAAGCTTGTGTTATGGTAACTAGACAACGATATATTTACTTATATAGATAGATATATACATAAATACATAGGACATCCAAGACTAAGGTACAAATATTCGTGTTCATCACACAAATATCTGCCATCAGCGGGGTTCGAACCCGCGACCTCAAATTTCGCAGTCAGGAGCTCTAACCACTAGACCAGACGGTCGTCTATGACTGACCAGTAATTATATTCAATATGTTTGTATAACTTTTATTGACGTTATGAGTTATATTGTCGTGGGATCATAAGAGTTTCAATGTAGCACCAGTGTATTGAAAATAAATATTCAAGAGCTTGTGCATTGGAGTTAAACATTTTGAATGGGAATAACTGTTCGGTGTTGAGAAATACTATTATATTGGGTAATAGAGAGAGAATATAGACGTCGGCTGCTAGAGCGGGACGGGAGAGGCGGCTTCTCTCTCGCAGACAGAATCTACATATATCAACACAGTCTGTTCCTATGATGAAAAAATTTCTTTATTTCTCAGTATAATATATCTGGCGAGAAATATCTAAGGCTTATTATATATAAAGGCACGAAATGCATCCACTACTACCTTATGCAATGGTCTTCTATGTACTTTAAATAATAATAATAATCTCTTTCGTGATTTGTCTTTCGGGATGTTAAAAAAAAAGTTAAAAAAAATATATATGACGATCAATTAGTTTTTGGAATTGACACTCGTACACGTTTTTTTATTATATGAAAAATATACTATAAATGCATGACTTTCATAATTATATCAATATTGTTTGACTACCTCTAGATATCGCTTTGTTAAAAGTATAATACATAACTTTTGAATTTAAATATAAAATAATTACTGATCAATAAAAATAATGCTACTGTGTTTATGTCAAGTTTAACATGAACAGAGGGTGTTCAAATGAAAGGATTAATTAAATTACAGTTGCCTTACCAAAAGTCTAATAAGGTGATGTATGTTATATCCTGCTGTGTGGATTTCGAGTTTAAAAGCACAATAGAGTTTTACCAAAAATCGCCTAAAAGCTCAACATCAAGGCCTAAAATGTACTTTAACAATAAAAAATTAATTACCCAGTCATATCACCAAAACGTAGAAATCCATAATTCGATATTGTCGGATCATCTGACATTATCATGAGTAACAAGTTTCCAAGTATATTTTAGATTTATAATGAAAAATTTAAATTAAAGCCAACCGCCTTGCCTTCCTTGGACAATTATTTTATCCTGGATTCAAAAGTTTTATTTTAACGCAAATCATTTGCCAAATAGATATTTTTTTATTTATTGACAGTAGAATCAGTGAACTTATATACATACATATCATCACGCTCCCTAACGGGGTAGGCAGAGAGTATAGAGCGCCAGTTCTCCCTAGACTAACATACCTCTTTCGCCTCGTCTACATAAATCAGTCTCCTTATGCAGTGAACTTCTTTTAAAAAAAACTTTGTTATGAGGAAGCCGTCCGCTAGGTGACGCTACTAGCGTATATGACTAAACATGTAAGCGCCGATTGAAACTGAACGCAGAATTAATTGCCAGGGTAGAATGTTATAAAATGAATTTGAATAATTGTTTTAATAATTGTGCTTAAAAAACAGTGTTTTTCGTCGTTTCTGACCCGGTTTTCCGGATTTTTTCTTGAAAACGATGGAACCGGTCATTTAATGTTTAATATATGATGTTTAACAAGTTTTTCCAGGATGTAATTTTTTTTTTTGCTTAAAAATGCAAGTTATATATTTTACTAGCAGACCCGGCCAAGCGTTGCTGTGGCTAAGGTTCTTATTATATTACATTGTAAATTATTATCATGCTAAAAATAAAAAAAAATTATTTAACGCCCCCGCGTTCCACCTTGGGAGTGGATAAAACCGCGTAAGGAATAATCCTACCAAATTCCAAGTCAATCGGCCTTATAGTTCCTGAGATTTCGTGATGAGTGAGTTCACAAATGGGATCTCCTGTATATAATATAGATTTAATTCAATACCGTTTCCCTACATTAAGTCATCTGCAAACAAATTTGGCACTAGATAATATACTAGAAAGTACAATCACCCATTACTGTCAGCTCTGTGAGATGACTTATACATAACATTTCAAAAATGTCTATTTTAAAACCACTCACATCACACACACATTTAAAAAATAAATCCGTAAACTAAAACATACTTCTAATTTCTTTGATTTATTTTTCTACAAGTAATTTTGATATATTCATTTACGAAACATTTCAATGTGATTTAATGAATAGAAATGTATTTAAAAACGCGTAGAAAGTCATCACAAATGTAAATTGGTATTTGTGCCATTACGTACATAAGGTTTGTTTTGGTTTGAAAGCAAGTTATCGTATGATAACACTGTAACAGAATGGTAGTCACCCGTCTAAGTGTACAAACTAGCTCAGCATGTACAGATAGTGCCATCCACGAAGAAGCGACATTCCACCAAGCGTATACGTATGCGAATGAATATGACCAGAGTCTATTCATTGTAGTGTGCGTGTGCACTCATAGGTAATCAGTGTGTACCGATAATACTCAAACATTAGTGGAAGGTTGCACACTTACACTATAAACTATAGGAAAGAATAGTGGGGCGAGTCTTAGTGCATTGCTATATCTATGACGCTCCTCAGATTTTATCCCCACGTTGTGACAAACGTAACTTTGGTATTAAACCCAACCCAGCAAATATCCGCACCATAGCCATCCGAGTCAATGCCTTTGTGTTAGGCAATAAATTATGATGCTCGACGCATCATATCGTACCGTTCTTTCGAAAAGATTTCACTACAAACATTTTCAGTCGGAAAAATAGTTGACATATTTGACGCGTGTCTTGTGTTGCAACGTAATTTAGGTCGGTTTTAGTGGATAATGTGATTTGCATGTACAACGAAAATAGAACTTAAATACAAGGGACTAAGGTTGCGATTAACTCGCTCTCTGGTTAACGCACAGACAATGCATTTTTACCCGTGCGCTTATAACGGAATTTAACCTTTAACATAAGCGATTAAGGTTGAGATTAACTCACGAACGCCTCAATAACATCGGTCTATTAGCAGAATGCATTTTCAACCTTGCGTGTACAACAGAAATAGAACTTAATCGCCAAAGGTTTAAGGTTGAGATTAACTCACGAACGCCTCAATAACATCGGACTATTAACAGTATGCATTTTCAACCTCGCGTGTACAACAGAAATAGAACTTAATCGCCAAGAGATTAACGTTGATATTAACACCCGAATGCACTCACTTTCAATCTTGCATGTACAACGAAAATAGAGCTTAAATACCAGGGGACTAAGGTTGCGACTAACTCACGCTCTGGTTGGCGATAGAGACGACGGGTTGCTGGTTGTTGGCGGATATGACAGTGGAGCCTGGGGGTATCTTCTGGGGCATCATGCCATCGATGTGGCGGTACTTCTTGAGCCTCGTCCACTGGCCGTTGTTGTAGTTCATCTGGAAGTGCATCTCGGAGAGCATGGTCAGGTACGTGTCGTCCGACTGGAGAACGTTCTCGATGTTTTCCGACAGCTTGATCGTCACTATGTTGCCCAGGTTGGGGCACGGGTTGTCTGCGAACACAATGTATTACTGTGTATGTACTGTGCAATACAATAGTTTTTAATAAATCCTCACGCCTTCCCATAAGGATCCACGATGGGGTAGGCAGACGGGTATAGGTATTTCCACACACGCACTTTTCGCCAGAGATATATTTTAGGTGCCAATGTGACAGATGGCGAGTCCGTCACCGTTACTTAAGCCCGACTATACATACGCCTTTGAATTTCTTCTCAAACGTATGCAGGTTTCCTCTCGATGTTTTCCTTCACCGTAAAGTGACTAATCACTGTACTTAAGTACAGAAAAACTTAAGTCAGTCGGGTTTCGAACTTGCGATCTTTGTGTCGCAGGCAACTGCTCGAACCACTCGGCCACCACGTCTATAGTTTTTATTAATAATAATAATTTTGTAAGTAAATATATTTAAGTAATATATCAACATCATCATTGTCATATCATCACGCCTAGACCCTAACGGGGTAGGAAGAGAGTATAGAGCGCCAGTTCTCTCTAGAATTACATACCTCTTTCGCTTCGTCTACATTCATCATAACTCCTAAACGGCTGGCCTGGTTAGGATGAAATTTTCTGTCAACACATTCCTGAGTGGTTTGAAAACACAAATGGAACCGGTAGATGGCACTGCTGTCGAGTTTCAGATTGTATTTTTTCACTTATGCTATGTTGGGCTGGACAGCCTAACTTTGCATAAGTTCATTGTAGGGTTGTTGGGGTAGATAGGGGTAAGCAGGGGCAGGGGTGACTGACCTCTGGAGCCGGCCATGAAGCCCAGTATGAGCGCCTTCTCGGGCCTCGTGACGCGGTTGGCGTTGCGGAACATGTCCTGCGCCTCCAGCATTTGCTCGCGCTGGAACACGGACACACACATATTTATACAGGCTGTATCAGAAAATAAGACAGTTGTTTAATAATGTCCACTTAATAATTATAAAAATATCACAATGAAAATACATTACATTCGAAGTATATAATTATTTTTACCATATTTTCACAAAGTTAAGTTAAACACGTTATTGTTTTTTATATTATTAGCTAGTGGTACACAGGATGATTTAGAAAATAGAACACTAGCCTTTTAAAGTTTTCACGTTTGTAAAAATAATAATAATATCCTCACGCCTTCCCACAAGGGTCCCTGAATGGTTAGGCGTGGTTCAGGTTTGGTGAATGGATATATTCAAGACGAAGGAATAAAACAGTGTTTGTTGCTCCAAAAATAACAAAAATAATCTTGTAATTTTTGTTAGCTATCCGTTAAAGGGAGTAATAAATAAAAGCGAGATGTTACCGTGAGCGACAGCCCCCTGCGCGGCAGTAGCGTCTGCTGCTGCTGTTGCGGCTGCGGTTGCTGCGTCGCTGGCTGCTGCAACGCCGGTTGCACTGGTTGCGCAACTTGTACCTGCGGACACATATTTATGAATATAATAATAATAATATATAATATACGCTCACGCCTTCCCACAAGGGTCCCCGACGGGGTAGGCAGAGGTGCATAGCTAATACCCACACACCCACTTTCCGCCAGAGGCATATTACGTGCCAACGTGACAGATGGCGAGTCCATCGCCGTTACTCAAGCACGACTATACATACGCCTTTGAATTTCAGACGTATGCAGGTTTCCCCTCGATGTTTTCCTTCACCATAAAGCTCGTGGTGTGACTAATCACTGTATTTAAGTTTAGAAAAACTCATTGGTACAGTCGGGATTCGAACTTGCTATCTTTGTGTCGCAGGCAACTGCTCGCACCACTCGGCCACCACGGGCGATTAGTATATTTATGAATATAGTAATCGTTTGCCGATGGTAAAGGAATCTGGAAGTTGATCTGGATATCTGATATTTGTTTGGTTATTTCGGGCGCTGTACTCATTCTGCCTGAGTGGTGGTGGACTAAGAGTAGCATACATACATATTATTCCTACATTTATGTATGAATAATATGTATGTATGTTGAATGAACTCTCAAGAATAACTAAATTTGTCAATTTTAAAAGAATCACTCAACTATGACTGATGCATGTGGACTAAGCGAAAGAGGTATGTAAGTCTAGAGAGAACTGGCGCTCTATATTCTCTGCCTACCCCGTTAGGGACTCGGTGAGAAGATATGTATGTATGACATACATACCTCAATACAATGGTTCACTTCAACCCAAGAATTTGTTCTTAAATTACTGGGCAATTGTGTTACTTCGTCTCGTGTTAGTTATAATTTTTAATTTCTTTCATGTAATATATGACTACTAAGTAGATAAACACGAAGCATGTTAATATTGAGTGTAGACTAAGTATGTTATGTGTATCATCTGTTGGTAGTCCAAATAAAATAAAAATACTTAAAATAAAAAAAAAATATGTTGAAAAATTTACTTTACATTGAAAGAAATCATTAACCTGGATATATTTGAAAATAAATATAATAGCTTTACGGTGAAGGAAAACATGGAGAGGAAACCTGCATACGTCTGAGAAGAAATTCAAAAGGCGTATGTATAGTCGTGCTTGAGTAACGGCGATGGACTCGCCATCTGTCACGTTGGCACCTAATATACCTCTGGCGGAAAGTGGGTGTGTGGGTATTACCTATACACCTCTACCTACCCCTTCGGGGACCCTTGTGGGAAGGCGTGAGGATATATAAATATACTATATACTCGCTCTAGACTCTCGGCCTACCCCGTTAGGGACTCTGTGTGATGGTATGTATGTAAATACAAATACATAAGAAATTATGACATGGTCACTGTCCGCCACGTCTGCATCTAAATATGTGGATATTATTAGACCTTAGCCTGAGCATTAAAGCATGGGGCTGTACCTGGTGGTGAGCGGGGGTGGTGTGCAGTGGGGGAGGCGGTACTGCCGGCCGCGTGGTCTGCTGCACCACACCCTGAGACACCTGGAACATACCTCTTGGTGAATATGCAGAAAGGTTTATGGTATGTTAAGGGACATAGGATTTTACATCCGTATTACTGTATATGTTTGTGTTTGGGATAGATTCTGACCTTGATTCAAACCGCCATTGAATAGGACGTGTGATGTATGTGTGTATTTTTATACCACAAGCATGCAGTTCACCTAATGATAAGCGGTTACCGCCGCCTATGGACGCTTGCAACACCTAGGGTATCTATCACTCGCACGCTGCCGTCCCTTCGGAAATCTTTTCACACCCTACTTGAAGAACTCCAGGGAAGCTCGTTCCACACCCGGAGCGTTCGTGGAATGAAACCTCTTTGGAACCGGACTTTTGGGGTTCCAAGGTCCATACCTTGATGGTGGATTAATTCCCCGTGGATGGCGAGAGGTTGAATACTGCATGGGTTATTAATAGCTCTAACATCGTCTTCATACGTAGTCGCCGGTTTCGAGTAGTCATTGTGTTGGAAGCAGAGGGATTACACCCATTATGCTGCCAACACACTATAACTCTCCGAACACAGAGTGGCAACCCATCAGGTGGGCCGTATGCTTGTTTGGCACTCACTCATGATATAGCCCATTCTTGAGTGTCCGAATCATTAGTTCTACATAGTTAGAAAGTGGTCTTCCTCTGCCTGTTGTTCCACTCTCATAGCTGCAATGTATAGTGCACTGACCGGCTTGATGTTCTGCAGCAGCACCGCCTTGCCGCCCTGCAGCAGCACGGCCGAGGAGTTGAGCAGCCCCTGCGTGGCCAGCAGCAGCGGCTTGCCGCCCGCCGCGCCCGCCAGCACCAGCTTGGTCTGCTGCCCCACCACGATGGGCTTGGCGCCGCCGCCCTGGGACACCACATTGCATTATTATAATAATAATAATAATATATCCTCACGCCGTCCCACAAGGGTCCCCGAAGGGGTAGGCAGAGGTGTATAGGTAATACCCACACACCCACTTTTGCACTATTAACAAACTCTTCAAAATCTGATCAGCATACCAACAAGCTCCTAGACTACGGTGGCAGTGGCAGATAGTATGTTCGCCACGAGGACAATATAAATAGTTTTCCATACCCCTACGGAGGTGAGACCCCAGGTCCTTACACGACAAAGGATTATATTAGCTGTGTATGCTCAGCACCTAAAAAGTGCCAGGCCGGGCGGCCTGGCCGGAGGCCGTTGGTCTTGCCCTTATTCGGCTAGGTAGCAAAAGTTCCGGGAAGACACTCCACTGAACATGTATGGAATAAATACTAATGACGGTATTAGTGAAATTAACTTGTAAATTAAAAACATATCATAAAGACCCAATAATGTGATTGTATGTGTGTATATTTTTAAGTAAAGTATTCGTAATAATATATCCTGACGCCTTCCCTCAAGGGTCTCAGTAAGGGTATGCAGAGGTGTATAGGTAGTACCAACAAATCCAAATTTCGCAAGAGATATATTTTATGTGGTAACGTGACAGGTGGCGAATTCAAAGCCGTTACTCAAACACGACTATGTATCCATCTTGAATCCTACTAATATTACAAGTGCAAAAGATTGTAAGTATGAACGTCAGAACGGCTGACCGGAACTGAATGAAATTTGTCACAGGGATAGATCATTAGCTGGATTAAGACACATGCGACATGTTTAGTTCCGTAAATAAATCTACATAAAATAATACTAATGATATCGATTTTACGCGGGTGAAACCGCACAGCACAGCTAGTATTATATTATACCTGTTGCACGAGGACGGGGTTGGTTCGCTGCGGCTCGGCAGGGGCGGCGGGGGTCGCCGGGGCTGCGGGGGCGGCGGGGGCTGCGGCGGCGGCGGGGGCGGCGGCCGGGGCGGCGGGGGGCGCGGGGGGCACGGCCGGGCCTGCCTCCGCCGTAAGAGCTGCGAGATAATAATAACTTTAGGACCCTACCCACCTGGACCACCGACACTGTACCCGATACTGGTGGGCCTCCAATTTCATATTTCTAAATAAGTATGTTTTAAATTTATTTTAAAACTAGCGGTCCGTCCCGGCTTCGCACGGGTGAACATTTATTTTTTTAACATTTTAGCACAATTTTTTTTTCTTGCAATTAAAATTGTCTATATTAATCAGTGATAATGTAGCAATCAAATGGTGAAAGAATTTTTCAAATCGGTCCAGTACTTTTTGAGCCAATTCGTTACAAACATACTTACATACAAATCTTTCCTTTTCCTTATAATATTAGTATAGATGTACTTTATAAGATCTCTATTGAATAAAAGGAAATAAATAATCATTATCGTCATCATCATCATGACCATCACCGTCATCATCACCATCACCATCATCATCATCATCATCATATACTGATAAATATTATTCACACATATAAGTAGCATGTAGGACTTACACCAATATTCTTGATACATTCCTAAAAACAACAAAATTACGTTTATACAGATAGGATCGTAATTGTTCAGTGTATTTATCAAAGGTAGCAAGTTTTTTTTTTTTATTATATTTAAAAAAAACACACAAGTGTTTTTTTTTTAAACACACACAAGTGTCGAGTTAATTAGTGACAAAATTAAACCTTGTCAATAAGTTTAAAAAGTCGACATTTGTTTGAAACGAAACTGGCAGCAAAATTTTATAGCCTGCTCCACTTGCAGCCTGTGCCACGTTCACGATTTTAATTAAACCGCTATTAATACACTGTTGCGAATTCGAATCCTGATCCATATACATCTTTTATTTGTAATATTATGATTGTATATTTGTTCAGGCTCTAAAGATACAATCGCTTATTTATAAAAATACAAAAGAAAATTATGGCTAGACTTGAGATAAGACTTCGTCCAGCAGTGGGACGTGAATAATATCACTAAATCGTGAATAGTGAAAAAAAACTGCTCTTAACCGTGACAAAAACAATGAATTTATTACATGTATACACTCCTGAACTATTTATCCGATGATGATGAAACTTTAGAGAGTAGTTTTGCAATAAAAAAAGACAATTTATGTCCAAAACAATAAAATAAGCTCGGTAGATATCGCTGCAAAACATCAATTTTAACCATCTACCGCAACCGCACCGACACTACCGACTAACTAGCAATCGATCTAATTGAAATTTGCGTCGCATAGACAACACAGGTCCGGAAAGAGATTCAGGCAAAAACTACTGAACGGAACAACTGCATGAAATTTGGCTTAGGTTGTTGTTAGGAGATGTATTAATAGCTCTATGACCACCACATATGTCTATTCTATAAAATAAGATACCAATGTGTCTTAAATAAAAATAATTACGGGCTGGTTGGTCTTCGGGCTTGGAGAGTCCCTTGCCGAAGTCCGAGGGCGGGGACGCGGGCGCCGCCCCGGCCGGGGGCGCCGCCTTCTTGGACCCTTCTTCCATTTCTGTGGAAATAATAACTGTTAGCTGTGATATGGAAGCATGTTTCTTGAGAAATACTGGACTGATTTAGAAAATGTTTTTGTTACTCCGCAGTAGTCCAAAATCGTTTTAGGAAAAAATACAGAATAATGTTGGGAGGACTTTGCTATAGGTACTTGTATATTATGAACATATATATATATATATATATATATATACATAAATATCTTGAGACATTTCAATTGGTATAATTGTATTCGATAGTGTGCATATTATGTGAAATAGTAGGTATAGTGCGTGCTACAATGGGCAGTCTGTGCATTTAGTAGGCATAATGCGTTAGCACGCATTATGACTATTCCCACTATAGCTAGTGGGAATAGTGTGTGCTATAGTGGGCATAGTGCGTGCTATAATGGGCAGTCTGTGCTATTAGTAGGCATAATGCGTGCTATAGTGGGAATAGTGTGTGCTATAGTGGGCATAGTGCGTGCTATAATGGGCAGTCTGTGCTATTAGTAGGCATAATGCGTGCTATAGTGGGAATAGTGTGTGCTATAGTGGGCATAGTGCGTGCTATAATGGGCAGTCTGTGCTATTAGTAGGCATAATTCGTGCTATAGTGGGAATAGTGTGTGCTATAGTGGGCATAGTGAGTGCCATAATGGGCATACTCTGCACAATAGTAGTAACAGTGCGTGCTATAGTGGGCATAGTGAGTGCCATAATGGGCATACTCTGCACAATAGTAGTAACAGTGTGTGCTATAGTGGGCATAGTGAGTGCCATAATGGGCATACTCTGCACAATAGTAGTAACAGTGTGTGCTATAGTGGGCATAGTGAGTGCCATAATGGGCATACTCTGCACAATAGTAGTAAAAGTGCGTGCCATAATGGGCATACTCTGCACAATAGTAGTAACAGTGCGTGCTATAGTGGGCATAGTGAGTGCCATAATGGGCATACTCTGCACAATAGTAGTAACAGTGCCTGCTATAGTGAGCATAGTGCGTGTGTATAGGTAGTACAGGTAGGAGGTATAGTAACCTAGTTTCCGGCGCTTCTTGATCTGCGCATGCGTGGCGGGCTGGTCGGCGATGTCCAGCAGCTTGATGCCGGGCCGCGCGCGCGCCGCCGCCCCGCGCCCCGCGCCCGCGCGCGCCGCCCAGCGCACCGGCAGCCCCAGCCCCTTCAGCGGCGCTAAGCACACACGCCTCGATCAACACTCGCCACTCGCCACTCCGCCACTCCGCCACTCCGCCTCACACGCTTACACAGCACTAGGCTTGTATTATACGACCTCGTTTGACGATTGTCACGTAACTAAATGCGTTAGTAACGCATCGGCTATTGCAGTCGGCTACTTTAAAGATCCATACATCTAAATAAAATTGGAGTGTCTGTTTGGAATATTGAAATAACCACTTTTTACTACCTGCATATGAATATATATACGGTACATACATCAAAATATTTTTATTTACCAATTTTGTCTGTCTGTCTGTTTGTTCCCGCCAATCTCTGAAACGACTGGGCCGATTTTGACGGGACTTTCACTGGCAGATAGCTGATATAAAAAGGAGTAACTTAGGCTACTTTTATTTTAGAAACTGAACAATATATATTTTTTTTCCACGCGGACGAAGTCGCGGGCACAGCTAGTCTTACTAAGATAATAAATCCTCACGCCTTCCCATTAGGCTCCCCGAATGGATAGGCAGAGTTGGATAGGTAGAGATATATTTTGGGTGCCAACGTGACAGATGGCGAGTCCGTCGCAGTTACTCAAAAGCGACTATACATACGACACGAACCACTCGGCCACACGGCTTCTAATTTAATAAATGGGAAACTACTGCAAGGATGGCCACTTGTTTGTTTAGTAATAATGGTATTTATAAGGGATGTCTGCATTCTAGAGAATGTCTATAGTGTATGCAGATAACATAATGACAGTTTCATAACTACATACAATTAAGCCGAATCCCTCACGGGTTCAAAGTTTACTCCATACTTAACATTTCTCTTTTGCTTTACTGCATAAATCAGTCTTTTCCTCATCATGATTTCTTACACCATAGAAATCGATACGTGATAAATCGCTGTACTATACAAAGTAGTACACACAAAGGTCCATAAAGGGGCAGGCAGAGATGTAACAGTAATGACATTTCCCTCTTATCCATCATCACTTATCAAAGGAGACTGCTGGCAAGTGTCCCAGGAACATTAAAAATTAATCTTTATCAGTATATAAATAAAGCTCACTTGTATCAGTCATCTTTCTAGGCATGCCGCGACTCCTGATAGGTACGGTAGGAGCCTGCGCCTTCTTCTGATTGGCTTGCGCCTCCGCTGCTTTAGCTAGTAATTCACTTCTTAATGCTACAGATTTAGGCTTGCGTTTCAATGTAAAATGTTTTACTGGATTTGGCTGTTGGCCTACCTGTGAACATAATGTCAATAGTTGCATTAAGATGACAAAGCGTTCGGCGCACCTGATGGTAAACGGTCACCACTCTAACAACACTTGTGATACTACACAACTCACAAGTATGTTGACCGCTCTTTTATTATCTCTTTTTAGAGAATTCCATGCCATAGAGAAAACCATAATGGGGAGTTGATTTCATAACTCCTGAATGTGATGTGCTGGCAGGTGAATGGAAGGTGATTCTGAATTATTATTTACCTTATTTATTACTCACATGTATTTTTTTATTTAAATTTATTGTCCAAATTAGCTTAAATGACCAGGACCACATTGTCATGCTAATATAAAAAAAATTATTAATAAATAATATGAGCATTTGAAAGAAACAAATTTGAAACAGTACAGCCCTTCGTCACAATGTCTGTGTTGGATGTACAAGGGAAAGTTCTTTGCCCTGTATTAATCTTGCACTAACTCAAGAATGGCTGGAGTTTGTGTTTGTGTGAATTTCGGGATTATTAATATTCAACAATTAGACAACAGATGGGGCTTGTTTTCCCTTCCAACAGTTTTCTTCTCATACAATATGGATAACTAAGGCTAGTATTTTTATCAGGGTTCAAGGATATACATCAATAGATATATCATGATATATATCAAATATCTTTTTATGCTATATATCAATAAAATTATGAAGTAATTTTTGGCGTTTGTTACTACATTTCTACTTCTCAAATGAAGATGGCGTTGGAGTAGAGTACCATGTATATATTCCAGAACTTCTGCTGGAATTAATTTGAGATGTATTTTTTATATATAAGTTTTTATGTTGATTTTTTGAATATTTTAAATTCCAGATATTTATAGGTTAAAAAAAAGTTACTTACCACAGAAACTAAAGCATTCTTATTTAAATAGAGGCACTCGAGGGGCAATAGTCCCAAGTCTGTATGCTTTGCCAGGGCCCTCCTCAGTTCCCCCATCATATCGCTAAATATTGGTCTAGTCTCGTCAAACTCTGCTATCTCTGTATTGAGGGTGCCGGAAGAAGGGAATGTTTTGAGAACCTCAGCCAACATCGCCACCCATAGGTCTGAGTCCACGGCTGCAACCTCAATGATCTCTTCCAATTCATTTTTCCACTAAAAAGTATAAATTCATGCATATAAATATTATAAAAAAAAGCCGTGGTGGCCGAGTGGTTCGAGCAGTTGCCTGCGACACAAAGATCGCAAGTTCGAATCCCGACTGTACCAATGAGTTTTTCTGAACTTAAGTACAGTGATTAGTCACACTACGAGCTTTACGATGAAGGAAAACATCGAGAGGAAACCTGCATACGTTTGAGAAGAAATTCAAAGTATGTAAAGTTGTGCTTGAGTAACGGCGATGGACTCGCCATCTGTCACGTTGGCACCAAATATACCTCTGGCGGAAAGTGGGTGTGTGGGTATTTATTACCTATACACCTCTGCCTACCCCTTCGGGGACCCTTGTGGGAAGGCGTGAGGATATATTATTTTATTATATAAATATTATCTTCTTATAATATTCATACAATATGGTATCATATTGTGATTTATATTCTACAGTGAACATAGGCAAATCGTAAATAGGATTATATCTTTGGGCCTTCCCATTAGGGTAGGCAGAGGTGTATCAATCTCCTTTTGCTAGGGATAGGAAGGTGCCAATGGGACAGAGAGCGAGTCTATCACAATTTATCAAGCATACCTATTTTTAAATTTCTTATTAAACATTCATTGCAGGTTTCTTCTCAATGTTTTCCCCAAGCTTGTGATGTGATTAATCACTTAACTTAACTTAGTATAGTATGGTTGGGGCTTGTACTTGCATTCTTTGAGTTAAAAATGAGATAGGCAGACAAAATTATGGCTAAAGCTGGATTTCATTTATTGTATGGTAAGCAATAAAAAAGTTAAAATAGTTAAAGAATACATTTAGGTTTTTAATGTAGAAATGTGGATCTATATTATTTACAATAACAAATATGATTGAATAAAATATGATTAACAATTTTTACATATTGGTTGAAATATTTTTCACCTATACTTTTCTAGATTTTTGAATGCAGGGAATGAAGAAATTTTAATTTGTTAGTAATAAAATTCCTAACCAAGAAAGCCAAAAAGTTTGTAAAATGAAAATATATAATTATAATTTTTAGGTTATGTTAAACCTTGTATGTAGTTCGATACGCAGTACATATGTAAAATATAATAAATTAATATTTATTGAAATATATTTTCAATACAAGTGTTCCTACATTACATTCAATCTAAGCCAAAAGAATTCTTTTATATATAAATAATAGGAGGGAATGCAAGAAATTTACTTCGATACCGTAATTTTCATATGATATTAAATATACATACGTGTTACCTACACGATTCAGTTAATCAGAATCAAAAGTAATAAATAATAGTTTCTGAAGATTTTTTAACATTTAGATTCACTTTATCACAACAAATAAAACCACTACATGCATCAATAGTAGCGCATCTCTTTTTGCCGCATTGTTGATAAACGAAACAGAGAGAGAGAAAACATTCAATACAGTTACGCAAATCAAAGAAATCAAACAGTAAAGTTACCTCTTCAACATTTCTGCGCGGGATATGAAAGAAACTTAACAATAATTTCAATTTCACTTGTGTTTGTAAATCTGGAAAACAATCTTTAATGTTTTTCAATACTTCTGCATTTAATTGCGTACAAATTGAACCACTTGTCCACGAATCGTTCGATGTACCAAGTTTATTGTGGAGCCACAAAGATGTGTCACTATCTCTAACGTTCGCCATCTTGCAACTGAATTAGTGACGTATTTGCCATGCAAGGCCATGCGTCTCTTTAACTTTCCATAGTGATGTACCTTGCGTAGTCGACTAATTTCAGTGAAGATGTTAGCGGCTAAAGGACATCTGCTGATTTGTACAATTTTTTTTTTCGTTGTCTACGCGTCCTATATTGAGTAAAAGTAAGTGAATTGTTAGACTTTTTCGCATAAACATGTTGCGCTAAAATATTATACTATATGATTGTGATGACCATCTGTCTATCCCGTGAAACCTTTGAGTTGTTTCGACAAATCTATTTATATAAATAACTATTAGAGTTAATGAAATTCATACCCATCTTATCCAACACTATGTAGGTTATATGCTGTTTTATTATAGTTTATAGACGAATAGATTATAATATTTATATAACATTAAGAAGGATGTTTCCAATTTTTTTTTATGTCCTGTGTTGATTTCTAGTTCGAAGAATTCAATAATATTAGTTTTTGTAGGCGTATGCCTCAGTACGATGCGCGCCATAACCATACTTTTGTTATCTGTGATTATCAATTTACTTTTGTTCATTCATATCATAACTAGTGGCGCCGTATTTGAATACATTGCCAAGCGAATATATTGATCAATCATTTATTTTATTAATACTATTCTACACATATCACTAGTTTCATAAACAGTTATGTCTAATTCCTCAGATATATTGTCAACAAATATTTACGAAGAAGTTTTAAATGCGGAGACAACATTCGATTTGTCGGGTCGAGGATTGGAAACTGTGCCGAAAATAAAAAATCATCTACTATGTGTTGAGTATCATTTGATGATCAAGTGGTTGATTTTGGATCTAATTATGATTAGGTTGTAATTTTCTATCAAAAATTTAAAATAATAATCATTTATATATGCACAAATCAGTGGCATCGACTGGCCTTATGCTCCCATATATTTATTTACGCAAGCTCAATTATTTAATTCAACTTAGACAAATTTGTTCATTAGCCTTCTATGTTTACTGTTTATCTTTGGCATATTGCCTTGAAAATACCTTTGGATAATTCCGAAAATAATTGCCTCGTCTTGAGCTAGCCTTGTATTGAATAGTGGACACATAAATAATATGATATATATCTTTTACAACTTTCAAGACTGAGATGCAATATATTCATTGAGTATTCAAGACACAAATATCCGCCGTCATCGGAGGTTTGGCTACAAAGGGAACTGAATCTAACAGTCTTCTAAATAGGTAACATTTGTTTATTTAACAGGTACTGTACCTCCAAAACAATAAACTTACCACCTTACCCGATGAACTCTTTCCATCGCTGCCCAGCCTCATGTGGCTCGATTTAAGAGATAATCTGCTCACAGAACTACCTAGAACGGTGAACAATCACCCCACTTTAACACATCTATTACTGCAAAACAATAAGATAACTTCGCTCCCTAACGAATTAGGCTCGGTGAAACTTAAAGTCTTACAACTGAGTGGAAATCCACTCATGTATCCACCTAGGGAGGTTGTCGAAGCTGGTTTGCCAAAACTATTGCAGTTTCTTAACGACAAATTTATAGAAAACATGTTCAACCAGTCTCAATGCGATGTATCTGAAGAGACTAGCATTAGCGATAATTGTCCAGGAACTGTTGGCGAAGGTGGTCGGAGTTATAATTCCGTTATCGATCAATATATGAAAAAGAAACCGTTGGTGGTACAATTGAATGATAAAACCAGCGAGGAGTTTGGTGAAGAGTTTTACTCCAAAGTCAAAGGCAAATGCCCAAAACTTGCTAAGAGTAGGCACAACATCTTGGCGTCCCACTTGCAAAGCGCAAAGTATTTGAAAACCTTGGTTGCTGATAATCAAGAAACACAAATGATGAAGATAAAGCGAAATCATATGAAGGATTTAGCGATAAAGAAACATAAAGAATGTCTTGCTGCAAGAGAAAAGATATTGCAAGATAGAAAGTTAGTTATCTTCTTTACAGCTCAAAGCTCTTAGGTTAAATTTTTTTTTAAGCTAATTAAGACCAATCTATTTCCAGAAACGCCGAATTATTGAGAAACTGGCAAAAATCCTACAGGAACAAAAAGGCCTTTGTCGATGGCTCATACAAACTGGACCCTAACACCTACCCCTACGACACAAATCCTGAATACCTCACCTTCCTTACTAGGGAAGACATTGAGAAGGATCTTCCTGATAAATATAAGAAGAAACTTATCCGGAAGTGCAAGCCAACTGTCCCTAGGAAAAGCAATAACGACGTACATTTGGCGCTGAAAATAAAACAGCTCTTTGACAATTTGGAAGCAATTGATTTGAACAAAAAGGACATGACGCCTAGAACGGAACAGAAAGTGTTGCTGAATGAAATACAAAAGGTGATATGCAACATCATAATTCATATTTATATATATCCTCGCGCCTTTCCACAAGGGTCCCCGAAGGGGTAGGAAGAGGTGTATAGGTAAAACACACACACCGACTTTCCGCCAGAGATATATTTTAGGTGCCAACGTGACAGATGGCGAGTCCCTCGTACATACATACTCCTTTGAATTTGTTCTCAGTCGTAGACAGGTTCCCTCTCGATGTTTTCCTTCACCGTAAAGCTCGTGATGTGACTAATCACTTTACTTAAGCTCAGGAAAACTAATTGGTAGTCGGGATTCGAACTTGCGATCTTTGTCGCAGTAGTTACTCGAACCACTCGGCCACCACTGCTTCGAACGACTCGACACCTACTTCATATTTAGCCTACTTTAAGGAAGATGCGCTTCTCACGTATGAAATACTCAGGAATTAAAGTTGGAATTGTTATATGTCAAATGAAATTATGTTGTAATTTTTTTAATACCGCTACGATCGCAAACAATTTTATGTTATTCAATAAGAGTGGCAAACAATCATACGGCCCACCTGATGGTAAGCGGTAACCGTAGCCTATTTACGCTCATGATACCGAAGTATCACTTGCGCGTTGCCACACTGTGTTAGCAGTAATACTTTGTTGGCAGCATATAATGGCTGCATGTAATCCTAACCTCCTCAAGGAGCATGCTTTCCTTCTGATGGTAAGTGGTTACCGCAGCCTGTGGACGTTTGCAACAGCAAGGATATCGCCCACGCGTTGACGGCCATGCAGAATCATTTCACAACCTTGAAGAAGTACGTTTAATTGTTGGAAATACTACAAAAAAAACACTCGTTAATATATTCATTGATATTGTTTCAGATCACCGAAATCAAACAGAAACTTATGGAGTTATCCACCACCAACACTACGTCAGTTGAAGCTGAATGATTGGTCGTGTTTCATTATCAGTTGTGCCCCGCGATTTTCGCGAACTCTTTTTTTAAATCGTAATGGTTTCCGGTTCGCTAGGGGCGGGCTCCGACCCCTAAATCTTCTTTTCGAATTGTAATTGTGGGACTGTATAGGTCCCCTCAGATATTAGTCTTCTTCATCCGCATTCACCAGCCTCTTGAATTCTTGATGCATGCTCGTATACTTAAAATATATTTTAATTATTGCAAACCAAAATAAAACCAAATATCATTTTATTGTTTGATTTATTGATTCGTCCACACCGGCACTATGGTCAGATGTTTACAGATAAAAAAACATTTTGCTATATATTGATTATACAAAATTGCGTTATTACTAGTACCTACCTACTTCGCACTTGACGGTTGGTATTGCTATATATATTTTTTATACAGTTCCATAAGCTAATATTCGCTTAGCACTTAGTTTATCTATAAAATATTGAAATAAGCCCTTAAATGCGACATTTTGCATAAATAAAATGTAAAAGAATATTGGCTTATAGTCAAATTGAAACGCATATATACAGTTGTAAAAGACTCGTACAATCATTATAATATATTTCACTTCACGCCCACACGCAAGTTGCACAGGAGGGTATGCAGAGGTGTAACAAGCCTCAAGTAAAACTAGCAATACAAAGGATACACATATTTTTTATTTTTTTTTGTATTGTCTCTCGTAGCGTGAGTTCCGGGAACTTTTGCTACTTAACCGGAATACACATAAGTAAGTATCTCACTTTATAACCCAGGTTGACGCATAGGACAGTATTAATAGCTGAGAGCAGAATAGAGCAGATGGAAAGCAGAGAGAGTAGAGCGCTAATTCTCTCTTGTCTTACAGACCTGTTTTGCTTTAACGGACGAGCATGGATGTATTATCAGTCTCATCATACATCCTCGTCGGTTTCGAGTACTCTTGACGTTACAATCCTTGAGTGTTCGAGCGATCTGATGTAAGGAGCATGTATGGAGAGGCTCTGATTATGCAGGTAAAGCGGGAGAGTTTAAGAGAACTAACGCGCTTCTCAATCTTCCTACCCCGTGACGGAATCGTCGTGATATGCATGTATGTATGTATTACTCTTAATTCATACAAACTTAACAATTCCAAACGCCACATACATAAAACTAGACGAGACGTACAAACAGTTGTGAACATTTGATAAATTTAAATACTTCTAAAATGTAAATGCAGTTACTCTGAAACAGAAAAGCTGTTAGCTTTTCTGTATATATGTGTTTATTATGTATACATATATTTTCATAAATTACTACGAAATGTTAATAGAGGCAGAATGGATTGATACTTGTGCCTGACTATAAAAGTCAACCAACTGACAGCTCACTGACAGTTTATTATTTCTGTTGACATATACTAATTAGACACGATCACGTTCGTCGCTATTAACCCGAAATTGAAAATGGAAAGTAGTAGGCCATTTTCGTTCATATACATACTAATTGTGATGACTCTTCTAAGAAGCTAATACATAATTCCAGATATAAAAAAGCCTTATTTTATATTAATACCCAGACCACAGATCTAGTACAAATTTATGGGAAAAATACTAACAGTAGTTGTGTATATATTTTAGTGCCAACGTGACGGATAGCGCAACGGTTTTTCAAGCTAATTATATTTCTTCCCAAACGTACGCAGGTTTCGCGTCACAGTGTTTTCCTTCATCGTAAAGGTCGTGGTATGACCAATCACTGTACCTGTAATCTTTGCATTGCAGGCGACTACTTTAACCACGCTGCCACGGTGTTTTTACTCTATATCATAGATGACATATACAGGGCGATGAAACTGTCCCACAACCCATCATACTTGAAGTTTAAGCTTTTAAAGTGGCATTAACAAGAAATAAAAACATACATATTTCTGGGACTTTCATATAAATGCTCAAGGAAACTGTAATTTTTTATACATAATCGGGTTTTAGAGTTTTAGACTATGAAGTATGAATAAAGATTAATTTAGTTTCTTTCATACGATTTTTTTAGTGTAATCCTTGACTATCTGGCATATATATGTGCGTGTGACGTCATAATGTAGCACTGAATAAAGCTTAGTTATACTATAAGTACATACTGCAGGAAAAGGATGCTAGAAGGAACGGCCGAGGTACAGGCGAGTGGCTGTCCTATGCAACTCCACGAACCCCAGCTTGCCGTAGAACTGCACCAGGTATTGATCCGTCACGTTGATGCACGCGTGCACGCCGCTTGCGCCTGCGCAACACAAAATCACTGTTTTAGTACAAATATGCGCACCAAGGTTAAAATGATAACGGTAGCTAGTATTTGCTTTTCAATTGTTTCATCTGTTACTGGAAACAAGGCCCCGGGGGTACAGGCCAGTACAGGCCCGGGCCCTAGACACGAGGCCACTGACCGTGTGCCCGCAAGGCCGCCAGCAGGCAGGCCAGCAGGCGCGCGGGCCCCAGCGGGTCGCGGCAGGCGGGCAGCACGCAGCAGGTGAGCAGCGCGGGGTGCGAGGCCGTCACGCTGGGGGGCGCGCGCTCCGACTGCCACGGCGAGTGGAACTGCCGGATGCACTCCTGCGCAGGACGGTACACACACGTACACACACCCGACACCTCAACGTTGCAAGTTCTAGCCCCGGTGGTATATTTATACATATCTATCCAATTAATTAACAAGGCATCGCATGCCAGTTACACCAATTTTACAGTTCATTGATAGTACATAGTTAATTTATAGTTCGAAAGTTACAATAGGAGAGAAATAATTATTATTTCTCTAATTAATATCCTTCTTAAGTCATTTAAAACTGTCGATATATTAGTCCTCTCCACGAGGTGTGATATATTAATTAAGGTAAAAAAGAAACGTCACTGAATCGGTCTGGATTCGAGCATACAATTCTTGCGTCGCAGGATAACAATATCTTAAATTTGAATATCGAATGACGAAGAAAGACCCGAGCAGGCCATAGTCCCTTGGTCCCTTGGGGCGGTAGGGCTGGTAGGGCTTGTGAGGGGCCTGACCTTGGCGGCGGGGCTGAGGTCGGCCCTGTCGGCCAGGCTCGCGGGGTACTTGGCGCACATGGCGGGCAGCCAGGCCGCCTCCTGCCGCTTGTACAGCTCCTTGCTGCTCAGCGCGGCGCACGCGTACCCCACGATCTCACTCCTCACACCTGCAATAATAATAATTATATTCTATTCTAACTTGCGATCTTTGTGTCGCAGGCAAATACTCGACCCACTCGGCCACCTCGGCTTACCAATCCATAACAATAATAAATACATTTGCACAATTCCACACAAATTGACCTAGCCCCAAAGTAAGCAAAGCTTGTGTTATGGTAACTAGACAACGATATATTTACTTACATAGATATATATATATATATATATATATACATAAATACATAGGACATCCAAGACTAAGGTACAAATACTCGTATTCATCAGACAAATATCTGCACTCAGCGGGTATCGAATCCGCGACCTCAAGTTTCCCAGTTAGGAGCTCTAACCATTAGACCAGACGGCCGTCAATTAAAAAAACATATAGCCACACCCTTACGAACTTCTTACAGATAGCAAACAAATTCCACAGTATAAATCAATAGCTAACCATTTATGATAGGACTGCAAATTTCTGGGTTGTCGTCGTCTGGAGTCCTAGTGTCTGTGTCGTCGGGAGCGCAGTTCTCTTCGTCTTCTAGCACCATGCACAGCTCGGGAGTCAAGGTCAGGAACGGTACCACAAGCCTTGACAATAAACAATGTAAGTAGGCAGAAAGAAAGGGAATGTTTATTCCGGTGAGTTTGTATTCCTGTAACTTCAGACAACCATATTTTTTTATATGTGTACAGTCCCAGTTAGGACAGTACACGGTAATAGTGAGATGAGTAGAAACACACGTCGTATTCGCAAAGTTTATTGTACAGTTAAGTGTCAGCGTGCGATACGTGCGCGGTATATTTTTGTACTACTTTGTACTTGACTGTAGGTATCAGACTTATGAACTAAAGGCAACAAAAAATGAGTAGGTAAGCCTGATGTACGTGGGAACCGTACAATATGTATAGATAATGTTTATACTAACTACTTGTACTTGAAACAATGAGTTTATAGTACAACAGAAATTTACAGATATTAAGTTACACAAAGTTTTCGTTAACGCTATCCAAAAGAGATATGAAAAAGTCTTGGATAGAATAATCCATTGTGTAGCTGGAATTACCCCAGTGATGGGACTCACCTATCCGCCGGAAGAGTCTGCAGATCGCTCGGGAACAGATCTGTACAGTCTGAGCCGTCGCGACAAGTTTTGTGGCATATGGCGCACACCTGCACGCAAAAAGTAACAAGTTAAACATTATGTACAAATTTTAATAGTTATTCTGCTATTCTCGGATAAGACAAATCCAAGAAATCGGAGATCATCAGAAACGGTCGACCCGTTCTTGAGTTATAAATGGTATAAATAACCTTCTTTTTAAATTGTCTCTCGTAGCGTCAGCGTCGGGAACTACTTATCGGCCAATGGCGAGACCTAGGCACCTACCTAGCCATGCACTTTAGTACTAAGCAACGCAGCCAAGGGCACCCCCTGTGGGGTGCGCCCTCGGCTTAGAACGTTGCTGGATCGCGAGCAAAGGACAGCTCCTTGGTTGGGCTGGTTATTTTATTTAAACATTTTGGGGCGGGATTTGCGGAGGTCGGGAACATTACGGCTTATTAGCGTCGAGCCTCGCCGGCGAGGACGGAACAGTGGTCGGTTGTGTGGTAAATAGCCCTTTTTTTTTTTTTTTGTATTGGTTCTCGTAGCGTGAGTTCCGGGAACTTTTGCTACTTAACCGGTCAATGGGTAAATAGCCCGACTGTGTTTTTTTTATATACAGATGAGTAGTTAAGTTGACGGGTGGTGTGGACTGGTGGGGGGTGGGCGGGTGTAGAGGGGCAGACCAGCGGCTCGTCCTTGGGCGCGTAGGGGCGCACGGCGAGCGGCAGGGCGGGCGGCGCGGGCAGGGCGGGCGGCGCGGGCGGCGCGGCGCACTCCACGGGCAGCAGGCGGCGCAGGTCGGCCGTCAGCCCGCCGCGGAACACCCACGGCTCCTGCGACCCGCTCTCGAAGGTCTCGCGCCAGCCCTTCGAGAACCCTGCGCCCGGAGAACCCCATATACACAGGCCACGAGGCTACCGCATCTCTTTATTCTTATGCCCCCAAGAGTGGTAGGGCACGACGGGGTTTCCCGTTCGAATTTGGAGCTGCCCGACTGGGGCAGGAGCTCCACCTTATAGAAGTCCGTAGCCAAATAACACAATTTATTGTCTTCTGTTCCTACGCGGTTGATAAGGTCTCCAGTAATGAGCTCTTTGGGGAGGGGGGAGTATTGTTATATTGTGTTGGCAGCAGAGGGATTACTCCTATTATGCTGCCAACACAGTATAATACTCCGAACATAGAGTAGCAGCGCGCAAGTGATACTTCGGTATCGTAAGCGTAAATAGGCTACGACCAATTAAAAATGTACATGGATATACTCTAAAATGGGATGGAATGAGAGCTGCTTGTATTTGGTTACATAATAAAACTTACATGTATAGCTCCCCTGAAAGTTTGATGCAATGTTGGGTGGAAACTTTCCCAGTTCTGGAACAAAAAACTCAAATCAAAACCTTTTTATTCAACACAATGGACCGACAGTTATTCGAACATCGTGTGTAATAAATGAAAGTAAATGTTAGAACTGGTATAAACCGAACAATGTAAATAGTCTAAGTTGCCTGAATAACTCACTGTGTGGCGCTACTGTCTATGCGTTGATATAGTCATTCTTATTCTGTTTTTCTATTCACTCTTCTTGCTAATGTCAACTGTTGAATTGTACTGTGTGAAACCAAACTTAATAAATCTAACGTCATCGAATCAATCTTCTTTATTATTTGCCAATTCCCATCAGTAAACAAACAAAACATTGTAGACAGACAGTTATATTATTTAGAATTTTGTATTCATACATATAATCACGCAGAGTCCCTAACGGTCCAAGCAGAGAGTGCCAGTTCTCTCTAGACTAACATACCTCCAAACCCTCCTAACCAACCTCTTTTCTTCGTCCACATTCATCAGTCTCTTCATACAAGCTCGTCGGTTTCTAGTACACTCGACGTTCCAGTCGTTGAGTGTCAGATCGATTTGATCTAGGTAGTTGGAACGTGGTCTTTCTGTCTGCCTCTTCTTGCACACACTTTCGCTTTTTATATCAGTTTCGTCAATCCAAACCAACCCAATCAAAGTAACATGTCTTTCTTCATCTTTACAATCACAGCCAGTTGTTTTGCGAATCAACATTCAAACAATCGAAATTTAGAATTATGTATTATTTTATTAGATAAGTAGTTCGTCGCAACTCACCGATCCACCTGAGGAAGCCATCGAGCAGGGCCAAAACAGCACATAAGTCCCAGACATAAGGCTGCAGCTCCGCGTGCAGCTCCCTGTTGCGGGCTGCGGCCAGCCGCCGCGCCAGCCGCCGCGTGCGGCTCATCCACCACGCGAAGCGGCTGCGGCGGCGGCGCCACTCGCTCGTCTACACACGAACTAATCGGTTTAATTGACGGCCCAGTGGTTAGAGCTCCTGATAGCGAAACTTGAGGTCGCGGGTTCGATTCCCGCTGAGGGCAGATATTTGTGTGATGAACGCGAGTATTTGTACCTCAGTCTTGGATATCCTATGTATCCTATAATATAAAGTCGTCTAGTTACCATAACTATGCTTAAATTGGGTCATGTCAATTTGTGAATCTCATATTTAAGCGGGCTGCCTCAGGACTGTTGTTAAAATGAGACTTAATGGAAGAAAGAAAATTCTACATTACGCATATAACATTTCGCAACGTTATGCACGTAGGCACCTAAAATATATCTCCGGCATAAAGTGGGAATACTGATATACACTTTCCCAAGGCATAAATATATAATAATAAATGATGATGGCCGATCGCAAGTACGGAAATCATTAAAAGAGCGTAAAAAGATCGCAGGGGATAAAAGGTCCAGTATGGTTTACAGGACAACACAAGGCGTCCTGAACTAGCAGTCGGAGATACGATTCATCCTTAATGCAGTAGAAAACTCCAACAAAATATTTTCAACAACGAGTGGTATAATTTATGGCAAAGTAACAAGATAGGAAGCGGTTACAGGCGCCTCATCGAAGCAAAAGTGGTGGTACTGCTCCTTTAGAAAGAACTAGTAAACTTTCTGCCTACCCCGTGAAAGACTTAGAGTGATTATGATCTATATAGTATCTAATATAATAATAATAATAAAACTTTATTCAACCCACACACCCACTGTTATGTAATAATTTAGATTATTTTTATGTAAAACTGGAGTGGCAAACAAGCATGCGGTCCATCTGATGCCGCATGCTTGTTTGCGATGAAGCCTATTGTCTGTTACGCACGTGCAAGGAAAAGAGTTAATTCTATCTTAATTAAAAAAAAGTGGGCATGTTTGTGGGTGAAAAAGTGAAAGTTATGTATTAAGTGGAGCCTGACCTCAGGCCTGTTCCCCCTGGGCAGCAGGCTGGCAGCGTGCGCGGTGAGCCAGTTGAAGTCGTGCAGCATGCGCAGGCCGCGCGCGCCATGCTCGAAGGGCAGGTAGAACAGGTCGCACAGCAGCAGCAGGTCGTCCGCCACCAACGCCTCCGCCTCCACCACGGGCACCTCGCTCTCCACCGACCTGCAACACAGCCTGGGTCTCAAACACTGCCTGATGGTGAGCGGTTTCCGCCGCCTAGGAACACCAAGAATATCACTCGCGCGTTGTTATGTTATCCATGTTCAATAACAAGATTAAGAGACACGACAGCTCCTTTTAAAATAACTATTGGGATATAAGAACAATAAGTCCAATACTAGCTGTCCCATGCAGCTTCGTTTATTATCCGACAACAAGCATGCAGTATTCTGCAAGACGTAAGTACTTACTCTTCAACTGGGTCCACTGCATCAGTGGATTCCACCATCATGTCTGAACTGATAGGACTGTTGCTTGGCTCAACTTGCATTGAGCCATTCTGTAACAAATGTTATTTTGTTATTATTATTAATGACATGGAAACTAGTCCTTCACTCGCTGTATTGTAAAACGAATATTGTAACAAACGGAAAAGACATTGAAAACAAGTAAATTAATGAGTAAGTTAAAAATAAATTGAGTAAAAGGTAAGGTCAAAATCTACTTTTATTACACACATTTATATCAACAATTAACAATATTTACAAAGAACAGTTGAAACTAACCACCTACAGATAAAATATTTGTCCCAAATCGATATCCCGAGGCAACGGTATCAACGGAATTCGAGTGCCTACATACTTCACCTGAGGTAGGTAGACTCGGGGACTCTTGTGGGAAGGCATGAAGATATATCTATATCTTTATATATATAATTCTTCTGTGAGTGTGTATGTCACTGAACTCCTCCTAAACGGCTGGACCGATTTTGATGAAATTTTCTGTGTGTCTTCAGATGGATTTGAGAATGGTTTAGATTCACAATTGGACCCGATAGGTGGCGCTGTGATCGTGTTTTAGGGCATTTACTTTTTTCACCCAAGCGAAGCTGGGCGCGACCACTAGTATATATATATATATACATGTTTCGGTTCGATAAAATACATCGTTATCAAAATTCTCATATATACTTGAGCACAAAACAATTGTTCAACAGTATGACATTGGTGTGATGATACCACAAGGGGCTATTGTATATTGCGTGCTAGTCCCATCCTCTTAAGTATACTGAAGAATTTTCTCGTCATATAGTTACTACTTACCTCACTCATGCCATCATTCATGACGATGTCGGAGTCTGTGGCTGCGGTGGATGGCGGGTCCACGTCCAGGGGCTCGCCCGCTTCCCTCTGGCTGGGGCTTAGCGTCTGCGGTGTGTCTGCCAGGAAGAAATTCAGCATTCCATGAGGATCATCCATTAATCACGTGAAGTATTTTACGACTATTTAACTCCTCCCATTATTAGCACAGGTGACGTTTATTATTCGTAGTGAGGTTTTTAAACTAACTGGTCTGCCTCCCCTAACCAAAAAAAAAACGTGTATTTTTAATAGTGCCATCCACGAAGACGCACCCCACCTATTTCCAGTACCTAGAGGTGGTGATGTGACTAAAATACATATCATATTTTGACTACAACAAACCGCTCCTCCCCCCTAGCTCGTAATATTTCCGTAATTTTTTCGAATGTCACTGTGCTCAAACCCATAAAAAAGTTTGACATTTATGTTTGCACACCGCTTTCGGGGAACCTTGTGAAAAGTGGAAAAAATATAAAACGTATGCATAAATCTGTGTGCATATTTTGTTTTACCATTAATTATCATGTCAAGCCTAAGAAAACTAGGTTTGGCAGAGAGAGAGTGATACTCTCGCTCTGCCGAACCTACCTCTTGATCGAGTGGTGTTGCAAGCTTCCATAGGCGGGTATAAACTCTTACCATCGCCGGATGCTTTTGCACCCCTGTGGCTTAAAACATCCAACACCCAATATATAAGTTGTGGCTTCCATTCACTCACCCCCCACGCTCATCTCTCCGTTCCGCTGCATCTCTGCCACAGCTTCCGCATCATCGACTATAATTGTATCAATATCCTCAGCCTTCTTCAGCTCTTCAATAAAGCTTGCACCTTCCAGCACGCTGTCATTCAACACACTGGAGTCGCTCTTATCCATCGCCTGGTCGACTTTGACGATATTGTCCTCAAAGAATTTCAACCCCAAAATTGGCACCGGTAGGGTTGAAACTGGTATTTCTGTAGGCAAGGTTATATTGCTCGCCATGGGGATGATAGGGTTCTGTATCGACTCGTTGAGTATAACCTTCGTGGGGGAGACTAGAGAGTTCATCACTGGGTTCGAAACCGGAATGAATGTCTCTATTGGTGTTACCTGAAACATTAATCTTTATAGACACAATCCTACGATCAATCGATCGGACGCTCAAGGGCAGGAACGTTAAGAGTACTCGAAACCGACGAGCATGTATGAAGAGACTGATGAATGTGGTTGAAGCGAAAGAGGTATGTAAGGCTAGAGAGAACTGGCGCTCTATATTCTCTGCCTATAGTGTATAGTGAATTTATATAGATCAGAGCCCCAGTGGAGTAGAGTTCGATTGTCTGCGACACAAAGATCGCAAGTTCGAATCTCGACTGTACCAATGAGTTTTTCTGAACTGTGATTAGACCACGAGCTTTACGGTGAAGGAAAACATCGAGAGGAAACCTGCATACGTCTGAGAAGCAATTCAAAGGCGTATGTATAGTCGTGCTGGAGTAACGGCGATGGACTCGCCATCTTTCACGCTGGCGCCTAAAATATATCTCTGGTGGAAAGTGGGTGTATGAGTATTACCTATACACCTACTGCTACTGCCTATTCCTTCGGGGACATACATATATATATATAGAAAATCTACCAATGACGTCAAATTTTACGCGGGTAAATAGCAATTGGCAAATGGGCTATCAAAGAACAAAGTAGTTCCTGACATAAATGTAGTTCTATAATAAAGACGCGATCTGATTGGTCGGGGGGCGTGGCTCACGACCACGCCTCACAAATTCCTTAACGTGTAGTATAGTGTGTGTATATAATATAGATCAGTACCCCAGTGGAGAGTATGGGGCGGTCGGGGGTGGCGGAGCAGACTTCGGCGAGCGCCTGCAGCTGGCTGGTGTTGACGGTGGGGATGGCCGCGCTCATGTCGGCGGTGCTGGTGGTGGACGTGTTGCTGGTGGCCGTCACCAGCGACATGCACGTGTTCACGGACGGCAGGATGGGCACAATGGGCACCGCCGGCACTGACGGCAGTAGGACTACATTCTTGTGTCAGATTGTCAATTGCCCGCCCAAATGGAGCTTCGCATAGGAACACATCGCTAGGACACTTAGGAATACGTTTGAGAAATTCAAAGATATACTTCGATTCAAGTTGACACCTAAATATATATCTAGGAAGGCTTGATTACAATACATCCATACTAATATTTAGGGAGGGACCTTGCGTGATGATATGTATATGTATATACTAATATTATAAAGAGGAAAGATTTGTATGTAAGTATGTTTGTATTGAATAGGCTCCGAAACTACTGGACCGATTTGAAAAATTCTTTCACCATTGGAAAGCTACATTCACTCTAAGTGACATAGGCTATATTTTCTTTTATAATAAAATCTTATTTCCACCCGTGCGAAGCCGGGACGCACCGCTAGTAATATATATAATGTAGGAGTTGGGGTAGACGAGTTGGAGTCGTCGCTTGCGAATTAAAGATTGCAAGTTCAGATCCCGTCTGTACCAGTGAAAGTATTTCTGAACATACAGTGATTCACACCACAAGCTTTGCAGTGTAGTAAAACATCTAGAGGTAACTTGAATTTGTTTCGAAAGAAATTCAAAGACGTGCTTGAAAAAGGGCGACAGACTGGCTCGTCACGTTCGCACCTAACTACATCTCAGGCGAAAATAGGGTTCAACTTTAATAAATTAAATTATTCTGTAATCGGCATACCTTTAAAAAGGAAAAGATAGGGTAGCATATTGCTATGTGCAATTATACAATGCATTTGATTTTTTTATGAAGAGACTGATGAATGTGGATGAAGCGAGAGAGGTCAGTAAACTGGCGCACTATTATCACTGCTCACCCCTTGGGGGATTCGACGCGATAAATTTTTTTTCATGATTCTTTTATTATTAAGGCTTAATAAGACAGAAAATCTATTCCATACTAGCAGACAGAAGTGATGGCAGGTGATTTACTTTCCATAACTTCTACGGAAGAACATGTGTTAGATCATTCAAGTATTAACATCACTCAATCGAACTACAAATCTAGAATACGAGTATCAAAACTTTAGTACAGCCATGTAGAAGAAGAGCTCGACTGTACCAATGAGTTTTTCTGAACTTAAGTACAGTGATTAGTCACACCAAGAGCTTCACGGTGAAGGAAAACATCGAGAGGAAACCTGCATACATACATGTCTGAGAAGTAATTCGGGTGCGTATGTATACTCGTGCTTGAGTAACGGCGATGGACTCGCCATCTGTCACGTTGGCATCTAAAATATATTCCGGCGGAAAGTGGGTGTGTAGGTACTACCTAAACACCTCTGCCTACCCCTTCCGGGACCCTTATGGGAAGGCGTGAGGATATATATTATACTTTTATATAAAACTATAGTAGTACCTGTGACAGGCGGCTGCGGCTTTATGACAGGACCTTGAGCAGTCTTCGGTATGGAGAACTCCGGCAGCCACTCATTGATGGCCAGTCTGAAAGTACTCCATCTATCTATACTCTGGAAGTGACTGGACACTGTTTCAATTCCCAACTGATCAAATATGCATCTTTTTTTATGGATGGCAGACAATCGGCCCCACTATGATAAGCGGCTTCCCCGCCTTTGAACTTATAGGCAAAGTTATCACTACTAAATCTAAATAAAGATGATTTGATTTGGTTTGATTTTCTCTGCCTACCCCATTAGGGACTGGTGATGATATGTATGTATGATTTGATTTGATTTGATCTCCTCCTAAACCGTGTGAAACTCGTTTGGTTCCAAAATTGAGGTGGGTTATGGAATAGACAAGAGTACTCGATACCGACGAGCACGTATGAAGAGACTGATGAATGTAGACGAAGCGAAAGAGGTACGTAAGTCTAGAGAGAACTGGCGCGCTATACTCTCTGCCTACCCCGTTAGGGACTCGGCGAGATGATATGTATGTATGCTAGTCTGTTAGGCGTTTACCTCAAAGCTTGTCTATGGTGGTACACGTGCTTGCCAAGACTGAGCGGCGACTCATCCTCGCACACGCCCGATTCACTTTCTCGCTCTAGCTTTATGTCCCAGGATACAGCCTCCACTGTTGAAAAAATATTATTATTACTATTTTTTTTTTAATCTTTAGACAAAGCAGGGATACGTCAATCAATATCCGCTTAATGTTCAAGCGCGACATTCGTTTTAAACACATTTCTTTAAACGCATTAGAATTATCTTCAAACAGATGAGCTAACTTTTGTGATTTTTTTTATAGCGCCAAAGGTAGAAATTTTGGTACTGATTTCACTTTCAAAAGTTCAACAATAATATAAATATTAAGAATTCAAGCCCAGAAAAAAAATTAATCAGACAAATTGACACCTATGTTGTCCAATGATTTTTTACATCCTTAAATCAATCAATAAAACAAACACTAGTTTCCCAAGCTGAACTGTATAGGCATAGTCAAACAATATAAGAAAAAAGCATGTATGAAGAGACTGATGAATGTGGACGAAGCGAAAGAGGTATGTAAGTCTAGAGAGAACTGGCGCTCTATACTCTTTGCCTACCCCGTTAGGGACTTGGCGTGATAATATGTGTGTGTGTATACCAAAAAAAATTTTGGTACTGACTGTGCGCAGGCGCATCGAGGCTGCAACTCGCCCAGTGAGCCAGCGTCCGTATCGGTATCATGTTGGCATTGTATTCGCAGTTAGGGTTGGTCAGCACGCCTCGCAGTAGCGGGATCAGTTCCGGAGACCGGCCGCAGTAAGGGCCTGAAACAACATGACGACATGGATATAGAGGGTGGGCAGAAACATTCATATTTATCTTGGGTACATCTGTGAAATTAAATACATAGCATACATTTGACGGCCATCTGGTCTAGTGGTTAAATAGAACTCCAGACTGCGAAACTAGAGGTCGCGAGTTCGATTCCCGCTAAGGGCAGATATTTGTGTGATGAACACGAGTATTTGTACCTTAGTCTTGGATGTCCTATGTATTTATGTATATATATATCTATGTGGACGAAGCGAAAGAGGTATGTAACTCTAGAGAGAACTGGCGCTCTATACTCTCTGCCTACCCCGTTAGGGACTTGGCGTGATGATATGTATGTATGTATATCTATATAAGTAAATATATATTAAATTGTCTAGTTACCACAACACAAGCTTTGCTTAATTTGGGGCTAGGTCAATTTGTGTGGATTGTCCCAAGGTATTTATTAATATTATTCCATGTTAAGTTTTTTTTTATGGCAAGTCCAGCATTTGTGAAAATCTGATTAAATAAATAAATATCCTCACGCCTTCCCACAAGGGTCCCGAAGGGGTAGGCAGAGGTGTATGGGTAATACCCACACACCCACTTTCCGCCAGAGGTATATTAGGTGCCAACGTGACAGATGGCGAGTCCATCGCCGTTACTCAAGCACGACTATACATACGCCTTTGAATTTCTTCTCAGACGTATGCAGGTTTCCTCACGATGTTTTCCTTCACCGTAAAGCTCGTGGTGTGACTAATCACTGTACTTAAGTTCAGAAAAACTCATTGGTACAGTCGGTATCATCAGTCGGTACAAATCTGATTAAGTTTAGTAAAATAATCTGATAAACTTGTAGTATTTTTTATGCCACAAATTATTAGTATTACCTTCTTAATCCTTTCCTACCTTCCGACAAGGGGTAGGCAGGCGTGCGAACATCATCTTGCCTTTACAGACATATTTACCTACGAGGCAGATAGCGAGTCTGCCGCCGTTTCTCAATCACGACATACGTTATTTTGTATTTCTTCTTAAAGATAAGGATTACTCTCGATATTTTTTGTTTAATTCACTTTTATGTTTCACTCAAAAACTTGTGGTGGATAAATCTATACTATTTATTTTTGTTTAAAAAATTAGGATTTAAATCTAAACTAACCCAAGAATATCCTCTTCTGGTCATAGTCGTTAGCGTGCAAGTTATCCCAGATGACCGGAGGCCGGCGTAGCACTTGCGTTATTTCTTCAATGCAATCCGTTGTTAATGTTTTCGATATCACTTTCGGACCTGTAACAGATTATATTAAACTACCTATTATATACATAGAGCCATCCACGAAGACGCGCCCCACTATTCTTCCTTACAGTTCATAGTGTAAGTGAGCAACCTTCCACTAATGTTTGAGTATTGTCGATACACACTGATTACCTATGAATGCACACGCACACTACAATTAACAGACTCGGGTGGTCATACTCCCGGCGTCCCGCAACCCCCCCGACTAGAAATTGGTGGGGCGCGTCTTCGTGGATGGCAGTATTTATACTACGATAGACGGCGAGCTTCAAAAGGAAAACATTATATTTTTATACCACTGGGGTGGCAAACAAGCATGCGGCCCTGATGGTAAGCGGTTACAGTTTATGAACGCTTGCAATACCAGGGGCATCACTCGAGCGTTGCAACTCACCCTTTTCATATGTCCAAACCAATGTAAACCGCCTTTCTGCATCTTTACAATCACACCCACAAACATATTTCAATAATTTATATATATATATCCTCACGCCTTCCCACTAGGGTCGCCGAAGAGGTAGGCAGAGGTGTATAGGTAGTACCCACACACCCACTTTCCGCGAGAGATATATTTTAGGTGTCAACGTGACAGATGGCGAGTCTATCGCCGTTACTCAAGCACGACTATACATACGCCTTTGAATTGCTTCTCAGACGTATGCAGGTTTCCTCTCGATGTTTTCCTTCACCGTAAAGCTCGTGGTGTGACTAATCACTGTATCAATAGTTTAATTAATATTTTAATGTATTACCAAACACACATATCATCACGCCGAGTCCCTAACGGGGTAGGCAGAGCGTATAGAGCGTCGCGAGCGTTTTCGCTTCGTCCACATTCATCAGTCTCTTCATACATGCTAGTCTGTTTCGAGTACTCTTAACGTTCCCGTCCTTTAGCGTCCGATCGCTTTGATCCAGGTAGTTGGAACGTGGCCTTCCTCTGCCCCTTCTTGCACACACTTTTGCATTGTATATCTGTTTCGTCAATCTTTCTTCACTCATCCTTTCTATTTCTATATGTCCAAACCAACGTAACATGCCTTTCTTCATCTTTACAATCACACCCTCATTCACGCCAGTTGATTTGCGAATGTATTACCAGTCCACATAATATCAATTTGCTGGGAGAGTTTAGTGCCCAGGGTGTTGAGGTACTCAGAACTGTTGACAGTGGGCATGGCCCGCGTCGAGCAGTACTGGGTGGGACACAGGAGGAAACGTGGACAGCCCAGGTGCTGGTGGATTTCGTTTGTTATGGACACCTGAAACAAAAAAGGTATATTCACATACTACAAAGGGGTAGGCAAATATGTAACAAGATATATCAAGGTGCCAGAGGGTGAGTCGATCATCGTTTCTCATTTATCCCTTCATACATGCTCGATGGTTATGGGTACTCTTAACATTCCCATCCTAGACTTTCCTAGCAATGTGATGTAAGTAGTTGGAACATAGTCTTCATTTGCCTACTCTTCCATACCAAGTGTATGGAAGGTGAATTGTGCAGAGTCAAGGTAAAATAGTTACACCACACATTTTTCGATGAGAAAGCAAATGCTATATTTAGATAAAGTTTGGTACATAATATAACTCACTTGAGCATGAGCAAAGCTCTGGAATATCTGTTTGTCAGATTCACTCATCTCCGGTTCAATGTCATCAAACAACAATGCAAAACAGGTGCAGCCAAACTGGGATACCTGGAACAATAGCTCACTTATAATATGTCTTCTAGAATGTATAACGTAACCTAAATAACGTGGAATATGAATATGTCAAAAAATAAGTAAGACAAGTTAAGGTAGGGTCTATTGGTTATAACTCCTGACTGTGAAACTTGAGGTTGCAGCCTTGCCGTGTTCATCACACAAATGTCTGCCCTCAATGTTCCTGCTGATTGTTTGTAGTCTTGCCCTATGCATCTATGTATAAATCTTACATATATATAAGTAAATATGTATATCTTATTATTATTATTATGTATATCTTTGTCTAGTTACCATAACAAAAGATTTGCTTTTGATGTGGGGCTATGTCAATTTGTGCTGAATTGTCCCATTGTTGATTAAATAAAAATTAAAGGGTATGTTTGTAATATGAAAGTATTTTTTTTTTCGAAATGCGTATACAGTATAATCTATATACAGTAATGGTCAACCACTAAACAAAACCACAGCAACCAGAGTTCTGACTGCCACTTCATGACTTGCCATCACTTAAGTCCCCATAACTCATTTGCATTTCCACAAAGACCATTATTAATATTATAGTTTCAAATATGTTACAATATGATAAATGTTATGTGTATGAAGCGAAAGAGGTATGTAAGTCTAGAGAGAACAGGCGCTCTATGCTCTCTGCCTTGCCCCGTCAGGGACTCGGCATGATGATATGTATTTATGTTATAATACCTGCTCCAACTTTCGTTTCAGTGTAGTAATTTCTTTCTGACTGCTATATGTGATGTCCAAGCCCGGAGAAAGGGCATAGCAGAATATGATCCCTTGGTCTTTAGCTGCCGTAATTAGGGAGGTAAGGTGTTCTGCCTCTTCCACTGTGTAGAGCTCGCGCCAGAAGGCACGATGCTTGTAGTCATCTTTCGGAGCATATACATACATATCCATGTTCCATTTCTTTAGCCTGTTGGATGGCGTACAATTAATTAATGAACTCATAATGACTCCGTCAACTCATGACCCTTGTGTGTGGGTAACAACCAGACACCTTTCACCAGAGATATATTTTAGGTGCCAATGTGACAGATGACGTGTCCATCATTTCTTAAGCATAATGTATGCAGGTTTCCTCTCAATTTTCTCCTATGCTGTACAGCATGACATGTTATTGTATTTAAGTTCAGAAAGTACAGTACAGTTGGGATACAAACTTTGTAATGCAACTGCACAAACCATTCAGCCTCTATGTCTAGGATTTTTATTTATTTATTAATGTAGATTTTTCATCAACTGAAGACTGCTGGAATACCAGCAGTCTTCAGTTGATGAAAAATCTAATCTTCTTCTTTGAAAGTGAACTAATGATCATACCTGTGATCATTAGTTGATCATAATATTTATTACCTCTCAAATTTCACCTATAATTGAACTATAGATATTACAGAAATATAAACATACTAGCGGTCCATGCCCAGCATCACACGGTTGGACATAAGATTATTTTTATAAAAGAAAATATAGCCCATGTTACTCATGATGAATGTGGCTTTCCAAAGGTGAAAGAATTTTTCAAATCGGTCCAGTAGTTTCAGAGCCTTTTCAATACAAACAAACAAACAATCAAATCTTTCCTCTTTATAATATTATTACTAGCTTATGCCCGCGGCTTCGCGTGGAGTTCGAAAAAGTAGCTATGGAAATTTTCCTGCTAGAACTGGTTCAGCCAGTATGCCGTGAAAGAACATCATACATTGTAATATAAGAACTTTGAATTTTTCAGGAAAAAAAACGTAGCCTATTCCTAGGTATAAGCCATCACGATTTCAACTTTCAGCCAAATCGGTTCAGCCGTTTGGTCGTGAAAGAACCGCAAACATCCAAACTTACAAACTTTCACATTTATAATATCAGTAAGATAGTATTAGTATATAAAATGGACATGCTATATTTTTTAAATAACATAATTTGCTTACCTCCAGTCTTTAGATTCCTTAATAAGATACATATATGCTCATGTATATAGATAAATAAATAAACACTGCCACTTGGTATTGAGAAGTTGCTATGGGCAGTTTAGAAGCCTAATAGATTCTCTGAATGCAGTATAGAAAGCTCTTGACAGGAGAAGATTAAGTGTATGAAATTCAACTTTTATTTAACCATCTATGTACATAAATAAAGTTTCAAGGGCTGATAGATAATATGGAAACATTTTAAAACACAGTAACTCACTTTTGGAACAAGTCTTTCCTTTGCTCTGTAGTCCATGGTCGTCCATAAAAACCTGTAAGAGTTCAGCTTAGGTCATTCACTCTAGTACAAAGTTAGACTAGATTACATACAACTATACGTCATTTCGTTTCAAGCTTTAATAGAACATTACCTTCCACTACTCCACATATGAAATCCTTTCGATGGGTCGTCGGATCATCCGTTAAGCTTTCAGTCATATCGAATGTAGAATTCGCAAAAACAGTAATAATCTACCGAAATTAATTACAAGCACGCTTATTTCACTAGATTTATCGCGTTGCGTTGACTCAGTTACCGGCCGCGAAATAACAATTACTTATGTAGTTTTACCTAGCTAGCTAGCGGTATTTCAATATTCCTAGATTTAATGTATATTTTATTCTAAATTAGTTAATAAATACCGAAAGAGAAAGGAAGGAGAGACTCAAATTGGTAAGTGGAATAGAGGCACAAACTAAATACCTAGGTAGTTATAGTTAAATGTATAGATAGACTGTGGCCACAGGCAAACAAGAGCAGAGTGGAGGGAGAAATAACTTTGATTTGACAGTTAATGGAAAGTGTCAATGTAATTTTTATCTATAAAACATGCAATAGTCAAATACCATACTGCCTAAAATAAAAATATGTTTATTTCATCACGCAGATTCTTTCTATGGGGTTCGCAGAGAGAGGAGAGCGCCGATTCTCTCATCTCAAGACTTGCCAAAAAGGCCAAGCAATTATCGTAAAGCCAAAGAGATGACATATTAAATCTATTTCAAAAATATTAGTTACTATAATAAAACTGAATTTAATTTTAACTACTTTTCAATTGATAAATAAAACATGAAGTTTCAAATTGCATATTTTTATTCCCAACATTATATTCAAATGTTTCAGAGTATTATACTCACTAAACTAAAACAGTAATATTGTATGATTAAGTATACACAGGAATTGTACTTACAAAACTTACATTTACTTACTAACGTTTGAGAAAACTAAGATTATTATCATTTATTTAAAATCGGTTAATACCATCATCATCATCATCGGTTAATAATATCATCATCAGTAATTGATGTCCGGAATTTAAAAACCGAAAGAGCAAATATTTGCAAAAGTTAAACTGTTAAGTTTGTAATACTGGGGTATTGGGCCATAGTGTTACTATTATTTTGAATGATCACAAGCAACTCATCTTCCTCAAAAACTCTAAGCCTTAATTGTTGTTAACACCTAGGCATTGTTGAGTGTTAATTTCTAAAGTTTTTATTAGTAATTGAAAGTACTTATGTATGTCCCCCTACCCACCTACAAGTCCACAAACTAATTGCTCAGTTGCGCCTTCTCACAAGGGTTCCTGAAAGGGTAACTAAACAGAGGCGTAACATTGCCTTGTCAACACCATCAACATCATGTGCTAACGTTACAGATAGCCATCGCCATTTCTCCGCCGCCGTTTTGCCATAGCAAAATTATGCATACTTCTTTAGGTATGCATTAATAAAATTGAAGGTGTAGGGATGAAGTCATTTCTGTTTCTACCCGCTTAGAGCGGTGTAAGTAAAAACTACTTAGACTACTTAGATAAAGGATAAAATAATTGTGATTTGATTAGTCTAAAGAAGAGCCTTAAGCCGTGCTCTATGGTAGTTAACAATTTTTTTATCTATATTGACTAGATTGACATAATGTTTGTTGTTTTGGTTCGTTAAATTTAATAAGGATTAATAGCTACTAATGTATTTACAAATTTAAATCATAATATGTACATATTTAGGTATATTATTTATACGTAAAGTTTAAGTCACGTAAGTTGATGACTGTGAAGTTTGCACAAAAGGCTATTTTGACATGTTTAGGATAATTCCTATAATAAAACCTACGGTTCCATTTTATGTAAGTAGGTATTACTATAGAAAACTAGACTATGTCTGTAATATATTTTTCTTGAAGTGCGTCTGAGAGCTCTGAAGCTAAAAGCAAATTGCATGACAACTGCACCATTTGTGTATAGTTTGAGAGCCGTGAAGTTCTGGTGGCTAACGTAATTTAATCTATGCGTTGCTAGAGTCACGCCCGCGACAAGTTTATGGTACTCCCTTCACATACACTAACGTTCTTTTTTTTTTTACTTTCAGTTTTATTCACTTGTTGAGTTAGCAATAAGCCAGACTGATTATTTTCGTCATTATTTAGCCTTTATCTTCAAATGTAAGCGGCAGGCAGGCCGCACCTCTGCAAGTGTCACCCGATTAACCCACCCGACACGTTACCGTGGACTCGCATGTGACGATTCAGATTGCCGGATTGCGAGAATCTGTAGACAAAGGTTATTGTTATTAGTCAGTAATCTATACAGACTTACAGACACACACACACAATGGCTGGATCTTTGTAAATACATACCTACATTGGTTCTTGGAAAATCAGACAGTTACTTCAAAAGCCGTGGTGGCCGAGTGGTTCGAGTAGTTGCGACACAAAGATCGCAAGTTCGAATCCCGACTGTACCAATGAATTTTTCTGAACTTAAGTACTGTGATTAGTCACACCACGCGCTTTACGGTGAAGGAAAACATCGAGAGGAAACCAGCATACGTCTGAGAAGCAATTCAAAGGCGTATATATAGTTGTGCTTGAGTAACGGCGATGGACTCGCCATCTATCACGTTGTCACCTAAAATATTTCTGGCGGAAAGTGGGTGTATGGGTATTACCTATACACCTCTGCCTACCCCTTCAGGGACCCTTGTGGGAAGGCGCGAGGATATATTACTTAAATATGTCATATATTAATTGTAATTTAAATATATGAAACTGAATGTTTGTCTGTATGTCCTGACGTGTTGTTGTGAATGAGCCCACGAAGGTTTCTGGTTCTGATTCACAATTGGACCGATAGGTGGCGCTGCGATCATGTTTATTTATTATATTTATTTATTTATACATAATTAGTACGGCTAAAAATCCAATTACACTAATTAGTAATTATAAGAACCTCATTCATACACTCTTCTCACAATACTCCATAGTCCATACATGCCGCAATGAAAGCCTTCCATCCGTCCGCAAACACGTCACAGTCAGGGTTGGACTTCAAGAGGGCATTGAGTGCAGTGAGAGTGCGAGGTACAGGGGAGCGTGCACGTGATACTGTGCGATGTGTGCCCACTGCTGTTCAGAAGCTTTTATATTTCACCCATGCAAAGCTGGGCGGGACCGTGAGTACTTAATAAGCAAATAAAAAATATGCTCCGACTTGACAAATGAATGAACTTTTCATCATATTTTTTCATTTTATTAATAGTTTCTCTAAAAAATCAAAACCATTTTCTAAGGGAGCATTTATCAACCTGAATAATGTTGCCATTTTCTTATCTCAGTTTACTATTTTGTGAGACTTAAATGGGACTGGGCCGGGCGTGTATAACGCATGCTAGAAGAGTTGTTGGGCCAAACGATAGGAGAAGCAGAGCCTAAAGGAACATTTATCAATATCACAGTATTTCGCATTTATAATATTAAAAGATAGTGCCATCCGCGAAGACGCGCCCCACTATTCTTCCTTATAGTGTAAGTGTGCAACCTTCCACTTACGTTTGTGTATTGTATGTACTGATTACCTATGAGTGCACACGCACTCTACGATTAATAGACTCGGGTCATACTCCCCGCATCCCGCGACCCCCTCGACTAGAAATTTAGGAAATATCAATAGGTCCTTACCTAAGCAAGCACAGTTTACATTGATACGGTTTTTCCCCGGAATGTATGCGGAGATGCTTCGTCAGGGTCGAGCTATCTGAAAAGGCTTTTTTGCAAGATCTGCACCTGAAAATAAGTTAAGAAGGTATGTTAAGTGAAGGGCTACGTCAATATATTGCAGTGTCAAATGTTGTGACAACCCTATCGACTCGCTTTCTTGGCATTAATATAATCATCATTGTACAAAGTCGTGGTGGCCGAGTGGTTCGAGCAGTTGCCTGCGACGCAAAGGTCGCAAGTTCGAATCCTAAGTACAGCATCCGACTTAAGTACAGTGATTAGTCACACCACGAGCTTTACGTCCGAGAAGAAATTCAAAGGCGTAAGGCGTCGTGCTTGAGTAACGGCGATGGACTCGCCATCTGTCACGTTGGCACCTAATACCTATACCTCTGGCGGAAAGTGGGTGTGTGGGTATTACCTATACACCTCTGCCTACCCCTTCGGGGACCCTTGTGGGAAGGCGTGAGGATATATTATTTATTATTATTATCTACATGCGATAGCGTGTAGTGGTTGTTATAAATTCAAAATCTCTATAAATAGAGAAAGAAAACTAGTTTTTATGAAGGATTATTAGAAACATTAATGCCAGCTACATACATATAAACGACACAATTTAATTTATAGGAGCCATGGTGGCCGAGTGGTTCGAGTAGTTGCCTGCAGCAAAGATTGCAAATTCGAATCCCGACTTTACCCATGAGTTTTTCTGAACTTAAGTACAGTGATTAGTCAAACCACGAGCTTTACGGTGAGACGGTCTGAGAAGCAATTCAAAGGCGTGTGTATAGTCGTGCTTGAGTAACAGCGATGGTCTTGCCATATGTCACGTTAGAACCTGAAATATATCTCTGGCGGAAAGTGTGTGTGGTACCTATATACCTCTGTCCAACACTTCAGGGACCCTTGTAGCGTAAAAAAATTACCGCATAGACCGACAAATTCAACAAAATATATTAAAGTATTTTCTGTTCTCTTACTGGTATGGCCGCTCCCCGGAGTGCGTCCGCATGTGTGTCGTCACGCTGGAGCTTTGGCTGAAGCGACGGTCGCATATTGGACATCTGCGGACAATTACAATTTAATTATGTTATACTAGATGTGCGCGTAATTCGTCCGCGTGGAATTTAACAAAAAATTTATTTATTTTCTTCTTTATTTTCTTATTCAAATTGACCTAGTCCCAAGTTAAGCAAAGCTTGTGCTATGGTAACTAGACAACGATATATTTACTTATATAGATAGATAAATACATAGGACATCCAAGACTAAGGTACAAATACTCGTGTTCATCACACAAATATTTGCCCTCAGCGGTATTCGAACCCGCGACCTCAAGTTTCGCAGTCAGGAGCTCTAACCACTAGAGCAGACGGTCGTAGTACCGTATATGTATTCATATGCATGTAGTAAAAAGAAGTTATTTCAATATTACAAACACTCCAATTTTATTTAGGTAATATATGTATAGATTAAAAGGCATAGAATAATAGCAGCAGTTTTATTATTATCATGACATGGAATAAAAGTCTTTCAGTCGCATCTGTACCTGTTTGAATTAACCTTATTTTTTATAAGTATTGCATTAAAATACTATGCAATGTATTTCAATACTTTCAGGAGTTTGTGAAGACAATCTTAGTCAAATTTAAATAGGAAACGTCAGAGGTAATAATAGTACTGTTATATCGTTTAACTGAATACACACAGTACACGCATTTTATCATTGTAAATAAATCGTCCACTAACAGTGTGTTTTATCAGTTATATTTATTTATTATATAACACCAACACAGTATAACCGAACACAGAGTGGCTACGCGCAAGTGATACTTCGGTATCATGAGCGTAAATAGGCTACGGTAAAACACTCATCCTCTATCAGGTGGGCCATATATTTATTTGCCATTCTTGTGGTATAAAAAATCTTAAGATAAACCAAAACGTTTATTATAAGAATTAAATCAATCCCTTGTTTTAAATATTGTGTGAGACTTACCTGAAAGGCTTCTGGCCCGTGTGTGTCCGGACGTGCGCTGTCAGATTGGCGGCCTGAGAGAAGCTCTTGTTGCAGTCTCGGCAGCGGTAAGGCCGTTCACCAGAATGTGTTCGCAAGTGAGTCTTCAAGGTGCTGGGGCGCGCGTAAGTCTTTCCACAAATGCGACACAAATTAGGTTTCTGTTCATCGTCTTCCGAACAGCCGCTGAGAGCTCCCACCTGTTATCAAATAACGCCGTGTCTTTAAAATACCATCTTAAGGATAGACTTCTATAAATCGAAAGAATTTGTCAAAGAAGAAAAGACGCAGGGTCAGAAACGCACGAAGAAAAAAAAAACTATATGAACTGTGTGCTTGTGACATTACTATGTTCGATATTGAAACACTGGATGAGTGTGTGCGTATTTATTTATGTTTGTTTGTGTGTGTCTGTGCGTGTGTGAGAGAGAGTGTGTGCTCGAAAGAAGCATACCGGATTAACATCAGTTATATATTTTTTTTACATTTGAGATAAAAAAAGTTTAAAAAATCAAGTTGCCAAAGTAAATTCACCTCAACCTTGCCAGAAGCGTTGAGACACGTGGAATACCCATACTCCTGGGGGAGTACCTGCCCCTGACTGTTCATCAACGAGTAGCCTCCCATGGTGTGGTCTTTCGGGCTCTCCTGCATATACAGCTTTGAGGGAGGCCTTTTCAAGCTTTGCCCTAAAGGTTTCTGGTTGGGGAACGAAGGTTTTTGTTGGAATAAATTGTAATTAGAATTAGGTTTCTGGTTATTCTGTAGCACAGGCTTGAAGGTTGAGGATGCGGTTATGAGGGGATCTGACTGAGTCGGCGATCGGAAGTCTGCGGTGAAGGAGTAAGTGGCGGCGGGGTAGGGGGTGGGGCTTAAGACATTCTGGGTTTGAGGGTACACCACGTTCACTGAGGGCGTTGCTGCGTTCTGGTTCCATTGGACCTGGGGACGAAGTATTTTGGTTAGGTTATTAGTTCGTACTAATATTATCTATGTTAAAGCTTATCAAGTATGGATGTTCCTTGCTCGATCACGCCCGAACGGCGAACGAAAAAAAACGAATTTGGAACCGAGATTGATTATTAGCTGGATAAGTAGCATCATCATCATATCATCACGCCGAATCCCTAACGGGGTAGGCAGAGAGTATAGAGCGCCAGTACTCTCTAGACTTACATAGGTACCTCTTGCGCTTCGACCACATGCATCAGTCTCTTCATACATGCTCGTTGGTTTCGAGTACTCTTGACGTTCCCGTCGTCGAGCGTCCGATCGATTTGATCTTGTAGTAGGTACGTGGTCTTCCTCTGCCTCGCCAGGCATACACTTTCGTTTTGTATATCTGTTTCGTCAATCTTCCTTCCCTCATCCTTTCTATATGTCCAAACCAACGTAACATACCTTTCTTCATCATTACAATTCCACCGTCATCACACACACGCCAGTAGCAATAATAATAATTCATTTATTTCAGGTCTTAAATGATCAATGCATTAATCCTCATAGGAAGAATTTATATGTATATAGAATGTTTTTTTCCACCCCTACGTAAAAGGAAACCAATGCTAAAGAGTAAACCAGGGAGTTTGTATTTTGTTTCTTCTCCTGACAGGTTTTTTATTTCTTGGGAACGGTGGTAACTGTAGTTTTTTACTTAGTATGTGACGTCCAATAAGTATTCCTTGTGTCTCTTTATAAAATTATTTACCCATAGTATAATCTTTATTTAATTAAATATACTAATGATATATATGGTACCTACCTTGTTGTATGGCAGCGAATCCTGGGTATGTCAGAGGAAGTATGAAAATAGCTTGAATGCAGTTGAGATGCGATCGCTTCGAAAAATGTGCGGAGTAACGATTTTAGATCGAGTCCGCAATGAAGAGATTCGCAAATCAACTGGCGTGAATGAGGGCGTGATTGTAAAGATGAAGAAAGGCATGTTACGTTGGTTTGGACACATAGAAAGGATGAGCGAAGAAAGATTGACGAAACAGATATACAAAGCAAAAGTGTGTGCAAGAAGAGGCAGAGGAAGGCCACGTTCCAATTACAATCAAATCGATCGGACTCTCAAGGACGGGAACGTTAAGAGTACTCGAAACCGACGAGCATGTATGAAGAGACTGATGAACGTGGACGAAGCGAAAGAGGTATGTAAGTCTAGAGAGAACTGGCGCTCTATACTCTCTGCCTACCCCGCTGGGGACTTGGCGTGATGATATGTATGTATGTATGTATGTACTAATGATATACAATTTTACCCGAACGAAACCGCAGCACACAACTTGTGAAATTAACAAGGAGATGCGGTAGCCGAGTGTTTCAAGTAGTCGGTTGCGAAAAAAGGTATCAGGTTCGAAACCCGATTGTTTTTAGTTTTTCTCAACTCAAGTAAAGTGATTAGTCACACCACGAGCTTTACGGTGGAGGGAAACATGTATAATCGCTTGCTTGAGAAACGGCGCTGGACTTACCGTCTATCACATTGGCACCTAAATATCTCCCGTCAAAATTATGCGGTAAACGTCTGCCTACCCTATCAGGGATAGATCAATATCTTATTCTCTTTATTATTATATTCTATCTATTATGGGGTTCTTAGAAGATCCATAGAAGAGATGTGTAGGACGATTGGGTATGAAGAAATCCAGGTGCTCACCTGTGAGCAGCTGTGCTCCGGACAGCCGTGCATGGTCATATTCATGGAGACATTAACGCTCATGGTCGGGAACAGAGGCGCGCCTCCATAGTGCTCGTAGTAAGGATATCCCCCGCCATTTACCATCATCTGGAGAAAAAACAAAAGGTACTTAAATCCTATGCTCAGTGGCGTAGCTAGGTCACCAAAGGCCCAGCAAAAAATATACTACTCAGGGCCCCAAATAAATTATTTAAAATCGTTTGTTCCCTATTCGTCGTTTTCCGAATTCGACTGTACCAATGAGTCGTTCTGAACATTAGTTATTAACTCCACGGCCTTTACGGTGATGGGAAATTGCTTTTAGTCGTGTTTGTAAAACATTAACGGATTAGCCGATTGTCACGTGGTCAGTTAAATATATCTAAGGTGAAACGTAAGTTTTAAGTTGTACTGTTTACCCTTTATGGAAACCTTGAAAAGGCCTACATAATTTTAGTTCAATTGATTAGCTTATTCTGTTCCTTGGAGACAAAGCAGGCTTGTCTAAATTAAGTTGGTATCTTACTAATACTATAAATGTGAAAGTTTGTAAGTTTGGATGTTTGCGGTTCTTTCACGGCAAAACGGCTGAACCGATTTGGCTGAAAGTTGAAATCGTGATCGCTTATACCTAGAAATAGGACATAGGCTACTTTTTATCCGAAAAATTCAAAGTTCCTACAGGAATAAAATTTGTAGTAAGTAGTAATTCAGATTTGCATCAAAATGATATCAATACTCCTTAGTGCTTTTGATTTAAATTACATTTTATTTTGGCACATGTTTGAAAACTCAAACCTGTCATCACGAAGGCCTAAGTTTGCATGTTGCACTTTCACGGCATAGCGGCTGAACCTATTCTAGCAGGAAAATATTGTAGCTACTTTTTCAAACTCCACGCGGGCGAAGCCGCGGGCATAAGCTAGTTTAATATAAATGTCAAAATTAATTCGCGTCTCAATAATGACGTCATTCCTCATTCATCAAATTAATATTATATATGTCTGCCGATATTTTCCCCCGCAAGTACTTATTAATACTAAAAATAATTCTGCAACCCCATGAAATTATGAAGCCTTACACAATTCAAACCCGTATTAATTGAAATCAAGGGGCGTCTACCCTTTAATTTTCCACCCCAAGTAGAAAAGGACAGAAAATAACTCCAGCTTATCGAATGCTTGGAAACCCAAACAACGTCGAACTTTGGGAAAAGCTTAGAGAGAGCGCAATGCCGTCCCTTTCTAGCATATAGCTGGGTGGCAAGAGTAAGAGAGGCAACCATACCTGCGGGTGGACGGCCTCTGAGGCGCAGTCTCCGTGGACGACGGCGTGCTTCAATGAGAGTAGGACGTCGGCTGCCTCGCCGCCTCCTCGCTCTCGACTCTCGGAAGTGTTGTTCCTGCTAATGTATTGACGTCAGGAACGAGAATTCAGTACAAGGCATTTATAGATTAGAAAAGCGATGCCCCGCGATATCACCTGCGTAAAATGTGTTATCATAGGTCGATTTTTGAAGAGAAATATAGCATCTACTTTAGCCAATTTCTGGCGTGGCGCTATATAAATATGTATAACTATTACCGAGGTCACTGATTAAAAGAATTGAGTTGTCACAATTAGAAATTAATTGTTACATTTTGATATTAATATAAAAATTATTAAATAATAAGTCATAATTTTTTGTAAAAAATACGTAATATTTCATATTTACAATATGTAGGTATGTATGTATTTACAAAAAACTTAATTTCGATATTTCACATCTATCGGGCGTCCCGTGACGGCAATTTTTTTTTCTAGAATATTCATATATTATGTACCTATTAACTTAAGTTTTGAAAATTACTTTCTGCTTTTTACTTCATCTGATTACAAAAATGTTTGTGTAAACACAAAGGTGGCAAACAAACATGCGGCCCGCCTGATAGTAAGCGGATACCGCCGACTAAGACCGCTTGGAATACCAGGGGTAGCGTCACACCCATCCTTTTTTTTTATACAACAAGAGTGGCAAACAAGCATACGGCCCACCTGATGGGAAACGGTTACCGTAGCCTATTTACGCTCACGATACCGAAGTATCACTTGCGCGTTGCCACTCTGTGTTCGGAGAGTTATAGTGTGTTGGCAGCACAATGGGTTTAATCCCTCTGCTTCCAACCCAATGTAACATTCCTCCCCCCTCTCCAAGGAGCTCATTACTGGAAACCTTATTCACCGCGTAGGAACACAACACAATAAATTGTGTTATTTGGCTACGGACTTCTATAAGGTGGAGGTCCTGCCCCAGTCGGGCAGCTCCAAATTCGAACGGGAAACTCGTTATGCCCTACTTCTCTTCCTGAAAAACTCCATGCTGTAATTCGCGCGATAGTCATAAGAACTCACTTGTATCCAGGACACGGTGAGAATGGGAACAGCGAAGGAAGGGGGTCCAACTCGAGCGGTGGCAATGAGAATGAACCCATATCTTCCGCCGGCCAGCCTTCTTCGTTCCCATTGGCTTCCAAGGCCCCGTCGCACGGTGTAATGGACTCGTTCAAAGCATTTAGCTCGTCGCCATTTTCGGGGCAGCAATTTTCTATCTCCTGTTGAAAAATAATGCTTAGATTACGTAAGAGCGCGAGTTAAAGTGGGAAAAATTACACAAATTTAATGATTCCCTTTTTTTTAGGGTTCCGCAGTAGTTTAAATACGAACCCTTATAGTTTCACCATGTCCGTCGGTCCATATTCCAGAAAAATAATCTCCCATTCAAATAACATTTTGAGTCAGTGTAATTGCGGGGCACAACTAAAAGGCATGTTACATTGGTTTGGACATAGAGAAAGGATCAGTGCAGAAACATTAACAAAACGGATATACTGCTTAAATTAATTACTTTATGTTATTTAGAAGCCGTGGTGACCGAGTGGTTCGAGCAGTTGCCTGCGACGCAACGGTCGCAAGTTCGAATCCCGACTGTACCAATGAGTTTTTTCTGAACTTAAGTCCAGTGATTAGTCACACCACGAGCTTTACGGTGAAGGAAAACATCGAGAGGAAACCTGCATACGTCTGAGAAGAAATTCAAAGGCGTATGTATAGTCGTGCTTGAGTAACGGCGATGGACTCGCCATCTGTCACGTTGGCACCTAATATACCTCTGGCGGAAGGTGGGTGTGTGGGTATTACCTAAACACCTCTGCCTACCCCTTCGGGGACTCTTGTGGGAAGGCGTGAGGATATATTATGTTATTTATTATTATGCAAAGACAACTGTTTATATCCCCGTGAGCCAAATTAAAGGGAAGGAACTGGTGCCTATAGCACAGGGTATCCTAGCTTAGATGCCAGTTGCTACTTAACTATGCTTGTTATGTTAATACAATTTACTAACTACCTACTCTGACAACTAAGTTGAGTGTATACATTTAAAATATCTCTATACGTAGGTATCTCTAATATAATTTCTGTGCCCGTTATTTTGTTAACTTAGTTATTTAACTTGCTTTTAGACTAAATACCTATTTGTTTTATATATGTGCATAACATGTAACCAATTTTACGCTCAATAAATTTTATTATTATTTATTATACAATGCGAAAGCGTATGGATGAGGCTGAGATCTTCCTCGACGTTCCACCTACATAGATAGAAAAATCTACACGGACACGATGTGAACGTAAAGAGTATCCAAAACCAGCGAGCACTATGATGAATGTAAAAGAGATCTCTAGAGAGATCTGGCGGCTCTCTCTGCCCACCCCGTGAGTACCTCGTCATGATGTGTACCTATGTTTTTTACTAGGCTTCACAGTAGAGTAAAAAGCAAAATACCCTCATTTCCCTTAACAAATCAGACACTTAAATCTTCCTTATGAACCACTCTGTCTTTTGCTTGCATGAAAATTATTACTAACTAGCTGTCCCGCCCAGCTTCGCTCGGGTGAAAAAGTTAAATTGCCCGTAACACGATCGCAGCGCCACCTATTGGGTCCAATTGTAAATCTAAACCATTCTCGAATCTAGCTTAAGACACACAGAAACACACAGACAACACACAGAAACAAACACACTTCGCCCGGGTAAAAAGGTAAAATTCTTGAAACTCGATCGCAGCGCCACCTATCGGGTCCAATTTAATATAGCCTATGTTACTCGGGGATAATGTAGCTTTCCAAAGGTGAAAGAATTTTTGAAATCGGTCCAGTAGTTTCGGAGCCTATTCATTACAAACAAACAAACAAACAAATCTTTCCTCTTTATAATATTATTATTATTAGTATTAGTATAGATTATATATTTATTTTCAGAGAATTATACATATTTTGTTAGTAGCAATATTCTGAAGAGATTCGCAAAACAACTGGCGTGAACGAGGGTCAAGATGAAGAAAGGCATGTTACGTTGGTTTGGACATATAGAAAGGATGAGTGAAGAAATATTGACGAAACAGATATACAAAGCGAAAGTGTTTGTAAGGAGAGGCAGAGGAAGACCACGTTCCAACTACCTAGATCAATTCGATCGGACGCTCAAGGGAACATCAAGAGTATCTACTCGAAACCGACGAGCATGTATGAAGATACTGATGAATGTGGACGAAGCAAAAGAGGTATTTATATTCTGTCGCGAACAGACAGACTTCGGTGCGACATAGTTTTGTAATATTATACACGTATATACCTACATAATAATTACGCAAGATTTAGGTAACATGCGAGCTTGCAGCCCTAGCGTTCATAGCTTCCTAGTACTTCATTAAGCCGGATTAATACGTAATATAATGGTGAGAGTGCATATTTGCCGCCAGTAGGCAATTCAAATTCCTACACCTACCACCCACCTACACAGTTTCTACACCTACTTCTACACCTACCCACCTACACAATATTTACCTACTACAGTTTGCTACCAATTTTGATATGCAACCATAATGAATAGATACATTTATTGGTCAATGAAATGTTACAACCCTACTCAAACTATATACTAGGAGAATCCCGCGGTTTCACCTGCGTAAAAAAATTATTTTAAGTAAGTAAATTAATTCAAAAGGCTTATTATGAAGCATCAGATTATTTGAATGATGGCCATGCATGGCAATGAATTGTTACTCTTGTACAGAGTTTATATATGTAAGTTAATTCTTTCTACCCCTACGTAAAAGGGAACAAATGTTAAGAAAGAAAACCGGGGAGTTTGTTTCACCGTTTCTTCTCCTGACAGGTATTTTTTCTATGTGTGTTCAATATGTGTTCCCCGTGTCCCTTACGTTGAATAAAATATTTTGATTTTGATTAGAAAATAAAGACTCTAGCGCGACTCTGTCTGTCTGTTTGTTTTCGGCAAACTTAGCTGAACGGATTTTCATGGTGTCGCCAAAGATAGGGGACATTAATGAAAAAGGTTGAAGTATAATTCAATTTGTTAAGGTTTTGTGTAAATTGTAGAAATATGGCGAAATGTCTGAAAAAATCAAGCACGGGAGCTTTCGTTGCAAACGCTCCTTACTTTGAGATACCTATAACATATTAATTTATGGTAAGGTACCCGTGCGAAGCCGGAGCGGGTTGCTAGTTTAACTAGTATCACTCAAATATACTTATCACTTAGTTCTAATTGTTTTTAAAACATGATGTTATAGATGTAGTCATGAGGTATCCAAAGTATTAAAATACCTACCGACGGATAAATTAGCATGCCAATATTATGCGGTCTAAGCGAGATTAACATCACATTAACCATGTAACTAACCGTATTCTGGCGTATGAATCCATATATAGTCACTAATATTATAAAGAGGAAAGATTTGTATGTTAGGGACTTAAAAAGTAAAAAATGTGATCATGTGATATTGCCTTTAAGGCGGAACAAAGTTCGCCGGGTCAGCTAGTGTAAGTATGTTTGTAAGGAATTGGCTCAAAAAGTACCCGACCGATTTTATAAATTATTTCACCATTTGAATCATTATCACTGATTAATGTAGGCTATTTTAATTAGAAGAAAATAAATATTTTTTTATGCCAAAATGTTTAAAAAATAAATATCCACCCGTGCGAAGCCTGGACGGGCCGCTAGTATGTGTATTTATTTGATTTTATTGAAGTTTTCTGTGTGTCTTCAGGTGGATTCGAGAATGGTTTAGATTCACAATTGGACCCGATAGGTGGCGCTGCGATCGTGTTTCAGGAAGTTGACTTATTCACCCGGGCGAAGCTGGGCGGGACAGCTACTTATTTATAATATATAATACCTTTCCACAAGGGTCCGCGGAGGAGTACTTAGACAGAGGTGTCTAAGTATCAATGTAACCACTTCCCGTCAGATATTTTAGTGCCAACGTGACAGATGGCGAGTCCATCGCCGTTACTCAAGCACGACTATACAAACGTAATGTATATATATATATATATATATATATATATATATATATATATATCCCTACATACATCTCAAGCGTATGCAGATATTTCCTTTTCCTCTCGATGTTTTCCTTCACCGTAAAGCTTGAGGTGTAACTAATCACTGCACTAGTACTCTAGTACAGTGATTAGTGACAAAAACGAGATTGAAAAAAATATTTAGCACAATAGTATCGTGCCACTGACCTGACAGCAGTCCTCCGGGAAGTCCCTCAGCTGTCCCTCGAGGCAGGTGCACGGCAGGGGGCCGCAGCAGAGACCAAGCTGACAGAACTCCACGCCGAACTGCGGGTTGTTCGGAACGTAGCAGTCCATTGCCCCGCCTCTCGCGAGCGCGCATCCTTCGGCGCAGGGGCGGCGCTAAGATGCTGGGATGCTGTGGCTACTGCCGACGCTCGTAGTCGCGTCCTGGCATGGCTGCATACGAAATATCATGTCAACATATATTTTTTTATTTAGAACTAGTTAGGTTAACTGATGTAGAGTTTAATCAGTTATGTAATGTAATTATTATAAATAAAATAAATGTCCCAAATCTGTGTCACACCAAGAAAGCTTACTGATTGGCTGAACGAAATATTATATAGTTTTTATAACATTTTATGAGTCTCTATCTACACAAGATTGACGAAGGCAGACGAATACCACGTTCGAGCGAATTATATCAAATCGATCAGACACTAGGACGGGAACGACATGAGTCCTCGAAACCGAGCATGTATGAAGGGCTTTTAAATGCGGACGAAGCGAAAAAGTAAATAAGGAACTGACGCTGAAACTGTCTTCCCCATGAGGAACTCGGCGTGATGATAATGATGATATCTTTAGGGAAATGCTGTATAAGTAGGTACACCAAGAAACCTAACTTCGAACCCACATTTTTATCGACGACGAAGTTATATCAACGTCATACTACATAGGTATATAATAAATATATAATATATCCTCACGCCTTCCCACAAGGGTCCCCGAAGGGGTAGGCAGAGGTGTATAGGTAATAAATACACACACACCCACTTTCCGCCAGAGGTATATTTGGTGCCAACGTGACAGATGGCGAGTCCATCGCCGTTACTCAAGCACGACTATACATACTTTGAATTTCTTCTCAAACGTATGCAGGTTTCCTCTCGATGTTTTCCTTCACCGCAAAGCTCGTGGTGTGACTAATCACTGTACTTAAGTTCAGAAAAACTCATTGGTACAGTCGGGATTCGAACTTGCGATCTTTGTGTCGCAGGCAACTGCTCGACCCACTCGGCCACCACGGCTTTTTCACCCGAGCGAAGCTGGGCGGGACAGCTAGTATTATTATACAAGGCAACGATTAACACTCTACTAATATTATGAATACAAAAGTTTCTCAGGATGTACGGGTGTTTGTTACTTAATCATTATGAAATTATATAATTTATTATACGTTTATTATTATCACGCCTTCACACAAGGGTCCCCGAAGGTGTAGGCAGAGGTGTATAGGTAGTACCCACCCAGATATATTTTAGGTGCCAACGTGACAGATGGTGAGTCCATCGCCATTACTCAAGCACGACAATACATACGCTTTTGAATTGCTTCTCAGACGTATGCAATAAATGGGCTATGTAATTCTAAAATATCTGTTCAAATCCGATTAGCAGTACCTGAGATTAGCGAGTTCAAAGAAACACACACTGCCTATCTATAGTATTCGCATGGATACATATATATGTAGGTATATATTTTATCTTTTTTTTAGCTTTAATGTTTTCCTGCATTCTGAGGTTTAATTGGGGAATCATTATTCTATAATAATTATAACGTAGCTCTTATGAATGTTTTGTGTATTTCTTGTTATATACTCTAATAAATAAATAACATAATATAAAATTACATATATTATTATATACTAGCTTATGCCCGCGGCTTCGCCCGCTTGGAGTTCGAAAAAGTAGCTTTGGATATTTTCCTGCTAGAATCGGTTCAGCCGCTATGCCGTGAAAGAGCATCTTACATTATAATATATAAACTTTGAATTTTTCAGGAATTTAACCTATGTCCTATTCCTAGGTATCAGCTAACACCATTTCAACTTTCAGCCAAATCGGTTCAGCAGTTTGGCCGTGAAAGAACCGCAAACATCAAAGCTTACAAACTTTCACATTTATAATATTAGTAAGATAAGATAGTAAGATAAGATATTTGTCTAAATATGAGCCGTGGTGGCCGAAACCGTCGAGTAGTCGCCTGCAAGGCAAATGTTACAAGTTCGAATCCCAATTGCGCTCATGAGTTTTTGTCATTCTATGTAACTATGTACGTACGTATTATATTTATGTGTTATATATATTTGTGATTGTGATTTTACTAACTTTTTATCAATTATGTAAAATAAAATAAACTGCTCAATTACTCTTAAGACCCTTACTTATTACTGACCGCTAAGAAATAAATGGTGTATATTTTTTCCTCAATACAGGCTTTGCCTAGTGAGAAAGCCAAAAGATATTGTGGTTTAAAATAAGTCAAGCTCTCTGCAAGACTGTGTAGGTACATATGTTGTTTAATGTGTTTTTATGTTTTTGCAGTAATTTAATAATTTTTACTTTTACTCTTAATTGCACCACTGCTAGACATAGTCCTCTACAACACGCATATACACGGTTCTGTGTCATTTGCAACTACAGCCTTTGGTTTTATTAAAAAAACGATAAATATTAAACTGGCGCCTCTCTGACAACCCCTTAAGGGACCCGACGTGGTGACATGTATGTAAATCGGGGTTTATTTTTCATGATCTTTCGCTTTAATCGTATGCAAGTTTCGTTATAATGTTTTCATTTACCGCAAAACTTTTGTACGATAGATAACTGTGGATACTTAGTTCACCGATTGTTGGGTCTCACACGAATCTAGCTAATAAATAAAACCGTTTAAAGAACGTAATTTATTAAGGTCTATTTCTAGACAAAACCCCAAGACATTAATAATACACACGCATCGTGTACAATAATTATATACCTAGTTATATAGTTACAGTCAGTTGACTGTACTGATTTATTGTCATAGTTTAATTATCAACGTACTTCATTTGTTGCAATGCAAATAAGGCTGTATTCCTTCGATCAATAACACTTAAGTACTTACTTAGTAGACGGGGTGAAACTAGCTATTGTCTCTCTGCAAGAAAAAAAGTCGTAGATTGTCTGTGATATTAATTTAATTACACTCTCTCAAGAGATGGAAGGGACCTAGAACCTTAAGTGCATTTTGGTAGAAAGTTTAAACCAACCTTTACAACAGGAGATAAATCCAATAAGAAAATCCACTTAAAACACAAAAACCTTCAAAAATACAAATGCACATCACAAAATCACGTTTTAACACAAAACCTCCTTCGAGCACTAATTGAATTAAACGTATCGGTCGAGGCATGCGCGATAGGTCACCGGCTAAATTAACTGAAATTCTTTTTAAATATTTTTTAGATCACACGTATATTCGGCCAGCGGACGACCTCTTTTAGTGATGGTGACTAAATGGCTATTTTTCCAAGTGCACTCCGCCCCCGTAATTGGCTGTTTGCATCCAACCCCTCGTCTGAAAAAAAAACATGACATATTGTGCGCGGGAAAGTAGCTGTCAACGTGTATCGGGTTAACATGGCGGCAACGCGCGGAAGCATTGTTTTTGTGGTGAGCGACGTTTAATGCCACTTGATACTATTTAGATAGCTAATGAGATAATTAATTGGTTGTAAGCTGCATTCTATTTAGGCTGAAAGAAAAATATTATGTTCGTAAGTATACATATAATTGCTTACTTGCCTTGTTATTATTGTACCTAAATGTAAATTTGTCTTTTCGCAGTAGATATTTCTAGTTGCTATTGAGTAAGACAAGTCCAGCATGTTTCCTCCGGATATTGCCTGCAGCGATAATCGAACCCCAAGCTTCGCAGTCAGGAGCTCTTAATGCTAGACCAGAAGGCCGTACGTGAATAATCAATCTTAGTGGCAAACTTAATCCAAATCCGTTCATTCCTCCTTGCGTGTAAGAAGAAAAACCATTCTCATATACTTTCATGTTTATGATATTAGCAGGATTTTAAGTAAATACCTTTATTTTAGCCATCTATGTTCCACTGCAGAGGAATGACACCCCCCCCCCTCTTTCTCCCAACTGACCGCGAGTGCTACTTCCGTTCAATTGTTCAAGTGCATGTCGAGTTCCTCCCGCCATCCTCTTCCTGGCTTTGAGGTTCTGTGGGGTCCGTTATGTCGTATATTTAGTATAATTATGTAAGGTACACATTATCATATTATCTGAATTAAGATGTGTGCTTTAGATTAACGGAATAAGCTTAAAGGAAAATTTTGATAAGAACGCAACAATTGATTTTTAATATTACTAAAATTTGCTAATAAAATGAAACAATATTAATATTACCTATACATCTTTATATATCCTCACGCCTTCCCATAAGGGTAGGGTATATAGTTACTATATATTTTAGGAGACAACGTGACAGGTGACGAGTCCATCGCCATTTCTCAAGCACGACATTACATGCGCCTTTTTAAATTCCTGTCGATGTTTTCCATCGACCAATCACTGTCCTTAAGTTCAGAAAAACTTATTGGTACTTGCGATCTTTGTGTCACAGGCAACTACTCGAACTACTTGGCCACCATATTTTTTTTCATATATAAACCTATTACACCATATAATAAACTATTGATAATATCGGTGATATGAGATTACAATGAGATTAATGTCTTGACTTACAGATCTCTTTCTCTTCATCCGTTATCGCCAGTCTCTTCAAACATGGTCGTCGGTTCCGATTACTCTTGATCCCATCAACTTGAGTATTGTCATGAAAAAAAAAATATTTATAAATTACTACGATCCATGAAAACAACGACTTCAGAAATGAAAAATAATAATAATATAATAATATATCCTCACGCCTTCCCACAAGAAATGAAAAATGAAAGCCTATTAATTAATATAATATTTATACTATATGCAATACAATAGGTATTTTCATTCTCCCACATGTAACATGTGACCCAGCCTGCATCTGTCAATTCTGCAAAAGCTCAATTTTATTATTTACTAACTGTGCCCGCGACTTCTTCCGTGTGGAATAGTGACTTTTATTTTGGATATTACAAGTGAAGCTTACTACAATATTTTAGTGAAAACCACATCTAAATCGGATAGCCGATTCTGAGATTAGCGTGCACAGACAGGCAAAGATTCTAACAACATTGTTTTGTGTGCTATTTGCGTTGTTTTGTGTGTTACATTTTTTTATTATATGTATATAGTATATAGCTGTCCCGCCCAGCTTCGCTCGGGTGAAAAAGTTAAATTGCCCGTAACACGATCGCAGCGCCACCTATTGGGTCTAATTGTAAATCTAAACCATTCTCGAATCTAGCTTAAGACACACAGAAACACACAGAAAGCTTCGCCCGGGTAAAAAGGTAAAATTATTGAAACTTGATCGCAGCGCCACCTATCGGGTCCAATTTAATATAGCCTATGTTACTCGGGGATAATGTAGCTTTCCAAAGGTGAAAGAATTTTTAAAACGGTCCAGTAGTTTCGGAGCCTATTCATTACAAACAAACAAACAAACAAATCTTTCCTCTTTATAATATTAGTATAGATTGACTAGCTGTGCACTGTGGTTTCACGCGAGTAAAAACAAAATATCTTTTAATAAAACAATTTTTTTAGCTTTGCAACATTTTTCATTAATGCTCCGCCCCTATTGGTTGTAGCGTGATGTTATTCAACCTATAACCTTCCTTAATAAACGGGCTATTTAATGTCTAATAAGAATTTTTCAAACCCGATAAGTATTTCCTGAGAAGTGCGTTTAAAAACGTACGTAAAGTATACAAACAAACTTCAGCTTACTAATTTAATAACTACAATGTATCAAAAACGGGAAAATTTTGTGTTTTATTACATAGATAGGATCAATGTTGACGTGCTTGATCTTAGCGCAGAAATCGCTTGAAAGTATTGATCTCCTAGACTGGCAGATTTAAAAATAATTATAGTTATGTTACAAAGAAAGTTCTATAACTTTAGGTTATACACGGCCATTAAAACAATGTCAGCTTTATCGCCGAAAAATAAAGTTTAAATTTTTTTGCATGTTTCGAGCCCAATTGGTCTGGAGAACTCACAGCGCTACCTGGGTGGCCCAATTTTAACGCTAATCGGTATTGATATATAAACTATCATGTTCGAGAGGATCGGTTCGTGGGACTTGTTTTTTTAATTGCCACAAATACAAGCATACAGTCCACATGAAGTTAAGTGGTTACCTTTACTTTATGAACTTACGTTCGCAAATAAATGTACAACTTCAAGGGTATTGGTTTCTAAGCCACATAAACCCCATCAGGTATTTCATTTGGTGGGGTTTTGATGAGATAATGGAAAGAAATAGTTTATTCTCTGAATTTGTACCTAATACCCTTTACCCCGAAAACGGCGCGGGTAAAACCATCTAGTATATACCCATTGTGCAAGAATAAGGACTACACTGTACTAGTCAAATGAAGACTTTATAGTTCCTTATGCTGCAAACGAAGCCTCCCACTATAAGATCAAGTTGCATAAGTAATACAGGCCATGAATTACATGTGCCACTTGCCATCAGGTAATCAGGTAAGCAGGTTTGCAATAGAAGAAAAACCCGATGCCTGTTTCACAGGCGTAGTCATACTGTAACTTCTTAATACCTCCAAAAAATGAAACCCGCCTTAGTGAACGGATGCAGAAAAACTGCAAAACTTTAATGTGCGTGTGAAAAGGCTTTCGGCGTACAGATGGACAACCACACCGTGCGAACACGTGAGCGGGCTACGTGCCTCGTGGCCACACGGCTCAGTGAGCAGCGATGCCTGCGCGCGCGGTGGTCTGGCCCCACACGATGCCCGATGACGACTGCTTTGCATGCTGTCTTTCAAATATATGTTCACGTCTTCCCGCAAGCGTCCCCGAAGGGGTAGGCAGAGGTGTGTTGAGCGACTTTTCCCCGGACATATATTTTAGATGCTAACGTGACAGATGGCGTGTCCATCGCTACGTCGATACGTCCTTGATTTTCTTTTCAAAGTATGCGGGCTTCAACTCAATGATTTCCTTCACCGTAATGCTCGTGCTGTGACTAATCACTGTACTTAAGTTGTGAAAAACTCATTGGTTCATTCGGGAAGCGAACATGTTGCAGACAAGCACTCGAACCGCTCGGCCAGCAAGGCTCTTTTCGCCGCCGAAAGTACCCAATAGATGGCAAAATGTCTTCGCGTACTTACGTCCCTACTAGTATTTCTATTCTGACGTATAAACGCAGGAGGTTTCCTTTATTTTTTTTTTTTTTTTTTTATACCACTTGGGTGGCAAACAAGCATGCGGTCCGCCTGATGGTAAGCGGTTACCGCCGCCTATGGACGCTTGCAACACCAGGGGTATCACTCGCGCGTTGCCGACCCTGCAGGAATCTTTTCACACCCTTCTTGAAGAACTCTTTATTTTTTTTTTAATTTACCTTTACTTAAAATAGAGGTATGGCGTAAATAAGCTCCTTGACTGTTATATATGATCAAAAACTAAAATCTTTTAGGTGTCGATCTGGTACATATACAAGTACAAGCTTTCAGCATAACCTCTCAACTTAAGGTTAATCCTGATATTACCACTTTCCACGCTGTATGGATACTTATCTATACCAATGTTATAAAGAGGAAAGATTTGTATGTAAGTATGTTTGTAAGGAATTGGCTCAAAAAGTACTGGACCGATTTTAAAAATTCTTTCACCATTTAAATGCTACATTATCACTGATTAATATAGGCAATTTTTTTTTATAAAAACAAGCTTATGTCCACCCGTGCAAAATAATTTTATGGCAAAATGTTTAAAAAATTTATATCCACCCGTGCGAAGCCGGGACGGGCCGCTAGTCATAGATACATTGTTATAAATAATCCTTGCATTATTTATTCGAATTCTATTGCGATCGATAGCTCACCTGTCGGAAAGTCGATCGTTCGGAAACGGCGTCCGAAACGGAAGTGTCGGGTAGCTTGTCCGCCTGTCCGGAAACCGGACACCGAGGATGAGCGCCCTCTGACATAACGTCACATCCACTGCTATCGAACGCTTAGCGGTGAGCTTATCTATACTTATACAATAAAAAAATCTACCAATGTCCTCTATAGACTGAAATATCCGATCGATGTGCCCCAAACCGGTATCATTTGAAAGGGAAGATGGTTCTAGAATAAAACAACACCTATTTAAAATGTATTCATTATTAGCAGTACACATACAGTATTTGCTAGTGTTTTAGAAAATTTTCTTTTTGGCTGAAGATGTTGACGAAGCGAACGTGGTAGGTATGTAAGTCTACTGGTGCCTAAGACAGGTTTAAAACCTTCCTTGAAAAACCAAGTGCAAACGGGTATATCACAGCTTGAGTATTCGCGTAAGAAAAATTCTTATAAATTATACAGACCTATTCGATTGCAATGTGTAAAGATGGTGATGAATTTCAATGTAAAGCTTGTAGGTTGCCACGAGGCATTGAGACGGAATGTCACAATCAGTGACGAAAACCTATAACCGCCGAAGCGATCTGAAGTAGATTAGCAGCATTGCTACGCTGGATAGCAATGCTGATTCTCTATGCGTGATATCTTCACGCCTTCCCACAAGTGTGTGTCGGTACTTTAAGGTCGGAGCAGAAATCGCAAATAGAATTCCTTAGAAAATGGCATAAATACAAAAAGCACAATAAAAGGCATAAAAATAAAATAGGGAAAGAGAGTTGTTCGAGCAAGCAGCCTGGAACAAGAAAATTGCAAGTTGCGATGGACTCGTCATCAGTTACGACATCTAAAATATATCTTTATACTATTATAATACATAAATATATTAATGATACTATTTATACACCTCTGCCTTCCCTTTCGCGGTCATGTGGGAAGGCGCGAGGATAAAAAGTACTCTCAAAAATGAAAATTTTTTTACCTTATTCTCGCATAAATAATCTGCTGTAATGTAAAGTTAAATACGTGCAGAATCAAACTACGCACATAACTTATTTATCTTATTAATAGTTGATGTGGTGATCGCAAAAAGTGGTAAGTAAAAAAATATATTTTATTAAATACACAATCAACAAGAATACTACCAAAATCACTTTCAAAGCTAACATGATAACACCTGTATTTACCCAAAGGCTCAGTGGCAAGTGAGCATGCTTTTATATTTGCTCGTAACAATTGCGCGATCTCTAATAGCAGGTAGCCAAATCTTTATTCATTAGTTTATAGGGGTGGTTTTATAAGGGTGAATTTTCTGCAGACTCGAGCACATTCATATGCTAATTGTTTTCTTTTTACTACAAAAGTTGCCATAAAGCTTACACCACAAAAATGGTAAGCGGCTGCGGCAGATATGTGTATTGCAATATTTTTTATTTTTCTCACTGGAAACACCGTTTACGTATTTTTTAAAACATCATTAAATATGGCAACCAAGCAAGCAAGGTCCACCTGATGGTTAGCGGTTACCGCAGCCTATGGACCTGGCCTGTGAGGAATATTAGATGTTTATTCAACCCCGGTACCGTCTAGACACCCTTTATCCCTTCTTAACAATCACTTACAAACAATGTTAGTTAACGAAATATACATATATCATCGCGCCGAGTCTCTCGCGGGTTAGCAGAGAGAGCAGAGCTCCAGTTCTCTCTAGACTACCAGAGCTCCACAATATCAGTGTACTAAAAAGCATACACATACATGTACTAAATAATAGTCCAATGCATAATAGATTCATAGGGGACTCGTTACTAATATACCTACCCGTCCTAGCAATGCTTACCGCCGGGTTGTCGCTTATATACCTACATCGTTGCTAAACACAAAAAAGTTTCTCACCGTACCATTGATATTACTGTATATAATCTGTGTACTGGATTTATCAACCTAATGTTATCTATCACTGGTACCTACAGCTCTCCCGCCAAAATCTTGTGACAACAAATCCTCGTTTCCCATAGAAAACAATAACATTTACCAATTACAACTGTAAAACGATACGACCCAATCGGAAATGTAAATAAATGATAGTGAAACACAATATTGCGGATTCACTGATGATCTTCACAAGTGATTTACATTTAATCGTCCGAGGGGTTTCGGCGCGTGTCGAACGCGTGTCTTGATAGATAGCTGCCATTTTTTTCCTGTCTCCCGCCATAAGCGGTATTTAGCTGTTAATAATCATTGTAATTTCCTCGCTGGTTATCTCGGATTTGGGCTTTTGATGTGTTGAAATTATATGCCCAGTAGAAACACGGATTAAATGGCGTAGCTGTATTAAAAATAAAATATTTCTCTATACGTTCTGGATGGGTTATCCCAAACGGTGGGCCGAGACGAAAATAGTTTGTTCAGTTTATACCTAATAGGTTTTTTTTTAATATGCACTGTGGCCTAATTTGATTCCATGACTATATTAATATAGCATAGCCATGGTGGCCGAATGTTAGGTGAGGAATAAATTCTGAACTTTAATGCAGTGATTAGTCACACCACCAGCTTTACGGTGAAGGAAGAAATCGAGAGGAAGCCTGCATATGTTTGAGAATATATTCGAAGGCGTATGTATACCGAGTCGTGCTTGAATACCGGCGATGGGCTCGCCATCTTTCACGATGGCACCCCAAATATATCTCTGGCGGCAAGTGGGTGTATGGCTAATATTTATAGTTTTTCGCACTACGAAACGCTCTTAAACTCAGTCGGATACGAAAATAATTTTTTTCTTTCAATTTAATATTACGCTACTAACTAAATGACCAAAAATAATAAAAAACTTTAAACGGGAGACGATACTAGGTAGTGAAAGATACAATTATAAATAGTCCATCGGATATTATATCATTAGCTTTGCTGTACTAAACTATGATGCGGGTAGATATATATTTTGTGATAGATGTCAGTAATTATCACACAATAGAACCCATTTGTGTACGCGTAGCTTCATATTGAAGAGCGACGTGAACATTTATAAAGCTTTCAGTCAAGCTCCGCGACAATACAACCGTTACAATAACGGTGCGGCATGTTTTAATTTGCTGCCGAACCGCGGAAGCCATACTCGAAGCCTCACAAGTACCTAACGGATCGATTCAAAATGGCTGACGAACTTTTACAAAGTTTGCCGGAAAGCTTTGAAAAACTCAATGCTTTTTAAGGGTCGCTGTATACTTGACAAACCTGTAACCCGTAACTGCAAACATCAGACCGAAATTGCGTTTGCAAATTGGTTATATTTTTTATTTACACCGGTCCCTCACCTGGCAGGCAAATATAGTGTAAAGCTAGTTACTCCCCCTACGTACTAGAAGAAGCGTTGAGAAGGAATTCAAACTTATGTGCATTAGGGTCTAACTAAGGCATAGGTACCGGCAGTCTGCATCGGTCATAATGACACCTATTTTTTACTGAACATAAATATATATAGGTATATCTAATTGCTATATCTGACAAAATGGGTGTGTTAAAACACTCTTGCTTTCCTAAGCAAGAGTGTTTTAACACACCCATTCTCAAAACGCCTCATTCATCCTCATTCGCCTAATTCTCACGCCATCTCAAATAGCCCCTTTTAAGGGCTCTTTGAGATAGGTGTGATAGCTAAGATCACTGTAGAAGTAACCTTCTTAACATTTCTTCTAAATTAACATTCAAATCAAGTTATTTTTACACGCTTTTTATTAGCTTCACTTGTATGTCAGTATGTCAGTATGTAACTCTCCGTGGGTAATTAGCGCGCCTGCGGCCTTTCTTGGTTCTCGTAGCCGTTTCTCTGGCTCCCTTTTGAAAAATATCGAACTAAAAAGTTAATAATAAATATAGTTTAAAAAAAAACTAAAAAAACACGCTTTTTACAGAAAACTAAACTAAAAAATACAAAATAAATTTTAATAAATTTGAATTAATAATAGTGTAAAAATTCTTAATAAATAATTTAAAAAAAGCGTGGGGTGCATGGTGTCAATAGTTATAAATATTTTATTGATATCTGTCAATAAAATACTTATATCTATAAGAATAGAAGATTTATTATTTCGACAATATCTTAAAAAGCACCCCACGCTTTTTTTAAATTATTTATTAAGAATTTTTACACTATTATTAATTCAAATTTATTAAAATTTATTTTTTATTTTTTGGCGGAAGGTGGGGTATTACCTATACATCTCTGCCTACCCCTTCGGGGACCCTGGTGGGAAGGCGTGAGGATATATTATTATATATAATTACAAGAATTTATATTTTCGATTAACTACGTAGAGATGTGGACATTGTAGTGATAATAACGTTTTTTTAAGGTGTTCCTTTACCTCTAAGTTGAAAATCTCTCCTGTGCATTTAGGAAGGCACTGCGACTTTACTGTGACGTCATTAAAAGGCGGGAGATGGTTACTGACTGACTGCGCTTTATTAACTGAAATAACCCACTAAACAACTCTAATTACCACATATAAAAGCCTGCTAGCGTTTACACTATGTATTACGTAGAAATAACATTCTGCGTAAACGTGTACCTCAGCCAATGTAATTTCCAAACAAATCATTGGTATCGAAAAGCGTGAACGCCAACAAAAAAGTATTATGTGTAAAGCCGCTGGGATGTTCGGGTTCCTGCGCTGTGCTTGAGAACGACCCCTAACGTAGCCCCGAACTATGGGATGTAATCGGCCTTCGGTATGTGGGTAAGCTATAACCCCATGTCTGCTTATGGGGATGTAAGAACCCCACCCGGCGGACGGACCTTTTCAGTTGCTCATGAACGAATCGGGATTCCATAGCCAAATATTACCTACTCTCCTAGTTGACTATTATTTGATTATGGTATCCCCATTTGTCATCCCCAGTCGTTTTGCAAAATATAATGTCGTCTTTTTCATTGGTTATAACTAAACTGGTCTTATGTTCATATTTGTAAACATATTTTCATTTTGAGAATCTTGAATAGGAATAGTATGCTAACTGTAGCGACATCTATGTGAGTAATAAGTTAATAAGTGAAATGTTATAATATTGTTCTTGTTCAACTTACAGTTGTTGTGTACTTACGTTTTTAGCCCTTGTATACATACTATATTATTTAAATAATTATTAATTAAAATGGCTAAAATATATTCTTAAATATCTATACAAGCTAAAAAAAAATATCTTGGATGCCCATATCGCGCAACTCCACTTTAATGTATTTTAGTCTGGCAAGATTTAGATTGGTAACGTCAAATTTTTATTGTCGCAAAAATTTCTGTCATATTTTCTTATATTATTGTTACGTGTAACAAATAGTTTCAATAAAAATACAGACACAATCAATCTGGAACCCATGTTAAAAGTATATCTAAACGCCTTTGGTTCGGGCTGTGTTCGCTAAATTGTCAGTATCGTGTGCGAAGGCCCGCATAAATGAATTATGTCGCTGAGGTCGAAGGCTCTGGCTCTGGTCGAGGTACTGTTGAGGGTGCCGCCTCTGTTTGTGGTGGATGAGCTTCTGAAGGTCAGCTTGGGACTGCCCATGTCAAGCGGCGAAGAAGTGTCCGTGCTAAGCAACGTCACCGTAGACCACGTCGATGTATCTGACAATTATTACGATGCCAACTTTTACAACGCGTTCTTATTCGCGTTGCTAAAATTCCTCGCGTACTGTACAGGTATGTATTTTTTTAAGTATATAAACCTTACGCCATTCAGCCAAGCCGAGTGGAATCTAGCTTTTCATTTAGTTTGCCAACAATTCTTTCGAAATCAAATGTTTTGTAAGTGTCAAATTGAGTATAGTAACTTCGATTTAAATTTTTGTTTATTTAGAATGTATATAATTATTTGGGTCAATGTCTAGACCAATGCTTTATGGTCACTATTATTAACAAACTTTAAAGTGTTAAAAGTAGATAGCCAAATTTCTTTAATTATTCTTTTAAAAGGTTAAAATTCTAGTACTGCTTATATATTTACTATAAGGGATATTGGTAGACTGGTGAACTTTATGTAGCCTAAAGACTACACAGTTGGGATTCTGCAATCTACACCTTCAAACACTTTTGCATATGAACCAGTTTACATATATCTTTGAGTCCACTTGAACCTTTGCAATAATAAAGAAAAAATCCCAGTGACTATATTCCTTCATTAAAGGAAAAGTTTCACTGTCAAAAATCTAGTTAGAACTATTCTTTCATTGGAAGCCGAAAATAAATTGAAAGATTTTATTTTATTTATTTATGAAAATTACTTTAATATAGATAGTGAACATAAGCCCTGATTATCTAAGATAATAGAGTCCAACAATCAATGACATATTTATTAATCACTATATAATTCAGACACTTCACTCTTTCATTGTTTAATAAATTTAGTTATCAGATCTAAATATGACAAACCATTGCATTAATTTTTTCATAGAGTGAAAGGGTATATAGACATTTTCATCTGTCCCTTTCCACTCTTGAATAATTATGCCACTTTACATCCACTGGCTGGGTCTTTGGGTGTAAGCAAAACTCTGAAGTCTTTTTATACACACACAATTCATGGTGCGTACATATGCAATTCAAGGGAACTAGCACACTGTGCCTACACCATGAGGGGTCAGTGTGATGATATGTATGTACATATTACATTTAAATCCAGGCCTTTGTATTTGTAATAATTAGGCACAAGTATTGTACTAATTTATGTATGTGTTGACACATTGTCTGTATGCAATAATAAAATCCATTGTTATTCTTCAAAATGCACACGCTTTTGTAAAACTATGATAAATAAACTTTACTATGTCCACATATAGTCAAGTTGCCACCTTAATTAACCAGCTATGCTTTGATTAATTTCACATATAAATAAATAAATAAATACCTGGGACAATTCCACACAAATTGACCTAGTCCCAAATTAAGCAAAGCTTGTGTCTAGTCTAGACTAGTCAACGATATATTTACTTATATAGATATGTATATACATAAATACATAGGACATCCAAGACTAAGGTACAAATACTTGTGTTCATCACAGAAATATCTGCCCTCAATGTGATTCGAACCCGCAACCTCAAGTTTCGCAGTCAGGAGCTCTAACCACTAGACCAGACGGTCGTCATCACATACAAACATATGTACATCATCATGCCGAGTGCTTCACAGAGTAGGTAGAGGGAGTAGAGTGCCAGTCTCTATCTAAACATACAAACCTCTTTCTTTTGAACTTCCCGACATTGAATGTTGGATGGGTTTGATCTAGGTAGTTGGAATGTTGTTGGATATTCAAGTAGCCAAAGAGGTACTGTATGCTACTGTTGTGTGTCTGTAGTGAATAATTTTTCCAGTACTACACAAGAAATGGTTGTTTGTTTGTTGGTAGCCCTTCAGATAGATATTTTTTTAGTACAAGTACTTCAAAGGTTTTAAATGTGATGACACCTACTCTATGTTAACTGCTTACTATCAGGCTGCTACTATGATTGGTACCTTTGATGGAATAATAAATTGTTTCTTGGACATATTTATTTAATTGGAATTTAATGATGTTTTGTATTTAGGTTAACAAGAATTCAGTTTAGTACAAACTGTTTGCCATGCCTTCAAGCCCTACAGTGGTGGGCTGTGTACAGTGTACTGTACAGTGGGTGGTATACTCACCCTATCACTATCCCGGATTTGCTAGCTATATATATATTATTCATAGAATGTTTCATTTCCATAGTCTGTATGCATGGAAAGGAGACTGTATGATTTATTTTTAGTATAGGCATAACAGGAGTTGTGGTGGCCGAGTGGTTTGAGTAGTTGCTTGTGCATAGGACAAAGATTGCAAGTTTGAATCCCAACTATTTTCTGAACTTGAGTTCAGTCATTAGTCATACCACAAGCTTGACGGTGAAGGAAAACTTGAGAAAAAATTCAAAGGCATATGTATAGTCGTACGGCTTGAGTTACGGTGATGGACTCGCCATCTGTCACGTTGGCACCTAAAATTGGATAAAGGGTGCAAAAAAGGTATCGGCTGCGACTTAAGGTCGCGGGCTTAAGTCCTACTGAGGGCAGATATTTGTGCGATAAAATCAAGTATTTGTACCTTAGTGTTGGATGGCCTATGTATGTATATATATTATATGTGTATTAGTGTATATAATATATCCTCACGCCTTCCCACAAGGGTCCCCGAAGGGGTAGGCAGAGGTGTATAGGTAATAAATACCCACACACCCACTTTCCGCCAGAGGTATATTTGGTGCCAACGCTGTGCCATTGCTGGACAATGTATATAACATTGTCCAGTTTCCATAGTAGGTGCAAAATTTGCTTACCGTAGTACTAGGTCAAATTGTGTGGAAGGTACGTATTTAGCGATTGGTAAGCAAACTGTATTCTCAATCTTGGATACGAATTAAAATAAGTGATAATAATAAAAGTCATAGACTAAGCTAAACGAGATCAACTCGATCCAACACTTACGGATGGGAACTTGTGTGACTGACGACTGCATGAAGACTGACGAATATGCATGAAGCGAAAGAAGTTTGTAAATCTGGAGTAGCGCTCTAGTCTCTCTGGCTATTCGGGGTGGTAGCTGCATGTACAAATGTTCGATTCATGTGGAGAATAGTACCTACCCTCATTCCTACTATTTATTATCATTATTTATTAGAAAGACTGACGAAACAGATATACAAAGCAAACGTGTTTGCAAGAAGACGCAGAGGTAGACCACGTTCCAACTTGGATGAAATAGATCTGACGCTCAAGGTCGGGAACTTCAAGAGTACTCGAAACCGACGAGCATGTATGAAGAGACTGGTGAATGTGGACGAAGTGAAAGAGGTATGTAAGTCTAGAGAGAACTGGCGCTCTATACTCTCTGCCTACCCCGCTAGGGACGGTTTGATGATATGTATGTATTTATTAGGAATACACAAAATAATGCCTGGAGTAGTATAACACTGTCACAGATACAAACATCCTTACTCAAAATTTTAATATTCGCCGATCTCAATGCCGTGTTATACTATTTAATGTTATTTTTACAAGGTAGAAATTAAATATTACTAATTTTGAACTTCGCAAATGGTTTTGAATGTCAAATGTTATCGATGTTTTATGCAACGAAGCGTTGACCCCAAGGCGAAGGCAAGGTCGTATATTTTTTATCCAAGTCGATTACCTATTGCTTCCACGAAAATGTACTGAGTACCAAACAAGCATACGGCCCACCTGATGGGAAACGGTTACCGTAGCCTATTTACGCTAACGATACCGAAGTATCACGAGCTGCCACTCTATGTTCGGAGAGTTATACTGTGTTGACAGCGTCAAAGGACTAATCCCTCTGCTGCCAGCACAATATAACAATCCTCCCCCCTCCCCAAAGAGCCCATTACTGGAAACCTTATTCACCGCGTAGGAACACAACACAATAAATTGTGTTATTTGGCTACGGACATCTTTAAGGTGGAGGTCCTGCCCCAGTCGGGCAGCTCTAAATTCGAACGGAGAACCCCGTTATGCCCTACCTCTCTTAAATATAGAATCTCTAAAATAGTGGCCGTGTGTTCGAGTTCGAGTAGTCTGGTAGAGTAGCCTCCACAAAGGTTGCGAGTTCGAATCTCGTCTGTACCAAAGAGTTTACTTAAGTACGTGGATTATTCACACCACTAAATTTATGGTGATGGAGAACATCGAGAGGAAACCTGCATACGTTTGAGCAGATATTCCAAGAACATAGTCATAGGTGAGAGAGCCATGGTGGCTGAGGGGTTCGAGTAGTTGCCGGCGACACAAAGACTGCAAGTTCGAATCCCGTCTGTACTAAAGAGTTTTTGTGAACAGTCACACCACGAACTTTACGGTGAGGAAAACATGGAGTGGAAACCTGCATTCATTTTTAGTAGGTCAAAAAGTCTTAGGTACTATGACGAGAGGTTTCCGATGCAGTGCCGCAACTAACCTTTTACGCGACCAGGGCGAGCTTTGACTACTGTGCGTTCGAAACATTTTAAAATCTTCCCAGGTTCCAACATCTCATCTTCTTTTACATTATATAATCCTATATATGAGGTCCTGGTCTAGTAATTTTTACACCCTTACAGGGTCTGAGTCCTGTGTTTGCCACCACCCTAGATACGGGACTGCTCAGACGTCCTAATTGGTTAAATTCGAAGCTCATACGGCTTAAATGGAATCTAATTACTGTAAAAATACCAAATATATGCTGTGATGCTGGGAACTTATATCTACAACTAGAGGCCCGTACCGGCTTCGCACGGGTGGACATAAGTTTTTTTTTCTAAAGAAAATAGTCCATGTCACTCAGGGTGAATGTAGCTTTCAATTGGTGAAATAATTTTTAAAATCAGCGCAGTAGTTTTTGAGTTTATTCATTACAAACATACACACAAAAATACCAATCTTTCCTCTTTATAATATTAAAAAAATATGCTAGCGGTACGTCCCGGCTTCGCACGGCTGGATATACAGTTTTTTTTATAAAAGAAAATATAGCCATGTCACTCAGGGTGAATGTTGCTTTCCAATGGTGAAAGAATTATGTATTAAAATTGGTCCAGTAGTTTCGGAGCCTATTCAATACAAACAAACAATCCAATCTTTCCTCTTTATAAAATAGATAGTATAGAAAGATGTACATAGGTGTGTTTGTATGAATGTGCGTGTGTGTGCGTGAGCGTACCCCATGCGGTAATTTTAGGTTAAATAGCTTCGTTTGACAACAAAATCGCACTCAGACCTTGTATGACATCACTAGGTGTTAACAAAACAAGGCGAAGTTGTGACAGACCTCATTGTTAAGCCGGGTGACCCTAATAACAATTTGTCGGCGCTCCAATGCTGTATTACCTTGCACTCGGATCGCCCGGAACACAAACGGACAAAGCACACGGAATTCCACTTCCTACTAATCTGGTACTAATATTCTAAAGTGGTGCAATTGGTTTATTTGAACGCGCTAATGGTTACAAGTAATTGGGTGGACACTTATGTATGTTTTATCGTATATTCTGTCAATATTGTCTGTGTTCTTACCTGTCTTCACCCGAAAAATGTAAGCTTATCTCATTGCTTAAATCATTCAATTTAAAATATATATTTAATGAAGCAACTAGAATAACAGCAACTACATCTTCATGCATAGATAATATATTTATTAATTGTAACGTTAAAAACTCGTTTTTAATTAGTGGCGTTAGGTCAGACCATACTGGTCAACTTGTATCTTTTGATCTTGGCAAAAAGATAGACCTTGCTAAAACTGTTCAAATTAGACCTCTTACGAAAAATAAATTAAAATCATTTAATGATAATGTTGTTAACAACCTATTAATATTAACTACGGCACATTATTTTCTAAAGTCTGCCAGGAATTCAATAAAATATGTCCTTTGAAAACAGTTAAAGTAAATTCTAAATCAAAATTTAGTGCATGGGCCACTGCGGGAATAAGAAAAAGCAGAGATAATTTATACAATTTATATTATGAAAAATCTCTAACTACAGATCCAGTTTTCCATACTTATGTTAGAAACTATTCAAAAATATTCAAAAGTGTCTGCGCTCAAGCAAAATCACTACTAATAACTAATAAAATAGGTATTTCTAATAATAAAATAAAAACTGTGTGGCAGGTTATTAACAGAGAAACTGGAAAGACACAAAAACGAGATCAGAATGAATTGTCGTTGAAAATAGATAATCGGACCATTTCTGATAAGCAAGAAGTGGCGGAGACACTAGAAAATTACTTCACTAATATTCCAGTGGAAGTTACAAAATCTCTCCCCTCTTCTTCAACATTAGCTGAAGCTCTTTTAAAAGAAAACTATACTGAGGACATACAAGACTTTAAATTTAATCCAATAAGTACAAGTACAATTAAATCCGCGTTTAAAAGTCTCAATATAAAAAATACTGAAGACTTATGGGGAATATCCGTTAAGGTTCTTGGAGATATTATTGACTCAATCGCTCCTGTCCTAGCAGACATATTCAATCAATGCTTGGACAGTGGCGAGTTTCCTGATCTAATGAAATATAGTAAAGTAGTCCCAATTTTTAAATCGGGTTGTAAGAGTGATCCCTCTAGTTATAGACCTATATCTGTGCTCCCAGCATTGAGTAAAATCTATGAAAAAATCATGTTGGACCAGATGTTATATCATTTCAACTCAAACGGCATTCTGCATAGTCAACAGTTTGGTTTCACGAAGCATAGGTCGACAACGGATGCGGGAGTAAAACTCGTCACTCACATTTTGGAATCCTGGGAGAAATCCCAGGATGCCATTGGCATTTTCTGTGATCTCTCGAAAGCGTTCGACTGCGTCGACCATAACACACTGATCTGTAAATTACACCACTACGGAATTCGTGGACTCGCTGCTGATCTTGTTCTTTCATATTTATCAAACAGACAGCAAAAAGTTAATGTAAATGGGGCGACGTCCTCCGGGTCTTTAGTCAAGATGGGCGTACCCCAAGGTTCAATTCTTGGTCCTTTTCTATTTCTTGTTTACATCAATGATCTCCCTTATATGATGGCCAAATTATCGGATATTATTCTCTTTGCTGATGACACCTCGCTAATTTTTAAAATAGATAGGAAAAATACGAATGTCTTGCATGTAAACGAAAGTTTAACTGTTCTCTCGAAATGGTTCGCAGCTAATAATCTTTTACTGAATCCAAACAAAACGAAATGTCTTAAGTTCTCTTTACCAAATGTAACACAACGGGATCTGAATTTAAATCTTGACGGCAACAAACTTGATGCTATAGCGGAAACTGTATTCCTAGGAATTACTATCGACTCAAAATTGCAATGGGGCCCGCACATTAGAACACTTTCCGGTCGGTTAAGCTCAGCTGCATATGCAGTACGGAAAATAAAGCATTTAACTGATGTAGCCACAGCTAGGCTAGTATACTATGCTTATTTCCACAGTATTATGTCCTATGGCATTCTGCTGTGGGGATCAGCGGCGGACGTTGACTCAATTTTCATTCTTCAAAAGAGGGCGGTCCGCGCGATCTATGACATGGGTCCTCGCGAGTCTCTCAGGGAGAAATTTAAAGAGATCGACATACTAACTTTGCCTTCACTCTATATCTTTGAATGTATTTTATATGTCCGCAAAAATAGAGGGATTTACGAAATTAAAAGCGACTGCCATAATAAAAATACCCGCAGTAAACATGAAATTGTAATCCCGAAATACAGATTAATAAAAACGAGCAAGTCATTTATTATAAATAGTATACGCTTTTACAACAAGCTGCCAAAGTCAGTTATAGAACTGACCGATGTAAAGTTCAAAAAAATTATCAAACGTGTTCTGATTAAAAAAGCATATTATAAAATCAAGGACTACGTTGAAGATAAAGAAGTTTGGCTCTAGTTCCTTCTGCGCATGCGGCTTCCCTGGTAGCTCATAAACGGCACAAATTTGTGGATGTCTCTAACTATTCTGAATCTTTTTCTTTTCTCAATTCGGGTTGTTTTTTATTTTTATACAATAATAATTTTACTTTTTTTTTATTATTTTAATTTATTCCATATCTTGACCAGAATTAGTTACAGTACTGATGGCAATATTTGTGTCACTTGTTTAATTTGTCTAATTTGTGAATGTGAGAACATTGTAGGCTTAGTAGATTCTTAGATCTTGCTAACATTTTTATAATTATCTTGTTTTATGTATGCTTTGTATAGTAAGCGACGACCTATTGTCGGGCCTACGTTGTTCTCCCATACTTGGGTACTATTGCTGTAACGAAAAAAAAAAAAATATTGTATATGCCTAATGATCTGAAAAGAGTAACCATGGAGTTTCTTGCCGGTTCTTCTCCATGGAAACGACCAACCCGAACCGTGCTTCTTTTTCGACGTTTTATAAATGCCCACCTGGGCCTATGTGAAATAAAATGATTTTGATTTGATTTGATTTGATTTGTTGGTGATTCAAATAAATAAATAAACGCGCTAATCTCACTGCTTTTTTTATTTTTTTATGTTACATACATACATATCATCACGCCGAGTTCCCAACGGGGCAGGCAGAGAGTATAGAGCGCCAGTTCTCTCTAGACTTAGATACCTCTTTCGCTTCGTCCAGATTTTTTTTTTGTTAATTATATTTTTTATAAAATGTAAAAAATATTTTTCTAGGCTTTTTAAGAAATCATTCTTAAATAAACCTATAAAAAAAAATTTTTTTTCGGTGAGAGTATTACCCCCTTTACTTAAAATGTTTATTTTACGTTTGGTAATTTTTTTGGTTATATTTATTTTTAAAACAAATATATTGTTGGTTTATTGTAGGAACTAAAATTTGTTTTATTTCTTCGTCTTGAAGATATATTCACAATAACCGACAACTTCTAGAAAATTAGATAGCTATTCTAATTTCTGAAACAGCCTGTACCTACCGGTGTACAAACCGGTACCTACTCATGCTTCTACCCCAGGGGGCGGAGCAGTAATCATATTTATCTATCGCCATCAGGAGGCGAATTGCAGAAAGTACCAAGTTAACATATTAAAAGAAGTGTGTGAAAAGAAGGGCCTGCGCCTAAACGTTGGCAAGGTTCTAGTATTCGAAAGAGATAAACAAGTGACTGAGTGTGTTTGATCGGTAAAGGGGTAAATTCTAGAGCAATTGAATGAATTTGTTAATCTTGGAAACGTGATCACACGAGATGGAAAGTATGAAAAAATAAATGAAATAAGGATAAATGCCGATAACAAAATGAACGGGGCCATGTCTACGTTGATGGACAGTAAAAGTCTAAGCGAAAATGCTTAGGTAGCTGTACAAAACGCGATATTGATGCCTGCTTTATTATACGGCAGTCTGCATCTTTCACACATTTTTGCATTGCACATCGGTTTCGTCAATCTTTCTTCACTCATCCTTACTATGTGTCCAAACCAACCGAAAATGCCTTTCTTCATATTTTCAATCACACCCCCGTTCACGCCAGTTGCTTTGCGAATCTCTTCCATCTAGTACTATACTAGATGGAATCCACAATGCCGCACAAGTTTCGAAGGGAACGCATCCCAGCTACATTTCTACTAATTTCATGCTACCTCTCACATACCCATCAGTTTCTGATAGAAATTAAATAATTTATTCGCTGCATCTAGCCTCCGGCTTTTGATGCGGTCTGCAACTGCATTAGAGAACGGCCTGAATGTAATAACAGGATTCGCTACCGTTCAATAAAGAGGCCGAGATATAGATGTGTAGCTACGTCTTTATTCAAATAACGGCACCGAGAGCTTCCCGAGTGGATGCTCTCAGAACTGGTTTCGTGACGCCATTTAAGATTTTTAAAGATGCTAAGCTGATTCATAACTCTTTATCCTGACTTGGTCTGCTTAAAAAAGTATTAAAACACGTGTGTATTTTAAGTGTACAGAGTTTTTATTGTATATTGTTATGGGATACCATAGACGATAACAAGTAAAACTGGCGCGTATCATAGATTGATTATGGCGCGAAATACAAATGTCATCGGGGGAAAAAACAATTGAGGAACATTCATTTTTACATGTCATCATTCATTCTTATGTGTCATGATTACGGGACACTTAATTGTTTTCTTTTGCTTGCAACTCATAGACTTCTCAGTCTATGAGTATTTATTTTTTACCAATAGCCTAAATATGAATTGCCATATATACCTACCTCATTGAGGAATGATCGATAGCTCATATAAGCTTTGAACCCCGATTTCATCCCGAAGCATATCCACTCGAATTTATGACGACGTTTTGTTTTAGGTCTATGTCCTGCTGCAGGACATAATCTATCACCTTGTCAAATTTAATTGTGATCCGTTCAGCAAACAAACAGAGTTACTCGTAATTTTAATTCTATATTTGGATTCGTAATGGAACGTCAAAGAGCTGTTTTTAAATAAAACCTGTTTTTTAGAAATGTAGTGTTACTTTAATGAATAACGGCATTTTACGTTGGTTTAGACATATAGAACGAAAGGGAACGTCAAGAGTACTCGAAACCAGCGAGCATGTATGACGTGGATGAAGCGAAACTGGTCCGTAAGTGTAGAGTACTGGTGATAATATGCATAGTCATATTGTTTTGAATACCGTAATCTCTACAATACAAATATAAAGTAATGCTGGGTTGCCATTTTTTATAGTTTCAAAAGGTTATTGACACTGCACTATCTTTGCTTATTATTTTTGTTCATATTACGACCTGTATGTTAACCGTTGAAGTATTGTCACAACATTTTATGTAAACGAAATATTTGATTACCGAATGAATTATCCGAAGGAAAAAACATGCGGGGCAATCTTTGGGGACTGCCGTTAGAAATGAAAACGAAGTAATAATAATAATGTTTTATTTGCAAAAACATGGTATAAAAAAAGTGATACTATTATGATATATATGTTAGTCTGTAAGGTAATTATATAATAAATATCTGTATATATTTTAGGATAAGGGACGATCGTCTGGTCTAGTGGTTAGAGCTCCTGACTGCGAAACTTGAGGTCGCGGGTTCGAATCCTGCTGAGGGCAGATATTTGTGTGATGAACACGGATATTTGTACCTTAGTCTTAGATGTCCTATGTATTTAAGTATATATCTATCTATATAAGTAAATATATCGTTGTCTAGTTACCATAACACAAGCTTTGCTTAATAGTCCCACTAGGTCAATTTGTGTGGAATTGTCCCAGGTATCTCTCCATATTATATGGGCCCTATAAAAACTGTAACATCTATTTATTATGATTATTATTATAAACAGGCGTTACAATTTCAAATATACAGTACAAACATGTTTTGCTGAAGATATTCCAGCGTGTTTCTTAGTGTTTAGTAATATAGTGTTTCTTTTTTTTAAGAGCAAAAAATTCGTGTACACTATGATAGTATATGTAGTAACTTGTGAATTGTATCTATGTACATATATACATAGTGTTTTTTACGGTGAAGGAAAACATCGAGAGGAAACCTGCATACGTCTGAGAAGGAATTCAGAAGAAGTGCTTGAGTAACGGCGGTGGACTCGCCATCTGTCACGTTGGCACCTAATATACCTCTGGCGGAATGTGGGTGTATGGGTATTACCCATACACCTCTGCCTACCTCGGCCTATACACCCTTGTGGCGTGAGGATATATTATTTATATATTCTATATTATTATTATATAATTAACTTGCAACTTTGTTCCATTTCAGCATGCATGGGCGCGTTGTGCGTCTTCGTGCTGTACACGAAGCATCTCATCATAGTGTACCTGTACCTGACCTCCACGGGCATCGTGTTCGTCTCCTACTGGACCAACGTGTCCGCCATCAAGCAGATCCAAGCGCTCACACTAGTCACCACCTCGCCGCATTCCAACAGCATTCTCGAAGACATACTCAACCTGAACATGAGAAATCTGCTGGACCTCGACGGCCCAGGCATATTGGTGATACAGAACTTCGCTATACAGTTCATGCTCGCGTTAGTATTCAAGAACGTCCACCTTGGACCTAGGTATCCGACGCTGCAGAAGTTTTTGCCCCTCAGCTTCATGGCACCGTCGTTCTTGGCCATGTTGCCCGTGCCGCCGAACCTCCTCTACCATTCTCCGGTGTTCTCCGTTCTACTACCCTTATTTCTGGTGAAATACGTCCTATGGTCGACTGTGCCCAACGTCGCCCAGGTCATTTTAGCAGGCTACCAACACGCCCGGCTGTTTGTCAGCAATTACGGACTCTCTGCCCTTGTTGAGACTGAATGGATGCGGCTTAATGTCCCTTGTGTTTTGAGAGTGTTCTGGGTGCTGCGCGTCGCAGAACACGCCATTTTACTGCTCATGGACAACTACGACGAAGACACAGAGGAGGGTCTAAAGGTGTCCACTCTGTTGGCTGTGCAGTCCCTCGCCTCGATGACGAAGGCGTTGCTAGTCACAGGCTGCGAAACCATCACAGCGGTCCTTGGCATGACTTCAGTGATCTCATTCTTCTGCCACTACATCGGCAACTTCTTCCAATGGATCCTCCTCACTGACGAGGAAGAGGACAAAAGCATTGGCACCGTCTCCGCCATTCTCTTCTACATACTAGCGCTGCAGACTGGACTGACCTCGCTCAACCCTGAGAAGAGGTTTATCCGCCTGTGCAGGAACTTCTGCTTGCTGTTCACGGCTCTCTTGCATTTTTTGCACAACATTGTCAACCCTATGCTGATGTCTTTAAGCGCCTCACACAACCCGAGCACTCACCGGCACGTCAGGGCTTTGGGGGTGTGCGCGTTCCTGATCTTATTCCCTATATCCTTGTTGGTGTATTTGTGGTCGCAGCACACCATATCCACGTGGTTGTTGGCGGTGAGCGCATTCAGCATAGAGGTCATAGTCAAGGTCGTTGTCAGTCTGATGATATACTCATTATTCCTAATAGACGCGTACAGAAGCACATTCTGGGAACAGTTGGACGATTACGTGTACTACATCCGTGCTTTCGGGAACACAATAGAGTTCTGTTTCGGCATATTCCTGTTCTTTAACGGCGCGTGGATCTTGCTGTTCGAGTCTGGCGGTGCGATCAGAGCAGTCATGATGTGCATCCATGCGTACTTCAATATATGGTGCGAAGCCAGGGCCGGGTGGTCGGTGTTCATGAAGAGGCGGACGGCTGTGAACAAGATCAACTCGCTGCGAGAGGCGTCCGTCGACCAACTCGATAGGTTGGACGACGTCTGCGCCATTTGCTATCAGGAGATGCACTCCGCGAAGATAACTCGGTGCAACCACTATTTCCATGGCGTGTGTTTGAGGAAGTGGCTCTACGTACAGGACAGGTGTCCACTGTGCCACGATATACTCTACAAGATAGACAGTGACGTCAATAAGGACAATAATTCAGAGGCCGGCAACGAGGAGAACAGCAACAACCAGAATTTGCTCTTAGAAGAGGAGCCAGACCTCCTCCTCGGGGAGGGTGTGAGGTGACTGCTCGACGATCACGACAACCACTTATATTAGACGATCGACAATTTTAGTGGTACATTTTCGATGTGTATAGTAAGTTATTGTTTTTTTTATATAATATTATACATCCGATCGATATACCTGTGATTTAAGGTTAAATTTTTGTCTCGTGGCGAGTGAGTTCATTTGCAATGTGACGTTTTGTTGTTGATAGTGTAAGCTTAGTGGTTTTTGGACACATGTCTTGTGGACTACTCAAATTGTTTCCTATGTACACGTCTTAAAGTTTAAATTTGCTTGTATTAACTAAAATCTATATAACTATTCAAAAATGTTTTGAATATGAAGCTATTTGTAAATAGTTAAGGTATTTAGAAATAGCTTTAAATATTTCTGAGGTAACTTAATGAAGAAAATTATAAAAATAGTAATTTTTTTCATAATAATTGTAAATAAACTTATTTTAGTAGTAACTGCTTGTTTGTTTTTTTTTTGTTTATAACATAAATGGAAAAGCAACTTTATTCCTGAATAATTTACGTTCTATTTTTGATCAAATAGATTTACACCTCAACGTGTTTTTATTGTAACTTAACTATTAGAGAGAGGTAGGGCATAACGGGTTTCCCGTTCGAATTCGGAGCTGCCTGACTGGGGCAGGACCTCCACCTTATAGAAGTCCGTATCCAAATTACACAATTTATTGTGTTGTGTTCCTACGCGGTGAATAAGGTTTCCAGTAATGAGCTCCTTGGGGAGGGGGGAGGATTGTTACATTGTGTTGGAAGCAGAGGGATTAAACCCATGCTGCCAACACACTATAACTCTCCGAACACCGAGTGGCAACACGCAAGTGGTACTTCGGTATCGTGAGCGTAACTAGGCTGCGGTAACCGTTTCCCATCAGATGGGTCGTATGCTTATTTGCCACTCTTGTTGTAAAAAAAATAGTAGTTTTAGGTTTTAGTTTGTTTTTTTCACATAAAAAGCAAATATACACGTTTAACATATTTATTCATACCAAATTGTACAATTGTAGTTTTTAATTAAAACTCATTTCGCATTCGCATTTTGATCAGAAGGTATGAGGCAGCTCAGCAGTCTAGCGCCTTCGGTAGAACTTTGAAGTAAGAGTTTTGAGTAACAAAACGTATATATGTAACTAGCTGTCCCGCCCAGCTTCGCCCGGGTGAAAAAGTAAAAAAAAACACGTTTTTCAACTATTGCTTCTCCTATGGAGGCAATAGTTAAAAACGTGTTTAAAAAAAGTTGAGTTTCATAAAATCCGTTCTTAGCCGACCTCTACACCGCGTAAGAAGTACTCCTACCAAATTTCAAGTCAATCGGTCTTATAGTTCCTGAGATTTCGTGATGAGTGAGTTCACAAATGGGATCTCCTGTATATATATATATATATATATATATGTAAAGTAATACATAGGACTATAGTTGCAGGTGGAAGTTTGAAGTGGCATAAAACAAATAATGTAAAATACAAATTAATATGCTAAGAAATTAAATACAGAAGTCTCACTAATCCGGCACTAGGGGATGCCGAATTTGCCGGCTTGAGGGAGGCCTGAGTGGAGGGTGCGGAATTAATTAACGGACTGGACTACTGAAGTGTATTAGTGAGACTAATGTTATTATTAATAAATGTTACCACAGAGTTCTTCAAGGAGTGTGTGCAATTTTACGCGGGTCAAACCTAATTGGTAAGCTACAACTCTTTAAATATACCTATCAAGAACTCGTCCCAAGGGGCCACCCACACAGGGGGTAAACTTTTTAAAAATAATATCCCTAACACTTTTAACTTATAAACACTTTTTCCCTAGTTAAATATTAATTCCTTGTAATTTGACAAAAGGTAATAATTTGAAACGCGACAGTTAGTCGATGTCCGCACCACTGTTGTACGGTCCGCTCGCTCGAAGTTCGCTTTCACTATCTCGTAGTATCGGCCATCGCTGAAAAAAAACTTAGTATTAGGAATTAACTACCAGTAGATATGGAAGTATTCGAAAATACCAACGCCCGTTCTTAATTAAGAAGAAGCTTTTATATAATCCTTAGTTAAATGTCAAAATAAACTGCATTTTATAGTTAACTAGCTGTCCCGCCCAGCTTTGCCCGCGTGAAAAAGTAAAACTTTCTAAAACACGATCGCAGCGCCACCTATCGGGTCCAATTGTGATGTAAGCTATCCTATCTTTTAAGTTGGATCAAACTGCACAAGGTGTGCAAATTTGATTGAAATCGGTTAAGTACTTCACATGAGTTTTTCTGAACTAAGTACAGTGATTAGTCACACCATGAGCTTTACGATGAAGGAAAACTTCGAGAGGAAACCTTTGAATGTCTTGTTTGAATGTTGTTCAACGAAATCAACAACAAAGACTTTAATAGTTGTACTTGAATATTAAATTATCGCTTCAACCGTTTGATATTAAATAACCGCTTCCACCTTTTCCAAGAAACTAGTTTTTTAATATATCACATACTTGTTCGCAAACTTTTAAGTACATAAGAAGCATACCTAAGCACCAAGCACCTCAACTTGAGACACTTCACACGAAGGATGTCGATAGCCTTCTGGCTCTTGTCACTGAAACGAAGGTTTTCAGGATCCCATCGAAGCTCCAGGCGCTCTAAGTTGGGACAGTTGTTGGCAATACCGTCCATTAACTGAAATATAAATATATATAAAATAGTAAACAAATACCGATCTACGTCGTGCGGGACTCGGCGTCATTATATGTATTTTTGAGCCGTGATCGCTCTATGGTTTGAATGCAAAATAAAGATTCCTAGATCTAATCCCGAGTACCAAATGTTTTCCACATTTGCTGTACCAGTGAGTCTTTCCGAACTACATCACACCACGAGTTGAGGGAAAACATCTAGTGGAAAAAAATTATAAGAATAAATTCAAAGACTGACTGAAAGAAGATTATATATGGTGCTTTGAAAAACGGGGACGTACTCGCCACGTGTCAAATCAAATGTATCTCCGGAATAGTTTGTGTATGCGGATTTCTACACGCCTCTGCCTACCCCTTCGGAGACCTTTGAGAGAAGGCGTGAAGATAAAATAAACAAGTGTAAAACTGGACTGAACATGGACGATATGTCCATGTTCATCCAGCTTGTGCCAGTGCGTGTGCACTCATAGGTAATCAGTGTGTACCGACAATACTCACACATTAGTGGAAGGTTGCACACTTACACTATAAACTATGAGGAAGAATAGTGGGGTGCGTCTTCGTGGATGGCACTATCTATAGTTCCGTTCTGAAGTTTTTGTCTAAAAGGAACAAACGACCGCACAAACTCTCGCATATCGGGCCATTTAGTTACCAGACCACCCTTGTAGCATTAAAAAGCATTTGTGAAATCTTACTTGATCCACGTGGATGTTCACACCGAGACGTTCCTGCGTTCCCATTATGAGGATCCTGGAAAGACAATCCTCTGTTATCAAGAATGATGTCACAATAAATAGGAGTGTTGTTTTTTTTACTACAAGAGTGGCACACAAGCATACGCCCCACCCGATGAAAAACGGTCACTGCAGCCTATTTACGCTTACAATACCGAAGTATCACTTGCGCGTTGCCACTCTGTGTTCGGAGAGTTATAGGCAGCATAATGGGACTAATCCCTCTGCTGCCAACACAATATAACAATCGTCCCCCCTCCCCAAGGAGCTCATTACTGGAAACCTCATTCACCGCGTAGGAACACAACACAATAAATTGTGTAATTTGGCTACGGACTTCTATAAGGTGGAGGTCCTGCCCCAGTCGGGCAGCTCCAAATTCGAACGCGAAACCCGTTATGCCCTACCTCTCTTAAAGTAGTGAGTGTATCTTGAGTGTGTATGTGTGCGTTACTTGGCATTCGTAAGGAGTTGCAGCACGCTCTGCCAGAGCTGGTCTGTGATGTGAGGCATCCCGCTGAGCACCAGCGCCCACAGCTGCGCGCCGTGGCGTGACAGGAAGCGGTGCAGGCCCTCATCTGTCAGGTTGTCCGAGGATGACACGTCTAGAGCCACCAGGTTCCTGTCATCGAGACAGATTAGTATGGGGGCAGCATAACAAATCATTCGTATTTCCAGGTAGATTTAATTTCATCTTAAGTTTTGCCAGATATTAATCAGAACCGTGTAGATTAAAATACGGGATTCCAATATATAGTCGCACAAGAGTAAAGGTCATGGACCGTAACATAAATAAGTAATAGAAAAAAAAAAACTTAGATTCATGATTTTTTTTTATACAACAAGAGTGGCAAACAAGCATACGGCCCACCTGATGGGAAACGGTTACCGTAGCCTATTTACGCTCACGATGCTGAAGTCTCACTTGCGTGTTGCCACTCTGTCTGTGTTCGGAGAGTTTTAGTGTGTTGGCATAGTGAAATTAATTCCTCTGCTTCCAACATAATGTAACAATCCTCCCCCCTCCCCAAGTAGCTTATTACTGGAAACATTCGGTGTGGAGATAGCTGATCTTTCGATGGACATTCCTCTGGTTATTTTCCTTCACCGTACCTAATGCTCGTGGTGTCACCAATCACTATACTGTAGTTCAGAAAAACTCATTGGTACAGTCGCGATTCGAACTCGCAATCTTAGTGTTGCAGGCAACTACCCGAACCACTCGGCCAACACCGCTTATGATTATGATGTCCCCTTAAATTCTAGAGCCCTGTCCTTTATCTTAGTTTGCGTGGTGACATATCCAAATCGTTCATCGGCGGTTATTATCAATGCTTACCTAGCAGTGCCGGCCTCCATCCAGGCTTTAAGCACGGAGTCGTTGAAACCGTTGATCTGTCCGGCGCTGAGGAACCTGAGATTGGGTATGCGCGTGAGCATGTCTATGAGGCACTCAGTAGACAGGTCCGTGGCCGTCACGTCCAGCTCCTGGATCGAGGACTTCTCCCATTCCACTTGCATCACGTACTCAGACTGCAGACCTGCGAACATTTTGAACGTGAACATTTTACGGAGCTGTGGTGGCCGAGCTGTTCGGGTAGTCCACTATGATTAGTAAAATATAGATAGATGTATATGTTAATAAATTTTATATTAAATAATTATGATTGAGAGCCGAGTTGGCCGAGCGGTTCGAGTTGTCGCCTGCAACCCAAAGATTGCCAGTTCTAACCCGACTGTACCAGATTTTTTTGTACCAAACTACAGAGATAAATCAAATGACGAGCTTTTCGGTGAAATAAAACAGCTTAATAAAACCATGAAAAGAAGGAACTCAAAAATTTTTTAGCTACTGTCAGAACAAACTGACGAGTTTTTTCTGACTCGTCTTGAGGCGGTTACTGTCGCCTGTGGACGTTTAAGAGATGTCTACGATACTTACTGCACCCGTTCATGAGGAGGCAGGTGAGTCGTCGTGACCGCTGGAACAGCGTCTTCATTGTTGATCCCGTCACCTTGTTGCAGTAGTTCACTGCCAGGCACTCCAGCTGATATTACAATTGCATATATTACCTACCTACCTGCATTTTTTAAGTCGTTTGAACGGAAAATCATCAAAATATACATCGGAGAAAAAATTACCTAAAGTACATACATACATACTGTCTACGCCTGTGTGAATACAAGAATTTGCGTAATTACCATATATTATGTCGTGTTAATCAAACTAAATTAATAAATGAAGCAATAAAACCTTCTTCTAAATATATAATTCAGCGGAATTTTGGTTAATTTGCTCTTTCATTTGTTTTTGATGTGAAACATCTATAGCCGCACGTAAAACCGATTGGTGGCGTGGCGACGCATGCCATGGCGACGCGTCGCCACGCTATATGAATATAACTATGTACTACCGAAGCTATTCTAACCAACTCAATTATTTTAATCAGTGATTAAACTAATTGAGTTGTCACAATTTGATAGAATTTTTTGTATGTTATGAAAGTAAATTATTTAATAAACTGTTATCATGTTCTGGAAAAATATCGTTATATTTTATTTTTACATTAAGTCATATTAACTTCCTGTCGTAATCTGTTCCTGTATGCATATTACTTGTACAATATAATTGCGATGTTTCACATCTGTCAGGCGTCCCGTGACGCCACAATTTTTTAATTGAAAAATAAGAACATGTAATTCTTCTTTTGTTTTTAAACAATTTATCAAATGCAATATATCCCGTTTTGCCACGTGTTCCACAATTCGGAATTGGATGCAATTTCCCGCAGAGATGGATTGACACGTAATACCTACTTTGTTTTATTCCAGAAAAAAAAACAAACATTTAAACTACAAAGATGTCTCGAGAAAAACTGCAGAGCATAGTTGGTATAAAATGTTCGATGCAAATTCTTTGGTAGGTCAGTAACTGAGGGTGTAGGAGTCAGAGTAATGAGGAAGACCGCTTTACGAGTAATAATCTGTTGTGTAAGGACCTGAATACAATTGGAGCTGAAAGCGTCGATATGCGAGTCGTCCACGAAGTTGATGCCGTAAAGGTTGATGACCCGCAAGTTAGGAGTCGCGGACTTGAGCTTGTGCACGTTGATCACCTCATAGATTTCCTCTTCCTCCTCTTCGACCTTCTCGTATGTTCCTGGAAAATTTGAAGGCTTAAGGATTAGCCGCGGCGGCCGACTGGTCCCAGTGACTTGTTCTGGTCGCCTGCCACGCCAAAATTGCAAATTCAAACCCCGACTGTACTAAAGAGTTTTCCTGAACTTAAATACAGTGATAAGTCATACCACGTGCTTTACGGTGAAGGAAAACATCGAGGAAAAAACGTCTGGGAAGCAATTCAAAGGCCTGTGTATAGGCGTGCTTGAGTAAGGGCGATGGACTCGCCATGAGTTAGCATCCAAAATATATCTCTGGCGGAAAGTGGGTGCATGGGTATTATCTATACACCTCTCTGTCTATGCCTACCCTGTGCGGGTGGGAGTGAGGATATAAAATGAATAATGATAAACCATTTCGCACTCTACACTTGCACCACCACGTGACATGTTCCGACCTTAGTCGTGTTAAGCGCTTACCAATGAGGTGTAATATCTCCAGTCCATTGATGAAGTTGTAGATCTTTCTCATAAAGCCTTCCATGAATATGACTTCGGAAAGGCAGATGCACAGGTAGCGCAGCTTCGTGGGGAACGCCTGCATCTCGGAGAAGTCGTGCAGCTGCATGGCTGGGGAGAGCAGGAAACAACATATTCTTAGGAACCATTTTTTTATGACAGGCTTGCAACAACCAATAAATGGCAAAGTCGAGAGTCCCTCGCAGGGTAGGCAGAATGAGGAGAGAGCAGAGCGCCAGTTCTCTCTAGACTTGCAGAGCAAACCTCTTTCAAATAAATTATATATCTTCACACCATCCCACAAGGGTCCCGAAGGAGTAGGCAGAGGTGGGTGTAGACCCACTTTTTACTGGAGATATATTTTAGACGCCATAGTGACAGACGGCGAGTCCATCGTTGTGTCTCAAGCACTAAGCATTATACATACGTCTTTGAATTTCTCCTCAAACCTTTGCATGTTTCCTCTCGATGTTTTCCTTCACCGTAAAGCTCACAAAACACTGTACGTAAGTACTGTAAGTTCAGAAACCTCCACATCTATAGCATTTATACAAACTTTATGCAAATTAATTCGACCGAAGGATTAGTATCCATATCGAGTAATAATAAAAGTCTATGGCACTGCTCACCGGTACTAAAGTCCAGTAGCATGTGCGTCAAGTTGGGGCATTTGGCAGCCAGTTCATGTAGTACTGTGTGAGTAATCAGCTCGATTGGCAGCTCGATGTACCGCAGGGAGGCGCCGAACCTCACTGAGATCAACGCTAGCAGAGACTCTAAGGAACCTGGAATGAAAAGATATTTAAACCAACAAAGCTATGGTCATTTGTGGCTAGGCGTTCTTTGTTGTGTGTGGTCTGTGCCGTACCAATGACAAGTTTAAATAATGAGCTCCTTGGGGCGGGGGAGGATTGTTAAATTGTGTTGGAAGCAGAGGGATTAAACCCATTATGCTGCCAACACACTATAACTCTGCCAACGCACAAGTGATACTTGAGTATCGTGAGCGTAAATAGGCTCGGTAACCGTTTCCCATCAGGACCGTATGCTTGGTTGCCACTCTTGTTGTATAAAAAAATATCTCAAACGACAACACAAGTGTGACGTCTTTGCTTCGTGGCGTCCTTCAAGCCAGTTTTAGTTTATGGTTTCGAGTTTTGACAGATATCTTTTCATACAAGCGTATGACTAACGCGCCAAACAATGTTGTAGTCCTTTTTCAGAGCGTTATATATTTTGGTAAAATGAATACTTTAATTTATGAAGGACCTTTCGGGGACCCTTGTGGGAGGGCGTGAGGATATTTTTTTTTATGAAGACTGAAATGGCGTTTCTACATGTTTATCTATTTACCGTGGGGACCTAATTAATTACTTCCGACATGATAATCCCAAAGGTGGTTGTCGCAGATTCGAACTCTGTTGCAAAACAAATGTGTTATGTATTAAGCCGCCGGATATCGAATTAGAGATAACAACATGTTGATCCCAAGATGTATAAAAAAAATAATTTGGTAGTCGTTGCAGGTTCGATCCCAGTCCGCAGAGTCCCAAAAGTCCTTGTGTGTAGTAAAGTTTCTTACCAACGTGCAATCCAGATATTTCCGGTCTCAAGCTGACGTGTGTCCAAAGCTTTGTGTCGTATGCGATAAGCCGCCACCTCTTGCACACAGTGGCCATGCGACATATTTCACGGTGGGACAAATACGAGAATATGTTCAAGAGAACCTTGTCGGGTAATTTTTCTATGGTCTGTAAGCAAAATTAAAGTATATTTAAATTAGAATATTTTAATCAAAACGTTTACCATTTATGTACAAGTAATGAAGACTAAGTCAGTTTCCCAGAAAAAAAGAGGAAATTTCTATAGTAAGTTATGAAAGTGTCGTTCCATTGAGTGTCATTGATATAATATATCTTCACGACTTCCTACAAGGGTCCCCAAAGTAGCCGGCGGAGATGTGTAGGTCCATCCACACACTACACGCCCACTTTTCGCCGGAGATACATTTTAGGTGCTAACGTGACAGATGGCTAGCCCGCCATTTCTCAAGCACAACTATATTGTACATGTCTTTGAATTTCTTCTCAAACGTAAGCAGGCTGCCTCGATTTCCTTTACCTCAAAGCTTGTGGTGTGACAAATCACTGTAGGTACATAAGTTCAGAGAAATTGGTACTCGGGCTTCAAACTTGAAATCTTTGTGTTGCAGGCGATTGCTAGAATCACTCACCAACCATGACTCATAATGTTATTGAAAATTAAGAATACAAAAAAAAAATTTTAAAGACCGGTAATTGCGACAAAATTTGAATATAGAATTGACCGCAAATGTATAAATCCAATACTAGACTAGACTAGTACGCAAATTATTGTTAGTCTGTGGTCATACTTTGACAAGATTATGACATTGGTCGCATAATACATACTACATCAAAATAGTGTTTGCCTGTGGTCAGTTTGACAAAACAAGTACCTACCTACGTCATTGATCATATTTTTATTATATAACTAAAATGTAGCGCCTCTTTTGCTTTTTGTTTTACAATACATTATTCTAAGCCTATTCCGGGTTCGATTTTACCACTATGTACCCTATCTCTTCTGAATAAGATCCTTTCTCATTTGTTAGTGCCTACTTACCTACAAATTTATTAAACGAACATCAACTATATTGATGAATATATTTAATGAATAAAAAACAGTGCCAAGAATGCTCCACTGCACTATCAAATACAGATAATCATTTCACTCATTGTGCGTCTAATTAGGTTCACAATTGTAATAATTAACAATACTATAATTACTATCTTTAATTTGATATGAAAAACGATGTATTCTGTAGCACTATCGCAAGAAGTAAAGCAATTCAAGCTATTTAAATCACACTTATTGATAAAAGCATGAGAAGAACCGTGTTTAAGAAATTTACCGTGTTAGCAAAGGGACTCCTGACTTGCCCCCCTTCAGTCAAATACACCTGACTTGCTTCCAGAGCCAACTGACCCCAGACGTCGGTCGGGATATCCATAATTAACAATATTCCACACAGATTAACACAACAAATACATGTAAAATGCTAGTTTTGTTGAATTTCGATCAGATTTTACACCGTTCGCTCTCGACGTATAAATGGGACGCTAAAGCTAATTTTGGAATCGTCTGGGTAGGTAACTGCGTAGGGAAATATTTTAAGATTGCGGCGAAATCACACATATTCTTTGAACCCATAGATATACATACGATTATTTGTCAAATGTATATCAAAAGTATCTGCCTCTAAATATGTCTTGTATGTAATATTTTCGCTTATATATTTTTTAAATTTCGTAAAACTTCTGTTAATGTAAAACACGCGAGTGTTGTGATGTCAGTTTTTCACGATAGATGGCAGTATACCATACGTTGGCACCTTTAATATATCTCTAGCGGAAAGTGGGTGTTGGTACTACCTATACACCTTTTCCTACCCCTTCGGGGACCCTTGGGAAGGCGTAATGATTTATTATCATCCTCAAAAACTTTCACATTTATAATATTAGTTTATGATTGCACTGTTTATAAAATGGATTCGGTTTACAATGCATGCATTACAATGATCTTGAATTAAGCTAAACTTTATCGTTACGTCTAATAATATTCCTTTGATGTATCCCGCTAACGTACTACGTACTGCGACGCTTATCTAATTTAATACCAATCCATAGGCAGATATGAACCGAGTGCTCGCTCCCAGGAATAGAAGACATACTTTACTGCCAGACTGGGTATTATTACAGCGATGACTATCTATGTTTACATCTATACAAATAAACAAAATTTAAGGGTCTGTTTGTAATATTAAAATAACAGCTTTTTACTAAATGCATATGGATGTATACGCGGTACATATGGAAAAATCACGTTTTTAAAATTTTTTGTATGTCTATCTGTCTGTTTGTTCCGACTAATCTCTGAAACGGCTGGACCGATTTTGACGGGACTTTCACTGGCAGATAGCTGGTGTGATAAACAATTTAAGCTACTTTCATTGTAAAAAATTGAACAATAACTTTTTACAACAAATTTCACGCGGACGAAGTCGCGGGCACAGCTAGTATATATAATTCCTTTGTATTTTTTGTATGTTTAGATGGTTTGAAGAATGGTCTGGATTCACAATTTGATCTGATAGGTGGCGCTACGATCGAGTTATTTATTTCTTCTTACATATAATGTGTTGGCAGCAGATACTCCCATTATTCTGCCAACGCAGTATGACTCTCCGAACATGGATTGGCAACGTGCAAGTAATACTTCAGTATCGTGAGCGTAAAGAGACTACGGTAACCGCTTACCATCAGGTGGGCCGTATGCTTGTTTGCCACTCTTGTTGTATAAAAAAAATCTTCTGTACCTATGTATGAGACTGGAGTCTTAAACGGCTCGACAGATTTTGATGAGGTATAGGTGTTAAGATGGATTGAAGAAAGGGTTACGTTCACATTTGCTCCCTGAATTGATACGTGGCGCTATGATCATGTTTCGAGATCCTCTTATAATGAAAATTTGGTGAGATGTTTCCAAAATAACCGCGAAGATTTCTGGTCGAAAATAGTGAAAAAAACTGGCTAGATGGCGCTTCAGAACATCAACTTCTATAGCGTGAAAACAGATCGCAATGAAATTCGCCTGGCATTGACCAATGTCGGTTACAACTGGCATGATATAAACTCTATACGTATTTTTCTAAACTCACCGCATCTACCTGTCTGCCCTTTATCTAAATAAAACTGGGTATTATTGTATCCTCACGCCTTCCCACAAGGGTCCCCGAAGGGGTAGGCAGAGGTGTATAGGTAATAAATACCCACACACCCACTTTCCGCCAGAGGTATATTTGGTGCCAACGTGACAGATGGCGAGTCCATCGCCGTTACTCAAGCACGACTATACATACGCCTTTGAATTTCTTCTCAAACGTATGCAGGTTTCCTCTCGATGTTTTCCTTCACCGTAAAGCTCGTGGTGTGACTAATCACTGTACTTAAGTTCAGAAAAACTCATTGGTACAGTCGGGATTCGAACTTGCGATCTTTGTGTCGCAGGCAACTGCTCGAACCACTCGGCCACCACGGCTTTTATTTATTATTGTAAATATTATTATTGTAAATAATGTTAAATGCTTAGTAAGTATATGTAAGAGCTTTGGTTGTATTCCTGTACTGTAAGCTTTTATGCATACATATAATAATCACGCCTCTTTCCCGTAGGGGTAGGCAGAGACCACTTCTTTCCACTTGCTACGATCCTTACATACTTCTTTCGCTTCGTCCATTTCATTATTCTCTTCATACATGCTCTTCGGTTTAGGGTACTCTTGACCTGACCTTTTTTCAAGACGTCCCGGGCTAGAATCGTCCGCCTAGGTCTACCCCTTCCAACATTTTCATTCACACTCGCCTTATACACTTTTTTCGTCAATCGTTCTTCATTCATTCTCTCGACATGACCAAACCATCAGCATACCTTTCTCACTTTTTGTCACTACATCTTCTTGCAAACTTTTATGCTGATGTAACTATTAAATATATCTCTGCCGGAAAGTATTTTTTTTTTTTTTTTTTTTTTATACCACTTGGGTGGCAAACAAGCATGCGGTCCGCCTGATGGTAAGCGGTTACCGCCGCCTATGGACGCTTGCAACACCAGGGGTATCACTCGTATATAATTATAATTACTTAAGACACAGAACACAGTTATACAGCGTGGTACGGTAGAATACAATCAACCAAAAATATAACGTTTCTTGCATTAAACCATTAAACAATGGCGGTTGACGACGGGCCGTCACACAAATTGCACAATGTCTGCAAAGTGTCCACATAGTTTGGCAACGGCGGAGGTATTTCCTGCATTGAGTCATATAATACGAAACATACCTAGGATCACGAAGTCACTTACGGAGCAGGCAGAAAGAGTAGAGCGCCAGTTCTCAATAGACATACTATCTGTATAACATACTAGCGACTCGTCCCGACTGCGCACGGGTGGACATTTTTTTTTTAACATTTTGGCATAATTTTTTTTGTTACAATTAATTGCCTATATTAATCAGTGATTTTAAAATCGGTCCAGTACTTTTTCAGCCAATTCCTTACAAACATATTCACAAATATACCCACAAACATACTTACATACAAATCTTTCCTCTTTACAATATTAGTATAGTTAGATTTCTTTCACTTCAAACCCATTCATCAGTGTCTTCATGACACTCAGACGTAAGCATTTCCTGGACGGACGGTGAGTCACCTATACTAAATATACCTACATATCATCACGCCGAGTAATTCACGGGCTAAGCAGAGAGAGTAGAACTAGAGCGTCAGTTCTCCCTAAACATGCATAACTCTTTCTCTTAATCGTCATTCATTCATCCATCTCTTCAAACATGCTCAGATGTATTTATTTCTCGGACAATGAGGAACGAAATACAAAACTTACATACATATCATCACGCGGAGGCCCTAAAGGAGAAAGCAGAGATAGTAGAGATAGTAGAGGAGAGAGCCAGATGTCTCTAAACTTACAGACCTCTAGCACTCCATTACATTCATCAGTCTCTTCATAAATGGTTTTGTTGAAGGATGAGTCACAGAAGAAATTACTTTCCCAGTTTTATTGATGCACTAGCTGCGCCTTGCGGCTTCCCCCGTATTAAATATGATGTCATTGGTAGTTTAGAACATCTTATGTGCTAATCTAGCCATTAGTTTATCTCTGTTCAAAAGCTCATCCAATTCCTTTCAAGAATGTTTGCGTGCGGAATAAACAACTTTCGCAATTACAGTATAACTAGCTAGCGGGGTTTCGTCTGCGTAAAAATGGATTACATTAGTATAATTTATCTACTTAGGTTTATTTAATGTATTTTTTAAATAATTAAATTGCCAAATTAAGTATATGCCAAATTTCATTAAATTCTTACTTCCTTCAGGCATTCTCAAAGACTCGCATTTATAATATTATACTAGGAAGTAGGGCATACTTCACAGTGAGGTAAACCGATTTTGAACATAGACCAGGTATAGCAGGCCCTAATTACTGGGGCCGTATCATACCGTGCTTAAATCATTAATACTTAAAAGTGTCAAAAGGGATGTATTTATCTTCGTACATATAACGCCTAAAGAGCAATTTTTGAGACGTTAATGTAATTTAATATTATTTTTGGCTCCGTAAGAGACAATTTTGACAGTCATAGTTTTTGTTTTTTAGTATAACTGTTATACGCCGGTTAATTTAAAAGGTAAAAATTTTATATTTAAAAGGTATTAAAAGGTGTTGCCCAGTTCAATAAATAAAAAATCCCTAAACTCAAGTTAAGTTTGACATTTTTGCACAGGTCTAAATGCTATCGACTCACCTGACAGTTGGAAACATGTGACATAACTGATAGCTTTTATTCCAAATTTCGTTCAGAAATTGACCAAAAGGTACTCTATAACGCTAACGGGTTGAGAATTGAGCAGATAGTGACTGCTCAGTTCAACTTGTGACTTCGTCGAAACTTTTGCTAACCACAGCTTTTTAACTGTCCATTAAACTTCAAAGAAATATCTATCTCTATATATAATCTCTTCAAACATAACCCTCATCAAAGGTTTTTAAAATGGCCGAATTTAATTATCTCTTAATAAAATGTTTATATTAAAAGTAACATCCAAAAATATCTTAACACTACAATACACAATTCCCATAAAACAAACCGCAAGATTTCTTTGCAATAGTCATCATCATGGCTTCACTAGTATAAGTAGACTAGTTGCTCGCCACAGTTCCTCGCGCTAAAATAATAATAATAATAAATATACTCTCACGCCTTCCCAGAAGGGGTAGGCAGGGGTGTTTAGGTAGTAACCACACACCCACGTCCCTTGTGGGAAGGCTTGAGGATATATTATTATATTATTAACTAGCTGTGCCCGCGACTTTGTCCGCGTGGAATACTGACTTTGGGCAGCACTTTTTGGATCAATCTTTTGGTTTATTTTGGAAGTGTAGCTTACGACAATATATTAGTGCAAACCACATTCAAATCGGATAAGCCGTTTCTGAGATTAGCGTGCACAAACGCATAGACAAACAGGCAAAAATTCTAAGAAGAATTGTTTTGGATGCAATTTGCGTTGAATAAGGCCTCAAAAATATTATTTCTCATATATCTTCCATGTACAGACAGCGATCTGTTACATTTTTGTTATATGTATTGATGATGTATTGATTAAATATAACTAATTTTTCAGTAATCATTCTAGGTACCTTTGCAAAATAAACTTGTGTTAAGTAGGTAGGCATAAGTAGGTGAGTAATTCGGATATGTGAACAGAGAGGCAGATTTAAAGATAAGGGCCAAAACCAAAGAGATTTATATCATAAACAAATTTTGACGGAATTAGTGAACGTATTATGTTTAGAATACAACAAACACTTTTTTAAAACGGCGCCTTGCCTTTTGAGTGACATTTAGTTCTGCTACATCTGTTCGACATCAACCAGTCATAATTATTTTAGAAAAAGAACTAGACGACATATTTATACTGCGGTGACGTCTTAACTTCGGTATGTTTTATGATTATAGTAAATTGTAAATTAATAACATACGTAGCGCGGTTTACAGTTTTAGCAGCTTGCAGCATTCCAATTAAAATGACCAGAATCATCAAAATAAAATCACTACCTTCGCAATGATAGACCAATAGATATAAGAGTTCACATATTTATTTAGTAAATTTGTTATGTGTGTCTGCTGAACCCCGTCAGCGGTTTAGACATGAAAAGGTAACAGAAAAACAAACGACAAATATTTGTCATAAATAATATATGATTTGTATGACCATAAAAACATATATGTCAATAGTATAGTATATACATATATAGGTTTGGAACTAAGAAAGTTAGGACTAGTTCAATCACTTTTTTTTTATATTCGCAGCGTTTAAAAAAAATGTGCATTGTTAGCACTATTTATAGAATATTCTCAAATCTTTCGGTAGTCTGAGCTTACTTACCATCAGCTGTTTCCTTCGGAAGCTGGCTTGCATATCATCCCTTGTGATAGCAATGGCTGCCGTGTCCACATTTAAAATCCCCCACGAATCCATAATTGCTCTTAATTAGCACGTAATCAGGTCAACTAAAAACTTTTAAAATATAGGTACCACGCTGTACCATAGTTAAACACACTGTTCGCCATAAAAAAAATAAGTCAAAGGCGGGAAAATGTCAACAAAACTTCACGAATTTACTGTCATGGCGACCGCCGTGTAAAACGTACGAATACAAATGTGATTGGGAACTAATAGCGCGGCAGATGTTACTATATGATGTCGGCTATTTAATTTGGCAGGCCAAAATAAGTACGACATTTCGCTTCAACTGGGCTAGTGTTCAGATGCCAAGAAGACTCGCGTTGCATTTGTTATACTGAGCTCTATTACCAGTATAGACCACCGTCTAACTCTGTATTTAAACTGGTTATAATTATATATATATAATATATCCTCACGCCTTCCCACAAGGGTCCCCGAAGGGGTAGGCAGAGGTGTATAGGTAAAACCCACACACCCACTTTCCGCCAGAGATATATACGTGACAGATGGCGAGTCCATCGCCGTTACTCAAGCACGACTATACATACGCCTTGAATTGCTTCTCAGACGTATGCAGACATTGAACTGGTTCCTTACCGCAATAGAACAGATTGGCAACGTAGGTACGAGTGTGCAAAAAAGATAGATTTATAATCTTCATATATGCACATCTGTCCTTACAGCAATACTTTTTACTTTACTTAAGCATACTTTAATTATGACTGGAACAGTACACCTAGGTAAGGCCAAGTTTATGTTCGGCACAGGAAATTGTTTTATTGTATATCAAAACGGCTTGGCAGAAAATGTTCGTTTCAAATTCACAAGCGAGTACACACTAAATAATGAATTTGAGAGCAATTCTGTTTGTATGTTATAGAATTATGGATAGTGTCATCCACGAAGACACACCCCACCACATGTTCCCCAATCCCGACTGTACCAATGAGTTTTTCTGAACTTAATTACAGTGATTAGTCACACCACGAGCTTTACGGCGAAGGAAAACATCGAGATGAAACCTGCATACGTTTGAGAAGCAATTCAAAAGCGTTTGTATAGTCGTGCTTGAGTAGCGAGCGCAATGAAAGTGATGGACTCGCCATCTGTTACGTATGCATCTACTACTACTAGTACTACCTATACACCTCTGCCTGCCCCTTCAAGGACCTTTGTGGGAAGGCGTGAGGATATATATCCTTGATAGCAAAATCATCCAATATAAATAAGTTGTTATTTTAAGCGGACGAAGTAACGGGTTACAGCTAGTTTTAGTTAAATATTTACGTTTGCTAAAACCTTGAGATAAAAGCGATTTACTATTCTCATAAATCTCTCAAACAGATTTGATACGTGGGATGATGGGAAGTTACAATTAACCCACAGTCGCAAAGCCACCCAAGACTAAGAACTTGGACGGCCTGCAGTGAGTTACCCTCATTACCTTGGGACTTATTTACGAGCCATATTTATCCCACTGCTGGGCAAAGGCTGGGTTCTTTATAGTTGCTTCTGACCATTTCTTCTCATGCAGGTAGATTTACCGGATGGCTAGACCAGGCGGAAAATTTACGGACAAAATTGTTTATTACAAGCATCCATGAATATGGTATCCACTTTTTCTTTCCAAGCAGTCTGCTTCATACAGCGTTCTTGTGGTGAATTAAAATTCCAGGGCTCCACAGGGAACCATCCATTCTGGGGACCAGTGGAGTAGCTAGGTAACCAACTGGCAAGGGCAAGGGCTCTGGGGCAAGAAATAAAGGGAAGGGAAGGTCCCAACTAACCTATTAAAAATAGTTTGTTCCGTATTATGTTTTCCGAATTCGAAGTACTCCATATTTGTCGTAATCCAGATTCATCGTACTCTAAATTAGTCGTAATACAGTCGACTCCACAATAAAATTAAAAACCAAATACACATTGTAACTTTTCATTCATATTTTATAGTTTGTAAGTCAGAGAGTCCGAGGGTCCTCCTGAGCATGGAGGACCCATGGCACTGCCCCGCCTAGCCCTCCGGTAGCTACGCCGCTGCAGACACCGCTATCTTAGAGATGCTTTAAGTGTAAAACCGTAAATAATGAAGAGCGCCTAAATTACTCATACAAGCAATAAAATACGTCAGCTTGCTCAAACTTATTAACACGGGAATGAAAATGTATTCGAATACAAATCAATGTTCATGTTTGCCCTAGGTTGTTCAACGGACGCCCGCGAAGTTTGCTGCCCAAAAAAGAACAGGCAAACTAATACCTCAAACCATCATAGCCAAAATACCTGTAACAATTGGCTATGTCATCATAGCCAAATTACCTGTAACAATTAGCTTTTGCACGCTTATCGACTTGTGGAGTTTCTTAAAAGTAGGTACAACAATGATACATCGTAGTAAAGTCATTTAAATAACAAGTCTTCAAATTTAACTTTTAAAACTTCAAATTTAATTTAACTTTTTAAATAACAAGAAATCTTGTTTTATGTATGCTTTGTATAGTAAGCAACGACCTATTGTCGGGCCTACTTTGTTCCCCCATACTTGGGTACTATTGCTGTAACGAAAAAAAAAATTGTATATGCCTAAATTATTTATTTATTTATTTATGAACTTGGATTTCCAACAAGGAATACAAAATTACATGCAACATAACAATTTAGGTGGTGACATCAATATTGGTTCCTTAATTATTCGAAATCACAGCATTCGTTTCGTTAACATAACATAACGAATAAAATATTGCGTAAGGATACATAGTAAGGTGTTGCTTAGTTTAGTTTAGGTTAGGGTTAGCTTATGTAAATTTGTGTATATATGTTTTTTAAAAGTCCTTAAATCATTATTAAAAATATCTATGTCTTCAGAGTGTAATGATTTGAAAAGAATAACCATGGAGTTTCTTGCCGGTTCTTCTCCAAGGAAGCGACCAACCCGAACCGTGCTTCTTTTTCGACATTTTATAAGTGCCCACCTGGGCCTATGTGAAACAAAAAGATTTTGATTTTGATTTTGAAAGTTTTTAATAGGAGCACGTCTCCTAAGGTGTCTAGATTTTTTTTAATAAGAACTTGTGATGTCGATTTATACCTCGTCGCCCACAAAATCAGTTTTCGTTTATGATCCCTATTCTATAATACCCTTCAACTGATTGCAATTAAATTTGCGTGACGTTGCAACGCATGCTGGGTGCAGCTAGTATTTAATAAAAATGTAAGGTCACGGTAGCGCCAGAGATATTATTAGACCACATAGAGATAGCATTCATGGAATGGAAGGATTGGTAGCAAGTCGTTACCTTCCTTGGCTTAGTTTTGTTTCATTTGGAATAACGCCATCTATCGCATGTGACGATAGCGACACGCAGTTGTATTTGTAAAGCTGAGTTAACGCTAACCAATCTATTTATAAATCTGATTTAATAATTATTATACCACTACGCTCATAGCAATAGTATGTACAATTTTTTTTGTGGAATATTATTATAGTAATATAAATAGCATAGTCAACAAGAGGCTGTATAATAGTTCACGAGGCGTATCATCTGTGGTGTTTCGCACTGTCACAAGCAAAGACCTTATACCTAAAACTAGACTGTGCACTATGGCGCAAAAACCGGGCGGCGCGAGAGAGCTTCCGTTGGTAGTATGTCCCTTTCTAATGAGGTGACCATGACCAAACAGAACACGGGACAAATTGCTTGTAAAAACGATTGTGTTAGTATCCTGATATATTGATACTACCTAACTAGCATAACTTCACCTACCTAATTTATTGTAAAAAAAATACTAAACCAGAACGTGTGTATATTTTTTTAAATTATCAGAACCCTACACGTGGGTAAGGGTTGAAAGTACTTTTTCCTTTTATTGTGAGATATTCCCACATATTATTATTATTAAATGAGAATGATGAGTTCGTTGAGGGAAAAAAGCGTGAGGAAACTTGCACATTTAGATTTCTGTTTGTGTAACCATTATCCGAAAAATGAGTCTGATTCCCCTTGTGGCTATGAAAGTCAGATGGCAATCCCTTTACTGTAATTATCAGACTCGCCACTCCAGGATCATGTTCGGCGAACCCTGGCAAACTCCAAAGTGAAAGCTTGCGCATGTAACCAGGATGATATTCGCTAAGATGAAAAGATGAGGAGGAGGATTATTATTAAATGAGTGTTAGGTCAAATGAACGTGATGCAATATTGTAGACGGAAAAAAATACTGTTTTTTTTTTTAATATTGATTTATTTTTATACATTGCTGAACAATACAGTTTTACGCAATTTTTGTCGTAATGTAGCCTTATTTCCTACGTGCTTGAGGGTTAAAGACTTTCCGTAGCTTTTAAGTCTTAAATTTAAGTATTTTTGACCAATACATTTAATCAGTTCCAATTCGTGAGATTCGTCTGAGCTTGGATGGGCAGGCAAAATGTGCTTAATTTTAGGGTAGAATTGATGTACTGTCATATTAAGCATTTTTTTTATATTCAAACTCTGTAAATCAGGAGACATTACCAAAAAAAGTTTTTCTATATACTTTACTACATCGAACACAAATGTTGAAGCATATTTTAGCCCTCCTCTGTCTACAAAGGCTGTGAAAGAAGAAAATTCACAAACATCAATCAAGTAGTCATGATCTTTATGTGTACGATGCGTTATGAGCAAGGCTCGGCAATGTTGACATGTTAGTTTGTCTACTATTTTCATTACAATGTAGCCAGATATGTAGTACAATATATTGTTTTTATAGTCAGATAAATCGGTTCTGTCCACTAAGTGCATAAGAACATCACTATTATCTGTCTCATTTTCTTCTGTAGTGTTATCGTCTTCCACGATCGATCTTTTGGCACTTCGGAACTCAAGTATTGCAGAATTTTCATAATCGGGATTTGTACAGTTTGCATTAATGCTTGGTCTGACGCTGTTACGAAATAGCAACTTTCGCATAATAAACATAAACTGAAGAGCAGTAGGGTTGTCATTTGCCCCTCCTCTTGCTCTCACACATGAAAAAAACATTTCAATGTGGTCTTGTGAGGCTTTGTATGGTAATAGGTAGGTCATATTAACATCAAACAAATCAGTTGCTAATTCAGCAAAACTGTATGTGTCTATTATCAGACCAAAAACCGGAGTCTTCCTTCTATGGGTCATTATATTTTTCCCGTCGACTTTAAGTTCAGTCAAGTAATGTCTTGTTTCTTCGAAGACCTGAGTCCAGACATGTTTATTGTTAAGCCGCAAAGGGGATTTGAAACCAGTTCCTACTGGATTTTTGGCGTTAAGAATGTCAAACAGTCTGTCCAAGTACCGTAGGTATTCCACTGTGGCTTCACTTCCAGCAAAGCTAGGATGACCGATTGACCTCAGATAGTCAATTGCATCAGCCACAGAAGAACTGAGTACTTGGACAGCTAGTTTGACGTTCATTTTCTTGCCAAAAAAATCGACATGTACCCTAGTCAACTTATTTTTTAATTTAAGCCCCTCTTCCTCTTGCAGATCTTGCAATTTCTGTACATATGCGAACTTAATATCTCCTTTTCCCGATGACAAACTAGTTTCGGCGAATAAATTTCGGGCTAATTTAATCATATGGGCAGGGTCGAGTATGCAGTATACTTTTGTAGATTTAATTGGGTGATCAAAATGAGTTTTCATATTTTCAAGGGTAAAGTTGCACCCCAGAATTTCAAATGTTTTTATGTTTGCTTGTGCGCCATCCGCTGTCAAAGACCTCACCACTATATTAATATCGGCCAGCATACGAATCGCTGTCAGGACGAGCTGAGATTGTACGTACGCAGAAATCTTATCTATGAAAAAATAAGCGATAGGGCAGACAAATTTTTCCTTTAGAGAGACTATTTGAAATACTAAGGCTTCTGTAGCAAATGTTTCAGAATCGCTTGTTAATATTCCGCCTAAATCAACACAACCCCAATACTTGTCTGACCCTTTATCATATTGTTTGCCAGCTTTGATAGCCATTGCATCAAAAATTAAAGCGACGTTCATTTCATCCTTTTCAGCCTTAACCTTCAGGAATTCCATCACTTCTCCCATAAAACCCACGTTGCATTTATGCGTCGCCAATATCCTTCGTAGAGTTGCAGGGTGGGGTAAAGGAATACGATTCCTCAAAAATAAATAGGCTTTACCAGAATAATAATACAATGATAAAGCAAACGATTTCATTTCATCTGAATATTTGTTGGACGTGTTGGATTTTGTCGTATTTAGTTTCGTGTGAATGTTTTCGAAATTATGTTGGACCATCTGTTCGACTTCAAAATAGTTATCACATTTTTTTTTTATAATTTTTAACAAACATTTTAGGTTACCTATAGTTGTATTACGTCTTTTCAGGCGTTGTTGTAAGACTTTGACATCTCGACGTAATTTTTTTTTACGTGGTGTGGCAGGAATTGCAATAGATGCTGTTTGCGTACAAACACTTTCCGTGGTGCTTATCTCCTTTGTGACACTTTCTTGCAGTTTTATCGTTTTTGATGCTGGTCCTTCCTCTATACATGTATTGCTTAAAACATGTACTCTTTTTTCGCAGGGCATGACCTGCACAAATATTAGAAGTTAAAGGAACACCGTAGACAAGAGTAGACTGGAGCAGTGGTGCAGATCAGAGCTTCTACTAGCCATCATTGAGGAGTTTTACTTCCGCTTTCTTATTAGACCCTCATTCATAACCCGAATTTTACATCTTTTACATACATATTTGTATTGAACCGCACGTGATATTAATACGCGTCTAAAATTTTATGGAAATCGGTTCAGTAGAATTATGTGAAAAAGGCGTCGCAATATTTGAATCCTCAAGGTTATTAAGTTAATGATTGACTTGGATGATTTATTCTTACCTTAGGAAATATTGACGGAACAGCATCACGTTTCAGCATTTTCCTAGTATAACCAGGAATAAAATCGTCAATTTTAAAATGCTCACTGCAAACAACAGACGACTTTGAGATTTTTCCAGGTACTGCATTTTCCCACTTCAATTTCTGGATTTCATTCTTCGGAAATCTACAATACAATAAATATACTTATTTAATAACAACTAACGTCATCGGTCAAAAAAGAATTATCCTGTAAAAAAATCTAAATGTCAGGTTTTGCCCCTTTTGCACATTGATGACTGACGGTAACCGGTAAATCTCAAATTTAAGACAGTCAGTACGTCGTAACTCTCTCTACCTACTTACTACGAGATAGTAAAAAATCTTTGATCAACAAAATTCACGGTTACCCTAAATGTTATGATTGTTGTTTTTACTTACCCGTGGAAAGAAAAGCGGCTACCGGGATAAGACTCATTTTTGCACCCTGTCACACAACAAGAATTCACCATATTTCATGAAAAACAAACAGATTGAATATGAAAATTTACAAAATCGCAAATCGAAGCACAAGAATCAACCAAACAACCAAATGAGCAAACCACCATCTTGCATTTTAGTGTTACCAAGCCCAAACATTTAAGTACTGCTGTAACTCGGTATTAATGTTTTTTTTTTATAATACTACGAACTGGCTATTAATTATATGGACTATAAAGATATATAAATACGTTTTATAGGTTATGCAATTTTCGAGTTGGTAAAACATAAAAAAGAATAATATTAAATTTTCTACCATTTCTACTAAACCCTATGGTTAGTTGAGCTGGCAAGATGTTAGACAAGGACACACTACCAGCGGGAGCCCTCTCACCAGGACCGCTTTTAGCTAGTTACCGCTTTTAAGAAAATAGCTACCCTAAGAGTAACGTTATAGATCTCATTTTAGCAAAACAAAAAATTTGGGTACACTGTCTAGTTTTAGGTATAAGGTCTTTGGTCACAAGTACCTCCGTACTGTCACTGCTGGTATTTAATCAGAATTATGTGAAGTTGTCAAGACTGTCAGACTATCAGTCAGTCAGTCATTCTTTGTTTTGATACTTTTGATTCTTTGAACTTGAGCGGTTCACACGAGTTTTTCCATTTCCAAATTGCGCACTAATGTTATAGCATTTCAATGAATTAAATAGTGTTCTCTGATTACATATTCACCGTGAATATATTATAATACGAATACAGCCGGCCAGGTGCACTCAATCTCAGTGTAGATTAGTTCGTCTGAACGGCATCTTGCTTTATCTCAATAAAATAAAATGCAAACCTCTCGAGTCTAGTCAGTGTGGCGTGCCTGATTTATGTTTAGTTCATCGCGGGAAATTGTACGAAGCGGTTAACTGTTGGTGTTGTAGAGAAATGAGCTTAAGGACCGCGTAATAATATAACACTAACAAATTTGAACATTAACTAGTAAATTTGCGCGCGATAAATATTATGGCGATGGCCGATTTATTTCCGGATTTTTTGGTTACTTTTGTGGATGAGTTAGATGAACACCCGTGGCTGTTTGCATCGTTAGCTTCACTGCTGGTGGGTCTGAGTGGAATCCTGCCCCTTCTCATCATCCCATTGGACTCATCAGCCAACTTCAATGATGGACGTAAGGTTTTTCTTTCTACCTTTGTTTTCACGTGAAATCTAATTTTAGAACTATCTTCAGTGTCACCTTCCGCTTCTGAAAGGTACATGTGCGTTTCAGATGTTCTTTGTGAAGTAATTTTCATGCAATAATTTTTTTCTTTCTACAATTTTATTTTTTATTTACACCAATTTTACATAGAGTCGGAAGGTAATATTTTTCTCTTGTGTGCTAATATAAAAGATAATAAATAATAATTTATGAATGTAACATGTCGAAAACATTCTTAGTGCTAATAAGTATCCAAATAATTAATATTTTGTTGAACAACTTTTTATATTTTTATTTAATTAAGTATTTTCGATGTATATTTTTATATAAAACATGCACATGAAACGTGTTTTTTATTAAAATTTGTGGCAGTAGCTCCTGTATGTAATAATTAAAAATCAACATATTCAAACAAATATCCCTATATATTAATAAACAGTCATATGTGGTTTAAAAACAAAAAAAAATGTTATGGAATATTTAAAAAAGAAATTGAATAAAAATAGTTTAAAAGAAAAAAAAAAAAATTCTCATAAATTTTCATGCATGCTCACAAGGTTTCCGAAATGGGCAGGCTGAAATTTACCATATCCAATTGTTTCTTTGTAAAAATACTTAACTTTGTAATAGGATTATAGTACTTCTTCATTTCTAACTGTCTCTTGTGTGTGTTGTTCACAGAATGTTTTCTACTAACCGAACATTTGTAAAGCCAGGTAATTCTTAGGTGCTAAGCAAAACCAGCTACCCACAGCTGTGGGTATAATGTACAGTGTACAGACCTTAACTGATGAGTTTTTCTGGATCGTGAGCTAAGTAGGTTGAACTGATAGCAATAACATTAAGCAAACTTTAATCCACATCCACATGAATTAATTAATCCAATTCTCTTTCCAATCTAACTCCAATTCAAGAGACAAACATTACAAAGGCACCTAGTGGAGGTCATTGACACTGATAGTTGCCTTTGAGAGACCATTGTTCAAGGCGACTCAGCTGATATGTCACGGAGGCTTTGTTCATTGATCCAGCATTGAATCTTCACTTTACTATGAAGAAAAATTCTTGTTACGAGACACTTAATATTGAAGACTTTAAAGAAGTGCTGATAGTACTTGAATATTATAGTAGGTGATTATTTTATTTTTATTTATTGTACATAAAAGTAATCAGGCCAAGCCTCTACGAGATAGGCAAAGAGAGTGCCCGTTCCCTCTAGACTTATATCCAGTCTTTCACTTCATCCATATCTATTATTATCTGTAAGTATTAGAATTAATGCAGTTGAATTCCTGCTGTTTGTTTTACAGCCACTTTATTATTTATTTTATATTCGTGAAGTCATGAGCAGTTGGTTGCCTCGCTAAATACTTAAATTAAATGTATGTACACATTTGCATCAATGAATTAAATATTTAACGCTAACTATAGATAAGAGAGTTGTCAGCCAAGGCTATGTGCGACACTTATATTCTGACATAATAACAAGAGAACTGCCGTTCCAAAACGTTATGTGAAGTGGAAAATTTAACTCAAAGGTATATAATATATATACATTTATATACATACATACTTAAACTTTACCTAAATTACAAATTACTATCGGTACTTTGACTGTGTCACCATGGACGGTAGTTAGAAACCGGTGATCAGTAACGAAACTTGCGAAAGTGTTGGTAACTTTTGTCAAAGTTTCCTAATATATTGTTTGTTGCCTAATATATTTCCGCAGAACGAGATCTGGAGCACTATTTCGGTTGATTTTCGTATTGAGAATCCAATTTTTGCGCCTAACATATTTTATATTAATACATAGGATAGGAAGTTGACAAGTGCCTGTCAAGTAATTTCGATTTTTTTATCTTGACTTGAAGACGAAACGAGAACATGTCGACCTTTAAAGATAATTAGTAATATTTAAATAATGACACATATTTAAAAATTTACAATATTAACAACGGGTAGGCAGAGGTAGTATAGGTAGTACCCATATACCCACTTTCCGCCAGTGATATATTTTAGGTGCCAACGTGACAGTGGTCACAAACATTTTTATATGTGTGGTTTGCATGAAATATTTGAAGGATAGAAAAAAACTAGCTTATTAAATAAATTATTATTAAGTATTTTGTTAAACAATAAACTCTTCAGACATTCCATTACTTTTATTTATAACAATTTTGCAATAATATCTCAATATAAAACTGAATCACAGATGTGTTATTCCTCTGTCGTGGTCGAGTATCGAGTGGCGTCATGTCTCACGCCGTCATTTTGGTACCAACGCACCCGAGCGGCACCGACTGCTCCCGAATACTCCCGAGTTAACTGAAACAGACAGAACAGAGGGGCAGACAGACCAGAGGTATCAAAATCGTCTTAAAATTACCAATTTGGTAGAAATAAAAAAATCATAAATCCGAATCCGATTCTCAGATTCACTAAAGTGTGACATTTTTCTTTTCTTCCGCGGAGAAACAAACTTCTTGAATGGACGCGAGGTAGACGGCACTGGTTCCATTTTAAAACAGTAAATTAAACTTAACAAATCAACGAAACCACTTAACAATTAAAACAAGACAACAAAAACTAACAAATAACAACAAACTAAGATAAATGTGTTTCAAAATTGAACGAGCACTAACGCATCCCAAGATGGAATGTCGTTAGTTATTCAAAAATTATGAATCATGTCAAATACTTTTAATTGCGACCAAAACACCAGACGCAAGCAAGAACAAACCTTACGGTCTCAATTAAACGGTTTTCAATCCCTGGCGACAGCGGTCATTGCATCTGTGCGAGCGAGACGCATTATATTTACGCGGGAGTGACAGAGATGGGTAATAATAGGTCATTGTACGAAATTCTTCCTGCTCCGCGACCGTGCTTTAATCACTGTACTTAAGTTCAGAAAAACTCATTGGTACAGTCGGGATTCGAACTTGCGGTCTTTGCGTCGCAGGCACACTCGAACCACTCGACCACCATGGCTTTTAATTATATTATACAATATTATATGCGTAAATAATTTTATATTACTTTAACAAAACTGTCTCGCAAAGCATACATATATAAATCTTATGTTTTTATTAGGTACTCTAAGAATCAAAATGCGGTATTTATTAATGAATAAGAGAATAGATAAATCAATTACATTGAATAAATAAATACCACAAAGCCACTCACTCGGTCACCACAGCGGTTTACTTAGTCACTAGGCTTGCAGATTCGAACTCCTGCAATCTGTACCAATGAGTTTCTCTAGTCATAAGTACAGCGGTGCATCATGTTAGGTTATTCCGTTAGGAAACCATAAGGAACAGCGACAGACTGACATCTCTCACTATTGGAAGCTATTTTATTTATTATGTTATTTTAACTGGCGCTCTATAATATCTGCGAGCCCGAGCCCCAGGCCGGTCTCCTACTAGATGGACGGACCAAATAAAACACTCCAGGTCCCCGAGGTTTAGCTCCGTCGTCAGGGCCGCGATAGACAGAAGCCGATGGAAACAAATAGTTCACTCCAAGTGTGGCCCACTTGTTGATGACCACGATCATCAGTCATGAGAGAACGACTAGAGAGAGAGAGAGTCTATACTCTCTGCCTACCCCGTTAGGGACTCGGCGTGATGATATGTATGCATGTATTTTACGACCTCGAACGGAGGATGTGCGATAGCATACGGTGTGAAGATAAATATTAATATGTCTATGGGTGGATGGATCTATGGTTACATTTAGTTTCTGTTCTTCGACTTTATATCAATAAACGTTTTAGCTATAGCTGTTAGTTTACATACAGTCCCTCACGGGTTAGCTGAGAGTAGAGCGTCAGTTCTCTCTAGACTTACATACATATCTCTCTCGCTTCTTTCACATTCATCAGCCTCTTCATACATGCTCGCCGATCGATTGTAAGTTTATATGTAATGAATGGGATATACGATCCTACGACGTCGAAAACAAGCAATTTCGCGGCTCAACACCTCTTCGTCTATTTATGGCACAGCTGTGTTCGTTAGATAAGATTTGCCCTTTTATTTATTGGCTCTCCATCTCATCTATTTATCGATGAAATCTTATCCCTATTGCTGAAAGCAGTAAGGCTCTTATTCACATAGCAAGCGAGTCTCAATACTTTGTAATGATACGGAGAGAATAGGAAACCTTTCAGTAGTTTCCCGTGTGTTACAAAATCTTCTTACATGACAATTGAATAAATAATAGTCTTCTAATAGACTCCTCATAAGGGGACCCTTATGAGGAGGCGAATGTGTCACAACACCCTTGTTTAGGTGCCACCGAGGCCGATGGCGAGACCTTCGAAGTTTCTCAAGAGCTTCTATTCATACGTCTTCGAACTTCTTCACAAAGTATACAGGTTTTATCTCAATGTTTTCCATCACCGTAAAACTCGTTGCACCGTAGAGCAAATGTAAAAACTTAATAAATAAATAATTAATAATTTAGGGACATAGCAGTTGGTATGTTATGTCTGGGCTTATTTTTTTTAAATTAACAAGTATGAGGCATAACCCTCATCAAAATGACAGTTGTTAATTTTTACGTAAAAACCGACCAAGAGTCTATCGGTCCTACCATCTTGAGATTCCGTGGTTCCCAAACAATACGATTTGATACGGAACCAAGAAGAGGTAAACTTTGCCATAAATAAAGTTTAAGAGGTGTATTTTTATTCATACATACACACAAGTCATTGTCGAGTCCCTCACGGGATAGGCAGAGAGTAGAGGGCAAATTCTCTCTTGACTTACAGACGTTATGCATCAGTATCTAGATGCATGTTAGTTGGAACGTGAGCTTTCCCACATTCTCTTACAGACTTTTACATTGTATGTTTCATGTACCTTTATTAATATCAATAACTCTATTTATCCCACTGTTGGGTAAAGGTCTCCCCGCTTTACTAATTTATTTATTACTTGCTGTGCCCGCGACTTCGTCGGCGTGGACGGCTTTTTATCTTTCGTAAAAATATTTGATTTCCAATAAAATGTATCCTATGTTACTTCTAATACCTCCAAAAATATGTGTACAAAGTTTTATGATGATCGGCTAAGTAGTTTTGACGTGAAAGCGTAACAAACAAACTTACATTCACATTTATAATATTAGTAAGGATTCAAGCAACATGTGAGTCAATAGCATTATAACTAAAGCACTTACATACTAAGCACTGTAAATGAATTACAATAATACCTAATTTTTGGGATGACTCCTGACCGTCCAAGAATGTCACCACCCCCTTTCCACCATCTAAGGATTTCTCTTACATCGGCGAGACAGTAGGGATCCAGTTGATCTTGCGATATTAACTTTTGAACTGAGCCGTTGGAGGAGTCTGATCACTGATAAAGGTCCAAGGTCCCTCAGTACGCATCAAACATTCCTCATCTTAAATACTTGAGATGAGATATCTGATGACATTGCTGTGGTAGAATTCTGTGAAATTAATACCTACCTTGGCCGATTGGACATTTTATTCTTCTCTATTTGTTTTGCATTGTGTTTAATTTTATATGATTTTATTTCTAAATCCTACCTGGAATTACAACTAATACTATACATTCAAATGTAAGTTTGTTTGTATGTTACGCTTGTACGTTTTTACTGTACGATCATCGTGAAGATCGAATCCGAAGAGCTTGCGCATTGTAGATTTGATCCACTTGTAAAACGGCGAAGGGATATCTTGGCGGAGGTGTATCCGAAACCAGAGGTATATAGGCTTCTATTTGCCAGTAAAACCAGTTATGTAGCTAATTTAGTAGAGCATCAGAGCTGAGTTGAAATATCAGAAAATACACGAGAGGCTCGAACCGGTTTCCGTCTTTTGAATCAAACTTTGTCAACAAGTGTGTGAAATTATTTCTGCCAGCGTCCATAGACGGTGGCAGAGGCTAGCCACCAGACAGAACGACTTTTGTGGCGGTCCGCTGGGCCAAAGCGTGCCTTCCCTTTGTCGGCTGGCAGCCTCACTCTTGATCAACCAACGCTTAATTGTTGTAATTTGAGTGTCCAGCCCTCTTCTTCCTGGCCTGCTCAGACTACGCGTCATGTACCTACCTCCTATGTTATTTAGGTACTCCAAAAATGTATCGAAGCAGGAAGCTAATTGATTCGCTCCACTTAATGCAATGAGGTGATCGCACAAGCATTTGAGTAATGAAAGAATGGCGTGATTTAATTGAGCGTTCAATGAACAGATGGCAATTGCATTCGTCTGATACAAATTACAAACAAATATATGTCAATCGTCGTTTAATAGTACTATTAAACGACATTTGACATATTTATTCCTAAATATACACATTTTTCTAATAATCCTTACAAAACTTGCAAGGTGTTTAGAATTTTCTGATGAGAAGTATATTAAAGATACAGTGCTGTAGTACTATAACACATACATACATATCATCACGCCAAGTCCCTAACGGGGTAGGCAGAGAGTATAGAGCGCCAGTTCTCTCTAGACTTACATACCTCTTTCGCTTCGTCCACATTCATCAGTCTCTTCATAAATGCTCGTCGGTTTCGAGTACTCTTAACGTTCCCGTCCTTGAGCGTCCGATCGATTTGATCCAGGTAGTTAGAACGTGGCCTCTTCTTGCACACACTTTTGCTTTGTATATCTGTTTCGTCAATCTTTCTTCACTTATCCTTTCTATGTATCCAAACCAACGTAACATAACGTACTATAACACAAGCTTTGCTTAATTTGGGGCTATGTCAATTAGTGTGGAATTGTCCCAAGGTGTTTATTATTATTTGTTAACACGCCGAGTCCCTCGCGGGGTAGGTAAAGAGAGTAAAGCGCCAGTTCTCCCTAGAAGTATACAGGATGTTTCCAAAAGGCAAATAGCCGCCTGCGCATCCTGTTTCTAACTGAAACCCATTCAACGTGCACATTTCCTTTCTAACAAGATTTCATACACTATTTCCATAACAAGGAAGCAACAAAGCCTAGACAAACACTATGTATCTAAGCCACTGTTGTGCACACATATACATAGAGGGTGTTTGTTCCTCGTTCACGCAAAAATTACTGAACCAACTTGTCTGAAATTGTGCACTGAGATAGATTACTAGCAGGATTAAACATATGTTTTGTGCACGTAAAGTTTGCTTCCATACGTAATTTTATTTCTGGAATAAAATAGTTTGAAATAACACGCTTTTATAGAAAATCTAACCAAAAAATAGAAAATTGATTTCAATCATTTTGAATTCAAAATGCTTAGTGTACTTATTATATACATAAGAAAAAAAATCTATAAAGGCATGTTTTTATTACAATTTCTTTGAATATTCAATTGTCATCGGTCCTTGATAAGTATTTTTTTTTTTATACAACAAGAGTGGCAAACAAGCATACGGCCCACCTAATGGGAAACGGTTACCGTAGCCTATTTACGCTCACGATACCAAAGTATCACTTGCGCGTTGCCACTCTGTGTTCGGAGAGTTATAGTGTGTTGGCAGCATAAGGTTTTATCCCTCTGCTTCCAACACAAAGTAACAATCCTCCCCCCTCCCCAAGGAGCTCATTACTGGAAACCTTATTCACCACGTAGAAACACAACACAATAAATTGTGTTATTTGGCTACGGACTTCTATAAGGTGGAGGTCCTGCCCCAGTCGGGCAGCTCCAAATTCGAACGGGAAACCCGTTATGCCCTACCTCTCTAAGTATGCCAAAATTTCGATTTAGGTAATCTGACGTTTTGAAGGAAGTCAAAATCATGTTCAAAGTTTCCGTTACATACTAACATACGTTTGAAGCTAATAAAGCGTACATAATTTAAAAGCATACATTATTTCGTACCCTTAACGTAATGCCATTGTCCCACGTCGAGGTAATACCCTGGAAATCCTCCTACAATGTTCCATATAACATGAATGTTTCATAAAATTTATCTCTGACATGACAGACAGCTAGACAGTAGCCAGGCTAGTAATCTTGTTGGTACATACTTATCTGAACAGTTCACGTATGATATGACAATTGTACATTCAAATTTACCTATTTATTATGTACTAGCTGTCCCGCCCAGCTTCGCCCGGGTAAAAAGTAAACACAATCGCAGCGCCACCTATCGGGTCCAATTGTGAATCTGAACCTTTCCCGAATCCACCTTAAGACACACAGAAAGGGACAGCTCCGCCCGGATGAAAAAGTGAAACACGATCGCAGCGCCACCTATCGGGCCCAATTGTGAATCTAAACCATTCTCGAATCCACCTGAACACACACAGAAAATATCATTAAAATCGGTCCAGCCGTTTAGCAGGAGTTCAGTGACATACACACTCACAGAAGAATTATATATATAAAGAGATGAAACGCGGAGATTATTTATAATACTCTCTTTATTCTTCTGCATTTGCAAAAGAATATTAATTTTAAATAGTTTTCTGTTTGAATTCTGGTCTCAGATAAATTAATTTAAAAGTAGACATCGCCTGCATTTATTGGTCGCGACCGATGGGTGTAAAATATATAAATACTTGTTATACCCTCGGTTTTACCCACTTGATTTGACAGTGGTGGATTATCTATTTAATAACCCACAGTGCCAAATTTCATCCAATTTCGCTCAGCCGTGATTGAGTACCTAACAAACATCCCTACAAACTTTACCTTTAACTAGTACCGCTAAGCTGTTTATAATATAAAATATAACTAACTATTACACAAATCAAATTACATATTTATATTACTTGTTATATGCATAAATTTTGTGACTATAGGAAAAGATAAAGATTAGCGAGAACTACACAATAGTAAACATTCTTTGTCCTCACACACGTGACCTGTCTGACAGTTTATCAAGAATACGTGAGGCTCCTCTGCTAGCCTCGCGACCGATAACAAATAATGAACCCTGTGACATTGCAATAAGGGAGATAAACGTGCAACACTGACAGTTGACCGATTATATTTCTGACATACTGTTATGAAGCCGTGGTGACCGAGTGGTTTGAGTAGTTGCCAGCAACACAAAGATTTCAACTTCGAATGTCGACTGTATCAATGACTTCTGAACTTAAGTTCAGTGATGAGGCACACCACGAGCTTTACCCTTGTGGGAAGGCGTAGGCAGAGATGTATAGGTAATACCCACACAGCTACTATTCGCCAGATATATATTTTGGGTGCAAACGTGACAGATGGCGAGTCCACCGCAGTTACTCGAGCACGACATTATATACGCCTTTGAATTTTCTCTCACACGTATGCAGGTTTCCTCTCAATGTTTTCTTCACCGTTAAGCTCGTGGTGTGACTAACTGTACTTAACTAAAGAAAATCTCATCGGTACAGCTGGGATTTGAAGCTGCAACATTTGTGTTGTAGGCGACTGCTTGAACCAATCTGCATTTAATCAGTGGCGGCTTTAAATGGCTAATCAGTAGTAATGTAATATTTAACACTGATTTGCGATAAGTATTGTTAGTAAATATGTTTAACAAGCACTTAGATCGATAGCACCTCGTTATCATTAATCAAATAAACATTAATCAATTGAATAAAACACCGAATTACTCCGATCTTAGCCGTTATCACTTTTTATCATGTTAATAATATAATAAAATCCATGATAACAATCCATAAAAGTAGTCGATTGTAGACGGCGAGTACCTACTCGCTAGTGGCGTTTAAGCCTCGCTTAAACGCCACTCGCCATCTGTCACATTAGCACTTAAATATACGGCCAAAAGGATGTGTGTGCGTATACTTTTGCCTACCCCTGCAGCGATCCTTGTGGTATGACGTACAATTATAAAACAGACATTCTCAAGCGACGTGCGAGTGAAGTATATGGTAAAGCGCCTATTGGTACTAGTTTATGATATAGGCCATGTAGTAGGTAATCGCTTACCAGCAAGCGCTTACCTTCAATATAATAAAGGCAAATACTTACACCCATTCTAGGTATGATGACAAAGTTTTCACACAACACTTGACACAATATTTAATTTATTATGCCGTTCTACTGACAGACACAGAGGAGAGATAATAGAAACACTTCACTCAATGGTTAATGTATGTTGTTCTTCCACTGATATAGAGAAATAGAGAGAGACTGTAGAGAAGTAGAGTCTCTATATTCCCTATTTGTCCCGCCACCGATGGCCACAAACTAACAGAAATACGCAGCGCTCACACATATCTGCCAAGGGAGTTAGAGGACGGTTAAAAAAATACTTGGCTTGGATATGATTAATGTTTGATGCATGCCTGTGCTGTGACTTTAGATATTACTTACTAGGTGTGCCCCTCGGTTTCACTCGCTTAATATTCGTCTTCATTGGCTATTTTTGTTTCCTGAAATATAACATATATATGTTATCCTATATTGACGGCCGTCTGGTCTAATGGTCAGAGCTCCTGACTGCGAAACTTGAGGACGCGGGTTCGATTCCCGTTAAGGCCAGGGATTCAAACTTGCGATCTTTGTGTCGCAAGCAACTACTCGAACCACTCGGCCACCATTGGCATATTGATAATATTAGTAGGATATACGTGTGTAATATTTTGCCGGCGAGGATTGAAGCCACTGCCACAAGTATAGCGGTACTATGTGCTAGATGGCCATTCATTGATTTTCACGTGACCATCACGTCGGCATGAACACTGGCAGAGGTCGTTTTGTTAACGCAATATTCGATCACTTACCAAACTGACAATATCACCAGATTTTCTATCTAATCTTTGAGTGGATGCAGAGGTCACCGCTCCGATAGACGGATCACACATATGTATGTAAATGCCACACTGTTATTCACGTGTACAGCTAGTGCACGACGGATTCACCCGCGGAAATGAATTCAATGGTGGATTTTTTATTATCTCAAAAAAAAAAATCCTAAGAAATTTCCTGTGTTTATCCAGTAACTAATCTATCTCTGTGCGAAATTTCTTCCAATTTCGTGCAGTAGTTTTTGCGTTAAAGGGGAACGAACATCTTGACATACTTAAGCATTTACGTTAATAACTTTTTTTTTCTTTATTTAAAGAGTTTTGTCACACAGCGACACTCCGTGAGGACACCTGGATATGAAAGTAATTAAAATCTACGCTTATATAATTTTAATCAATATTTTATATCAACAGAACTAACTTCAATAGTCTCAATAGTAATTATATTTGTTCATGAAAATCGGTGTCATCTTGACATTACTTTCCGAATTTGATTGGCCATCTGGTACGATATTTCCATACCTTTAGTGCTACTGGTCAGGTACCTTTACAGATGTCGTCATAGAAAAGTAAAATAATTATTTATAGTTTCACAAAGAAAATAACACTATGACAGCCTCGCCATTAACTACGCTGGTACAAAAATGTATCTTATTTTGCCATGTTTTTCATACTTTGCTTTAAACAAGTCCTGCCCTGATGGTAAGCGGTTATCGCCCCTATGGACGCTTTCAGCACCGGGTGACTACGACCCAACTATGTCGGGAGTGTTTGAAGATATAATAATTATTAATAGGTCTTCTGTTATCGACAGTAATTTATGATATTTATAATTAAGTCTGTTGTCAAAGAAATAAATAATATCAGCTGTGTCAATATATATTCTTGAAACGATGTTTTATGGGAATAAACTTTATTATTATAATAATATCTCCTCACGCCTTCCCATATGGGTCCCCGAAGAGGTAGGCAGACGTGTATAGGTAGGTAGCACCCACTTAACGCCAGGGATATATTTTAGGTGCCAACGGGACCGATGGCGAGTCCGTTGCCCTAGTCAAGCACGCCTTTGAAATGCTTCTGAGGCGTATGCCGGTTTCCTCTCGATGTTTTCATTTACCGTTGTGCCGTGCTCTGATCGATCTATCACCACTATATCGGCCTTATTATTATTGGTTATTGCCCGAAAAGTCTTACGTGTTATTGTAATTTTTTCTTGCATCTGATAAGCCTGATAATTGAGGAAGGGTAATAAAATATCATCATTCATTGTATTGACCACGTTCCAACTACATACCTGGATCAAATCGATCGGACGCTCAAGGACGGGAAAGTCGAGAGTACTCTAAACCGACGAGCATGTATGAAGAGACTGATGAATGTGAACGAAGCGAGAGAGGTATGTAAGTCTAGAGAGAACTGGCGCTCTATACTCTCTGCCTACCCCGTTAGGGACTCCGCGTGATAATACGATGATGATGATGATTAATGAATGTATCTCTTGTTCTAGCTGGTGCAGCCCACCTGAGGATCCTACTAAGCTTTGCGGTGGGCGGCCTCCTCGGAGACGTGTTCCTCCACTTGTTGCCCGAGGCGTGGGAACATGATTTCGTAAACACACCACGTAAGTTAGCCCAATACATGTTTGCAATCCGACGTAAATAAAAGTAAGAATCCCCAGGTATTTACATAAGTTAAGAGAGACCTGGTGCTCTACTTTATCTGGCTATCATGTGAGAGGCTCGGCGTGATATTCTTAAACTCATATATAATTATTTTGTACGTATTATATATGTGTTGTATGTGACTGTTTTTTTTTTGTGAGTGAGATGGTATTTATTTATTTACTTTATTGACACACCAAAGGTTCATAGGCAAATGTTACATAAAAAAATAGTATAACTATAATACAGACTAGCCTACTCACTAATAACTGGTGTGAGACAGCTCCCACAGAGTAATCACTTAACACTGATAACTAGACTTAATAAAAAAAATATATTTATAAATGTTGGTTGACAAATATCTTACTCTTATAAAAAAAAGTGGGAATACATATAGCATTCATGGGATACCTAGATGACTTAGATACACCGTTCAAAGGTAACCGCTTATCATCAGACGAGACGATGCATATGTGACTGTGCAGAAAACGAGATGACGCCGCAAATTAGTTTTCAAAGCTGCATTTAAATTAGACGTGCCAAAATTTCAAAGGGAATCCAATGATGAAATGATGTGCCAAAAGAAGCTTTATTTTAAGGACCATTATTACCAATATCCTATGACGGGAAAGATATTGCGCCGGCGCATACAATGTGTTTCAATGGCGCTTCCTAGTTGCGCTATGTAAACATGCGATTCCATTGTCAATGAGGCCGATGTGACAGCGTTTACCTTGTGGCCTGTCGGTGTCAAACGCATAATAAGTAGGTTATATTTCACTAGTTAATAGATATATATATATATATATATATATATATATATATATATATATATATATATATATATATATATATATATATATATATATATATATATATATATATATATATATACTCTTCTCATCAGATAAATCGAAACACCTTGCTCGTTAAATAGTGAATAATACCTTACTCACTACTAGCTGTGCCCGCGACTTCGTCCGCGTGGAATTTAACAAAAATATATTGTTCAGTTTCTAAAATAAAAGTAGCCTAAGTTTCTCCTTTTTATATCAGCTATCTGCCAGTGAAAGTCCCGTCAAAGTCGGCCTAGTCTTTTCAAAGATTAGCCGGAACAAACAGACTGACAGACAAAAAAGCGGTTATTTCAATGTTACAAACAGACACTCTAATTTTATTTATATGTATAGATGTATAGATTAAACGACATATATGTATATTACTTAATACATACATACATACATACATATAATCACGCCCCTTTCCCGTAGGGGTAAACAGAGACCGCTTCTTTCTATATTATAATTCCTTCATATATTTCTTTTTCTTATAATCCTTACAAAATATAAACTGTGTTCCGATTTTTCTGTTGAGAAATGTACACTTATATGACTAGCTGCGCCTTATACTGTGCCAAATTCGATTTCATTTTATGTAGATCTTTTTCTGAACAGCCATGGTGGCCGAGTGACTCGAGTATTTTTTTTTTTTGTATTGTCTCTCGTAGCGTGAGTTCCGGGAACTTTTGCTACTTAACCGGTCAATGGCGAGACCTAGGCCTCCAGACTCGAGTAGCTTTTTTTTTTTTATACAACAAGAGTGGCAAACAAGCATACGGCCCACCTGATGGGAAACGGTTACCGTAGCCTATTTACGCTCACGATACCGTTGTAGTGTGTTGGCAGCACGTAGTTGGCTACGGACTTCTATAAGGTGGAGGTCCTGCCCCAGTCGGGCAGCTACAAATTCGAACGGGAAACCCGTTATGCCCTACCTCTTCTGTTGTGCCTACGACACAAAGATTGCAAGTTCGAATCCCGACTGTACCAATGAGTTTTTCTAAACTTAAGTAGCGTGGTTAGTCACACCACTAGCTTTACGGTGAAGGAGAACATCGAGAGGAAACCTGCGATACGATTGAGAAGCAATTCCAAGGCGTATGTATACCTAGTTGTGCTTGAGTAACGGCGATGGACTCGCCATCTATCACGTTGGCACCTTTTAAGTAAAGTGGGTGTGTGGGTACTATCAATACACCGCTGCCTACCCCTCTGTATTTAAGTTCAGAAAAACGCATTGGTACATTCGGGATTCGTTCTTGCGAACGAACCACTTGGCCACAACGAGTTAATATTTATTACATACATACAAATAATCACGCCTCTTTCCCGTAGTGGTAGGGAGAGACCACTTCTTTCCACTTGCTACGATCCTTACATACTTCTTTCGCTTCGTCCACTTTCATTATTCTCTTCATACATGCTCTTCGGTTTAGGGTACTCTTGACCTGGCCTTTTTTCAAGTTGGCCTAATTTATTATTTATTAAATCTAAATTATATTAATAAGTTCAGATAATCCAATCAAAAGCGGGCGAGACCACAGTTTAAACATTAAAACAATGTATAAACAATGTACCGAAAGAATTAATATTAATTTGTTAAAAACAAACTTACAATTAAACTTACCTATTCTATTCTTGTAGAGCGTTGAGGTTTTGCGTTATCAATCACGTAGGTACTAGACGTCGTAAGCAGTACGTGTACTCTATTGTTATTGTTTCAAAGCTCATTATCGCATGTGTATACACGCGGTGAATCAGAGATGAGGTTTTGTGTTCCGAGCTCTTGATATGAACTGCAATCGCAATGTCATTGTGCCAAGTGTGTGTTGGATGTTTTACAAGGGTTCTCTCAGATAAATATTGACTTTTGTATAAATAATTAATAATAGTATACTATTAATATTTTGTGCAATGATGTGAACACGTTTGTACCTCAATCACCCCAGTACAGCTGAACGGATGGACGAACGAAGTGGATGAAATTTTGCACAGAGATAGAATATTCTCTGCTGCAGAGAATCTCTCTTGCTGCTTATTCTAGCTGGATCAAATTACACGCGAGTGAAACCGCGGGGACTGTTATGTATATATTCATCTGTCACAAACCCTGTACTAGTCCCCAAGGGGGTTGGCAGAGGTGAACCAACTATTTCGCCGGAGACATATTTAGGTGCCAAAGTGGCAAGTCCGCCGATTGTCAAGCACGACTTAGTATGAGAAGACATTCGTAAGACTATGTACAGTCGTGCTTGAGTAACGACGATGGACTCGCCACCTGTCACGTTGGCACCTAAATAAATCTCTGGCGGAAAGTGGGTTAGTAGCTACTTTACGCCAGAGATATATTTTTGGTTAGTTTTCTTTTTTTTTATCCTCACGCCTTCCCACAAGGGTCCCCGAACGGATAGGCAGAGGTGTATAGGTAATACCCACACACCCACTTTCTGCCAGAGGTATATTAGCTTATATTTTTGGTTAGTTAGAGAGATATATATAGGTAGTCTATTCACCTTTGCCTACCCCTTGAAGGAAGACGTAAAGATTTAAATAAGAGTTTGCGGATTGTTGTAAATTGACTTCTTTCAAGTTCTTCTCCATTCTCCAGCCGGTCAGCATGTGTCCATGCGCAGTGGTCTGTGGTGTTTGTTCGGCATGCTGGTGTTCATAGTGGTGGAGAAACTCTTCGCCACCTCTGAAGCGCAAGATGAGGTAATGTCAATTCTATTGTAAGCAATAAGTGCCAAGCAAAAAGTTACCTTATTGCCCTCAGCATCTTTATATGACGTATCCTTTCGTAGAAGTATAATCATAATCTCCCAATTTCTAGCCGGAGGAGTCTGAGGAAAAGCCTACGCAGAACGGAACGAGCCGCTCGAACAAGCAGATAGAGATAGAGGAGATCGAGAAGCTCCTCCGGGTGGAGAGGCGACAGCGCGGCAAGAGTGAGGGAGAGGGCATCTGCGGCAACGATGACGTCACCGCCTCGCAACTGTACGACTCGTGTGTCTTTAACTACAACACTCAAGGTGGGTCGGCCATTTTGCTTTACTATTTAGCAATAGTACTATTAGTAATATGGTACTAGCTATGTCCGCGTGGAATTTAACGAAAAAAGTTATTGTTCGGTTTCTAAAATAAAAGTAGCCTAATCAGCTATCTGTCAGTCGAAGTCCTGTCAAAATTTGTCCAGCCGTTTCGTTTTCGTTAATTTTAGAAACTAAAAAAGTCATTAGTTATTTTCCACGCGGACGAAGTCCCGGGCACAGCTAGTGTATTATAAGTGCGAACGTTATTGAGGATGTTTGTACACTTATCACTCAAGGTCGTGGTTGAGGAACTGGCGAGTCTATTGCCGTTTCTCCAGCACGACCTTCATATACATCTTTGAATTGCTTCTCAGACGTATACAGGTTTCCTCTCGATGTTACCCTTCACCGTAAAGCTCTTAGTGTGACTAATCACTGTACTTAAGTTCAGAAAAACTCATTACTACAGTCAGGATTCGAACTTGCGATCTTTGTGTCCCATACAACTACTCAAACCACTCTGCCACCACGGCTTTCACAATTTTATATCGCCCGAATTATTTTCTTAGCCACCGTACATTACTAACCCACATTTGTAGAATTATTTACATTGTAATCGTGTTTACATGAGGTCAATACGCTCCGGTAGACATTGATAAACTGTTGCTGTGAACTCTTCAATATAACACTTTGACCATTAGTTATCTGTAACCACGTTAAGAGTGGGAGGTTACATACATGCTAATCATCACGTCGCGAATTATTCTCAGATTATTTATATGTTGTTACGTAAACGCAATACATATATAGATATATATATTTAATGCTTATAGAAGTCCGTAGCTAAATAACACATTTTTTTGTGTTGTGTTCCTACGCGGTGAATAAGGTTTCCAGTAATGATCTCCTTGGGGAGGGGGGAGGATTGTTACATTGTGTTGGAAGCAGAGAGATTAAACCCATTAAGCTGCCAACACACTATAACTCTCCGAACACAGAATGGCAATGCGCGAGTGATACTTCGGTATCGTTAGCGTAAATAGGCTACGGTAACCGTCTCCCATCAGGTGGGCTGAATGCTTGTTTGCCACTCTTGTTGTATAAAAAAAAACTACTCATTATATAAAATCAATTGTTCATCTTGCAGAGATTGTATATATGTAAATTTAATCTTTTAGTTTTAATGTATGTAGTATGTGTCGTTCGATAAGTGTTCCTTGTGTTGTTGTTGAAGTTGAATGAAATATTAGTTATTACATTATACAGCATTATTGTATTAGCGGAAAGTTGGTGTTTGGGTACTACCTATACACCTCTGCCTACCCCTTCGGGGACCCTTGTGGGCAGGCGTAAGGATATATTATTATTACATATTATAATTTAAATGTGTTTTTTTACACTCTTAATTAGCTTACTCTTAAATTCTGCTGTCCCTCAATGGGCAGTTAGAGGGAGTAGCTGTAATATTTGGGTGCGCGTGCGCAGGCGAGGGCGTGTGTTGCGGTGCGGAGGCGGGCGGCGCGGCGCGCTGCAAGGGCGGGCGCTGGATGGGCCGCTGCCTGCTGCGCGAGGCTCGTGACAATGCGCACGCGCACGTCAAGCCGCAGAAGAAAGACGTTAGTACATATTATGGACTGATTCTTTTTGCACCAATAACAATAAGGTGACAGACAAACAAGCATGCGGCCCGCCTAATGGTAAGCGGTCACCGCCGCTTATATGTAGGCTGCCAACTTGTCTATTATTTTTTCGTTTATATATCATGACAGGCGGGGATATTGCTTACTTGAATAATGAATGGATTATGCCATTACATTCAACTATGTATGTCACCAATTTTACCAATGTATTTCCAAAATATGTATCCATCTTGGCCAGTGTTTTGGTGTGACATGTTTGTCAAACTGACAGGTGTATTTGTTTTAAATAGCAGCCAACAATATATTCAATAGTTGTTAATAAAATAGTTTCAATCAATAGTTGATCATTGGGCTAATTTGACATTATAGCATAATAACAGCCAACTACACCAATTTGACCAACGTATTTCTGTCATGTTGTATCGCCAACTTTACCAATGTATGTGTGACATATTGGCAAGTGTATGTGAACGCGGTGTCCAGGTGGCGGGCTACCTGAACCTAATGGCCAACTCCATCGATAACTTCACCCACGGGCTGGCGGTGGGCGGTTCATTTCTGGTGGGATTCCGTGTTGGTGTGCTCACCACATTCGCTATACTTGGTGAGGTCTATCATATATTACAGACTTGTCACTTACGTCCCTTTTAGATATAAGTGCTCTTTCAGGACCTCTATTTAATATCTGAGGACGATTCCATACAGACCTCAGAATAAGCAAAGCTTGCGTAATACTAGTTCCAAGCGATTCCAAGGCGTATGTATGCACAGTCGTGCTTGAGTATCGGCGATGGACTCGCCATATGTCACGTTGGCACTTAAAATATATCTCTTGCGGAAAGTGAGTGTGTGGGTAGGTTTTTATACAACAAGAGTGGCAAACAAGCATACGGCCCACCTGATGGGAAACGGTTACCGTAGCCTATTTACGCTCACGATACCGAAGTATCACTTGCGCGTTGCCACTCTGTATTCGGAGAGTTACAGTGTTGGCAGCATAATGGGTTTAATCCCTCTGCTTCCAACACAATGTAACAATCCTCCCCCCTCCCCAAGGAGCTCATTACTATACTACTCAATACTATCTATACATCTCTGCCTACCCCTTCGGAGACCTCTGTGGGAAGGCGTGAGAATATGTCTTACTCCAGAAAAAAACCAACCAACTCGAATTCGAATCGAAATAATATTACCATACCTTGTGACGATTCCGTGCAAACCTCCGATAAGCAAAGCTTGTCTTAAGGGTGACTAGATTAACTATATTTGAATGTATCCCCGCAGAAAACCACAAAACGACAAAAGGCGTGATTCCTAATTAGTCGTCTTGTGCTTTTCAGTACATGAGATCCCCCACGAGGTTGGTGACTTCGCCATCTTGCTGAAGAGCGGATTCTCTCGCTGGGAGGCAGCGAAAGCGCAATTGGTAAGTATTCCAATATTCTAGTTATACGCTATGTACCTATTCGCGCGAATTTACATAGTCCTAAACTAAGTCTGCAGTATCGAAAAAAAATTTCTGAGATGAATGTGAAAAATGAAATCTAGTATGCGAATATATTACTTTTATTCTCCTGTTTCAATAAAAATTGCGCGAAAACAAATTTTAAGCGTGATTGGTGGCAAATTCGGAAGATAAGGAAAGTCTTGATTAACGCGTACTCAAGAACTACGAGAGCGACGTCGGTTGGTTCTATTATGCCTACAGTAAATACTTTTTACATTCCAGGCAACCGCGTCGGCGGGCCTGATCGGCGCATTGACAGCTGTCATGTTCAGCGGCGCCAATAACTCCATAGGTAAATATGATCATAGATAATTTTCAGCCTCCCTTATAAATAGTGCCATCCACGAAGACGCGCCCCACCAATTGCCAGTGGAGGATGTCGCGGGATGCGGGCACTATGACCCGACTCTATTAATTGTAGTGTGTACTCATAGGTAATCCTAATACTCAAACATTAGTGGAAGGTCGCACACTTACACTATAAAGTTTATAGTATAAACTATGAGGAAGAATAGTGGGGCTCTAATCTATACCTAGTTTATTTATTTGTTAAGCTTACCAAGATTGGTTCGAGTCTAATCCCGACTGTACCAATGAGTTTTTCTGAATTTAAGTGCAGTGATTAGTCACACCTGCATACATTTGTGCTGACATTGAAAGTCCTCAGAAGAAAGCTGACTAGTCTGCGCCCTTTAAGTAAACTAAACCAATTTGAGCCCTTCAAAGAAATTAATATTAGCCGTTTCAAGAAACCAAACTTGGTTGAGCCCCATAAATAAAAACAAGTTTGAGAACCGTAATTAGTTTGAGCCCGCGAAAGCAACAATATCCCCAATATTGTTGCTTTATCGAGTGTAACACGCATTGTGCAGAGGCGAAGACGTCTTGGATAGTGCCGTTCACGGCGGGCGGGTTCCTGCACATCGCGCTGGTGACGGTCCTGCCCGAGCTGCTGCGTGAGGCTCACGCGCCTGCCGCGCTGCGCCACCTGGCCGCGCTGCTCGCGGGCATCGCCTGCATGGCCGCGCTCACGCACTACGTCGGCTAGCTGCCGCTGCAGCGCTGCAGCTGGCCCTAGCGCTGCAGGAAGCTGGCCTGGCGATGCAGGCAGCTGGCCCTAGCGCTGCAGGAAGCTGGCCTGGCGATGCAGGCAGCTGGCCCTAGCGCTGCAGGAAGCTGGCCCTAGCGCTGCAGGCAGCTGGCCCTAGCGCTGCAGGAAGCTGGCCCTAGCGCTGCAGGAAGCTGGCCCTAGCGCGGCAGGAACCTGGCCCTAACGCTGCAGGCAGCTGGCCCTAGCACTGCCGGAAGCTGGCCCTAGCGCTGCAAGAAGCTGGCCCTGGCGCTGCAGGCAGCTGGCCCTAGCGTTGCGTCAGGCTATAGTCGGCCTTCACGACGCCATGTGGGAGCATTCAAGTATTACGTAAGCGCTTGAGGGTGGGGGGGGGGTCGTTCCTTTGCTTATTGATGACATGGTGGGTGAGGGAGTATCGTGATTATGTCAGCAGTTATTATTAACTTTTTTACAAAAATGGCAACCCACACATTATATATAGGTACAAATGATTACGTAAGCATTGGAATGGGGAAGAGGATTGCTTACTTTTGACAAGGGGTTAGGGGGTAAATAATTGTAAAAAATACTGCTTACGTTATACTTGAATGGCCCCTGTACAGCGGTACTTCCCAATTGTTCAAAATCAATCTAATTATTTCCGCGTCTTCAGGGTTCAAAATTGCATGATGTCTTATACCAGATATAATATTATTATTTACCACTTTTTATTGGGAACATGCTATGAGCGACAATTTTGAATCGGTCATATTTTATTGGGGTTTTTCATCGTCGTCGTCATCGTTATGTGGAAATATATAAAAATTTACACGTATAACTGTGATAGACTCCGTTTAAGTATAAATCCAAATACTAGCGATATTAAGCCTTATAACAACGTAGGTTTGTTCATAACGTAGTTTTGTGCATAATTTGTAAAGATTTGTATTAAAATGCAATCGTCAAAGCATTATAAACTTATATTTTATTAAACTCGACTATTTTACCAAACATCCCACAACATCGAAGCCATTCAAGGAACATAGTTAAAGGATGTTTTGGCTTGGCACGCCGATTCAATTTATTTCTTAGTAGAAGACATAAGGCTTGAAATCGTTTGTTTAAAATATTTACACGAATTTACATATTGAAAAGCCCTATCAAATATGACAGTTCCTGTCAAATACTTACCACAATACATAATCAATTTAATTGCTAAGAAACTTTACTTACAAGGTAAGAGGAATATTTTTGTATATAACACTTATGTCGAATATATGAATATGTCCAAAAGTGGACCGGTACGAAGTATTATTATTGTAAACGTATGTTTGGAATGTAATGGGGAATGTAAATAGATCACATAGCGTAAATAACTTAGCTTATTATAACAAGTCGATACGCCTATTTATATATTTTTAAACATTATTGTATTATTTATACATTACCAAAAAAATTATCACCCAATTTTGCCCAAATTCATTTAATGTTTTTTTTATTCATGGAAATCAATAAATACATACATACATACATATCATCACGCCAAGTCCCTAACGGGGTAGGCAGGGAGTATAGAGCGCCAGTTCTCTCTAGACTTACATACCTCTTTCGCTTCGTCCACATTCATCAGTCTCTTCATACATGCTCGTCGGTTTCGAGTACTCTTAACGTTCCCGTCCTTGAGAGTCCGATCTATTTGATCCAGGTAGTTGGAACGTGGCCTTCCTCTGCCTCTTCTTGCACACACTTTTGCTTTGTATATCTGTTTCGTCAATCTTTCTTCACTCATCCTTTCTATGTGTCCAAACCAACGTAACATGCCTTTCTTCATCTTTACAATCCCGCCCTCATTCACGCCAGTTGATTTGCGAATCTCTTCATTGCGGATTCGATCTAATATCGTTACGCCGCACATTTTTCGAAGAGATCGCATCTCGACTGCATTCAAGCTATTTTCATACTTCCTCTGACATACCCAGGATTCGCTGCCATACAATAAGTTAGGTACCAATATCGCGTTGTGGACAGCAACTCGAGCATTCTTGCTCAGACTTTTACTGCCCATCAACGCCGACATGGCTCCATTCACCTTATTTCCCTTTCCAGTTATCCTTCTTTCAATATCTTTTTCATACTTTCCATCTCGTGTGAACATGCTTCCAAGATATACAAATTCATTCACTTGCACTAGAATTTGCCCATTTACCGATATTGCACACTCGGTCACTTGTTCAATTGAAATCAATATGTTTACATATTAATAGAATATCGTGTTCATTCAAAATATATCTCTGGCGGGTAGTGGGTGTGTGGATACTACCTCTACCTACCCCTTGGAGGACCCTTGTGGGAAGGCGTGAGTATATGTAATATTTATCTCTGATACTTACCGTTAAATAATTTACCAAAAAAACGCCATCTGTCGTACAAATTGGAGAAACCTTCCCCATTTAGTGCTAAGATGTATAATTATTACGTTTATTTTAATATTAATCTTTAGTTTGTAAGTGAGTGGTGCGTTTTAATACTCTTAGGTAGCGTGTATATATTATGTCAATGATGTATTAATAACGTGCATTTGTCTGTGTATGAGATAGTTGTAACTTGTACATCTAATATTGAAACAAAATGGCGACATGTTGATGTCAAATGTGTCTTAATAAGAGTTAAGCAAAAACTAAGATCATATACTCATACATATAACACAATACAATCCAAAGCTTATATTACAATTATTATTATTATTTTAGTCGTAGTCGGCCATCTTTGCCCGAGACTGTTATGTCTATTAAATAGTTTCCAATAGATACACATCGTATTAGAAACTTAAGTGTAGTATGAGTTGATCCTGTATTCAATGGGAAAGAGTCGTTGCCCAACAGTGGGACACGAAGCTAATCAAAGCAATTAAAAAAATATTGTATACCATATTCAAACTTAGCATAGATTAAGTGTAAAACAGTAGATTAAATAGATCTCTTAAAATTTTAAATCATTGAGACGTAACTTCCCCAATTACATTTGGGTTTTTTTTTTAATGTCATGATATAGTTTTTCATAAATCTAAGATTTTTATGTAGAAAAATTTACATTTTCAAATTGTAAGAGTTGTATTCAAACCACGAATGCATAGAAAAACTTATGAAAAACAGATATGATACAGTGTTGTACAATGTATTAATTAATTGAACTAATTCCTTCTATGGCAAATTCAGTGTACTGTACCGAACAATTATGTTGTGAAGCCAGAGCGATGCCTTTAATATAGCAGTCATGTATATATCGCCATCTGTCACGTTGGCACCTAATATACCTCTGGCGGAAAGTGGGTGTGTGGTTATTACCTATACACCTCTGCCTACCCCTTCGGGGACCCTTGTGGGAAGTCGTGAGGATATATTATTATTATTATATATACTACGTATTAATATAATTTAAAGTAAAAATCGCCAAACACTGCAAGAGATGTGACGTTATCGTGGAAAATATGGGTTAATTACATTTTTGGGTTACTTGTGCAGTTGCGACAATGTGAGCCCTCATATATGTAGTAAAATTATATAAAATAACTTAATAATTATGTGTATCAAAGCGTTACCTGTTTTTCTTTAAATTACTACATTTGTAACTTATGTTAGCCGTGGTGGCCGAGTGGTTCGAGTAGTTGCCTCTAACACAAAATTGCAAGTTCGAACCCGACTGTAGCAATGAGAAGTTCAAAGGCGTTTGTATAAACGTGCTTGAGTAACGGCGACGGCAAAAATATGTCTCTGGCGGAAAGTGGATGTGTCGGTACGACCTACACATTTCTACCAACCCCTTCAGGGACCCTTATGGGAAGGGGTGAAAATATATAACAATGATGTGTATCAAAGCGTAACCTGTTTTTCAATAAATCATTACAATTGTAACATATAGTAGACATAAAATGTGATAAATAATGCCATTTAATGTTATTTTGTCGCTTCGGCGACCTTGTTGTAAGGAAAATTAATAAATCAATTAAACAATTTTTTGTTCGTCCTTACACACGTAGCCTTTAACTGTAGGTAATATTTACAACAACCTTCTTTCACGTGTGCTTTGTGAATATCTTCATTGCAGATTGAATATACTATACGCTGCACAGATTTAAAAGGGAACGCATATAAAGCCTGACAATTTACCAATAAAACAATTGATTACACATGTAGATACGCTTTTATTTGTCAATGTAACTAGTTACATATAATATAGTACAGAGTATTATACACAAGGTAATATCATATATTACAATCCTGTCGATACATTGACGCCTCAGTTATTTCGCAAATAAGTGGATAGGTAGGTATGGATATTGAATACAAACATCTAAAAACTTCAAATTAGCCTCATAATCAATTGAATTGCTATTGCTCAACTATCATAGGTGCAAAATAGTGCAAGACGTAAGTAGTCCATTTTTAATAATTTAAGAGGTGTCTGGTAACGTAAAACTTGCTCCTCAACGAACGACGAACAATGGCGAGGCTAATTGCCTCTATCCAATTAGATGCTAAGCAAACAGCTAAGGGCCCCCGTTAGATTCGGACTACGGCTTAGTCTGGATTGTATGAATCAATCAATATTAATTGCAACTTAATTATTTAAATACTACCCAAAGACACAAAAATAGATTTAATTATTACACGCCGTCTGGAATATTAGTAGATTCATGATGTCAAAATGGGCTACTATGTAAAGTAGACACCTGACTAATAGGTTGAGGACACCCAGAGAAACACAGTATTTAAGTTAATTTGGAAACATGACAATTACTTGATATTTCTACTGATAGGTATAGTAATCGTTTCTAAAATATTGTTTTTAAATTTCAAATTTGAAAATGACATTTCGTTGATTATAAATGACAATTCTATAGCTGTAACTTGCGCGTCAATGTCGATGTCGCCACGAGCGTTTACCACGTGTAGCTCAGCAGTTGGGAAAATTTACGAGAAACGCCTCGTCGTAATAAACTTATCCTATTATTTAGTTTAAATCATGACACAAATGTAAGTAGCAGTTTTTAAAATGACAAAACGTATGCCACAAACAAATTAAATTATAGTTAAAATACGCCGGGCTCATTAAACGCTGATTTATCTATTAATTCGTAGATATGAAACCATAGTGTCCGGTGAGTATAATCATTATCTGGCACAAAGATGCTGTTCAAAACTCTAATACTAGAGATTCCGTGAGTGGATACACACCTGCCCACAATCTTACTGCAGTTTGTGGAATGTCCGCTTTGTGTGGTATTTTGTACAATTGCTTAAACAAAACCAATTCAGCTTCATCATTTGCTGTCCGAGAAAAAAGTATTAAAATTGACGGTAGTCGCATTTACACAGCGCGCCAATATTCTCCGTATGTTAAATATATTCCATAATGTACTCCATTAAGTTAAATACACTAACTTTCAGAAAAATAAAGTGAATAATGCCTCATATTGTTCACTATTGACATTTGACATATATTTTAAATTAAAAAAAAATTGCTAGGTGTTTCTATTTTGATTTTTGTCATGAGAAGTATATTATTTTCTCACTTGAATCCTATAGGCTACCTATTAAGTTTTGATGTTCTTTAATCCCATGTTAAAAGTGATTCGGGACAACTCAGGCTGAGTTAAATACAGACCATAAGATTCCCTTTTTAGCATTAAAATCTCGAGCCTGTAACCTTTTTTAGACATAAATATCCAAAGTTACGTTACGGTTGTAACCGTAGTCATTTATATTTGAACACATTATTACTGCAGTTAACACACAAAATTAAACCCTATGGCGTTCACATAACGTTGACATTTCAAAACATTTGTGCCACGCAGTAAATGAGTAGGCACGAGGTATAGTGGGTGTAGTGAGCTCACATGACGTAGACCTTTTCGACGCGCTTCATGCAGAAAACCTCTTTGGTCTTCGGGCAGATGATGGAGCCGTGCTCCTTCATCATCTCCTTCAGCGCCTATACAGATAAACATACAATATACTAGTGAGTTTTTCTTAGCCTTAGTGCAGTGATTAGTCACACCACGAGCTTTACGGTGAAGGAAAACATCGAGAGGAAACCTGCATACGTATAAGAAGCAATTCAAAGGCGTTTGTATAGTCGTGCTCGACGTCGTGCGATTGTTCGCCATCTGTCACGTTGGCACCTAAAATGTATCTCTGTCAAGAAGTGTGCGTGTGTGTAAGCGTGGAGAGTGTGGTATGGTGTGTAATGGCGTACCTTCTCGCCGTAGACCTGTCCGTTGGGCAGCACCATGGGCTGGTTGTGCTCGTTGAGCGGCAGGTTGGAGATGCGGCACACGAGGCGCGAGTGCGAGCAGTGCGCGTGCGGCAGCGTGCGGGCCAGCGACGACAGCGGCGGCTGGCACGCCGGGCACGCAGCCGCCGCGCCCGCGCGCCCGCAGCCCGGCGTGTTCAGCGCCGCCAGCCCTGGCCAGGGGAGGGTACACTGTATATACACACGCGGCCACGCCGGGCACGCGGCCGCCGCGCCCGCGCGCCCCAGCCCGGCGTGTTCAGCGCCGCCAGCCCTGGCCAGGGGAGGGTACACTGTCCATCCATGTACATAAGCCCCGCCCGGGCCTGCCTACCTAGCTGCAGCGCCACGGGCAGCGCCGCGGGCCGCGCAGGATGCAGCAGGCGGCCATGCTCCCAGCGGAACTGCAGCACCAGCGCCCGCCAGCGCCCTCCGCACAGCAGCGACCGGTACGGCTCCACCTCTACACACACCACGCCCGTCACTCCACGACCATACAGACCACTTGTCCTGACCTGACCTCCTGACGAGACACGGATACATCCGTTCAGGATATCTCTATTCCGATCAAGCTCGTCTGTCTGTCTATTCGACTATCAGACTGAAAGGCACTACTTCCGAATAGTTGTGTTCCCGCTGTATGGTATCCAAAAGTTCCCAAAATATGCTTCTTTTTATACCACAAAAATGGCCCGTTTTATGGCAAGCGGTTACAGCTACCTATGGACGCTTGCAACACCCTGACCCGGCAAAAGCAGGACAGAGACTGGAATGCCAGTCAACATAAATTCGATAGCGTTGCTAGCTATAGTTGGCTTTTGTTGGCTATGGCAAAACACTAAGCTGCACCTGATTAATATTAGTGACTGGTAGTGCGAGCGGTTGTCGAACCTGTGTTCTTAGGAAAGGCGAGCATGCCCATGCAGTGCTGGATGTCCTCGAGCTGGCCCTCCTCGTAGGAGGAAAAGTGCTTCTTAGCATAGCGCACCGCTTCTAATCGCTTGTCTTCGCGGACTAATTCGATAAATTCCTGCAAACAAATAATGTACTACGCCTATAGAAATCTGGGTAGTTTACCGGATCGGATCGGACCATGCTAACATATTTTCACGATATATAACATACATACATATCATCCCGCCGAGGCCCCAACGGGGTCGGCAGAGAGAACAGAGCGTCAGTTCTCTCTAGACTTACATACCTCTTTCGCTTCATCCACATTCATCAGTCCCTTCATACATGCTCTTCGGTTTAGAGTATCAAGCGTACTCGAAACTCGATTCCCTATATTCAACATTTTTAAATGTATGTTGTTAATTAATAATATATTATTATAAAGAGGAAAGATTCGTATGTAAGTATGTTTGTAACGAATTGGCTCAAAAACTACTGAACCGATTTGAAAAATTATTTCACCATTGGAAAGCTAAATTCACCCTAAGTGACATAGGCTACATTTTCTATTATAAACAAAACCTTATGTCCACCCGTACGAAGCCGGGACGGACCGCTAGTTCTTTAATAAATGCACAATAATTGTATCAGCCCACTGCCTACCTGTATGCGTATGTTGAACTCCATGTTGGAGTTGAGCTTGCGCAGCTTGGACTTGTTGTCGGCGCACCACTGCAGGCAGCGCGCCGTGCGCCGCGCCGCCAGCTCGCGCTCCACCTCGGCCGCCGCGCCGTAGATGTCTGCGGGGACCACCTCACTGGCATCTCACACGATCATCTCATTATAGACACTGCCTACCACGAAGACGCGCCACACTATTCTTCCTCACAGTTTATACTGTAAGGACAACCTTCCACTAATGTTTGAGTATTGTCGGTACACACTGATTAATTATGAAAGCACACGCCCACTACAATTAATAGAAACTAATCCGACTAGAAATTGGTGAGGCCCGTCTTCGTGGATGGCACTGTCTATACACAACTGTATCTGCGGCTAGTTAAAATCCTATTCTGTTAGCGCTCACGCTATCCGATATCTGTAACACAGGGAAGGTATGAAAAGAGATATATATATATATATATACATACATATATAAAATTAAATAGAAGTTGATGAAGCATGTTGCGGATTACTTTGCATTTGTATGATTATTATGGGGTTTTTTTTACAAAGCCTGCGGTGAATAATTCATTTTTGGATGGCCGAAGCCTGTGATGTGGATTGTAACTCCTATTGTACTTCCAATAATTAAAGTCTACTGTTGTTGGTCATATTACAAGTTAAGCTTGTCCAATATACTGACAGGCTAGTTGCGTGAGAGATCAAAGCCTTGAGTGACACAGACCAACATTGGTAAGGTCCCGGAGGTTTCGTGCGTCGGCCAGCTTGCTTGCGGACTCGTAGTATCCTGTTCGCAGGAAGTAGTCCACCAGCATACGGTCCAGACGCACCTTGCGCCACTGGCTCAAGGCCGTCTGTGAATAACACCAATATGTATAAGTACATGGCATGGCGTGTGACTATTTTTGCGGGGATAAACCAATAAATGGCTTATGAGTTAACTGTTGTTTTTAATTTGTCAGGTTATATTTTAAAACATGCAAAGAAGAGGCAGAGGACGGCCACGTTCCAACTACCTGGATCAAATCGATCGGACGCTCAAGGACGGGAACGTTAAGAGTACTCGAAACCGACGAGCATGTATGAAGAGACTGATGAATATGGACGAAGCGAAAGAGGTATGTAAGTCTAGAGGGAACTGGCGCTTTACACTCTCTGCCTACCCCGTTAGGGACTCAGCGTGATGATATAATGATGTATAAGTATGTGGCATTTCGTGTGGCTATTATTCCGGGGGTAAACAAATAAATAGCTTATGAATTAACCGATGTTTTTAATTCGTCGAGTTACATTTTAAAACTTGAAAATATTAGAATTATAAACTTTGCCATGTCTAGCATTTATTTTTTAATTTTTTTATACCACATGGTTGGCAAACAAGCATGCAGTCCGCCTGATGGTAAGCGGTTACCGCCGCCTATGGACGCTTGCAACACCAAGGGTATCACTCGTGCGTTGCCGACCCTGCAGGAATCTTTTCACACCCTTCTTGAAGAACTCCATGCTGTACTCTCCAGGGAAAACCTCAACGGGGAGCTCATTTCACAGCCTGAGCGTTTGCTCTACTGTAGTAGTGTCGGTAGGACACTCCTACCGACACACCCACTTTCTGCCAGAGAAATATTTTTGCAAAGATATATTTTTTAACCCTTGTGGGGAGGTTTTGAATATATTAATGTATAGGACTTAAAAGGCTAAGGTATAAATTAAGATATTAATTAATTAAGCACACACATGGACCCAAGATGGATGTAGTTCATGGTCAGGTCAATGTCAAGATTATACCATTTTAGCTAGGCTACCCACATACCCTAACTTGTGGAGTGTTTGGCTCAGTGAGGGCAGAGGCCTGCTCTTTCAAGTGTTCCAGTCTCTTTTTGCATACATATGCCGCCTGCATCTCTTCTGTGATGGCCTCGGAGGCCTTTCGTTTCATTGTGGTCAATTTCTCAACCTAAAATAGTAAACAAATACATACAATTATAAATTCAGTATAGGCTTATGACATTGAACTCTAGACAAACCCTTTTTTTTTTTTAAATTTTACCAAGATTGAATGAAAGTTCCTTAATTGGCAATATAACAGATAAATAGTGACAAATGTGCGTAACAATACTCCATAAGCTTTTTGGAATACTTTTGAAATATTTTATTCTGAATGTTTCAATATCAAGCATGTCTGAATTACACCTCAACACCTGCAATGGACTGAAGCAAATGGAAATAATTGCATCAGAGAGACCAATTCTTTAATTTCAATGAAGTCCTTTTTGTATTAAGTTGTAGTTTTATTAAGATTTATACCATCCCACCAAGCAAGGAATCAATATCGCCAGTAGTCACTGGCTGCTTGCTGGCTGCATCAACATCACTGGCAGCACTGCTCACATGCCGTGCTTCCACATCTAAGATTCTCTGAGCATTCCGGTAACGCTTGTTAAATACTTCGTAAGGGACCTGGGGAACAATGTAAACAAAGAAAAATACAATTACCCTAGTTGGTAGTAACATAATAATAGAGTAAGCGTTACATTGATTGGCATATACAGAGATTTTTTAATAACAATTAATAACATACAATTTGTCCGTCCCCCCCCTCCCCTTTCAGAATAATTTAATTCGACGCAATATCGTAAGTAACAAATCTAAAGTCAAATTAAACTTTTTAGTTTTAGTATTGAAACTTTTATGTCAATAATGCAAATGTAATAAAAATTGCTAACGTAATTCAAGGACGCCAATCAACAAATAATTGCGTTTGAGAAATGGACACAAAGTAGCACTCGGGTATCTATTGCGATTTTATTTTTTAATCAATATGGCTAACGTACCTTCAGAGTGGCATGCTCCAATGATTTTAATTCGTTCATTGTGTGCCGTTTAAATATTTTTACTCGAAAATATGTGCACGTATCTACACACTTTGGCGTCCAAATTGCGAATTAGACAGACCATATAAAATGAAAACAAAACTCAGCTGATTGATCAATGATCAAAACATAATTTTACAGCAACGTTCCATACATTTACAAAAATAATTGGAAGTAGGTAGGTAGGTAGGTAGGTAATAGAAAAAATATCAAATCACTGTGAATCTGTACCTCTACCGTGCACACTAAATATAAGACATTGAATAACGAGAATTATTTCTAGTTTCTACAACGAAATTTTGCTCCGCGCAAACCTTTTTTCCTGTGTTCCTTCCGACACGCGATAAAAGACAAAAGGAAACATCTTTGTTAAGCCTATCTCTTTCTCCCTTACAGTAGCACAGATTTAATTTAGGTTGAGTTCTCTTGCAAATCGTTATTACTCATGCTTTGATCCATATCGTATTATTCATGATTTCGTATTTCAATATATTTGTAATTTAATATCGTGACCTACGAAAATATATTGTCTAAGTAAATTATTCAAAATTTATAATTATAATTTTTGTTTTTACCAATAACGAATTAGACTAGGAATTAAATAAATGTAAGTAAATAGTCGATGTACTAAATGCCATTCGATAATTTAAATACCTACATATGTACATATCAAGTTGAGTCCCATATGGGTACGAATACATACACAATTATTTTAGAGACTTGAAGAATGTTGAGGTTCTCGAAGAATGTTGAATGTAATTTTTTTTTAATTAGCTACTTTTTTAATGTAAACAACTTACATTGCTTATCTAGAAAATTCCCTTTTAGGGTATTCTGAAATCTGAAAATCATTTTTATTCAAGCTGCATTGCACTTGCTTATCAAGTTTAATTACACACAGCGTCCGGTCGATTTAATCTAGCTAGATCAAATCGATCGGTCGCTCAAGGGCGGGAACGTCAAGAGTACTCGAAACCGACGAGCATATTATAAAGAGATAATGAATGTGGACGAATCGAAAGAGGTATGTTAGTCTAAAGAGAACTGGCGCTCTATTCTCTCTGCGTACCCCGTTAGGGACTGGGCGTGATATTAAGTATGTATGTATAATATCATTTCGCCAAGTCCATCCGCTATAACTACACCCAAGGTTTAATTGCTTGATAAATGCATGGCGATACATGAATGTAAAGTACCTTATAAATGACAACAGAGTCCCGTTTAGTGCCTCAGCCTCAGTGGCACTTAACAATAAAATACCTACATAGGGTTCTATAATAATTGTAAGTAACTTTTTATCAATTCAAGTCGAGTGAAAGTTCGACTATTAGCAATAGAGTTAGTTGGTAAACCAGAGAGGTTCATAGACAAAGTAGTTCAATCAAAGACAAAGACCATGCGTTGCGTTTGTCGGTGCGTCAGCGCGTCACTTTCGTTACGCAAATCCGCCATTTTGTATGTAGCTGGCGGTGCTTCATGGTTTACTTTCCCAGTTCATTGATTACACCCACGAGAAACTGTTAAACTTTCTTTGATCTTGCTCCGTATACTGACTGTGGAAAAAAATAACAATATTGTGATATAATAATCTTGCTATACCTTGTGCTTTCGTGATTTGTGAGTGTCCTTTAATTGGAGCGCGTGGCTGGGGACTCTTTGTTTTTGGATTCGGCATATTTACGGTGAGTTACTTTATATTGGCTAATAAGGAGATACCCTTCTTAACTTGGGTTGTGTAGGGAACATGATTGGTGGTATTAACGGGATTAGAGCTGTGTAAATCAAGGGAATTTGTTGGCGTCATTGCGCGGCGCGCTTAGCGGCGTGATTGCTTTGCTCTGGCGATGGCTGACGACCGACGACATTATACTTGCGATGACGCCGACGCGTCATCTTTTGGTCTCGTCAGAAACGTGTTCGTAAATTGGGTGTTCTAGAAACCTCCACTGGATTATCCCTACACTGTGACCCACTTGCAATAGAAATGATTATAGTTGGAAACTTAGTAAAGTGAGTACATTGAAAAGTAACCAAATAACTTTCTTTTGAAGTTCTTTTGTGAACTCGAACACTACCGAGACCAGCCGCAAACAACACATGTACGTATCTGTGGGAATATTTTGGAAAAAAAATCGAATGGGTATTTATTGTTCCAAATAGGGTCTAATTGGTAACAAAATTCATAACTCCTGCATTTTTGTTTCTTTCATTCGGAATCCAGGGGGCGTAACCCTAAATATCGTACAAAGTGGGTAGATTAGTTAGTCATGTTAGCCTAATGTGTGTTATCGTGTTAAGCTTTATCTAAATTGTTAATAGATCTTGTGTAAACAGAAATACACAGTAGGTAACATTATTGTGACATGTCATCAATTTTGGCTCCTGCCTCAGAGAAAGTCAAACCTGCACATTAATATTTTATGAAAGAGGATTATATTAATTTCATAAACAAAATTATTTATTAGTTCTACCAAATGAATTTTGTTAACTGAAGAATTATTTGATGCACGCTCGTTGTTATACACTTCAATAAGGGAACCACAGTATTGTCAGAAGTAGCCTGCTATGTACATTTATACTATAATTTTTTAGCAATATTAAATGTATTGTGTATATAGGAACATGCCTGATAATTAAACCTTCCAACCTACACCTGTTTACAAGTATCACCATGGGCTTAACAGTATAGGAATGTAGAATACTTTGATGTAACTTCAGTTTTATCTGAGACAGCATATTATTTTTGGTACTTATTTCCATGCTGAAAAGTAGATGCTTATTACACCTAACCAAGCTGTCACACCATACATAACTTGTTTTATATGCATTGAAATGAAACAGTTTATTTGCTAGAACATGGTTTGTTGCATACTGTGATGTTTAAGTGGTACATGGTGATTGAATCACAGTATCGGACACTATACGGTACTATTGACATGCAAATTTGTGTGTTTTACATCTCCTAGCTAACGTCATGTTATGATAGGTACACTTATGTGATCACACCTGTGTTTTATTCAAGTCCCTTTCGTTGTCTGGGACCCCAGCCTCCGGTACCTTGGTAGCTGAACCGATACCGCTGGGTCCCTGTATCTTATATATATATGTATATAATTACACTTAATAAGATAATTTTCGAATAAAGGTAATAATAAAAATACCTTGAGACAATTCCTCAAAATTTACCTAGTCCTGAAATGTTTTTATATACATTCCTATTTTATATTATATATTTCTTTAAGGTCATCCAAGGCCAAGCTACAAATATTTGTGTTCATCACAAATATCTCAAGAAATTGCGACGAACCCATCAGTCACATTAGTTTATAAATTTAACCTGTCTTATTATGAAAAGGGTTAAGATTGACAAATTCTCGTCTTAGGAACTGCTCCCTAGCACGCGAATTAACATTGCTGTAACCCCACAGAAGGGACTGTACTGTTTGGTACTTAGCAGTGTCTGGTAGTGGTAGGCCTTTTGGTCTCGCCATTGTTTGGTTCAGTAGCAGAAGGGAACTGGAACTCAATCTATGATACCCATGCTGTTTTGCAAGCATCTATAGGCGGCGTAAACCACTTGCCATCAGGTGAACCGCATGCTTGTTTCCTTACCACTTACTTTTGCAAACAAAATCTTGGGGTCTTTTTAGAACATACATTAAAATAGTAATATTCTAGGGAGATAAGGACTAAGCTAATCTTTAAATACGTTATACAAGTTCTTAATGTCCCTTCACGAAAGTTAAATTAATACTGGGTTCTCGCTCAACTGCCTTTGAATTAGGTAACAACTTTGAATGGTTTTCATTTGAAAGTTTTCACCTTTCATTATTTACGTACGTATTTAGCTTCGCTTTTGTTCTCTGCCCCGTGCTCTGGGAATTCTTTTAGAGTTTCCCTAATTTGTTCATCGAAGTTGTATTTTGTTTTCGACATTGATGTTTTGGAAGTATTTAAGCAGTAATTGTTGGTTTTGATCTGTAATGTTTTAAGTCTAAAACTAGTAGGCACGATTTATGATTTTTTATTTACTCGTATGAACAATTCAGATGTATCATTTACCTGTTTTTTTTAAACCAGTGATATAGTTGAATAACCTTTCGTAGAAATTGATACGAACAAGTTTTTTTTATGTAAGTATATATCTTGATGCGACTTCGTGACAGGATGTAGGTATTAGATTATTTTTAGCCCAAAGACATTCTATTAGCATAACATTGCATATAAGCTAATTAGTGAGTGGATTCAGCTATCACACGGCTCTTAAATGTATATGACCACATTAAATATTGAAAAATATCTTGGGAGAGGAGGAAGAGCACTCACAAGATTAACAAACATGAGTCAGATCAATGAACGTCATGACGTTGACAGTGAAGGACATATAAGATACTAACATAGGCTCTATGTTTCCAATGGTGAAAACATTTTTGAAATCGGCACAGTAGTTGTTGAGTTTATTCATTACCAACATACACACACAAATGCATCTTCTTTATAATATTAGTATAGATTACGCTGGACGGAAGCAAATGCATTTTTGATACTGGTACTACTGAACCTATACTTGTAAGCCAATGTCGAAGCAGTGAGCGGAACAAAAGTTAATTAACGTTGTTTTGTTTGATAGGACGACTCTAAATGCACCTGTTAAGTAGCCTATTAGCTACGATTGTAGCTTTATACAGTCGTAGTATAAAAATACTGTTACTGATACGTAATTTGGTACCTCTACTGGCTTTGTAAAACTTATACAACTTATAATTCGTGTCTTTAATGTTTCAAATATACTGACTTATTTATGTCGCAGTTCTAAAACAAATATTTTTATAGCTAAAGTTAATATTTCGTCTGATTAGCGAAATGGATTAAACCAGCCACATGCGTACCTATATTAAGTAAACAAAGAGTTGACGGTTGTATGGCGTATCCGTTTGCCTCGACCCGTCTCGACTATGCGACAATGCATGTACACATGTCTGTTTCATGTGTTTCAATAAAGGGACCTTGTACAAGCTAGTTTCCAGTTCTGTAATGGTGGAAACCGTTAGTAGTTGGTGACGTCATCTCTCCTTTTTTGGGGTCTACACGGCGGCTTGAGTAACTTCATAAATAAAAAATAGCTAGGTTCATCATGCGGCATGGTGTGGGAATAATTCGTGCCATTTAAATTAAACCTAATTTTCCTCGCAATTAAGGAAAGTGGATGAAGTTATCATAGTTGTTGTTTTATCTAGGCTCTACTATTGCAATTGAAAAGAAATACACAAGTTTGACTAGTGTTTGAAGTTCAGCTACGTTTTTTATTGTAACTGTACCCGGCATTTGATGCAATGCAACGTAAAGTACGTTAAAGTAAGTTCATTGCGATCGGTTAGTTGATGTTCTGCAACGCCAACTATTGAATTCCTCTTATTTAAAGGAGCTAGGACCCTTCGCTGTCGTACGCGTAACCACACCAGTTTGAGACCAATGTTTTAGATATATTTTTATGCATAGAATTTTATTTCTATTAATGATTAAGGATTTACTGTTACATGTTTTATGTGGCCGGAAAATAATAGGTATGGAAGTCTACGGCGAACTGCTCTCTCTGCCTATCCGATTAGGAACTCAAGTGTGAACATGTTATGTATGTACGTAAATTTATATGAATTACCTCGTTGGCACAAATGTATATTTAATCTACAGTAAGATAGACATAAATATTTTATTTGGGTCTGCGACTAGAGTTTAATTTCCTTCTACTCCAGTAATATTTAGCATATAATATGATGATGATGATGATGAATAAAGATGCATGTAAATATATTTATATATATACATTAAGGAAATCCTCTTTGTTAGCTTTTTGTCACACACAAGGTCACTTTCTATAATTGTGATTCGTGCGCGCTATGTTTTTCAACTAGCTGTTGACTAGACGTCAAGCTACACCTGAAATTTTTTAATGATTTGACATAACCACTATTTATTGGCCGAGGATTGTTGAACTAACGACAATGCAATTGCTCAGCTTCCTATACTATTTGGAAGAAGATGCAGGGGGAAGACCTCGCTCGAAATATCTCGAACAAATCAGAAATAAGTTTTATACGGTCTAGTTATTGAAGTGTATACACATAAAAACACTAACGCGTGTAACTGCACTTTACAAGACATATGTCTGTGTCATGTGTCTTGTTGGCTTTTTATTTAAGGTTCCATATGAAAACAATGGGTCGTTAAAAGAACCCTTGTAATAACACCGTAAGAAAAGAATTTCTATTTGGCACGGTTATTGTTAAGTTCTTGCATGACATTGCAATTGACAGATATGTCAAGTTTTGTCATTTGTCAGTCCACGCTATACATAGAGTGCGTCCTTATTAGAAGTAGGACGCACTCCCGCTTAAAATTTGACGTAAAACGTAAATCACTACAACGTTATAGTGTGGTAAGGTTTTCAAAACTCCAGGAATAGACGATCTGTTCGTTTCCTATGCTGCGAGCACAGCTACCAAGCGGGAGAACCAATATAAGGTTGGCAACGTGGGTATGCTAACTTGTAATGTTCTTACTAATAATAAAAATAAAGGGAGTATATTTGTTCCTCTTACACGCAAAAACTGCTGAGAAGATTGGATAAAATTAATTTCATCTTTTATTCCAGAAAATAATTATCCAATGAAATAATTCAGCTGGGCACAAACGCCGTACCACCTGTAGTGTTAAAAAAAATTTTCGTCACAGTGAATAATAGTAACCCGAGTTGACCGCACACCACACCATATAGGTGTTAGTCACGAGGACAATACCTATCTACATACAACGCAGCATCTTAGCATAAAAATATCGTTAATTATTCCTAAAAGTGGCGACCTGACTGTTAACGTAATGTATGCGCATAATTTGTGTACCTACCCACCTTTCTGGTGAAGTTTTTCTAAGTAAGCGGTCGACTGTGTTCGCGCAAATTGGTCGCAGAGTATTTAGATGACACCGCGTTTCTTTTATGTGTAGACGCTTCACGCGAATTATTATGTAGTTAGTGATTGTCTGCGGCTTGTTGTTTGCCGGTTATTTGGGGATTTTGGATACCTGATTTATGTCTCAAACAAATACCTACACTTATGTGTTTCACAATAATTATTATTAGAGCCGTGGTGGCCGTCACGACTGTACGTACAGTGATTAGTCACACCACGAGCTTTACAGTGAAGGAAAACATCGAGAGGAAACTTGCTTACGTTTGAAAATAAATTTAAAAGGCGTATGTATAATAGTGCTTCAGTAACGGCGATGAACTCGCCAACCGTCACGTTGGCACCTAAAAATGTATATCTCTGGCGGAAAGTAGGTTTGTGGGTACCTCTACCTCCACACCTCTGTCTCCTCGTCGAGGACCCTTGTGGGAAGGCGTGAAGAAATATACTATGACTGGCCTACAGGCATCGTACAGCTAGAGTTCAGAATTTAAATCACGACATTTTCCACGTTAGCTACTTATAAAACAGAAATGTGTTTGTGTTATAAATAGTACAAATAGAACCGTATTTTAGGTTCTCAAGGTGTCCCCTCAAACATGACTAGTCGTTCTTCATTATACTTGCATTAATTGCCTTTAACCTCACTCACTCAATATATATATATATATTACCTCACGCGTATATATGTAGGACTGCTGATGATAAAGTTAAAAAAATATATGTGAAGTCGCTTATGTTCATTTATGTACAACTAAACATTCTACATATTATTTGTCACATTTTCTGTATTAAAAAAACGCGACTAAATCTCATATCTTGGCATCTCATACTACGGAGTGCATTGTGCATGCAATACGTTAATGACATGACATATACACAGGAGACTTTGACGGCTCGATTTGCTAAGGCTACACACTATCACACAAGTCCGCCTGTTACCTCGTACCTTGAACTAGAAACTAATATTTCCATGACTTAATATGTCGTTATTAGTTTTTATGATATCAGCAATTTGAATATAAATAACACTTATTAAAAACCAAACGATATTAATTTTAAGACGCCGGCATGAGTCCAAGGAGAAGGTAATCAATTCCCAACACGTTTTCAGTCACTAACACCGCCCCGCGGTATTACCCTCTTTAGTTCGACAGGAAATGTAGCCTACGTATTAATTCAAGGTGTGAGCTTGATTCCAAGTCCGTGCAGCAGTGGAAGGGGTAAAAAACAAAAACACACCCATTTATTTTATCATTTTTATTTGTGACTAGCTAGTCTAAGTTATTCCTTTTAACATCAGCTATCTGTCAGTGAAAGTCCCGCTAATCTGTCCAGCCTTTTCAGAGATTACCCGGAACAAACAGACAACAGACAAAAAAAATTGGAAATGTGATTTTGTTATATGTACCGTGTATACATCCATATGCATTAAGTAAAAAGCTGTTATTTAAATATTAGAAACAGACACTTGAATTTTATTTATTTGTATAGATTAGAAAGATATGCAGTAAATCGTAGTAATAAAATGTTGGCAGCTGTGGTTAGTTACAATGAAACCTGGTCATCTAAAGCATACCTACCCTTCTTTGTTTTTCTATGTTCGAATGAAAACATAGTGTTGATGTAAAATTCGGATGAATTCGATGTTTATTTGTACAGTTCTATCACTCCTATGAGTGGTTTTTGTACATCACCAAACCCATCCCATACATTATATTATTAAGCAGCCATTTTATTAACTTAGCCGTGACTCTTCAGTTCTTGAACTAACCGACCTTTTCTAGACATCGTAATGGTATTACAGAGAATCGTATTGGAACGTGTAAAGTATAAATGCTGGAAATGGTAGGTAGCCATGCATCGCAGCAAACTCCATTTGAATTGCGAGTCAGGATTTGGTCCAATAGTTCAATAGCATTATCAAAAGCGATATATAATAATTTATGCTACGTACAGTTCCATTGTACCACTGGCCGTTAGCACCCCAGCCCACGCCACCCCATCGGGGTGTAGGGCACGGCTCCCCCGTCCCCTGACCCACCTATTAAAATCGTAATTACGAACCGGCTTTGTGTATTATTGTGGCAATGATGTCATATTGATTGTACCAACGCGGCTTCTATTTTTGACTAAGTTTTAATTAATTTGGAGTTGTACTACTATTTTTTAGTGCAACCGTACAAATATTCATAGTTATATTGTGTACGTGTTTGCGTCCAAACGGTTGACTCATGATGCTCACTCGTTATCTGATAAATATGACGTCATTATACTATTACCTATTTGATGTAATTACAAGATACGCGCACTCGTACCACTTAACATGAGGGTACGTAGTTTGAATACAATTACAATACTTAATTAGGAACGAAACGCCATTTGGTCGTGCTTCAAAAACCGCCACTAGAGTCCCAAGCTGAACAAACCTAGAGAAAAGTTGCCGAAACAGTGGTGGCTAGTACAAAAAGTTGCTAACGTTCTGGAATGGGCACGAATTATTCAAACAAGCGCAGCTAAAGTTATCTCAGGAATTGCAGATACGAACACACCTAGACAATAGTATAACAACTATTATCAGTTAACGTGTCAAATTCATGCTAATGTGTGTACTAAAGTCGATTGCTATTGTATGCTATTCGGTTGATTAAAGAAAATCCAATTAGATACTAATACGTCCTAAGTGTTTTGCATTTGATGGATGGCATTAAAGCGCTTTTAAATATAAAATGTTCAAAGATTCTTGTCCCAGAACTAGCGTTTTTCATACTTGTAATAGGTCAGATGTTAGGTACCACCCGGACGGGTCTTAGGTGTCTCCTACTAGTAATGAAATTGGATTCGACCTTGTCCCAGCCTGCCCCCAGTGGACGTAATTCAAATAACTAAACGTATTTGTGTCGTGTCGTTTTACTTCATTTATAACCTAATAGATTTCCACTCGTATTCGCGATTGAAAAGCCCTCGGTGATTATTTTTACGTTAATGGTTCAGTTGAGTATCCGTGACCGAGAGGTTTGCTTTAATCATCTCCTAAATTATGAATTTTAAAATGAATTTTCTGAACTCAGTAGACGGATTTATCACACAGTGAATTTTACGGTGGGGGATACATAGTAAGGAAAGCTGTAATACGTTTCAAAATAAATTTTAATTTGTAAGGAAATTCGCGCGTATGTCGTCAGTGTTAGATACCCTATCTGCCATGTCGGTACGTAAATGCTATCTGGCGAAACGGGAGTATTATTGAACATCTACCTAATCCTTTCTTACATTGTAATTTTTGTAAAGGATATTCTTTGTTATATATTCAGAATGAAGTGGTCATCGGCGCATTATTCTTACTCTCTATCTATCACTCTTGCCCTTACCTAAGTAAGCCATTGGAACGGAGTTTGATACATAAAGAGGGAGGTGTCGGATGCAACCATTAAGTATATATCGATAACTATTTTGCCAACTCTGGAATTGACGTCATCGAAAGATTTTGTCATTTAAAAAGCGTAAAATTCGAATAGAAGAAGAGGCGTCGCAAATAAATGAAATATCAAAAGTTTCACCAAGTTTGATTACTTTCTCAAATGAGTACGCGTATTTCGTTCCGGTCTGTTGAGGTATACTTTGATGGCTGACACTTGTGTTTATGGCAGAACTTTATACTATTTAAGGATGTTCCATTGGACCGTCATAAAATGCTATTCATTGCGGTTAACTCGTGTACAGTTAAAATACTATACATAAGTTAAATTTTCTTTTACTTACAAGTTTACAACCACTGTGTTATAAGCATGGCATATTTATTGAGGAAGACTAGGCTATATACGCAAAACTAAATTCCACGCTAGAAGCGGATCAATGTAAAATATAGCAAATACAAGGAAAATTTGTGCTATTCCAGAAAAATAATATTCACGAAGTGAAATAGTACGCTACGGATAGTAAATAATATTTGTAAAGATTATTCGACTAACTTAATGGATTAACAGATATTTAATTATCTTCTTCAATTTAATCTGTGTATGTGCGACACAGGTTGCGGTACGATTTCCAATGGCTACAGTCGGCAATGAGCATGCTATGTGTCCGGGGGATAATATTTATGTAAATGTCTTTCAGTATATCAATATTTAAAAGACGCTCTTGTCTATCTATGAGGACTATCTCTTCTTCTTCTAAAAGTGCCACTCCATTACTGGAGGTTGGCCGTTATTATTAGGACTATCTACAGGAGTCTTTGTTTAGGGATTCTCGGTCCTAATCATTGTCAATAAAAAATACTTATCTATTCCGTAGATTACAGCAGGTTTATATATTTGGCACCATAATTACCGCTCAGTGGGGTTCGAAGGGGCGTTAAGTGTGGCGGAATTCTTGAGGTTATCTAAAAATAATACATGCTGCGTATCGAACGGAACGACGTCATTTGATCGTTTTTGGCAAACATTAATCTCAACTACCGAAATACTTTGTTTGACTTTTGCGAATTCTTTTTGTCAATAAACAATGAAGGATTTGCTCACCACCTTCAAAACTTCTTTACGAGTGTATCGTGAACGGTCGTATTTACTGTTTGTTACAAAGTGGGAAATTTGTAGTATAAATTATATCAACTCGTGTCGTGTCATCCATTAAAAACACATCTAAAATATCGAGTACACGCAAAGTAACTTTCTCGAATCTGCGTGGAAAAGTCGTACAAATGTGAACGAGTTTTGTTTTCACACTATGAATAATGATAAAACTCATTTCTTACAAAAATTAACTTCTATACATAACGTTCGTGTGTATAGAAGTGTACGTAAATCCTACCAATATTATAATTGCGACAGTTAGTGATGAAGTTTGTACGCCACGCCAGCTCGGGTGAACGTAATTGGATGAAAACTAACACAGAGATTCCACAAAAATGTACTTATGGAATCCAGTTTTTCGCAACTGAATCCGCGCGGTACAACTTGTATACGGTAAGTTCTATATGGTAAGGTGTTAGAGATACAAAGCACTTGTTCATTGCGAATTGGTCGCGCCCTAGAGCCTATGAGAGCCCTAGAGCTTATAACTTTCATATATTGTGTATGACGGACTTTGAACACACTATTTCTTAATTATCTATTCTATGACCTAGGCTTAAGAGTAATGTTTTGTTTTCGTTTTATGAATTTACAATCCATTTATTATACTACAATGCGGGTATTACGTAAAGTGGCATGTAGGACAAATCTTCATAGCAACGCCAAGCATTAATTATGACTGCGTTCGCCGCTGTTAATTTTTCTCTTGATTAAAACCAACTGCGTATTAAACTGTGAGTTTCGTGCTTGTAAATTACAATTACTATTATGTACTGTAATGGAACTGCTCCCGGGGTAGTACTTTGTTCCTCCAGAACAACTCGTTGAATTGCCAGGTTCATAGAACGGGACCGTATGTTATGTTCAAAATCATCAAAATATTTTATTTCACACAGGCCTAGATGGGCATTTGTAAAACGTCGAAAAAGGTGCACGGTTCGGGTTGGTGGTATCCACTGAGAACCGTCATGAAACTGCATGGTTACTCTTTTCAAATCATTGCTATAATATTGCATGTTGCTAGCACAGCCACTACAACCGCTTACCATCAAACGGACAATATACTTGTTTGCCATCTTTGACTTCGCCAAAACTGAAACACGATGATTATGCGACATGAGAGTTAATTAAAATGTTCTTAATGCCTTAAGGTCTCATGTCAAAAATATTTTTTCATGAATTAACTTCTGCTGCCACGATATTAATTCCGGTTATTCAGCCATTTAATGAAAGTCAACAAAAATGGGATGGCTAATCGGATTCTGTTTTGTATCGGACTTTACTACGTGCACAGTCATTGCGGCCTGGTGTTATTGACCTTTCGTGTTCTTTGTCATGGAAATATTTAAGAAACAATCTAGGTAGGTATACCGTTTTGGTAGCTAAGCGACCCGTTGCTTATTTAGTAAATGTAAAGACAGATATTTGTGTGATGAACAGGTGTATCTGCACCTTAGTGATGAATATCGTTATCCAGTTTCCATAGTAGGTACATATGGTTTGGGTCTAGGTCAATTTATGTGGAATTAACCAAAGGCTATTTATTAATTCCAGAAAAAACGCGCAAGAAATTAAACTTAACGAGGATGAAACTAAATAAAATCTATACTAATATTATAAAGAGGAAAGATTTGTATGTAAGTATGTTTGTAAGAAATTGGCTCACAAAGTACTGGACCGATTTCAAAAATCTTTCACCATTTGAATGCTACATTATAATAATATATAAAAATAATATAATATATATATTATATTAATTTTATATATTTTTATATAATAATATATAAAAATAATATAATATATATATTATATTAATTTTATATATTATTATAATGCTACATTATCACTGATTAATATTGGCTATTTTGATTGCAAGAAAAAAAAAATATGCCAAAATGTTTAAAATAAATGTCCACCCGTGCGAAGCCTGGACGGGCCGCTAGTATGTAATAAGGTACATTGTATCCGGGGCCAACTGCAAAAGGCCAACAACCAACGGCCAACAATCTGTTGACGACCTACATATTTTATCGAGCTACAAGCTGATAAGCTATCTGATACACTATTCAAGTGTACACATTCTGGCTTGTATTAATTGATTTTTAAAGAGTCACAATAGATTGGACTTCTACAAGTTACTGTTTATCCAAACTTTTTCATTCTACCCTTTTGTTAGTGAGAGTAGAATAGACCCCGAAAACTTTGCAAATTGGTCTCGAAACCTGAGAAACTCGGTCTTAACATTTCAACGATCTTGTTCAAAGTTTTATCCTACCAATATTATAAATGCGAATTGTGAGTACGGATGTTTGTTACTCGAGCACGCCTGAACGGCTGAACGGAATTGAATGAAATTTGGCACTGAGATACATTATTGGCTGGATTAACACATCGGATATGTTTTGCTCCGAAATCTAGATCAAATTATACTAATGAATTTGATTGGTACTCTGGTGAAACTGCGGGGCTCAGCTAGTTAAAACAATAAAATAACTTTTGTCACTTTCGTCTTTAATAGTACTAGCTGTGCTGTAACGCGCTTTCAGCCACGTAAAATTTTATATCATTTGTAGTGTTTGTTAGTGTGTCAAAACATATTATATCTAGCTAATAATCTACCTTTGTGTCAAATTTCATCAAATTCCGTTCAGTAGTTTACGTGCGAAAGAGGAACAAACATCCCCACAAACCTTCATATTTATAATATTATCAGAATAGAATATCCAATAGTGGTTCACCTTTATCTTCGCTCGTATCGCCATAACGTATACTTTATTGTCGAAAAAGAGCATTCAACGCGAAAAACAAGCCAGTAGAGTCGCGCGACGTCGAATTTGATCTAGAGCTCGGTGCTGAGTCATACAAGTGGCGGCCGGAGGGGCGGAGAGGAGGCTCTAGGGAGGGGGGAGGAAACCGCTCGGCTAAGCCACCTATTGTAGTATTGCGAAGGCACGTTGTTTTTGCGGAGAGTTGTGTGTCAGCGGCAGGACACCGCCGCGAACCAGCCATACTGGAGCGCGACTCCTTTTAAATGGCTTACGGAGTCGACAATTCAAGCATCGTCTTTTGTTTATGATGCTAAATATCATTACAATAAATCAGTACAATGGTTCCGCTATTTATTCAAATACTTAGCCAATTGATGATGTTGATCTATTTCTTATATCTATGAACTTGTTCCCTGACTGACTAACAGATAACGTTAAGTCGTACAGTTTATCAGCTAAGTCTTAAGACGTCTAGATAGGAACTCGCTATAGCCATAACTTTATGTACGTTAATGAACAACGGTTAAAGGTTTGGATATCAACATCCTGTGGAGTACAGCTATTGCTAAATATTATTTGACTTGATAATCATTTCTGATCGAAAATAATACTTTAAACCACACGCTCTTTCCTTTGTAGGTAGAGGCCGTGCTCATAATGATATGTTTATACTTAAAATGATACCCAGACATGCAAATTCAACACGCTGTGTGTAGTAGGCAGCGTTACAACCAAGTGTGCTAAAACTTCAGTTGTGAGGAAAGCAATATAACGAATGAGCACGTAGCGTGCACACAACGTTTATGGGTGAAATTGGACAATGGAATATGTGATAAAAACCAATTAGTGAAAACAATACAACGGAAAGTTTTACAACGACAAATTATCTTGAGGCCGTATGGTTTACTGTACATGTCGCGTTCTTTCATCAGTTCATAAGAGGTCCAAATAGTTGCTTCAGGGTGGTATGTTTCATACATATATGTCATAGAGCGCTGGTAGGTTGCATGCTAAAAAGAAATGAACAACAATGTCTGATGACAAGATCCTTTGCGATGATACTATTGTCGCCTGGAAACAGATGGTTCTAATGTTCATCTGTTTCCAGGTTTTTGTTCATACTTATGCACACCGACGTTTGCTTTAACGTTAGGTTTCGTTGATTTTGTTAACTTTATATAATTTTCCTTTAACGCACGACTCCAATTAAGCGTGTAAACTAGTTTTATTATTTGTAGAAATTTAAATGTAAGTACTAAACAGTCGTTAATATCTCTTTACGTCCATTTTATTTACTATAAATTTATCACAATTATACAAATTGCATGGTATTGATTACACGTTACGTGCAAGTACTATAATTATTGTTAGTTACGTTACCGAGCTTAAGTGTCTTAATAATATTTCTCTTTTACATATTTTTTATCTATCTTTTAAAGCTTGGATGGAGTATAAATATTAAATACCATTTATTTAATTTTTAACTCGCATTAAGAGCTGTTTCCGAGAAAATAATACTGGAATTACTCGTTTAAAGATAATATTGAAATATATCTTTATTATAAATATAATTAAAAATAAAGGCACTTAAAACTGTTCCACTTTTTTCTGTCTTTTGATCTAATGTCGGCAGCAGCGCTCTCGTACGTCGTATAAACGTGAGCTACAAGAGATTTTACGCGGTCATGATTATGTTTACAGTATGAAATGCGTATATATAATGTTGATAAACTCAAGACTAGTATATACCAGCAATTCATGTCACTGGGTTATCTGCATTCAAATGGAATTGGACAAACAAACTCAGTGTATATCTTGAATTGTTATTATATTACATTACTTATTCATAAAGCTGTTATCTGACGGTGTCATGAACGCTTTAAATTTTCACATCCGCCTGGCACTTCTGTATTTATAAATAAATAGACTAGAGCCGATCTCGCTACGTAATTTGCTCTCAGGAGCGGGTAAGAACTTGCATATGTGTAAATGTCGGTCTGTTTGTTCTTCTACTCAGCTTGGCTTGTATAACTACTATCTCGAGGATTTAATAATAGATTCTAGGAGGATTGCCTTTGAAAATAATAATAATTTTGACTTTAATAATAATAATAATTCTATAATTTCACATTATAATTTGATAAATGAAAGATATCATCTTTCCCATAAATTTAAGGGACAAGTAGCAAGTATGCTACATTATTTTATACACATATTTAATTTAAGTTCAGGCAAATCATTGGCTACCAATACTGCTTCTATTGAGCAGTCAAACCATGATCACAATAATTATTCTTTGGAATATGTTCCAAATACTTTAAATTAAGTTCTAAGACAACAGAGGCTTTCTCTGGCACAACTCACAAGTATAATGAAATGTTTTTAACCTGGTGCATCAGAATATACAAGGTATTTTAAGTAAAGAACTAGAATTGGAATTGTTCATGAACTGTAATAATATTAATATTTTATGTTTAACTGAACATTGGCTAAGGGACGAGCAGATCATGCTCAATTTCAACAATCACCAGGTTGCTAGTGCCTTCAGCAGGAAAGATGCAATACGTGGGGGTTCCATGATAATATTGGAGAAAAATATTAAGTATAAAGAACGTAGGGACATTGTGCATCTCTCTGCTGAGCGTACTATTGAATTGTCATGTATAGAGTTAGAGCGATACATTGTTGTGTGCGTATACCGACCCCCAAGTGGAGATTATGAACATTTCGAAAAAGCGATGGAAGAAGTTTTAAATAAAATTTATAAGACAGGCAAAAATATTATAGTATGTGGAGATTTTAATGTAAATATACTAGAAAACTCATCCACAAGTAGCAGTTTTAAATGCCTTTTTGCATCTTTTAATTTTAATAATATGTTTTCGGAGCCAACAAGAATAACTAGCGTATCAGCTACATGTATTGATAATATATTTACAAATTTTGAGCCTATTAGTAAAGCCATTATAAATAAACTAGAATCCGATCACTGCGGCCAATTAGTAAGTTTTAGAAAACATGATGTTAAAGTTCCCAAAATGAAGATTACTTATGTACCTGTAAATGCAAGTCGCTTGAATAGTTTTCGTGGTAATGTGCTCAGTAAATTTCCTTTAAAAAGTAACCACCTAAATCCACAATCAATGTATCTCTTTTCCAAGTGGTACATAAAGAACGTGAGCGCATATTTACCCCTAAGACTGTTGAAATTGGTAACCATATGGCGTTCGGTGAGTGGGCTACCACAGGTATTCACAGAAGTAGACGAAGGCTGTATGAACTATACCATGAGAAAACATTTAATTTTGATTTAGATTTTATCAATTATGTTAAGTTATACCAAATTGTTTAAAAAGGTTTGTTCAAACGCCAAGTATATTGCTGTGAGAAATAAAATTTCAAAGTCATCCAATGTGACTAAGGCAACATGGAATATTATAAATAGTGAGACTGGGAAATCGGCACAAAAACAGGATAAAATAAAATTAAATATTAATGATAGTTTAATTGAAGCTGATTCTGCTGTAGCCGCCGCTTTTGAATCAGTTTTTGCTGATATTCCAGTCTCATTAACAAAATCATTAAGTTCATCACCTTCCTCCGCTGAAAAAATTCTTAAAGCTCATGTGGAAAAATCTGATACTGAATTCAATTTCAATACTGTTACCCCCGAAGACATAATAATAACTTTTAAATCTCTTGATATGAAAAGTCTACTGATTTATGGGGACACTCTGTAAAAGTTCTTAATAGTATTATTGACATTGTTGCAGTAGACTTAGCATTAGTTTTTAATGCGTGTATTGCTAGTGGTGAATTTCCTGATCAAATGAAATATAGTAAAATCATTCCTTTATTTAAAACTGGTACCATTACCGACCCAAACAATTTCAGGCCAATCTCAATATTGCCAGTTTTCAGCAAAATTTTTGAAAAAGTTCTAGTTAACCAGATGCTAGCCTTTTTTAATAAACATGAATTGATGCATATTAAACAATACGGCTTCACAAAGGGTTGCTCGACTACTGATGCAGGTGTCGAACTTATTAGGAAAATTCTAGAGGCTTGGGAGGATTCAAAGGATGCTTTAGGTGTTTTTTGTGACCTATCCAAAGCCTTCGATTGTGTGCATCACGAAACATTGATCAGGAAGTTAGACCACTATGGTATAAGGAATTTAGCTCTTAACCTTATATCATCTTACTTAAGTAAACGAGTACAAAAAGTGTGTATACGTGGGGAACTATCTCTAGGGTGCCCAGTAGCTATGGGCGTTCCACAGGGTTCGATTCTCGGTCCATTTCTTTTTCTTATCTATATAAATGACCTACCTCACCTGGTAAATGATAAACATGATATTGTATTATTTGCTGATGATACATCTTTACTATTTAAGATAGACCGACAGAAAGAAAACTTTGACGATGTAAATAATGCTCTCTCTGACGTGGTTCATTGGTTTAGTGCCAATAATTTGGTACTTAATGCTAGGAAAACGAAATGTATTAAATTTACAATGCCTAATGTGAAAAAGGTTTTAACTACCCCTATAGTTATAAATACCGAGAAGTTGGATCTTGTGGATTCAACAGTCTTCCTTGGAGTCACATTGGATCACAAATTGCAATGAGGCCCCCACATTAATGGATTGGCGAATAGACTCAGCTCTGCATTCGCGGTAAGAAAAATCAGACACTTGACTGATATCAACACAGCCCGTTTAGTTTATTTCGGCTATTTTCATAGGGTCATTCTTTTATGGGGTAATGCTGCAGACATTGGATCTATTTTTGTGCTGCAGAAGCGGGCTATTCGTGCAATTTATAGCCTTAAGCCTCGGGATTCTCTCAGAGAATTATTCAAGGAAATTGACATATTGACCGTAGCATGTCAATGCATATTCCAAAATTTGTTACATGTTAGAAAGAATATTGTAAAATTTAAGAAAAATAGCGACTTGCATACTGTGAATACACGGAACAAAGATAAACTCCATGTTCCTACGGCTAGATTACACAAAACTAGGAACTCATTTGTCGGGCAAGGTATACGCTTTTTTAATAAGCTACCTCAGAAAATAATTGAATTACCTTTTGTAGAATTTAAAGCTGTCGTTAAAAGTAAATTAATTCAAAAGGCTTATTATAAAACATCAGACTATTTTAATGATGGCCATGCATGGCAATGAATTGCTCCTCTTGTACAGAGTTTATATATGTAACTTTAATCTTTCCTACCCCTACGCAAAAGGGAACAAATGTTAAAAAAGCAAACCGGGGAGTTTGTTTCGCCGTTTCTTCTCCTGGCAGGTATTTTTTCTTGGAAACGGTGGTAACTTTAGTTTATATTAAACGTGACGTTCAATAAGTGTTCCCTGTGTCCCTTACGTTGAATAAAATATTTTGATTTTGATTTTGGAACCACAGAAAATTATGTCAGCGTTTTTATCCTTACACAAGATCCTTGTACTTTTACGGTAGTTCGCATAGTATAGATGTGGGGAGGCCGAAATATATGGCATGGATACATGCTTGGAGAACATCACCAGAAAACAACACTAGTAATTACACAGATAGATTCACTATAACCAAATGCCACGCGCTGACCGCGAGACGCAGCTGATAACATTATAATAGTAATAATGGAACGCAATATTCTCAAAGAACATTTAGTCAATATGTACTTTTTGATTACCTTGGTTGATGGATGTCGCATCGAGTACGTTTCGTGGTGAATTGAATCCCGTATTTCTTTTCCCCTGTTATTCAGTTGGTTATTCAGCGGTGCGCCTTGAACAACAGCTTTTCCTCGATGCGTCCTACGTGCCTAGCTTCGTGTTATACAGGCCTCCACCCCCTACCTACCTGACGAAGACTAAACGACACCTATCCATTCCTAAATGGTATTGTTTTCGAGCATACTTCGCTTTCATGATTCGTTTTAAATTCATGAATTTGTTTCTTTTTCCTTCCCACATCCGGATATTTGTTGCGTGTATCGCGGACGGGTGTTCTCAAATATTAATTCAACGCTACGCGCCGAATGTTTCCAACAGTTTTCGTCGAACGACTAAATGTAATTAACAATTGTGTCTAAAAGCGTCGTTATAATTTAATTTTCGGATAGCCTTACCTCAGGAAAATGGGTGTGGTGGTATTATTTTATTGCAACTACTTTTTATTTAATTCCGATGAGTACATATGACGTGGATACTGTCCCAAGGGACTGTAGTGGATGTGGTTCGAGTTCGAGAGTTTGCAAGTTGGAGCTCTGACTGGATCAATGCAATTCTGAACTTAAGCTGAATAATAAAATACACCGCGAGCTTCACGGTGACGAAATACACAAGGAAACCTACGTAGGTTCTAGAAGAAACTTAAAGACAAGTAGGTAGTACAGCTGTTCTGTCATGACGGCACCAAGAGAGGGTGTTGTTACACGTCTTCTTACCCTTATGAGAATGCGTAATGATAAGTTAAACGCCATTTAAGCCATGCCAGCAGTATACCGTTGTTGAAATTAAAAGTATTTTTTAAAGGGGCGATGGGTCGGTCGCCTTTGTGTGCCATCAGCGGAATTTTTGCAAAGGTGGCTTTTCTTTTATGTGAGGGATCGTGCCACCATGCGACAGTAAAAAGAAGCTGACTTGACCGAACCGGTTTACTAGACTTGGCAAAAAACCGCTCGCGTTTGTGTGTGTAAACAGCTTATAGACTTAGCGTTCTTAATTACTGATTCCGCTTAAGATCATGCATATTCATAATCGAACGAGTGGTGGGAAATAATTCACAATTAATTCAGCATTCCAATTATTTACAGATTTTTGTTTCTTAATTGAACATGTAAGAATTTATGTTAGATACAGCTACACACCGATGGCCTATTTTGAATTGTTTGCAAGTACCGAAATTGTGTATTGGAATAAATAGGTCGATGAACGGTTAACAGAAATAAATATTAAGTTATTTAACTATGTCTATACTATACCATATAAAATGATAGAAATTGCTTGTGACATCCTAGGTTTCAATAATATGGTCGACCCAACTCGCCCGTTGGTTTTAATGTTGACATCTATTACTCTAGCTAGCAACGTGTCCTACTCAACACTATTAGAATTATTTCGTATTAACTAAATGTCGTAAAATTGGTTCAGCAGTTTTCTGTTCTTCACATCATAAAAAAATATTCTTATATTCGCGTTGAAACAAACTGCCTATTTGTTATTTTATTATCGTTTTTTTTTCTGCGACGCTAAGTAACATCACATTTATTCCGTTAGATTTTAGTTAAGTAATATTATTTTTGTGTTCACTTAGATTTTTGCGTTTTAATTGACACAAAGTGGTGGAGGACGACGATAATTGTACAAGCTGCCACCTGGCCGGCGGCTTCCAAACAGGTTTACAGCGCTGCATACACGTTAAAGAATTCGCGCTCCTCTTTTTGCGCGGACGACAGCAGGCAATTCAATACTCGTTCGTATAGCTTCTAAGTAATGATGAGTTAGATACGAACGTATCTTGTTTTATCTTAATTACTATTTACTTACTTATAACAAACTTATAAATAAACTTTGTACGCTTATATCCATGCCTACTCTACAAATAAAGGTTCCTGTATCCAAACCCACTTTCCGCCAGATATATATTTGAGGTCCCATCGTGGCGAGTCCATCGCCGTTACAACTTTGAATTTCTTCTCAAACGTATGCAGGTTTCCTCTCAATGTTCTCCTTCACAGTAAAGGTCATGGTGACTTATTACTATTAATTTACATATAAACTAAAAACGTTATTAGTCTCTTGTATAGCACTCAGTGTGTAAACACCACCCGGCCCGTGGGACTCGTAGTGATGTTCGTGTTAACGTAGCTATTGTTAAATTAAATTGCTGCGAGCTATTCATTAAAAAGAAAACTAAGGCTTATCTTCACCAGTCAGATACAATTTTCTGTTGCTATGGTGTATGGCCTCAGCTCACTTGTAAGCGTTGGTTTAAGTATAAATAAATTAGAACCTTGGTCGCCAGTTCGATTTCCTCATAACGCCTATGTGTGCGTCCTAATAAGCATAGTTCTAAATTTGCATGTACATGTCAAAATAATCCTAACACATAAATAATTGTAATAACTCTGAATTTGCAATCAGATCCAGTAGTAGTTCAAACTCCGCTGCCCAATTAGAAAACACTTTCAAAAGAGGCTAACTAGTTATTGATCAGTGTTAAATATGAACTTTTTATAAGAGCCTTTTATGAATGTATTGAAAAGAACTCGCAAGAAGTTTCGCCCCTGCTTAGGAGTGCGACAAAAATTAGTTTAGCGATATAGGCGTCAAAATTACTTTGTTCAAGGATACAGAAACCTTGGCATGATTATAATATCAAACATAAAGGGAAAAAACAAGCCGTTACAACATCCGCTAAATTGCTTAAGCCTAAAAACTGAAATAGTTTCTAGAGTATTCTTGACACGCGACATTGATTTGTAAGATCTCATCGCAACTGGAGTACCTTTTGCATACGCGCATGTATACTACGTAGTTAGGTTTAAAATTAAGCTTCACATGTTGGACCATTTCGATCAAATAGTACTGATGAGAACGTTATAAACTGTTTATTTCAAATGAGAATATCGTTCACACACTAACCCTGATGGAGCAAGAGACCCTCCTAACAACACATGAATACCTACATAGTTTTTGTTTTCATTGAGAAACTAGTTCCTTTCATTGAATATTAATCGTTAAAGCAAACAGAGACCGGCGCGGCGACACAGCTAGGTCATTTAGGTTACGTAGACAAGGGCGGTGACCTTGGGGAAGCCACCCTCTCACCCTCGAACACCCAGTTTCAGCCACCCGCGTCTCGCCCGCGTAACCCCACGGGAGATGTGAGCTGACTTTTGAGAACCTATTCCTTTGACTGCTACCGAGCATATAAACATATATCTACACGTTTTGTTGACTGTCGAAGTTGGAACCTGTGTGAAATGGTAACTTGCAGGTATAAACTAAAGTTATTTAGTTCAATAAGACTTACTACCAAATTCGTTTTGTTGGGCATATGTTTATTCATCACTAAGGTTCATATATCACCAACATTTCACATCAAACATTTGGACAAACATTTAGGTCGTACAACGTGACATGACGTATCTGGAACCGTTTCTAAAAAAATACTTAATAAACGTAATATTTTTCTTTCTTTCTCAGACGTAAGTATTGGGGTTTACGTATTAACCGTAAAGCTCATGATGTAACAATTCACTGTTATAAAGTAACCTTAATCACTCTGTCACCACGGCTTTTGTTAAGTAAAATTATTTGCTACGTCAGCTGAGCCTTTATTAAATGTCTTGAGATTAGTAACAGCTTGTATGTGACAATATCAATAACAATCATGAATGTTAACATAACCGTGACTCATTATATTTTTTTTGTTACAGGTGAGAAGCATTATTTGGCTTACAAGAGTACTCGAACCAACCCCGACTTCTTGAAACAAGTGAGTCATCCTTATCCATTTTGTAAACTTGTGTGTAACATATTAAAGAGTGTTACTATGGATGGATGTATTTGTTGTAATTTATAATATCCGCTTGTCTTTTGTTTTAGTGTAGTTATTATTATTTGTATACTTTAAAATATATTTAGAAGGATAGGAACTCTTGTGGGAATTTTGAATTATAGATATATCTTCACTGACACGTTTTCGGATTAAAACTAAAGTTAGTTTAAGTTTTACACAGCTGGTGCCGACTACTGAGTTCTAGTACGACTTGAACTATATTTTAATGCACCCTCCGTAGAATTACTACGGAAAGTTGACGCACAGTTCCCCCTACTACCTACCTACTCCCGTTCATAACGTAGCGTACATCAAACACTGTGCATATGTACGTGCATAAAACACAAGTTGGCGTTAACTCGAGCGCCGAACTTGTGTGTGTATTATATATAATCTTCCCCGCTACCCGACTCCAACTTTGTCCATCGAGTTTCACATTGTCGCGAGCGGTAATAACAGAAACTCCTTTAATGACACTTGGAGTTGTTGCTAATGCGGCTCTAATTTGCGTGACACACTCGCCCTTTGTGTCCGTTTACATATTTCTCTCAGCATTTTTTTTTGTATGTCTCGTAGCGTGAGTTCCGGGAACGTTTGCTACTTAACCGGCGATACCAAAGCCTCCAGCCAGGGCATTTTTGTCAGAGATACTCCGTTAGAGAGAGCATTTGTATAGCACGGAGTCGTTCACCTCGCCCCTTTACGACGCCACGTGTTGGTTTATTTGATTCCCCGATTCTAAAGATATTTTTCTTCTTCTGTGCTGAACACCAGATATATCCTAACTTACATGAATTGTAAGTCGTGGTCGCCGAGTGTCCGAGTAGTTAATTGCTTGCAACACAATGATTACAAGTTTGAATCCCAACTTTTCCAATGGGTTTTTCTGAACTTAACAGTGATTGATTAGTCACACCACGAGCATTACGAAACTTGTATACGTCTCAGTCGTGCTTGAGTATTGGAGATGGCCTCGCTCGATGGACTCGCCATCTGTAATGCTAACACCTAAAATATAATTCCGACGAAAAGAGTAGGTGTACAGGGGTTGCGAATGAACAGGGGTACTGTTCATTCGCAACCCTGCATACGCACTGTACATTGTCAACCCTTTCGAGGACCTTTGTGGGAAGGCGTGATATTATTATTATATTATTTGAATTCCAAGGTGTTATAAACCTAGGGACGATTCTACACAGTTTAACTTAGACCCAAACTAAGTAAGACTTGTACTTTGAAAACTAAACAATAATATACATACATAGTATGTAAGACTAAGTTAAACTGTGTAGAATCGTCCCTAGGTTTATAACATCTAGTCTTGGATGCCTATGTATTACATAGGCGTCCAAAACTAGAAATATTCGTGTCATATCCGTCCCCAACGCCAATCGAACCCTCGACCTCAAGATTGGCAGCCAGTAGCTCTCAGTCAAATAGACCAAACCAGACAGCCGGCAAAGTAAATTGAATTAGTAGTATGATAGTGAGTTTGTTTTTTCACACATTCTCAACCGATCATCATTTAAATTTACATACACGTTCTCAGGGGGCGAGGCATATCTAATTCAATAATAATTGTTATAATTATATAGATGTTTGTACATGACCATGCAGCCACTGTTTTGTTACGAGTAGATGTTGTGTAGGTATTATTATCGCTAAGAGGAAAAAATATCACGAAATAGCGCAATTGGGCGACGAGTATGGAGTTCGCTGACGACCGCTATTATACACTTTTTGCTGCCAGACCTAGCTCGATAGGCGGCGCGTTCGGCGTCCATGTTTTTGTGCCTTTCAGTTTGATACGAACAGACACTTCGTCGGTTTTGAACGACCGCTTCAATTTCCGGACTATTCACAGTTTTCGCGCAAATTACACACAAAACATGTTTTTCTTCCTTTTCAATTATGACTTCCACTCTATCCACTTGGAAATTCTAATTCCATACTTAATTTATTATGGGTTCGAGGATGTAATCAAAGGCGGGTGGTACGTGCTCCGCGTCCCAAATCAGTTTTTGTTTTCTGATATTACTCTGCCTATCATGTTCCGAGCGCGGGATGTCAGTTGCTCTAAATGTATATTTACGTTACCACGAAATTCTCATGTTTACTTTGACCATCACTTTAAGTTCATCACAAATGTATGGTTACTGATAACTGATAATTAAGTATTGCGAACACCGCCATGCTAAGCTAGAAAGAAAATAAGCACGTCAGCGCAACAGTTAGTCGGTCTCATGAAGCCGGGGCCATCCCCAATTAAGATGATTAGAAATGGCGTGGTCGCCGCTAAATTGGATTACATGCCCGTGAAACGTAATTCTGCCAGGGCGTGCGACCTCGCGACCAAATTCGCTATAAGAATCGGAACGTTCCGCTTTATCAGTACACATTATTGTTGCGCAATTCGCGGCATTATTAAATACACGTGTTATCTCGCCATTCGAGAATGTTCGGGCGGCCGCGTGGCATTGCGCTTGCGCCTATAGTGTGCGACTAGCTGCTCGGACGAATTGTGGCTGGCACGTTTCACACGAACATTGGTGGTCGAGTTGAGCCACAGAGGCGTACAGTGATCGTAAATTGCGTTTTCGCCATCGAGAAAGGCGACCGCCTGCCAGTCGACGGTGCATTCACCGCTCACCGTATCGAATTTATCACGAGATCGATTCGCGCGCATTCCCGCCAACGCGTCGTGTACACTCACCTGCGCCTAGTCTCACCGCACCGCACCTACGTCACTACACGTGGCGTCCGCCACAATTGTATATGTGTGAGTCGCGATTATATGGAATTCAGCGATTACGCCACCTACCTACACATAGTGCTAGGTAAATACAGTACGTGCGTACCGCGAGCGGCCGGTAATAATAATTAGCCGCCTCATTATTGTTACTCGACGACAACGCGGCACGGCGCGCTCGCTGCCACCGGCAGATAAACGCTCGACCCGAGACAGAGTTCCGTGCGCGGCGCGGCCGAGTATCGGCGCCTACGTTGATGCTCATTGTTACCAGACAAGGAGACGTGTCTTTTGTGTCTTGTATCTGTCTGTTGGATTGCACCCGTTGGATTGTTGTTTGACTCGACTATATCGAACCGCCAAAGGTACGCATTGAGCTTACTACTATAAACGTAGAGCAAGTTATAATAGCGATATTTTTGTGTATTATGATAAGTAGCTTGCAGGAGGTTTGTAGGGCGTTTGATCTCTAAATGGTCAAGTCGACTGTTGCCATGTACATTTTATTTATAACCGCTGTTTGTGGCTTGATAGCTTGTAACGTTTAAATAACGGCGGCATCGTTTGCTAATCGTTATTAGTGTTATGATTAATGTAATCCTCTATGAGACGGTCAGCTTGTTTGCAGCATCGAGTTGGCGTTTGTGAACCTGATTTATTAGTTGAACTTTTAAACTACTCACCATTTCTGTTCAGTGATGTAGGTACTGCAACTTGTCTTACTTCATTCGACCATTTATTTCCTACTGTAGGTATAATATACTTGCGTAATGTTCTTATTCTGACACCATTTTTATTATGAGCCTTGAAATTATGAATTAAGTAATCAATGACAAAATATACATTTCTACAAATACTGGTTTTTGGTTGGTTTTAGTGGATGCGTTCTTCGATAAACAGAAAACTGATTTCGGCTTCCTTTTGAACTTTTAATCCTAATTTTTAATGCCAATTTTTGCATTTTGCCATTTTAAAATATCAGTCATTCATCTTTATGAATGACTGATATTTTATGGTTGAATTTGGCTGATTGTTTAATTTTTTTACGTTAAACATTGACTTGGTGATTTGTTAAGAGACGTCAAATATAGGGTTTAATCGTTTGTGACCTTTGCTACTTAATTCTAAACACGTGTTTAAAAAAGTTTAATTTGGAAAAGAAAACATATTTATTCAAGGTTACTGTACTCACTTACTTATAACATGGTAATATTCTTTTGTGAACTTCACTTCCCTCTCATCTCCTCTTTCATCAATTTCGTTGTTTATGGTTATTCATGTTCTTTTGTGGCGTGATTAGAATTACCATATGAATACCTCTCTAAGAAGTTAATTCTAATCAAAATATTGACTGCAAATCATCAATGATAACTTGGTACTTGTAGGTATTGCGTCCATCCGTTATTGCAGTGGTCCTTTAAAAGACTGGAAATATTTTATACTCGGTTCTGATTCTCGAATCGGCTGTGCGGTGCGATGCTCGCTGCCATTGGGGGTCCGTGACGTGATTGGAGCTTTGAATCGAAATACTATGGATAGGGTTGTCACCCGCCTTAGTAATTATTATATAGTGCTTAAAGGGGACGACGACGCAGGCTGGACGAAAAATAGTAATGCTGCACCATTCTCAGTTAAGTAACGAAAGCTTATAATTTTATATATTATATTAACGCCTTTGCAGAAGGTTCCCTGAAGGGTAGGCAGATGTGTGTAGCACCCAAACACACACAGTTTTCTATATTGTAATTTTTTCCATATAACATTTAAGCTGATAGCAAATAAAAACCAATTTATGTAGAGTAGAGTAGAATAAAGTATGTGATGTTAATATATGGAAATTTGATTTGACAAATAAAATAGTACAACCCTACGCACGAATGGCACGATATAAATCTGTGAGCGTCGTTTGGCGCGGAATAAAACGACTGGCCACCAATTTATGATAGCGTTCTTTGTGATACCGCCGGGCTCCGCTTTATATATACCTAAGCTTACAGCTTCGTTTTATATGTAATATATACACGTATTTACTCACTATGTGCTGTATTAGCTGTATAACTTTAAGGATAAGAACGTCAAGAGTGTTAATCTAGACCAGAAATAGTGCTGTAATCTCTGTCCCCTAAGGGACTTGTACTGTTGTGTATATGTGATGGATGTGGCGTGGCAATCGAGTTTTATGCTTATGCTAATAATATATTAACACAAATTGACCCAGTTCCAAACTAAGCTAAGGTTGTACTAGACAATGATGTACATAATATGTACTTATTTACCTACTAACGGCAGATGAACCTCTCAGGCGAGGTGTAGTTATTACACATCGGTTGCCTTTCCGATACTGCGTCCGCGTTATGTCTGTTCTTCACTTAAGCCTATCGTTTAGCAATTAAACTGTACTGAGGTTTTTAGCCCACATTTCTTTTTTTTACGCCCTTAACTAAAACCACGCAACATAAATAATGAGTTTCTGATAATACATATATCATTACCTAGTCCTCTAGACTTCGTTTCATCCACGTACTTCACTTTTTACGGATAAAGAGTTGTGCATTCTGTTGTACGTACAGTGTTATTAAGTATAGCGATTAGTCACACCACGAGTTTGCGTTGATGAATAACAACGATAGGAAACCTGCATGCGTTTGAGAAGAAATTCAGACTTATGTAAAATTATGTTTGAACAACGCCGATAGATTCGCCATCCGCCACGTTGGCGCCAATGATACATGACAACACGCCACTGCCTACCCCTTCGGGAACCTTGTCGGACGGCGCGAAGATATATTTTACGGAGTACGCAATTCCAACTAGTAGTACTATGTTACTAAGCAATCGTCATTCCGAGTCCTAATATCTACAATACAACCTACAATCCTCCACTGCGACACATTTAGGGACTCTTATTTTGTAACACTCAGTTGTTTAGTCAACTAGGATTTCTCCGTGACTTTGCTCGCTTGTCTACCGATTCTCTATGTCTATATATAACATAATTTTGACGTATGTACTTATCATCACACCAGTGCGCAGTAAAACGGCAGTTCTCTCTATACTTACCGACCTCTTTCGCTTCATTCACATTCATCAGTCTCTTTATAAATAAAGTTCGTTCGGTTTCGAGTAAATACTCTAGACGGTGTTATCCTTACTTTATTTTTTACTAGCTGTCCCGCCCAGCTTCGCTCGGGTGAAAAAGTTAAATTGCCCGTAACACGATCGCAGCGCCACCTATTGGGTCCAATTGTAAATCTAAACCATTCTCGAATCTAGCTTAAGACACACAGAAAGCTTCGCCCGGGTAAAAAGGTAAAATTCTTGAAACTCGATCGCAGCGCCACCTATCGGGTCCAATTTAATATAGCCTATGTTACTCGGGGATAATGTAGCTTTCCAAAGGTGAAAGAATTTTTGAAATCGGTCCTGTAGTTTCGGAGCCTATTCATTACAAACAAACAAACAAACAAATCTTTCCTCTTTATAATATTAGTATAGATAAGACTATTTACTATTTTCCTGGGTGACATGTCCTTTTCAGTACTCCTGACGTGTCTGCGAAATTCCATGATGTTCGGTTGAGTTGTCAAGTCAGAAAGCGTAACAAACAAACTCACTTTCGTATTTGCAATATTAGTCGGGATTTGTACTCACAAGCTACGTATATGAAATATTACGCTTACGCTGTGTGAAAACTACTCATTTCGAAACGTGATTCCAATTTCAATTAGCTAAGCGGACGTGTTTTTAATGTAATCAAGCATACATATTTAACTCGTGATGTCATATCATGTCACTGTACAGTGTTCGAGAGCGGCATAATTGATAACTCCACGAAATAACTTCGAATAATGCATAACAAACGCTTTGATAGATAATATTATGAAGTGGAAATATTTCAATATGGTGGCGGAGTGGTTCGAGTAGTTCGAGTAGTAGTTACCTGCAACACAAAGATTGCAAGTTCGAATCGCAACTGTACCAATGGTTTTTCTGTGATTAGTCACACCACGAGCTTTACGGTGAAGGAAAACATCGAGAGGAAACCTGCATACGTCTGAGAAGAAATTCAAAGGCATATGTATAGTCGTGCTTGAGTAACGGCGACGGACTCGCAATCGTTAGCACCTAAAATATATCTCTGGTGGGAAGTGGGTGTGTGGGAACTACCTATACACCTCTGCCTATCCCTTCGGTGACCCTTGTGGGAAGGCGTGAGGATGTATTATATTATTATTATCAATGCAAAAGTCGGTGAGGAAGTTTGAGTTTGATGAAATTTTGGACAGAGAAAGTATAAGTATTAGCTTGATTAACGCATAGAATATGTTCCAGAAAAATTCCAGAAAAAACTACCAATGCAATAAAATTTTACGCCGGTGTACAATAATGTGTAGAAAATATTGTTTTTCAATGCTTTATAGTGCGCATCTATCATTCTACGCGCATCGTATTTGAAACAGATTCCGGTTTCTGGTATGAAATTTAAGGCTAGGTATACATATAGCTAAACACAGTTGTGTAATCCCACAATCATTTCGAGTTTCGACCTACGCCAATACAACTTTCTTGAAACCCCTATCCTGTTCGTATTAGCGAGCGAGCAATATCTACACAAGAGCCGTTAGACCGGTCTCAAAGTAGGCTCGGCTTGAAAGTACACGCGGATATATTTCTAAGGCATGCTCTTCCTTTCTGTCATATGTATGACACTTCATGTTTCGTTGATAAAGTTTCCTAAATAAAAACAGTTGTGATAATACTATAAGTTCTACATATTCCCTTAGATAAGTCACCAACTGATTTTAATGAAAATGTATACTATTGTGCAATTAAATAAAGTGCGCATGCATGCGAGACTCCTTACCTTTACCAGGTAACTTACCGTAACCTTTAGAGTTTACCTTACGTTTCTACCACCTAACACTCAACACACGTACTGTGTTTGTCTCTCTTTAGTCTTTGCAGTAATAGGAAGAGCTATTTTCGTACGAAACTATGCGGGGCGTTTGACATGCTTACCACTTTGAATAGTGGATAGGATTTCTCCCAAAATTGTTGTATATTGCAGTGAGTTTTTTATCTACTATAGGGACAGTGATTTGTCTTTGTAAAATATTTGCTCGTTTAATTGATTGATTTAACGTCACTTCTGTGACATCTCTTTTACTTGTCGTCAATGATTAAAATCAATATGAGCTTATAATAAATTTTGAGATTAAGTTTGAAGGTAAGGTACACCTTACCAAGATGTTATTAGTAGGCACTTAGTTTGATTGACTTCTATCGAATGTACCATCTGAACATCTCCGATTTTATTGAAGGATTATTGTACCAGTATTTATATGTTGCATTCATCTGCCTCCGCGTGTCGTCAGGTACTGTTGTCAGCACAAATGTTCGGAGCTGCAACAAAATGCACGCCAAGTATTTGATCAGCAATGTGGCGATAAATTAAAAGTTTATATTTATTCTCCACGCACTTTTAGACGCCGCAACAAATTTAGCGAATGGTCTCGCAAAATCGCCCTGTCACTCTCCGTCTAAAAATATTGCACTTGGCACTGAATACAGCGGCATTAACTCTTTGAACGACGGCCAATACTTTGTATCTAGAATGGTGATATCGTTATCTGCATATGTGTTCTCTTTTTGTATAGATATAAACCTACATTGGTAGTAATGACGGTAAGAGCCTTGCAATATTACATACGTAATGGGCACAACTGCTTACCATCACGGCTTCCCCCAAGGATTCTCGAAGGCATTGTTAGCAGAGGCCTGACACCTAAATATATATCCGGCAAAAGCGAGTGTGTTTCTACACCACTCCGCCTATACTTTCGTAGAAAGAATTGTAGCATTCCGTGAGCGAAGTATCTAACTATTGTTTACTTTTCCGCTTACCTCAGGCTATACGTGAAAATGCACGAACAATACACGTGCTCATACCACATGGACATAACATTCTAACACGTCTCAACCGATAAATATTACATGAATTATATACTTAAAACCAAGCATAAATGAATGTTTGAGCAAATGTAAACCCATAAAGTTGCATGTTTCTGTGCAATATTTATAACGTAGCGAGCGAGAGGCAGGCCGCTGATCCGAGGCGACACTCGACCTCCACGAAGGCCGAGCCCGGCTTTTATTGATTTTTTATGCTCATTGTCCATTCCATTCGAACCCACGAAAGCGGGGGACAAAACTCTGGATTATTGCTCTTGATACATTCAAGTGATGATGAACATTGTCGCAATCGCTTAGCATTCGACTTGTATAACGCGGTACGTACTCTTACTCTGTTATCAGTACTTATTTACTAAATGTAATTGGCTGTGATATATTACACAGGAGGTCCTTATATGTAGTATTAGAGCACTTAGAAGGTAGTTGTCTATGTATGCCATTGGAGCCTGGCCTAGTGGTCAGAGCTGGCTGCTCGAGGTCACGGATTCGATTCCTGCTGGAGTTGTAGATGTGTGGCCACGTGTTTTTTGTACCTTAGTCTTGGCTGACCTATATATTTATGTATATAACTTTATATCGGTATGTAAATCGTTGCCTAGTTCCACTAAAGCTTGGGTTACAATACCATATAATACAGTATATTATTAAATAAATGTAGTTATATTTCCACTGAATTGAGTCTGTATTAGAGTGCAACTTTTAGTCGTACGTGAGCTCGTAGCGTTTGTACCCTGTACCCGTACAAATCGAAGTTATCCATAAATGCTTTGACTGGTCTTCTTCAAAGTACTGTTGACATTTATAAAATAAGCTGGAGAAATAGTCATTGATATAGTTTATGGGTAAATGTAAAAAAAATGTGTAGTTATTGAATGGACCGGAAATATATCTTATGTGTCCAAGTAAATAAATAGTCACTAGTTAGAGCGATATTACCCACGGTTTGCAATGAACTAACTAGATGGATATATTGAATGTTTTTTTTTATTATATAATGTAATGTAATCTATATTCGTGCAGTTATTTCATTGTGAACGATTAACTAACTTTTTAAGCTATACATACTCATAAATCATTTCATTATGTGTTTTGTGCCTGACTAACTAAGTCATTATTTCTTACCACTCTTTGGTCTCATAAATAGACAGATAAGGATAAAACATATTAGAAAAATCTTAGTAAGGGCTCTGTAAGTTTAGAGAAATGATAAAGTAGATAATATTCTCTGCCCATCACGTGAGGGACTAAATATAAATAATCGAAATGATCTCATCAATTATTGAGCACCGTCATTGATGAAAACTTTTAAATTATGCGTATCACCTCGGTACTTTTGCATCACATACAAGTTATTCCTTTAACGAATCGAATTGCTTGTTACAGGTTGTCGAGTGAAGTGTGAATTAGCAGGTCGGACAATAAAGTAAGTCTCTTTTACACATATAGACAGGGATTGAATGGGCGTGCGGCGTGAATGGCCTCATTTTACTTTACTGAATATGAATTTCAATAATGGTCACACGCTGATAATGAATGGCTACAGAATCTTCTCCTATTGAGTTGCAGTATTGTTTGTGTTCGGTGTCTCATGCCAATGCAACTTTTTTTCCATATATGAGAATCGTCTACTTCGACGGTATCGTTTTATAGTATAGTAAATATAACATCAGCTGTGCCCCTAATTTTTTTTCACGCGTAAAATTTGGTTTTAATTTGTAGATTTTATTTGGTAGATTCAATTATAATCATGTGTCTACGTGAAAAGGAATCAAACACCAAAACAAACTTCCGCTTTTGTAATAGGTATTGGGCAAGAAGTAGGATTTGATCCTTCTTTTTGTGGCAAATCCTATATTATACGTTTTTTATTTTTATATATTACTGCAGTATTGTAAAATCAAAAAGTTTTCCTATTAATTATCTTCCATGAAGTACAATTCAATGGTTTATCACCAAACCTTTTCACGCTATATCTGTAATATTTTATTTTTGAAAGCTTGGTTTTCTTTATTATACATAAATACTATTTGTCATGTCATCACGTCGAAAAGTAAAAAGCTTTTTGTCGGTTCCGCTAATTACGAATTCGTCGTGCCAACTAAACCGGTACTACTAAACACCGTCCATAGCCACACATGGCTTTCATAATCGCATATCATACACGTTGTACGTATACGTACATATTGTACGTATGTACCTACTTATCCGTCTTTGTTCCGATGAGTTATGCCCCGTGTCCCGGCCGTCCGCTAGATGAACGCTAACCGCGCCACAAATCATCGGCTCTGTTAACTCACTTCGCAAGAACGACCGTCGTTCCTCGACCCGCCTCCCCCGACCGCGGCGCTGTCTTCTCGCTAATTCTCACCCTGAAACGTTACATTTACCGCTGCAGACCAAGCGATTTTAACACGAACGCCGCAATGACGCAAACACTATAGTCGCGTGCGGAGGTCGGCTCTGAAGTTTCATCGGGTCGTTTGTGCGCGGCACACACGATCATTAAACGTATATCTGTTAATAATAATTGCGATTGTCTGGTTGTACGTGCGCGGCGAGTTATGGCGCAGTTGCCGGGCGGCTTGCGAGGCCCCCCTCCCGCCACCATTGGCCCGGCACCCCCTATATCTGTGGCGAGCGGCGCATCTTGAGATGAAATGGCATTCAGTTTCGTTTTATGACGACTGAATGAGCGCCCGGTTCTGAACGTGTATGAACAACGATACGCATTCCGCGATATGTATATACGTGTATGGACTATATGTATGTATTTTCCTACTCACGTGACGTAGAGAACTGCATAGATACAACACTCATACGTGTATTTTTAAAACACGTAATCTTATCGAATGAGAGTTAAATATTGCCCTATGTGCAAAGAAAGCGGAGAGTACAAATAAGCTGTCAGTTTATGTATGTACCTACATTTATATTTCCAGAAGTAGTCTTGAATCGGTTGTTTTTAATGTCATGGCTTTTTGTGAACCGACTTTTCAGCGGATTTTGGTAATTTGTAGACAGTCAACACATTTAAAACTTTCACTTCCGTAGTTTGCTTTGAACGAACATGTTAGTACAGTTCTATCTCTTTGACATACATTAAGTAAATAGTTTTAGTTCCCAATTTTATGGTCTCGCTTGGTATTTGGTATAGCTGTAGGTTAAAAGCTTAACTTTATTCTCCTCTCGCAAACCTTTCAAGTTTAGATTAATCGATACGTACATTATTTTAAGTGTTTCTTTTTACTTGGTTTGATCAACTTGTCTAAAAATACTTCATGTTTCAATTTATTTTGATAACGGTTTATTTTTTTATTTTTATAGTTTGGTGGTCTGACATCCGTAGGTATCCTGCAATGAATAGTTTAAAAATAAATTGTCTAATGAACTACTATCGTTCCCTTTCCAAGCCATCGAAAATTTCCTCACCAGTATCGAAAATATGTGGTATTTTTGTAACAAACATATACGGAATTGGATGGAATTTGGCACAGAGATAGCTTATTAGCTTGATTAACAATCAAATTGTTTGCGGTTCAAACCGTAGGGCATAACCTATGTATAGTAATAAATAATCGTTTTTTTTAGCTCCTCTGCAGTTAGCAAAATGCGCTGAGTCAGTAGCCGATACCGGCAGTATCCATTCCCCGCCAAACATATGTTCCAGTATTTCCGTTAGCTTGCACATTTTTACGATCACGATTCGTTGGCGGAATGGCGCGGCGGTAATTTAACGCAGGCCGGAGCTCGAGGGCGGACTCTCACGACCGCGCCGGTCCCCTACGTGATCTCCGGCGACGTTTGCCGACTCGATAATAACCGCCTTTGTAAAGTTATACACACATCGGTATAGGGGGTGTCCCACACATACTATAACGCTATTTTTTTCGTAGTTAAATAAAATGTACATTTGGGGCATTTTAGTCATGCTGCCATCAAAAGAGCGTGGCCAGCCAATGCTACTAGCGCTTCCATTCATGCCAAAACTACTTAACGGAATTTAATGAAATTTGACAGGATTACATGAACACGTAGGATGTTTCATAAAAAAATATATATGAACTCCATTTATTTCGTAAATTAAGCTCAATATATTATTACTATAATAATGCTTACCATTGATAGAAGTACTTTTTTTCGGGTCATCGAGACTCATGTCTACTTCCCTTCCTCATAATTTATCAAATTAAACAGACACATTCATTTACAACATACCTATATCTTTTTTAGAAATTTGTTGCAATGATGAAATTATCATCTTTATGTATAAACAACAAAATATAGTGTGAAGAACCGCCCTCAATGTGCATCGCACTTTATACTCTCGTTCGTCTTGCGAGAACTTGAGCGTTGGTATGCGCAAGCCGATAACGCTGAGCAAGGCCAAAAGGAATTGGACTCTTTATGTCTGATAGCGAGATACTCGATATGTACAGAACAGAACCGCGCTTAGAAACTGCTGTAGGTATTGTGTATGTGCAAAGAGGTTATATGATAACGTGTACCGCTTTTGCTTAGTCATTCGCACGTTTGTATTTGAGTATTTGAAACTTGTTTGTTCATTCACTCTAAGTACACTATTTTGTCAATAATATATGAGTCTGATGGTCTGACTCTAATGCTAAGTGGGGCGGGGTGAGGGGAGAAGAATCAACACGTAAAAATATAATCATGTGATGTTATTTAGGAACAAAGAGGCCTTTGTTGACCTGGTAGCCTAGTATGTGTATGTGTGAAAACTTGATATAATAACTAGTTAAGTTGTTAATTTACGTTTAGGTTTTGTTACTTAATTCAGTCTAAGAATGCTTCAAATAAAATAAATATATTATTATTATTAAAGGTTAATAAATAAATATATTATTATATTTTATTATTATAATAATATATCCATAATAACCACAAAACGGTTGTTTTCAAGTATCCTACCATATTATAAAATTCGTTAGGATTTCCCAAGTGTTATTCAACGATAATTTTACTGAGTGTATTAGTTTCCAATCCAATTTCGATAGGGGCTCCTCAAGAACAGGCAGATTCCACTAATCCTAGCTACGGATTGATACCTACAAGGCTTCATACAACTTGGATTGTAATTTGATTTGAAACTGCGTGTATGGGAATTAGGATCGCTAGTTTTAAACAAATTTGTATAAATCAAGCTCTAATTTACATTTCTTAGAGAAGGTCAGAAATTGTATATGGAAATTTCAAATTGTTATAGAAATTACATAACTTAGATGTTTGCATGCTGGTTTGTTTAGTTGGCTTTACGGATGATTAGAGGGAGATACGATTTAACTGGATCATTTTACTTTGTGTGAGAATTCCGCCTACTTACTACGTTATCAGGTAGTTTACTGGGCTGCGCACGTCGCTTTGCTCGCGTCGCTCGTAAAGTGGTTTTTAAACTTAATTGATAAATATTATGATAATAATATGTGCCATTATATTAATGATGGACACCGAAATAAACTTCCCACAGAAGTTTTCGACAGACACGCAGCCGGGGGAATTTAATTGATAATACGTGTAGATCAAATCTCGTATAGCGGTCAATAACACGTTTTACTGAACGCTTTCACGTAACCACATGAAATGAAAACATTTACGACTCAATAAATAATAAACCAAGCTTTCCTTTTGACTAACGTTAATGTAAACGCCGCTTTTATTGGAGCGTGAGCGGACTGCTCCATATATAGGTGGATGTAGGGTGGGATCTGTCGCGCCCTTACGCCTCGATTCACTCGGTGTTGTGTTACTAAAGCCCTTCATGCCGAGAGATAAACAGGAAAATGTCGCGGTGCTCTCCTCGCTGCTTGCCCACACTGCTAAGTGAACATATGAAGAATCGCTGCCGGAGTTTAATCTCATTGTATATGTGACTTGTTCATGATACTGGAAACTGGATCGCATTTATGTGCTAGCTGTGCCTGCGACTTCGTCCGCGTGGAATTTAACAAACAAAATATTGTTTAGTTTAAAATAAAAGTAGAGCTTTATTACATCAGCAAAGTATATGTACCGAGTATGTATACTTCCATATGAATTTAGTAAAAAGCGGTTTTTTAAATATTAAGTACAAACAGACACTCCAATTTAATTTGTCTAATTTGTGAATGTGAGAACATTGTAGGCTTTGTAGATTCTTAGATCTTGCTAACATTGTTATAATTATCTTGTTTTATGTATGCTTTGTATAGTAAGCAACCACCTATTGTCGGGCCTACGTTGTTCCCCCATACTTGGGTACTATTGCTGTAACGAAAAAAAATATTGTATATGCCTAATGATTTGAAAAGAGTAACCATGGAGTTTCTTGCCGGTTCTTCTCCATGGAAGCGACCAACCCGAACCGATTTATTTGTATAGATTGGATTTTTCATGTTATTCAAACAAATAGACATGTAAAATTTTGTTTGGCCTCTTGATTTATGCAATCTTAATGTTGGTATGGCAGTCTAGTAGTTAGTGGTCAGATCTATTGAATACAAGGCTTGGGAAGCTATCGATATTTGTACGATAAACACGAATTCATGTTGGACCTTAAGTGTTAGAAGTCCTCTAGAATCTAGAGTGTAGATATAGTCATAGTTATATATGATCACACCAAGTCGCGCACGGGATAGGCAGAGGAAGTAGAGCGCCACTCCACTTTATACTTACCTCTACTTAACAGACCACTTTTGCTTTATCCACATTCATTAGTATCTTCATACATACTTGCCAGTATTAGTGTGTTATAATATAGACAGACGAGCTTGTGATTGTGTGAAAAAAATATTACGCTCTACTCTGCCTGCCCCATGAGAGGTTCGGCGTGGTTCTGTTTTCTAAGCGATATCATTCAATGCATTTTTGTTGTGTAGTATCATTTCTGTGAACAATTTAGTTTGCGCATACACTACTGTCATATCTATTCTTAGGTTTTGAAACCAACGCATTTCACGCGTCGGGTCGCCACGGTCTACAACATACTAAGATATATATATTTATTGAACGTCATACAGCGTGTCATTGTTTGTTTTTCATTGCTATCCTTGGCTTACTATTATATATTCATTTATTCTACAATAAATTTAAATTAAATCATAAGTACAGTAACCACTGTTTCCAAGGAAAAAAAATCTGTCAGGAAAAGAAACGGCGAAACAAACTTATATAAAATGTATTATTCATTTAGATAAAAAAAGGATAATATGACGTCTGGATGTGACAGCATTAATATAACATTTTGTATTTGCGTTCTATTAAACAATAATCTTAAAAATCTTAATACTGGTCAAGCGTTTGCTTCTTCATAATAACATATTATGTACATTGAACTCTATATAAAATAATTAATAACACTAGGTACATATTTGTTATATCAGATACGACTTTAGAAACAATTAACATTTTGAGCGAACACCGACCGCTACAATAAATTATTTGTCAACAAATACAACTAAGGTAAGCAACGGGTAAACTTCCATTTGTATGTAATAAACGAGGGAATCGATTAAAAACTACAGAGCAAAGTTTGGTCTGTCCCAACTGTGTGATATACACGCTTACCGTTCAGCAACAAGCGTACTTGGCAGATAGTTGCACAACTTTTTGTTTGCCATGTATCCTCCGCCGTTGTAAGGAATGTTCTGGTGTTCACGATACGGCTGGTATGTAGGCTTGCAACTTGTATGCACATACCTACCGACAATGGCCGCGTACTTCCCCGACACGATATTGATTTGACATATGTACATACAAGCATATTATATTAGTTTAGAATGTGATCAAACATACGTATCATCACATCTATACTAATATTATAAAGAGGAAACATTTGTATTTAAGTATGTTTGTATTGAATAGGCTCCGAAACTACTTAACCGATTTGAAAAATTCTTTCACCATTGGAAAGTTACATTAATCCTGAGTGACATAGGCAATATTTTCCTTTATAAAAAAAATCTCATCGCCACGCGTGCGGGCCGGGAGGGAGGGAAGCCGGGACGGACCGCTAGCCCGTTATAAAGTATGTAGTAATCACACCTTTGATCAGCATAATTTACGTCTGACGTTATCCTTGAGTGTTCGGGTCGCTGGTCTTCCTCTTCTTCTTTCAGATTCTTATTGTATGTCTGTTTGTGAGATTACTTTAGCATATGTAGAGGTTAATGTGGATGAAAGAGGTCTAAGTTAGGAAATAATTTGCCAGCTTACCCCGCAAGGCACTCAACGTGATTGTATGATTGGGATGATGGTTAGTTTATTGTAAGATGATTGAGATTTCGAACGCGAAGTATCACATTTGATTCTATTCTTGACTATTGCTTATATCCGATGGGATCCTCCGAGCGCTCGAAATTCGTTTCACTCGGCTACTTTTCTTTAGGTTTATTAACTTGGAAATTTGAGCACCAATGACTGTTGAGAATAAAAATAACCTTGAACATATTTTTGTCTACGTGTATTGAATATTAACTACACATGAAAACATCAGGAAAATGAGATTCCATAATATGTTGAAAGTTGTGTTCAGTGCGTATAAATAACATGACATGAAATAATATGTATTTACTTTACTTTATAAACCTCCGTTAATTATATATAGCACGGTACTGTGTGTTACATCAAAGGTGTTATTTGTTAACTCCGACGAAAGGTATTAATTTCCCTGAAATGTGTTACAAATATATATTTCTTCACGGCATACATTTATGTAATGAAACAAAAATCATTTTTCATTACTCACAAATACATACGTGTAAACTACACGAATACTGAACTCCCTGAACTGCTGAGCCGCTTATGATAATTTAGTGTGGGTTCACGATTGATCTAGATAGGTGTTTTTTCGCATATCGAATCTGGGCGAGGACGGGGATTAAACGAAGTTTCTTTTAAGTTATTTCTTTAATAGAAATCAACCCACACACCCACTTTCCGCCAGAGGTATATATCAACTAGCTGTGCGGTTCCATCTGCAGTTTAATTTTAAGCGAATCTTATTTTAAAAACATTTCTTTATGCTCTCCTGAAGGTTGTCGTATAATGCGTCTCCTGAAAATAATCGTTGAATGTTAGTTCCAGAGAATTAGAGCGTTACAAAAAACTTTAGCATCACATTATAGATGATCGTGCCATCAGAAGCAACGCGTGATATCAGTAGCCCACACATGACGACAGCCTTTGCTTCGACAAAAGTATCAACAACATCATTAAAGACATTACATACTAAATACGTCTCGTTACATCACTCAAACCAGACATAATACCATCTCATACTCAGACCATCGTAGTAATAAGGATTAAAATCGCTCGTCCAGAAATGTTTGTGTGATTTTCCCGTTGTACTTGGAGCTTCGGCAAATGGTTTGCAACAAATCTCCACACGGACACGCGCACACATTCACGAGACGAAATGAGGCCATGTCGATTGACAAACGTGTAGCGGACGAAGTAAGTATAAGTTACTGCACAGTTACAGCGGGACCGGAGGGAAACACTGCTCTGCTCTGTCTTTGATATATTGCACCCGTAGAAAGTAGCACTAGATAGTAGCGTCTAGATAGTGTGTAGTACGATATTATTTGTCGAAATTTATGTCGACGACAACTTAGAATACGTATCATTAAGCCGAGTTTCTTAGGACGAGACTGAGAGTGCGGAGCGTCAGAACCCTTTCGCTTCGAGTACTCTTGACGTTTCCATCCGATAATAATCGGTTGAGACAAAAATTATTGTAGGTATTTGAAACTATTGATAACAAAATGCGTTAAAGTTTTTCGGTTTAAACTTTAAAAAGCGTTTCTCCCCTATGTAATTCAAAAACAATATTCTTGTTTTTGCAAGCTAGTTTCTATATATTTGTAACTGCTTAGCAGCTAATCCAGCCAGATCCCTGGACCACGAATGCATATTCCAGTTTCAGTATATACGAGTGTATCACAAATTTAAGAGCTGGGCTCTTGTCGGCGTGTCTGATGCAGTCCCTTCCATTTGCTTCTGTCCAGCGCAACCTCCTTGACCTCCCTATACGTCATGAGAGACACTTTTTCTTTGATCTGTACGAGTAACAAACGTTAAAAGCATTTGTATTTAAAAATCTGTACATTAGCTATCAAAGTAAGGTCTCTTAAGTGCTATGTAAATTTAATAATGTAGGTACCCAAAAGCTTAATTTAGCTCATTTTTAATTATAATTTTATTTATTTATGTAAAATTTATTGAATATGGTTTATATATTTTATCTATACACGCTTATCTATTCTTTAATTATTATATAATTTTATTTAATATTAGAATCATTAGTCAAGTGAAATTATAATTGTCTGAGTAGCTTTTCTGTTGCAATATTTATCTCTGTACTTACCCACTAATGTCGCAGCGTCGTTAGTGTGAATGACCGACTCGTAAGCTCAGGCCGATGCGAGTAGGGCTACCAACTATACTTTATACTTTTGTAATATATGATCAATCTTTAAACTCCTGAAAAAAGAGGCCGTGGTGGCCGATTGGTTCGAGCAGTTGCCTGCGACACAAAGATCGCAAGTTCTAATCCCGACTGTACCAATGAGTTTTTCTGAACTTAAGTACAGTGATTAGTCACACCACGAACTTTACGGTGAAGGAAAACATCGAGAGGAAACCTGCATACGTCTGAGAAGAAATTCAAAGGCGTATGTATAGTCGTGCTTGAGTAACAGCGATGGACTCACCATATTTTTTTTTTTTTTTTTTTTTGTATTGTCTCTCGTAGCGTGAGTTCCGGGAACTTTTGCTACTTAACCGGTCAATGGCGAGAGTACTAAGCAACACAGCTAAGGGCACCCCCTGTGGGGTACGAACCTCGGCTTAGGGCGTTGCTGGATCGCGAGCAAGGGAGCTGGGCTGGACTGTTAATTTTATTTATATATTATTTGGGGGCGGGATTTGCGCGTCTGGCTCGGCGCGGGCCGGCGTTTGCGGAGGAGGGGACTCACCATATGTCACATTGGCACCTAATATACCTCTCGCGGAAAGTGGGTGTGTGGGTATTTCCTATACACACCTCTGCCTACTCCTTCGGGAACTCTTGTGGGAAGGTGTGAAGATATTATATTTGTAAACTCCTATACATCGTAACAAATGAAACTGTAGATGTCATTATTAAAATTCCAAACACTTAATTTGCTGCGTATCACTTATTTTTCTCGAGAAAGTTGGTAGCCCTAGACGCAAGCACATGCTGGTGTCCTAGCTACAGAATAGGTACGTAATGAGTTGTATACTAAACAAACCTACTGTTTTTATGGCTGGGTCGAGAATGCTATTCTGCGATTTATATGTGAACAGTTTCCAGTGATTCAACTCTACAATGATTATTTGTGCTGGCAGAAGTGGGGACAGTTAGTTTTAAACGCTTATAGATAAGGTTTGAAGAAACCTCTATGTACTACGCTCGTAGAAAGCTATTCAAATAATATGATATATCCTCACGCCTTCCACAAGGGTTCCCGAAGGGGTAGGCAGAGGTGTATACGTAATACCCTCACACCCACTTTCCGCCAGAGGTATATTAGGTGCCAACGTGATAGATGGCGAGTCCATCGCCGTTACTCAAGCACATCTATACATACGCCTATGAATTTCTTCCCAGACGTATATAGGTTTCCTCTCGATGTTTTCCTTCACCGTAAAGCTCGTGGTGTGACTAATCACTGTACTTAAGTTCAGAAAAACTCATTGGTACAGTCGGGATTCGAACTTGCGATCTTTGTGTCGCAGGCAACTGCTCGAACCACTCGGCCACCATGGCTCTTTTAATTTATATTATTTTAATTTATACTTGTTTTTATTACATGTGCGGATGTTTTCTTTATAATGATTATTTATTAATGTCATGGACATTACTAATGTTTAAACTACCGCTATGATTTTTATTACTTACTATTATTGATATAATATTGTCCAACTGGTGTAATTGGCATTGTCCGCAATGCATTTTTTTTTATACCACTAAATTGGCAAACAAACATATGGCCCACCTGGTTACCGTAGCCTACGCGTTGCCACTCTGATTTCAGAGAGCTATACTGTGTTGGCAGCATATTATTGTATTTCAGATTACTATTGATCTATTTTCTTGGTAAACCTACTATTATGCGTGATATGTATTCATGCATGTAACGCGATTCGATTCAACGATTATCAATTAATTATCTAACGCATAGGAGCCACTACCACAAGTAACCTTATTTGTAGTGAGTGATCATAATCAACTAATAACATGTTATTATACGGCAGCGATATTTAAATTGTTATTGAAACGCGCTCGGGCCGGATGTCGGCAAAGATTCCAATGGAGGAAGTTTTACCAACTTGTTGATGTTTTCCTGCGCGCTCGCCGGTCTTTTCAAGGAAAAAAGCGAATTAATATTGATGTAACATCGTCTGAGGTTCCGTTCTCTAGTGTTATTATATGATGGGGTGTGTCAACTAAGTCAAATTATATACTGTTTCTCTCGTTACGTGTACATATCATCACGCCGAGTCACTCACATGGGTAGGTAGAGCACCAGACTTGCGCTTTCGCTTCATCCATATTCGTCGGTTTCTTCATACGTGGTTGTCGGTTTCGATGGTTCATGACGATCTTGATGGTTCTGTTCTTGATGGGTTCGGTTGGTTTGGTCTAGGTAGTTGGAACGTGGTCCTCCACTGCCTCTTCTTCTAACCACTTTTGCATTGTATGGTACTGATCGTGTGATCGTACTGAAAATGATATTGTTATAGTTAGTTATTGTTTAAAATAATGTTTCTTGTTTATTTACTTATCTTGTTCCTTCAAGAAACGTCACCGTGCCCTTTGGGAAAGTAATTGTTGCGTAGGTACGTAACTAGCTTTGTTCTCATTTGTAATAGTCGTTGGCTAGTTTATGCAATAATGGGATACTTGCGTACTGGATGCTGCGTTTATTGCATGCGCTAACTGACGTACATTGCGAGACTACACTAACGGTACTATTGAAAATACCAAGTTGTTCTTTTGCATATGCCAGCTAGTATTGCGGTTTATCATGCACATTTAACATACATATCACGCCGGGTTCCTCGCGGAGTAGGCACAGGTAGCGCCTGTTCTCTCTAGACTTACAGATCTCTTTTGCTTCTTCCACATTTATCAGGTTCTTCTATACATGCTTGCCAGTATGCTCAATATTTATATTTCACCAGACATTGCTGCGTGCAGAAATAGAACTCTTTGAATGCTGGTTGCGTCAACGGTTTTCTTTTTTACACCAAAGCCTATTCATTTGTTAATTCGTGTTCAACAGACAATGTAATTGGGCGATAACAGAATGTCATTGGAAATTATGATTGTCTCCATGCGGATTCATATTGTAACTTTGCGTAGTGCCATTATACTATCACGCTTGGAATATAGTTGTATTTTTATGTATAACTCGTGTGTCTTGGTTCGCGACCGTCTTTTATTTCTTAACCATTTTTTATACAACTGAGGTGGCAAACACCGCCACCTATAGGCGTTTGCAATACCAGAGGTATAATTCGTGCGTTGCCGACCCTAAACGTTGTCTTCTAGGTAGCACCACAAAATCCTATATCGTTTTTCAAGTGTCACTATCAAAATATAAGCAAAATCTCGTGAATAAATTTAATAACTGACAAAACTGCTTTCGCATTTATATTAGTTCGGTTTAAGCCTACTATAAGCTTATTAGTGTGGTGCCAATGTTTGCGCACAGTATCTGATAAAATGAGGCAGGAAACTATCTAGTTACACAATTTATCGCAGTTGAGTTAACCTTTTTCCTCGCTGACGCAATACGGTTGGTTTTACGGGCGTTGCGCGCACAGCCATCGCGAATACGGTCATCGAAAAGAAATAGATTCTAATTTCTAATTAAAAATCATCTCTCACCACTCACTGTAATGATCTAATCTAACATCTGCCCCTTCACGGATGTTGTAAATTTGTGGCGTATTTTCCATGCTGAACGACTGATGGATCAAATATTTTTCCAGTTAATTGAACCCATTGGCTATGAAGCTGCATATTTAATTAAAGATTGGATATTTACTCGGAATACTCCTAATTAATTGGCTTGATCGAAATTCTTTGTAACTCCACAATTTGTTTATTTCGTAAATTAATCTTGTATCTGATGCCAAATTTGACTTTTCGATTTATATAAACCACTAGCTTATGCTCGCGGCTTTGCCCGCGTGGAGTTCGAAAAAGTAGCCTATGTCCTATTCCTAGGTATAAGCCATCTCGATTTCAACTTTCAGCAAAACTTATTCCAATTTTCAGAAAGAACCGCAACATCCAAACTTACAAACTTTCACATTTATAATATTAGTAAGATTAATGTCTTGAATATTTACAGTAAATTTCACATCCAAAATACGCTAGACTTAATTAAGCTAAACATGGAATCCGATTTAAAATGTTTTCTCTTCGATCCATATTTAAAAACTCATTTTGTGTTTTGTTAGTCTAAAACCTTACATGGATTAAAACTATCTTCGCAATAATCATAATAAATAAAATAATATATCCTCACGCCTTCCCACTAGGGTCCCCGAAGGGGTAGGCATATCATACGTATGTTTGTATTATGTGTTATGTGGTGTGGTTTTCACTATATGTGTGTTATTTGTAAATAGTAGACCCCTAGGCCCCTTTACTTGGCTGTTATAGTTAGGTTCCCTAAAATAGTTCACATTAACGGTTAGACCGCCTTCACGTGTTGTGTTTTTTTATGGTAAGCAATAAAGTATTTGGAATATATAACTATATGGTCAGAGGTAGGTACTATCTTTATTCTTATCTTTTATCTTGCCTGATTCGAAGAGGTTTAAAGTAAGCGATAATATAAGACTTAGAAACAAACAAAAAAATCGTGGGTATATTCATACATACATGTATGTTTATCCCTAAATGGACCCGATCACACTTTGACGAGTCCGGATTCGTATCCGATCCAGGGTATGTTGAATAATTCTGTGTGGCGAAATCGCCCCGGCCGTTTACCTCTGCACAGAGTTTATGCGGAACATGACCCAACAACAAAGCTCCTCGGCGGAATGGAATATTTCCAATTCTATTATGTCAGAATGGCATACTTTAAACATGTCTCAGATACATAATGTATGTGTTACGTGGAGATGGACGTAAACAGGATGGGTAAGATTTAGGTCTTGGATTATATATAATGGATATTATCATTGGGTCATGCAGTGTCGTGCAAAGTATGATAACCCTATGACGCTTCAAATGCCGTCGTAAAAGGGTATGCTCCTTTGTTCAAATGCTCTCACTAACAGAAAAAACAGAATAGTCCGCTATCACTGCAATTGATCTCGCTGTGAACGTCTGCGTGCACGCGTCGTTTGCTTCGTCATTAATAGGGTTGAACTATTTAGAAATTTGGTTTCAACCAGTTTCAACTCAACAATTGTGTAGTCTTGGATGTACCTCTGTAACCTATATTCAATTGTGATCTATCTATCGTCTTCAACACAGTTTGATATAATTGTTGGATAATTTGAAAATAAATTTATCCACTAGTTATGGCAAACTGCTGCTATTGCACATATAGTATTTACTTTCAAGTGATTGTGACACTGTCTGTCTCCTAGGTATGTCTGTCCTTTTACCTATGTTTGTGTTTGTCCTGTTGGCACGTAAAATATATCTCTGGCGGGAAGTGGGCGTATTGGTCTTACCTATACACCTTTGCCTACCCCTTCGGGGACGACCCTTGTGGGAAGACGTGAGGATATATTATATTATTTCTGTAAACAATTTTCGACGAACCTTCAAATAAAAATAATAATTAAGTTATAGATTATTTATTCATGATTCTACAACCCTAATGGAGGGCCGCGTCACCACGTAACGGGCAGTGTCGTAAGCGATTCTGCGCAAAAGCAAGCGGGAAAGCGATCCGCTTTCATTAGCTTTCTCGTGCGGCTGGCCGCTGCCTAGCAACGAGCGCGCCGACTGCGGACGAAAGTCGTAACACTTTGTACACAATTGGCAAGTATTAACTGCCAATGTAAGCAGTTCTCGTCCGATTTGGGCAATCGTGCCCGATGCATTCGGGCGATTATGGTTATTGACCCACTGTTGTTAGTAACGGTTATCAGTTTGTTATCTCTATGGGGCTGATATTTACGTACAATACACAAAACCAGTATACATAATAAGGCTTATATCTAAAATAATACAATCAATATCAGATATGTACTTACACCTGCGATCGTCAATTTGATTTTAGGAACTTTAATTAATTCTCCCCAGCGAAGCTAGGCAAGACAGATAGTATAATATAGGTATCGTAGCTGTAAAGTTTATACATGGGTACTCGAAACAGGCGAGCATGTATGACGGGACTGACGAATGTGGAAGTAGATGAAGCGAAATAATGTAGAGAACCGGCGCACTACGCTCTCTGTTTATCCCGTAAAGGCGTAATGATATGCATTTTATGTAAATTTACGCAATTTGTTGAATTCATTGGCCAATTTAATTTTATACAACATCTAATTAATTCTTCTTTTCGATTAGATTTGTGACGTTAAATGATTTGTGGTTATGCTTTTAACACGATGCGTCATACACAAATCCCATTTAATCATTCAAGTAATTTTTCATCATCGCGTCGTCGTGTTGCCAGTGAAGTTGCAAAACGAAAGTGCAGTATCCAACTACGTGGCGTCTCGTATTTATAGTTAGTTCTTCCGTGTGACCTCTGCGTTGACCTGTGCCCTCGGCGTTTCTTGCCGTTGTGACCTCATTGGGATAGAGCGCAAATGCGATCTTCGCTCCCATCCAAGCGAGCTGTACATTATTGTATATACCCGCTAGTCGTGCAATACTACAGGAAGTTGAACTTAGATGATTTAACGCTTGTCCAGACGTGACCATTAACACTTAGGGTTTGTTAATATTTATTAGCATAGCTTGGGTGAAAAAACAAAAGTTGCTATAATACGATCGCAGCGCCACCTACCGGGTCCAATTATGAATCTAAAACAATCTCGAATCCAGCTGAAGACGCAGAAAATTTCATTAACATCGGTCCAGCCGTTTATGATTCTATGAAGGACATACAACATACATTTTTACATAGATAGATTAATTTATTAACAGGTCTCGCACTGTGCGCTTTCAACGTTTCCTTCGCTAAGGTAGTCTCAGTCAATGATGCACATTGAGATCCTCGTTAAGGTTTTCCCTACAGAGCCTTGAAGACTTCCAGCTTCTTCAACAGGGTGTTAAATTACTCCTTCAGAGTCAGAGAGCGGTATAATATACTACACCGACTGCTGGTCAATAACTGCAATTAAAATACACCTTTAATATAATGTAGTATTCTTGTATGCATGACCTTATGAATTATGAGCTATGAATACTAAACTAAGTTTACAATCGTCTACTTAAACAGTTATCTAGCAATCGCAGCACAAAGAGGTGACAGCGGTCATGAATAAAACATCTCCGCTCAATAATCATATTCGCAATGGACATACATACATTAGTCAGTTGTAAGAGAAAGTCGCCGGTTTCATTTATTCAAAGATATGTAAGTACCTTGTTTGCAATACAAAATAATGTCAGTGGAGACACTTTAAACACTTGTGTGTCTCAATTAAACTCGCTGTGAATTCACATGCGGACAAATTATCACATCCGGGGAATTATATACATGCGAAACTTTGATTGAACGGCAATGATACCTTATCATTGCTTTCATTTAGGTTCCTAAGAAAATAGGATCAGGAAATGCCTATATTTATTGATCGCTCAGTTGAGAATGATAAATCATAGGCACTCGGCCGGAGGGCTAGGTCACAAAAATGGAATAAATTTCGTGATTTGCAATTGTGAACTAGCCTTTGTTTTCTGACATATATGGTTTCTGTCTGCATGTTGATTTATGAATATTGCATACATATGTTTAATTTACGCGGTTTGGTTAAGTGATTAATTCAAAAGCACGCCGCTCGTCGTTAAGTTTGATGAGTTAGACCAATACATTGCGCATTCATATGTACAGGTGTTGCTGGAAATATTATTATTATATACCACTGAGTCATTAGCGGGATGTGAGTGAGATGGTATGGGGCAGGCCTCATAAAGAAGTTAGGTTAGGTTAGTAATAATTTAACAAAAATTCACGTACCGACCTAGTCATTGGGAGTAACTCGCCGTATCTGGATGGTAACAAGTCCTCTTATTAATAACTGGTCTTCGTAGAAAGGTAGATAATTTGTATCTATAAGCGGCTAGTAACGAACTTGAATTACCCAATATTTCCAAACAACACTTGTACATATGAATGCGCAATATATTGGTCAACCTCATCAAACGAGACGAACCCATTAACGACGAGCGGCGTGCGTTTGAATAAATCACTTCACCAAACCGCGTAAATTAAACATATCTAAGAATATGAATATTTCACAAACGCGATTATAAAGTCTCGCCGCTAGATTGTAAAACCGTATCCAAGCAACAATTACTTGGATTCGTTCATAATAAACCTTCCATCTGTCATCGAAAGAGTGCCTAACCAGTTCGAGGACCCTTGTGACGAAAGGCGTTAAGATATATTCTTACTTAAACTGAATACCGTTACTGCTTACGCTACGAGCTGAGTAAGCATTCGTGATACCAAAGCTATTCGTGCTAAAGACCTTTGTTGTAAAAAAATCAATTGCGACAAAATCACACGTTCATTCTCATACGAAAAACAGTTTATACACGCCATTTCAAACTCTACTCAGCTAAACAATAAGGCGAAAATGTTAATGCTGTAAAATTACTTATGGCGTATGTTGCTATCAATAGCATCGTGTGAAACGAACAAACAAACGTTAGTACAAAAGATTTTCGCAGACGTATCATTAGAACGCCTGTTATGCAGTTAATATTCACAATTAGTGCAAAATGCAAACTCGAGTGCTGCGCTTTAGTACAAGTCTAGGTAAGCATTTGTCGTTTCATTATGGAGTATAAAATTGGCTTGGGTGTATAAAGGACGTTTTTCTACCGGGATGTTCCATGGATCCTTCCTTTCAGAATAAGAGCTCTCTACGAATAGGTTATATAGGCCCTCAAATCGCGCTAAATAACGCTTCTGCGGCTGTTGCGTTTTTGCGATAAAGGTTTCCAGAAGAAAAGGCAGAAGACAAACCCGCCCATTATGCTCCAAGCACAGTAACTCCGCCCTACATGTATTCGGTAATGTAATTAATGTGGGTGTAATCCGGTATTGCTAGCGCACATTGCCTGCGGTAACTGCTTACCATCAGGCGGCCCGTGTACTTGTTTGTTTGTTTTGTACATAAAACAAAGCTTTGGCACTTGGTCTGAATAGGTATACCCCAATACCCAGCCCCCAATACACTCTACGAAGCTCACCAAATGTGTTTCAAAAATGTTCTAAGACCGCATTCACTAACATTTCATCGTCTTAGTAGTTACTAGCGCTGAATAAAAATGAAAAAAATACGTTATCGATTACCAGCAAAAAATAGCTCGATATTATACAATGGACGTTTCTATCGGTACATTTGCTACCTAGCGCCTTTGTGCGCGGACAGAAGCGACTGTGTCGTTTTGTTTGCCTCGTTCCGGTTGCGACCGCGCGCATAGAATAAAAAAAGTTTCCCGCTATATAGAGAGCTTTCCAAACCGGGAGAATGCATCTAAAACGTGCTCGTTAGACCCGTTGCCCGCAAAGAGCCACTTTTAATTGTTGGGTAAAAAACTGCCCGCAGTTTAATTTGATGTAGATCGCCGGTTACCTACGTACAAAAAGGACGAACAAATGGGCTACCTATATTGGTGTGGGAGCATGTAACAACATGAAGATACTAATGGATGTTGATGAAACGAAAGAAGTCTAAAAATCTAGATAGAATTGGCGTTCTATTCTCTCTCTCTCTGCCTTTTGACGAATGACGAATTTGACACTTATTTTGGATATTAAATAATGTTTTATTTCAGCCACTTGCTTATAGTTTCATCGTTACTTTCTACGGATGTTGAGTTTGTCGGTAACTGGTGATGATACAAGTCTAAAGCTAGGGTATAAATGGGGACCAACGTGACAGATGGCGAGTCCATCGCCGTTACTCAAGCTCGACATACATACGTCTTTGAACTTCTTCGCAATCGTATGCAGGTTTCCTCTCGATGATTTCCCTTAATCTAAAGCTTGGTGTGTGACTAATCACTGTTCTTAGTTCAGAAAAACTCATTAGTACATTCGCAGGCAACTAGTCGTACCACGGCTATTTGTATGATACGAATCTGTTGTTTGTAGTCTGCGCCCTAAACACAGAGCCAGATTAGTAATAATAATCCTTATTTATTTCCTTAGCTAAGCGTATAAACTCAACTACTGATCAAATTTTCATGACTTGTGGTACGCAAATAACCAGCAAGTTATTCAATTGATCAAAATAGTCACTTCCCTAGACTAGTTTATTTCGATTCTTGTTTTTAAGCACAAAAGTATAACTGACCTAGCTGCTCTTCGAGGAACATCAATGTCAATGGCCTACCGCATCTGTTTTATTATACGAGACAGAACTAAGAAGTCTGAATTGATCGCCGACATCTTGTAAGTTACAACCTAGTTTACGTTTCTTGGTAGATAATACAAAATGTGTTACGTAGAACCGGGACGCTGATCTACAGAATTGTAAGAATAGTAAGGCTTTCTTAGAAGTTCTCGGCGCTTGACATAGTCGAAATTTTTTCTCCCTCAGGAACTGGTGAACTGAACTGAGCATATATAAAATAGTATTCACTTTTTTTCGTTCATTATTTATGATTGGTTTAAGGTGATGCGGTATGATTTTGGTTCAAAATCTGGAATTATTATTGAAAAGTATGAGGAACTATCTAACTCATCTTCATGCTAATAGACTCTCCCTCTTTTATACTGGTACTTAATGAGACTTTCCGTGGACTTGACCCAAAAATAAGACAATTGTAATTTGTCTATCGAAGTCGAAGGTATTTTCTAAATTTTTTTTAACGCAATATAACTAACAACGTATAAAAGATATCGCCCCGCATTCCATTACCATAATATGACTTACTTAAGTGTTAAGATAATACTGATTGATGTTAACATTATTTTGTTAGATAAAGCCGTTATAAAACTTAACATTCTGGTTAACAATGAATGATAAACATGTTACATAAATTTCCTGAAACACGATCGCAGCGCCACCTATCGGATGTGATTTTGTGAATCTAAACCGTTTTCGAATCCACCTGAAGACAGAAAATTTCATTAAAATCGGTCCAACCGTTTACGATTAAAGGACTTACACACAATAATTCATTTTTTTTTATTTAGATGTCTATATATACAATTATTTAGTTGGTAACTGGCAATGCACCGCGGTTCCTCCCGCGTTAAATTTGTTTGTCCTCTTGTTGTTGTAGCATGATGATATATGGCCTATAATATAAGCCTCAATTTCTTTTTTACACGCTTTATATTAGCTTCACCTGTATGTATGTATGTATGTATGTATGTAACCGACTTCTTTGAGCTCGATTTTGACCCACTTTAAACGGCCAGATTTCGTTCAAACTTTGTAGACTTATCGAGGACCGATGACAATACACTAATAACTAAAAAGTAGAAAATAAATAGTAGTTAAAAAAAACTAAAAAACACGCTTTTTATAGAAAACCGAACTAAAAAATTGAAAATAAATTTCGATAATATCTTAAAAAGCGTGGGGTGCTTTTTAAGATATTACCGAAATGATAATCACTCTACTAATATCTGTCAATAAAATATTTATAACTATTGACACCATACACCCCACGATTTTTAAGATATTATCGACATTTATTTTCTATTTTTTAGTTCGGTTTTCTATAAAAAGCGTGTTTTTTAGTTTTTTTTAACTACTATTTATTTTATCTTATTATCAGTCTCCTTGAGAGCGTTTACCCAAACTGACAAGCTCTGTCTCGTTTAATATAAGAGCAGAAGGCGTGGAAAGTACATTGTTATCAGTATCACTCAGATGACAAACGAGCCCGATGCCAAGCGGTCACCACCTTATATGGAAACTTGCAACATCAGGGTCATTACTTGCGCGTTGCTAACCTGTTCAGAAGAATCCTTGTTTTAACAGCATTCACACAGTGATTTCGAGCAGATTCCAAGGTTATTATGTATAAGTACCTAGTCAGATGAAGTACTTGCAGCGAGCCATGGTACAACGTGGCGATAATGATGATGACGATAGCATTATCGATTTATCAGGGACACGAGCGTTCAAATAGCCCGAAAGATAGGAAAGTAATAAACGCCAAGCGACGCGTTGGTGGCCGGTCCGGCGGGGTGAACGACCCGAGCGCGTCCTACCGATCGAAGCCGCCCGCTCGCTCGCTCGGCCCGCTCTCGCGCTCACCCTGTCCCACTTAGTTAGGGCTGCCATCAAATACGTTTCCGAGGCCGGATTATATTCGAATGACCCAGACATGTGAGGGGCAAGCGAATAATATTCCGGGCACCGTTCTAAGTATACGTTTATAGATTAACAGCTGTGCCCCGCGGGTTCACTTGCGTAAAATTTGATTTCATTGGTTCTTTTTCTAGAAGAAGAACCGAAGAGCATTTACGAAGAGAATAATGAAAGTGGACGAAGCGTTTATCCAGCCAAATTTTATTCAATATTTTTTTTTTAATATTATATAATTAATTAATTAATTTAATATAATATATAAATAATTATAGTTTTTGCGTGAGAGGAAGAAACTTATATAGATAATATAAATTAATTTGATTTTATATCACTTGATTTCGATTATAAATTACGAGCCAGTCGGCCAACGTGTCAAGTATTAGAATACATTATGCATTCACGGTCTAATGGTTTTCAACAAACAGGACAGTTCTTCAGTAACTTCTTTGTATAACAGCCCTATTCTTGCTTGCTGAATTGCAAACCTACGCTATAACGTTAGTGAATACCAGTTAACTTTAGAAGGGTTTTGTTTCCACGCGAAAGTTTTGGTTAACTATTAATTATACAGAAACTAGTTTTGTTCTCTAATTAGTATGGGTTTTATTTGGCAGCACCTGTTTATTATATAATATATCCTCACGCCTTCCCACAAGGGTCCCCGAAGGGGTAGGCAGAGGTGTATAGGTAATACCCACACACCCACTTTCCGCCAGAGGTATATTAATTAGGTGCCAACGTGACAGATGTTTATTACTAAATAAAATACTTTGAATAGCCGTGATGGCCGAGTGGTTTCAGTAGTCGCCGTGCAGGTTCAAAACGAGATGGTCTGCAACAATGGATTTTTTTAAACTCAAGTACCGGGAATCATATCATCATACTTTCACGAGGTTCACGGTGAAGGAAAACATGGTGAAACCCAATAGACGAGTATAATTGTGCTTGAGTAGAGGCTTCGTTGGCACTACTTCATTCCTTCGGGGACCCTTGAGGCGTGGAGTTAGGAGTACATTAATGTAAAATGTTTATTATTTCCGACCAATTTCACCTGTTTTCTTTATTTATAAAAAAAATATTATGTAGTTATAATATAGAAAAATAATGAAGCGTTCCTAATTAATAAGCATCACTCTATTCTGTAAATCATTTAATCAGATGAAGTTACTTCTGTAGTTTGTTTTAGAAGTTAGTGTTTGTTGTTGGGAAGTTGCAAACGCCGCGTACGTAAGCTGGTTCGAGCCGTGTTATGTTATGATAATAGGGGGCAGACAGTTTGTCGGCCGCGCTGCTTGTGAGCGTAGCCTTATTTATGTTAAGGGCGCGTGTTGACTGTTTTGTTTTAAACTTAATCATAATTCACTGTCTTGTTGTATTTTATTTATTTATATTTATATATGCTTTATTGTACACCATATATAATCAAGACAGTGCATCATAGACACATAGTACAGTTGGCGGTCTTATCACTCGGCGATCTCTTCCAGACCTTTGGATGGAATAGATTGATATCTTCATAAGTAATTTGTTAGTCGAAAGTGTACGGCACCTTATTGTAAAATTAAATGTACAATATTACATACATATAATAATAATAAATATATAATATCCTCACGCCTTCCCACAAGGGTCCCCGAAGGGGTAGGCAGAGGTGTATAGGTAAAATACCCACACACCCACTTTCCGCCAGAGGTATATTAGGTGCCAACGTGACAGATGGCGAGTCCATCGCCGTTACTCAAGCACGACTATACATACGCCTTTGAATTTTCTCCTCAGACGTATGCAGGTTTCCTCTCGATGTTTTCCTTCACCGTAAAGCTCGTGGTGTGACTAATCACTGTACTTAAGTTCAGAAAACTCATTGGTACAGTCGGGATTCAACCTTGCGACCTTTGCGTCGCAGGCAACTGCTCGAACCACTCGGCCACCACGGCTACATACATATATAGATACAAATTTATTTATTTATAGTTATTGCAGGGAATTAAGGTAATGTTCCTTCACAAGTAGTTTAAAGAAATTATGTATTTAGATTTCTCAGTTAAATTCAATCATAGATCAAATCGATCCAACAATAAAGGTTAGGAAAGTCAAGTGTCAAGTGATGAAAGTGAATATAGATGTTCGGGAATGAAGAGTCTGATGAAAGTGAGAACAGGTCTCTGTATGTCTAAAGAGAACTGGCGCTGTACTCTCTCTGCCTATAACTGACTCGGCGCGATAGCGTAAAAATACGCGAGCGCAATATAATCGCTTTATATACCTACACACATGAATGTATTCGTATTCTGCTACTATCAGAGATCTTTATGAAAATTATAAAAATATTTATATTTATTATTACGCGATAGCAGTAAATGGATCCCGTTGAATGGTGATAACGTAATTGGTTCACTCAACATTTACTTTTTCTAGGCAAATCTAGTTTGTAGATATAAGTATGTATGTAAATACATAGTTCAATTTTGTTCTCGACTTAATACGAGTTTCCAGAAGGAAAACGTATAACGAACTTAAATGTATGATCAAATATAACGCGACTGAAATCCCGGGGCCTAGCTCGTATTGTATGATTTCAAAAACTTGTTACATAGAAATGACGTATTAAACATATGCAAAGGCGTATGTGTAGTCGTCATTGAGTATCGACGGACTCGGAAAGTGCGTGTGTGGGCACTACCTACACACCTCTACCTACCCCTTCGGGGACCCTTGTGGGCAGTCGTGAAGATATAATGTAACAAGTACCTTGCAGATCTAATGCAAGTATCTGTATACTTTTAATTAGTTCGTAATATCTACACAGGTATAAGAATGAGGGATAACGATAAACTTGTTGCAAAAGATTTAATGGAAGTTAGTCTCCCTTTGTCTAAGTTTGGCACTCGTCTGGCCGACGCTTCGCTCCTGTTTTATAACTCGGCGCTATTATAGGGTTCCCGGCCGATACTTTTTGAGTATTTACCTAAATTATATATATAACTTCATGCCTCCCCACTAGGGCCCTCGTAGAAGTAAGCAGATTAGTATAGTGTAACACACGCACCCTTCTCCGGAGATATATTTTCCTTACTCATGCAGATTTCTTCTCGATATTTAAGTGTATGTTTAAAAACTTATTGGTATGTGGATTGATACTTGTAATCTTGGTGTACTCTGCCACCATGGCTTGTATATTCACTCAGGATACTCAGTCATATATTGATTCATTGTATAATTTGCTTAATTATTTGAATACAGCATATGTTTTTTTTTTACTATAAGTGTACATAATATAAGTGCTTTGGCTATATAGCTGTTAGCTTATATATATATAATTTTGGTTAACGTGTGAGGAATGCCTCCAATGTCTGTGTTGAAATTTATTGATGACTTGTCCGTCTTGCCTGAGAAATGACGCATCAGCCAAAATGCGGAGAATGTATAGTAATATATTAGGATGTAATTTTTTTGTTGACCGACATTTTATGTTAAATCATAGCATCTTATGCAATAGTAAAACGTTTGTGTGTCAGCCCTATCCAAATGTATATCCTAGGGGTTAGTCAAAAGGGAACTTTTATTGCTCGTGAATTTCATTATAACTTTGCGAGGCTCTCTCTCTCGTCTTAATGTCTTTAATATAAGGATTGGTCGTATAAATTATACGTTTTATATCGAATCTTGATCACACTGCCAAGTTTGATTAATGGCAAGTTTTGTTGACGGGAACTTGGGGAGGCGCAGAATATTATGGATTCTTTTGATGGCAGTGTATATGTGTATATCTTCACGCCTTTGCACAAGTATTCCTGAAGGGGACAGAGAGCCCAAAGAGAAAAACTAACCCAATTTTCGCCGGAGATATATTTAAGTGGCGGATGGTCCGATCGTGAGTCCGTCGCCGTTTCTCGAGCCTGACTATACATACGTCTTTGAACTACTTCTGAGACGTATGCAGATTTCCTCACAATGTTTCCTTGACCTTAAAGATCGTGGTGTGATAAATTCCTTTGCTAAGTTCAGTGAACACTTTTCTCTTTTTTATTGTGGTGTTCAGTTCAGGATTCGAAGTTGCAACCATTGTTTTGTAGACTACTTTTCTAAACACTTGGGCACCAGGACTCTGATGATAGGGAATTAGGTATGTAACATCTGTATCATTCACACTATTTAGGATTTTTGTCTATCTAAATTCGAATGAAATATCGAACGAGAACTATTTGTAATAGTTCTCGTTCTTTTATTACGGCAAATTGGCTTGTATCGGGGAATCATTGAGGCGTGCACCATTATATTGGACGTCTCAAGGACACGGCATCTCGTGTTGGTCTAGAGCTTACGAACTTGTCACCGATTGAATTTATTTGATACTTTGGATTGTAGACTCGTAAAGAAAAGATATCGTTTTTTAAATATAAATACCAAATTTTTTTATAAATTATGGTGATGATGAAGAATATGTTGTAATGGAACAATGGGTTGGGCATATAGAAAGACGAGCGATGCAAGATTGACGGAAATGCAGTACGATGTTGTGTGCAGGAGGCAGAAGAGGCCAAGTTCCAACTAACTGGACCAAATCGATCGGACGCTCTAGGATTGGAACGACAAGCGTATTAGAAAACCGGAATTCCTCTAAACTTGACGCAGTTTCGTTACAATTCAATAAAATAGTTGGAAAAACGATAATATTTTTGAGTTCAATATCAAAATTAAAAACGTCAGAGCTACAGATAGCTCAATGGACCGGCTTGTGGAAATAGTAGCAAGATTATGACACGACAAAAGTTGCCAGTGGCCTCGAAGAGAAAGTTTACTCGGCGAGTTTGTTCTGTAACACCCCCTCTGTTTTGGGGGGGGGGAGGGACGAGTTGGGGAAGGCAGTCTGCACAGTTTGCAAGTCCGCTTCGTACTTTGAAAACTAAAAGTAATGATTTACAGATGCTGGATGTGTCTTGTATGTCTGTTTAATGGTTAACTAAATAATAGTTACAATCCTGACCTTAGGTATCAATGAGTTTTATTATTGAGAAAAGGATTGATTATGACATGAGAATGAAGAAGTACAAATAAAGAAGTAAGTTTCTTAACCACGAACATTTTCACGTATTAAACGTAGAATACAAGAATCCCGGAACTGGCTGACGAAATACAAAGACATGCATTTGCATTAATTGTACATTACTTATTTATACAGACTCGATATTTATTATTAATGAATGTATTTCGAATCTGAATAAAATAATTCAGTTGTTAAGTAAAACAATATATTTCTCTTGCCCACCTGACAAGTAACTTAGAACATACTTCACAGAAGGAGGGATGATTTGAAACAAGTTAAATATTTGAGGTAACTTTTAATTGTATTTTACTCAAGAGTTAAAGTTGCTCGGTCTGTATAACCGCCCCCAGTTACAGGGGAGAAATGTAAAGGGGGATATAATGCCATCACGCCGGGTGTCGACTTTCGGAACCACTGCCCCGAGTTCGACACCTTTCTCTTCGTTCACAAACAAGTGCGTAAACAACACTCGTAATCCGAATAAATAGAAAAAGTTCGCCTTGGCGTTTGATTGATGACACAGATCATACGTGTGCAGTCCCCAGGGTACGGTATTGGAATGACTGGGGACAGAGTGCTAATCGGAACTTATTAGGCTGTCAGCTCGTATGTATATGTATTTAGACACTGATGACTCTGGGTGAAGCGAAAGAGGCTTGTAAGTCTCAAGAGAACTGGGGCTCTGCTATCTGCCTACCCCGGGAGTGCCAACTTGGCGCGAAGATATGATATATGATGATATGTATAACATACAAACATTTAAGTTCTTTTTCACAGTAAAACATAATTGTAAACTTAATTACTATTGACAATGCTCGGATTCGAAACAATTATTTTTGAATACGCTCACAAGTATAGAGTACACAAGTTTATGTGACGGGTGGAATCATAAATCGGCTTGTCTCATTTATCTTCATGTGGCGTACAACCGCAAACTGCCAAACTCGCGAAAATTGCCTCCAACAAGTTTGGCTATATCAAGTTTGCCTCTATCTTGGACTACTATCGCCGTCCACAGTCTAACTATCTAACTTGGATATGCACTCCCGATGAATATTCAAATTGAACCGTCGCGTGCCAAATCTGGAGATTATTGGACGGTAATACACTTGCGTCTTAGTCCCATTGTGTCGACTATGTTGATCTTAGCCATAGTAACATGTTCGTACCAATTGCTACATAGTTATTGGCTCCGCTTATATGTACATATATGCTTGTTTTTATCATTATATATGCAGAAAAGGACGAATAAAAGAAAAATATATTCATATTATGTACATACATAATACGATGTGTGTTATTCATTTGATAAGCCACCAACACATATACATATATGATGTGATGTGAATATATCATAGAATGTTAAAGTTTAGAAATAACTTATTGGTACAGAACGCCGGGATCCTATCTATAATATTGGTTTCTCAAGCTACTACCGAAAAGAATCTGCCACCATAGCACTAATTTAACTATCAGTATATAACATATGTTCACTTAACCATGGAATTGCATCATTTTCCTCCGACGTACGACGGAGTAAAATAATAAAAGAGGATATCTCGGACAAACCGCTTCTCTAGAACCATGGAGCTAATCAATAGGTCAATGAACGACCCCTGATCTCTATTGAGTTCCAGGATGCATTGCTACAAAGTCCTCAACATTAATTAAAGTAATAATGTTGCATTGTACACAACTATCTGTATTATTTGGTTAGTAGGGAACTTGTGGCCTGATAGAGGGGAGGGTTAGTGGGGTAAGGGGTGCCTCTTGGTTGGGTACGTTCTTTATGCGGCTGTTCCGTAGGGGGTGCGAATGCCGGTGCTCCGAGGAAATGCGCTACGTGCACTCGTGTTTTATGTCGGCTAACGTTTGATTACACCTAATGGACATTCCAAGGGTTTTGTTTTGTTAAAACATTACGGATTCCACTTTTTAATGCTTTGCAATGGGCAAGTATGTCGTTTACTTACCTATATTTATAAACTTGAATGCGTATTAACATTTGTTTTAACTGATTAATAGTGTTATGAGTGTGTAACATGTATAATACGGTTATAGAAGTATGAATAATATCCAAGATACCTACCAGTTAGAATGTTCCCTGAGAATGTCGTTTTCACCGATAATCGATATCGATTCAAGAAGGTTTATACATGAATTTTATTATATGGTTGTGGGTTTGTGAGAAGACCACCGACTTTGATTAGGCCAAGGACCGAGACTAAATCGCGATCTAGGAAACGCTCCACACATGACTAGCGTCATCTAACGGCTACTTCTTGGCTACCTACTACTTTGTACTTAAAAGTACAAAGTAGTAGTACTGCTTTTATCAGCGGTCAAAGAAAGATTCTTCGACTTACAGTGAATTTTTATCATAGCATCTATGTTCTGTTCACTCTATCTTATACATTGTATGAAAATTATAAGTAAAGACAATTTAATCGAAGCACTTCGACGTTCGACCGTCCCTCGGATATCTTCATCGACCACACTTATCTTGTAATTTAACGTAATGTTTTAACAGTTAACTTTTACAACTTACCGTTAAATCGTTTTCAACGGAGAGTACGATTTGATACGTTCATTCTGAATAGGGTTGGCGACTTTGTGTCATGCTAGCTAGTTTTCATTGGCCTCAGACAACTGTTTTTATTATAATTTTTTTTTATATACCACAAGTGTGGCAAACGAGCATGCGGTCCGCCTGATGGTAAGCGGTTACCGCCGCCTATGGACGCTTGCAACACCAGGGGTATCACTCGCGCGTTGCCGACCCTGCAGGAATTTTTTCACACCCTTCTTGAAGAACTCCATGCTGTACTCTCATAATCTTGTAATCGTAATGTAATTGCATCATAATTTGTATCATTACCATAAGGCGTAGTTCGTAATTTTTTTGGGAGTTTTATTTGGATGATGGATTTGGATGAATCGGCTTTAATAACACTTCTTCATATGCACATGTTTCCCGTACGCGTACGTGTGGTAAAGTTATTATTCACAATTATAATAAGCTGGATATATTCTTATCTTCAGTTATGAGAAAAGGGTTGTGATTACTAACAAGGTATGATATATAAACCATTAGAAAGTCGATTAGTTAATTCATTATGTAACATATTCTCACACCCTCCCTAAAGGATCCCCGAAGGGGTAGGAAGAGGTTTATAGGTAGAACCCACTTTCCTCTAGAGATATATTTTGGCTGCTAACGTGACAGATGGCGAGTCCGTCGCCGTTACTCAATCACGACTATACATATTCATTATCCACATACACACATCATTTACATAGAAATAACATGACGATATTGGATGTATTGCATTGATTATATTGCATGTGACAGCAGTTTCTAGTTAGAAGCGTGTCCTATCTATAGGCCCTCCTTTCCTTTCTGACCATTCATTAAATACATATATGCGATGATTGTTTGTCACAGATCCTTTATCAATAGCTGTGCTCCGCGGGTTCACCCGCGTAAAATTGACATATCCTATGTGTGATCCAGCTAGTTATCTAGGCTCTTTGTCAAATATCATCCTATTGCGTTCAGTATTTCTTGCGTGAAAGAGGAATAAACATCCCCACGATCTTTCGAATTTCTGATATTAGTAGGGTAGTAGGATATTAGTTAGAGATATGTAAAGAACAAACGACAATGCAATCTTGCTCCCCTTTAAAGGCAGTTTGTGACAGCCCTCGCAGTACCGCAAGCCGGAAGCGATCAATGGCCCTTTCAATTAAAAGTTTCTCCCATGTCTCTCAGTTTGTGGATGTGGGTTGCATTGTTCGCCCCGGGCAGATGCTTTTTACGGATATTACTGCACTTTGAAACATTCGCTGGAATTTTTTCGCCGGCATTAAAGTGACCGGCGGCGTCATTTTAATGCTTATAAATTATTTTGACTTCCTTTCAGCTACGCTTCAAAGTTTTACTGTTAATAATGGATTCAGATCACTAAGTACAAATCAGCAGTGGTTGTTCGAGTGGATGAACCAAGTTTGCGGATTCGAATCTCATTCACACAGTAATTAAATCTCACCATGGGTATGACAGTGAAGGAAAACATCGAGCGGAACCTACCTTTAAGAAGGAAATCAAAAGCTGTACACACGTGGTACATAAGGAAGGGCATTGGACTCACCACAGGCCACGTTAGCATCTAAATAAATATATTTTCTGCGATATGAGGATCCGTGTCCCTTTCCATTTAGGCAGAAAGGATAGAGGCAGACTACTTCATAACGTCCGCGTTACGCGTTTATAACACCTTACTATGGAAAGTCTATTTGCCAATATTATATGAATAGCTGTGAACTTTGTTTTGAAGGCATTAGGCACGCGCTACATAACCCAAGTATCCTGAAACGCGACAAAATATGATCGTGACTTATTTTCTGTTTAACCTGTGCTCGGTACTAAGTGACAGAATGTTAGTTTTGTATGGAAACAATGCAGGTAATGCTTTGTGCGATAAAACTTACAATGTTGCTTGTCTGCAGTTTATGGGCCGTAAAATATTACGTCGATCTTGCTCCGACGCTACAACGTAGAGCTTGAGGACTGGATATAGCGGACACGTAATTCGTAGCGTTGTACGTCGCGTGACGTCGTGTCGGTGGCGTGTTTAATGTGTTCAATTTACTTTGTCGGCGAGTAGATTTCCTAATTGTTTGCCGTGGAAGGCTTGGCTCCAGAACATTCGTAGATTTTCGACTGACGGACGACTGGCGGACTTTTCGTTCCAGTACATACTAGGATTTCAAATCATTTTGTATGAACTAAATATATTTTATCCTAAAAGCATTAGTTTATAACCGTAATCTTATGTTATAAGATTACGGTTATAAACTCAAGGTAAGATAATTTTCTTCCACTTTTGTCCAGGCACACAGTACAGTACTACTGTGTACCCCTACCCTTATCACCTTATTCACCTTATTACAAGCGGATACTCGGCCTGTGCTACTACCTAACCATCTTCGCATTATTTATGCTCCTTACAAATGAAACCGGTTTGGGGCACATCGGTTGGATAGGTTCTAAGTCTATAAAGGACGTAGGTAGAAGCAATTTTTGGATTTGAATTTTACATAATATAGGCTATTGAGATGTCAAGTATTTTCTTCCCTATATCGTAAATCGTAATAAGTACCTACATATTATGTATATTATGTTTTTCACGTATTTTAATAGTGTAATGTGTGTTTGTTGCAGGTGTTGTGGGCTGTGGTGTGTATGAATTGCGGACGGTGTCGCCGCGTGTGTAGTGCTGTGTGCCCAGTGTTGTGCGTGTGTGCGTGCGTTTGAGCGCGTGCACGTGTGTCTGTGTGTGCGGAGCGTCCGACGTGGCGCCGACGCAGGCGTCAACTCAATGCCGGTGCGCCGATGGAGCGGTGATCGCGGACTGACTACGTCACAAGAGCAGCGCTGGTGAGTAACCACCTTGAACTTTATTTATTCGCCACTATGTATCTGCCGGTTTGTGATTATTTAATCGGGTTACGTATACTGATGCATTCACTTGTGACCTGGTGGCCATACATTTATTTTTTATACGTCCACGTGACAAAGCGAGCAGGCGGTCGTTTGCCTTATGGTCAGCGGATGGCATCTCGATACCAGTTTCAGTGGCAGCCTGAATGGACTAGGTCTTATATAGAGTGTACTTTGTTAACTACGCTCGTAACCTACCGGAAATTAAGTAATTATGTTACCCCGAAATATGTAACAAGTTGTTGTTCATACTGGGAATATACATGTAGCTGGATATAGCTACTAGTGTGTTTCACAGAGGGATTTACCACCGTATAATCACAGTTATCGAGTAACCTTTACATAAACCCAAATGTAACAGAACGACTGACGAAGCTGAGTGAGCAAATACTTTACTACAAAATTCGTTTGTTTTAATACAAGCGTAGAACGCTTGTACTATAACAAAAATACGAGCTTCTAATATACTTTCAAATAAGTAAACTGTAGAATCAATCTTGATGAAATTTCTATACATATGTATATATATATATATATATATATATATATATATATATAATACACAGGAAAAAATGGGAAAAAATGAAATTTTAGGACAATGGGGACAATATGTAAGTGTATTTATAAGTGTATATATATATATATCTGCGTATGAATATTTCTCAGTACGAAACACCTACGACCAAAAACTGCTAACTTTTATCGACCGAAGTTTCTGCTTATACTGCTACCGCAGCCGCACAGAAAGCTCTGAAAGTTTAACGATAACCCTTGGAACGCGCCCTTGAAAGTTACTTCAACATCCGAGCGACCGAGGCACTGGATGTAGTTTTATACATCCACTTAGGTTATACATTGAACTAGTACAATGGATACTACTTTAGCTATAATTGTTTAAGAAACGTACAGATTATTATGGATCAACGATTCAACTAGATTCTTTTTTACTTTAAGGAGGTGGAAGTTGTTCTATTGAAACATATCTTATGTGTTCTGTTAGCCTCTAGCAATCTATCTATATCTAATATTTTAATTTTATCCAATTTCATTCAACCGTTCTTGCGCTGACTAATAAACCCATCACCCAACCAATGCCATGAATCTTACTCACAAAACTTTCGCATTTATAATATTGGTAGCAAACCGCTGACTCGCATGTGCCGTGACCTCGCCATCCAAGAATTCAGTTTAGCTAGTCACTATGTGCGAAGTTTGAATATTGACTTAAATAAAGTTCCAAGTGTTTTACTTAGTCAGTACAGAATTTTATTATAGAAATTCCCACAAAGAATTTCAGTACTTCTCGAAGTTCTTAAATTAAGAAGTTGGAAAAAGTTGTTTTGTGAAATTTATTAAGTTATTTGTATGTATTCCTCCTAGCTTGGCTTGGCTTATTTATTTTACGTTTAAAAATGTGACGTAGGTATATTTTATTTTCTGGCGTTTTTGCATCTCCGCCTACCCTTCGTGAACCCTTGATTGTAGGCGTGCAGTATATGAAATGCAGGCAATTCATGATGTTATGTTATTTATAGGTTAGTATTATGGTAGGCATTATTTGTTTTAATTTCTTATCGTTTTAGTCGCAATTTAGTCAGTATACACCCGGTTTGGTTAATGGTTTTTTGTATAATTGAAAACTTAAAGCAGAGTGCTGGCGCTTTATTGCGATTTAACGTTGCCGTCCGAACACACGAGCAGATCATTAGTTTGCTTATGTATCCCACTATTACCAGTAGAACAAATTTGAACCCTATCCACCACTCGCTATCACGCAGCCTCGTAGAATCAAACTGTTCCCACGTTGTATAGAATTATACGTATTAGATTGCACGCGACGATTGCAGTACACACCACAAACAATTGGTCGTCCAATGTTATGTCGGGGATATTAGAACAATAGGAATTCCATACTACCAACGCACACGTCCTGCTGAATGTCGGCATCGGGCGCACAAAAAATTGTATGCGAGTTTGTGAGGTGTCTAGCTAGCGGACCTTATAAGGTTTAGAATAAAGGCGAATTTGACACAAATCGGTAATGTTCCTTATCTTGCCATCGATAAAATTGGGTTTTATAAGGCTAGGTTTTTGTGATATATGAACACATAAGAATATTATAGCTTCATATTGTGCTAACGGGGCCCGATGCAACAACATATTGCAATGCAATATGTAAGAGGGCAGGTTAATATTTACATATTTTAATGTGTTTAAAATATGTAAATATTAACCTGCCCTCTTAACTTAAATTAACGGACTATGTTAATAAAGTTAGGGTAATGAAAGGTGTTACAAATGATCCTTGAATAAAATTGATTACCCGAAATTTATTTTAGCTATCTCTCGTAAAGGTCACATGACTACGTTGCATCGAGTACATGGTAATTAAATGTATTTACGTTTGCGATGGAAGCTTACAGGTGGCTTGACTGATTTCGCTTCTTACCGCTATCGTCACCAATTGATGTCTTCATGCCATATAAACTTAACACATGATCACCTAAACCTTTCTCGTGAATCACTTTGTCTATTGGTGAAACCCGTTCAGTATTTTTTTACTTTGTTGCTAACGACAGACAGGCAGGCGCGGCGAGGGACGTTTTATAATATGCGGTGATATTGTGTATGCAATAATAATAATACCTTCGAGCGCAAAGATTGCGCTCGAAGGTATGCTAGTAGTAGGTAGTGCTAGATACGTCTCTTGCACGCATCGATGATGGTAAACAGTAATGACACGTGGTTTATTATCAATGGCTGCTTGTGTTCAAACGCGCGTACCTACTCTTGTTAGTAATAATTGGAACGAAGTTCCTTATCGCGCGTTGTGAAAGGGGGCTAGACGGAAAAAATTCTTACGAAAAGTTGTCACGACACTTTTTTTATTTATTTTATCGGATATCTGGATCCATTTTTGTTAGTAAACATAGGCTTATCACCTAGGTTAGTACACATACATTACAAATATTCAACATCAAATACACACACACATTAATATATGGAATAATAAGTTGCAAGATGTAAACTAGCTAATGAGTTAACAAGATGGGTCGAATAAATTTATGCACTGAGCACTGTCAATAGAAAGGAGACCTTTTTGAATTAAAAGCTGTGAGCCGTGGTGGCCGAGTGCTTCGAGTAGTTGCATGCAACATAAAGATTGCCAGTTTGAATCCCGACTGATGAGTACCAATGAGGTTTTCTTATGTACAGTGATTAGTCACACCACAAGCTTTACAGTGAAGGAAAACATCTAGAGCAAACCTGCATACGTATGAGAACAAATTCAAACGGTGATGGACTCACCAACTGTCACCTTGGCAAAAAAAATATATCTGGCAGAAAGTGGGTTTGCGAGTAACTAGCGGGTGTATGTACCTCTGCCTACCCCTTCGGTGACCTTTGTAGGAAGGCATGAATACCTACAGTAGCTGCGTGCCCGTGACCTTGCCTGGTAGACATAGGAGAACCAACATAAAACTGTTAATTTAAATGTACCACAAAAAGGAAATACTGTGAACTATATACAGGGCGTGTATATATTAGTATTAAGGCTAAACGCTGTGATGCTGTGAAATGTATGACTTATGATTTAAAATCTATATGATATATGTAGTTAAAATGTACAAGGCTGTACCTTGATTACGTATACCGTAGTACGTATTTAAGGTACAGCCTTGTGATCGTTTGATCATGATGTATAACTATAATATAGTTAATTTGGCTTAACTTAAACTGACTTAACTCGCGAATGGGGTTTTCCAATTGGAATATAGAGAGGGAGTCGCTATGCGTTAGTTTCGCAAAATCTAAAATGTCACTACCGATGTGTTGAAACATCTAAATTCGGTAGTTTTTTTGCAGTTTGGCGAGGATCGATAGTTAAAATGGACAATTTTTTTTCACCCATACGAAGTTAAGCAGGACAGCTAGTTTCATACACGTTTGTTGTATAAACTATTAATTAATAACACGCAAGTAGCAAGCGTTCATAACGTGACATAAAAACAAAGTCAGCAGTTCGTGCAATGCACCAATAACAAGTAATTGTCTGTTGTGAACGATGACTGCAATGATTTATTGAGTAAAATTACAAGCTAGGACTGAGTCGGCAAATACCAACACGTACAGGCGTTCGCAATATGCATACCTATAGATTTGACAGGTACATCGATAAATCAGTAATAATATATGTATATGTCATCTTTACGGCTTTCCCACAAGGGTCCCTGAAAGGCTAGGCGTGTATCCACACTCTTTTCGCCGGGTATGTATTTAGGTTCCAGCGTAATAGATAGCTAGTCCGTGGTTATTTTACTAGCATGCCTATGTTGCATAGAATTTCTTCTTTATATTTTCTAAAATATAATGTTTAATATAAAACAATAAATGAATACAACCCCATTATGTTGAATTTGTACCGCTAGTTCCTGAAGTGATGTTTTTGCCCCAGGTAAAATATGCGACACAAGACCGCGCAGATGTATGTGCACGCCGTATGCGAACTGCAACGCTAATGACCTTACAATTGTGAGTAAAATGTGATCAAACGTATTTTATTACACCAATGTTATACGTAACATTTCATAGTAAAATGCGTTGACTGTCATTAATACAAAACTAATAAGGTTAAAACAAATGCCTTTATTTTTCATCCCTCCCAAAATACTGTTCACCTCTGAAATGGGTAACCCGGTGATGCAGTGTTTGCTTATTCCCTCAGTTTCGGCAGAGGTTTACTAAGGTGCCGCCAAGGTGGCGTATGGCGAGTCGGTTGCCGACTCTGCATGCATTTATCACGTACATATTTAGTTGCAGGCGTGAATCACTAGTTTGTTCTAGTTAGCTATTTTAGTCATATAAAGTTTGTTTTATAATTGAATATATAATTAGAATTATCAAAATCTTGGAAGAAGTGTTTCTGCACTCTTTTATAATAATACATATTTTTCATCGTTTCAGCGTTACATAATCAATTTAATTATTCAACAGGTTTCTGGCTATTATTGTGGTTACCGAGTATATTTATATATTTTCCAGTTGTGGCAGTAGGCATCTTTTAATTAAATTAATTAATCACATAAATAATTGAACCATTGAATAATATATAGATATACTTAGTTTATTTATTATCCTCATTCTTCATATTTCCTACATTACTTTATAGTTTTATTGTTATATGACAAAGCTCATATTCTTACAAGAAGAGTTGGCAGATTTCCAATGTGAGAAATACTAGTAAAGAGATCAGTTGATGATTGAAACTTACTGAATAGCTTTAGTTATAGTTGTAATTGTATGTAATAAATGAATATACGACATTCTTAATCATGTTATGATGTTCTTGGTAATTAAACCTGTTGTGAAGGTCACGCCTTCATGAACGAATGGCTCTGTGGGAGATTGTGCTGTAGTAAATCTAAATGGATATGTTGTTCCAGGTGACGCGCTGCGGAGCGGAGGTTAAAGCGGCTCTGCCGCTTTAAATGGATAAACGCAAGATGCTGCCAAAGAGACCGCGTATGGATAGTATGCGGGGTCCCATCGCCAATGGACCCCTGCAATCGAGGTGAGCGTTACTCCTTAATCGCCCTAATGAGAAAGGGTGACGCACAGTTTGAACCCGAGAAGGTTAAAATCCAATCTCCTTTAATGTTTGATCATTTGCATGGTAAGGAAAACAGATAATGCTAAATGATGCTGATGTGGTACAAAACACCATACGTATGTATGCCACTAATTGTTTCAAATCACTAATATACAAGTCGAGGCGATGCCAACCAAGACGCAACCAGTTATTTAAGTAGGCGGCAATGATTGCGAACGCAGCCAGTGAAGTGCAAAACTTACAAAGCAGCGTCCGCCAACAACTGGGTTCACGCCACTTATTCTTTTCTCGCGCTAATCCTATTTGGTTTCCATCAAAACTTGCCTGAAGGGGTCACACCCCACCCCCGGCCTCGCCGCCGCAGGCCTCTTTTGTTTGCCACCAAATCTGTTTTCGTCTGCCCCGGGAAAGTTTGTTGAAATTCTCAAAAGTTCAGTGCCCGTCCGGAATTACTTTCCCGTTTCACCGTCCGAAATTTTCTCCGGCAATAATAATTCCACTTGGCTATGACGAAAGTTAAATTATTAGTTTAATCGCACTGGTGTGCTTTAATTATTATTTGGGGATGAGGGGATGGGGTGGCGGACGCCGGGCGGCGGGTGGCGGGCCCATGTCAGTCCGTGATTAGCTAACTTGGCTCACAAACTTTACTGTATTTGCTTTGAAATTTAATTTGTCCTCAATTTGTGTGGTTTGTCTTTTGAATGGTTTGCCTAATGCGCTCATTATATCTGATTCACTAGTGGTTTTTTCTATGGTTAGCCATAAGTGAGCCCGTTACAACGCATATTTTTTTTCGATTCGTGTTTTATGCATTAGTAACCAACATTTGTAGTATAATATAAGTCTGTTAGTGCGTTAGTGTAAAGAGAACTGATGCTCTAATCCCTCTGCTCCCGTGTATTACTCCTTAAGTTATGTCCTCCTTATTTATATATTGTAGGTACTTAGTATATAATTGTAACGAAACTCGATAAGCCTTGTTGTGATATTTCATACGTACAAATAGTAAACTTAGTTGCAAGTCCGGTGGAAACAATGTATGCGTAAATCTGAGCCAAGGTTTTCCACGAACGATCGTTGACCAGATAAATTATCCCAATGAATAAATAGCTCGGTCAATACAAGAGTTAAAAGTCGATATCAGTTGTTTTTGTCATCAATTTCGGTAACATAACAATCAATAGCAAGATTGTTAACAACGTTTTATACGTGCAAGGGAAATATTGTAATGTTGACGGGTTGGAATTTAAAGTAATGTTTAAAAAACCGGGGAGTTTGATTCATCGTTCCTTCTTCTAGCTGTTTTTTTTTTTTGAAGGCACTGTCATTTTATATTGAATAATACATGTTTGCCGTTTAATAAATAAGTTTTCCCGTGTCGCATACTAATTATAAAATATAATATTTAAAATAAATTTTAAAGTAGATCTTGAGTTCAAGTTTGAATTGTTTACTATTAGCGGTTTTTCCTTAGATTTATGTATAGGAAGTCGGCGCTACTCTAACGCTTGGCTCTAAGTACTCCCAAGTAATCCGACAATTAAATTTATGTCATTCTCAGGACGACCCTTTAAGCCGAATTCCACCAACATCAATAGGGTTATCTCCTTGTGTGGAAATAACAGGATGTTTAACACATCTGGTCTATGTATATATATACAAAATTCGTATTCGTATATAATTTATATCGTCGCGCTTTTGATGTGATGTTACAATGCCCTCTATCCCCGGGAGATATATTTTGGATGCAGAGTCCATCGCAGTTTCTCTAACACGTCGATGTGTACATCTTTGAATGTCAAGCGTACGCACGTTCCTTTCTATGTTTTCCTTCACCGTAAAGCTCGTGGTGTTATTTATCGTAAATATTGGATCACGTTTTGTAGTTATAGAACACGGATGTGAGAGTAGAGGGAGGGGGTACGTTATGTATATCAATGTGTTCGGCTATATTGCTTTTTATGGCCGTTACCCGTTACCCATTACGGCCATTAGACTACCCTAATTGGGCAGATACGCACTAACGGCCGAGCATGTTAACTAGAAACGTCCAAGTAAATTGAATAGCCTATAATGTAAATAAAGTATCGGTGTTATTATTATTATTATGCTGCTTTAGCATGTTTCGTAACGGAGCTACTTATAAAAGTTATTAGATTTTAACGAAATTTGTGTTCATATAAAAATACACCGTTGAATAATTTCGGTAATGTACACGCGATAGTCGCCCGTTTTTTGCAAGAGTTACGCGGTAAGTCACGAGATTAACAATACGAGAACTAACTTACAAATGTATAGGTTCGATCCCCATAATACACGTAACAGTATATGCATATCTCAGTATTGGTTCCGAGTGTCATTGTCAACTGCAACATCCATCATAGGAGACGTGATGTGAAGCCATGAATTAGATTAGGCTTTAGGCTCACCGAATGACAAATACATAATATGATACGGATTGAATATAAATATATGAATTGAATAATCGAGGGTTTTATCTTCACGTTTCTCGGGCAAAGGGGCTGGCAGAGGTGTGACAATACGCCATTTTGGCCGGAAATATATTTAGGTGCCAATGTGATAAGTTTTCGTTTCTCACAGACGACTATACATACTTGAACATACATGAACCTACACCTTAAAGCTTACTTTAGTAGAGAGAAAAACTCATTTCGTGTTCGAAATTTTGGGATTTGAACTTTCACTCTTTGTGTTGCAGCCAACTATGTTATTGTTAATCTGTTTGATATAAGACAGGGCAACAGGGGAAGAAACAATTTTTAACTTTGTCTTCTTTTTTTGAGTTTTTTTAATTGTTGAAGTATTTAGTAACGTTCTAAAAACGCTGTTTTATAAAATGTACAAGATGTAAAAAAAATTTGAAAAACCATAAATATACAAATTATTCGAACCACTCTTTCGTCACGGCTGTTTAAATGGTGTTATTTAAAAGTAATACTTGTGTAATTGCAGGCCCCTGGTGGCGCTACTAGACGGCCGGGACTGCACCGTCGAGATGCCGATACTGAAGGACGTGGCGACGGTGGCCTTCTGCGACGCGCAGTCCACCTCCGAGATCCACGAGAAGGTGCTCAACGAGGCGGTGGGCGCGCTCATGTGGCACACGATCATCCTCACCAAGGAAGACCTAGAGAAGTTTAAGGCGTTACGAATCATCGTGCGCATTGGCTCCGGCGTCGACAATATTGATGTCAAAGCGGCCGGTGAATTAGGCAAGTGTTTTGAAATAAATTTGTTTAATCTATCTGCCGTTCACATATATTACTAGCGAAGTATAGTAAATATTTATGTATGTATATATATAAACTAGGCTAGCCTTGTAATAACAGCAACATATATTTTTAAAACTAAATTCAAAAATAAAAGGTAGATAATGACCTGGAAAAATGAAGTGGAAGACAATTTCTGGCAATACGAGAATTATGCCTGAAAGTTGCATGTTGCATGAAAGGCCGTTCTATGATTCATATACAAGGTGACAGCGTTTATGGGTGAAAGAGGAACAGAGATCCGCATAGACTTATTTATGATGACATATTTATGATGATGATGATGATGATGAAGATGATGCTGATGATGATGATGATGATGATGAAAAATTATGATATTAGAAGGAGTAGATGTCCTGACCGAAATTTTGTGGAACCCTTTTTTTACATTCTGTCTAAGCTTAAACACCCAAGGGACCATTCGATAGATCCTTTTAACTGTGTAAACAGTTTATGTAAATTGACAATATAGTGTTCAGTGCACTTGACCGTGACAACTGACAAGGCAGATAAATATTTTTTCTTGGCAATTTGATTAACAAGTGGATTTGTGACGCGGTGCCATTATCGCGTGTGTATGATAATGAATCGAACGAGGCTAAGGTTACAACTCTGACTTTGTTACCAAAATATTCAAATCGTTATTTTATTTGCATCGCTTCACTACTGACATTATCATTGTGAAAGTTTCTTACTCAATCACAACGGATTGGCTGAATGGAATTAAATAATATTTGAAATAGAGATAGATTGTTAGCTGGATAACAATAATAATAATAAATAATAATAATATCCTCACGCCTTCCCACAAGGGTCCCCGAAGGGGTAGGCAGAGGTGTATAGGTAATACCCACACACCCACTTTCCGCCAGAGGTATATTAGGTGCCAACGTGACAGATGGCGAGTCCATCGCCGTTACTCAAGCACGACTATACATACGCCTTTGAATTTCTTCTCAGACCTATGCAGGTTTCCTCTCGATGTTTTCCTTCACCGTAAAGCTCGTGGTGTCGCTGTTCAGAAAACCTCATTGGTACAGTCCGGACTTGTCAGCTATATAAGTTAGGAAATTGAATTAGATATTCTGTTTGACTATGAAAGGACGTATTGGAACACGGAATTATAGCATGACCTTCGAATACTGATATACATTTATTTATTATCGATGGTTGTGCGTGGGTGGGTAAACACAAACGAGTGTGACAGTAAGAATGCGTATAAATCTTTTTATGTTTCATATAATCTTCATTCTGACCGACGGAATGATGAATGTGGATGAAGCGAAATTGAGCTTAAGTCTAGAGATTGGTGTTCCCCTATGTTTACTCTAACTCTCACACCCACTCTCTCACCTCTCTTCCTCTCCTACCCGCCTGAGACCTAACCCGACGTGATATGGATGGCTGCACCCAGGTCTCGCCCTAACTTTACTTCCTAGGAAATTTGCGATACGTATTGCATTGAGTAATTTACTATGAAAGATTGTATTTTAGAATGGTTGGTATTAAACCAGTATTTACCTCACACAGTAATGATATGTAACTAAACATTTAATGGTTGTATGTTGTCATTCCAGGCATAGCTGTATGTAATGTGCCCGGCTACGGCGTGGAGGAGGTGGCCGACACGACGATGTGTCTCATACTGAACCTTTACCGGCGGACGTATTGGCTCGCCAACATGGTGCGGGAAGGGAAAAAATTCACAGGTATCCTAGTTACTTATAGATACCCTTATGAACGATCGCTGACAAAGAGGCTAACCAACGGCTTAGCCTTTAGGTACAGGGTATTGGGGAATTTGACAATAGATATTGGTCTAGTAAGAGGTTAGAACTTTTATATTTAGCCATGAATTCCGTAATGATTCTGCTCGTTCTTCTTCGGTATGCTGTAATTAGAATGTGAATGTTTACATTTAATTAGAATGTTGACACCACTAAGGATGGAATAATGGAAGATTTTATTTCATATTGAGCTTTAGAGGTAGAGTTATACGAATACATTCTATAATAGTTATTTCTATGATTCCAATATTGAAAAGTCAACATATAGACGTAATGTATCGATACGTAAATAGTACCCGTCTTGCGGCGTGAGTTCAAATATAAAATAATCTTGAAAGCCGCTAGAATTACGCTATCAATGATGCTATCAGCACATCATCATAGCCCCGGTAGCCATAAAATAGTTATGCCTTCACTTAGAGCCAGCTTTATTAATGTTTTACTAATGAGTAGAATGAACTGGCGGTCATTTATTAACGTGTGTATAAACCTACGTAGTAGTGCAGTTTCTGAACTTAATGACTCTACAGGAACTCAATTAAAGTATTGTTAATTTGATTTTGCGTTAAGTGGGTTTCCATTACTAAGAGCAATTAGAATGCGAATTACAACTAGCTATATTAACCTCTCCCGGTGAGAGAGGCAGAGGTGGAATCAGGCCCTCGTACATTTATGAGGTAATATTAAATACTCAACACGGGTACTATGCCTTCCCCGTGCGGGACTCAACGTGATACGTATGTATTTATATATAAGTAATTAGGGAAGAGAACAATTATCGTAAAATCTGATTAATTTGAATGAATCGAAAGAGGTCTGTAAAAGGTCTAAAAATTTTAAGAGAACTGGCAGCTTACTCCTCTCTGTCTGGCGGCGTTTTGTATTTATGTATTAGTTATAAGAGCCGTGAGTCCAGCCAGAAATGGCGCTCTACCCCTCTGCCTGTCTCGTAAGGAATCCAGCGTGATGATGAATGGATGATTGGCAAAACAGGTCTGTAAGTGCAAGAAGGTCGATGTGTTTATTATCTTAGGAAGTGTGTGTGTTGGTGCATTGCCTAAGCTAACCTTCCATGTGCCTGTACAATGTGTGGCGCACGGCAGGGCCGGAGCAGGTGCGCGAGGCGGCGACGGGCTGCGCGCGCATCCGCGGCGACACGCTGGGCGTGGTGGGGCTCGGCCGCATCGGCTCGGCCGTGGCCCTGCGCGCCAAGGCCTTCGGGTTCAACGTCATCTTCTACGACCCCTACCTGCCCGACGGCATTGAGAAGTCGCTCGGCCTCACCAGGGTCTACACCTTGCAGGTACATGTGCGACACACCAACACACACACACACACACACACACATAGCGCAGACGTTAGGATATCAACATCACAAGGGTCTATGCTATTTATTATTTGTTGTTACTTTTGCAACACAAAGATTGTAAGTTCGGATCCAGACTGTTCCCATGAGATTTTTTACGAACTTAAGTACAGTGATTAGTCACACCGCGAGCTTCACGGTGAAGGAAAACATCAAGAGGAAACCTGCATACGTTTGAGAATAAATTTAAAAGCCGTATAGTCTTGCTTGAGTAACGGCAATGGAAACACCATCTGTCACGCTGGCACCTAAAATATATCTGGCGTATCCCAAAAAATGTATCCGAGGAAACCGCGGGACATACTTAGTATGATATACAATTAAGTTTATAATAATTGGGCACTGAACAGTACTTTAGTGCAAAAATACTCTCAATACCATTACACTCGGTACCAATATTACCACTAGTGATTCCCGCCAGGAATTAGTCTTGCTTGGTCCAGTGATGAGTGCGGCAATAAATAGATTAGTTGTGTTTGTTTGCAGGACCTCCTATTCCAGAGTGATTGCGTATCATTGCATTGTAGCCTCAACGAGCACAATCACCACCTTATCAACGAGTTCACTATAAAACAAATGCGTCCAGGTATGTACCATTTTATATGTATACTTGCTCGCCCGTTTTTCTCCTTAATACGTGTGTTGCCATCTCTCGGCGATGACTGTAATAAGCGTTTTAATTATTCATCAGTGTATTATTGAAGGTGGGTGTTATTACAGCTCTACTATGTTTTTTTACAATAATAATAATAATTATTATTTGACAAAAAACATACAACAGGAACTAAGTGGCAAAAGAACGATTTGATTGACTCCTCCCCTAAAACGTATCATTTGTTATTGTTAGAGTGTTCTGGGGATAACATTATGTCAATGTGGATGTAATCTCCAATTGTGGATGAATATAATCTTTTCTCAAGATATATTTTTATCACATTTCAAACAATTCAGTATTCTTAAAAAGCCAACATATGGACAGCCAAGGGACTTCTATTCACCCATTTGAGGACAAAACGTGACTTACCTAGTGCTTATTTCATGCTTCTATTCATAAAAAGCCAACATATGGACAGCCAAGGGACTTCTATTCACCCATTTGAGGACAAAACGTGACTTACCTAGTGCTTATTTCATGCTTCTAGTGGCCAGTATGTAGAACCTAGACCCACCTCTTTAAGAAGTGCTAAGAGGTGCTATTTTGTTATTTGTTAATTTTTGAATTGAAAATCATGGTTAATGTATGTGTGTGTGTGTGTGTGTGTGTTTGTAGGCGCGTTCCTAGTGAACACGGCGCGCGGCGGGCTGGTGGACGACGAGGGGCTGGCGGCCGCGCTCAAGCAGGGCCGCATACGGGCCGCCGCGCTCGACGTGCACGAGAATGAGCCCTTCAACGTGTTCCAGGTACCCACCCACACCACCAATACACCATACTATCATACGCTGGTCACGAGGCCTCGACAACTATTATTGTATACAATAATTACAAATACAATAATTCATTTATAATAATAATTCATTTATTTTTGGATGCAAATAAATGAATTATTATTATAAATGAATTATTATTACAACATGTCATAATAGAAAAATAAATCCTTTAATTCATTTAATACGCTCCGATACGTGTTGTATCAGCGATGTATGGCTTGCTACACATACAATGGAGGCGTCTTGTGTGTTTAAAGTTTTATTATCATATATATATATATAACTATTTTAGTATTGTACATCGAGTGTATGTTTTGTACATGCAGTTATAACAAAATAGACTAGAAGTAAAAGATGCAGTAATACTTGAAAGTCATTGCTTGATCATATTAAAATAAAGTAAACAATCGCAATGAACACTTAGAGCGCTCCGTCAGTGAGTGTCATGATGATTATTATTATGTCTAGCCTCTCATACAATGAGTAATTCGACGCGGAAAGCTATATTCCGAGTAGGCGTGTGAATGACAGCGCGCGTCGCGTGTCGTGTGTCGCAGGGTCCCCTGAAGGAGGCGCCCAACGTGCTGTGCACGCCGCACGCGGCCTTCTACTCGGACGCGTCGGCGCAGGAGCTGCGCGAGATGGCGGCGTCGGAGATCAGGCGCGCCATCGTGGGCCGCATCCCCGACTGCCTGCGCAACTGCGTCAACAAGGACTACTTCCTGGCCGGCGCGCCGCCCGTGCTGGCCGCGCCGCCGCTGGCCGCGCCGCAGCCCGCGCCCTACGCCGAGGGCATGAACGGCGGCTACTACGGCGGCGCCGCGCAGGCCGCGCACTCCACCACGGCCGTGCACGAGCCGCCCGCGCTGCCGCCGCAGCCCGCGCCCGCGCCGCAGCCGCCCCAGCCGCCCATCTCCCTGGTACGCATCTACCAATGCCAATTTGGCACTAATATATCTTTAAAAAAGTATCATTCTGAAATGAGATATGTTGGTTAACGTCAATTTTTATTTTAATAGCGAAACACCTCGACCTCGTACAGGGCTAATATGAACAAGGTTTACCTATCCCTACTAATATTATAAATGCGAAAGTAACTCTGTCTGTCTGTCTGTTACCTTTTCACGTCTAAACTACTGAACCGATTTAAATGAAATTTGGTACAGATATAGCCTAGAGCTTGAGGAAGGACATAGGCTACTTTGCTTTTAATGCGAAAAAGGGTTGTAAGGGATTGAAATAGGGGATTAAAGTTTGTATGAAAGTTTCGTCATTTTTGAAACTTATTTTTTAGGCTCTTGATTACATAAATTAATATTACATTCAAAGTTTGTAAAAATGTTACCCTTAAGGGGGTAAAAAAAAATGCTGCTTAATATCACTTTTCCGCGCGGACGAAGTCGCGGGCACAGCTAGTAATATATAAATGTACAGTCGAACACGAGTTGTACACTCAGATTTATCCAGATTCGACTGTCTATAGATACATAAAACCCTACCTGGGCAGTGATGCAATATCAGCTAGCTCATAGTATATGGCGTATGATGTGATGTCCACAGCCAATGAACGCGTCGGACCCGGCCAACCACCAGCTCAGCAAGCAGGAGAGCTCCGACGTCCACTAGGCGCCTCGTTACGTTGCAGTACCGTAGTCACGCCGACACATACAACAAACAATAGTTTTATTCCATCGCAATTATCTCATAAGTACCTATGTCGTAAGCCAACGAGTGATATACTTATGTTTGCGCTGTTTGCATCGGGTCAAGGCCATATTATATACCACATGAACAACTTAATTACCTGTCTGTTGTGCTATTTTGTTGCAGTCCAGTTTCAGTCAGTGTTTCCGTTCTCTTTCTTTATGTTTACTTCTGAAGTTAGTACTCTCAAATGGGCTTGGTATGCGACTAAAGCAGCCTGAACAAAAAATGTTCCATGCTTAGCAAAGCTTCTTATAAAACTGGACTATAACGAAATGGCGTAATACAGGGTGTGTGGCGAGTAATGTTCATAGTGTCATTGGTAGACCTGAAATTTATTTGGTTATTTCTAAAGAGTGCCAGCGACTATTATGTTATCGTCTCACACATGGCACTGTGAACATGAAATACGTGATTCCAGTCAGTGATAAGCGAAACACCACATGACATTGGGAGGAAAGCAGTGGTCAAACTCGTCACCATTCATCAAAAGTTGATAAATGAAGCATCGTGGACAACTCACATTTGATAGGTGAAGTGCAATGACAAAACATAAATGCTCGCGTCAGTGACATTTAGTAACGTCTACGTTATAAGATTGAACTTTAGCCGAGCTACGATACAAAGGAGTGTGTGAAAGTGAACTATTGGTGTTGCCAGACTTTATAAACGTTATGAAATGGTGTATGTAGAATTATTAAATGTCTGAACAGAGTTGTATACAATATAGTATAAACATATAGAAAATTCTAATGTGATTTTAATATATGAGGATAAAAAGTGTTTTCGAGCTAATAGCTCAACGTTTTGAAATGATATTTTTGGTATGGTATAGAACGCCACACTGCCGGGGCCCGCGTGGCTGTTGGCCCCAACTGTACACGGTCTAGCGTCTGGACTCGATGCAAACTACGTCAAAAAAGTAAATTAAATGAGCGAATAGATGATTCTGTGTTTGTATTTGGTAAGATGGGACAGCTATATATAAATACTGTTAAGCGTGTAGGGCCCGCGTGTGTGGTATAATGTACGCCGGGTGTCGATCGGTCAGTCTGTTTTGTGACGCGCTGGTGTAATGACGTCAGGCATTAATATACATACATTACAATATATTATATCGGTGCCTAATATGCTCGGTTTTAACGATCAATTCAGTGTGTCACACGGATCGGTGTGTTAGGTAAACTTCAGAACAGGAAATTTGATACATTCATTAAGTAATTGCATAAATAATGATGTCAGACAAACGGCAGTGTAACAACGTTGTTATAATGTTATCTAGTGAAAGAGTAAGTTTGTTTATTTTTTTTTCTCATAAAGCCGTGATCATTATAGGCGAGAGGGTTCTTTCACTGAAGGACATCTGGCATAAGTGTTTTAGTGCTGTATTCATAAAAAATCTGATATATTTTGTGGAGGTTAGACCAAACGCGTGCAGAGTGTCGACACATTGCAGTTGCTCAATCATATCGTATAGTGACTAGTTGCAATATTGCCTTGTTCCTGTTTCCTCATAATAACTAGCTTAAATATTTGATTTATAAATAGGTTGATGATGGTTAATGTTTTATACAAATAGTGATGTAAGCAAGTATATTTTATGTTCATTATTAACGATGTGACCTTGGGATCAGTTATTGTTTGTCTAGCTCTGTCACTTCAATACACAGCCAACAAAAGAAGCTAATAGCACTGGCTGGTAATGTAAATGAATTTCTTCCGGCATTCTAATATCCATTAAGGTTTATAGAAACATTCAGTGTTAATATAGACGCAGTCAGCGTTATTCTTAATTATCAATATCGTTCTCGTCACCACCGTAAGTGGAACCCGTATGTATAGGGTGGCCGGATGTCATTACGCCAGCGCGGGTCGGAGAGCTCGATGCAGCCCTCGGCCGCATTTGATAGCATTTGGCTCGCACGACGCATGCAATTGAACTGTTATTTTATAAGTAACCAACAAAATGGACTGTAGATTCTATCATCACATTTTATTAACGAAACAAAAGGAGAGCGTGTTTGTTTATTATTTGAAATGTACAAAATCATGCTTTCAGTTTAATGTTTTTTTTTCTAAATAGGGTTTAAGTGACAAATTTGTACATGAAAGGACACCATAAAATATAATGAAAAATTAGACCGAAACGCAATAGCACGGGGCCCGCCCCGACATACACCTGTTTGGTAAAAAAACGTGAGAGTAAAATTGGTATTTAAAATTAGTATTTACTTACAGTTTAGTAAAATGACAAAAACAATGTGTATATTTTATGAGAAAGTGAAAAGTTCTTAAATAAAACTATTGTTTTCGGATTAATTACTCTGGTGTTTTATTTAATTATCGTAATTTTGTTCCCACATATACATATTACGTATATCAGTCTTACGTACAACTGTAAATAACATGAAATAAATAATAAATAACATTATATTTTGTAACACACAACAAAGCTCGTTATAATTATCTTACAATGAAATTGCACAGATCGTAGCCAGTCGCGAAGACAGAGAATCTGTTCGATTGTTATGCTGGTAGCACAGCCATTTCCACAAAAGGCAAGGTTTTTCCTCTTTAAGGCAACATAACCATTTACTTGTAATATTATAAAAAAAACTAGTTTATAAAAATAGGTTCCAAGGGACGTAGCTACCGTAGGGTAACTTCTAGGTTCCGTGTTCCTAGCGCAGAGGACCTTCGAACCCTGCCCAGTAAACCTTATATTGAATTAGCTAAAATTTACCCTGTTTCAGAATGTAAATTAAATAGGTTACAATGACGACCAAGCATGACGTATCATTTTAACTACTACATGGGGAATTCGCAACTAGTTTCGAGTACGCCTAAACTCGAAACATATCGATAGTGCGCGAGCGATACCCCTGGTGTTGCAAGCGTCCATAAGTGGCGGTAACCGCTTACCATCAGACGGACCGCATGCTTGTTTGCCACCATTGTGATAAAAAAAATCAGTTTGGGAATGTACGTTAACAAACCTAGAAAGTTTAAGTGTGTACCTTCGCCGCCGGTTCTAATGTATTGTAGAAATAAACAAGATATAAGTAGATATGATTGCTTGCTGTAAGGATACACATATTTACATGTAGTCACTACATGTACACAAATATTTGTATATTTAAAGCGTTTAACTTTACAAAGCAATTAGTGTTGGGTACCAACTTTTTTGTAAAAAATAACTCGTGAAAAAAATTAAGTATAAAATACTTAATTTGATACAAGCATATGACATGTAACGTTTTATTAATTGAACGATTAGGAATTGTTTCTTTCAATTATAATATATTTTTTAACTCTTTAAGAGTACAATTTATCTGGCGGAAAGTGGCGGAAGTAGGCTACCTCTAGCCTCTAGCCTCTAGTAGTAGGAAACCTCTGCCTAACACCTCGCGGATCCTTCTGGGAAGGCGTGACGATATATATGACGATATAACAAATGTACACATGCGTTCTATTTGAACTTATAAGTAAATTATAAGTGTTTCGTTTTACACATCACAGTAAGTAATAATAATATAACCTTACGCTACCCTACAAGGGTTCCAAAAGGGTTGGCAGAGGTGTATAGCACCCACATACACTCTACATGCAAACTAGTAAACATTGTAAATACATTTTTTTTTACTTTATTGTTGTGCAGAAGTATAAAGTAAATTATTATGTTGGTAACCCTTAAAGCAATATTTCTTGCAGTAACAGTATATTGGCACATTTTGGTGCAGCCTTACAACTATTGAACTATACTCGTAATGTTGCCACAATGGCACACAGATTTATAACACAAAATCATAGACTCAAAATACATTATCTACATTTGATTACATTTACAGAAATAAATTAATTTATTTTATTTATTACGATTTAAACGCAATAATCAACCTAGAGATACCTCAGAACATACGTAATGGGAGGGCTAGAGCGTTAGTATAATAAAGGATCAAAAATAACCTTATATGAGGTTATTAAAGCATCGAGATCATATATATATATATATACATATCAATCAAACAGTTGTGCCCCGGGACCAATTTAATTTGCTGACATTTATAATTACTCGCTTAACTTCGATTGGGTATTACCCAGATGATATAAAGCCTACTTCAATGAACGGGTTATATAATGCAATGCAACAAATGTATTTGCATGCATATTATTAATAAATGTGTTATGAACAGTAGGTGTCCTCTTTATTGCGTGGCAGCGAATCCTAAGTATGTCAGAAGCATTAAAATAACATTGAGATGCATTCCCTTCGAAAACTGTCGGCATAACGATTTTAGATCTCCTATTACACAATGAGAAACAACTGGCGTGAGCGAGGTTGTGATTGCAAAGATGAAGAAAGGCATGTTAATGAGAAAGTGTGTGCAAGAAGGGGCAGGGGAAGACCGCGTTCCAACTAACTAGATCAAATCGATCGGACGCCAAGGATGGGAACATCAAGAGTACTCGAATTCAGCGAGCATGTATGAAGAGACTGATGAATGTGGATGTGTGATGCGAAGAATACGAAAGAGGAATGTAAGACTAGAGAAAACTGGCACTCTGCCTACCGAGTGATTTGGCGTAATTATATGTGTGTAGTAAATGATTCTCCGCCAGGCAACGCATCTAGTACGAAACTACCTAAATCTATGAACAGTAACAGTACAAAACTCATCAACTAAGCCGACCATCCATAGACAATCATTTGTCAGTCACGGCCGATACAGGCGTGGTAGGAGTGGGCACCCTCAGTCTCCGCGCCTCGTCCGCATCCAGGGCCCTCTTCATCTCATAGTATCTTTGTTTGAACGACGTCAGTTCCCCGTTGACTTTATCCAATTCCAAACGCAGGTCTGTCACTTGTCGCTCGCGCATGCTCAGTTCTGTATTCATACATGAAGGTAAACTTTGTACGCCTTTTAACGACAATGTCTTCATAGACGTTGTATGAAATTTGGCACAGTTAAAGTTTACATATATGAAGTGCAGAAAGCTAGCTAGCTAGCACAAAGTATGTTTTTAAAGGTTTACAGAGCTGTGGTGGCCGTGTGGGTCGAGTAGTTGCTTGCGCCACAAAGATCGCAAGTTCGAATCCCGACTGTACCAATGAGTTTTTCTGAACTTAAGTACAGTGATTAGTCACACCACGGGCTTTACGGTGAAGGAAAATATCGAGAGGAAACCTGCATACGTCTGAGAAGAAATTCAAAGGCGTGTGTATAAAGTGGGTGTGTGGGTACTACCTATACACCTCTGCCTACCCCTTCGGGGACCCTTATGGGAAGACGTGAGATTAAAAAAATAAATATTCTACTAAAAAAAAAACATTACGCACAATAATTATATGAATATGGCTGATGTTAATTTCTTGTAGATATTTTGTGGCTAATAATACACTTACCAGCAATAAGGCACTTCATCTTGGTTGTTCTTTGTGCGAGCGCGCGTTGGGTGCGGTTCAAGGTTTGCTGTAAGGACAAACAAAGAGAATTCAAATGGAGATATTCAACTATAATAGTCTCGTTAAAGGAGCACTTGGTTTGTTTTGCAAAAGTCAGCCACCCACCATATTCAAGAAACGTGGCGAGTATTCGTTAAAAAAGCAGTAGGACGCACAGGCAGGCAGTCTGTTCACAGACAGTTGTTCCCAGCCGCCTATGAGCCTGGAATCGTCCGGCAATCCTAGCGGCGCCCTAGCAAACTGCGTCAAAGGGCCCAACTGGTATTTAGGTGCACACACATGGCAGTTGAACAAAGATTATAAATGTATGTTTGTCTGTATGTCCTTTATAGAATCGTAAACGGCTGGACCGATTTTAATTAAATTTTATGTGTGTCTTCCAGGTGGATTCGAGAATGGTTTAGATTCACAATTGAACCCGATAGGTGGTGCTACGATCGTGTTTCAGGAAATTTTACTTTTTCACCACGAGCGAAGCTGGGTGGGACAGCTAGTATATATATATATATATATATATATATATATAGAAACGGTGACGGACTCGCCAAATCTGCTTCCGCTTTCTAAACGCCGAACCGTGCTTCTTTTTCGACGTTTTATAAGTGCCCATCTGGGCCTATGTGAAATAAAAAGATTTTGATTTGATGGATTTGATTGATTTGACTATCCTTCCTTATGTAAGTGTGCAACCTTCCACTAATGCTTGCGTATTATCCGTACACGCTGATTACCTATGAGTGCACACGCACACTACAATTAATAGACTCGGATCAAAGTCCCCGTATCCCGCAACACCTTGACTACAAATTGGTGGGGCACGTTTTCGTGGATGGCACTATCTATACATAGACTTTGAAATTCTTCTTAAACTAATGTTCCTTTTAATTCCGTTGAATTTTTCCTATCCTAAAAAGCTCGTGTAATAAATTACTGTTTGAAGGAAAAAGTAATTAGTACAATGGTCTGAGAGATGTCCAGTGACCTGTATTTCAGGGCTGGGCTGCAGCGCCAGCATGTCCTTGACAGCACTGTAAAGGTTCCTCGTCTCCTTCAACTCGCGTTCTTTCAGCACCAGTATTTCACTTTGTGTCAACACTTTCCTGAAACGAATACATACATATTTAAGCCCAACATTGTATTCAGTTTTATTTTTATGTATGCTTTGTATAGTAAGCAACCACCTATTGTCGGGCCTACGTTGTTCCCCCATACTTGGGTACTATTGCTGTAACGAAAAAAAATATTGTATATGCCTAATGATTTGAAAAGAGTAACCATGGAGTTTCTTGCCGGTTCTTCTCCATGGAAGCGACCACCCGAACCGTGCTTCTTTTTCGACGTTTTGTAAGTGCCCACCTGGGCCTATGTGAAATAAAAAGATTTTGATTTTGATTTTGATTTTTATTGTACAAAACTATGTAAAACAAATCGGCTGGAAGAGCGTTGGCAACCTGCTACAGGTATTACTTACTTACTAGGATTGTCATCATTAAATGATTGCTATGTAACATTTGTTAATAAAAATAAAAAAAAATTATTTATTTATTATTTGCATATCATCAGGAGAGAAAGAACTGGCGCTCTACTCTCGCTGCCTACCCCGTGAGGGACTCGGCGTGATATTATGTCTGTTATGTTGTTGATTAAGCGCGGGTCAACAACCTGTGGTGTCGACTGGTGATACCTACTAACCTATTTTCTCTTACCTTCTAGTCTAGTCTTAAAAATAAACTTTTTTTAAAGATAAGTTTAACAGTAAAGGAAATAGATTTCAGGTATCGCATAAAGATACAGTCGTATGGAGAACCTCCTGCATTTTTGAAGTCGGTTACAAACATCGCGAGGAAGCCTGCCCTATATCAATACATATATACTCGAATCACTCGGCCACCACGGCCGAGTGACTCGAGGATGCCTGCAACACAAAGATCGCAAGTTCGAATCCCGACTGTACCAATGAGTTTTTCTGAACTTAAGTACTGTGATTAGCCACGAGCTTTACGGAGAACGAAAACATCAAGAGGAAACCTGCATACGTCTGAGAACCAATTCAAAGGCGTATGTACAGTTGTGCTTGAGTAACGGCGATGGACTCGCCATCTGTCACGTTGGCTTTCACCGTTTTCACGTTTACGCTTACAATACCGAAGTATCACTCTCTAGGGGAAACTTCAATGTTGATATTCTTATGAATATTTTCCTTGAATTAATTCCTATTAAAATGTTTGTGAATTGCAAATTAGTTTAATTTAAAATAATCAAGGTATGATTCAGTAGCTTTAATTCCCGGGAACGTAGAGGTCATTTTCACTATTTATTCTTGAATTAATTAATACTTGAGATAACACTCAAGATTGACAGAAATACAATTTACTTAACATTATGTAAATTTTATTGCGTTTAACATTTTAGTACAAAAGTGTACAGTATACACAATAAAATCACAGTATACACATATATAAAAAATAATAAATCCTCACGCCTTCTCACAAGGGTCCCCGAAGGGGTTGGCAGAGCTGTTTAGGTAGAACCCGCCTACAACGACTTTCCGCCAGAGACGGCGAGCTCATCGCCGTTACTCAAGCGCGTAATACATACTATGAACGTATACAGGTTTCCTCTCGATGTTTTCCTTCACCGTAAAGTTCTTGGCGTGACTAAATATTTAATAATAACTGTACTTAAATTTAGAAGAACTCATTGGTACAGTCGGGATTCGAACTTGAAATCTGTGTGTCGCAGGCAACTACTGGAACCACTCGGCCACCACGGCTCTCTAGTCTCCACTCCACATATATAAATTGTATTTTAAAACTACTCCTCAGTTTTTCGCAATGAACTGATGTGCCTCTGTTAACCTCATACCACCAGATATATTAGAGAAGACTTGAAGATTAAAAAAAAAATCTTTTGTCTTGATCCATTTGTGCACATTTTATCTATTGATTTATTTATATGTGTAGGTATCACAAGAAAAGTGTGCTAAAACACACGTGTAGAAAAACTACTAAGCTTACTTAGTAGTTTTTCTTTGTATATCTGTTTCGTCAATCTTTCTTTACTCATCCTTTCTATATGGAAAGATATAGAAAGAGACGAGAGAAAAAAAAACCAAAGGTTATTGGTACACTCTGTATAATCGTTTGTATATATTTCAATAGCTATTATCGTTTCCTTGATTGGTGGATGGACCATTTGGCGTAGCATAAAGCTGTATTAGTTACATAGTATTACAGGTTAGTAAGGTTAAAGATAAGGTGGTGACTCTAATTAGGTTGAATTTATTTATACGCATAGATACGAACTCGCAGATGTGGAAGGGAGGAGAGGATGGCAGGACGAACTGGATTTGCACCTGAGCAATGGGCGGAAGCTCTCAATTGCCGGGGGGTGGGGAAACAGGGGGAGGCCTTTGCCCAGCATTGGGACATACATAGTTGGCTATAAATAAATAGAAAATTAAATGGAATCACTATCACATAGGTATTTAATAAAATAAATAGCCGTTCGTTAGTCCTGCAAAAACACGAGACAAATTTTAACAAAAAACGGAGTGTATTACAAGGATCTCTGGATACTTTCGATACATAACTGGAAATAATAGGTGGCGCTGCGATCGAGATCGAGTTCGAGCTGAGCAGGAAAGCTATTACATACTATAATACATTTAAAACTCGTAGCTCCTGGGTGTAACTGTAACTGAGCGAGCATCGATACAAAATCTTCGGTATATGGTCTTTTCCTATGTAATTGGAGATTATATAACCATATTTTCAGGTTTAATTATCAGTGGATTGGCGCGCAATTTAAAATTCAAATAATGTTTTATTCAGAAGCCGTGTCATCAGACATTTGAAGAAACCAACCGCATTAAAAATTTGCGTAACATTGCAAACTTTGTACGTAAATACAATTTACCCCCAAATTTGCCGTCCCCTAAAATCATCCACCCCTGCTTACGTAGTTATACCATTCCATACCAATTAACAGTCTTGCAGAAGGAAGAGAATGGCACGACCGTTGTTATTGATTTTTATTCTGATGTATTTGCGTGGCTGCTTGAATGGTTTGGGTTTACGATTGTTTTTGACAGATGGCGCTGTGATCGTGTTTAAGATTCAAACTTTATCAAAGCGAAGCTAAGAGGAAGGGGTAGTTTTATTATAAAAACCGCTTAAATTACTACTGATTCATGCTGTACAGAGAATATCGTGCGACTTTCTTTACAATCAATGTCAACATTCACTGCCATTTAATTACTTGGTCATTAATGTTATCTCCGCACGCGACAAATGACGAGCTACAAAGCGTTTATGAGGTCAAAGCGCATTGTTGTATTTTCTAAAAACAAATATCTATTTTTATAATTTCATTAATCGAGGTAATTAGTGATTAACACCGGATGCGTGACTGCCGTGGCATCGTGGCCCTGGAGTCACGCGTCATTTTAAATAGGTGCAAAAAATGGGTGCACGAACTGTAAGGTGAACAATTGTACACCTACTGCTGCAGGGATGCTTGTATAGAAGGTAAAGTACATAATGGCCGATTATATAATTATGATGTGGCGACGTGAATCTTTAGGTGTATCAGAAATGTCTTCAGGAATGTCTAAAATTTTTCAGGTTAGCCAGGTCGTTAAATGGTTTACATAATTCCTTATACATTTATACATACATTCACGTCGAGCCTTTAGGAGAACATCTAACACTCCCCTGAACATCTCGGAGAGCATTAGGATCCTTGGGGTCGATAGTTCTAGCGACGTTCAGTTCCGGGGTCATTTAGAGGACAAGGCTAAGCTGGCGTCGAGGAAGCTCGGTGTGCTCAACAGAGCTAAGCAGTACTTCACACCGCAACAAACGCTGCAACTTTATAAGTCGCAAGTTCGGCCACATATGGAGTACTGCTGCCACCTGTGGGCTGGAGCCCCCGGATACCAGCTAGGGCCTTTTGACGCGGTTCAGAAACGCGCCGCTAGAATTGTCGATGATCCCATGCTCACAAGCGGCTTGGAATCACTAAGTCTGAGGAGAGACTTTGCCTCCCTGTGTGTCTTCTACAGCTTGTATAACGGGGAGTGTTCTGCAGAATTGTTCGACATGATGCCCACTTCCACTTTCTACCACCGCACCTCTCGCCATCGACGGGGAATTCATCCCTATACCTTGGACCCAGAAAGGTCTCGCACTGTCCGCTTCCAAAGGAGTTTTCTTCCGCGAACGCTCAGGCTGTGGAATGAGCTCCCCGTTGAGGTTTTCCCTAGAGAGTACAGCATGGAGTTCTTCAAGAAGGGTGTGAAAAGATTCCTGCAGGGTCGGCAACGCGCGAGTGATACCCCTGGTGTTGCAAGCGTCCATAGGCGGCGGTATCCGCTTACCATCAGGCGGACCGCATGCTTGTTTGCCACACAAGTGGTATAAAAAAAAATCTAGAGAGAGAGAGTACGTTCTTTCTCTAGTCCAGGGATTCCCAAACTATATTATTTATTTGGGCAAGAGACCCTTTTTCAAAAATGAACTGAATAACCTCAGGCCCCCGTTGCCAAACTACTTTTCTTTTTGGTACTGTTTTTTTTTGCAGTCTTTTTCAATTCAAAGGCGTATGTATAGTCGTGCTGGAGTAACGGCGATGGACTCGCCATCTGCCACGTTGGCACCTAATATACCTCTGGCGGAAAGTGGGTGTGTGGGTATTACCTATACACCTCTGCCTACCCCTTCGGTGACCCTTGTGGGAAGGCGTGAGGATATATTATATTATTATTATTTCATCATGTATGAAGTTGTGTACGCCTGTCGATTTGAGGTTTTTAAAGTATTACAAATAGGCCAACGAAAATATTAGGCATTCTTATAACACGTAGTATCTTGATAGTTTCAAATAAGAACTTCATTATTGGGTCGATTTATATACCTCGTCGACCCCCAAATATTAGTTTTTGTTTATGTCGACCCCTGCTCTAGACTAAAACACTTCTTACTGTACCTACATATATTTCCAGGCCTTTCCACATGGTAGGCAAAATGAGTAGACAGGGTTATTTCTCTCTTTCCACCAGAGATGTGGTGCCATCGTGACAGGCTAGTAATCTCTGTTTCTCAAACACGACTATACATAAGTCTGTATTTTTTTTCTATACTACTACTAAGGTATATTTTTACACGCTTTCCCACAAGGGTGTTCGAAGGGGAAGCCATAGTCGGCAGTGCCCACACTATATACCCTAAGCGCTATGTAATAGACACTAAATCGCAAAAAAGTTAAGCCATTCATGTTTTGTTACCTACTCGTACATTACACCCAAACATTAATTAAGACCTTACTTTTGTGTTAGCCGCAGTTTTTGAGTGAGGCGAACAACCTCAGGGTCAGTGCCCTGCAGTTTGCGCCATCTGTGGACATTCAGGGGAGTCTCCAGGGCCTCCTCTAAGGCGCGCACGCGCAGTCTTTCGCGGCCCAATTCACGTTCCAAGTTGAAGACCTGTGTTAGAATAAACACTTAACAAATTTACAATTTCGAATACGCATTATTGCAGGCAGAGGAAGACCACGTTCCAACTACCTAGATCAAATCGATCGGACGCTCAAGGGAGGGAACGTCAAGAGTACTCGAAACCGCAGCATGTATGAAGAGACTGATGACTTTGGACGAAGCGAAAGAGGTATGTAAGTCAGTCAGAGAGAACTGGCGCTCTATACCCTCTGCCTACCCCGTCAGGGACTCAGCGTGATGATATGATGATGATTATTAAATGCTGACTGTTGAACTTTTTGGCTTTATATATGAATATCATTAGTTTATGGTATCTCGAGACTCTTCTGATCTCAATAATGTACTCTCAGTACATTAGAAACTGAGAGTATGATAATATCTCACAAGAGTAAAGTAGGCAAAGAGAACCCTCTTTTTGTTGGGAGTAATTTAGATACCAACTGTCGCAGATCCGCAGTCCGTCGTTGTTACTGAGGTAAAATTTTACATAGGTATATTAATTCAAATTTAATCCGCAAAGTATTCAGGTATTCTTACAACTCACGGATAAAGTTGGAGAGACAAGACTACTTAGTACTTAAACTCACCTCCAGCCTTAGGTCGGTCATATTCTCTATGCCTTTAGAGAGAAGGTTCTTCTCTTTGCGTAGGCGCAGGATCTCCAGCCGGAGCAGTCGGATGTCCTCCACGCGCTGCTCGTACTGCCGTTCACCTACATTTAACACAAGCCGTTAGCCGTAGGACGATTTTGCAATGTACTTGAGACACGTATTCCCTTATTTCCTACTGTCCCCTGCGTACTGTTGCTGAGAGGGTGGATGGCCCGATACTCCGCCACTGGACCAAAATGCAAGTCTTCCCTTCAGAGCGTACCGCTAAATATTTTATTGTTTGTATATTTTTAATAATTTATTTGATGTTTAAAGAGGTTTACTAACTCTATGGATGTTTTCCGAAATAAATATGATATTATTATTTCTTACCAAAAGCCTAAACATAGATTTACTGATCCCTAACCTGAGGAATTACGGATACCACAAACGAACTTTAGCTCCCCATTTCGCGCCATTGGATTGTGCTTTATATAAGATAAATTAATTTTCTTTACCAAATTAAATTGCGATCCGTCGTGAAAAGATGCTAAACAAACAAAGATCTATTTGCGCACTTGTAATTTTAGCAAAGTGACTCGTCCCTGGAGGGGCCGGTCAATAAGTGCTCCTTACGTTGAATTACGAGGTTTTTAATTCCCAGAGTCTTTCTTCTTCTTAAGAGTGCTCACCTCTGTGCAACGTGACTTCTAGAATGCGAATCTTCTCGTAGAGGAGGGAGATCTCGTCATTCCTTCTCACTAGCTGAGCGCCCACAACGTCGCGCTCGTTCATGAGCCCTTCCAATTCCTTCATCAACTTGGCCCGGGCCGTGTCGCCTTCCTGCAGGAACAAACAATATATATAATACCTTTACTTTCTGAAATGTTATACGTCATTAAAACATTTGCCACCAGATTTGCAGACATGAATTAACTTTAAGTAGTCGATTGAAATTCTTAAAAAGGTGTAAATTGAGAAAGCCGAGTGGCCGAGTGGTTCGAGCAGTTGCCTGCGACACAAAGATCGCAAGTTCGAGTCCCGACTGTATTAATGAGTTTTCCTGAACTTAAGTACAGTGATTAGTGACACCTCGAACTTTACGGTGAAGGAAAACATCGAGAGGAAAACTGCATACGTCTGAGAAGCAATTCAAAGGCGTAAGTATAGTCGTGCTTGAGTAACAGCGATGGACTCGCCATCTTTCACGTTGGCACCTAAATAAATCTCTGGCGGAAAGTGGGTGTGTGGGTACTGCCTATAAACCTCTACCTACCTCTTCGGGGACCCTTGTGGGAAGGCGTGAGGATAAAATTGAGGCTTGTTCTCGTCTGTTCTATCGGTCGTGTGTATCTTTAAATGCGAGACAGACCTGCACAATCCTATTGAGCCTGGCTTCTTCTTGCCGCAGCGCTGTGATGTCAGCCCTGGCCTCGCTGAGCTTCGCGAGCCCAGCCTGCACCTCACCACGAAGCTGCTCATTCTTCTTGGTGCACTTGGCCAGCACCCCTTCACATGTCTTCAAGCCTGACTCCTTACTGCTAATGTCCTCTTTCAACTGTTCTATCTGGTACGCCAGCATCTGGAGAATGTGCGTCATTGATTAATTTTGGTTGATACTACTTTAGTAAGTAAGTAAGTAAGTAAGTAAGTTATTTATTGTAATAACTGTGTACATTGTGGTGGTTAAGCGGTTGAGGCTGAAGAATTTGTTCGTTCGTTTGGTTGAACGCTTTAATCCCTGGAACTACCGATGGAAGGCTAAATAATATCACGCTACGACCAATTGGAGCGGAGCATCAAGGAAACATTTAACATGAACGATGAAAATGAATGAATGAAATCAAATACGCCGATGAAACTTCAGGGCAAAGCTAGCAAGTAAATTCCAATGTTTGTCAGAATGTTTGTCAGAATGTTTGTCACTCAATCACGCCAGAACGGCTTAACGGAATGGGATGAAATTGTATTTTGTTTAGAGAGAACTGGCGCTCTCTGCCTACCACGTTTTTTTTTTTTTTTTTTTTTTTTTTATACCACTTGGGTGGCAAACAAGCATGCGGTCCGCCTGAGGGTAAGCGATGATATATAATATGTACTAGCTGTACCCTGCCACGCTTCGCTGTGGATATGTGACTGATGCAAAAATAGATAAAAACAATCCTTGATGCGGATTATATATCATGCTAAAATTTCAGCTCGACCGGTGCAGAACTTTTTGAGATTTTGAAGCGTACACAAACTAACATAACATTTTTATATATATATATATATATAGATGTATATATATATATATATGTATGTAAATTTAGGAGGAAGTTTAATTGCTCAGGCGAATAGTTAACTAATATTGGCAAATGATAAAAAATATTTAAATATGGGGAATAGTACTCATGTATGTGTATGCCCTAAGAAACCGTAATTAAAGGGACACGGTCTTAACGAGCAGGTAAAGAAAGGACAAACGCCCGCCCGCATAACAGGGGCAGATTGGAGCAAAACAAGTAGAGGTAGCAGAAGCTGACGCACTGCTCGTAGCTACTGCGATGGGTTAGGTTACACCTCAAAGATAAGCTCGTAGAACTATGCAATCGAGATACAATATATCAATAGAGAGCAAAGCAGTCGAGATGCGATCTCTTCGAAAAATGTGCGGCGTAACGATATTAGATCGAATCCGCAATGAAGAGATTCGCAAATCAACTGGCGTGAATGAGGGCGTGCTTGTAAAGATGAAGAAAGGCATGTTACGTTGGTTTGGACACATAGAAAGGATGAGTGAATAAAGATTGACGAAACGGATATACAAAGCAAAAGTGTGTGCAAGAAGAGGCAGAGGAAGGCCACGTTCCAACTACCTGGATCAAATAGATCGCACTCTCAAGGACGGGAACGTTAAGAGTACTCGAAACCGACGAGCATGTATGAAGAGACTGATGAATGTGGACGAAGCGAAAGAGGTATGTAAGTCTAGAGAGAACTGGCGCTCTATACTCCCTGCCTACCCCGTTAGGGACATGGCGTGATGATATGTATGTATGTATGTAACTATGCAATATCCATCCCAATTTAAAGTCTGAAGGGTATGATACTGCAGGTGGTATGAGCCGTGGTGGATGATGCTGACTGTGCTCCCATTCCAGGATAGCAGTGCAGGTCTACCTTCAGCTTCTGCTTAAGATCCTGTATCTCGTCCAGCGCCTCCGTGTAGTTCTTGTGCAGCATATTCCTCTCAGCCCGTGTCGTATCTAAGGCCACCGACAGCTTCCTCGCCTTGATGGTCTCCTCACGCAAAGCCTTCTTGAGGTCTACTATGTCTGCAGTGCGGAGGCGGACCTCCTCTAAAAACAAAGTTTATACTGACAAGTGTTTCAGATAGGTGTAATTATACCCAAATTGTGGGAAATTTGTAGTTACCAACTTGATGGTTGGGTTGGGTTAAGGTTTCCTTGACGTTGCTCTCAAGCACTCTACTTGAATTGGAACCCACGACTACAAAGGCACGGCACCGTGATCATCCACCATGGAGTCGTGTAAAAACGACCGAAATATCCTTTGCGAAATTACGTTGAGCCAAAAGAACGTTGCCTTTGGGAGAAACATCTTCTACTGGCACCATTCCTCAGCTTATAAATGGCAACCCTACCAAACTGGGACATCATAAATCAATGGGAAAAGATATCTTCAAACTCAGAAAAACACGACTCGATTTTACGAGCGGTGGTAACTGTAGTTTTATATTTAGTGTGTGACGTTCATTAAGTGTTCCCTGTGTCCCTTGCGTTGAATAAAAGTATTTTTATTTAACTCGGGTTAAAATTCACTTAACTCGAATTAAACTCGAGCTTAGGAACACTAATTGATCTCGAGTTTAAGCTGAATGAGTGAATTCTGTTGTTTTTTAGAGTTTCTGAGTTTAAAAACTCAGGTTCGTTAACCCATTAAATTTACAGATATTTCTGGGCGATCTTATAAAACACCGGAAACCTATATTTTTCGTTCTATAAATAAACAATTTCTCACATCGAACCAATAAGAGCTGATAGTCCGCGCGAAACTAGTTAGTTAGTCCAAAATGATACTTCATTTTGGACTTTCTGAATTTAAGTCGTTTTCCATTTATGAAAAAAAAAGCGTATCCAAGTGCCTCCTCCCCTAGGTCCCACCGCTCGCATATCTACCGCGCGGCTAATGCGGGTTAGTAAATCAAGGTGACACATCATTGGCAAAAAAGGCTCTGGTCACCTTGCTAACGGAAAATAACTCGATAATGACGTACAATAAAGTTCATTTCCATTTGTCCCTTTCATACTCTTGCATCGCATAAGGTACATTACACGTCCTCACGTCGCTGGCAAAATATGACGAAAAATGTTATCGCAAAAAAATATATATATCCCCGATATTCGGTTAATTAAGCAAAAGCATTTATGAGTCTTAATCGTAGGCGGAATAAGCAAATGAATAAAATTCACATTACATTTAAGTATATATTTCCGTGGAGTAACACCTAATTACATACATACAGGCAGAGAGTAGAGCGTCAAATCTAACTAGGCGTACAGACCTCTTCCAAACTTATTTGTTTGATTTGATACAATTTATTGTATGTATAGTCGTGCTTGAGTAACGGCGGTTGGCACCTAATATACCTCTGGCGGAAAGTCAGTGTGTGGGTATTACCTATACACCTCTGCCTACCCCTTCGGGGACCTCTGTGGGAAGGTGTGAGGATATATTTTATGATACAATTTAAGATTGAAGAAAATACATTTCGATGATCGTACAACACAGAGACCAACACATTTTTACAGTGTGGTAAAACATCCCCTTCAATTTTCACCAAGCCTCAAATTTTTTACTGAGAGACTACACGAGATCTCGCAGGATATCGAGGGTTAAGCCAACTTACGAGAGGATCATGCAACCAAGTTTAACAATAGGCACTTGGTCGCATGATCCTCTCGTAATATAAATCTAAAATAAATCTACCTGGTTCACGGAGGTTTCTAGGTGCCTTAATTAATTGAATACCTTGGGACAATTCCACAGAAATTGACCTAGTCCCAAATTAAACAAAGCTTGCGTTATAGTAAGTAGACAACTATATATTTACTTATATAGATAGATATATACATACATACATAGGACATCCAAGTCTAATTTACAAATACTCGTATTCATCACACAAATATCTGCCCTCAGCGGGATTCGAGTCTGCGACCTCAAGTTGCGCTGTCAGGAGCTCTAACGACTAGACCAGGCGGCCGTCAAAAATTGATGTAAAGTGGCTCCCTATGGACTTGCGATACTGAATTGTTTAACGTAGTGAACTTACCTGATATCTCGTCAATTTTCTCGTTCAACGCAATACTTTCTTCGAGCATCCTGAGAAATAAAGCGCAGTTGTATATTTTTTATCTGGTTATTTTAAGAGTGGTCTGGTAGACCTCCTCATAGGCCTAGTCGTTGTTTTAACCCCTTACACATACAACAATGGCGGTAAATAGACCAGCTTGTGTAATACCCATTCTGTTCACGCTCTGATATCATTGCTCCGCAACTAATGTCATCTTCTATCTATTTATATATATAAAAATGAATGTTTGTCTGTATTTCCTTTATAGAATCGTAAAGGGCACGACCGATTTTAATGAAATTTTCTGTCTTCAGGTGGATTCGAGAAAATTATAAATAATAGATTCAATATTAAAATAAATAAAACATTAAAAATAATAGATTCACAATTGGACCCGATAGGTGGCACTGCGGTCGTGTTTCGGGAAGTAAATTTTTCATACAACGCTGGGCGGGACAGCTGGTTGCTCTATAAATTATAGACATTGGACAGCGTGAGCGAGAACAAAGGAATTTCGTATAACGGGGCAGTTATGTAGTGGAGCTACTGCCACAGTAGGATAACTCCAAGCTTAAGCAAGGAATCCTTCGTGTCCCTCATCTCCTGGTACCTGTCTTTATCTTTTTCCAGCTGTCGTATGATGAGCCGCTGCTTGTTGATCTGCGCTGCATTCTGCTCGAGCTCATGCTCCAGCTGCTTGCGGCGCTGCTCCTGCAGATGAAGCATCTGCAAATTTTCCAGAGCTTCGTCTGGGGACAAGAGAAAAAACGCCTTAACACTCTTATAATACAGTACCATCTTTATCGTGGGGACTCTATGGGAACCGGCATTATTAATTTTCTGGAAAAAGAGGCAGAGGAAGACCACTTTACTATCTAGGTCAAATCGATCGAACATTCAATCACTGTACACAAGTTAAGAGAACTCATTGGTAAGTTGGTATTCAAACTTGCAATCTTTGTGTTGCAGGTAACTCGGCAACCACGTCTTATTTTATCCAATGTCATCTAATTCCTTCTGTTGTTTTTTGGGTCAAATAGGAATAAACATCCTTCATTAAATTTATAACAAGGATTCATTATTGACTGTACATGCCTGAAATATCATCACGCCGGCTGCCACCAAATCTGGCAGTGGAACGACAAGCCACACTCCATTACACGCAGCTTATGGCTATCGAACGTCATTCAATGTAGCACTATTTATATTTTTTGCAACAAATACACTTTGCTAACATACTCAACTACATACCTGCATTATAACAACATAATTATCGTTCGATATAATTATATGTATTAAGTTACATATCGATATCTTCCACTTAAATAAGTCCCCTAAGGGCTCATCTCAATTGGTAGCTGTGATGGCCGAGTGTTTAGAGCAGTTGACTTCAACACAAATATTGCAATCAGTCCGAATCCCGACTGTACCAACGAGTTTTTTACGAACTTAAGTACAGCGATTAGTCACACCGCGAGCTTTACGGTGAAGGAAAACATAGAGGGGAAACCTCCATACGTCTGAGAAGAAATTCAAAGGCTATGTAGAGGCATTCTTGAGGAATGGCGATGGTCCCGCCATCTGACACATTGGCATCTAAAATATATACACCTCTGCCTACCCCTTCGTGGACCCTTGGGAGCATTCAACTTACATACCTACCTATATAATTAAAGCCGTGGTGGCCGAGTGGTTCGAGCGCGGCGACGCAAAGGTCGCAAGTTCGAATCCCGACTGTACCAATGAGTTTTTTCTGAACTTAAGTACAGTGATTAGTCATACCACGAGCTTTACGGTGAAGGAAAACATAGAGAGGAAACCTGCATACGTCTGAGAAGAAATTCAAAGGCGTATGTATAGTCGTGCTTGAGTAACGGCGATGGACTCGCCATCTGTCACGTTGGCACCTAATATACCTCTGGCGGAAAGTGGGTGTGTGGGTATTACCTATACACCTCTGCCTACCCCTTCGGGGACCCTTGTGGGAAGGCGTGAGGATATATTATATTATATTATTATATAATTAGTGCACCGCTCCCATGGGAAGAGGCATGATACATATCCTCAACACACCGCCACCGAACCACAATCTTCATTTAACACATATGTACTAAAACCATTCACCACATGCATATACATAATTAGAAGTATAAAATTGTTATTATTTTATTATTATAAAATTGTTTTAATATGCAGTCTTAAGGTCGGTGCATTTTGCCTCATTTAACCTTCTTGCAACCCGGAAGATTATGTGCAATTACTGTGCTTAATATACTGAGGCGCAGGCGCAGGCATGGATGACGCAATAGGAAGTAATGGGATAAGTCAAATGTGATGAGAATTAATACGTATCACCACGTCGAATGCCATCCACGAAGACGCGCCCCACTATCCTTCCTTATGTAAGTGTGCAACCTTCCACTAATATTTGAGTATTATCCGTACACGCTGAATACCTATGAGTGCACACGCACACTACAATTAATACACTCGGATCAAAGTCCCCGTATCCCGCAACACCTTGACTACAAATTGGTGGGGCGTGTCTTCGTGGATGGCACTATCCATACCTTACGGGATAGGCAGGTAGAGGAGCGCAAGTTCTCTCTTAACTTTGACTCTTAATTTCGATGAGAATATTTATCCTCACGCCTGCCCACCTGCATATGGTTGAGAAGAAACTCGACGTACAGTCGTACTAGAGAACAGGCAACAGACTCGCCATCTGTTACGTGGGCACTTAAATATATCCCCAGCAAAAAGTTGGTTATACTAAGCCTCTGCCTACCCCCATCAGGACTCCTCCTGGTAAGGCGTGAGGATAATTTATGGGCCATCAAACGCAAAAAGATTTGTTCAATAGCAAAAGCAAAACCAAGCAAAGAAAAATGTTATACTTTTTGTTTACGACTCAGCCTCTCTAGTTCTATGACAAGTTTATTGACCGTTTAAAATGTATGTGTGTATATTTAGGAAAAAATATATTTTATATGATCAGATTGCCCGTTAATTGAAGAAGGCTACACTATCTTAATATATATAAATTACGTGTCACGTTGTTTGTCCGCGATGGACTCCTAAACTACTAAACCGATTACAATCAAATTTGCACACCGTGTGCAGTTTGATCAAACTTAAAAGATAGGATAGCTTACATCACATTTAGACCCGATAGGTGGCGCTGAAATCGTGTTTCAGGAACTTTTACTTTTTCACCCAAGCGAAGCTGGGCGGGCTAGTATATGTATATGAATTTAACGCGATGGAAGCCGCGGAGATTATTTATTGAGGACTCAATAGGTATTCACTGTTTAATAGCGGGTAACACCGGGGCTCGGAGCTTGTATTACAATACATGTTTAATAATTTAAGTAAAAATATTTTTTTCTAAGATCGCCATTCATGAACATTTAATTTAAAACTTCATTATGAGTGAACGAACTCTGCTTTTTGCGAGTTATGTTGCGGTGATGACGAGTCAGGAAGACAAAAAATAGCTTGAGATATTGAGCTTTGGGAATAGACAACCACTTATTAATAATATGTAAAAGTATGTATTATATATTTTATCAATAGACTCCGTTCTTTATTTCTCAATCTACAAGGACCTGCGACAGGTAGTCAGAGTGGGGACAGCTCTCTTCACCAGAGAAATATTTATGTGCCAACATATCAGATGGAGAGTCCATCGCCATTACTCAAGCATGACTATACACACGTCTTTAAATTTCGTCTGCGTATGTAACGTATGCATGTTTCCACTCGACGCTATTCTTCACCTTAAAAATCTCGTGTTGTAATTAATCAATGTACTTAAGTTTTGAATAACGTATTGGTACAATTGGGATTCGAACGTGCAATTTTAGCATTGCACACATTTACTCGAAATACTCGGTCACTACGGCTCTCATCTTATTTACTAGCCATTCCCCGCGATTTCACCTGTAATTAAGTACGTGCTATCCAGTAAATAATCTAAAAATGTTTGTACCGAATTTTATCCCATTCCGTTCAGCCGTTCTGGCGTGATAGAGTAATAAATTTCACATGTATAATATTAGTAGGTAGCTCATGTTTATATCCGTCTCTCTCGCACTATCCAATTACAACAGCAAACCATTGCCCTCACCAGTATCAGCTTTTGTGACGATAAAAAGAAATACAAGAAATAAGGTGAATTAACTCACTCTGTATCTTCTGCATATTCTTGTTGAGTATGTCCTTCTCCCTGTTCAAGTTCTCTATGTCTCTCTTGTCCGACTCCGCCTGTTTCTTACCCAGCATTATCTCCCTCTCCATCACGGTTACCTGTTGCCGAAGCCGCTCGCTGGAATGACCATGTTATGACATCATCAGCGACCAGAATAGAGGTCTTATATCAAAAAGTTATTTCAAAATTCTATCAATGCCAATGCAAATTTAGTTTTCAGAGCTAGCTACCAAGCTTGACGAATAGAAAGACCCGACGACTCGCGCCTGTCAATTAATTTTGACAACACGGACATAGGGAGAAGACTAAAAAGAACAAAACCTTTTGAGCTAGTGTAGTGCAGTGATAGTGAAACTTTATGGTACAGTGGGTGATATTTACTAAGGAACATAAGAACGAAGTGTATTTTAAATAGTTAGGGACATTAAGAAAAGTGTTAATGGACACATCCTTAGTTAACTTTATTTTAATAATTTATGTTAGTCTAAAATAACTCTTTAGCCTCTAGGGCTAGACCGTTATTCTAATGCCGTGCTTATCACTAGAGTAAGCAAAGCATTGCAAATAAATTTGAAGGTGTATTCCCAAGTCCTCAATGTGACAGTAAAAGGATGGCTGCATGGGGCACATGCGCGTTCATGATAAACAGACACTTCAATCGGAGTAAATGCGGACGCCATAACCAAATCGTAACTACGCGTCAGGTTTTATCGCTACCATACGGAACGGTGGTAAACAAATTTAAAATAAAATAATGTTTTTTTATGAAACCACCTGTTATATCTGTGACATTCTGTAAAGTGTATGCATTGCCTTTTACATCGAGCAAGCTGTGCGCTTGTTTACCAAAGTATGAACACCGGATAAGGAAGGTCGTGACCTCACCGATCGGACTCGACATTAGCCTTGTTCTGCTCCATCAGCTGAAACTTCTTGGTCATTTGGATCCCCTGCTTCGTCAGCTTCGACACCTCGTTTCTAAGGCGGTTGCCGTCGTCTATCATATTCTGTAACAACGTCCAATTTAGCTTTTGAGTTTATACCTAATATTTTTATTATTAGTAAAAATAATTCCTAATTTATGCAGTACATAGGATAACACGATGGACTTAAACTACAAGTGTGCTTCGCCCTAACGTATCAAAGTTTGTAATAGTATAACATATTTGAACTACAAACTTTACGGTGAAGGAACACATTGACGAAATCTGTATACGCTTGAGAAATTCAAAGACGCACGCACTTATGGTCGTGGTGCTTGAGGAACGGTGACGGATTCTCCATCTGGTGCGTCGGCACTTAAATATATCTACGGCAAAGGGGGGTTACACCTGTGCTCTTCGGAGGCCCTTGTGGATAGGCATGAAGTTTATATATAGCTATTTATACAAATCAACACTCCGAGTATAGACTACGGATCTGATTTTGATGCAATCACCGGTAGTGACATTTTTCAAGGAAGGATATTGATCCTTTCTAGACTAAAGGTCACAAAAATTTCTCTATATTCATTCTTCAAGTTCAAAAATTATCTATTAATGTCATGTAATATTCTCAGAAAAACTCAGTGATTAGTCACACCACGAGCTTTACGGTGAAGGAAAACATCGAGAGGAAACCTGCATACGTCTGAGAAGAAATTCAAAGGCGTATGTATAGTCGTGCTGGAGTAACGGCGATGGACTCGCCATCTGTCACGTTGGCATCTACCTCTGGCGGAAAGTGGGTGTGTGGGTATTAACTATACACCTCTGCCTACCCCTTCGGGGACCCTTGTGGGAAGGCGTGAGGATATATTATTATTATTATAATATTCTCAAATAGAACAAGTTTATTCTCTCTCTATTTATTCTCAATAATCCAGCACGTTTATAACCAAAACTATATTTTTTTTGTGTTTCTATACTGGCTTGACTTCAAGCTCCTCGTTTAGCAAACGAGTAGTTAGAGTATAGTATCAAAATAAACGAATGATCTCAGGATGGATATGAATGCGGTGGTTGTTTGACAAAAGTTTTTTTTACCTTCAGTTCCTTCGCAGTGTTAACTAGTGTGAGCTTAGTCTTGTCGAATTCCAAGTTGGTGGTCTCCAGCTGTTCCCTGAGCTGGGCCGCCTTGGTGGCCGCCGCCTCCTGCTCCTGCTGGGCAGTCTCCAGCCTTGCTGCCATGTCACGCAGCTGGCGTTCGCGCCGCTCAACACTTTTCTCCAATTTCGATACCTGGACACAAATTTCTCGCAAAAGTTCCAAAGAAGTTTCCTATGGACTATGGAATGAGCTCCCCGTTGAGGTTTTCTTTCGAGAGTACAGCATGGAGTTCTTCAGGAAGGGTGTGAAAGGATTCCTGCAGGGTCGCGAGCATTACCCCTGGTGTTGCAAGAGGCCATAGGCGGCGGTAACCGCTTACCATCATGCGGACAGCATGCTTGTTTGCCACGGGTGTGGTATAAAAAAATATTGAGGAGACAGGGGACTTACTGAACAAACAAACAATTATTGTAAAGATGAAAACAGATAAACTAAAGTTGTATTGAACACAAGATGAGTGAAGAAAGTTATATCCAATTCCCAAGTGTGTGGAAAAAGAGGCAGAGGTTCCAATTACCTTGATCAAATTCATCGGACACTCATGGGGAACGTAAAGAGTACTCGAGACCAAAGATTTATGTTTTTGGAGGATAAAGCGAAAGAGGTATGTAAGTCTAGAGAGGATTGGCGCCCTACTCTCTCTGCCTACCCCTTTAGGTATGTAATTATATGTTTGTATGTATCTTTCACTCGTCTATTCCAAATTAACAAAGAAATTGTCTCATTCCTAACTAAGCTTTAATTCTAGTCATTTGTGTTATTGATTCTATTTAAATTCTGATAATTCTGATAATCTTAATACGCTCCTTACATATAAGTTTTTAAATTAAAATATCAAATATAGACGTTATCACCTTATCATTAAGGTTGCTTATTGTGTGCCCCCGATGCTCCACTTCGGATTTCAGCGTGGCGCTCTCCCCCTTCAGGTGGTCCACGAGGCGGTTCTGCCTGACTGCGTTATTGTCAGCCTCCTGTCAATAGCGAAATAATAACACGATAATAGCTTCTAGAATAACGCTACATATTTTAAAATTTATTACATTTAAATTTATATATTGAATCAAATAAATTTATTTAATGTAAAATCAATTTATGGAATATTACAAAATGATTGAATTTATTCGTTTTATATAAATATATACAATACTAGTGGTCCCGCCCAGCTTCGCTCGGGTGGAAAAAAAAAGATGGTGGCGCCACCTATCGGGTCCAATTGTGAATCTAAACCATTCCCAGATCCCCTTGAACACACACAAAAAATTTCATCAAAATCGGTCCAGTCGTTTGAGAGGAGTTCAGTGACATACACACTCACAGAAGAATTATATATATAAAGATATAAATCAACTTTTGAATTTAATCAATTTAATGTTAAAGCTAAAGCACGCGTACGAAACCAACGTGGTCTAATAAAAAAAACGATCGGTGAAGATCTTTTACAGAATTCTAGAAAATTCTTTTAAGAATTTGCGACGTTGAAAAAATGCACATATTTTGTATACCTCTAAGTTTTCCTCCAGCTTGGTAATGTTCTCATCAGCTACCGTGTTCTTCTGCTCCAACTCCTCGACGTAGTTCAGGGCATTGCCCAGCCTCAACTTAAGACCGTCCAGCTCGCCCTGCAACCGCGCTTTCTCCTTTTCAAACTTCTCTTTCTCCTTCACAGCCGATGTTGCTCCACTGATCAAATTATGAATGATAGCTCAGTAAAGGCTGAATTCTATATACATACTAGCTGTCCCGCCCAGCTTCGCCCGTGTGAAAAAGTTAAACTTCCTGAAATACGATAGCAGCGCCAATTCCCATTGTGATGTAAGCTATCCTATCTTTTAAGTTGGATCAAACTGCACACGGTGGACAAATTTGATCGAAATCGGTTTAGTAGTTTAAGAGTCCATCGCGGACAAACAATGTGACACGTAATTTATATATATTAAGATATAATTATAAACTACTAGCTGTCCCGCCCAGCTTCGCTCGGGTGAAAAAGTTAAATTGCCCGTAACACGATCGCAGCGCCACCTATTGGGTCCAATTGTAAATCTAAACCATTCTCGAATCTAGCTTAAGACACACAGAAACACACAGAAAGCTTCGCCCGGATAAAAAGGTAAAATTCTTGAAACTCGATCGCAGCGCCACCTATCGGGTCCAATTTAATATAGCCTATGTTACTCGGGGATAATGTAGCTTTCCAAAGGTGAAAGAATTTTTGAAATCGGTCCAGTAGTTTCGGAGCCTATTCATTACAAACAAACAAACAAATCTTTCCTCTTTATAATATTAGTATAGATTGACGGATTGTGAATCGTACACAATCGGACACAGAACGATCCACTGTAAGATCCCGACCAATCAGGCACAGTCTTCGGACAGTTGACAATTTGACGTGCGACAGAATGTAATCTAACAGTTTTATTTCGATAGATTATAATCTACCGAAAAATAATGCGTTGAATTACGAGTACCGTCGAGTATAAAGAGATTCAGAGTGTGAATAAAGCGAAAGAGAAAAATATCATTGGTACACCAACGTTCACGACGGTAACTGGAAATGGCGATCTTGATACTGAAGACTTCACTGAAGAAGGTCATCACTGTTCCAATGATTTTCAGAAACTGCTTTGAAGTGAATGTGCTACTAACGCGTCATCGTCGCCAGCCCGCTTCCTAGCATCGAGTTCCTTCTCGAGCCGAGTGACCGTCTTCTTCATTGTCTCCAGACTCTCCACACTGGCCAGCTCGCGGGCGTGCATTGCGTCAGCAAGCGCTCGAGCCTCCTCTGTAGTTAAATATTACAAAAGACATAAAATTAAGTTGTTCAAACGGTCCCAGTCAAACACGTCCTCGTTTGGGCCTGGGCGGAATAGTGTGTGAGTTAATCGGTCCAGTAGATCTGGATCATATTGACTGTCATTGACGGACAGACAGACAGACACATGGGTATTCCTATATGTCCGGACCTATCCGGCTTGTTGTCTACCTGCCATCTGATCTAGTGGTCAGAGCTCTTGGATGCGAAACTTGAAGTCGTGGATGTCCTTCAGAGATAATCGTCACCTTAAGAGTACTCGAATCCGAGAATCAATAAGTAAACATATTTTTTTATTTACATATATATACACAGTACACCTAGAAATAAATAACTAGTTTTGCTTAGTTTAGAATTGTTTTGATTATAGGTACCAATATAATGACACCCATACCGCGGACTCTGCGTGATACCAAATAGTTTTTTCTGAACTTGTTGTAGTGATAAATCATGCCACGTGCTTTGCGGTGAAGGAAAACATCGAAAGACGGGGAATAACACCGAACACTAATCCTTGTCAAAGTCTTACTTACCTTACTGCCTGGAGTTGCACTACACAAGCAACATTTGGCTGCAAAATTATGAACGGTGGAAGTACTGCACCAGTACCTACAATTATACCTACAGCACGAGTACTCCACAAGTGACGGGTGTGCCCAGCTTACCGATATCAGCTCGCAGCTTCTCAATAGTCTTGTTGCCATCTGAGATCTCGGCTAGGTATTCGGTAACAGTCTCGTCGAATCTGTTAAGCTTTGCCTAAAATAGAAGAGTTTATTTACTTGCTAGATGAAACCGATCGGACACTCAAAGATGGGAACGCCAGGAGTACACGAAAAATTTTGATGAAGAGAAAGAGAGAACTGGCTCTCTGCCCGCTCAGCCTACTCTGTGAGGGGCTCGGTGTGATAAAAGGTTTGTACAATACTGTACATTATATAGTAGGCTAGCTTTTGATCGTGGCTTCCCTCTATGCAGATTGTATTTTTTTTATTCAAAGGTTTTCGGTTGCTACAGCGCCTGTGTCGCTCTGTTATATACCAGGATGACTGTTAATCTTAGGGTCGAGCTGGTATGTCGACGTACGTCAAGCGTCTTTAGGCGACGGTACATATCTCTTCGACCGCATGCTCACCTTAGTGTATTGCAGCCGTGGTGGCCGAGTGGCTCAAGTAGCAGCTCGTAATACAAATATTGCAAGTTCGAATCCCTACTGTACCAATGAGTTTTCCGAACACAAGTACAGTGATTAGTCATACCATGACTTTTACGGTTTTTTCCATTTGTCATTTTTTACATAATGATGAGATTAAGAAAGCTAAAACTAGAAAGCGTGATAAAGAAACGCACTATTAAAATTAGTATTAAAATGTATGAAATTGATATTTTATTTAATTAATTTTAAATGTATATTCTTTAAATTATGCCTGCTCCTTTTGCGTTTTACCTTTAGATTTTGAACTTCTGCAATGTTAGAGACGTTTTCATCCTTCATCTTGTAGTAGGAGTCATATAGTTTGGTGTACACATCGGAATACAATTTCAATCCCTCAGCTTCCCTCATCGCTTCTAGAACCTGAGAAAAGACATCATAGTCTATTTTTATTCTTCCTCTATGCGTTCCGAAACTATTGCACAGATTGTGATAAAACTTTGGCAGCGAGATCCGGGGCAAACGCGAGGGTTCCTGACTCGAAAGAAAATAATAATTCACATTCGTCTGAGAAGCAATTCAATGACGTATGTATAATCGTGCTTCAATTACGGCCATGGTTTCGCCATCTGTCACATTGGCATCTAAAATATATCTCTTGCGGAAAGTGGGTGTGTGGGTACTACCTATACACCTCTGTGTACCGCTTCAGGGACCCTTGTGGGAAGTCGTGAAGATATATAATTATATGACTATATAAATATACTATAGCAATTTATTATTAGTGTGAAGAAAGATTGACGAAACAGATATACAACGCAAAAGTATGTGCAAGAAGAGGCAGAGGAAGACCACGTTCCAACTACCTGGATCAAATCGATCGGACGCTCAAGGACGGGAACGTCAAGAGTACTCGAAACCGACGAGCATGTATGAAGAGACAGATGAATGTGGACGAAGCGAAAGAGGTATGTAAGTCTAGAGAGAATTGGCGCTCTATACTCTCTGCCTACCCCGTTAGGATTCGGCGTGATGATATGTATGTATACAATTATGTATAGCTAGTCTGACTTGACCTATGCTTGTTTGACGAAATACATACTTTTTCGAATTCCCTCTCAGCTTCCGTGGTCTCTGAGGCGATGACAATGGCGCCGCCAAATCCTTCTTCCTCGTCCTCCATCTTCGTAAGTTTTTCTTTTAAACGTCACCAAAATATAAGTACTGAATAACAAAAGTGAAATAATAATAAAAAATGTGTAAAAATATCTTGTAATCTGCGGTGTGCGGAATGTTTATGCGGTTGTCATGGTGACCGCGTCCGTCGTCGTGGCGACCTGCTTTGACATCCTGTTGTTCGGATGTACCTATGTATAAAGCACGGTCGCGGAACAGAAAGAATTTCGTACGATAACCTATTATTACCCATCTCTGTCACTCCCGCGTAAATATAATGCGTCTCGCTCGCACAGATGCAATGACCGCTGTCGCCAGGGATTGTAAACCGTTTAATTGAGACCGTAAGGTTTGTTCTTGCTTGCGTCTGGTGTTTTGGTCGCAATTAAAAGTATTTGACATGATTCATAATTTTTGAATAACTAACGACATTCCATCTTGGGATGCGTTAGTGCTCGTTCAATTTTGAAACACATTTATCTTAGTTTGTTGTTAGTTGTTAGTTTTTGTTGTCTTGTTTTAATTGTTAAGTGGTTTCGTTGATTTGTTAAGTTTAATTTACTGTTTTAAAATGGAACCAGTGCCGTCTACCTCGCGTCCATTCAAGAAGTTTGTTTCTCCGCGGAAGAAAAGAAAAATGTTACACTTTAGTGAATCTGAGAAGGTTATGATTATTAACGTGTTTAAATACATTAAGGAATCCTGGCCTGCCGATAAATATCCTTCAAAAAAAGAAATGAAGGACAAAACAGCCGATATCTTGGGCATTTCAAAATCGGCCATATATCGTATTTTAAAAGAATATACCGCAACAGACACCGTCAAGCCGGCTCCTTCACCGAAAAAACGACTCTCAGTAATTGAAAAGACTGATGAGTTCGACTCGACCACGACAGAGGAATAACACATCTGTGATTCAGTTTTATATTGAGATATTATTGCAAAATTGTTATAAATAAAAGTAATGGAATGTCTGAAGAGTTTATTGTTTAACAAAATACTTAATAATAATTTATTTAATAAGCTAGTTTTTTTCTATCCTTCAAATATTTCATGCAAACCACACATATAAAAATGTTTGTGACCACTGTCAGTAGGTAAAGAGGTCATTGTACGAAATTCTTCCTGCTCCGCGACCGTACTTTAGATAGTGCCATCCACAAAGACGCGCCCCCCTTATTCTTCCCCATATAGTGTAAGTGTGCAACTTTCCACAAATGTTTGAGTATTATCGGTACACACTGATTACCTATGAGTGCACAGGCACACTACAATTAATACACTCGGGTCATAATGCCCGTATACATTTAAAGTATCCTATATCCTTCCCAATACTTTAGGTGCTAACGTGACAGATGGCGAGTCCATCGCCGTTACTCAAGCACGAATATACATATGCCTTTGGTAAAGTCGGGATTCCACGGCTATTTAGCCGTGGTGGCCGAGTTAAATATGATGTTCAAATGTACATAGTTATTGAACCTACCCCTTCGGGGACCCTTGTGGGAAGGCGTGAGGATATATTATTATTATTATTATTGAACCTCGTGTTCGCCCACATAATATTGGCATGTGAATATATCCGTGGGTAGATATTATTTATATACTATGGATCATAACTAAATATATCGTTGTCTAGTTACCATAACACAAGCTTTGCTTAAATTGTCCCAGGTGTTTATTATTATTAAATTAGTCCTATAAGTTAAGAGAAAAGAAGTTTATTTCACTGAGCAACTTCTTAATTAAATTAAAGGATTTGAATTATTTTTTTATAGCTGTGCCAGCGACTTCGTCCGCGTGGAATGTAACAAAAAAGTATTTGTTTACATCAGCTATCTGCCAGTGAAAGAATCGTCAAATCGGTCCGGCCGTTTCAGAGATTAGCTAGAACAAACAGATCTACAGACACAGATAATTTTTTTTTAAATGAAATTTTGCTGTATGTACCGTGTATACATAAATGTGCATTCAGTAAAAAGAGGTTATTTTAATATTACAAACAGACACTCAAATGTTTTTTATTTGTATACATTGAAATCTTTTGGCATATAGAGCAGTTCTAGATTATCTTTATAATCACGCTCCTGTAGTGAGTAAGACTTAAGTAAACGATTGAATTTTAAATATACATTATATAAATGTTATCTTTTGAATGATCGGAATCTATTTAGAACAATTATAATATTAAGTTTAATATAATTGCATATTTTTTACATTATTTTATTGTAACATTATTTCACTAGCCACAGATTACTAAATTTTTTTTTTTTATTTGAAACATACATACATACATACATATCATCACGCCAAGTCCCTAACGGGGTAGGCAGAGAGTATAGAGCGTCAGTTCTCTCTAGACTTACATACCTCTTTCGCTTCGTCCACATTCATCAGTCTCTTCATACATGCTCGTCGGTTTCGAGTACTCTTAACGTTCCCGTCCTTGAGAGTCCGATCTATTTGATCCAGGTAGTTGGAACGTGGCCTTCCTCTGCCTCTTCTTGCACACACTTTTGCTTTGTATATCTGTTTCGTCAATCTTTCTTCACTCATCCTTTCTATGTGTCCAAACCAACGTAACATGCCTTTCTTCATCTTTACAATCACGCCCTCATTCACGCCAGTTGATTTGCGAATCTCTTCATTGCGGATTCGATCTAATATCGTTACGCCGCACATTTTTCGAAGAGATCGCATCTCGACTGCATTCAAGCTATTTTCATACTTCCACTGACATACCCAGGATTCGCTGCCATACAATAAGGTAGGCACCAATATCGCGTTGTGGACAGCAACTCGAGCATTCTTGCTCAGACTTTTACTGCCCATCAACGCCGACATGGCTCCATTCACCTTATTTCCGGCAGTTATCCTTCTTTCAATATCTTTTTCATACTTTCCATCTCGTGTGAACATGCTTCCAAGATATACAAATTCATTCACTTGCTCTAGAATTTGCCCATTTACCGATATTGCACACTCGGTCACTTGTTCATCTCTTTCGAATACCAGAACCTTAGTCTTGCCAGCGTTTAGGCGCAGCCCCTTCTTTTCACATTCTTCTTTCATTATGGTAACTAGTGACTGCAGTTCGCCCTCTGATGACGCCAGTAAAACCGTGTCATCGGCGTATAGTAGGCAGTTGACCACTAAGTTTCCCATTTTCACTCCACATCCGTTCGTTCTTAGTGCTCTCAGACAGTTATCTAGATATATAATGAACAGCCAGGCAGACATGATACACCCTTGTTTGACCCCCGACATCACATCAAACCAGGGTGACATCTCACCGTTAACCCTAACGGACGCCTCGCTATCACTATAGAGTGATTTCACGGCATGCAGTAGGGAACTGCTCACTCCATATCCAGGCGACACGTCCCAGAGTTCCTTTCGTACGACTCTATCAAAAGCCTTCTCTAAGTCGACGAAAGCGCAGAAAACCCTCTGGTTAATATCCAAAAACTTTTCCGCGATTCCGCGAAGCGAGAAGGTTTGATCCATACATCCTCTTCCTGGTCTAAATCCACCTTGGGATTCCCAGAGAAACCTTTCGGATCGCTCTTGCATTCTTATCGTCAGGATCTTCGTGTACACTTTACTAGCTAAGCTGACCAAGCTGATGACTCTGTAGTTGGAGCAGTCCAATCGTGATCCCTTTCCTTTATAGAAAGGCACGATGACTGCTCGCCTCCAGTCGTCCGGAACATCACCCCTTTCCCAGCAAAGATTGCATAGCAAATAGATGACGTCCCAGACCGCTGGTCCACCGTACTTGATCATCTCAGCCGTAATCCCATCTATTCCCGCAGCTTTTCCACATTTCAGACTTCTTATCGCACTTACAATCTCTCCCATACTTATTTTATCCGCTATAGGATCCTCGACAGATTCTGTTGGAGGCAGCTCTATGAGTAGATCAGCGGCATCATCATCATACATATCTTTGTAGAATTCACTCCATCGCCTTTATTTGAAACAAATACTTATATAAATATATATATAATATATCCTCACGCCTTCCCACAAGGGTCCCCGAAGGGGTAGGCAGAGGTGTATAGGTAATACCCACACACACACTTTCCGCCAGAGGTATATTAGGTGCCAACGTGACAGATGGCGAGTCCATCGCCGTTACTCAAGCACGACTATACATACGCCTTTGAATTTCTTCTCAGACGTATGCAGGTTTCCTCTCGATGTTTTCCTTCATCGTAAAGCTCGTGGTGTGACTAATCACTGTACTTAAGTTCAGAAAAACTCATTGGTACAGTCGGGATTCGAACTTGCGACCTTTGCGTCGCAGGCAACTGCTCGAACCACTCGGCCACCACGGCTTTTATATAAATATTCATTTTATATAATATTACTTCAGATATTTACATATATATATTCACGCCTTAACTAGAGTCCCTGTATGGTTCGGCCGAGTTGTTTCCACCCTCTTTTTGTAGTACCCACACATCCACTTTTCGAGATGAAATTGCGGGGCACAGTGTACGAATTTATGGGAACCGTTTATCATCAACTAATACGTTGTATAAAAAGAAGAGGAAGGAAGTGATCAGCACCGGGACTCGGTAATTGTCGTGATTTGTTTGAGAGTCCTCATTGTACTCGGCGGTCAATGAGGAAGCAACTAGTTGTATGAAAATGGTTTGTATTGAATGGGGCATAAACGCTTATTGGAACTGCGGTCGTTGATTGCATAATAGTTGGCGATCAACCATAACACACATTCAATCTGAGCAATATCTTAGGCAAGTGAATCGTCGTCGTCAATTATATATTTATATAAATAGATATACAAAGCGAAAGTGTGTGCAAAAAGAGGCAGAGGGAGACCACGTTCCAACTACCTGGATCAAATCGATCGGAAGCTCAAGGACGGGAACGTCAAGAGTACTCGAAACCTACTTACATACGAAAGAGGTATGAAAGTCTAGAGAGTACTGGGCGCTCTATACTCTCTGTCTACCCCATTAGGGATTCGGCGTGAGGATATGTGTGTACTGTTTAAATATTTACGTTGGTTACTAAAATATAATAATAATAAGAGCCGTGGTGGCCGAGTGGTTCGAGCAGTTGCCTGCGACGCAAAGATCACAAGTTCGAATCCCGACTGTACCAATGAGTTTTTCTGAACTTAAGTACAGTGATTAGTCACACCACGAGCTTTACGGTGAAGGAAAACATCGTGAGGAAACCTGCATACGTCTGAGAAGAAATTCAATTGTATGTATAGTCGTGCTTGAGTAACGGCGATGGACTCGCCATCTGTCACGTTGGCACCTAATATACCTCTGGCGGAAAGTGGGTGTGTGGGTATTACCTATACACCTCTGCCTACCCCTTCGGGGACCCTTGTGGGAAGGCGTGAGGATATGAGGTTGACAAACATAACTCTTTCAGATTAATATGCCAAAATAAAAATGTACCTCTGAAATCAAATTGTACGGGGATGATACCGCGAGGAAAAAGTTAGTTGTAGAGTAACACAAATACATATTATAGATGATGTATTTGTTAGCAGATGAATGGTTGGGTACACCTATTGTCCGTTTTGGAGTTCTTTACGTTCTACTTTAAGACTATATGAGCAAATCCTAGTTAGTGAAAGTGGCTTGTAGTTGCACTTAATATTATGGACAACGAATTAATCAATTAATAAGTTCTCGTCCTCGGCTTCTCTATATATGGAATCATGTCACCTACTATCTATCTAGATATCGAATTAATACAATATTTCGCATAACCTAAAATTGATACACGTGTCTCCACTGGCCTCATGGTGACCTTATAACCAGTTAATGGTTTTCTTTAAGCCTGAGGGCAAAATGGTGGTCGATTCAGTATTTTCTTTAAACTAAAATAAGAATTCAGGAATCGAAAACTAGGTCAAGGCAGCAATGGACAGAAAATAACTTTTTGGTATATCATTGGGTCTCATGTATTGAATGTCATAAATACTGAAATACGACTAGGTTTCCATACAAAAATAACACACACATAACACGAGTCCCTCACGGGGCAGTCAAAAGGCGTAGAGCTCCAGTTCTCACTAGCCTTGAATGCAACATGAATAGAAGCGAAGTCTGTATCGTATTCGCTTCTATTCATGCTGCTAATACTAGGTCTTTACCTAGAAAATTTAAAATGTGTATGAACATTTTTACTCAGTACTAACAAAGTACTGACCCACGTTATCTAAACAATTTTCCCATTTTGATAGCAGTCTGTTTATCCATTTACAGTAAAAGTCTGCCGGACGGATGGCGAAACGAATGAAGTCAGCGAAACGTTTTGTACTGCCTGTAGGAAGTTGAACTTTTTTCCACTAAAAAACCATGTCTAAATTTCGAAAAAAGTTGAAATATATTGGGCACTGCATACAATTGAGAGCACAGGGCACAGAGCTTCCAGCTTATATCTTTGCGACGGTCTATCATGACGTGTGAGTTCACGCGATGTCGTAGAGAAGCAATGGAGAAGAGCGATTATCCAGTCTTGGATTCGAACTTCCAATCTTTGTATTGCAGGCAACTCGAACCACTCGGCCTACACGGCTCAGTATCCCGCTATAACGCGCCATGAAGACGGCAGCATTGTCACGCTGGATAGCAATGCTGAGCGAAATATGTTCTAGCCCGCCTCCACGAAAGGTCTGGATTGGACGGCGCGAGACCTAAAAAAGATGGTGAGCCTCAGGACCCTAAGGCCCCAAAGTTCCAACCGCAAAACCCGAAATACGTAACCTGACCCGAGACAAGCTTATTGCGGTGCTTGAGACACTCCTGCTGAGTAGGTGCGGAGCTGGCCGCAGTAGCAGCCGATGTGTCAGGAAGATGGGAAGGAGCTAGTGTATCGACACACTTAGCGCCCCACACCAAGGGCCGACCCATCCTCCATGGCATCGGAGACATACAACGCAGCAGGCACGCCGGCGCTGACCAGAGCTAGGCGTATCAAGTCATTGATGGAGGAATGCCGTGGCATACGGTCAGCAATGTTGGCCTAGACTAGATCATAGTATCCGAAGTCTAAATCTTAATCTAAAGTGTGTAAAATTTTACATATCACTACTACGTAAGACGTAGGTAAACTTGGGTACGAATAGACAATGCCTAATAATGAAATAAGACGTGTATTTTTTAACCACATGGCTGGTCATCAAGCATGCGGTCGGCCTGATGGTAAGCGGCTACCGCCGCCTATGGACGCTTGCAACACCAGAGGTACATCACAAAGTTGTCACATTCGATAAATGACCTTAAAATAATTCAAGGACAATGCATATATTTCTTTTAACGTCTACTAATATGTGTTTGTTCACCGCCAAAATAAAATAGTAAAATTTATTGTAATATAAAATTTAAATTATTAAAATACTCACAGTCCATTTTTAGAAAAAAACCTGCACCTTAAGCAACTGTCCCGGCATTAAACACCTACGGAACCTGTATCATTAAATATTTGATACGCATTTCGGACACGAATAGAGCGACCTCGAAAGCATAAACAATCTTCTCTACATACATATGCATGCTCGTAAGTTCTGGAACGTTTGGCAGCATTGAAAGCGGGAACACAGTTTCTAGACGATGTGAGTCTTCTTCTCACGTCTTCTTCGTCTTTATATATCACTTTGACGTTACCTGTCAATATTTTTTTTTATATGTTCACGCCTTCCTACAATTGTCCTCGACGAGGTAGACTGAGGTGACCTCCTTGTCTTTTTTTTTTCGCCGGAAATATATTTTACGTGCCAACGTGACATTAGGCGTAGACGTAGGCGTGACAGGGAGGGAGGGCACAACGGTTAATTCCCGTTCAAATTCGGAGCAGCCCGACTGGTACCATTACCTCCACCTTACAGAAGATCGCAGCTAAATGGCATTACCCTCGGGTGTGTCGTGTTCCTGTGGTGAGTAAGGTCGCCAGGCTCCAAGAGGAAGCGGTGTATCGGCAGCACAGGACCAGTGGTGCAATTCCGCCGTTGTGGTGACCAGGCGCGGCATGTCGGTGTGGTTGTTAGGGAGACCCGGTGAAACGGCTGTCCGCTGGCCGCCCGCATATAGTAGGGGTCCCGAACCCAGGGATCACCTAATCTCCGCCCTGGGAGGCTGACCCGCACATGTGTGTAAAGTCCTTGGTGTAGTGGTCGTGCCGGAGGAGGAGACCGGAGTGGACCCGGCCGCTGCATCAGGGGGGGATCGGGGGCCCTTCCGACTTCCGCTCCGGCAATCCGCACTACCTGTACATCACTGTGGCGGATTGAGACTGCGCTTTGTCCTCGTTGATGCCGACACAACGATTCCTCTTCTTCCTTTTCAGCACCCATAAAAATCAATAATGGCCAAGTACAAAAAGCGGCCTCCCCATCCACATTAAAAATGGACTTTTGCAACATCAGGGGACTTCATTCTAACCTAAACGCAGTCCACCAACACCTTGAGACGACGCAGCCGACTCTGCTATTTCTGACGGAGACGCAGATATCCTGCCCCGATGATACATCGTACCTGAACTACCCCGGGTACAAGATGGAACACAATTTTGTGCGCCGCGCCGGGGTATATATGTACTTCCGGGAGGATATTTACTGTCGACGTCTCCACGGCCTTGAAGACAGAGACCTGTCAATTTTGTGGGTGCGCGTAGACTATGGTGGCAACACCCGAATCTACGCGTGCCTTTACAGGTCCCATAGCGGTGACACAGACACAGTTCGCCTATTTGAGCACCTGCAATCGACAACGGACAAAGTACTTGAGCAGTACCCCTCCGCGGAGTTGGTGGTTTTAGGAGATTTTAACGCTCACCATGTTGAGTGGCTTGGTTCTCGGTCCACTGACTGCGCGGGGAGAGCTGCTTACGAGCTTGCCCTGGCTTATGGCTTCTCGCAACTGGTACAGGAACCAACCAGAATACCTGATATCGAGGGCCATACAAGCTCCTTACTGGACCTTCTGCTGACCACGCGACCGGACAGCTATTCCATCTCGGTGGGTGCGCCGCTTGGCACATCCGACCACTGTCTGGTCCGGACGCAAGTGCCGTGCGCAAAGGCCGAAGTGCCCCGACCTCCGGGGCGACGGCGCATGTGGCACTACAAGGCAGCAGACTGGGATGGATTGCGTGAGTTTTACGCATCGTACCCGTGGAGGCAGATCTGTTTCGCATCAGAAGATCCAGACCCCTGTGCAGTAGCCGTCGCTGAGACGATACTGGCGGGAATGGAATGCTACATTCCAAACTCGCTAGTAGCTACAGGGGTAAAGAAACAGCCGTGGTTTAATAAGCCCTGCAAGGAAGCTAAATTATCCAAGCAAGCCTTGTGTGAGGCGTGGACTACGGCTCGATCTAATCTGGACCCCAACATATCTGATGCAAAGCGGAAACTTAATGCTGCCTCGAGGCACTGTAAGCGAGCGATTGCCTGGGCGAAATTCGATTTCGTTGGCAGAATTGGTAAGAGACTCGCTAGCTACCCTTCTGGCAGCCGTGCTTTTTGGTCCCTTGCCAAGGCTGCTGAGGGAAACTTTTGCCAGTCGTCCCTGCCACCACTCCGAAAGCCGGATGGTAACTTGGCCCACAGTGCCAAAGAGAAAGCGGATCTATTGGGCTCTCTCTTTGCCTCGAACTCGACTATGGATGACGGAGGCGCCACACTGCCAACTATCCTGCGGTGTGAGAACTCTATGCCGGAGATAAGCATAACCCAACGGGAGGTCCGGCGGGAGATGCTGTCTCTGGACGTCCATAAGTCGAGCGGGCCAGACGTTATTCCGGCAGTGGTGCTTAAGCAGTGTGCTCCTGAATTGTGTCCTGTTTTGACGCGCCTATTCGCGCTTTCCTACTCCACCCAAAAAGTCCCAACTTCGTGGACGACCGCCCACGTGCACCCAGTGCCCAAAAAGGGCGATAGATCAGACCCATCGAATTACAGGCCGATCGCCATCACCTCCCTCCTCTCTAAAATTATGGAGCGAGTGATTAACACGCAACTCCGTCGATATCTAGAGGGTCACGGTTTGTTGAGTGACCAACAGTATGATTTCCGCCACAGTCGCTCAACGGGTGACCTTCTAGTATATCTCACGCACCGTTGGTCACTCGCCATTCAGAGTCAAGGTGAGGCATTAGCTGTTAGCTTGGATGTGGCGAAAGCGTTCGATCGGGTCTGGCATCGCGGTCTTCTATCGAAGCTTCCATCCTACGGACTGCCAGAGGGATTATGCAAATGGGTCGCCAGCTTTCTGTCCAGCAGATGCATAAGAGCCGTCGTTGACGGTAGCTGCTCCGAAAGCATGGACATTAATGCTGGAGTCCCGCAAGGCTCTGTGTTGTCCCCGACTCTGTTTCTTCTGCATATTAATGACATGCTATCTATTGAAGGCATTCATTGCTATGCAGACGACAGCACTGGGGACACATACTACACGGGCCGTGCTAATCTCCCTCGTTCCACTGTGGGGGAAAGTCGCGAACGACTTGTGTCTGAAATCGAGAGTACACTTCGCAGTGTCTCCGATTGGGGTCGACTAAACCTAGTCCACTTCAACCCCACTAAGACACAAGTGTGCGCGTTCACCGCTAAAAAACTCCATTCGCTGTGGCTCCACAATTCCAGAACACTCCCCTGAATATCTCGGAAAGCATTAGGATCCTTGGGGTCGATATTTCTAGCGACGTTCAGTTCTGTGGTCAAGGCTAAGCTGGCGTCGAGGAAGCTCGGTGTGCTCAACAGAGCTAAGCAGTACTTCACATCTTCACAACGGCTGCAACTTTATAAGTCGCAAGTTCGGCCACATATGGAATACTGCTGCCACCTGTGGGCTGGAGCCCCTGGATACCAGCTAGGGCCTTTTGACGCGGTTCAGAAACGCGCCGCTAGAATTGTCGATGATCCTTTGCTCACAAGCGGCTTGGAATAACTAAGTCTGAGGAGAGACTTTGCCTCCCTGTGTGTGTTCTACCGCTTGTATAACGGGGAGTGTTCAGCAGAATTGTTCAACATGATGCCCACTTCCACCTTCTACCACCGCACCTCTCGCCATCGACGGGGAATTCAACCCCATACCTTGGAACCACAAAGGTCTCGCACTGTGCGCTTCCAAAGGAGTTTTCTTCCGCGAACGCTCAGGCTATGGAATGAGCTCCCCGTTGAGGTTTTCCCTGGAGAGTACAGCATGGAGTTCTTCAAGAAGGGTGTGAAAAGATTCCTGCAGGGTCGGCAACGCGCGAGTGATAACCCTGGTGTTGCAAGCGTCCATAGGCGGCGGTAACCACTTACCATCAGGCGGACCGCATGCTTGTTTGCCACCCAATTGGTAATAAAAAAAAAAAAAAAAAAAATTATGCAGGCTCATTAACGATGTTATCCTTCACCGTTAAACTCGAGGTGAACTGAGTCATTGAACTTAACTTCATAAAAACCCATCGTTGCGACCACCGGGCGTTGAACCCACATTATTTACTTTGCAGGCTTCTTAAACCCCTCGGACTGTACCTTAATCCAAAATTAAAAAATTGAAGTTCGTTTAACCGCGGTGCATCACAATTATCTATACATATATAATTATTAGTTTTATCGTGATTTTGATTACAAAGCGTCATGTCACATTTCAAATGTTGTCCTAATTAACTAATGACGCGTATATATCCTATTGATATATATTCTTGTTTTCCTTATTTTAAATGTACAACTTTTTTAAAGGCATTAATTTATTCAATACCTCTTGTTGTGCCTCTAGTTTAATTTACAAAGCTATATGAATGCAAAGTACCACTTTAATTATACTCTTAGAGTCCAATTTCGTCCTCAAATAGCTTCCTTCCGCTAGTCTTATGACCAAGTCATTTGTTTATTTGGTTGAATCGCGTATTCATATTATTTTTCCTTAGGTAGAAATTTATATATGTACTTACTAGTTGTCCCGCCCAGCTTCGCTTGGGTGAAAAAATAAATGCCACGGACCCAGTGGCGCCACCTATCGGGTCCAATTGTGAATCTAAACCATTCCCAGATCCCCTTGAACACACACAAAAAATTTCATCAAAATCGGTCCAGTCGTTTGAGAGAAGTTCAGTGACATACACACTCACAGAAGAATTATATATATAAAGATTAGCGGTCCGTCGAGGCTTCGCACGGGTGGACATATTTTTTTTTAATAAAAGAAAATATAGCCTATGTCACTCAGGGTGAATGTAGCTTTCCAATGGTGAAAGATTTTTTCAAATCGGTCCAGCACTTTTTGAGACAATTCGTTACAAACATACTTACATACAAATCTTTCATCTTTATTAGTATAAATATACCTGCCTCATAACTAACTCAAACTACAATGCAATATTTTACAACAATTAAGTATAATCTTTTTAGTAGAAATTCAAGTGCAAAATCATTCTTTCTTTTATTTATCATTAAAATTATCCTTTATAAAATAAAATAGTAGCTTTATTCGCTGTACTATTTTTTAAAGTTCTTTTTAAAGATAATCAATAAACCTCCGTCATCACTTCGTGAAAACCGCATGAAAATTTGTTCAATAGTTTTTAAGTTTATAGTGAACAGACAGACGCGGCGGGGCCTTGTTTTATAATTTGTAGTAAATACATATAAACCTTCCATTGAATCAACCTATCTTTTGATGAAATCCGCATTAAAATCGGTTACCTAGCTTAAAGATCTAAACGTACCTACATACAGCGGGATCCGAACCTGTTCTAAGCTACAGATATTTCAATGCGTTTTAATAAGTCCACTTTATAACGTGTTTGCTTTGAAATAAATTATTTTTATTATATTTATCATCACGCCAAGTCCCTAATGGTAAGGGAACGTACCCATTACTACGTGACCCGTTTAAGGGAGGGAGCGGAGTCTTTAAAATACTACGGTCAGTCACAGGAGCGGGGGGGTGGCTCAGGTTTTTGTCACGTAATCGATTTTACTGAGATAAATCTCGTATTTTTTTAACTTATATTCGAATATAGCGCGCAGTGTTTAGCACTTTTTAAACTCACAGTTGGTGGCGCTGACGCACATATGCCGAGACGTCAACTGATTGATATAATTCACTATAATTTAAGTATGCATGCCGTCTTATGCAATAAAAACGAGAATGACACAAATTTTTTTTTTTAATTTTTGCCTGTGAAATGATTAAAATTCATAATTATGAATTACTACGTGAAAACTAAAGGGGGAGAGGGGGTTTTGGCATATACTACGAGTGGTCACCGAGGGGAGGGAGGGGTCGAAAAAACTAAAAAAATGGGTCACGTGGTATGGGTACGTTCCCTAAGCAGAGAGTATAGAGCGCCAGTTCTCTCTAGACTTACATACCCCTTTCGCTTCGTCCACATTCATCAGTCTCTTCATACACGTTCGTTGGTTTCGAGTACTCTTGACGTTCCCGTCCTTGAGCGTCCGATCGATTTCCGGCCTTCCTCTGCCACTTCTTGCACACACTTTCGCTTTGTATATCTGTTTCGTCAATATTTCTTCACTCATCCGTTCTATATGTCCAAACCAACGTAACACGCCTTTCTTCATCTTTACAATCACATCCTCGTTCACGCCAGTTGTGTTTGCTTTAAATTCGATATTTTTTGTTCACCCATTGTAAATATTGTTTTGTCAACGTCTATTTGGATTTAGTATAATTGTGACCTTAATCCTAATGAAATAGAGTCTCCGTTAGCCCTGACCTGCAATGGATCACTGATCATTAAGTACAATGAGGCACAAAGGTTCAAGACTAAAATCTAATTAATGAACATACATAAAACATGCTATGTGGTCGAGAGGTTTGAGTGCCTGTAAAATAAAGGCTGCAAGTTCGAACCCTGGCGGTTTGTATCAATGAATTTCTTCTAATCTTAAAAATATTTTCTTGTCATATAACATCAGATAAATTTCGCATTGATGCGAGTGGAACCACAGTTCACATCAAATTTAAACTCATATCATCGCGCTGAGTCCCTCATCTGTGAGGCAGAGAGAGTAGAGCGCTAATTCTCTCTCTGGATCGACCGACATTCATGAGCCTCGTCATAGATGCTCGCCGGTTTCGAGTACTCTTGGCGTTCCCATCCTTGAGTGTTCGATCAATTTGATCTAGGTCATAGTATCATTGGCTAGATATTAATCTAGGGCTTATATAAAAACCTAGATCTTATTCGTAATGGCATTGACAAAGTTATTATAAACAGTTTTAGTTAACTGCCATTACGGCTTGATACCTTATGAGGTTAACTGACCGTTACCACTCGTTTTTATAGCGTCAAGGATATCCAACAATAATGAATGTTTGTCTTAAGTTTAGTTTTAAGAGATGTAGGGCATCTAGGGTCTCCCCTACGAATTTAGAGCTACCCGACTGGGGCAGGAACTCCACCTTATAGAAGTCCGTACCCTAATAACACAATTTTTTTTGCTGTGTTCCTGCGAGATGATACTCAAGCAGACTATACACACGTTTGTGTGTTTGAGTGCTTTAGTAACGGCGATGGACTCGCCATTTGTCACGTTGGCACCTAAAATATATCTCTGGCGGAAAGTGGGTGTGTGGGTTCAGCTACACACATCTGCCTACCCTTTCGGGCAGCCTTGAAGGTTGGGAAGGAAGGGAAGGTTGAATTTACATACTAACGTTCGTCAGTTATCGTTTTTCAGTTAAATTTGTCACTTTAACATTTATATATAACATAAACATACATACATATCATCAGAGTCCCTAACGGGGTAGGCAGAGAGTATAGAGCGCCAGTTCTTTTTAGACTTACATACCTCTTTCGCTTCGTCCACATTCATCAGTCCACATATCTAAACAAACTTACTTTTTTATATATATACCACTTGGGTGGCAAGCAAGCATGCGGTTCAGCTGATGGTAAGCGGTGACCGCCTTAGATACCTAATTAGTATTTATACACGTTAGCTATTATTATTATTAGTTCGATCACTTTGACTGTGAAATATATTTCGGGGAAATGTGGGTGCACAAAAAAGGCGTGAAGATAAATAATGCCCGATATGAAAGTGATTGCATGACCTGCGCACGCGCAGTGCGCGACGTCCATTGTCAGCCGCAAGTCAACAATGTTTTATGGTGTTGCGTGTCATGATGTTTTTCTTCCATTTAATTAGCAATAATGCGTAATTGTGTACTAAAATTGCATTCACCACGCATGCGCAGGAAACTGTTAAGGCTATAGAGCCAATTAGCAGAGATAATAATTGTAAAACCTCTTAATGGAAACATTACATTATCTGTGTAACGTATCGTTTATACACTGGCGACATTAAGATGACATGTCACAAAACTATGGTAAGCGGTTATCATTGATGACACTTGATGGGTTATTGCTCTTTTGTTGACTAAGATCTTGTTCGGATATTTTACATATACGAAATCATCACGCCGAGTCCCTCACGAGGAAGGCAGACAGAGTAGAACTAAACTATACTAAACTATTTATTACCCCAACTAAACTATTTAAAATAGTTTGTTCCGTTTTCGTAGTTTTCTGAATTTGATAGATTTGTCGTAGTCCATCCTCCCGCCTTCCCACAAGGCTCCCCGGCAGAGGTGTGTAGGTAGTACCCACGCACCCACGTTCCGCCAGATATACATATATTTTAGGTGCCAACGTGACAGATGGCGAATCCGTCGCCGTTACTCAAGCACGTCTATACATATGCCTTTGAATTGCTTCTTAGACGTATGCAGGTTTCCTCTCGATGTTATCCTTCACCGTAAAGCTCGTGGTGTGTCTAATCACTGTACTTAAGTTCAGAAAAACTCATTGGTACAGTCGGGTTTCGAACTTGTGATCTTTGTGTCGCAGGCAACTACGCGAACCACTCGGCCACCGTACAACCTTAATCCAGATTCGTCGTACTCCATAATAAATTAAAAACCAAATACACATTGTGACTTATTTTAACGAAAAACAATTAACTATGCTGCCATTGTTGAATTCGCATTCCTGGAATCCGGTTTATTTATTGTCAGAGTCCGAGGGGCCCCCCGAGCTCGGCGTGATGATACGTGTGTGTACATAGTTATTGCGGTGTTCAAATGTGGATCTCGCGTTTGCCCACATTATATAATTCATTTACATTTATTCATATATAACTCATATTTTTTTTATCATTACAATTAAAATATTTGTAATAAACATAACATTTTTAACATTATGGTAGATTTTTTTATTTTTTTTTATTTAATGTACAAAACAAATCAAAAATAACATAAGAACCATGATTAGAACTAAACTGGATCGTAACTCAGAAAAAAGTGCTTACAGCTAAATAGTTATTAAATCATCAGAAAGCATATAACTTAAAAACATATATTAAATCAGACATTTGGTATACTGTGGTTTACAAGGGCGGCTCGTTAGCACACAGCACAACTGGTGCCAACGAGCGTTTCGATTTGAAACCGAGGATATCTTTTACACTGTTTATAAATAACCACACCATAAAGGCATACCACCCTCCTGATGGTAAACGGTTACCACCGCCTATGGACGCTTGCTTAGATAGCTGGGGTTGCTTGGACATTGCTCGCGCGGTGTCGACTCTGCAGGAATCTTTAGAACTCTTTAGAGGAAGCCTCGATACGATAGGTAGACATTTACCTGTGGAATTACCCCGTATTAATCTGTATCGTAAAAGAGAACTAACGTAGTGTGTGACACAGCATTTACTTCTACATATATTAATATTATAAAGAGGAAAGATTTGTATGTAAGTATGTTTGTAAGGAATTGGCTCAAAAAGTACTGGACCGATTTTAAAAATGCTTTCACCTTTTGAATGCTATGTTATCACTGATGAATATAGACAATTTTAATTGCAAGAAAAAAAAATGTATTCCAAAATGTTTAAATAATAAATGTCCACCCGTACGAAGCCGGACGGGCCGCTAGTAAATAATAAAGCTAAAGTGTATAGTTTCCAAATGTTCGAGGCTAAGGACCAGTATCAAGGTCAAAATTGTATTTTAACAAAAAAAAGAATAGGTGTTTTTCGGTCGGCGGCGATATACAATTTTATTTGGACAAAAATAGTCCCAGTTTTCGAATTTTATAACCTGATTCCACTTTACTAGGCTTAACGATTATCATCTTTATGATAGAATACATTAAGAACTATTATTAAAAGGACTTTAGATGATTATCCTTGTACGCCGTATGCGGAGCCGTGGCTGGCGAGAGACGAGTGCCGAGAACCACTTTGGCTCTTCAAGATTATTCTTAATCTTCATTTTAAGTACACAAGTAATGACCCGCGGTTTTACTCGCAAAAAATATCTTATCGTTATACTTTCGCCAAGTAACACAATCTTAATATCTATACATATAAAATGCTTTGTCTTGAGTTACTAACTGACTACAACATACATATAATCACGCCTCTTTCCTGTAGGGGTACGCGGAGACCACTTCTTTCCACTTACTACGGTCCTTACATACTTCTTTCATTTCGTCCACTTTCATTATTCTCTTCATACATGCTCTTCGGTTTAGGATACTCTTGACCTGGCCTTTTGGCCTAGAAACGTCCGCCTAGGTCTACCCCTTCCAACACTTTTATTCACACTCGCCTTATACACTTTTTTTGCCAATCGTTCTTCAATCATTCTCTCGACATGGCCAAACCATCTCAGCACAGCAGCATAACTGATCAACTCACAGACTAAACCGCTTATCGTAGAGAACTGAAACGTGGGTCTGTATTAATGAACTTACAACTTACTTGAGCCGTAGTGGCCGAGTGGTTTGAGCAGTTGCCTGCGACGCAAAGGTCGCAAGTTCGAATCCGGACCGTACCAATGAGTTTTTCGGTGAAGGAAAACATCGAGAGGAAACCTCCATACGTCTGAGAAGAAATTCAAAGGCGTATGTATAGTCGTGCTGGAGTAACGGCGATGGACTCGCCATCTGTCACGTGGCTCCTAATATACCTCTGGCGGAAAGTGGGTGTGTGGGTATTACCTATACACCTCTGCCTACCCCTTCGGGGACCCTTGTGGGAAGGCGTGAGGATATATTATTATATTATTACAACTTACATAATGTATGAAGAGACTGATGAAGTGAAGGAGTTCAGTATGTCAAGAGAAAACTCCACTCACTGTCTACACCGTGAGGGACTTGGTGATTATATGGATGTTCAGTGACGAATGAATAGTTGTTACTTGATATAGGTATGTCTCCAGCGAGTTTTCACTTGGTAACTTGACTTGACTTGTCCAGCGAAAAGAGAGTGTACATCTCTGCAGACTTCGAAAACCTTTGTACGAACGCGTGAGGATTAATTTAAGATTTAAGCAAGGTTGTAGCAGCAACTTTTTTAAATATTCATCCAACTAGCCAAGGTTTCAAAACCATTAATCTCTTTCAAATCCGTGTTTTATGCCTATGATATTCATCTCATTTAAATACTAGCTCATTGTTCCTGTTGACTAAGCGACGTAACTAAACAGGAAGTGCCTCTAAATAGTCCGACGTGGTTCCCCTTTGTGCAGGAATGGTTTGATTTGAACAAACGTTACGTTGAGAGTACTCGACACCGACGGGCATGTATGAAGAGATTGCTGAGTGTGGACGAAGCGAAAGAGATATGTAAGTCTAGGGAGAACTGGTGCTCTACCCACTGCCTACCTCGTTAGGGACTCGGCGTGATATATATATAATAACTGTATGTACTTCAAAGCCGACAATATAGAGGAGACTGATTGGTTTTGGTATATGAAAAAAAAAATGAAATGACTTAATTATATTTACAAAAGTAAATCATGTAAAATAACAACAATATTTACATAAGACAAGACTTTTATATTCCATTTTATATCTTACTGTGCTGTGCGGTTAAGAAAGAAAATTATTAATTTGTATCTAAATATAAATTAAAATATTTTGTTTCACATAGGCCTAGGTGGGCACTTATGAAACGTAGAAAAAGGTTCACGGTTCGGGTTGGTCGTTTTCATTGAGAAGAACCGGCAAGAAACTTCATAGTTCTCTTTTCAAATCATTTGGCATTTCAATATTATTGTGTATCTGTATATAATCATACTCTGCATCTATATGATCACAGACTGTATATAAGAATACACGTCTGTGGTAAATTTTATACAATTCCGTTCAGTTTTTGCCGCTATGAGGAACAAACAAAAAATCCACATAAACTTATAAGTAAAGAAGAAGTATCTTAGAAGGAAAGGTAGAGGGTAAAAGAGGAGGAGGAAGACCAAGATTAACAGACATGGGCCAGATCAAAGAAAAAGTGTCTCTCATGACGTATAGGGAGGTCAAAGAGGTTGCAATCGACAGAGGCGAATGGAAGGAACACGACAAGAGTCCAGCTCTTACATTTATGATGATGTAACAGTTATATAATTTTAATAATAAAATTGTTTTTATTATCATAGAGCCATGGTTGAATGACGGAAAGATTGGACGTTCAAACCCCGGTGATCTGTATCATTTTCTGATCTTAACTACAGTGACAAAAGATCTTTACGGTAAAGAAAAACGGGAGTAAGTTCTCTTAAGAATGTTTTTTTATGTTATCAGACTTGATGAACAATACCTGAGAATATTGTAGATAACAATAAGAAAATCTGCGTAGCGTTGCAATTTCCCAGTAACGGCAGTTACTGCTTACCATCAGGCAGATCAAATGATCGTTGACCACCTTAGCGCTATAAAAGAAAGGGTTAAATACGGCCCTGATCAAACCCCGGGAGCGCGAGTCGTGAACGGCAATTGTCCTAGGACGCGACGAAACAAGCAACTCATTACACAAGGACTATATAAATTGCCAGTGAACCGTCTGCGCAGGCAGTCTGCGCACTCACCGTAGCATGTGCATTGGCTCGCAATAATAAAAAGATTGAAGTTTCGAATTTGGAACGCGGTTCGCGCGATTGGAATTACGTGGGTTGTGTTGTTAGTTGTCAAGTCAGTTGAATATCGGATTTAAAAACTTATTACTTAATATTTTGGAGTGATAGTAATTGTTCTGATTTGTTTGTGAGTGATCTGTAAGTATTTTCTTTTATTTATCACCAGTTATTATGAGGTAAAGGAGCTATCGTATAAATATTTCAATATGTTTTGTAGTACATACTTTTTAAAAGGTATTATTTTTGTTTTTTGTTTAATTTATTTTGAAATATCTTAATTGAGTTTTAACATGATTACACAGTTATTTGTTTTATGTAAATATTTACACTAACGCACGGCGGGCTGAAGATCTGTTCCCAGATTTTTTTTCTGAATCCGGATGTACAAAATACTAAAGCGAAATTTTTAATTTATTTTAAAAATATTTTTTATACGTTATCGTTACGTTTTAATCATATTTATATAAAACCACCTTTTTAGCAAACCATCCCTTTATATAATTCATATTAACTCCTACTTTATTATTTATTATTCCCTTTTAGGATATAAATTAAAAAAATCGTGAATTTATTGAAATTACTACGTAAAGTAATCTCTCTGTGTAAGTAATTTTGCTGGTTTGCTAATAAGCTCGGCAAAAAATACGATGAGAAGATAAGACATGTGTTTCTAATATGCTTATTTTTAAAGATTTTACAACCGACAGATGGCGCTGTCCTCGTTAAAAATACCTGCATATTACTTTGTGTAAATATTCCAAATCTATCATAATTTTTAGAGATTAGCAAGCACTAGTATACGTATATAGTAATACATATATTTAGGTACAGTTCAATACTAGCTGTGGCCCGCGGTCTCACCCGCGTAAAATTTATTTCATTGGTATTTTTTTTCGGGAATAAAACCTATGTATTATAGAATAGGTAGGTATTATTGGTAGGTTAATCCTGCTAATATACTCCATGCTATATCTGTCATCTCCTTGCCAAATTCTAGTCCATTCCGTTATGCAGTTTTTGCGTCAACACTTTTATTTTCAAGACATAAAGTTACTACTATTTCCTTTTACCATAGTAAGCCGTAGGGTATTACTACCCTACGTATGATACGATCATTAGTTTCACACTCACACACTCTCACACTTCACGGTCATTTTGTATGAGATGGTAAAAATATAAAAAAAAATATCCAAAAAATAATATATTGATTATCTATATGTATCAAATAAATAATATTTTATTTCTTTGATAGTTATCTTTTTTAAATTATCATATTGACAGTTTCTAAAAAAACAGGCCAAGTGCGGGCCAGACCCAAGCACGAGAGGTTCGGTACCATACGTTTCTATAAAAACGGCAAGAAAATCATATCTGTTGCAAAGGAGCCGCCGTTAAAATATTTGTGTTATTTAATTTAATAATTTTTTTTTTTAATTTTTTTTGTTGTGACTTAATTTTACTGTTTCGCCTCGCGAAGGACAGACAGAATTTTTCTGAACTGCCGGCCAACCTTTAGTAAATGGAGAGGCACTTACAGAAGAAGAAGAATTAAATGAATTTTAATGTAATATAACGAAATATTCTGTGAATATTTCAAGCGGGTACCTGTTATCGTTATCAATATCAAGCAAAAACGAGCAAAAACGTCTTTTGTATAGGAGCCACTTTAAATATTTATTATATCCTGTTTTTTGGTATTTGTTGCTATAGCGCCAACAGAAATACATCATCTGTGAACATTTCACCTGTCACGGTGACATTTATTTATTTATTTTGTGAGATATGAGCTTATATATATAGCCTGGTGATAGACGGACAAACAGCGGAGACTAAGTAATAGGGTCCCGTTTTAACCTTGGGTACGGAACCCCAAAAAATAATTAATAAAACCATGTGTTGGCATGAATATTTGGAGTGACGGAATATATATTTTATTCTAGAAAAAAAAGTACCAAATTAATACAATTTCACACGGGCGAAACCGCGGGATGTAGCTTGTTTTTGTTTGTTATACAACAAGAGTAGCAAGTAAGCATCCGATACGAAACGGAGCACCTAATAGGAAAAGGTTACCGTAGCCTATTTACGCTCACGATAAAGTGTCACTTGCGCGTTGCCACTCTGTTCGAAGGATAATACTGTGTTGGCAGCATAATGGGACTAATCCCTCTGCTGCCAACACAATATAACAATCCTCCCCCTCCCCAACCTAATTATTGGTAACCTTATTATATTCATGCAATTAGATTAAGTCATGAATAAGTGCAAACAGGTATAACAACTATTGAACATGAAACCGAGTATGTTAATTCTATAATCTATTTTAGGAAAATGTTGGGTTTCAAATTATAATACATGACTGCATATATGCTGATGTGTTATGCATATTTTTACATAACGATCGAATCAAATCCATGAAAAGCAAGAAATGTTAAGCGTACTATAAATGACGGATGGAGTGAGATAGGTATGTAAGTCAGGAGATAGCTGGTGCTCTATACTCTGCCTAGTAGGCGACACGAGTATATCGTTATAATAATATAATATATCCTCACGCCTTCCCACAAGGGTCCCCGAAGGGGTAGGCAGAGGTGTCTAGGTAATACCCACACACCCACTTTCCGCCAGAGGTATATTAGGTGCCAACGTGACAGATGGCGAGTCCATCGCCGTTACTCAAGCACGACTATACATAACGCCTTTGAATTTCTTCACAGAGGTATGCAGGCTTCCTCTCGATGTTTTCCTTCGCCGTAAAGCTCGTGGTGTGACTAATCACTGTACTTAAGTTCAGAAAAACTCATTGGTACAGTCGGGATTCGAACTTGCGACCTTTGCGTCGCAGGCAACTGCTCGAAACACTCGGCCACCACGGCTTTGTATAGTTTAATATATATATATATATATATATATATTCCTTCTGTACGTGTGTATATCACTGAACTCCTCCTATACATACGGCTGGACCGATTTGAATGAGATTTTATGTGTGTCTTCAGGTGGATACGAGAATGGTTTAGATTGGTTTAGTTTAAATTAGAGTGTTTTAGTTTTATGTATGTTTTACATATTCCCCCATACATAAGTATATAATGCTGTAACATAATAATATTGTTATTGTATACCTAATTATTTGAAAAGAGTAACCATGGAGTTTCTTGCCGGTTCTTCTCCATGGAAACGACCAACCCGAACCGTGCACCTTTTTCGACGTTTTATAAGTGCCCATCTAGGCCTATGTGAAATAAAAATATTTTGATTTGATTTGATTCACTTGATCCAAATATTTCAAATAGGTCGAAACTCTTAGTTGAAATGAATATTTAAAATTACTTACTAAACATTTATTGCATACGAATCTGTATTGCATTCAAATCATTGTTTAAAATAATCTGTTATCTCAGAGAAAACTATTTAAAACTTAATACATAAATAGACATTTTGCCGAATATCAGATTTATTTATTTTAATGGAAGCGAAGACATTCAAATATATAGAATAGACGTGACGAGCCGTTCGGCCGAATCCAAATTGCCCAATTGGTCCAAATTATGCTTAGGTAGGTACTAAGTGGTAACAGAATAGTAGATGATACATTTAAATAATTAAAAAATATCATAGCCTATTACCATATGTGTATAATATATATTATATTATATTATAATAATAGTATTATAAGTTACACACATATACATATCATCACGCCAAGTCCCTAACGGGGTAGGCAGAGAGTATAGAGCGCCAGTTCTCTCTAGACTTACATACCTCTTTCGCTTCGTCCACATTCATCAGTCTCTTCATACTTGCTCGTTGGTTTCGAGTACTCTTAACGTTCTCGTCCTTGAGAGTCCGATCGATTTGATCCAGGTAATTGGAACGTGGCCTTCCTCTGCCTCTTCTTGTCTCTATTATAAGTTAGTGGTAGGAATAAAAACGTAAGTACATTGTTATCCTTATATTCTACATTTTAAATAGGTACTATAATTTCAAATGTATATACATATACTAACGTATATCTCTCCTCACCTTCCCCCAAGGGTGCCCGAAGGGGTAGGCAGAGGTGTGTAGGTGGTAGGTACATTCCGCCAGAGATATATTTTAGGTGCCAACGTATGCAGGTTACCTCTCGATGTTTTCTCAGTATACTTAAGTCCAGTTACTCTAATATTATAAAGAGGAAAGATTTGATTGTTTGTTTGTTTGTATTGAATAGGCTCCGAAACTAAAGGACCGATTTGAAAAAATCTTTCACCATTGGAAAGCTACATTCAACCTAAGTGACATAGGCTTTCTTTTATAAAAACAATGTCAAGACCCGTGCGAAGCCGGGACGGACCGCTAGTTATGAATATTACGTAATGAGTACGGAACCTCGGCAGGCGGAGCCATTTAGCACTTGCCAGGCGTTTCTGTGGACGGTTCCTTCACTTCCTTGTAACACGAAACTGCTTCGGGGTTTACCCATTTCCTTGTCGAACATAAATATACACTAATACCTAGAATTATGACTGACAATCGAGTGACTTTGCGAAAAGTGTATTTGGTGACAAATCTCAGTCAGTGAGTGATGACAACTCTAAGGGAATTTAATGACAAATTTAATGACAACTTTGAAGACTAGCTTAGCACTTGGATGAAACTTAAAGGCACTCTTTATTCGGAAAAAAAGGTACCAATGAAATCAAAGCGCGAGTGAGACCAAGGGTCATATCTAGTTCAGTATAAAGGCGTTGGCAGTCCAATTACAATAACGAAATAGATATAGAAATGATCGAATGAGGCGCTTATATTCTAAGTACCTATCACACATGAAGTTCTTTTCAGACATTCCGACTACTTACAATCAGAGATGTGATTTATTTGAAATACCTACTTCTATTTTAAATGCAAATAGAAAATACCTTTTTTATATTTTGTATTTAAATGCCTTTCAGTGAAAAGTATTTTGTATTTTATTTGAAATGCCTTTCGAGATGCATTTTGTATTTTTAATATTAATTTCAAAATGCAAAATACTTTGTGATTAAGTTTAGCCAACATTACCAGTCAAACAAAACAAAACGCTTGTATTGCCGAATTCGACCGATAGAGGCGCCTGCTAACCATGCGCGACATCTTTTTCTTCTTTGGTCAATGATAAGAATGCAAAAAATATTAGCTTCATTAGAGCTCGCTCCGGCCGCCGTACCGAGCAGACGTGTGCTCCCACCGCTCCCGCGCTCTGCGCCCGCTACGACCGGCAGAAGCCACACCCGCCGCTACGCAAATCGCCACGCGTTAGCTAGCCGCTACGCACCGCACGTGGTGATTGTTGGTCGCCTTTTTCAAGGCAACAACAATCACAATTCTTGTTTCTCGACAATAATATTTGTCCCCTTCCGGGAAAATCCACAGTTTCGTGGTCATTCGGTGGAAACCAAACGGTGCCAACGAAACCGAGTGGGGCGCTGACCCGTTGCGCTCTTAGCCTTGCCCCTTCAGGGTAAGGCTAAAAACGGTTGGGACCAGGTTCACCGGCCTTGGGGTCTACCCTAGTCGCGCCTGGTTATCACCCACCGCCCACCCTACCTATCCCTTACCTCCTATCCTCCGGTGTTAGTTTGGGCACTGTCCACGGACTAGTGCTCTCTACACCGGAACTGTCAGGAACCCGCTGCACAATAAGACTGGCAGCGGGAATACAAGCTTAGGGCTCACACCATAGGCACACTCACCTCCCTGTCTACACCCGACAGGGAGGGTTCAGTACACACCCCCGGGTCAACCCCCCGGGGATCGGTCTCCTAACGTTTAAGTCACCAGGGGTTTCTTTGCGTGTTTCTTCCCCTGGGCGACCGCGCCCCGAAACACGTTTCCCTTGCCGCTTTGCCTTCCCACGTCTGCATCCACCATGTCCACAATAATGGACCCCCAAGCCTCACTGGCTTTCCTCGCGCGGCTCTTAGAAGCCGTGCCCACCCTCCGACGTCAATATGACGAATACACCCGCGATGTAAACGCGGGTACCCCCACTGCCGAGGCGACAGCAGCGCTCGACAAGAGCGCCATCATAGCCGTAACAAATGAGGCCAACAAGTCTCAAGACTCCCCCTTGTCCCCCGAATCTGTCATTGTGGACTCCGAAATGGAGTCACTGCAATCCGAGTCGTCCGAGGGCTCCTCGGACGAATTTACGCCCGTCACGGGCTCCAAGAAGCGCGCCAGACGCGCTAAAAAGAAGGAGGCTTCAACCTCACCTTCTCCCCCCACTAAAGCCCCCAAGACCGTGCCCGTGCCTTCCGCACAGTCCTCCCCGGTAGCCCCCTCCCCGGCACCCCCCTCCCCCGCCCCCCTCGCCTCTCCGGAAGCCGAAGCCCCTCAGGCTAGCCGGCTCTCCCCCGTCCCGCGACCTACGCGGCCTTCCTCGACGAAGGAGCGCTCTTGCCCCCCCGTTTTCGTCCACACTAAGTCCAAGTGGACGGAAATCTCCGGTTGGTGTAAAACCAACCGAATCACCTTCACCCGTGCCACGGCCACAGCCGAAGGCATTAAGGTGCACCTCCCGAATTCGACCGAATTCAGAGCCTTCACGAGGCTCCTGCAGGCCAGAAGTGTGGAATACCACACTTATGATCTGCCGGAGGACCGTTTACTCCGGGTCGTCATCCGCGGCGTCCCACGCGAAATCGATACCGAGTCGATCAAAGATGATCTGAAGGCTCAGAATGTCGCGGTGAAGGAGGTGCACCGCATGCACCGACAAAATGCCGGAGAGGCATTCAACATGGTTCTCGCCATCTGCGAGAACTCCCCCGACGGCAAAGCCGTCTTTAAGATAAAAACCTTATGCCACCTGTCTGGCATAAGGGTTGAAACCCCCCACAAGGGCGGCCCTATAGGGCAGTGTCACAACTGCCAACTATACGGGCACGCTTCGCGTAACTGCAACGCGAAACCCAGGTGCGTCAAGTGCCTGGGCGATCATGGGACGAGCGACTGCTCGCGCCCTAAGGACCGCACACTCGCCGACTCGCCCCCTAGTTGCGTGCTGTGCCGCCAAGAAGGCCACCCGGCCAATTACAGGGGATGCCCCAAAGCCCCCAAACCCAGACCGGTCGTGGTCAAGAGGGCAGCGGCCCGCGAATGGCGTAACGCCCCCCCCGCGCAACCCGCCCCACCCCGACCTTCCCCGTGGAGGGCCCTCCCTCCGAGGGACTTTCCACCCCTCCCACAAGCGTCACCCCCTGTCCCCTCAGCGGCCCCGAGCCCGCAGAGTACACCTCTGCCGTCGCTCTCCACCGCCAAACCTCAACAGCCCCAGCCCCAGGCTGCTACTCCCCCGCGTAGACCCCAGGCGGTCCAGCCCACTTCCTCCCCCTCTGAAACTTCCGCCAACATGGCATTCCTGGCGGATCTTTTCTCCACCGTCAACCTCTCAAGGGTTAACGAGATGGCACGAAGCCTCAGGGCCGTCCGGAAGGACCCTCTGGCCCTCCTCAAAGTGCTCGGCGACTACGCCGATGTATCAGAGTCCCTGGCTACCTTCTCGTCCAACCAATAATGGATTCAAACGTAAGCAGCAGAATCAAACCCCGATCACTTTCAATTGGCTACTTTAATGCCAACGGCATTCACAGCCAAAAGGAAGAGATCGCCGCGTTCCTCCGCGACAACAATATCGACGTTTTCTTAGTGCAGGAAACCTTCTTGAAACCATCACACCGAGACCCTAGAATTGCAAACTACTGCGTGGTTCGCAATGATAGATCTCGATCCGCCCTCGGCGGTACTTTGATCTATTACAAGAGGTCCCTGCACTGTATCCCGATCCAACCACCAACCCTCTCCCACATAGAGACCTCGATCTGTCGATTAGGAATGACCGGCCATCAGCCGATCACGATAGTCTCTGCATACTGTTCCCCTGTTAACTCGACGGCCGATATCAAAGCTGATATCAAAGTCCTCATCAACCTCAGTAGCTCAGTTATTATCGCGGGTGACCTGAATGCCAAGAGCGATGCTTGGAACAGCCACTCACGAAATAACAGAGGACGCCAATTGGAGGACCTCAGTGGGCTCCTCCAATTCGACGTCATTGCGCCTATGCACCCCACCCACTACCCCGAGAATATCAACCACCGACCGGACGTACTAGACATTGTGATCATCAAGAATGTAAACCTCCGTTTGCACTCGTTGAGGTCGCACGACGAATTAGATTCCGACCACCGACCTGTTACCTTAGCGCTCTCCCCCCGACTAGGCCCCCCGGACTCAGGTCAGCCCCCGCCTCAGAAAAAGATAACAGACTGGAGAAAACTGGAGGAACTCCTCAAGTCCTCTTCATCTGTTCACTTAGATAGTATCCCGCCCCTCATAGAGTCGGCAGCCGACACTCAAAAGGCGGTCGATTCCCTCACAGCTCACGTACAGTCAGCCGTGGACGCCTGTTCACGACAAGTTCCGGTGATGGAAGACCATCGCTGGAAACTTCCCGATGACGTGCGTGAAATGGTGACGGAAAAGAACGCCGCCCTCCGAGCGCATAGAGCTCACCCGACTGAAGCGAACCGCACCTTTCTGAGGTCACTCCAGCGCAATCTGAGATACCGCATGAAAGACCTGCGAGACGCTCGCTGGAACAAGTTCCTAGGGGAACTTGAACCGAGTCACTTGGCCTTTTGGCATCTCCAACGGAAACTTAAATCAGACAAAATCTCGTCTATGCCTCCACTCACTCGTCCAAATCAAGGGCCCGCCTTTGACGACGACGAGAAGTCCGAGTGCCTGGCCGACAGTCTCGAGGCTCAATGTACGCCCAGCACCTTGCCAGTAGACCAGCGCCACCTCAAGAAGGTGGACGCCGAGGTCGAAAGCAAACTATCCCACCCACCCTCCGAACACCCAGACCACCCTATCGCCCCAATCACGGTGGACGAAGTCCGGAAAGTGATCAAGGATCTTCACCCCAGGAAAGCCCCAGGTCCCGACGGGATCGCTAATAGAGTTATCAAACTCTTCTCTCCTTATCTCATAGTTTTGCTCACTGCCATCTTCAATGCAGCACTGAGCAACAACTTTTTCCCCCAATCCTGGAAAAGTGCAACGGTCATAGGTATTCCCAAGCCAGGGAAACCCAAGACCGAAGCCTCCAGTTATCGCCCCATCAGTCTCCTCAATGTCCTTGGCAAGATTTACGAGAGACTTATCTACAATAGATTAAAGAGTTTTGCAGACTCTAAGAAAGTCATACCTGACCAACAGTTCGGTTTTCGAACCAAACACTCTTGTGTCCAACAAGTCCACCGTATAGTGGAAGACGTCAGTAGCGGCTTCCAACTCGGTTATACCACGGGTATGCTCCTCTTCGACGTGGCGAAGGCATTCGACAAGGTCTGGCACAACGGCTTAATATACAAGCTGTACCAGTTGGGAGTGCCGGACCGTCTAGTACGCATAGTACGGGACTTTTTGTCGAACCGCTCCTTCCGCTACAGAGTCGAGGGCACACTCTCTTCCCCCCATCCCATACGAGCAGGAGTCCCGCAAGGCTCAGTGCTCTCGCCACTCCTATTCACGCTTTATACTAGCGACATTCCTCTCCATAGACGAGTTAAAAGCGCTCTATTCGCCGATGATACGGCTATCTACTACAAAGGTAGAACTCCCGAGGGAATTCACGACAACCTCCAATCCGCGGTCACAGCCCTGGGGCGGTGGTTCCGGAAATGGAGAATTGAAGTGAACCCCACTAAAAGCGCAGCCATTCTATTCTGGAAAGGCCTCGAACGCCCACGGGTAGCCCCCATCACCCTCTTCGGCAAACCCATTCCATGGGAAGAAAAAGCCAAATACCTGGGTGTGATCCTCGATCAACGCCTTTCTTTCCGTCACCACGTAAAGGCGGTACGCGCGCGAGCCGCCTTCGCGCTCGGTAGACTTCACAGCATGTTGAATGCGCGAAGTAAACTCTCATTGAAATCCAAGGTGAGGATTTACACGACGTGCATTCGACCAATCATGACATACGCGGGTGTAGTGTTCGCACACACTAGCAAGTCAACACTTAACCCCTTGCAAGTGCTCCAAAGCCGGTTTCTCCGGAGAGCCACAGGTGCCCCGTGGTACATGCGTAATAGTCAACTCCACGTTGACCTCAAAGTCCCCACTATAAAACAGTTTTTGAAAAAACTGTCCAAACGCCATTTCGATTCTGCTGTAAATCACCCCAACCCCCTCGTCGTATCGGCCGCCCGATACACTCCTTCCCTTATCTCGAAGATAAGGCGTCCAAGACATGCCGTCATCGAACCGGATGACGACATAACGGTCCTCCAGGACGCCCGACAAAAACATACCAACACTACACAAAACCGACCACTGTTCCGTCCTCGCCGACGAGGCTCGACGCGAATAAGCCGTAATGTTCCCCCCCGACTCCCGCCGCAAACGCCGGCCCGCGCCGAGCCTGACGCGCAAATCCCGCCCCCAAATAATATTTAAATAAAATTACCAGTCCAGCCCAGCTCCCTTGCTCGCGATCCAGCAACGCCCTAAGCCGAGGTTCGTACCCCACAGGGGGTGCCCTTAGCTGTGTTGCTTAGAAATAAAGTGCCTGGCTGGAGGCCTAGGTCTCGCCATTGACCGGTTAAGTAGCAAAAGTTCCCGGAACTCACGCTACGAGAGACAATACAAAAAAAAAAAAAAAAAAAAAAAAAAAATAGCTTCATTAGAAATGGACAACCCCGTTTATTGCGGACCGTTAATTGAAATAATAAAGGAAAGTATTCAAAATCGTTTCGAAAATTTGATTTAGATGATAACCCAAGATCCAAGGACAGCATTCTGGCAGCAATATCGTATCCAAATTAAAGTGGGTGCCTAAAAATAAGAAGGAGCATCTTACAACCGTTTCTGAAATTTTAAGACAGGTAGGGCATAATGGATTTTCCTTTCTAATTTGGAGCTGCCCGACTGGGACAGGACCTCCCACCTTATAGAAGTCCGTAGCCAAATAACACAATTTTTTGTGTTGTGTTCCTACGCGGTGAATAAGGTTTCCAGTAATGAGCTCTTTGGGGCGGGGGAAGGATTGTTATATTGTTTTGGCAACCGAGGGATTAGACCTATTATGCTGCCAACACAGTATAACTCTGCGAACACATAGTGGCAACACGCGAGTGATACTTCGGTATCGTGAGCGTAAATAGGCTACGGTAACCGTTTCCCATCAGGTGGGCCGTATGCTTGTATGCCACTCTTGTTGTATAAAAAAAAAGAGCTTCCTTTTTTTTTAAACGCGTGGAGGTTTCCTCACGATCGCCGTAAAGCTATAAGTGTATAATTTTGAGTGTACTTAAGATCAGAAGGTAGAGACAGTTGACAACATCACTTCAGCTATCAGACGCCCGCTGATGAATCTTTTTGTATGGATTAATATATATCAAAGAAAAGTAGTATTAATGACGACTAGTCAATTTTGGGTTAGTATCTATGACTTTTGCGCTGCCTCAATTACTCGATCTTGTAAACACTTAATCATGCGAATGAATGATGTCATTCATTCAAATTCGTTCGCTCGCATAAGGTCTAAGTCGATCAATACACACAGCGAGAGCGTCCCACACCAGAAAACCATTTGTTTAAATAATGGTAACGTCTCATAGGCATTCATAGAATTTTGTTAAATAACATTACTTACATTGTCTTTCCACGGAATAACCCAATGTTTAGTCAGAATATTTATTTATCAAATGACGTCTTGTGCGAAAACCGTATCGGGTTTTGTACGTCTATTAGATCGCAATGACGAAAGACGGCCGACTGACCTAGTGGTCAGCTCTTTGGCCGATAAGCCTGAGGTCGCGGTTATGTTCCCGGTGCGAAGTTCTTGATGTCTTATTTATTCAAGAAACTATCTATCTATATAGGTTTGTATATAGTTATATTTATATATACACTAGCTGTTCGCCCAGCTTCGCTTGGGTGAACGTTTGTACTTTTAAGCCAGCTATTGAATACTTACTCAATCCAGTCAACAGATATCGCCATCTGTTAGAATCGTTTGGAGCTAACAGATAATTGTGTCTGCCAACTAATAGACACATAATTTGCAATAAAATAATATTGAGACTATAATGTTAAAAATTAAGATGTAAGCTATCCTATCTTTTAAGTTGGATCAAATTGCACACGGTGTGCAAATTTTATTAAAATCGTTTATGTAGTTAAGGAGTCCATCGCGGACAAACAACGGGACACGTAATTTATATACTTATTAAAGATGTACATATATATTCCCATTTCCATTATAATGAAGGCCACATACTGATTATATTATCATGACAAAAGGTATTTGTGAATTTGTGAACATTTATTTAAATTTTAACTGACGACAGTATGATGATAAATTGAACAGGTGTTTTATAAAAAGAAAAGAATTAATGGATTCTTTTAAAATATTTGATGACCACATGGAATGGCTCTAGGAACTCTAATGGCAAGTTTATGGTATAATAGAAGTAGGTACCCCGCGAATGTACGCGCGTTAAATCTGATTGGCTGACATTTATGTAGTACTTCAATTTTCATGTTAGTGCGTAATAATATAGTAAAAATTACGTATTTTTTTTATTTTATCTATTCCAAACAAATTTTATCTACTTACACCACACCACAGCCGTGGTGGCCGATTGGTTGCGACACAAAGATCGCAAGTTTGAATCCCGACTATAACAATGAGTTTTTCTGCACTTAAGTATAGGGATTAGTCACACCACGAGCTTTACGGTGAAGGAAAACGTCAAGAGGAAACCTGCATACGTCTGAGAAGAAATTCAATAGCGTATGTGTACCTATCTATAGTTGTGCTTGAGTAACTGCGATGGACTCGCCATCTACGTTGGCACCTATAATATATCTCTGGCGGAAAGTGGGTGTGTGGGTCGTTTGTGGTTCGGACCTTTGTGGGAAGGCGTGAGGATATATATATATATAAATTAATTATTGTTAATAAATCACTTTTAACTACCACCTACCTTAAATCTAGATCAAATCGATCGTACACTAATGAATGGGAAAGTTAAGATCAGTCAAAACGGCTCGAATCGAAAAGATGAATTTGGTTAAAGCGAAAAAGTTTTACAAGTCCATAATTCGTGAAGGAGTCGGCGTGTTGATGTGTGTCTACATAAATGAATGCTTGCGTCCACTGTGTAATTTTATGCAACAATTCTATTTTCGTTGCAAAGCTTCCTTTATAACCTCTTAATGATGCTATTTTTAATTTAATTGCGAATAATATATACGATCAGAGAATCAGATAACGATTAGTGTTTAATTTAACAGCGAATGAATTCATTTTCTAAGATAACGCTGCGCCATGACCCAAAAGATTTAAAAACACTTCGTTAAGACAGTGTAAAATAATTATAAATTAATTGCGAGCGAGGCAAGGCTGTCGGCAGTCGAAATTGTGAACGATTTGTAACGATTCAGTTATCATAATCTTACTAATATTATAAATGTGAAAGTTTGTAAGTTTGTATGGTTGCGGTTCTTTCACGGCCAAACGGCTGAACCGATTTGGCTGAAAGTTGAAATGGTGATAGCTTATACCTAGGAATAAGACATATGTTACTTTTTTTATCCTGAAAAAAGTTCTTATATTATAATGTATGATGCTCTTTCACGGCATAGCGGCTGAACCAATTCTAGCAGGAACATTACCAAAGCTACTTTTCGAACTCGACGCGGGTGAAGCCGCGTGCTTAAGCTAGTCATCTAAATGAATAAATGTAGATTTGTCTGTTTTTTTCACGTTTTAGTCGGCGAGGGGAATTTCATGAAATTTTGACATTAAGATAGATCGAGATTTAGGAACAGATTAAGTCTAAGTCGTTATGGATATATTGTAAAATACCCTCCATCCTGTTCCCAGGAGATATATTCAAGAGCCAACATGACGGCGAGACAATTCCTGTTTACCAAGAACCACTATAGGAGTACCTACTATATATACGTCCTTGATTTCAAGATCAAGATCGTCAGTGATTTGATAATATTTACTGAAGTATGATGAGATATTAAGAATATGCATACATAATATTTTTTTTTATACTACAGGAGTGGCATACCGTCCACCCGATGGAAAACGGCCGCAGCCTTTTCACGCTTACAATACCGAAGTATCACTTGCGCGTTGCCACTCTGTATTCGGAGAGTTATACTGTCTTGGCAGCGTAATGGGACTAATCCCTCTGCTGCCAACACAATATAACTATCCTCCCCCTCCCCAAGGATCTCATTACTGGAAACCTAATTCACCGCGTAGGAACACAACACAAAATATTGTGTTATTTGGCTACGGACTTCTATAAGGTGGAGGTCCTGCCCCAGTCGGGCAGCTCGAAATTCGAACGGGAAACCCGTTATGCCCTGCCTCTCTTACTAAGAATACAACATTTCTATCTTAACCATTGAGATATTCTCCGCGAGGCTTGATGAAAAAGTCCTGAAGGTCATTGTTCTGGTCACATACAGGTCATACTTGAACTTGTTCTGAAGAGAACAAGTTATTTAAAAATAACACGTGCAGTAAGGAATAATGGACATGTGTATTGTATGATCCGAGTAGAAATAGGGCGTAAGCGACGTAAGGAGGCTATAGAAGACAATACTCTAATGAAATAGTGATATGTATTATATTTGAGTGTACATGAGTCTGGTATACATCTCTATGTATGCTAGTATGACTGTAGAACAAGGTTCTCTGAACTTCGGCGATTTGTCATTTTACGAGATTTACGGTGACGTTGTTTATATCAGGTTATTTTCTCTGCTGATTCAATAAAAATAATTCGATAATGTATATTAATAAGGTCGGCAACGCGAATGATACCCTGGTACTGCAAACGTCCAAAGGCTGCGGTAACTGCTTACCATCAGGCGGGCCATGTGCTTGTTAGCCACACCAGTGGTTAAAAAAATATATGTGGGACATTCACGTATATCTTGAAATTCGGTGAGGATGTATGGAGATGTTTGTCACAAAATTAGCCTTAAATTTGTAATGTCAGTAATGACTGTGTTTTAGTTCAGAAAAATTCATTGGTTATCTTAGAATTCGTACTTGCAATATTTCTGTTACAAGCGACTACTCGAACCACTCTGCCATCACGGCTCCTTATCTTTACCTTTACACAACTTTAACTGATCTTTTATCTTTCCGTAGCACTTGTAAAAAGTACAAAGACACTACAATGGGTACGATCTCCTTGACGCTTCGGAAGTGAACGTACACGCAAGGTTTTGGCAGTTAAGTACATTTAGGTCAACCATACACTTAAAATTGCGTAAAGGATACTAGGCTTTGTCACTTAACTGTTAATGGCTATTTTTGTGTGGTTCGCAACTGCGTGTGATTGGTTTGGCGATGGACACGATCATAAGTCATTTATCATGTATGCTTTGTGTGTCGGTACTTATGTTTCAATTGTCTGTCTGTACGTATTAAGTCTGGCAGCTCAGTAACAGTACTAATATTATCAATGCTAAAAAAGAAAAAAAAATACGAAGTTTGTTAGTCAATCACGCCAGCATGGCTGAACGGAATTGCGATGAATTTTGAACAGATAACAGGAAAAATTTGCTAGATTAACACAAACTAACCTAGTCCCAAACTAAGCAAAGTTTGTACTATGGAAACTAGGCAACGATGTACATACATACTTATATATATATATACTCACGCCTTCCCACAAGGGTCCCACAAGGGTCCCCGAAGGGGTAGGCAGAGGTGTATAGGTAATACCCACACACCCACTTATATAGATATATACATTAATATAAAGAACATTTAATTCGGTACAGATACTCGTGTTCATCACATAAATATCTGCCGTCAGTGCGAATCGCACCCGCGCCCTTAAGCTTCGCAGTCAGGGGCTCTGACCTCTAGACTAGAAGGCCGTCAAACCATAGATAGGGTGATAGATTTATTCTAGGAAATAAATCTACCATTGAAATTATTCCATGCGTTTGCGAAACTGTGGGGCAGAGCTAGTAAGCTTTTAAGAGAGGTAGGGCATAACGGGTTTTCCGATCGAATTTGGAGCTGCCTGACTGGGGCAGGACCTCCACCTTATAGAAGTCCGTAGCCAAATAGCACATTGTTTTGTGTTGTGTTCCTACGAGGTGAATAATGTTTCCAGTAATGAGCTCCTTGGGGAGGCGGAGGATTGTTATATTGTGTTGGCAGCAGAGGGATTAGTCCCATTATGCTGCCAACATAGTATAACTCTCCGAACACAGAGGGGCAACGCGTAAGTGATACTTCGGTATTGATGGGTAAATAGGCTGCGGTAACCGTTTTCCATCGGGTGGGCAGTATGCTTGTTTGCCACTCTTGTTGTATAAAAAAAAAATTTAAGTAAAAGGTGAAATTCGAGACCAGCGCTAACACTGTTTAAGCTAACAAGGAAGGGTGAATAAAAATAAATTGGCTGCGAAAGAGTTTCACTCTCGCGTAGGGAAAGCGGGGAAATCTGAATGGGAAAGTCACAGTACTTAATTGGACAACAAATACAACAATCTGAAAGCGATGTACGAATTTGTACCGCTTGCAGTTTCAACAGCAGAATCTTGGTGCACAGAGGCAAAAAAAAATGTGCAGACTTAAAGTGCGCGTCTAAGATAAACGGGATGTGAAATGTGATCTAAGGTCTGGAGGGGGGGGGGGGGGGCATCATTAAAAGGGGGGCAGAATTTTTAAGCCTGGTATGTATCGGCCTTAATTACTGCCTCTGTATTTGACGAAGCATGTTGCGGATTACAATTTTTTATTATATCATTATTATTATAGATTTTGTGAAGTGTGTGATTAGATGAAGTGTGTGCAAGAAGAGGCAGAGGAAGACCACGTTCCAACTACCTGGATCAAATCGATCGGGCGCTCAAGGACGGGAACGTTAAGAGTACTCGAAACCGACGAGCATGTATGAAGAGACTGATGAATATGGACGAAGCGAAAGAAGTATCAGAGGTATGTAAGTCTAGAGAGAACTGGCGCTCTATACTCTCTGCCTACCCCGTTAGGGACTCGGCGTGATGATGTCTATTATAGATTATTTACGAAACCTGCGTTGAATAATAATTTATATTTCGACGTTCCAATTGTACTATTGAAAAACTCATTAGCCGCGGTTTCTCCCGCGTATAATTTCATTTCTAGCAATAAATATAGCCTATGTCACTCAGGGTGAATGTAGCCTTCCAATGGTGAAAGAATTTTTCAAATCGGTCCAGTGGTTTCGGAGCCTATTCAATACAAACAATCAAATCTTTCCTCTTTATAATATTAATAAAGCATAGATTAAACACGTGTTTAAAAAAGTGAACGAATAAGAAAAGAAACGGGGAGTTTCTTGCGCCGTTTCTTTTTTTTTTTTTATACCACTTGGGTGACAAACAAGCATGCGGTCCGCGTGATGGTAAGCGGCTACCGCCGCCTATGGACGCTTGCAACACCAGGGGTATTCTTCGCAGGTTTTTCTTCTCCGAAACTGTAGTAACTACTATTAAACTTTTAGGCTTCCGAAAGGATAGGAAAGGGTGTAAAGACAGTGCCCACACACCCACCAGAGATATATTTCTGACGCCAAAGTAACAGATGGAGAGTCCATCGCCGTTACTCAAGCATGACTATACATACGCCTTTGATTTTCTGCTCGTTCGTTTGTGTAAATTATGAGGATGGAGAACAGTTGACTGTTCTCCATCCTCATAATGTGCTTGAGCACATTTTCGTCGCGAAGATTCAAGTGTGATCGTTTGCTCTCAACGAACAAATACTCTATGCGAATATTCACAACCACACCAGTCGCAGCCGCAGCTTTATATCATTTTAATTCATTCTAAAAGTGCGAACGAGACAAATGTATCTGGCGTGTCTGCGACCACAAATTAATAGATCTATGAATATACATTTATATTAATATATAAGGCACGAATGTATGTACATCATATGTGATTGATCAAAATAATTGCATTATAAATGGATCGTTAATCTCGGTAACGTGATATTCGATTCTGATAAAATCGTAATTACACGATACATTATATCGAATTGACAGGTTCCTAGTTCAAAACGTACCGGTTAGAATCGGATCGAATATCAAATTATTATTTTGCGAGAGTTCTTTAGCAACCTGCAAGCGGCGGCAGCCACTTACCATCAGACGAGCCGCATACTTGTTTGAAAAACAATCAAATCAATAAAATTGGAGTGTCTGTTAGTAATATTACATTAAAATAACCGCTTTGTGCGCAGCGCTGTCTGTCTGTCTGTGGGTTCCAACTAAACTCTGAAACGACTGAACCAATTTTGACGGGACATTCACTGGCAGATAGCTGATGTAATAAGTAAGCTTTTAATGCTCTTAAATTTTACGCGCTTGACACAGCTCAATCAATAAAATTCTCTGCAAAAAGAAGTCGTCCATCTGTAATGAACTATTTGCATACTTATATAAGCATAGCGTTCGTTTTTATCGAATGCGGAATCAATCGACCTGCTTCCGGCCTGGCTCATGGTATTAAGATTGGCAGCCGTCGGGAGGTCCTGTATCGTAATAATAATAAATATTAAAGACAATATATTTAATTGCAGCCGTATTGGCCGGGTATTTCGAGTTGCCTGCGCCACAAAGATTGCAGGTTTGAATCCCGATTGTACCGTTGATTTTTTCTGTAATACATCACATTCTATATATTAATCTAGCTAAATAATCTCTGTGGCAAAATGTATTAAGTCGTTCTTGCGTATTTACGTAGAAATGTCCTCACAAATTTTCTTCTTCTTCTTCACAAAGATTAATAATAATTATTATCAATCCATTTATTTCAGGCAACACAATAAAAGTACACGTACAAATATAGGGCCCATAAATATATACCTTAACCTAACATACATACAAACTTTATTACAATATATACCTTAAAGACTAAGATACATAATTAATAAATATCCTTAGGGTTTTCCGCTCTTGCGCGCATCCTTATAACGCCGGTACACGATTCCTGCAGGCCAGAAATCGGATTGGAAGAACATGTCACGATGCTTTGCAGGCACCTTGAGGACGTACGATTTGAAATTCGTTTGGGTGTCGTGATATTTCGCTCGATCCCCCTCACCTCAAATTTATATAAGCTTATCTAAATATCTTATATAAATTTTAAATACCTCGGACAAAGAATTAGCCTAGCTATTCAAAGGGGGAACGCTGCCAGTATCTTCGGAACCCTGCCTAAAGGGTATAAAGATATAGGGATATAAAGGAATATTTTTTAGTTATTATATTATTATTATTCTTATTAAGTATTATTATTATTTTATTATATATAATTTTAAATATATGTGCTTTGTCAAATCGGTGGATATATTTAAAAAACAATATGCATACTTATTATTTTTATTTGAAGAAACATTTTCACTTAATCTAACCTACTTTTCTTACAATTTTACAATGATTCTTAAACAAATGATACACCTCACGTAATTAATGGAAGACCCTATTACTCTCTCAAGATGGAAATACCTCAAAATTTTGAAATACGAACTGAAAAACTAACGACATTTGGTATCTATATAAAAATAAATGAAATTGTGGTGTCTGTTTGTAATATTAAAATAACCGCTTTTTACTAAATGCATATGGATACACCATGGAGTTTCTTGCCGGTTCTTCTCCATGGAAGCGACCAACCCGAACCGCGCACCTTTTTCGACGTTTTATAAGTGCCCACCTAGGCCTATGTGAAATAAAAATATTTTGATTTTGATTGATTTTGATTTTGGTACATATTCCAAAATGTATATTTTTATCTGTCTGTCTGTTTGTTCCGGCTAATCTCTGAAACGGCTTGATCGATTTTTACGGGACTTTCACTGGTAGCTGATGTAAAAAGGAGTTACTTAGGCTACTTTTATTTCAGAAACTAAACAATAACTTCGTTAACTTCCAAGCGGTCTCGGGCACAGCTATTCTATACTAATAATATAAGAGGAAAATAAAGAGGATTTTGTGTGTACATGTTTGTAATGAATAAACTCAAAAACTTCTGTGCCGATTTCAAAAAATCTTTCACCATTGCAAAGCTACATTCACCCTGAGTGACATAGGCTGTATTTATATTGCAATAACAATATAAATAAAAGATAAAAATCAATGCGGGTGAAACCGCAACGCACAGATAGTCATATATAAAAGTACTGTTTTAACCAATCAACCTATCTATTGCAGTATCACCGTGAGATACGAGTCTTTAAAGACGGGCGGGAGTGATTTGAATAAAACCATTTCGTATTGCAAATTTTCCAGTATATGTCAACATTTAATCTGAATGGCCTCAATTACCTGCATGTTTGCTGATCCAGTAACCACCTCTAACCACCAGTCTATCAACTCCATAGCTATTTTACCTCAGGCCGGTATTAGCGAGCTTGTGAAATCAAATGCATTTAGCTCGTATATAAAAGTTGATTCCTACGTTGGTGTATCTAGTGAGTCATTATAAATTGATTGCAAGCAACGATAACATATCGGCTGGTCGTTCACTTAAGTGTTCAGTGTTTTGTTTATAAAAACACAGTGTTTTATTTATATCCTCACGCCTTCACACAAGGGTCCACGAAGGGGTAGGCAGAGGTGCCTACACACCTAGTACTAGTACCAACTCACAGTCACTTTCCGCCAGAGATATATTTTAGCAAGCTTAGATTCACAACTGGACCCGATCGTTGGCGCTGCAATCGTGTTTCAGGAAATTTAATTTTTTCACCTGCTTGAAGCTGGGCTGGAAGACTAGTATATATATACAGACACGTAAATTTTATATATATATATATATATTTATATATATATATATATTTATATATATATATATATATATATATATATATATATATATATATATATATATATATATATATATATATATATACATATAATAAAATTGACGTGTCTGTTTGTAATATTGAAATAACAGCTTTTTACTACATGCATATGAATATATGTATATACGGTGCATACACCAAAATAACATTAAAAAAAATATTGTCTGTCTGACTGTCTGTTTGTTCCGGTTAATCTCTGAAACGGCTGGACCGATTTCGACGGGACTTTCACTGGCAGATAGCAGATAGAAAGGCAAATTTTATTTTAGAAACTGAAAAATATTTTTTTTTTTAAATTCCAGGCGGACGAAGTCGCGGGCACAGCTAGTATATTTATATACGATCGCATCGAGAAACCTCCTTTTTGAAATCGGTTAGAAAGTGCACAGTTGTTAAGTAATACCGATTTACGAAGCACTTTTATTGCCCGGTTTGCTGTGTAGAACATACAAAATTACCAGATACAAAAATGTTTCTAGATATGAGGAAGTCGACAATATTATAGATTGTAAGAGCGATAAGAAGTCTGAAATGTGGAAAAGCTGCGGGAATAGATGGGATTACGGCTGAGATGATCAAGTACGGTGGACCAGCGGTCTGGGACGTCATCTATTTGCTATGCAATCTTTGCTGGGAAAAGGGTGATGTTCCGGACGACTGGAGGCGAGCAGTCATCGTGCCTTTCTATAAAGGAAAGGGATCACGATTGGACTGCTCAAACTACAGAGCCATCAGCTTGGTCAGCTTAGCTAGTAAAGTGTACACGAAGATCCTGACGATAAGAATGCAAGAGCGATCCGAAAGGTTTCTCTGGGAATCCCAAGGTGGATTTAGACCAGGAAGAGGATGTATGGATCAAACCTTCTCGCTTCGCAGAATCGCGGAAAAGTTTTTGGATTTTAACCAAAGGGTTTTCTGCGCTTTCGTCGACTTGGAGAAGGCATTTGATAGAGTCGTACGAAAGGAACTCTGGGACGTGTTGCCTGGATATGGAGTGAGCAGTTCCCTACTGCATGCCGTGAAATCACTCTATAGTGATAGCGAGGCGTGCGTTAGGGTTAACGGTGAGATGTCACCCTGGTTTGATGTGAAGTCGGGGGTCAAACAAGGGTGTATCATGTCTGCCTGGCTGTTCATTATATATCTAGATAACTGTCTGAGAGCACTAAGAACGCACGGATGTGGAGTGAAAATGGGAAACTTAGTGGTCAACTGCCTATTATACGCGGATGACGCGGTCTTACTGGCGTCATCAGAGGGCGAACTGCAGTCAATAGTTACCATAATGAAAGAGGAATGTGAAAAGAAGGGGCTGCGCCTAAACGCTGGCAAGACTAAGGTTCTGGTATTCGAAAGAGATGAACAAGTGACCGAGTGTGCTATATCGGTAAATGGGCAAATTCTAGAGCAAGTGAATGAATTTGTATATCTTGGAAGCATGTTCACACGAGATGGAAAGTATGAAAAAGATATTGAAAGAAGGATAACTGCCGGAAATAAGGTGAATGGGGCCATGTCGGCGTTGATGGGCAGTAAAAGTCTGAGCAAGAATGCTCGAGTTGCTGTCCACAACGCGATATTGGTACCTACCTTGTTGTATGGCAGCGAATCCTGGGTATGTCAGAGGAAGTATGAAAATAGCTTGAATGCAGTTGAGATGCGATCGCTTCGAAAAATGTGCGGAGTAACGATTTTAGATCGAGTCCGCAATGAAGAGATTCGCAAATCAACTGGCGTGAATGAGGGCGTGATTGTAAAGATGAAGAAAGGCATGTTACGTTGGTTTGGACACATAGAAAGGATGAGCGAAGAAAGATTGACGAAACAGATATACAAAGCAAAAGTGTGTGCAAGAAGAGGCAGAGGAAGGCCACGTTCCAACTACCTGGATCAAATCGATCGGACTCTCAAGTACGGGAACGTTAAGAGTACTCGAAACCGACGAGCATGTATGAAGAGACTGATGAACGTGGACGAAGCGAAAGAGGTATGTAAGTCTAGAGAGAACTGGCGCTCTATACTCTCTGCCTACCCCGCTAGGGACTTGGCGTGATGATATGTATGTATGACAATATTATAATTGCTATAAAACAAGAAGTCACTTTTATATTTTATAAAGCTAATAAATAAATATATACACTTGAAATTAAGTCATAAATAAATTGCCTAGTGCGTATTAGAATGATGTGGTACTAAAACCAGCCTTAGAACGTTGTGATAAGGCGGATATTCAGAAATCTAGTTTGGCTGTAGGCAATTTTTTTTTACCAGAACATCGAAATGATATCTTTCGATTAAGGACTCTATGCATCGTGTTATAAAGCTGAAATTTAAATGCGAGGGTAGTGTGAAGACCCACTAAAATCTCACTACTACATCTATGTATTAAAAGTGCAAAGTTGTCTCGTGTCAAAAGTTTAAAGAGAAGATAGATATATAATACGTGGAATTAGTACTTATGTATCATTTGAGGGTATAATAATACATACATATCATCACGCCGAGTCCCTAACGGGGTAGGCAGAGAGTATAGAGCGCCAGTTCTCTCTAGACTTACATATCTCTTTCGCTTCGTCCACATTCAGGGTATAATAATAATAAGCATAATATCCTCACGCCTTCCAAGGGCTCTCGAAGGGGTAGGCAGAGGTGTATAGTATAGTAATACTCGCACATCGACTTTCCGCTAGAGATATATCTTAAGAGCTAGCGTGACAGATGGCGAGTCCATCGCCGTTACTCAAGCAAGACTATACATACACCTTTGAATTTCTCAAGCGTATGCAGGTTTCATCTCGATGTTTAACTTCGCCGTAAAGCTCGTGCTATATAAATATACGTATAATGAAAGTGGACGAAGCGAAAGAAGTATGTAAGGATCGTAGCAAGTGGAAAGAAGTGGTCTCTGCCTACCCCTACGGGAAAGAGGCGTGATTATATGTGTGTATGTATGTATGTATATATTTACTTATATATTCAAAGTAATTAAAAGCATAAAAATATTTCTTGGTTCTGCTTTTAATGACAGGATACATTTTATACCAGTAACTTTGCAATGTAAAAATATGGACACAATTAAATATCAGGGACAATGCCTTTCCTGAATCTAGTTCCGGTAAAATGGCACTTACACGACCTAGCAGGAAATATCTGTCACTTTTGATGCAAAAATATGTCGTGAATTTAAGTCGTTAACATTGTTGTAACATGCAACGTATTAACATAATTATGTTGTGTTGGGCACATATGTGACTAAGTTACACCCGCGCAAAATTTTATTTTAAGCTATTGCATAGCTTCTATCGCGGGCCTTGAGCGTGGAGACCGAATCCAGAAATTCCGTAACGAAAATAACCTAACACTTTCAAAATTTAAACACATTCGAATATAGAACAGTTCCAAATTCAAAATTGCCGGGAAATATGGAAACGACAGAACTTAAAAGGCATGCCTAGTACGTAAGCAGCTGTTTGTGGGAAAGTATATAGGTGTATTGCATAAGTTGATAAAAAATGCTATGCAATAGCTTTACCGCGGCAGTGCCCGAGTGCCACACGTTTTTTATTGGTGAGTTTTGTTCTAAAATAAAACACACCTATATTTTATGTTAATCCAGCGAATAATCTATCTCAATATCAAAAATCATCCAATTCTGTTCAGTAGTTTTTGCGTGAAAGAGGAATAAAGATTGTCATAAACTTTCATATTCACAATACATTTTAGTACGACGTTGTAACGTTGAAGAATGCGTTTCGTGGGATTTTATAGAAAGGATGAGTGAAGAAGGGTAGACGAAATAGACAATGCCAAAATGTGTAGAAAAGGCAGATGTAAACCACATTCGAACAACGTAGATCAAATTGATCGGAAACGTAAGGAGGTAAACTGGATTAAGCAAAATAGGTCTAAGTCTTGAGAGAACTGGCAATCTCTATGCCTACCCTGTAAGGGTTTCCCTGTAATGATATGTATGTATTGACTTATGTAGATAATATTCTGTATAAAATATTACTGAGATTATTTGTACGAATTGCCATAATCCAAGCATTGTTTAATACAATTTTATTTTCAACTTAATTATTGTTAATCTATTGACAAAATAATAACTCTTTAAACCCAAAGCCAAGTGCATTGATCGAAGTCTGCTTCGCTATTGTCCGGCTAAGAAGCTAAAATATTTTGACTTGCTTGTCCGACTTTTCGTCGGTACAATATAGTTGTGACATAAACCTGCTCCAAACAGGCTCTGAAGTGTAAATCTACAAAGCCAAAAGCTGTACAAGGTAAATACTGCAAAGTTGCTTAATTCATCGACACAGATAGTAGTGTTCCAATTAAAATGCTACAGGCATAAGGTCTTGAAAACTCAGGGCACTGAGCCCTTGGATTCGATCTAACGTCTACAAATCACATTTTGTTATTATTAATTATTAATTGATGACATGGTTACCAGTCCTTTGAGTTCTTATTAATTATTGACATGGTTACCAGTCCTTTAGTCGAAAACATTTTATATATTGCAATAAAATATTTGGGTCACGTATTTCAATGTGTCACGGAACTTTTAATCCTAAGCAACACTTATATCTCTCTACGTTAGAAGTGATACATAGTTATATTCAATTAAATTCTACTTCGTAATGAGGCATTTATATGGTTTCATCTATATCTATATATATATATATATATATATATATAGGAGATCCCATTTGTGAACTCACTCATCACGAAATCTCAGGAACTATAAGGCCGATTGACTTGAAATTTGGTAGGAGTATTCCTTACGCGGTGTAGAGGTCAGCTGAGATTTTATGAAACTCCACCCGCAGGGTGAAACGCGGGGGCGTTACATAAAAAAAAGGTTTTTAACTATTGCTTCTATAGGTATGAAACTTGGTCCAAATATTCTTTTTGGCATGATATTAATTAACATTACATATAATAAAATCCTTAGCCACAGCAACGCGTGGCCGGGACTTTTGAATTAAAGAAAAAATAAGTCTGAGAAGAAATTCAAAGGCATGTGTATAGTCGTGCTTGAGTAACGGTGATGGACTCGCCATCTGTCACGTTGGCACCTAATATACCTCTGGCGGAAAGTGGGTGTGTGGGTATTACCTATACACCTCTGCCTACCCCTTCGGGGACCCTTGTGGGAAGGCGTGAGGATATATAAAGTCACAAATATTGCAAGCTCAAATCCCAACACACCGTTCACACCAGTTGTTATGCGAATATCTTCTTTGCGGATTCGATCTGAGATCGTTACGCCGCACTTTTTTCGAAGAGATCGCATCTCAACTGCATTTATAATTTTTTTATGCTTCCTCTGCCATACCCAGGATTTGCTGCCGTACAATAAAAAATAATTTCAATTATTAAAAACAATGCCACCGTTTTATTAACATGACCTTGAGGGATACTTGTATTAAAATAATTGCTAATGGACCCAAAAGTTAATATGGCATTGTAATGCAATTCTTTGCAATGAAAATTGATTTTTAATTGTGCCCTAACCTTGGTGTAGAGGCCTCCTAGTGTATTCAGGTTATTACATATGTAGGTTTATAAATAGCTTACTTCTTAATTAGCACGACTTGTAATGTATATGCATATCCTCGTAATTAAAAAAGGACTTGTCAATGAATACGTCAAATAAAATGTCAAAGTTGACAGCTCTTTTTTTTATTTATTTTTTATTTTAATTATCATATTAGACACTAACCTACTACCATTATTTATCCCACCTCGAGCTTTACGGTGAAGGAAAACATTGAGAAGAAACCTGCATACATGTGAAGAGAAATTCAGAGACAAGTCGAGCCTGAGAAACGGCAATGGAATCGCCATATGTCACATTGACACCTAAATATATCTAGCGAAGAGAAGGAGTGTTACACACCTCTGCCTACCCTTTCGGGGACCATGTAGGGTGTGAATATATATAATAGTGTTTTACCCAGCTGCTGTACTAAAATTCGAACATCAATAAAACAGCACAGATACTAGTCAGTAAACTAATTTGGCACAGATTAAAATAGGGTCAAGATCGTCGCTGAGTTTTCTTGTTCATCGATCGTGATGTAATTAGGTACTGAAGTAACATCGACTGCAAAAACATTACGTAATTATAAAAGAAAAGAATATAAATGAACGCGTTCTACTAACTGTAGACGGATATTAACTCTACTCACGTTCATTTTAGTATAGGTAGTGCCATCCACGATGACGCGCCCCACCACGAGGGGGGACGCGGGATGCTGGGAGTATGACCCGAGTGTATTAATTGCTGTTTGTGTGTGTGCACTCATAGATAATCAGTGTGCGTGCACCGATAATACTCAAACATTAGTGCACATTTACACTATAAACTATGAGAAATAATAGTGGGGCGCATCTTCGTGGATGACACTATCTATATCATGGCTATACTATTGACGTCTCCTGACAGCTAGAGATAAACACTAAAGTGGCTTTCTGGCATGTTTTTATTGCGTTCTTGTAATTTCAGTCGTATGCAGAGTTTTCCTTCACCCTGAGGGTATTAGTAAATTTATAATAAATGATCTTGTAGCCCTTTTTTTGACAAATTTGTACTACCCGTTAGAATATGACAACTAAGACACTATATAAGTAATTTTAAGTGAAAAAAACTTTTTAATCTCGTAATATACTGGGTGTTTAGTCTCTACTCTATGTAATCTATGGTCTCCTGGTACTTCTATATAGTGTAAGCTTACTGCTAAATGTAAGTGTGCCCGAGACTTACGTGGGCTAACTTCTAAAACCTGAATGCTATCAGGCGATTCACTTGCTATGCATGTCAACTTTCATGGCAGTTATAAAAAAAAAATGCATTTGTAAAAATATTGTTGATATGGATACTTGTCCTTAAGCTGTGAAAAAGAACAAAATAAAATTAAAAATGAACGTATGCAAAGCATTGCAATGCTTAAATGTGTTTAATAGTACAACATAATAAGCCTTAATGTACATACAATAACTGTACAAGACTAAAATGCCTATCAACAAACCGCTAACAGCCAATGATACATTTGTTTTATTATAACAATCACGGTCGTTGTTAGGTAACTCGCGGTTACTGACCTACGACAACGTACTAGTACATAGAATGAATAGAGTGGCGTTCGTATTACAAATATACTTCATCAAAGAATTAAATGGCATTGATAAATAATACAGTCGATACTTTTCAATACAATTAGTTAAATAATAAAATTTCATAGGTTACTACGCCTTACATGTAATATTCCCAGGTAAAATAAAAAATATATAAATGTAATTAGGGATTAATATGAAGATAAACTTCTTGATTAAGATGGTATTTTTTGGAAAAAACTAATATGTAATACCATGACGAAAAGGAAAAAATTATAGATATCAAGAAGTTCCTTTCACTTTCATTGCGGCAATAACATTTAAAAGCAACCGTTCTACAACACTTTGAATGGTATTGAAACAATAAGCTTTGTCTAAAAGAAAATGTCCTATAAGCATAAAAAATAAAATAAAACCATGATAGACAAATGACGACTACACAGATTTTATTGTTTCATAATTCAACGACAGTAAATTTCAAGACCGCTTTTTGTGTGTCGTGCCAGTCACATTTTTGTGCCATTACTTACTGTTACCAAACCAGGTCACGTCCATGTTTTTGTTTACGCTCTTACCAGTAAGCTAAGGTCTCTGTCAAGTGGCCGTGGCTCACAAAATTGCATTGTCCCATTCAAAGGGTCCTATTTCAAAATCATTATTTTTATTCAGCGGGAACGCTGGTTGAATGTCATATTATTCTATTAGAATTTTATTCGAAATTTAAAAACTTTTATGCAACATAACGGAATCACTGATGGAGAGTCATATTATTATTCCACTATTTATACATTTTGAATTCTAAATTCAAAACTCATGTTTAACGTAATGGAACATTTAATTTTACGATGAAGGGCTTTGCGAGTTACGAGACGTTACGAGACCACGAGCTTTACGGTGAAGGAAAACATCGAAAGGAAACCTGCATACGTCTGAGAAGAAATTCAAATGACGTATGTAATAGTCGTGCTTGAGTAACGGCGATGGACTCGCCATCTGTCACGTTGGCACCTAATATACCTCTGGCGGAAAATGGGTGTGTGGGTATTACCTATACACCTCTGCCTACCCCTTCGGGGACCCTTATGGGAAGGCGTGAGGATATATTATTATTATATATTTATAATTTTACGATTTGTTTTATTGAATATCCTTTTAATCCCGCGTAAAATTAAGATTTTGTAATTCTTTCATAGATATATAACATATTCTGTGTTTTCAAATTTCATTAATTTCTGTTTTTACCATCTTGGCGTGATTGAGCAACAAACATAATATTAGTTGGATAAAATTACCGTGTCCAAGAAAAAACCCGTTAGGAGGAAAAAATTGCGAACAAATGCCTGGGTATTTTTTAACACTGTTTCCCTTTTAAGTGGGTATAGACGATGACAAGCATGTGAATCTTACCTTACCTAATTGTATACAACAAGAGTAATTCATCGCCATGCTTAGCTTTAATAAGTATTCTAGTATGAGTAATCTGTTATTAGTATTCTGCTGCCGTATAATCCAGTTTTTGCAGGAGTTTTATAGTCCACAGCTTAATCACCCATAATTATGAAATTAAACTAAGATTCCTATTAATCCCCGGTGGTTTTACCAATGGGTTTGTCTGTACTTAAGTGCCTACACCTATCACACCACTATATATAGTGCCAACCACGAAGACGCGCCCCACAATGTTTCCCTATAGCTTATAGTGTAAGTGTGTAACCTTCCACTATTCTTGAGTATTGTCGGTACATACTGATTGCCTATGAGTGCACACGCACACTAACCCCCTCGACTAGAAATTGGTGCGTCTTCGTGGATGGCACTATCTATAGCAGTACAATGAAGGAAAACATAGAGAGGAAACCGTTTGAGATGAAATGAAACGGCAATGTACTCGCCATCTATCACAACCAAAATTTACCTCCCGTGAAAAGACTGTGTTGCTACACGTCTGCCTACCCCCACGGGGATCCTTGTGAGCTTGTGTGAAGGATAGAACCTTAATTATTCAGTACTTCTTTATACGGTAGAACGTAGTAGAAAAAGTAGTAGGTACATTGAAATAATTCCGTTAATTTCCATTTTTAAATTCCGAAAAATAACGGTTTTAATGTTTGACAAAAAGTTTGAGAGCCGTAGTCTTATGTACTTGAAGGATATCATGATAGCTTGAAATAATAATAACAATTGAGTTGTTATTTATCTAGAGCAGATATTGCTTTAATAGCTTAAGCTTAAATGGTGAAGGGTTTCTTTCATTGAGTGGCGTACAACGTGAGATATAATTGCTAGATAAAATATTATGTATTTTAGAAGCATTCCAATTGAAATGTTAAATAAATAGTTCCGAAACTAATTAATAATAATTTTTAATAAAAAAAATAAAAAATGTATTGCTACGTCGCAGTGGGCGATAAAATGTATTGTCGATTTTAGTTCATCATTTCCCACAAGATGGCGCTAGCTGCGTTTTAGAACGCGCTATTATTGGCATATAGGTAGTGCCATCCACGAAGTCGCGACCTTATATTCTTCCCTGTAGTTTATCTTATAGTAGTACCCACACACCCACTTTCTTTTTATAGTGTAAGTGTGCACCCTCCACTAATGTTTGAGTGTTATCGGTACACACTGATTACCTATGAGTGCACACGCACACTACAATTAATAATAATAATAAATGTATTTATTCAGACAGTGTCCAATTGTCAATTTTGTTAATAGACTCGCGCGCCCCCATTGATGTAAAAAAGAATAGATACGTCTTACCGCGCTCGGCTTGGCTAACTCAACACAAGCTAATTGGCTTGAGTCAACTTAGTCGCAGCTTTACTAGCAACGACGACGCCGACGTAGCACTCATACAGCATTTAGGAAAAATGCCTTCTTAGGTGCTTAGAAACTGCAGAACATATACTGGCCGAGTGTACAAAAACCAGAAGGATGTGTCTTTTCATTTGTAAGTAATGTAAATTTGTTTTATCTATCAAAAATACGAAATTTTTTTTTTTTTTTTTTTTTTTTTTTTTGTGCGTCTGCATCTACAATCAGTCCCAGGACTATAAGCAGATTTGTTGGGCGGTTGAAGCATTGTGAGGGGTCTCCCCAGCAGGAGACACTCCTATTTAACATCGAGCATGTAGAGTCTGGATATCATGGCGTTTAAGGCGTTTCCTGTAGCTGATTTTTGTTAATTCGGCAGCCAAGTCATTCGGGTGCTTGTCGAGCCGATTTTTGTAGTTAGTGGAGGACTGTTGGATCTCTTCCTTTACTGTTTTAATTTCCAGGGCTTCATGGATTTCAGAGTTAGTGAGAAACCATGGAGCATTCGACAAGGTACGAAGTATGCCATTCTGCAGTCTCTGTACAATATTTAGATTGGAGTTACAAGCGCTTCCCCAGAGTTGGATCCCGTACATCCACACAGGTTTGAGAATCATTTTATAGATTAGAAGCTTGTTGTCCACCGAAAGTTTAGAGTTGCGTGCCATCAGCCAGTACATGGTCCGGAACCGTATATTTGTTTCATCACGCTTTGTTTTGACATGATTTTTCCATGTCAGCCTTCTGTCTAGGTGTATTCCAAGGTACTTAACAAAGTCACTTTGGGGCAGGGTATTATTTCCCAGTTGCACGGGTGAACAGTTTCCTTTTCTAAGCGTGAATGTTATGTGGGTCGATTTAGAAGCACTTGCTTTGATGCGCCACTTCTGCAGCCAGTCACCTACTTTGTTGAGGCTTTCTTGTAAAATATTTGAAGCGGTTTGTGGATCTGAACTGCTAGCTAATAATGCAGTGTCATCAGCAAATGTAGCGTTCATTACTTGTGTTGACTGAGGGAGGTCTGCAGTGTACAAGGTGTACAGGATTGGGCCAAGAACAGAGCCTTGGGGCACACCGGCCGAGATCTTATAGATTTCTGATGCATCACCACTTTCTCGTACTTGAAACATGCGATTTGACAAATAGGAATTCATCAAAGTATAGTAGGTATGTGGTAACAAAGTTTTTATTTTGGAGAGTAGGCCTTTATGCCATACTTTGTCAAATGCCTGCTGGATATCAAGAAACACAGCCGAGCAGTACTCTTTGGCTTCAAGGGAGTGCCGTATTTTGTCACAAACTCGGTGAACCTGCTCGATGGTCGAGTGGTGTTTTCTGAACCCAAATTGGTGTTTGGGGATGGCTTCATTTTCATCCAATAGCGGCAGTATTCTGTTCAGGAGAATCCTTTCAAACACTTTAGACAGAACAGGTAGAAGACTTATCGGCCTGTATGATGTAGCATAATCTGGAGGTTTTCCTGGCTTATGTATCATGGAGATGATGGATACTTTCCACATAGTTGGGAAGTGTTGGACCCTGAGGACACTATTAAAGAGTGTTGTAATGAATACTAAAGCTTTTCTAGGGAGTTGCATAAGAACCTCTTTAGTGATTAGGTCAAAGCCAGGGGCTTTGTTGTTCTTCATTCTTTTCAAGGCCCATGTAAGCTCACGCACTGTTACTGGCCTTGGTGGAAGTGATAATTGAAGGTCTTGCTGTAGTTGGTTATCTACTTCCCTCTCGAATTCTTCGCATTCACTATCGTTTGGTTTAAATGCGTTAGCCAGATGTTTTGCGAATGTTTCTGCCTTTTCTTTACCAGTCCTAGCCCAACCTTCGCTATTGTTTCTTATTGCAGACTTAAATGGTTGTGGTCTTTTAAACGTTTTTGTGAATTTCCAGAGCGCGTACTGAGATGATGCGGTAGCGGTCAGATTTTGCAGTTTACTTTGTAGCGTTGCATTATTTATACTATCCAGCATTTCTTTCAATTCACTTGCGGTTTTGTTTAAAGCGGTCTTATCAGATCTATGTCTAGATTGATGCCAGACCCTTCTAAGTCTTCTTTTTTCCAGAACTTTATTTTTTATATCGAGAGGAATGTTTCCAGTAGTAGCCCTTTTCTTTTTGATTGGAGTGTTCTTCCAGCATGCATTCTGTATTAGGCTAGTAATGTAGCTTGTGGCTTCTTCTATCTCATCTGATGTTTTTTGGGATACATGTAGTTGTATAGTTTCCTCTATGTATTCCCTAAATCCTTCCCAGTCTGTAAATTTGTTGGACAATGTCTCGGGTTCTTCGTAGCAAATTATTGTCGAGCTTACGGTTAGAATTACAGGGGAATGATCAGAGTTACTATCATAACAGGGCTCGGCTTTGAGATAGTGTCTCGAGAGTCCTCTGGTGATAAAAAAGTCTAGCAGGTCAGGCTTTTTCTTTGGGTCTGTAGGCCAGTATGTCGGTTCACCGGATGAGATTGAGTCAAGGTTATTTCCGTCAATGCATCCCTTAAGCTGTCTACCTCTTGTTGTTATTAACCTGGAGCCCCAGTACAAGTGCTTGGCATTCCAGTCGCCACCAACAATGAATCTGTTTCCCAGTGTGTGGAAGAACTCGGAGTACTTTGCACTATCTATTCTGTGCTTCGGTGGGCAATATACCGCAGATATGTTGAGGGGTCCATCCTTACTCTCAACTACAACAGACGTTGCCTGGATGTAGTTTGTTTTATATTCGGGCATGACATAGTGCTTAATGTTCGCTCTAATGGCTATAGCAGTTCCAGCGTGGCCAGTGCCATCAGGGTGACAAGTAATGTAGGTGTAGCAGCCCTTAATTTTTATGTTGCTTTTTTCTGTACAGTGTGCTTCAGATATGAGCACAACATCAAGTTTATTACTTGTAATTAGCACCTCTAGCTCGGACTTATTTGGTGTTAAGCCATTAATGTTCCACGTGGCTATCCTGAGAGAAGTCATTTTGGGATTTTGTCTAACAGTGTTGTTATGAGACTCAAGAGAGTGCTCATTTGTTGTAGGATAAGATCAAATTTTTCTGATTGTTTTAATATGAGTTCTTCTAATTTATTATATGGTTTTACTTCAGGATTCAGTTCGTTTGTGTTCTTCTTCAATCTTTCAGCATAGGTGTCATTTGGTCTACTTCCTCCAGGGTTGGCGAGTTTTGCTTCCGTGGTGCTTTTCGAGTCTGATGGTCTGGTGGTGTTTTTGTGAGTTGTCCTCTGTGGCATTCTTCTAGCGAGGATCTCCCTGTATACAGCACAGCCTTTATAATTTGCAGGGTGTTCACCTTCACAGAGAGCGCATAGGGCTGGTGTATTACGATCTTTCTTTGGGCAGTCAGCAGTTTTGTGCCCTTGAGCGCATTTTACGCAACGATATGGTCGCATGCAGTAATTTTTTGAGTGACCATATTGTTGGCACCTCTGGCACTGTGGTAATGTTGTCCTCTTTTTGGGGTCTTCAATGACAACTGACTGGTGATATATGTATTTGATGTCTTTAACTGCCTTGTTGTTTGGCCCAGGGGCAATATTTACAAAGAACGTAGATGTTGGTTTTTTGTCTGGTCCATACTTGGCGTTAACAATCTCTCCATAGACTTTGTTTCCAGTTTTTTCGATTTCCTCCACAATTGCACTGAGCGGAGTGGAGTGGTGGAGATTTTTTATAACCACTCTAAAGCAGCGCTGGTCCTTAAGGTTGAAAGTATGACCTATGAGTCCATTCTCTCGAACTACAGTGATAACTTTTTTGTAGGTGATAACATCTTTACAAGAGACCCTTAGTTGATTCCTATTTACTATTTTGAAAGTAAAGAGGTTATGATCAGCTGCTGATTCCAACAGTTGTGTGAGTCTGTTTACGTCCTCAATACCATATAAAATGATTGGTGGTGGTTTGCTAGGTCGTTTTTCCTTTGGTTGACTAGAATTCTCTGTCTCGTCTACAGATAAATCCTTGTAGCGGTTCTGGGTTTTTATAGTTTCTGGGGATGGTGTCCGTGACAATTTTTTCCGTTTATGGCTTTTAGATTCTGGGACTCTTTGCCAGTCCGGCGGTTTGGGAGTAATTATTTCTAGATTCTTGCCTAGTGTTGCCTGTATTGAGGGTTCTATTTGGGAGATACTTCCCAGTGAGGTACTTCTAGTTCTCGTAAAAAGGCCTGGATGGAACGCCTGTTGTACAAATATACGTCTTCCAGTAGCATTCACTGAAGCAGAGGCCTGGTTACCCACGTCTGCACAGTCTTCGGTAACATATTTCACACCTTGAGGCCCGGGAACCTCATGGCGCCGGGGGTTAGCCGGATCGCAGGACAAATCGCATTCTTTATTTTCCATTTTCATATTAAAAGGGGTGGGAGAGTAGTAGTACGCGTTTCCCAGGCGCATACCCCCAATATTTTTGAGGATATTTAGTCACTCATGGCCATTGGTGAGCCATATTGATGGGTTAATTACCGCCGCCCATGACTCGGCGTTGGCGAATTTTACAGCTGACTTCCTCCGAGATATTTACAGGTAGAATTTCGCAGTTCTCAGCAAACCCTCCTCTTTTCTCATCCGGGCTTGGGACCGGCAACGGCAGAGTTCGAAAATTACGAAGAGAAGGAGAGTACGAAAATTTAACATTAAATTTTAATCTGAATTAACTCCTGCGACGATGCCACTGCGCCACTCGCGCGAAAGACACAAGTAGCGCGTTACGTTTAAGAGCGAAAGAGAGAACGATTAGAGCTCGACATATTGGCACGTGGCTGTGCTGTTATCCCTTTCTGACAACTAGGATTCATATACTTCGTGTTCTCAGTGTTGCCAACTTAACGGATTTCCCGTCATATCTAGCGGATTATGTTATAAAGAAACGGAAGAAATACTATTTTGACGGCTAACGGGTTTGTTGGCGGAATTTAGTAGCAAAAGATTTTAATTTCAATTATTTTTTACAAGAATCCATAAGCTCCTTATTGGCTCATTTCCATTATTCAAGCAATATAATCACACTCATAGAATCCCAGTGGAGTGCAATAAACTTCACGAAGTGGAACAAAGTTGACAATACTATAGAGTTTTGGTCAGAAGTTAAAGAGTACAAAGTTGCCGCTGGCACTAACCCGTATAAAGAACTCAGTGATTTTGCATTTCATATTTTAACTTTGCCATATTCGAATGCAGAGGTTGAACGAGTGTTCAGTGTAATGAATGGCGTAAAAACAAAGCTACGAAATCGAATGAAGGCAGATATGGTTAATGCCATCCTTTATATACGAGCAGGGCTAAAGCGCAATGAAAAAACTTGTTACACATATGAGTTACCAGATAAAGTATTGAATCAAATTGGAACGACTCAAAGTTATAGCCAGCCGTCAACTTCTACTGCACCCGAAATTATTGAGACCCCAAATAGTGACGATGATTTAGACAACATAGAATTAGATTTATTTTAAAGACTGTTGCACTTTATTAAACTCCAATGAATATTTGTATGTAACCTTTGTACCATTTTACATTAGGTATTTTGGCGGATTTTACTGACGAGAAAAATACGAGATTTAACGGATTTTTAACGGAATTTCGTACTAAAGTCGGCGGAATCTCAAAATTATTGTTGGCAACACTGCGTGTTCTTTTAATCTCATCAGTGTGCTTAATGCCGTTGTGTGAGTTGTGTATTGTAGCTATATGTAGGTATAGCATATATTTGCCATGTTTATACTTCATATTCAAGGAGTATACCGTCTCTATAGATAAAACCTCATTGCGCGCCCCCATAGACTAGAAATTGGTGGGGCGCGTCTTCGTGGATCTCTATAAACGAGCTTTAGGAAGAAGTAAGAACACGTAACAACTACCTAGAATACCTAAATCAAACAGATTGAGCATCTGGGAATAGACCGACAGAAGAACTCAACACCATCGATCATAAGGAGACTTAAGAATGAAGCGAAATGGTCTGAACTCTTGAGAGGAGTAGCGCTCATCTGATGTCGCGAGAGTGATAATTTGAAAAATATATTTTTGCATAAGTATCGTGTATACACCCATATGCATTTAGTAAAAAGCAGTTATTTTAATGTTACAAACAGACACTCCAATTGTATTTATCTGTAAAGATTTTAGTCTTCACAATTTCTTCCTGATTTGTATAATATTACCTGACCAGTCTAATATATTCGATAAAATTCAGGGTCATTGATTAAGCACCTTACCTATAAATTCTAGCAGGAATTGCGTGCTCCGAGTTCCTTATTTTATATAACATACTTGCAAGATGGCATGGCTGGTGCATGGTGGCAAGGATGAGAATGACCGTCAAAATACTTCGACGAAATACAAAACATAATAATAATATATAATGTATTAAAAAAAACCTGTCAGGAGAAGAGACGGCGGATCAAAATCCCCGGTTTCCTTTTTAACATTTGTTCCGTTTTACGTAGGGGTAGAAAAAGATACTTATTAAGCTATTGCATAGCTTCTATCGCGGGCCTTGAGCGTGGAGACCGAACCCAGAAATTCCGTAACGAAAATAACCTAACACATTCATAATTTAAACACATTCGAATATAGAACAGATCCAAATTCAAAATTACCGGGAAATATGGAAACGACAGAACTTAAAAGGCATGCCTAGTTCGTAAGCAGCTGTTTGTGGGAAAGTATATAGGTGTATTGCATATGTTGATAAAAAATGCAACGCAATAGCTTTACCGCGGCAGTCCCCGAGTGCCACACGTTTTTTTAAATTAGAAACTAATATACAAAATATGATATAAACTCTGTACAAGAGTAGGTAGCAATAAATTGCCATGCATGGCAAAATTATCTGATGTTGTATAAAAACAGACAACAATTTTTTATCAATTGCGGCACAGAACACTTCGCGACTTGATCGAAAACCTAGTTATGCATTCGAATGAAATAAATTTGATTTAAGAATCTCTTAATTGCTGCCATTCGTTTTTTTTTATTGGTTTTTGGCACTTGACCACAAATCATTAATTTAGGATGTTATTTACCACGTCGTATAAGTAGCTTATTTTATACTTATTTCTACGAATAAATTGGCGATTTATGATTATTGTTACTCTGAGATGCTCAGCAGTACAGATGCAGAGGGCAGATATTTGTGTGATGAACACGAGTATTTGTACCTTAGTCTTGGATGTCCTATGTATTTAAGTATATATCAATCTATATAAGTAAATATATTGTTGTCTAGTTACCATAACACAAGCTTTGCTTAATTTGGGACTAATAGTCCCAAGGTATTATGAGATGTTTAATGTTTTTTTGAACTTAAGTACAGTGATTAATCACACCTCGAGCTTTACTTTCAAGGAAAACATCGAGAGGAAACCTGCATACGTCTGAGAAGAAATTCAAAGGCGTATGTATAGTCGAGCTTGAGTAACGGCGATGGACTCGCCATCTGTCACGTTGGCACCTAATATACCTCTGGCGGAAAGTGGGTGTGTGGGTATTACGTATACACCTCTGCCTACCCCTTCGGGGACCGTTGTGGGAAGGCGTGAGGATATTATTATTATTATTATGATATAGGAGATCCCATTTGTGAACTCACTCATCACGAAATCTCAGGAACTATAAGGCCGATTGATTTGAAATTTGGTAGGAGTATTCCTTACGCGGTGTAGAGGTCAGCTAAGAACGGATTTTATGAAACTCAACTTAAAAAAAAAACACGTTTTTAACTCCATAGGGGAAGCAATTGAAAAACGTGTTTTGTTTACTCTTTCACCCGGGCGAAGCTGGGCGGGACAGCTGGTAAGATATATAATTTGTAGAGAGGACTGGCTCTCTGCCACTCTTAAAATACTCGTGTGTCACTCAGATATAGTTTTTGCATGCAAATGTAAATACGATAGCAAGTAACTTGAATGCGGAAGCCACCAACCGAAGTGACGATCCTTACGTTAATCTCCTTAATATATATAAATTACGCGTCACGTTGTTTGTCCGCGATGGACTCGTAAACTACTAAACCGATTTTAATCAAATTTGCACATCGTGTGCAGTTTGATCCAACTTGAAAGATAGGATAGCTTACATCTGTATACTTTATTTACAATAACAACAATTAACAATATTTACAAAGAACAGTTGAAACTAACTACTTAAATATAAAATATAATAATATCCACACGCCTTCCCACAATAGTCCCCGAAGGGATAGGCAGAAGTGTATAGGTAATACCCACACACCCACTTTCCGCAAGAGGTGTATTAGGTGCCAACGTGACAGATGGCGAGTCCATCGCCGTTACTCAAGCACGTCTATACATACACCTATGAATTTCTTCTCAGGCTTATTCAGGTTTCCTCTCCATGTTTTCCTTCACCATAAGGCTCGCGGTGTGACTAAACACTGTAGTTGAGTTCAGAAAAACTCATTGGTACAGTCGGGATTCGAACTTGCGATCTTTATGTTGCAGACACTCGAAGCACTCGGCCACCACGGCTTTTAAATAACTTTTCTTATTTATTTTATCCATTTCAAACTAACCTAACCTTTCCTCTTCATATTATTAGTGTTAATATATACACCACGAGCTTAACAGTGAAGGAAAACATCGAGAGGAAACCTGCATACGTCTGAGAAGCAATTCAAAGGCGTATGTATAGTCGTGCTTGAGTAACGGCGATGGACTCTGGCGGAAAGTGGGTGTGTGGGTATTACCTATACACCTCTGCCTACCCCTTCGGGGACCCTTGTGGAAGGCGTGAGGATATATTATATTATTAAAACGTATAAGCTATAGCAGCCTGTCCCAGCATCGCACGGGTGGACATTTATTTTTAAAACATTTTGGCCTAAAATTTATTTTTTCTTGCAATCACAATAGCCAATATTAATCAGTGATAATGTAGCATTCAATTGGTGAAAGATTTTTTGAAATCGGTCCAGTACTTTTAGAGCCAATTCCTTACAAACATACTTACATTAAAATCTTTCCTCTTTATAATATTAGTGTAGATAGATGTATGTAAATGTAATAAAAAAGGCAAAAGAACTCTACAATTTATTCGTATGTCTTTTTTTATTTTTTTCCATTCTAGTCTAAAATTATTATTTAAATTATTTAATAAATTATTTAAATAAAGAAAACTTGTTTTTAATGCTTTATTAAGAACAAATATCATCCGAGAGTTAGTGTGATCCCTGACCTTCAAAATGTTGCACCAATTGGAGTACTGTGGTGCTTTCATCATTGTCGATTTTAACCTGCGGATGTCATCGTTACGTTTAGTTTCTGTGCCAAAACAATGTTACCAAATAAAATTGTATTATTATTATTATAATAAAAAAAATCCTTGGGACAATTCCACACAAATTGACCTAGTTCTGAATTAAGCAAAGCTTGTGTTATGGTAACTGACAACGATGTGGGTGTGTGGGCCCTACCTACCCCTTCGGGGAATCTTTTGGGAAGGCGTGTGGTTATTACATTATTGTTTGAAAAGAGTAACCATGGAGTTTCTTGCCGGTTCTTCTCCATGGAAGCGACCAACCCGAACCGTGCTTCTGCTTCTTTTTCGACGTTTTATAAGTGCCCACCAAGGCCTATGTGAAATAAAAATATTTCGATTTTGATTTTCATTTTGTTTTATAATTAAAAGAAGCGTAACATATTTATAGCAAAACCAATTACAAAATAAAAAAAAACGTTAATACATATTCAAAGGAGGTAATTAATTGGTATCGTTGGTATATAATGCGGATTGTTCCGGCATTGACACGGACCCGGACCCTTCAGAAGGTCAAAGTATATGGACCTCTTGGTCTTTATCGATGAAAAGTTTCTGACAAGACTTCGGAAGTGTTTAGCAAAAGTTCTGTGTAACTTTATATACCTACTACAAAAGTGTAGATATACAGGGTGTTACGAAGAGCGTGTGAATTAGAAATACATATATTTACATAAAAAATGTGAGCCGTCACGGGACGCCTGGCAGATGTGAAACATCGACATTATTTTGTAAAAGTAATATGCAGAAAAGAACAGATTGTGATAGGAACTAAATATGTCATAATGATAAAATAAAATATAACGTTTTTTTTTCTAGATGACTATTTATTGAATAAACATTTATTTTCATTAAATACATAAATTAAAGAATTTATTCCAAATCGTAACTACTTAATTCGTAACGTCGTCGACTTCGGTCATAGTTATATTCGATGTTTCCTCTGAGGACGGTATTACTGTGACAATTGGTCGATGGTAACCGAAGTATGGCGACGCGTCGCCACGGCATGCGTCGCCACGCCAGAAATCGGTTTTACGTGCGGCTATAGATGTTTCACATCAAAAATTTAGTCTGTTTTCACACCCTTCTTGAAGAATTCCACGCTATACTCTTCAGAGACTCAACGGGGAGCTCATTCCACAGCCTGCGCGTTCGCTGAAGGAAACTCCTTTGTAACTATAGCTAGTACCCACCTATAGCTAGTACCCACCTATAGCTAGTAACCACCTATAGCTAGTACCCACCTATAGCTAGTACCCACCTATAGCTAGTACCCACCTATAGCTAGTACCCACCTATAGCTAGTACCCACCTATAGCTAGTACCCACCTATAGCTAGTACCCACCTATAGCTAGTACCCACCTATAGCTAGTACCCACCTATAGCTAGTACCCACCTATAGCTAGTACCCACCTATAGCTAGTACCCACCTATAGCTAGTACCCACCTATAGCTAGTACCTAATACATGAACCGGTATAGATTGAAATAACATTTTTCCTGTCCAACAATCGGGGCCAATTTGGACAATTGAATCAATCACAACGGACCTTCGGCTCATTCTATAGGGGACAGGACCGCTCACTAGCTCGTACACATAACCTTCTAGAATTTTCTAAGAGAGGTAGGGCATAACGGGTTTCCCGTTTTAATTTGGAGCTGCCCGACTGAGGCAGGACCTTATAGAAGTCCGTAGCCAAATAACACAATTTATTGTGTTCTGTTACTACGCGGTGACTGAGGTTTCCAGTAATGAGCCCCTTGGGGAGGGGGGGAGGATTGTTATATTGTGTTGGCAGCAGAGGGATTAGTCCCATTATGCTGCCAGTACAGTATAACTCTCCGAACACAGAGTGGCAACGCGCAAGCGATACTTCGGTATTGTAAGCGTAAATAGGCTGCGGTAACCGTTTTCTGTCAGCTTGTTTGCTTCTCTAGTTGTATAAAAAAATAAATCTTTCATAGGCGGCCGTCAGCTCAGGTTGCGGAAGTCAGGGAAGAGCTCTCTTGATACATGCTCGCAATTTCGAGTACTCCTGATGTTCCCGTCCTTGAGTATCCGATCGATTTCAAAATCTAAAAATAAGTCTAGAGAGAACTAGCGCTCTAGTGTTTCTGCATACCCTGTGGGAGACTCGTCGTGCGTGATGATACCGATAACCGTTGATTTCTATTAAGTACTAGTTGTCCCGCCCAGCTTAGCTTGGGTGAAAAAAAAGTCAAAGACCCAGTGGCGGTCCAATAGTGTGTCTAAACCATTCTCAAATCATTAAAATCGATTCTGCCGGCATCGACAGCAGGTTTACGATTCTATAACGGACATACAGACAAACGTTCATTTTTATATATATATATATAGACTAGCAGACCCGGCAAACGTTGTTTTGCATATAAATTATTTCTCTTTTCTCTTCTCAACTGGCTGGGATAACTCGCCAAGTGACACTTGATCAGTTATCGAGCGGGATTAAAAAATATTATATTACTAAAAGACTATTAAAATAAAGGGGTTGGTAATAGAAGGATGAAAATTTTGGGTTGTAAGTATTTTTTAAAGACCCATATAAAAAAAATTAAAAAAAAAATGTTGGGTAATAATAAACCCACTTAGAGGTATGAAAAATACATAGTAGCCGATTCTCAGACCAGAATATGCATATAAAATTGAATTTGATATATAAGATGTGTATATGGGACATTCAATAAGTACTTATTGTACTTCTTATGTTGAGTAAAATATTTATTTGATATGTATGTTGTTGCAGTAACCATGGGATCCATTCCCCGCGTGTCCGTGGTCCAGGGCCCTCGAGCGGCGGTGCCGGCAGCCCCGCTGCCAGACCACCTTAGAGGCTCTGCCAGCAGTGACAGCACTGCTTTGATATACTCAGGTACGTCTTACTTATACTGTAAACTAGTACTAGTTGTGCTCGCGACTTCGTCCACGTGGAATTTAACAAAAAAAATATTGTTCAGTTTCTAAAATAAAAGTAGCCTTAGCTACTCCTTATTCTATCAGACATCTGCCAGTGAAAGTTCCGTCAAAATTAGTCAAACCGTTACAAAGATTAGCCGGAACAAACAGTCAGAGATACAAAAAATTGTCACAGATAGTTAAGCTGGATTATCATATAGAATATGTTTTATTCCGAAAATAAATCTAGGTAAAATAATACTAATGAAGTCGATATTTACCCGGGTAACATCGCGGCGCACAGCTAGTCTATCAATATCATAATCTTGAAGTCATCTCCATTCTTTACAATATTGTTCCCACATAAATTGTTCCCAACGTAATACAATTGACGCTAAGTGTCATAATTGCTCAGCAACTACCGAGATTCAATTATGCAATTGGCAGTTCCTTGTGTTTTCTACGCTTTGCCTATGATTTCGTAGCGGCGTATGTATAGTCGTGCTTAAGTAACGGCTATGGACTCGCCATCTGTCATGCTAGCAACTAAGATATATCTCAGACGGAAAGCAGGGATGTGGTTACTACCAACCCACACCCACACACATTCCGCCAGAGATGTATATTAGGTGCCAGCGTGACCGATGGCGAGTCCGTTACCGTTACTCAAGCGCGACTGTACATAGGTACAGCTTTGATCTCAACTCAAAATTATTATGAACTAATATTTAAATTTGAATTCAATTCATTATATTAATTTAAAAACGTATGTGCTCGATAAAGGGGTTGATCTCGCCATCTGTCACGTTGGCATCTAAATATGTCTTGAAAGCGTGTCATCGTTGTCAACTCTTCTGGAGTTGTGGCCGAAGTTTCAGTCGTTACTCTTTGGGCCGAAGCCGGAGTTGTGGGAAGCTGTTAAGAAAAGTATTAATTGAGCATGTAAAAAATTCAATTGTTTTAAAATCTTATCGATTTCGTGGTATTGTCATCCTAGTAGCATTACTTGAGTTAAATAATTATTGCAATCACGAAATGTTTCGTGGGGAATTCTAGTTTATTATTTAATTGAGCCAGCCTTGATTGTCTAGAACGAATTGCCTTTTCACGGAGGTTCAAGGTTTTGACGAACAAAGATTGAATTACATAATTGCAAACTTATAAGGAAAATACAATTAGCCTTTGACTAGTTTGCACAATGCAAATGCAAAGGAAATACATATCGGAACGTCAAGAGTACTCGAAACTAACGAAGTGAAGAGTTTGGATGAAGTGAAAGACTAAGTCTAGAAAGAACTGAGTCTACTCTCCCTGCCTATCACGTAAGGACTCAGCATGATGGATTCTTTTATCGACAGTGTTAAAATACAAGGATCATTGTATTGGCTAGAGAGATTATTTTAATTAATAGTATAAAGAGGAAAGATTATATTTTTACGATTTAACTCGAAAACGACTTGACCGATTTAAAAAATGCTTTCATCATTAGAAAGCTACATATTTTATTTAAAAGCTACATATTACTAATAATACGTAACTTAGTAACATAAGAAAGGTTAGGTTTTTGTTTTTTTTTTAAACAAACTACTAATGAAATAAAATTTTGCGTGTACTTAGTATTTATTACACACACTTAGTAATTAACATAAAACCTACTTGCTGTATTTCAGAAATGCTTGAGTAAATGTTTACTGTTTTATCAAGCTTCTCGATCTCTAGAATTTACATACATATCATCACGCCAAGTCCCTAACGGGGTAGGCAGAGAGTATAGAGCGCCAGTTCTCTCTAGACTTACATACCTCTTTCGCTTCGTCCACATTCATCAGTCTCTTCATACATGCTCGTCGTGTTCGAGTACTCTTAACGTTCCCGTCCTTGAGCGTCCGATTGATTTGATCTAGGTATTTGGAACGTGGCCTTCCTCTGCCTCTTCTTGCACACACTTTTGCTTTGTATATCTGTTTCGTCAATCTTTCTTCACTCATCCTTTCTATGTGTCCAAACCAACGTAACACTTTCTTCATCTTTCTTTCTCTAGAACTTTAATCATCATATTCATGTTTATTTTTATTTTTAGATGAAACATGCAACGTGCGCATGAGTTTCTCAAAGCTACACGCTCGAGCCAACGCTTTGGCTCGTGCTATCACTATCAGAGCCAGACCCTCAGGAGCCAACCGTGATGGGGATTACGTCATAGCTGTGTGCATGCAACCGACTCATAAGTGAGTAAAATAGACTATAAAGAAGAGAATTCTATAAGAGAAAATATCTATAAGAGAGAATTTTTTCCAACTATAAAGAAGAAACGAATAATACTATAATATATAGAACGATATAATTATATGGGTTTTTCTGTACTTAAGTACAGTGATAACGGCGATGGACTCGCCATCTGTCACGTTGGCACCTAATATACCTCTGGCGGAAAGTGGGTGTATGGGTATTACCTATACACCTCTGCCTAACTGCCTAACCGTTTCTGCGAGTTTCGGCAGGGTCTGGTGGTATATATCTATATCGTTAGACATGGTGTTGATCAAACTAATGGCTCTCGAAAGGGGAGCGTATTTGAGCAGCATATATAATGTCAATAGAATATAACAAACACATCAAACAACTGTTCATAAACAAAAGCCATTACTAAATACTATAAAAGTCTTTTTAGAAGATAGCTTAAAGTAAAACTATTGTACATTATGTTTATGATAGTAAGTAACTATTACTACTAAACATAAATTATATACCAATTACTCGTAAATAAAATAATTACATAAAATATAAGAAATATAGCATAATATAAGATTTATAGCTAAATAGATGGATAGATGAGCCGTGGTGGCCGAGTGGTTCGAGCAGTTGCCTGCGACGCAAAGGTCGCAAGTTCGAATCCCGACTGTACCAATGAGTTTTCCTGAACTTAAGTACAGTGATTAGTCACACCACGAGCGGAACGGTGAAGGAAAACATCGAGAGGAAACCTGCATACGTCTGAGAAGAAATTCAAAGGCGTATGTATAGTTGTGCTTGAGTAACGGCGATGGACTCGCCATCTGTCACGTTGGCACCTAATATACCTCTGGCGGAAAGTGGGTGTGTGGGTATTACCTGTACACCACTGCCTACCCCTTCGGGGACCCTTGTGGGAAGGCGTGAGGATATATTATATTATTTTATTTATTACAAGCTGGACGCCCAGCTTCGCTCGGGTGGCAGTAAATTACTTAAGGGTATGAAAAATAGATAGTAGCCGATGCTCAGACCTACTGAATATATAAAATTTCATGCAAATCGGTCCAGCCATTTCGGAGGAGTATGGTAACTAACATTGTGATACGAGAATTTTATATCGATGCTAGTGGTCCCGCCCAGCTTCGCTCGGGTGGAAAAAAAAATATGGTGGGCCACCTATCGGGTCCAATTGTGAATCTAAACCATTCCCAGATCCCCTTGAACACACACAAAAAATTTCATCAAAATCGGTCCAGTCGTTTGAGAGGAGTTCAGTGACATACGACGACGACCGACATTTGACGACCGTCTGGTCTAGTGGTTAGAGCTCCTGACTGCGAAACTTGAGGTCGCGGGTTCGAATCCCGCTGAGGGCAGATATTTGTGTGATGAACACGAATATTTGTACCTTAGTCTTGGCTGTCCTATGCATTTAAGTATATATCTATCTATATAAGTAAATATATCGTTGTCTAGTTACCATAACACAAGCTTTGCTTACTTTGGGACTAGGTCAATTTGTGTGGCATTGTCCCAGGTAAAAAAAAAAAAAAAAAAAAAAAAAACATACACACTCACAGAAGAATTATATATATAAAGATGTAGATGTATAGCATAATGCAAGTCACGAGGAGTAAACAATATAATACAGCAATACTAGACATAAGTGTGCAATAAGTTATTATTATGATATATGTATAAGTAATAATAAATAATATCCTCACGCCTTCCCACAAGGGTCCCCGAAGGGGTAGGCAGAGGTGTATAGCTAATACCCACACACCCACTTTCCGCCAGAGGTATATTAGGTGCCAACGTGACAGATGGCGAGTCCATCGCCGTTACTCAAGCACGACTATACACACGCCTTTGAATTTCTTCTCAGACGTATGCAGGTTTCCTCTCGATGTTTTCCTTCACCGTAAAGCTCGTGGTGTGACTAATCACTGTACTTAAGTTCAGAAAATATGTATAAGTACCTTAAGATATTGCATACCATTCCATGTGTAATTTTATCTTCAAGCATAGTATATTGTGTAAGTGATGTCTGTGCTTAGGGTATGTTTACAGGTTATAAACGTATTTGATTTGATTTGATGTTTAATAATGTACATATAATTAATGACTTGAAAAATGTATACCAAAAATTTGGGCTACAAATTTGAAATATTTGATCAGTTCAATAAAAATTTTCTTCGTCAAAATTTCTCAATACTGTTCATAATTAAGTATATTTGGGATAGGATATCACAAATACTTTAAACATTTGGTCAAAGAAAATAATGGCTTCCATCAGATTTTCTTATACTGATACGTCTTTTATCGCACGTCCTGTGTAATATTACTCTTTTTCAAATAACTATACTAAGTGCATGTAGCATACGCAAAGATACATACTTTTAAAGTTAAATGCTCCTGATTTAGGTAGTAAACTTATAAGCTACAGCTCTCTTTTTCATCCACACATGTGTATACAGACGAATACGCACACACACATACTCTCCTTTTATCACACCCACACACACACCCACACACACACACACAAACACACACACACACACACACACACACACACAGACACACACACACAATCAAAAAATAATTTTGTATAATTTTTAACTCGCATGCTCACTGCTATGTACTATTTCTATAAGGGTAAATTAATATTGTCTTGTAATTTCTTAAGACAATAAAGATTCTCTAAACCGAGCTACATACATATATTTTTACTAGCCGGAACAAACAGACAAACAGACAGACGGACAAAAATTGTTAAAAAACATTTTTTAGTATATGTACTGTGTATAAATCCATATGCAGTTAGTGAGAAGAGGTTATTTTAATATTACAAACAGACACTTTATTTTTTATTTTATTTTATTTACTTGTATATACGTATAGATTATTTTATGAATTTCCAGCACAATCATGACTCTACTAGCCACATGGAAGGCAGGAGCAGCATATGTGCCGATGGAGCCGAGTTTCCCCCAAGCAAGGATAACTCACATCCTTAAAGACGCCCAGCCTTCGCTTGTCATTTACGATGAGAGTGGTATGTACTTGGACTCAGCACAGTAACTATAGCTATCATTACTCAAGAGTGGCCGTGGTGGCCGAGTGGTTCGAGCAGTTGCCTGCGACGCAAAGGTCGCAAGTTCGAATCCCGACTGTACCAATGAATTTTTTCTGAACTTAAGTACAGTGATTAGTCACACGACGAGTTTTACGGTGAAGGAAAACATCGAGAGGAAACCTGCATACGTCTGAGAAGAAATTCAAAGGCGTATCTATAGTCGTCCTTGAGTAACGGCGATGGACTCGCCATCTGTCACGTTGGCACCTAATATACCTCTGGCGGAAAGTGGGTATGTGGGTATTACCTATACACCTCTGCCTACCTCTTCGGGGACCCTTGTGGGAAGGCGTGAAGATATATATATACTCAAGAGTGCGGATCTATTTATTGACGTCATTTCTCACTGTTGCATAATTATAGGAATAACGAATCAGGTATATATGCCCCCAGAGTCATCTGCGATGGCTCGACCTGATTGATTAATAATAAATAAGAAAAATCATACACAGTTTCCACTGTGGCCAAAACATTTAGATACATTTTCAAAATTGAATTCAGAAATGGGCCCATATTTACATAAACATCTTTAACTATGGGGAGACATGTATAAGATAGGAGTAGAAATAAAGCAATAGAAGAGATATATGAAGAAAACACCATTTAAACAGCTTGTTCTAATTTCCAGCAAATCCTGCCATGTTTGCCGGCAGTGGCGTACCGTCGTTGTCATTTGAAGAACTGGTTCTGGAAGCCAGCGGTCATCCGTCTGACGAGCCAAGAGATGACATTTTGGCCCAATCGAAGGCTGATAGCATTGCTATTGTTTTGTATACATCTGGAAGCACTGGCGTTCCAAAAGGTTATTATGCAAATAGTATTCTAATTATTTCGTACAATATCATACATATAAGCCGTGGTGGCCGAGTGGTTCGAGCAGTTGCCTGCGACGCAAAGGTCGCAAGTTCGAATCCCGACTGTACCAATGAGTTTTTCTGAACTTAAGTACAGTGATTAGTCACACCACGAGCTGAACGGTGAAGGAAAACATCGAGAGGAAACCTGCATACGTCTGAGAAGAAATTCAAAGGCGTATGTATAGTCATGCTTGAGTAACGGCGATGGACTCGCCATCTGTCACGTTGGCACCTAATATACCTCTGGCGGAAAGTGGGTGTGTGGGTATTACCTATACACCTCTGCCTACCCCTTCGGGGACCCTTGTGGGAAGGCGTGAGGATATATTATTATTATTATTATTATTATCATACATCAAACTACGGTCTTGCGAAACTAATATTGAAAGTTTCTAATAAAATCAGCAGCGAAAACAAAGAAATTTATTGAAGCAGTAGTAATAGCCATGGTGGCCGAGTGGTTCGAGTAGTCTTGTTTAAGTTTGAATCCCGACTGTACCAATGAGTTTTCTTGAGTAACGGCGATGGACTCACCATCTGTCACGGTGGCACCTAAAATATATCTCTGGCGGAAAGTGGGTGTATGAGGATATATAGTAAATAGATAATAAAAATGTTTTATAAACTTAAAAGAAATCGTACCTGAATTATACGAAGGACTTCGCCCAAATCCTTGTCCCACGGAGTACCAAAGAGACCCAGGCAGAATTGCTCTGCTGCATAGCAAACTTATGATACTTCTAATAAAGTGCGTGCCAATACTTTTGTCTCCTAAAGCTTAATTTAATTGGCGTATGAAAAAAACCTAAGTGTAAATTTAAATTTTATTTAGATGATATCTAGATGATATTTAGATGGTTTGAGCGTATTCTGTTTTCTTTGTAATTTGATTCGTTTTCTAGCCCTATCTATTCATGCTTTGTGCTAATGAGACATGATAGAATATTCTACAACAGTACTTACTTATTAGTCGAAGATATTTCAATGTTGAGTCAGTTGACTTAATTAGGCCGTCGCGGTATGTCGTAATGAATTACCTGTACGAAAGAAATTTACATAAAAATAGTTTTACACGTGTCATTCTTAGCAGCTGTTATTTAAGTCACCTTGCATCTATATACTAATTGGTTAACTACAGTTAGTTGAATACCAGAACTATATTATTGGTCTTCGTCATCGCCTTAGAAGCCCACTGTTGGACACAGGCCTCCAACTTAGAATGCCACTATGAGTGGTTGTTGAACGTATGCATCTAAAGGCTCCACGCTTCTATAGCCAAGTCACGGGGTAACCTCGTGGTGGAGGGGGAGGAGGCAACTCAGGGTCGTCTTATACGTGGCCTCGACTCCAGAATCATTTATTGGCATCAGCACTATTAATGTGGGAATGATTCACATTCATTCTAAAATAGCTTCTATACTACATATATTACGACTCACTATAGATTTTTGGAATGTGTCTTTCAAGGCTCGTTTGGCTGTGCATGGGGGAGTGTTGGTTCCGACCCGACACTCATGTACGGAAGTGAAAGTTGGGTATGGCAGAAGAAGCATGAAAGCCGAATAAATGCAGTTGAGATGAGAGCGTTAAGAAGTATGATAGGAGTTAAACTGAGTGACAGGATAAGAAATAGTGAGATAAGGAAACGTTGTGGTCTGAAAGAAGATGTAGTGACAAAAATTGAGAAAGGTATGCTGAGATGCTTTGGCCATGTCGAGAGAATTAATGAAGAACGATTGACGAAAAAGTGTATAAGGCGAGTGTGAATGAAAGTGTTGGAAGGGGTAGACCTAGACGGACGTTTCTAGACCAAATTAGGGACGTCTTGAAAAAAGGTCAGGTCAAGAGTACCCTAAACCGAAGAGCATGTATGAAGAGAATAATGAAAGTGGACGAAGCTAAAGAAGTATGTAAGAATCGTAGCAAGTGGAAAGAAGTGGTCTCTGCCTACCCCAACGGGAAAGAGGCGTGATTATATGTATGTATGTATGTATAGATTTTTTGAAATAATAGATACTATTTCTGTTTTTATTTCCTAGGAGTACGTCTCACCTACTCAGCAATCTGCAACAGACTCTGGTGGCAGTTCAAGAATTTTCCATATTCAGAAACCGAAGCTATATGTGTTTGGAAAACGGCACTCACGTTCGTAGATTCAGTGTGTGAGATCTGGGGTCCCCTGCTAGCTGGTCGGGCGCTGGTGATACTGTCGAAGGAAGTCACTCGGGACCCGCAAAAACTGGTCAAGGTGCTGGCTGAGAATCAGGTAAATAATAAATAAAGGCAACCGTTATAGCATCTTACCCATTACTTGTTTAATATAAACATATATAATTTTTGTTATATTACATTGTAAATAAATGCATTACTCAATCCAGTTAACAGATATCGCATCTGTTAGAATCGTTTGGAGCTAACAGATAATTGTGCCTGTCAAACAATAGACAAATAATTTGCAATAAAATAATATTGCGACTATAAATTGAGATGTAAGCTATCGTATCTTTCAAGTAGGATCAAACCGCACTCGTTGTGCAAATTTGATTGAAATCGGTCAAGTAGTTTAGGAGTCCATCGCGGACAAACAACGTGACACATAATTTATTTATATTAAGGTTGAAAATAGAAACAAAATAATGTTGACAGTCGCAAAATGCGTTGAGTGTTTTTGTCACATTTTTTGTGTACTGAATCTAGAAATATCACTATCGTTCATGACCATGACATTTGATAAATACCTATACATAGATAATAAATATCTACTCAAAAATGTACCAATGTGTTTTTCTGAACTTTAGTAAAATCACCTCACGTTTACGGTGATGGAAAACTTCGAGAGCACGTCTGCATACGTTTGGGAAGTAATTTCACACCCTGCTTGAAGTACTCCATGCTGTACTCTCCAGGGAAAACCTCAACGGGGAGCTCATTCCACAGCCTGAGCGTTCGCGGAAGGAAACTCCTTTGGAACCGCGCAGTGCGAGACCTTTGTGGTTCCAAGGTATTGGGATGAATTCCGCGTCGGTGGCGAGAGGTGCGGTGGTAGAAGGTGGGCATCATATCGAACAATTCTGCAGAACACTCCCCGTTATACAAGCGGTAGAACACACACAGGGAGGCAAATTCTCTCCTCAGACTTAGTGGTTCCAAGCCGCTTGTGAGCATGGGATTATCAACAATTCTAGCAGCGCGTTTCTGAACCGCGTCAAAAGGCCCTAGCTGGTATCCAGGGGCTCCAGCCTACAGGTGGCGGCAGTACTCCATATGTGGCCGAATTTGTGACTTATAAAGTTGCAGCCTTTGTTGTGATGTGAAGTACTGCTTAGCTCTGTTGAGCACACCGAGCTTCCTGGACGCCAGCTTAGCCTTGTCCTCTAAATGACCACGGAACTGAACGTCGCTAGAAATATCAACCCCAAGGATCCTAATGCTCTCCGAGATGTTAAGGGGAGTGTTCTGGAATTGTGGAGCCACAGCGAATGGAGTTTTTTTAGCGGTGAACGCGCAAACTTGTGTCTTAGTGGGGTTGAAGTGGACTAGGTTTAGTCGACCCCAATCGGAGACACTGCGAAGAGTACTCTCGATTTCAGACACAAGTCGTTCGCGACTTTCCTCCACAGTGGAACTAGGGAGATTAGCACGGCCCGCGTAGTAAGTGTCCCCAGTGCTGTCGTCTGCATAGCAATGAATGCCCTCAATAGAAAGCATGTCATTAATATGCAGAAGAAACAGAGTCGGGGACAACACAGAGCCTTGCGGGACGCCAGCATTAATGTCCATGCTATCGGAGCAGCTACCGTCGACGACGGCTCTTATGCATCTGCTGGACAGAAAGCTGACGACCCATTTGCATAATCCCTCTGGCAGTCCGTAGGATGGAAGTTTCGATAGAAGACCGCGATGCCAGACCCGATCGAACGCTTTCGCCACATCCAAGCTAACAGCTAATGCCTCACCTTGACTCTCGATGGCGAGTGACCAACGGTGCGTGAGATATACTAGAAGGTCTCCCGTTGAGCGACTTTGGCGGAAGCCATACTGTTGGTCACACATCAAACAACAAACAAAAAAATGGCATATACCTTCAAACCTCTGCCTAACCCTTCGGAGACCTTTGTGGGAGGCCCGAAAATATAATAAGCTAAATAAGTGTCTATCCAATCTATAGAGTATATCTAAACTTTCCAGATCGAGCGCTTAGTTCTGGTCCCAACTCTCCTTCGCTCCATCCTCATGTACCTGTCCCTCAACCGTGCTGAAAGACCTCTAAAGCAGCTGAAGCTTTGGGTCTGCTCCGGAGAGACGCTCAGCAAAGAATTGGCCGGACAATTCTTCCAATACTTCGGCGATCAAAGTGGATACAAGCTTGCAAATTTCTACGGAAGCACCGAAGTTATGGGAGATGTCACGTATTACGTAATGGAGAAGGGTGGTCAGCTGGATATGCATGCTACGATACCTATTGGTATGATACAGAAACTTGACCTAAAACTAGATTGCATTTGTTCTAAGGTAGATTTTTTTGGGATAAAACGCATCCTTTGTGTCAATCTATGACTAATACTAGGTTATTAATATACAAATAAAGAAAATTAGAGTGTCTTTTTGTAATATTAAAAAGGTCGCTTTTTTCTAAGTGGATGTACCGTGTACATATACCAAAAAAATATGTTTTTACTATTTCGTCTGTCTGTCTCTCTGTCTGTTCGTTCCGGTTTAACTCTTAAACGGGACTTTCCCTAGCAGATAGCTGATGTAGTTGGTAGGATATAGCTTAATTCTTCTGTCCGTGAGTATGTGAACTCTCCGTAATTGGCTGGACCGATTTTGATGTTCTTTTTTCTGAGTGCTTAGGTGGATTCTAGAATGATGGATTCATAAAAGCTCCCGATAGGTGGCGCTGAATTGTGTTTCGGTTATATTTGTTTTTGTAACAGTTAAGCTGGATCAGCTAGATTTAATCAAACTAGAATCGTTTATAAAATACCTTACTTCCAGGTAAGCGAAAGAGATATGTAAGTCTAGAGAGAGTAGACGTTCTATACTCTCTGTCTACCTCGTTAGGGACTCGGCGTGATGATATGTATATGTATGTATGCTTCCAGGTAAACCTTTAGACAATTGTGCCGTTTACCTACTGGATGAAGAAATGAAGCCTGCGCGAGAGTCAGAGCCAGGGGAGGTATGGGTGGCGGGCTGCAACTTGGCGGAAGGATACGTCGGCGGCCAGGGAGCCGACAAGTTCTGTGATAACCCTCACGCTGCTCATCCTGGTAATTGATATTTACCACATATAAGATAATATACACAGTCAATATAACAACCAACTCCTGGACCTAAGTGCAACTTCTGAATGTGATGTGTTGGCAGGTGAATGGAAGGTGATTTTGAATGAGTGTCTGGCACACGCAGAAAGAAGGCCATCTTCTTCTCGGTGATAAATTTATAATTAACTTTATTTATTATTATTCATATGTATTTTTTTACTTTTATTTATTGTGAGCTGAGATGGTTTGGACATGTCGAGAGAATGAATGAAGAACGATTGACGAAAAAAGTGTATAAGGCGAGTGTGAATGAAAGTGTTGGAAGGGGTAGACCTAGGCGGACGTTTCTAGACCAAATTAGGGACGTCATAAATAAAGGCCAGGTCAAGAGGCCTAAACCGAAGAGCATGTATGAAGAGAATAATGAAAGTAGACGAAGCGAAATAAGTATGTAAGGTTCGTAGCAATTGGAAAGAAGTGGTCTCTGCCTACCTCTGGCTTGATTATATGTATGTATGTAATTTATTTTGCAAAAAAGCGTAAATGACCACGTATTCGTGCTAATTTAAAAAAAATACCTTACCTTATATACCTTGATAGATTTCCGGAGAATTTACCGCACTGGGGATTTCGGCATATTGGAGAAAGGTGTAGTCCTCTTTGCCGGCCGAACCGACTCGCAGATCAAAATCCGCGGACACCGCGTTGACCTTCAAGAGGTCGACAAGGCTGTCAGCTCGGTACCTGGCGTCGATAAGAGTAAGCTTCTCCATTTTTGTATTTATCACACACACAGATACACACACAGCCGATATATTAAGCATAAAATTATAATAATGCGTAATCCTTAAGTAAGCTAAACATTTCCTAAATAATGTACCTTGTCTTGCTTTCATTAAGATTAGCCACTTTCTGTAATGTACAAATGTTTGTTATAGCCTACACACACTTTTAACAAATATTCGTATTCATCATGAAATATGTACAGGAATTAACCCACGACCTTCGCGATCAAGCTGTGACCAGCAGACCACATGTCCGTCTGAGTATTATTCAATAGACGTCATTATCACGTCAAATATTTGGAAATTCGTTGGTAATTGACTGATTACCAAACGGCGGTAATTTTTTTTTAATTACGGCTCCCGTGTCGCGGTCTGATTAACGCATTCAATTGTTTCACAGATTAATTATAATATTGTGATAAAAGTAATAATTAGTATATGTAGTTGCCTACCGATTGCAAGTTCAAACCCTGGTAGTTTATTACAATGGGTTTTTCCACTAGGATCCCCGAAGGTTTTGGCAGAGGTGTGTGGGTAATATTCATACCCCAACATCCCAATAGAGATATCTTATGTTAAGTCATTTATAGCCGTGGTCGCCGAGTGGTTCGAGCAGTTGCCTGCGACACAAAGATCGCAAGTTCGAATTCCGACTGTACCAATGAGTTTTTCTGAACTTAAATACAGTGATTAGTCACACCACGAGCTTTACGGTGAAGGAAAACATCGTGAGGAAACCTGCATACGTCTGAGAAGAAATTCAAAGGCGTATGTATAGTCGTGCTTGAGTAACGGCGATGGACTCGCCATCTGTCACGTTAGCACCTAATATACCTCTGGCGGAAAGTGGGTGTGTGGGTATTACCCATACACCTCTGCCTACCCCTTCGGAGACCCTTGTGGGAAGGCGTGAGGATATATTATTTTATTATTATATTATATATTTATAAGTCATTTATTAATAGATATGTACATAATTGGTTGCGGTAACTACTTAATTACTACTAAAAAGAAAAAGAAATATAATAACTAAAAAATATTGTTAAAAGGAGTCCCTTTAGGCAGGGTTTCGAAGATACTGGCAACGTTCCCCCTTTGAATAGCTAGGCTTATTCTTTGTCCGAGGTAGCTGCCAGCTCTTCGGTCTCCTGTGATGTCGACCAACCTTTTTGATATTTCTTTATCTATACTAATATTATAAAGAGGAAAGATTTGTTTGTTTGTTTGTTTGTAATGAATAGGCTCCGAAACTACTGGACCGATTTCAAAAATTCTTTCACCTTTGGAAAGCTACATTATCCCCGAGTAACATAGGCTATATTAAATTGGACCCGATAGGTGGCGCTGCGATCGAGTTTTAGGAATTTTAACTTTTTCACCCGTGCGAAGCTATCCCTTTCTGTGTGTCTTAAGGTGGATTCGAGAATGGTTTAGATTTACAATTGGACCCGATAGGTGGTGCTGCGATCGTGTTACGGGCAATTTAACTTTTTCACCCGAGCAAAGCTGGGCGGGACAGCTAGTGTTATATATATGTTAAGTGTCAACGTGACATGGCGAGTCCATTATCGTTACTCATGCACGACTACACATGGTTCAATTTCTTCTCAGACGTATGCAGGTGTCCTCTCAATGTTTTGCTTGACCGTAAAACTCGTGGTGGGACTAATAATCACTGTGTTCACTTTTCAGTTTTACAAGTTCAGAAAAACTCACTGCTTAAGTCGGGATTCGAACTTGTAATCTTTGTGTTGTCGAAACTCTTATCACTCGTCCACCACAATTTGTTGAGTTTTTCTCAATTTACTTTCTTTTCCAGGTGTTGTCTTATGCTATGGTTTGAGCACTGGTAACCCTGAGATCCTTGCCTTTGTCACGATCCGACCTGAAGCTAGGCTCTCTGCTCAGCACATTGAAGCCAGTTTGAGGAATTCTTTGACTAGCTACATGATGCCTCAGGTATAAAGTTTTTTTTATACTACAAAATGTGGCAAGCGGTCACCACACAACTCCAGGGTTATCGCTCGCGCGTAGCTGACCCCGTAGGACCTTTTCACACCCTTCTTGACGAACTTTAAGCTATACTCTCTTCAAGAAGTATTTCGGAGTGCTTTGCCATAAATATCTGCCCTCAGCTTCGAGCCCGTGACCTCAAGCTTCGTAGCCAAGAGTTCTGACCACTGGATCAGAAGACCGTCAAAATTAATTGCTATTGATATTTTGTTACAGGTGCTAGTGATCGACAATGTACCACTTTTGGTTAATGGGAAAGTAGATCGACAGGCTCTCCTTAAAATGTACGAAAACACCAACAATAATGGTATGTATTAATAATATTTAACTATGTTTGAAAGAGTAACAGGGAGGTCAAAGAGTTTACTCTGGACGAAAGAAAATGGACTTGCATTAGAGACGCCGACAAGAGCCTCGTTCTTATATATGTATCCTCACGCCTTCCCATAAGGGTCCCCGAAGGGGTAGGCAGAGGTGTATAGGTAATACCCACACACCTACTATGTATCGATTTATTATATAGAGTCAAAACATGTATTCTGTATACACCACTGTATTCTCCTTTTAAGTATGAAGTACGTGTGCCAGAAGAGATGTATGATGTTGAAAGTAGCTTTATGAAGTGCTTCGTTTGGTTTCATTTGATAAATATTAGAAGCACCTAAAATCACGAAAATCGCTATTAGCTTACAGTTTCTTTAAAATGTTCTACAAGGCACGGTAGAGCGAAAGGGAGGAAAACCAAGGTAATATTGTCTTTCGTGATGCCAAAGAGATTGCGCTGGCCAGAAGCAAATGGAAGGAGTTGACAAGAGCCCAGCTCTTAAATATATAGTTCGAATGTTTAACTATAGAAGAGTAATCATAGCGGGTATTGTCGTTTCTTCTCCCGACAGATATTTACTTACAAATTTGTAAAGTGTGTCAAATTACATCCCTTAATGATGGCAAATATAGCACTACCCACATATACTTAACATAATTATTGATTTTTAAATGCTGTGTCTGAGAGCACTAAGAACGCACGGATGTGGAGTGAAAATGGGAAACTTAGTGGTCAACTGCCTATTATACGCCGATGACGCGGTTTTACTGGCGTCATCAGAGGGCGAACTGCAGTCACTAGTTACCATAATGAAAGAGGAATGCGAAAAGAAGGGGCTGCGCCTAAACGCTGGCAAGACTAAGGTTCTGGTATTCGAAAGAGATGAACAAGTGACCGAGTGTGCTATATCGGTAAATGGGCAAATTCTAGAGCAATTGAATGAATTTGTATATCTTGGAAGCATGTTCACACGAGATGGAAAGTATGAAAAAGATATTGAAAGAAGGATAACTGCCGGAAATAAGGTGAATGGAGCCATGTCGGCGTTGATGGGCAGTAAAAGTCTGAGCAAGAATGATCGAGTTGCTGTCCACAACGCGATATTGGTACCTACCTTATTGTATGGTAGCGAATCCTGGGTATGTCAGAGGAAGTATGAAAATAGCTTGAATGCAGTTGAGATGCGATCTCTTCGAAAAATGTGCGGAGTAACGATTTTAGATCGAATTCGCAATGAAGAGATTCGCAAATCAACTGGCGTGAATGAGAGCGTGATTGTAAAGATGAAGAAAGGCATGTTACGTTGGTTTGGACACATAGAAAGGATGAGTGAAGAAAGATTGACGAAACAGATATACAAAGCAAAAGTGTGTGCAAGAAGAGGCAGAGGAAGGCCACGTTCCAACTACCTGGATCAAATCGATCGGACTCTTAAGGACGGGAACGTTAAGAGTACTCGAAACCGACGAGCATGTATGAAAAGACTGATGAATGTGGACGAAGCGAAAGAGGTATGTAAGTCTAGAGAGAACTGGCGCTCTATACTCTCTGCCTACCCCGTTAGGGACTTGGCGTGATGATATGTTTATGTATGTAAATGTATGTATGTATGTAAATGCTGTTTTCAAGTTGTTTTTGTCGCGGTCCCATCCAATGTCTTGTTTGACTGTTCATTTTATTATAATTACTAAGAAATATACCTTAATATTAATATTACGCTTACCGACACAACACTAACTTAACAATAATTTTATTTAACTTTGTAAGTGAATTTATAAATTCTTAAAAGAAGTAAAGTTCTATAACCGTAATAATCAACATTAATATGCTCAATAAATATTTCCAATGTCTCTTGCGTCGAACAAAAGATTTTTGATTTCGATTTTGAATTCCTTTCAGACGATTCCGCCATCCCATTGGATATAGACTACACAGGAGTTGAACCAGAGCAGTTGGAGGCTGCCAGAGTTCTCTTCGAGACTGTCGGTGAAGTGCTGGGGAGGTCTGTCCGAGGGGATATATCCCTGAGAGCCGGCTTCTTTGAACTCGGCGGCAACTCTCTTAACTCTATCTACACCATCACCAGGCTAAGAGATCGAGGATACTATATAGGTACGTTTGTTGTTCGCACCACGAGTTATTGAATGAACAATTAGACCTGCATACGTTTGAGGATAGCCGTAGTGGCCGACTGGTTCTAGTAAGTGCCTACAACATGAATATCGCAAGTTCGAAACCCGACTGTACCAGTTTTTCTGAACTTAAGTACAGTGATTAGTCTCATCATGAGCTTTATTGTGAAGGGAAACATCAAGAGGAAGCCTGCATACGTCTGAGACGAAATTCAAAGGCGTATGTACAGTCGTGATTGAGTAACGGCGATGGACTCGCCACGTGTCACGTTGGCACCTAAAATATATCTCCGGTGGAACTACCTATGCTTACCCCTTCGGAGATCTTTGTGTTGGCGTGAAGATGTATATTGTGTTTGTGAAGGCTGCCAGTATCTTCGGAACCCTGCCTAAAGGGACTCCTTTCAACAATATATTTTAGTTATTATATTATATTTTTTTACCCCCTTAAGGGTAACATTTTTACAACCTTTGAATGTAATATTAATTTATATGTAATCAAGAGCCTAAAAAATAAATTCAAGCTTCTAGCTTCAAAAATGACGAAACTTCCATACAAACTTTAATCCCCTATTTCAACCCCTTACAACCCTTTTTCCCATTAAAAAGTAGCCTATGTCCTTCCTCAAACTCTAGGCTATATCTGTACCAAATTTCATTTAAATCGGTTCAGTAGTTTAGACGTGAAAAGGTAACAGACAGGTAAGAGAGGTAGGGCATAACGGGTTTCCCGTTCGAATTTGGAGCTGCCCGACTGGGGCAGGACCTCTACCTTATAGAAGTCCGTAGCCAAATAACACAATTTTTTGTGTTGTGTTCCTACGCGGTAGGGTAAATAAGGTTTCCCGAAATGAGCTCCTTGGGGAAGGGGGAGGATTGTTACATTGCGTTGGAAGCAGAGGGATTAGACCTATTATGTTGCCAACACAGTATAACTCTCTGAACACAGAGTGGCAACGCGCAAGTGATACTTCGGTATCGTGAGCGTAAATAGGCTACGGTAACCGTTTCCCATCAGGTGGGCCGTATGCTTGTTTGCCACTCTTGTATAAAAAAAAAAAAAAAAAAAAAGAACAGACAGACAGAGTTACTTTCGCATTTATAATATTAGTAGGAATTGTTTAAGGTTTTTTTAGTTTTAGTTTTATAATAATACAACTGTGTTTTTAGTCAAAAATAAATGATTGACATTGTGTATCCTTTCAGAAATCAGCGATTTTCTGGGCGCTTCGAATCTTGGAGAAGTTCTGGATCACATGACCACTAACCCTGAGAGCGGTCACGACACGAAAGATGTCAAGTTTAGCATAGAGCCTCTTAGCGATGAATACAAACAGCAAGTTATCGAGTAAGTGTCCTCACGCTATCTTCCTAAAGGGGTAGACAGTGGCGATTGACGACGTCTGGTCTAGTGGTTAAAGCTCCTGACTGCGAAACTTGAGGTCGCGGGTTCGAATCTCGCTGAGGGCAGATATTTGTGTGATGAACACGAGTATTTGTGCCTAAGTCTTGGATGTCCTATGTATTTATGTATATATCTATCTATATAAGTAAATATATCGTTGTCTAGTTACCATAACAAAAGCGTTGCTTAATTTGAGACTAGGACATTTATATATGTACATGTATTCGAGTAAGTCTTCGACAAATAAATAGTATTGACCTGTAAACTCTGCTCATACGGTTAGGGTTATCATAATATACACGCCTTCCCATAAGGGTCCCCGTAGGGGTAGGCAGAGATGCATAAGTAGTACCCACACACCCACTTTCCATCTGTCTCGTTGGCAAAATACATCTCTGGCGGAAAGCGGCTGAGTGGGTGTTGGGGTTGTAGGTACTTTATGAATGAAAATACTGGTTCGAGTTGTCTGTGACTCAGGGATTGCAGGTTCGAATCCCTGACCTATGTCCCTTAAAATTACTAGCTCTATTTTCTATTTCATTTATTATAGTTAATGCCATCCACGAAGACGCGCCCCACTATTCACCCTTTAGTTTTTAGTGCATAAGCATACTACAATTAATAGACTCGGGTCATCTCCCACCTCCCGCGACCCCCTCGACTAGAAATTGGTGGGGCGCGTTTTCGTGGATGACACTATCTGTTCTCCTCACTTTTCAGATGTGAAACCACGTGGCTACTGAAGCAAAAGGCGTAGAAATTTTTATAAGTGTTTTATTTGCTGTTGCAGTATGATCGTGTCATCATTCTACGAGAAGGCCGAGCTGGAGCAGTTCCTCCGCAGCGAGATAGAGCCCCGGGACTACGCGCTGTGCCTCGCGGGGGCCTGGGGGCCGCTGCTGCACGCCGGCCTCAGCCTGCTGCTGCTCGACGGTTAGTAGCCATCCACCAATTACCATTTATTTACTAACGGGCATTGGTCCGTTAGTAAATTATAGTGTTCGTTGACGCTATCTTATTTGTTTTTAACTTTGTCTTATTTGTGTAAAAAAAAACTTTGTAAGTTATGTCTCAATTTGTTCTTAGTATATAATTTTAAGGTATGCACGTGTTGGCTTTTAGCTGTAAGTTCATATTATAGGCTGTAATAAATAAATAGGCATATGTGCCTCGAGTACCGAATTAACAACGTACTGATGACTTATAAAAATAATGATATATACATTTATCGTCACGCCTTCCCACAAGGGTCCCCGAAGGCGTAGGCAGAGGTGTATAGGTAATACCCACACACCTACTTTCCGCCGGATATGTTTTAGGTGCGACTATACATACGCATTTGAATGTCTTCTCAAACGTACGCATGTTTTCTTTCGATAAAGCTCGTGGTGTGACTAAACACTGTAATTAAGTTCAGAGAAACTCATTTGTACAGTCCAGATTTGAACTTGCAATCTTTGGGTTGCAACCACTCGAACCACTAGGCCACCACTAACGTAAATTAGAGGGCGTTTAACTCGCCTTATAAATAACTAGCTGTCCCGCCCAGCTTCGCTCGGGTGAAAAAATTCAATGGTGGCGATCGGATTCAATTGTGAATCTTAACCATTCTCGTATCCACCTGAAGACACACATAAAATCTCATTCAATTCGGTCTAGCCCTGTAGGAGGAGTTCAGTGATATACACACGTACAGAAGAATTATATACATATAAATACTAGCAGACCCAGCCACGCGTTGCTGTGTCTAAGGGTTTTATCATATGTGTTACATCCTTACTAATATTATAAATGTGAATGTAAGTTTGTTTGTTACGCTTTCACGTAAAAACTACATAACCGATTATCATGAAAGTTTGTACACATATTCCTGGAGGTATAAGAAGTAACATAGGATACTTTTTATTGAAAAAAAAAAACATTTTTACGACTGAAAAAAAGCCGGTTTACTGATATTTTTTTATGGTGATGGCTTATACCCCGGATTAAGACATAGGCTACATTTAAATCCTGAAAGATTCAAAGCTCTAACATTATACCTAAAGGCAAATATGTATGTTGCTCTTTCCACGCGGGCGAAGCCGCGGGCATAAGCTAGTTGTAAATAAATAAATAAAAAATACTTACTCAATCCAGTCAACAGATATCGCCATCTGTTAGAATCGGATTATTCGCATCTGTTAGTTTGGAGCTAAAACATAATTATGACTGTCAAGTAATAGACAAATAATTTGCAATAAAATAATATTGCGTGTAAGCTAGCTATGTTTCAAGTTGGATCAAACTGCACACGATGTGCAAATTTGGTTAAAATCGGTAGAGTAGTTTAGGAGTCCATCGCGGACAAACAACGTGACGCGTAATTTTATATATATTAAGATAAGGCAAACGTCTAGAATATCTCCAGTCGTCTATATTTCTTCTCCCTTGACTTGTGTAGTGATGTCCTCAATTTCATTCTTGGCCCAGGAGCGGGGACCCCAGTGGCAGTGGCCCTCAACTTCGACGCACGCGACGAGCCCGAGCTGGAGTTGGCAGGAGGCCTGGGCAAGATCATGGGCTTCCTGGAGTTCGTGGAGGGATCGGTGAGGGATACCATGCTGCCTCCGGGGAAAGGTGAGGAGTTGGGCTTAGTGTCACATATTTGCTAGATATCTGCAGGGCTGCTGAGTATCCTCTCCCCTACAAGGGTCCCTGAAGGGGTAGGCAGAGGTGTATGGGTAATACCCACACACCCACTTTCCGCCAGAGGTATATTAGGTGCCAACGTGACAGATGGCGAGTCCATCGCCGTTACTCAAGCACGACTATACAAACGCCTTTGAATTGCTTCTCAAACGCTGTAGGTACGTAAGTTCAGAAAAACACATTGGTACAGTCTGGATTACATATACACAGATAATAATATAAGGAAACTGTTGTTGTTGTCAACAATATGTTTATTTGTATAGCCGTTGGTATGTAATATAAATAGTAGCATAAACTCGATATTAAATCATTATTCTTAATGCTAGTCTAATATGATATAATTTTGCTCAATAAATAATTAATAATGGTATGCCTATCTTCAAGAAGGGTGTGAAAAGATTCCTGCAGGGTCGGCAACGCGCGAGTGATACCCCTGGTGTTGCAAGCGTCCATAGGCGGCGGTAACCGCTTACCATCAGACGGACCGCATGCTTGTTTCCAACCCAAGTCGTATAAAAAAAAAATATTTGGTTTGATGATGAATCACCAACATAGACAATTCTAGAGTACAGATTATAACTTATGCAACACTTTGTTTGGAATTAAAAGATTTCTATTTGTTAATTAAGGTCTTGGCAAATTTACTCGATCATAAAACCAAGTAGGTAGTCGATTTGACACTAAATAGACGTTTATTATTATTATTAATAATTATTATTAATCCATTTATTTCAGGCAACACAATAAAAGTACACGTACAAATATAGGGCCCATAAATATATACCTTAACCTAACATACATACAAACTTTATTACAATATATACTTTAAAGACTAACATACATAATTAATAAATATCCTTAGGGTTTTCCGCTCTTGCGCGCATCCCTATAACGCCGGTACACGATTCCTGCAGGCCAGAAATCGGATTGGAAGAACATGTCACGATGCTTTGCAGGCACCTTGAGGACGTACGATTTGAAATTAATTTCTCTCGCAGACTCAAGTCGCTGCAAGTGTAACTGCATCGGTGACGGGTCTTTGCACCAAAACTTTGTCCTCTCCTTCACAAATCGCAGTATCTCCTCGCCTGAACGCCTGTATTCACACATATATACAGTCCGCCTCGGTTTGTTGAGAAATAAAATTCTTAAATCGGAATTGCACACCTAAAGAGGCGACAGTTAAGAACCGCCGCTGACGGGGTATGAATCCCCAAACCATGGAACCAAAAGGTCTCAAACTGCGCGGTTACGAAGGTTTCTTCATGAAGGGTGCGCGATATCCCTGGTGTTGCAAGAGTGGATAGGCGGCGGTAACCGCTTACCATCGAACCGCATGCTTGATTGCCTCCTTAGTGGTATATTTTTTTTTTATACAACAAGAGTGGCAAACAAGCTTACGGCCCACCTGATGGGAAACGGTTACCGTAGCCTATTTACGCTCACGATACCGAAGTATCACTTGCGCGATGCCACTCTGTGTTCGGAGAGTTATAGTGTGTTGGCAGCATAATGGGTTTAATCCCTCTGCTTCCAACACAATGTAACAATCCTCCCCCCTCCCAAGGAGCTCATTACTGGAAACCTTATTCACCGCGTAGGAACACAACATAAAAAAATTGTTATTTGGCTACGGACTTCTATAAGGTGGAGGTCCTGCCCCAGTCGGGCAGCTCCAAATTCGAACGGGAAACCCGTTATGCCCTACCTCTCTCAAAATAATAAAGTATTTTGTTTTTATTTAGGCACAGTCCTCCACTCGTTCATGATGGCGACGGCGGCGTCCCTCAGCAGTCGCGACAACGTATCAGCCATCCGCCTGCTGGAGCACGGCACGGCGCGAGTGGCGCGGGCGAGGGGCTTCCGTGGTGTCTTCACCACCAACACCAGCCCGCTCACACAGGTAGCCCTATTACGATATCTTGAACACATGATCAAATCAGAATAAGCCACATTCGAGACCAACCACGCAAAGAATTCCGAGTGAGTAGATCAGGTCTCTTTCGCTTCATCCACGTTCATCTGTCTCTTCGTGTTCGCCAGTTTAGAGCACATATACCGAAATGGTGTCTTAAAAAATGTAACGGTTCCTCAAATATGTGATAGTAGGGACAATGAAAGGAATGTATATTTGTTTTCCTTTTTTCGCCAAATATCTGCTGTATCGATAAATTTATAGATGTAGAATCTAATTTAGTTGTTTTATACACACACACCCACTTTCCGCCAGAGGTATATTAGGTGCCAACGTGACAGATGGCGAGTCCATCGCCGTTACTCAAGCACGACTATACATACGCCTTTGAATTTCTTCTCAGACGTATGCAGGTTTCCTCTCGATGTTTTCCTTCACCGTAAAGCTCGTGGTGTAACTATACACTGTACTTAAGTTCAGAAAGTCATTGGTACAGTCGGGATTCGAACTTGCGATCTTTGTGTCGCAGATAACTAACTACTCGAACCACTTGGCCACCACGGCTTCTACATTGTAATATTATATTAATAGTTTCTGAACAACACCATGAAACCAAGTTTTTGAGTGAATATTACTCTCTTTAACAATGTCATAATCTTTGGAGCTATTTGTTTTATTGCATCGTCATGAGGATAGGTATATTCGCAACACTACACAACTTCTAGAAGCCACTTGTATAATGCTTGTAATAATAATAATAAAAAAAGCCGTAGTGGCGAGTGGTTCGAGCAGTTGCCTGCGACACGAAGATCGCAAGTTTGAATCCCGACTGTACCAATGAGTTTTTCTGTACAGTACAGTACTGTAGTGAGTACAGTTATTAGTCACACCACGAGCTTTACGGCGAAGGAAAACATCGAGAGGAAACCTGCATACGTTTGAGATGAAATTCAAAGGCGTATGTATAGTCGTGCTGGAGTAACGGCGATGGACTCCCCATCTGTCACGTTGGCACCTAATATACCTCTGGCGGAAAGTGGGTGTGTGGGTATTACCTATACACCTCTGCCTACCCCTTCGGGGACCCTTGTGGGAAGGCGCGAGGATGAGGATATTTGTAATAATATATGTTTTCAATATTAAACAGCAACTTGGAACTGATGTCCTCGGCTTCAAAACCCTCCTGGACTACCAGATCAACCAATACGTAGACTCTAACGGTGACAAGATCTTCGGACAAGCTCCCGACGATATGAGAGTCATCGTCTGCTGGAAGCCGGTGGAGTAAGCTATTATGAGCCTTGCTCACCTGAAATAAGGATCGCTTTTAAATGCTTCGCGACTCTAGTACAAAATTATGAGATATGTCAACGAATTGTGATAAAATAATGGAATGATAGCAGGGTGGTAAAACACGGTATTTTTTTTTAAAGACTTCCCTCTTTTTATCGAAGTCAGGTATACGCCGTATTAACACATCTATACAAATAAATAAAATTTAAGTGTCTGTTTGTATCGAATATGAATAAAAACGCTTTTTAGAAAATGCAATTATGGATGTTTACACCGTACATATGGCAAAATTTTTTTTCTTTAAATATTTGTCTTTCTGTATGTTTGTTCCGGCTAATCTCAGAAACGGCTGGACCGATTTTGACGGGACTATCACTGGCAGATAGCTGATGTAATAAGGAGTAACTTAGGCTGCTTTTATTTTAGAAACTGAACAATAACTTGTTTGTTATGCGGATTATTGCGGATATTCCATGCGGACGAAGTCGCGGGCAGAGCTGGTTACTATATATACATCTAGGCTAAAGTTTTAGCTTGTGTAAATTGTGGTAATAACTTCATCGGGCTTAGAAGTCAGTGGCTCTCAAACATTTCTTCCCCTGAAGGGATGTGATTTAACATGGTAATATTTTATTGTTATAAAAATTGTTAATTTGAATATACGTTAATAAAATTATATTTCAATAAAAATATCGGCGAAATTAGCTTTGTTATTTCGAGCGAATGGAATATTGCCGTCGAAAATTTATTATGTTCTATAATACAAAACAGAAATAATTTAAAGGTAAATTTAATATTTAAGTCACATCAATTATTATTTATTGTTTAAGTGAAATTTTAGATCTGAAAAATTTTTTTTCGTATACTTTTATATGAAGAAAATTGTCACGATAAAGTCACTATAATAGAGAAGTGTTTAACTTTTTATCGAAATATATACCCAATTTTCATTATGTTAAAGCTTATTATTTCTTGCCTCTCGAGGCGTATTTGATAAGTTAATAATTTGTTAAAACTAAAACAACTTATTTATGATCGCGTTTTATCTTTGTGTTTACGGGACCCTAAAATCCAGTATAATTGTGATATATTCAATAAATACCAATTAATGTATTTCTAGGAATTAATACAATTATTTTTAGTTTTATATAGAGTGTTTTATTTACAAGCAGAACCACCTACGAAAATTAAGTTTTATCCGTACATTGCGGAAATACCCGTTTTAACATTTTACATATATAAAACATTTTATAGCAGTATTCTAAGGTTTGTATATCTTCAGGCCTACAGGGGACCTCGACGGGGTAGGCACAGGTAAGTATTACCCACACACCCACATACCCCGGATTTATTCTACTGTTTGTCTTCCTTTGGAGATCCTGAGGGTGTAATGAAATAGAGAAAACTATTAATGCTATTTATTCGTATGACTAGAATTATTCATCGCAGACATTATACAGACTAGATATTTACCAGTGCTAAGAAATTTACTGAATAATTATAATATTTTATCAATAATTAACAACATAAAAATCTTAAAAATTAAAATATAATAATAATATATATAATATAATAATATAATATTCCAGACAACAGTTAAAGCTAAAGAGCCTACTACAATATACTAGCCGAACCCCGCGGTTTCACCCCGATGATTTGATTGGTAGATAAAATATCCTACGTTCTACATCTACCAATGTAATCTAGGTAAGAAATCTATCTCTATGCCAAATTTCGTCCAATTCCGTTCAGCCGTTCTGGCCTTATTGAGTAACAAACATCCCCACGATCTTTCGCGAAATTCATGAAGTAAGAAAACCTACTATCTATGATCTACTATTCGTAGAATATTGGTAGTCTGTGGCGTACTTCAAATGTTGCTAATAGTGTAAATGCTTTTTAAATGCATTTAAATACTTCTTTCTACTTACTACGAAGGTACACATATATATTCGACGATTTTAGTGTTTATCTGCAATATTAATTCTCATTAATACCCAAGTTTGCTTACTAATTCAAGCCGATAGAAAAATTCCTAATTAGTAAAAATCCCGATAGTAAAGTTCCCACTGTATCTATGGAAACTAACAAGTGACGACATTGCAATTCTATAAACTCCTATTATTCATTACGCAATCTAAAAGCTTTGAACAAACTACGCTTCAAATCTGACATAACGTTGAAAGCGGCGCCATTCAACCACGTGTCAAAGTTAGCAGAACCACGTCTTGACAGGTGGCGTGCCGTTTGACAGCTCCTGTCAAATGGGCCCCGCCAAGCCGCCTACACCGAACTTCGTTAGTTCCGGTACGTCAATATCATCCAAATCCTTTATAGATACATATCCGACTTCGGGTTTTATTGGCACATAGTCTTCAGAACCGTCGTTGACATCTTGAATGGGGTTTTTAATGTCGAAATTTGTTGCAATATTGGCTTCGTTTAATAATTTCAGCGATTCTTCGAGCAAATGGCCTCTATGTTCCGGTGTAGTGGTTGTAGACGGGGTTCGAGCCGCGGACTTGCGCTGATGGAGCGAGTTGGTTGTGGAGCCCGTGTATGGAGGTGGTTGGGGCCGGTTGTAGGAGCCTGCGAGGTTGCTGGACGATTTTGGACTGTATGGCCGCGCGAGACTGTTGCTCGGACTGGAAAAGACAAACTTATCTGTGGGGCTATCTGCAAATCTTCATATCGATGGTTAGACTTTGGGGTGAAATTCCTGCATCCTGCTGGTGCCATCCGCGAAGACCCGCCCCACCAATTACTAGTCGAAAGGGGGGTCGCGGGATGCGTGGAGCATGACCCGAGTGTATTAATTGTAGTGTGCGTGTGCACTCATAGGTAATCAGTGTGTACCGACAATACTCAAACATTAGTGGAAAGTCGCACACTTACACTATGAACTTTATGGAAGAATAGTGGGGCGCGGATAAGTGGATGGCACTATTTAAAATAAGCAATTACTTTTTTACACCACTAGGTTAGAAACGAGTATGCGTGCGTTACGTCCTTAAATAAATTTTTTTCAGTCAATCTTGCAAGCTTAATGTTTTGACGCCTACTCGAACCACTTGGCCACCACGGCCTAACTATGATTTGTAATATATATATAATATAAGAGAAGAAATTCAAAGGCGTATGTATAGACGTGCTTGAGTAACGGCGATGGACTCGCCATCTGTCACGTTGGCACCTAATATACCTCTGGCGGAAAGTGGGTGTGTGGGTATTACCTATACACCTCTGCCTACCCCTTCGGGGACCCTTGTGGGAAGGTGTGAGGATATGATTTGTAGTATACAAATTATATTAAGAAATCTCACCTGACTTCAAGACTCTTCACACTGGTGTTGTCAGCTACTTGCGTTTGATCTGTGTTGCCAGTGCCGTACCGACAGAGTTCCACTTTACTTGATTTGTGGGCTCTGAAACAGTTTAAAGAGATCAATTACACTTATGATCTAGAACAGTAATTATCTCTTAGTTAAAGCAAGTTTAGTTAAGTGCAAAATCAAGGAACAAATCCCGATGGTCTGTACCCATTACTTTCGCGAATTAAAGTGTTTTTTTAAGTATCAGTGACTTGTAATATTTGCCTATCAAAATTGCATGACATAGTACAAGTATATATGACAAGTAGATAGAACGGCTATTATATGCGTGTGTGTGTGTGTGTGTGTGTGTGTATCTTAGAACGGAATTGGTTAAAATTATCGGAGATAGATTATTAGCTGGGTATTAGCACACAGGATATCTTTATTTATAAAAAAGGCAGTACCAATGACATTCACATGTACGCGAGTGAAACCGCAGGGCGCAACATGTATGTAATATTTCGAGGCACCTACGAGAAATAAAATATATATATGTCTATACCTATAAATATATTAACACAATAAAATGTGGAGTAACGATATTAGATCGAATCCGCAATGAAGAGATTCGCAAATCAACTTGCGTGAATGAGGGCATGATTGTAAAGATGAAGAAAGGCATGTTACGTTAGTTTGGACACATAGAAAGGATGAGTGAAGAAAGATTGACGAAACAGATATACAAAGCAAAAGTGTGTGCAAGAAGAGGCAGAAGAAGGTCACGTTCCACTTCCAACTACCTAGATCAAATCGATCGGACTCTCAAGAACGGGAACGGTAAGAGTACTCGAAACCGACGAGCATGTATGAAGAGACTGATGAATGTGGACGAAGCGAAAGAGGTATGTAAGTCTAGAGAGAACTGGCGCTCTATACTCTCTGCCTACCCAGTTAGGGACTTGGCGTGATGATGTAGGTATGTGTGTGTACAATAAAACAGACTATTCTAAATTAGATTTTACTATATTAGACTATATAAAATCTTTCGGATGCACGTTAGTTTTATTAGTTTTCAACAAACGATTGTGTCAAACCTTTTCCTCTGTCTGTATTCCAGGCAGATGTGGAATATACTGTCGAGAAAGTATTCCGATTGGGAATCCCTCCTGAAATGGTAACAAAATGATATTTCACAGAATTAATAGATCCGAAGAAAGATTGACAAACCAAAAGTGTGTGGAAGAAGAGGCAGGGGAAGACCACGTTCCAACTACCTAGATCGAATCGATCGGGCGCTCAAGGACGGAAACGTCAAGAGTACTCGTAACCGACGAACATGTATGAAGAGACTGATGAATGTGTATGAAGCGAAAGAGGTATGTAAGTCTAGAGAGAACTGGCGCTCTATACTCTCTGCCTACCCCGTTAGGGACTCGGCGAGATGATATGATGATGATGATGAATAGATCCGAAATGACAGATTCGATCCAGCTTTAACCAGTTCAAACCAGATGTCGCTGGTTTGTTGGCCAGTTCGAATTCCAATAAATAATTTATTATCCTTCTGATCATCACCAACGCCGTCCCCGAACGGGTGGGCTGGGGTGTTACCACAAACTTTTTAAAATATATCTTCGGGATAAGAGGGCGTCGTCACATCTGCCTATCCTTTCGGGGACCCTGGTAGAAAGGCGTTAAAATACTAAAAAACTTGAGAGGTGTCAAGGGACACCCGGATGGAATGAAGTTCAAGAAGCACACGTCACTCACACGGGAGTTATAAATATACAGCAAAAAAAAAAGTGTCGTGACAACTTTTCGTAAGAATTTTTTCCGTCTAGCCCTCTTTCACAACGCGCGAAAAAAAAAAGTGTCGTGACAAAAAGTGTCGAAACACTTTTCGTAAGATTTTTTTCAGTCTAGCCCCCTTTCACAACGCGCGATAAGGAACTTCGTTCCAAAAATCCTACTAATCCTTACTAATATTATAGATATTAATGTAAGTTTGTTTGTTACGCTTTCACGTAAAAACTTATTAACTGATCGTCATGAAACTGTACACATATTTTATAAGGTATTAGAAAGGATATAGAATACTTTTTATTACAAACAACTAATGAAATCGGTTTTTACGGGTAAAACCGTGTGGCACAGCTAGTATTGTATTACAACTCTGAACTCCTAAACGGCTGGACCGATTTTAATGAAAATTTCTGTCTTCAGATGGATTCGTGAATGTTTTAGATTCACGATTGGACCCTATAGGTGGCGCTACTGGGTCCGTGGCTGGACACCTAGTATCATATTTAGTAATATCAAGAATAATAAACTCACATAGAAGCATAATGGAAGCACACGACGAACGTCAAAGAAGCAACCGACATCAAAAGCAACAGTAACGGCACAGCCACTGCGGCGGTGAGTTGCTTGGCGTAGCTCCTCGAAGGCAAGGCACGTCTGCTCGGCGCGTCCCACAAGTGACTCGTGTCTAGAGCCTTGGGTCTCGCCAGCTTATTGTAGTCGGCGACTTCGGTGAGGTATTCCAAATGCTCAGTACTGCGGGGCTTGTACACTGTGTTGTACTGAAATTGGTGTAAATTTATAATAATAATAATAAGAATATCCTCACGCCTTCCCACAAGGGTCCCCGAAGGGGTAGGCAGAGGTGTATGGGTAATACCCACGCACCCACTTTCCGCCGAGGTATATTAGGTGCCGACGTGACAGATGGCGAGTCCATCGCCGTTACTCAAGCACGACTATACATACAGAGGATTGTTACATTGTGTTGGAAGCAGAGGGATTAAACCCATTATGCTGCCAACACACTGTAACTCTCCGAACACAGAGTGGCAACGCGCAAGTGATACTTCGGTATCGTGAGCGTAAATAGGCTACGGTAACCGTTTCCCATCAGGTGGGCCGTATGCTTGTATGCCACTATTGTTGTATAAAAAAAAAATCTAAATCTCGACTGTACCAATGAGTTTTTCTGAATTTAAGTTCTGAATTTAACTTGTATCGCCACACCTACAATGCAAAGGTTGCGAGTTCGAATCCCAATTGTACCAACGAGTTAGATAAGTCACACCATGTGAGTCTATTATTACTATAATACTACTTAATATATAATGTATTGAGAATGTTAAAAAGCAATCCTACCAATTCAAAACTACACCAGTCGAGTGTCAACCCAGCGTCTCTGAATAGCCTCTCTACCGTAGTCCGTTTATACTCTCGAGGACAGCTGGGCAGGCGTGACAGCGGTCGGACTTCCTCCCGAAGCCGCTTCAGCTCCGACGAGAACGGCATAGTACTCCCGAGGCGGACTACCAGACTGAAATGTCACTCAGTTTATTGTTAGCAATGACGGATACACCAATTACATACATATAATAGTAGATTCTTAGGCAAAAATAAGATTTAAATAAACATCTTGTAATGCTTCTTTTTTCTTTTTAATTTTAATTCAATGACGTTGAGTCATACAGCCTTATTACATACTTGAGCAATTGTCCTATTTTCTTATACAACCTGTATATTTTGACGCCATTTCAAATATTAAATAGTAGGTTGTCTTTGACGCCAAGGGACCCTGCGCAACTCTGGTGTACCTGTTATTTATGGATACCGTAGACAATAATAATATGTAAAACTGGCGCGTACCATAGATTAATTATGGCGCGAAATCAAAATGTCATTAGCTACACGCATTCATGCAATAGATGAGTTCTCTTAATGGACGCTAACTTCTTTTTGTTTTTACTTGCAACTCAAACTTTTCAGTAACACATATGCCTACTACTTCGAGGAGAAAATGAGGCGTATAATAAAAAAAATACTAGTTATCCTTACCCTTCACCATCGCTAGGCTTCAAAGGGAGCCGAGCTCCAAGGTCAATAGCAGATGATAGGAATGTAGCGTACAAATCTTGACTGCTCTCCACCCACAGTTTCGTTCTTAATATATCTTTAAGACGAGTCATTCTGTTGATTGGGAGATTCTAGGTCAAAGGTCAAATATTTTGCTTGCCTTGCATCAAATAATAATATCCTTACGCCTTCCCTCAAGGGAGGACCCTTGGGATAAGCAGGGTGTATAAGTTATACCCACACTACCATACATTTCTGAATTAAATACAATAATTAATTACATCACGAGCGGTGTGAAGCATTGAGAGGAAACGTTTGAGAAGAAATATAAGGATGTATATTTGAGGTTGGGGTAAGCTGTGACAGGCCTTTTCATACATGTTTCATACACCCTTGACGATCCCCTTGAGTCTCCGATCGATATATATGTACATCTATATTATTTATTGACCACCGTCTGGTCTAGTGGTTAGAGCTCCTGACTGCGAAACTTGAGGTCGCGGGTTCGAATCCCGCTGAGGGCAGATATTTTTGTGATGAACACGAATATTTGTACCTTAGTCTTGGATGTCCTATGTGTATATGTATATATCTATCTATATAAGTTTATATATCGTTGTCAAGTTACCATAACAGCTTGGCTTAATTTGAAGTTGTGTGGAATTTTATTTTTGTTATACAACCAGGGTATTTGTCCGGGCTATTTATCTATTTTATATTTTCATTGCATTTTATGTAGGATCGGATGTAGCACAGTTAACGACAGTAACACAGACACAGCCTCACCTGTGATTGTCAAGCAGATCTTCCACATTCAGATTGTCAATCTTCAGCTCGATCTCATGGCGAGCCATCTTTTCCTTAGGCTCAACTAGTAGCGTGAGTGCAACACGCCGAGTTTCATAGTCTTGCCTGTTCACGCCTATTACCTCTAACTGGAATAAAATACTATCGATTATTTGACTTTTAGTCTATTGAATGAAATGTTACAATTTAAGGGCCGAATGTTAAATTTTTTAGAGGACGCAATTTTATTTTTGTGACATGTGTGGGGGGTCAATAGAAGCTTAACCTAAAGTTGGTGGGGTCGCCAGCCTTGTCCGCCGGCCGCCATCTTGGAAAAAGGGGTGAAAACACATTTTTCGCGATATCTCGGAAACTATGCGTATATAAACTATATAAGTCTTACAAAAACTCGTAAAGACATAATTTGTAGCAAATTGTTTTGCCTACAAATAGGTTTATATAACTTTTTGCCCTAATTAATTAATTATTGTCACACAAAGAAAATGCTTAATATTCATAGACGTGGCCGTGGTTGCCGAGTACTTCGATTAGTTGCCTGCGACACAAAGATCCTGCAGGGTCGGCAACGCGCGAGTGATACCCCTGGTGTTGCAAGCGTCCATAGGCGGCGGTAACCGCTTACCATCAGGCGGACCGCATGCTTGTTTGCCAACCGTGGTATAAAAAAAAACAAATCTCGACTGTACCAATGAGTTTTTCTGAACTTAAGTTCCGTTCAAACAAGCCGGCTGAAACATATCTCGCTCATACAATTGGCGCATTGCCATCCAGCGTGGCAATGCTGCTAGTCTTCTTGGCATTTTTGTAATCATTTGTAGTATTCTGAATGAAAGTTTTGGCGAATTGAACTCACAATAATGGGAGACTTGGTCCCTCTCGGAGGAGTTCCAAAGATGAACCCCGAGTGGTGTCTCCCGCTGTAAATGTACCGCAGCCAGGGCGGGAGCTCGGGCTTGCCTTGCATGTAGGCTTGGAAGCGATATTGCTGATCAAACTCTGGAAGACCACAGTTAAATAATAACAGTTCTTAATCTAAATGACTATAATATAATATAATAAATAAAAAAGCCGCGGTGGCCGAGTGGTTCGAGCAGTTGCCTGCGACTCAAAGATCGCTAACTCGAATTGCGACTGTACCAGTGAGTTTTTCTGAACTTAAGTACAGTGATTCACACCATAAGCTTTACGGTGAAGGAAAACATCGAGAGGAAACCTGCATACGTTTGAGGAGTAATTCAAAGGCGTATGTATAGTCGTGCTTGAGTAACGGCGACGGACTCGCCATCTGTCACGTTGGCACATAAAATATATCTCTGGCGGAAAGTTTGTGTATGTGGGTACTACCTATAATACACCTCTGCCTACCCCTTCGGGGACCCTTAGACGTAAGTGCGCTGCTTAAGCAACAAATCACTTAAAGCAATCCAAGAGCCCATTATATAATTTTCTACAAGCCCGACTCAATCTGTCACTGACAGGGGAGAGTCCCTAAATCCCCCCCCCCCCCCCCTCACGCGATAACAGCTCACCATCAGACGTGCGTCTGGGAATTACCTTGATAAGTCCAGTTGAATAAGTTGGGACTGACTGGTATGTTGAACATTTCGGTCTCTACCGCTGTGTGGGCGTGGCATGATATCGTTGATAGGAGCGAGGCTAGTAGCAGAAAAAGTTGCATTTTTATAATCTGTAAAAAAAATAACAATAAGTAAGTAGGTGCAGAATCGGAATATCTCTGCGAGATAGAATACGAAACGAAGACATTCGCCAACGCAAGAAAGTTACCGACATCGGAAAACGAGTTGCGCAATTGAAGTGGCAATGGACTGGTCATATATGTCGCAGAGACGATGACAGATGGAGCCAGCGAGCGCTTCACTGGAGGCCGCGAACGGGTGGCAGAAACGTGGGAAGACCGCAAGCCAGATGGTCGGACGACATTAAAAAGACGGCGGGGCCGACCTGGAGGAGGATCGCCGCATCAAGATCAGCTTGGAAATCCATGCAAGAGGCATATGTCCAGCAGTGGACGCATATATGCTGAGAAGAAGAAGAAGAAGAAGGAGAAGAAGAAGAAGAAGAAGAAGTAGGTGCAGTATTTATTTATTTTAATATTACGAAGCGAAAGAGGTATGCACAACTGACGCTCTATCTTCTCTGCCTACCCCGTTAGGGACTCGGCGTGATGATATCTTTATATATATATAATTCCACTATACGTGTGTATGACACTGAACTCCTATACGGCTGGATCGATTTTAATGATATTTTCTGTGTGTCTTCAGGTGGATACGAGAATGGTTTAGATTCACAATTGGACCGGATAGGTGGCTCCACCAGCGTATTTTTTTACCCGAACGAAGCTGGGCGGGACAACTAGTGTATGTACGTAATAATAAGATAGGTAAGGCCCTTACTTTTGTACCCACTAATTATGAACATTTTTTATACCACACGGGTGGCAAACAAGCGTGCGGTCCGCCTGATGGTAAGTTACCGCCGCTTATGGAAGCTTGCAACACCAGGGGTAACACTCGCGTGCTGCCGACCCTGCAGGAATATTTCCACACCCTCCTTGATGAACTCAACGGGGAGCTCTTCTGAGCGACTGCGGAAGGAAACTCCTTTGGAAGCGCGCAGTACAAGATTTTTATGGTTCCAAGATATTAACGGTACACGGCACATATACCAAAATAGGTATATATTTTTTCAATTTTTGTGTGTCTGTCTATTTGTTTCGGCTAATCTCAGATACGGCTGGACCGATTTTGAGGGGACTTTCTTCTTCCTTCCGTTAGCACCACAATCAGTCCTTAGCAGTTCTTCGGACTCCACTTTACAAACATCGATTAACTCACCACACAAAATTACTCGCAAACTCGGAACGCTATACTAAAAACATTCCACTTTACAAACATCGATTAACTCACAACACAAAATTCGGAACATGTGCACAATACCCGCCTAACGCTATACTAAAAACATTAAAAAGGGAATTTCCATACCTCTACAATGCAGCCATGTGTACCTACAGTTCAATTTGAGTTTGATTTTTAATAAACAAACTCGACCTAAAAAACTTAATTTACAAGAACAGCAACAAATCGATTTCAAATTTAGCTGTGTAGTACTCCGCATGTGCGGGATAAAATAGGCATGCCCATGAAACGTACGCCCAGGGCTGTATCGACATTCCTTAAAAATAATTTAAATTTAGACTAAAAAATGTATGTATCTATATGAGGGTATCAGATCAAAACTATGAAAGGTATATTATATTTGAATGAGAGCTATTGGCTAGCCAGTCTTATTTATAAGGTTATTAAATAAATTTATGAAACATCTAATCAGTCCGGCTAATACTAAATACCGCTACGTGTATTTAAAACGATGTTAATTTTCCAGAATTATAAAAATACAAATAAACGATAGTTATACTTTTAACACAGAACAATATACGTACTCTATAACGAGAGCCCTTTAATCAGTGTCATGCAGATAAAAAATATGTCCCTAGTTCATAAACAGGTGTGGACGAAAATTCTGCTGTCATTTGCCTGCGCACGTTATGTCCTTAATGTCGACTTCCTAGTTTATATTTACATTTTATATTTATTTGCGTTGACGGAAAATAAGCAAGTACGGCCCTGAAATATGGGGCGTGACGTATAGCAATCCCGCAGACGTCATTGGTTAATAACCGTCTAAGTAAAAAAGTCTTCAGAAACTTCAGTCAGGATATTGAATTTACGTTCCGTTTCACAGATTTAATGCATACGATTTTTATTATTATAATTTTATTGTCACAATTACAATGTTTTTTGAAACAGAAAATAGCGGAAACCAAATTGCCATTTGTTAAATTTATTTGAGGATAAAACATAGTAGATGCTGTTATATTAACGGTTAAATTAAAAACTAGAGTAAAGAAATCTGTACTAAAAGTGGATGTATAAAATGAAATGTCATTCGTTCTTCGATCATACAAATTAAATGTCAAAAAGGGTTGGGTGGGAGGCCTGCCCTGGCAGGAGTTGAGTTGGTACAAAATAAAAGTTGTAGGTGGGTTTAACGTAGGATAGTGTATAGTTTCTCAGCGATTTTCGTAAAGATTTTAATAACACAATGTGATGAAAAAACAGACGAAGATTCGACATGTGAGTGCCGAAACCTAAACAGTAAGAAAAACCGATCACCTCGCTTATATTGGCGTGTTTGTATTCATCGCCAATACTACAGGATCATGTTGAAATTCAAAAAGATGGGATCAGATAAAGTGCCGTTGCTTCTCATCACCGCCAATGTCGGTTCCCTATTCGAGGACGTGAGTACAATTATGATATAATGTAACTGCTTGTATAGAAAAAAACTATATGTATTGTGACGATTAATGTGTTGTAACTAATTAAATTAAATTGTGGCGTGCGAGCGATGCTAAGATAAGTGTCGTGCCTAATTGTGAAACAATAACTCGTACACTTTGGCATGCTATTGACCAATTTTCGTTTTAGCTTCTGCTTAAAGGTGGGTACTGGTCTTAATGCTGGTCTTGATGATGTTCAATACCCTGTGTGAAGGGTTGATGGTATGTTTCACTCTTTTCATGTTGGCTAGAGCTTCTCTAACATCCCCACAAATAATCTAAAAAATTTTTGTTGATAATTTGTGTATTTTTAAATTTAATGTTTTCTTATTATACCTTCTTCATTAGCAGATGTAAAATAACTCCTTCATTTTGCAAGATGTAAATAAATTATGTGCCAATGTGAAAGATGATTACTCTGCAGCTGTCCCTCAGTCCTAAGTACTATTTGGTTGACTGATTTATTCTACAGCACATGTATTCTTTACTGTTAAATTAAAAAATAAATGTGTTGGGACACTTTGAAACCAATTGAGGTATGCCTGACTGAACAAGGCATGTGCTATGGAAAGACAACAATATACATACTTATATAGGTAGTAAAAGAGTAACCATGGAGTTTTTTGCCTGAACTTCTCCATGGGAGCGACTAACATGAACCATGCTTCTTTTTCGATAAGTGCCCACCTGGGCCTATGTGAAATAAAAAGATTTTGATTTTGATAAATATGTTGCAGAATCTCAATTAGTCACATGGGGTTTTCTCAACTTCCTGTATACACATTGCGTATATTGTATATGTTAATTGTCTCTCAATCATTCACATACAGATGCAATTTAAGTTATCCTTACGCCTTCCCACAAGGGTCCCCAAAGGGATAGGCAGAGGTGTATAAGTAATACCCACACACCCACTTTCCGCCAGAGGTATATTAGGCATTAGGTAATGGTACCAGTTTTAAATAAAGGAATGATTTTACTATATTTCATTTGATCAAGAAATTCACCACTAGCAATACAAGCATTAAATACCAATGCTAAGTTTACTGCAACAATGTCAATAATACTATTAAGAACTTTTACAGAGTGTCCCCATAAATCAGTAGACTTTTTCATATCAAGAGATTTAAAAATTTTATTATGTCTTCAGGGGTAACAGTATTGAAATTGAATTCAGCATCAGATTTTTCCACATGAGCTCTAAGAATTTTTTCAGTGGAGGAAGGTGATAAAATTAATGATTTTGTTAATGAGACTGGAATATCAGCAAAAACTGATTCAAAAGCGGCGGCTACAGCAGAATCAGCTTCAATTAAACTAGCATTAATATTTAATTTTATTCTATCCTGTTTTTGTGCCGATTTCCCAGTCTCACTATTTATAATATTCCATGTTGCCTTAGTCACATTGGATGACTTTGAAATTTTATTTCTCACAGCAATAGATTTGGCGTTTGAACAAACCTTTTTAAATAATTTGGAATAACTTAACATAATTGATAAAATCTAAATCAAAATTAAATGTTTTCTCATGGTATAGTTCATACAGCCTTCGTCTACTTCTGTGAATACCTGTGGTAGCCCACTCACGGAACGCCATGTGGTTACCAATTTGAACAGTCTTAGGGGTAAATATGCGCTCATGTTCTTTATGTACCACTTGGAAAAGAGAGTTATACATTGATTAAGGATTTTGGTGGTTACTTTTTAAAGGAAATTTACTGAGCACATTACCACGAAAACTATTCAAGCGACTTGCATTTACAGGTACATAAGTAATCTTCTTTTTGGGAACTTTAACATTATGTTTTCTAAAACTTACTAATTGGCCGCAGTGATCTGATTCTAGTTTATTTATAATGGCTTTACTAATAGGCTCAAAATTTGTAAATATATTATCAATACATGTAGCTGATACGCTATTATTCTTGTTGGCTCCGGAAAAAATATTATTAAAATTGAAAGAGGCAAAAAGGCATTTAAAACTGCTTCTTGTGGATGAGTTTTCTAGTATATTTACATTAAAATCTCCACATACTATAATTTGTTGTCTTAGAACTTAATTTAAAGTATTTGGAACATATTCCAAAGAATAATTATTGTGATCATGGTTTGACTGCTCAATAGAAGCAGTATTGGTAGCCAATGATTTGGCTGAACTTAAATTAAATATGTGTATAAAATAATGTAGCATACTTGCTACTTGTCCCTTAAATTTATGGGAAAGATGATATCTTTCATTTATCAAATTATAATGTGAAATTATTGAATTATTATTGGCAGTGACTCCTATGTGTATATCCTCACGCCTTCCCACAAGGGTCCCCGAGGGGTAGGCAGAGGTATATAGGTAATACCCACGCACCCACTCTGACTCCAACTGTCTAAATAGCCATACTACTTCAACCAACCTGATAATAGCCACTTGAGGCTGATTTAAGATTAAATTAAGAAAAAAGTATAGTATGTAGAATTTGTCACTCTGAGCCCAAGGGTCATTAATTAATTAAGTAAGCCTTCCTATACATGGGCTATCCAACATTAAGGGAGTTTTTCAATTCAAACCAGTAATTCTTGAACTTACACTAACTTACCTAACAAACACTTTAGCATTATAATATTATTATAGATGTGTATCTCTTTTCCAGCCCACAGTAATGCTACCAATTTGGACATCGGAATTTCTTCAGGCTGTGACCCGGATGGACCCGAAGTTTATAGCTCTTCACCTACAGGAAGTCGGCGGCAAAACATATGAGAAGTCCATGCAATATGTCGAGGATTTCGTCAAGCGATTGTGCGACTGCCCCGAGTTGAGGCTATTTGACAAGATCAGGATATTCCTTGATGAGGACTTCAGCTCGCCGGAGAAGTTCACTGTGAGTGTTTATAAGATACTAGCTGTCCCGCCCAGCTTCGCCCCGGGTGAGAAAGTAAAATTTCCTTAAACACGATCGCAGCGCCACCTATCGGGTCCAATTGTGATGTAAGCTATCCTATCTTTTAAGTTGGATCAAACTGCAACGGTGTGCAAACTTAATTGCTATAAAAAGGTTATAGTGAGTCAATCTTAAAAGATAGACATATGCTGTCGGGGACTTTTTTTTTACTTTTAAAGAGGAACAATTCCCTCATACATGATATATTCGTAACTTAAGCCGTTTACGCAGCGCACGCAACGGAAGCTCTCAAAAAGGAATATTTTTTCCCGTTCTTGCAACATTTTTCATTTATGCTTCGCTCCTATTAGACGTAGCGTGATGGTATATAGCCTAAAGCCTTCCTAGAGAAATGGACTATCCAACACAAAAATATTTTTTCAATTCCAACCAGTAGTTCCTGAGATTAGCGCGTTCAAACAAACAAACAAACAAACAAACTCTTCAGCTTTATAATATTAGTATAGATTAGTATAGAAGTATAGATTAATTGCGAAGTATGTGTGACAATGGAGTTTTCTACTTGCGGCTTGTACAAGCGTCAAGAATAAGTATATACAGGATGCTTTTTAAGATTGGATAGTTGGTATCTTATATATGAGATACACACAATTATAGGAAAAATTGATGATTTATTTCTAGAAGACAATTATAAAATTTTCTTTGACCCTCTGCATGTACATCTTTATCTTGGCATTCTAAATGTTGTCTCAAGGCCATGTGTGTGTCCTTTGATATTCCAGGCCAATATTGGCGAATATCTGTTTTTTAGAAATGTCTCAATACATTTGCCTCAAATAGACATTCAATCTTATTCTTATCTTTTTTTTTTCAAACAAACAAACTCTACCTCTTTATCATACTATTATTGACTTATAAAATCATAAACAGTAATATAATTTCACTTAACGTGTTTCATATAACAATTCTTTATTTAAGTGTATTCTATCCTTACTTATACTTATTACTTATTACTTATTACTTTTACTTATTACTAATATTATAAATGTGAAAGTAAGTTTGTTTGTTACGCTTTCACGTAAAAACTACTCAACCGATCATCATAAAACTTTGTACACATATTCTTGGAGGAATTAGAAGTGACATAGGATACTTATTATTGAAAAAATTTTTTTACATAAAATAGACGTTTTGCTGAAAATTTTAATGGTGATGGCTTGAATATATAAGCTACTTTTTCGAAATTCACGCGGGCGAAGCCGCGGGCATAAGCTAGTAATATTATAAATGTGAATGTAAGTTTGTTTGTTACGCTTTCACGTCAAAACTACTAAACCGATCATCATAAAACTTTGTACACATATTCTTGGAGGTATTAGAAGTAACATAGGATACTTTTTATTGAAAAAAAAAACATTTTTACGAAAGATAAAAAAGCCGTCCACGCCGACGAAGTCGCGGGCACAGCTAGTTATCTATATCCTCAATCAGAATAATTGTATGTTGAATAGGAAATACATTGACATAACGAAACAATTGGTATACTGTAAGGATGTTAATGTGTGTGTAAATAGATAAATAAAATAGAGTCGTGGTGGCCGAGTGGTTTGAGTAGTTGAGTGGTTGAGTACTGCAACGCAAAGGTCGCAAGTTCCAATCCCGATTGTACCAATGAGCTTTTTCTGATAAAGCTCATTCTTAAATACAGTGATTAGTCACACCACGAGCTTTACGGTGAAGGAAAACATCGAGAGGAAACCTGCATACATCTGAGAAGTAATTCAGAGGCGTATGTATAGTCGCGCTTGAGTAACGGCAATGGACTCGCCATCTGTCACGTTAGCACTTAATATACCTCTGGCGGAAAGTGGGTGTGTGGGTATTACCTGTACACCTCTGCCTACTCCTTCGGGGACCCTTGTGGGAAGGCGTGAGGATATTATTATAATTATAAATAAATAAATTGTTCCTTAATACATATGTCAGGAGCATTGCACAACATATTATGGTTGTGGGACATGGACTTTTAATGACATTAAAAGATAGAGGTGCTGGAGTCAGATCAAAGACAGTGTCTCTCATAACGTATAGGGAGCCCTAAGAGATTGCTGGACAGAAATAAATGGAGGAATTGGATCAGAGACTTGTTGTTGGTGTAGATTTGTTGATGATCAGTGTATGATCCAAGGTGTAGCTAGGGAAGTTTCTTTCCGATGTCCGAATCTATTTGAGTCCGGCGAAAGGAGGTGTGCTACTCTCCCTCTCCTACCCTCTGCCTACCCCTTCAGGCACCCTTGTGGTTAGGCGTGATATACGTACAAGAGCGCTGAAACGTGAAAGCACGTGAGAATACTGATGAATGTGGATGAACCGGAAGAGGTCTCTTAGTCTAGAGAGAGAGCTGGCGCTCTACTCTCTGCATACTCCGCAAGGGACGTATATATTTGGACGGCCGTCTGGTCTAGTGGTTAGCGCTCCTGACTGCGAACGTGAGGTCGCGGGTTCGAATCCCGCTGAGGGCACATATTTGTGTGATGAACACGTGTATTTGTACCTTAGTCTTGGATGTCCTATGTATTTATGTATATATCTATCTATATAAGTAGGTATATCGTTGTCTAGTTTACACAAGCTCTGCTTAGTTTGGGACTAGTTCAATTTGTGTGGAATTGTCCCGTTGTCCAATTGTTTATTATTTATATTTTTTCTTAAACGTTAGTTTTAATAAAAAACTGTTTTCAATATAATAACCAATTTCAAGTATAATAACCAATCACTAATAACATTTACAATCTAATCATTGAACAAATATTAGCTCAATAATGTGTTAAGAAGGGCTTAGTGCCTGGCCTTCGACCTGGCCCGTGACGTGAGCGAGTTGGTACTTACATTATATCTAACGTTAGTTATATCGTTAAAAGCCGTGGGGGCCATGTGGTTTGAGTGCAACACAAAAATTGCACGTTCGAATCCCGACTGTACCAATGAGTTTTTCTGAACTTAAGTACAGTGATTTGTCACACCACAGCTTTACGGTGAAGGAAAACATCGAGAGGAAACTTACATATGTATGAGAAGCAAATCAAAGGCGTATGTATAGTCGTGCTTGAGTAACGGCGACGGACTCTCCATCTGTCACGTTGGCACCTAAAATATATCTGGCGGAAAGTGGGTGTGTGGGTACTACCAATACACCTCTGCCTACCCCTTCGGGGACCCTTGCGGGAAGGCGTGGCATATATTATATTATATTATTATAAGTTTACTAGTTGTCCCGCCCAGCTTCGCTTGGGAGAAAAAATTAAAGCCACGGACCCAGTGGCGCCACCTATCGGGTCCAATTGTGAATCTAAACCATTCCCAGATCCCCTTGAACACACACAGAAAATTTCATTAAAATCGGTCCAGCCGTTTAGGAGGAGTTCAGTCACATACACACGCACACAAGAAATATATATATTAAGATGTACACGTAGTATGATCACTACAATGTACATAAGTTTAGAAATAGCTTATTGGTACAGTCGGGATGTCAACTGGCAATCTTTGCATTGTAGGCGACTGATCCAACTACTCGGTCACCACGGTTAAATCAACTCCATTGTAACCTTAATTTTTTCTCTCTTTACAGGCCTTGGGAAACCTTTACTTTGCGCATTCATCTCTAACCGACCTCAAGATATGGGATTTCGAATTGAAAGCATATGTCGAAGCGATAGGCAAAGAGGTTCATCATGGCAACATCGAGAAGATTACTACTAAAGAAAAGGCCAAGTTTCCCCAGCATTTCTTCCCCGAGGTGAGTTCCATCGCCAACGGTCGCTGGCAACACCAGGGGTATCGTTGCTAACCCTTCGTGCCTGAATGCTTCGTTTATATTCAAACACCCATATGGTATTGTGCTTGCTTCTGACTGCGAAGCTTAAGGTTGCGAGTTTGATTCCCGCCAGTGGCAGGAATTTACCATATCTAAAGGTGGAAACGTTGAAGTTGCCCAATTTTTTTTTATAATTAAGTGGTTGTCAAAGCCATTTCTTGATGCATTTTTGGTAATTTTTTTTATCCGTTATTTTAAATGCGTAGCTACAGTACATTAGTCATGAGTGACTTGAAAATGGAGTGTTTGGAGATCACAAAATGATGGTCACACGATGTATACACGAACAAGGGAAGCACGTGGATGTGAATAGGGGACTTAGTCTGAATCCTCATCACGTACCACCAGACTAGATACTGGTTAAAGAAATTATAAAAAGCATTACATACAAACATATCACCACGCCGACTCCCTAACGGGGTAGGCAGAGAGTATAGAGCGCCAGTTCTCTCTACACTTAACATAATTATTTCGCTTCGTTCACATTCATCAGTCTCTTCATACATGCTCGTCGGTTTCGAGTACTCTTTACGTTATAATAAGGTAGTAGGAAGTAGTAAGCGGTCCGCCCAATGGACTTTTGTAACACCCTGGTTGCCGATCCTGTAGGGATGACGTGGTCAATGGATGTGCCCTAAGACTATTGTGACGCCATGGTTGCCGATCCCTTGGGAATGACGTGGTTAATGGATGATCCCTAACGCTTAATGTGTCTTGTGTGGCAGTGCAAGTGGTCGCGCAAGGGCTTCCTGCGCACGCGCTGGTCGGTGCGAGGCACGGCGGTCGAGTTCGTCAACATACATCTATTCCACGACGCGTCGAACCTTCTCGCTATGGAACCCTTCCCTTCAGTTGGTATTATTCACTGTACATCAACTCGCCATATCATGTCTGCATGTTGGTAAGCGGTTACCTTTGTATGACGCGCGCTTATGCCCCGTTTACAGCCCTATAGATCATAATTTCACGTTATGTTTAAGCCATGGTCGCCAAGTAGTCATCAGAAAGGCAAAGATTACAGGTGCGCATCATGAACGTATCATTAATTTTTCTGAACTTAAGTGCAGAGATTATTTACGCTATGAGTTTCTCATTGAACGAACAATTTAAAGGAAAACTGAGAAGAAATGGAAAGACAGATGCAAATAATATGCAATTAATTTGTATATTTTTTAACGATTTTGAACTTGTATCAAAAATATTTAGTTCTTTTATTAACCTTAATATTATCTATAGTTCACTTACTATCAAGCTCCCGTCAGGTCATTAGCCGTTTTCTCTTATTAGTCACACCACGAGCTTTACGGCGAAGGAAAACATCGAGAGGAAACCTGCATACGTCTGAGAAGAAATTCAAAGGCGTATGTCAAGACGTGCTCGAGTAACGGCGACGGACTCGCCATCTGTCACGTTGACACCTAAAATATATAATGTGTGGGTACTACCTATACACCTCTGCCTACCCCTTATGGGAAGGCGTGAGGATGTTAAAAAAGTCACAAACAACTAGCGCCATCTCGCTATACATACATATCATTGCGCCGAGTCCCTAACGGGGTAGGCAGAGAGTATAGAGCGCCAGTTCTCTCTAGACTTGCATACCTCTTTCGCTTCGTTTTTTTTATACAACAAGAGTGGCAAACAAGCATACGGCCCACCTGATGGGAAATTGTTACCGTAGCCTATTTACGCTCCCGATACCGAAGTATCACTTGCGCGTTGCCACTCTGTGTTCGGAGAGTTATACTGTGCTAGCAGCATAATGGGACTAATCCCTCTGCTGCCAACACAATATAACAATCCTTCCCCCTCCCCAAGGAGCTCATTACTGGAAACCTTATTCACCACGTAGGAACACAACACAATAAATTGTGTTATTTGGCTATGGACTTCTATAAGGTGGAGGTCCTGCCCCAGTCGGGCAGCTCCAAATTCGAACGGAAAATCCGTTATGGCCCTACCTCTCGTCCACATTCATCAGTCTCGTTATATCTCTCCAATAGTTACAGTTCTTCACCATAGTGTAATTAAAGCCAAGATACCGGTCTAGGTGTATTGCCGCAGCCGCCGGCGCGCGTTGCGGCACACGCTTCGTCACCTGCACTCTGACGTGAATGCCGCGCCGTATTTCATATTCGGAGACTTCAACTTCAGGACCGATACTGGTGGTGTGGTGAAGGTGATTATCACGCCTTTTTTGTACCACTAAGGTGGAAAGCATGCGGTCTGCCTCATGGTAGGCGGCTATAGATAGTTCCGTCCACGAACACGCTCCACTATTCTTCAACAACCTTGCAACCTTCCACTATTGTTTGAGTATTGTCGGTACACACTGATTACCTATGAGTGCACACGCACACTACAATTAATACACTCCGGTCATACTCCGCATCCCGCGACCCCGTCGACTAGAAATTGGTGGGGCGCGTCTTCGTGGATGGCACTATCTATACAGCCTTTGGACGCTTGGAGAACCAAGGGATATTGTTTTAGGTTTTTGGTATCTCTCGCGCGTTGCAAAGGCAAATGAATTAAATATAAGTGATTATTTGATATCATATATTAATGCATGCGACACAGTTTTATACTACTGCAGTTATTATCGCACATTTATTTGTATACTAGCTTATGCCCGCGGCTTCGCCCGCGTGGATTTCGAAAATGTAGCTTTGGAAATTTTCCTGCTAGAATCGGGTCAGCCGCTATGCTGTGAAAGAGCATACATTATTATAAAAGAACTTTGAATGTTTCAGGAGTAAAAAAAAAAAAGTAGCCTATGTCCTATTCCTAGGTATAAGCCATCACCTCTCCACCATCAACTTTCAGTCAAATCGGTTCAGCCGTTTGGCCGTGAAAGAACGGCAAACATCCAAACTTACAAACGTTCACATTTATAATATTACTAAGAAGTAAGATATTTCCCAGAAAGTGACGGAAGAATTGCAAGCTTGCCGACTTCAGAACGGCGCTAATGTCGACTCCACCCACCTCCAATATCGGACGGAAAGGGATGACAGAGTGGTTCTCACCGTCGGGAAGAAAGAGTTCGCGCACGTAGACCACCAGAAGATATTTCGAGAGGCTTGGGTAAGCTGAAATGTACTTTATTTCTATAGCGTTTAAGGCCTAATTACAATTAGGGTATGTTTTTATTGGTATGAGCAAGTTGAAATGTGCTTTATTTTCCTAAAGAGTAGAGTGGAAATTATAATTGGACAATATTTTGAGATGAATGGGAAAGCTGAAGATTCTACATACACGCATATCGGTAAAAAACAGTACCCTCCCTTTTGTTCCCCCATAGTCGGGTATTAATATATTTTTCCTTATAAAAAAGCCTTATATATACCTTATTTACCTTATTTACCTTATTTACCTTATTTGAATTTATTATTTTTATTCATTTCTTCTTACAACTACCATTACAAGCTATAACCTTAACCCCGTCCCTTGAAAGCGCCGGCCCTAAGCTTCAAAGCTCTAAGTATTAAAATAAATTACATACATATCATCACGCCAAGTCCCTAACGGGGTAGGCAGAGAGTATAGAGCGCCAGTTCTCTCTAGACTTGCATACCTCTTTCGCTTCGTCCACATTCATCAGTTCTTCATACATGCTCGTCGGTAATATTATCGTCGTAAACTAATATTATTTAAATAATATCCCCAAGTACAGCCCAGGTCCCCAGCTCGCGAATGCCCCAAACAGAGGTCCGAACCCCGCAGGGGGTGCACTTGGCTGTGTTTGCTAAGCACCTAAGAAGTTCCCGGCTGGAGGCGTTTTGGTCTTAAGGCGGTTAAGTAGCAAAAGTTCCCGGAACTCACGCAACAAGAGACAATTAAAATAAAAGTTATAATCATTTAGGTTAAGTTGGTACTTACTTACAACTTGCTTGAGTTAGGGCGATGGACTCGCTATCTGTCACGTTGGCACCTAAAATATATCCCTGGCGGAAAGTGGGTGTCCATCCAGATGGCGAGTCCATCGCCGTTACTCAAGCACGACTATACATACGCCTTTGAATTTCTTCTCAGACGTATGCTGGTTTCCTCTCGATGTTTTCCTTCACCGTATAGCTCGTGGTGTGACTAATCACTGTACTTAAGTTCAGAAAAACTCATTGGTACAGTCGGGATTCGAACTTGCGATCTTTGTGTCGCAGGTAACTGCTCGAACCACTCGGCCACCACGGCTCCTATTATTATTATTTATATTATAATATTATATTATTTAGTAAGTTGGTGCTGAAGCAACTTAAACTTAAATTTTTTTTTCAGTTGCAACGGTTTGACCGCGAGCTGGAAGCGTTACGGCCCCACCTGTACGAATTCCCGGTCAAGTTTCCACCGTCATACCCCTTCGAGGAGGATGTGCATCTCCCCACCCATTACATGAAGACAAGGTACTACTGGCGTGGATGAGGGTGTGGTTGTAAAAATGAAGAAATGCATGTTATTTATTACATTCATACATACATATCATCACGCCAAGTCCCTAACGGGGTAGGCAGAGAGTATAGAGCGCCAGTTCTCTCTTTCGCTTCGTCCACATTCATCAGTCTCTTCATACATGCTCGTCGGTTTCGAGTACTCTTAACGTTCCCGTCCTTGAGCGTCCGATTGATTTGATCCAGGTTGTTGGAACGTGGCCTTCCTCTGCCTCTTCTTGCACACACTTTTGCTCTGTATATCTCTGTATATTGTTTCGTCAATCCTTCTTCACTCATCCTTTCTATGTGTCCAAACATGCCTTTCTTCTTACTTACTAAAAATGTTAAGATACATTTTTAGTTATTTATAAATTTATTTATTTACTAGCTCTGCCCCGCTGTTTCAACCTGGTACAATTTGATTCCATGTTTTTCTGTATTAAAGCATATTGTATCTGTTCATCCAGCTAATAATCTATATCTGTGCAAAAATTCATACAATTCCATTCAGTAGTATGCGTAATGAGAAATTCACATTATATGTATCCCAAAACCTACTAAAATAACACTCTGCCTCTGGGCTGTACATAATAGAGCAACTTAACAAGCTTGAGCGCCTTCAAAATTTCTGCATACGGTTCGTATTTGGATTACGCAAATATGACCACGTTTCTGAATTTCGCCGTAGGCTCAAGTGGCTACCCATCCGACTTCGCCGGAATACTCATATCCTATCACTTCTTTACAAAACTTTGTTTGATCCTAGAGCCCCCAGATATCTTCAGGAACGCTTTGAATTTCTTTTTTCCAACCTGCACCTACTCCGTAAAACCAGAAAACTTGTCCTTAAAACTCCTACCTTCACCTCTTCTTCCTATTCCAAGTCTTTCACTGCGCAAGCTGTCCGTCTTTGGAACTCGTTGCCCCAGAACATCAGGCTTGCACAGACATTAATCTCCTTCAAAAAGCTTTTATTTGAACACTATTTCTCTTTTTAACTTGTTTATATATATGTATACATGTATATATTATTGTATGTATGTTATATAAGTATATGTTTCGTATTTATTTATGTAGAATGCCTATTATTTGTATATTATAATGATTGTTTCTATTTCATCCTCTCAACTGTCACACCTACCTTTTCTTTCTCTGTTTCTTATCTCTCTCTACACTTGGGTTGCCTGGTAGAAATCGCTTTTGCGATAAGGCCGCCTATTGTGCCTACTATATGTTTTTCTTTGTCATTTCTGTTTGTTTTTGTAAATGTGTGTGTTTGTACAATAAAGGATATATTATTATTATTATTATTATTATAAAATAGTAGTATTGGGGAAACATGTTAATATACAGAGCCTTGGTGGCCGAGTGGTTAGAGTAGCAGCCTGCGATAGAATGATTACTAGATCGAATTCCGATTGTACCAATTACTTTCTCTGACCCTAATATAGTAATGAGTCACATTCAATAATTTGTGAATGTGAGAACATTGTAGGCTTTGTAGATTCTTGGATCTTGCTAACATTGTTATAATTATCTTGTTTTATGTCCTATGCTTTGTATAGTAAGCAACGACCTATTGTCGGGCCTACGTTGTTTCCCCATACTTGGGTACTATTGCTGTAACGAAAAAAAATATTGTATATGCCTAATGATTTGAAAAGAGTAACCATGGAGTTTCTTGCCGGTTCTTTTCCATGGAAGCGACCAACCCGAACCGTGCTTCTGCTTCTTTTTCGACGTTTTATAAGTGCCCACCAAGGCCTATGTGAAATAAAAAGATTTTGATTTTGATCTTTACGGCGAAGGATAACGTCGAGAGGAGATCTTTATACCTACGTTTGAGATTTTTTAAATGTATACCTTTATGCTTGCACTTAATCAGCGTAATATATCTCCACTGAAATGTGGGTGCTATTGTATCATTGGTGCTCGAAAGCTAGTGGTAAGTATAGGTGTTGCTTGCAGATGCCCTTCCTGGTGCGATCGCATATTGCTGTCTCCAGCGGCGCGGCTGCTGGTGCAGGACTGTGGGCGGGATGCCAGGCACCTGCATGCTTCAAGGTACGCTCTCATTGGATTCAAACACATTTGTATATGCGTACTTATGGAACAAGAATGGAAGATCATTGAATCTCGAAGGCAGAGAACGCCAGTTCTCTCTAGACATACAGATTGACGTGTGACCCTTGTGTGGGCCTCGTCGCTTGTAAGCGTATGGGTGGAGGAAGAGGTCTTGGAAAAGAGGGTAGGTAAACTGACCTGGTTTGATGGAAGGTGGCACGGGACACCCTTTCTTCATTCGTGAGCTGATTGCACTTGAGATGCACACAGAGTCACTTAAAGTACTATGTTTCGAGATCAATTACGCTCTAGGTATATCGAGCAGAAATAAGAGCTGAGATGAGCGCTTCATCGGGCGGGGATCAAATCTGTACTGTCTCGTGCGGGGTTCACACACGCACTGCTTCGGGCGGGGTCAGAAAGTCACCGGTTGGCCGGCCAAGCGCGCGCCGCGTACCGTCCTGCTAACTGACGACCGTCTGGTCTAGTGGTTAGAACTCTTGACTGCAAAACTTGAGGTCGCGGGTTCGAATCCCGCTGAGGGCAGATATTTGTATGATGAACACGAATATTTGTACCTAAGTCTTGGATGTCCTATGTATTTAAGTATATATCTATCTATATAAGTAAATATATCGTTGTCTAGTTACGATAACACAAGCTTTGCTTAATTTGGGACTAGGTCAATTTGTGTGGAATTGTCCCAGGTATTTATTTATTTATTATTATTTATTTTAACTGGCGGGGACACAGATCTCTTTCGATTCATCGGTTTCATTCTCTTCATACTCGCTCAACGCTGTCCTGAACTAGAACCCTGATTGCGGATGCGTGGCTCAAAATATTGTTGGCGTGCAGGAAGTTTTACGAGCGGAATGCGTGACAGTATCATGTCATTTCGTATACATATTTTTTATATTTTTGTACTATAATTTGATTTAATGTTGTATAAGTTTTGTCGTAATTAATGTAATTGGTTATGCCGTTTTAATTATGTAAAAATAAATAAATAAGTGAACTTCTGATTGATTTTTCTAGGTACTTGGGACGTGGTCTTTCTCACCTTGCATACACGATGGCATTGTATATCTGTTGCTGCAAATAATAATAATAATGTATCTGTGCACAGGAAGTCGGTGGCAGACTCCACAGACAGCAGTTGTCGAGTGTCGTCGTCGGATAGCAGTCCTGCCAAGTCCGGGTCGCCGGCCAGGCAGAACCATCAGGTATATTGATTCTGTTTGATGATAACATAATAAATAGATTAACGTTATTATGAAGAGCCGTAGTGGCCGAGCGGTTCGAGACACAAAGATTGCAAATTCGAAGCCTGACTGTACCAATGAGTTTTTCTGAACTTAAATACTGTGATTAGTCACACTACGAGCTTTACGGTGAAGGAAAACATTGAGAAGGAACCTGCATACATTAGAGAAAACATTCAAAGGCGTATGTATAGTTGTGCTTGAGTAATGGCGATGGACTCGCCATCTGTCACGTTGGCACCTAAAATATAACTCTGGCGGGAATTACTACCTACACATCTGCTTACAATATAAAAACAAACAAACCGGAGCGTTTCGCATTAGATACACAAATCATCCCCTTAATGTGTTTTACAACTGACATAATAAGTCGCCACTGACGTGTGTCATAACTGACATATGTCAAAATGTCATGTGTGTTTGCAGTCGAGTCCCAATAAGGTATTGGAGAAGAAGTGCAGCGTAGCAGAGATGGAGTCGCTGCCGCTGCCGTCTGCGGGCGCCGCTACCAGCAGGAAGAGTATCGCTGACCCCACCGGCGTGCACCGCGCAGCCGCCGCCAGGTAACTTGACCACTGGGCCAAAGAGCGACCGTTACCTTTAGCTTAGCTACTTTCGGCATCTATATTCATCAGTCTCTTTATACAACATTATACTACAAGATACTCAAAGACTCCCGTCTTTCACGTCAAGAGTACTCGAAACCGGAGAGCATGTATGAAGAGACTGATGAATGTCGACAAAGCGAAAGAGGTATGTAAGTCTAGAGAGAACTGGCGCTCTACTCTCTATGCCTACCCCGTTAGGGACTCGGCGCGATGACTTGATGATGATAATATTACAAGATTTACTATGTATTGCGTTCAGGATGGCAGAATCGGATGGATATGGGATTCGTAGAAAACTAGTGCGCAACCAGTCTGAGGGGTCCCCGAAGGGGGACGCTGGCGCGGGGACGGCTGAAATACCGCGTCGGCGCACCGATTACGGCGTCATCGGGGACACCGCCTGCATGGGGGATCATAAGGTACCCGCTTCTATTATCTAGGAACGTCCTAATTCGTGTTATGAACGACCTGTTTTCTGACACTTTGGGTGTTAACGATAAATATTACCAAGCTTCGTCTATTTCAAACCCTTTAAGTCGGGATGTAAAAAAAAACTGTTTTCATATTAAAGGTTTTAATTGATCTTGAAGGTTTCATCTCTTATTTTCGATGCGTAAAATAATCCATCTCCTTCACTAAGGCTCGATCGCAAAATGCAAAACATCATCAAAATTAGTTAAGTGTTTTAGGGCTGAGAACGTAAATAGAAAGCAAGTTTGGTTGCGCTTGCGTTTGTTCCTGGGGTATCATAACTATTGCTGTTTAACTGCGGGTTTGTCAGACAACAGTTTTGTAACAGATTTTTAAATTAATTTTCTATAGTACTTAGTTGGTTCAACATGGCGCCTGGTACATCTGGCAGTAAGCGGTCATCGCAGTCTAAACACGCTTGCAAACTAGATTATTTATCTCGGCCAGAGATATTTTTAATTTAGGTGCCGACGTGACAGATGGCGAATCCATAGCCGTTACTCAAGCACGTCTTTACATACGCCTTTGAATTTTCTTCTCAGACGTATGCAGGTTTCCTCTCGATGTTTTCCTTCACCGTAAAGCTGTCGTGAGACTAATCAATGTACTTAAGTTCAGAAAAACTCATTGTTACATGGTTTTTTTTATACCACAAGAGTGCAAAACAAGGGTACGGCCACCTGATGCCGGAGTATCACTTGCACGCTGCCACTCTATGTTCGGAGAGTTATACTGTGCTGGCAGCATAATAGTACTAGTCCCTCTGCTACCAACGCAATACAACAAACCTCCCCAAGGAGCTCATTATAGGAGACCTTCTTTCTTTAAATAAAAAATAACCATCAATATGTATTGTCCATAGCCAATCTACTTGCGCGTGTTGCTGCATAGCGAGCGAGGTACGATTCCGTGCAGGCCTTTGTCGGCCCCGCTGGGTGGCCGCGACGTGACTAGTGCCGTCCTCTGGCTGGACCCGGCCACGTGGTCCCGACCCGAACTACCCTCCGACCACTTTGCACGTATTAGGACCGGATCGCTGAACGAAAAGATCTTCAGGGTTCCCCATGTCCAAATAACAACAGCAGATACCATATACAACGGCATATTTGTTAACGACATCGACCACACTCTGCTAAGCGTTAGTCGATGTGTCGATCCATACACCCCTGAAAGTATCGATTCACACAGCCCTAACGCCGAAGCTTCGTCCCTCTCCGAAGATATGACCGAAGACACGACGATAATCGATACCAAATCGACTAAGTTGAGCCGCGATAGGTCCGTCACCCCTACTCAGTTGAAGAATCGATTGGATAAACTGTTGAACGATTCGGATAAATGTAAACATATACCCGAGTTGCAGCGGCTTAATAGTCGAGATTCGTGCAAGTCGGAGGGTAGTCGGAAAGGCGGCTTGTGTTGTCTAGCAATTAAGTGTTATTGGTTTTGTAGACGACGCGCTCGTAAAGTGAAGTGTGATTGTAGCTTTACTAAATGTTGCACATCTTGAGCTTTAGTTCGTATTTTAGACTAGTTTTTATGATTGACGTAGCTCGTTCTTTTGTTCGAAATTTGAAATGGATTTTGGAATTTCAATGTTTTTTTTTATATTTAACTTTGCAGTCCAAACTCATTCGTGCAATACTGACATAATTTGAAAAATGGAATGCACGCAAAGGATTGCTTATTCGTCCCTGCCAGTATTTTTTCCCAAAATTTAATTTAAATTTCGAGTAAAATAAAGCTCGCTTATTTTTATGTGACTTTGTTGTCTGATATAATTATTGACGTATTAATTTTTAACCAAGACAATGGTTCGACCAAAAATATGGTAATTTTATACCATAGCGTTAGACGTGCATGGATTGTTTTTTTTTTATTCACTGTGACGCATGCATTTGTATAATATTAGTGTATGAATTGTATAGTCCATTTTTATTTTTTAAGCATTTAAGATGTGCTTAACAACAAAACTAGTCGTCGACGCGGATGTCATAAATAATAAGTTAAGTGATGTACCGTGTTTGTTTACATATAAATATGCTGTTTTAGAAGAATAATACGATAAAATTATGTTTAAATTGGCTTCACAAGAGGGTATTTGACATCCTTTTGAGAGACTTATATTGTAATCAGTTACAAGTCGATACGATGAAAGAAAACAAGCAGTCGAACAGTAAATATTCGAAATTTAAAATTTCACTCGTTCTTTGTATCAAATCTTGGTCACTTCACTGTCGCTGAAACTGGCATGTTGGAAAGTATTTAAAGGGTATTAAATTCTTTATTTAAAAAAACGCTAGTGAAGTCACACAATATTCAAGCAAAGAAGTTTTTGTTCAATGGTCGAAATTCAAATTATTATTTGATTTTATGTTGTCTTTTCTGGAAGCCCCGTAATCTTGTGTCAAACACCCTATTGTAATCAATATAAATGTTTTAAATTGTCTATTTACTATATTAATTTAATAATATTTTAGTAAAATATTGACGATGTTTTGAGTAAAATCTATTTTTCAAATACAAAAAAAAATATATATTTAACAATATTTGCAATAGGTCCCATTTGACAACACGAAAATTGACAAGTACAATTTTTATATTACCAGTTCACAAAAGATAGAGGCGACGCGTACATAAATATTCACGACTACCTGTGCCCCGCGGTTTTACCCGCGCACAGTTTTATTAAATAGATCGTTTTTTTTTAACAATAAATAAAATCTGTCCTTATAATATAGCTTAGGTTATTCGGTAAAGATGTAGCTTGTAAAGGTGAAAGAATTTTTAAATTTGGTCGAGTAGATTGAAGTTAAATCGTAACAAAAAACAACCTAAACCTTTCCTCTTTTTTCCATAATAAACATAAAAGGGCTTTGTCGCTGATTGCGTTCATGCCGCCCTTTTCTGTACATATGTAACGTGACAGCCCTGGTATGAGGGGGGGAGGGGGGTGGAAAGCAAGCCGGGTGCCAAGGTTTGGTCCAAGGGACCTATACCAAATGTTTTACTACAATCTAGTCCATGTCTGCTCAAGTAGATAGCGCATTTCACTATGAAATGTGTTATGAACAAAAGCAAGTTATTTCCCTGATAATACTCCCGTTGATGCGTGATATTCAGTTACGTTTACTGTTTTAACCTGAGAACGTAACTTACATTGTAAAGTTTAACATACGTCTATGGATTTTCTGTTACGTTCTATTGAAAGGAAACTACTGTACAATACATTGGGGATTTTGCGGTGGAGGATATTGCGAGAGGATATCAGTGCCAACATTACAACTTACGTTGAGTGCCAACTTAAAAAAAAGATAATTCCATCTTCAAAATATATTTTAAGGTCTAAATTGAAGACAAGAAAAAATGCCATTTTCAAGCGAAGAAATATATAAATTATCAATGAACTATGTATTTTTAATGGGTCATAAATAAACAACGTCCGCCTCGGCCAATAATTCGATATAGATTGATTTAAAAAAACTTTTGATGTTTCTTCAATAATATCAAGAAATCACCGAAATTAATATTTTCGTTTAAAAGTTCCGACGTTTCAGAATTTGTTTTTGGTTATTAAACTAGTGTGTTAATTTAAAAGTATAAAGGTATCTCCATTCTAAATTTCATCCAAATCAGTCTAGGTGTTTTATTATGACGGAGTATTAAACTTAGCTCACACACACACCCATACATAGGCACACACGCACAAACATCCCACTTATGATAAATAATGGCGGTTAATAGGAATGTCGCATTGTTTTCCTCATCTATTTTCCTCTTCATTTAAACATAGTACATATTTAACACACAGTTAGTAGTCATAGTCCGCTAACGATCCAATCTGATGCAATGCAAAAGTGCAAAAACTACTGTACTTTATTTACTGTGTTATCATCACATTTTATAAACGCAATATGGTTTAAGACATTTATTTCAAATCAAATCAAAATATTTTATTTCACATAGGCCTAGGTGGTAATTATAAAACGTCGAAAAAGGTGCACTGTTTGGGTTGGTCGTTTCCATGGAGAAGAACCGGCAAGAAACTTCATGGTTACTGTTTTCAAATCATTTGGTATACAATAACCATATTATTATGTTACAGCATTATCATGATGATAGCAATTTTTTTCTTAAAAGGAAATGGAAAACGATCGCTTGATTTCGAGAAATAATTATTAACATACATTTAAATAATTGATGTATGACAAATAAGTTAGACAATTATTATTTTTATAATCCACTATTAAACTTAGTGCCTACAACTTTGAAAAGGCAGACAGTGGTGTGATTACTCTCGCTTAGATACAATTAGGCGTGACAGATAGCGGTTCTGTCACCGCAGCGACCGTGTGCTATTTCTTTGCTAGACATTCCAAATAACACCTTAAAATAATTTTAGAATAAGAAGTGCAACAGAAATTTTCGTAATAGTCACTATATTTTTAAGACTGGTAATTAATGATATTGTAGTTAATGCTTTTTGCAAACAAGATCTATGTAGATGCGCAAGTTTCATGTAGTTATTATACAGGATGCCTGATAAAATAGAATAGTTTTCTTCTAGAAGCTATGTATAGGGGGTTGGTGATACGATGCAATAAAACAAATAGCTTCAAAAATTACAATATTTTAAAAGGCATTATACTAATAAAAAAAAGACAAATCTTATATTTTTTTGCTTTGTATTATTGTCTTTGTCACCAATCACATCTTTCAGCAATTATTCAATATAATTGTATATTTTCTGTCCGTTTTATATATTTTTGAAGCATCCCAAAAGCCTCTGCTACTATTAATTCCATTTTTTTCTTATCATAATTCTGTCCCCAAAAGGATGACAGGTTATCGGACGAACACTATATAGGTCTTGCACTTGACATACGTAAACGCACCTTAAGTATTTACATATAAGGCACATTTCTTAGAACGACTAGTGCTACGAGCTGTAATAAACATTTCGCACTGTTTTTTTAGTTTTTTTTAGAGCTTACGCTTCCTAGATGTTCCCTTGTCAAATGTAGATATTGTTAGATATATAGTAAGTTTTTGAAAATTGAGATGTATTGCTTAGTGATAAGAACTCATTTGCTCTGTCACTATTACTAGTGGTACTGCCTTAAAGCTAGACACACCATCATACATTGACCACGCGATGTTACAAGCTTTCAACCTATCCCAGGTCTGCTTATAATTGATGGTATGGATCCGAATCGAACGCCTAGAAAAATATTCAGGCTTCATGTGCTTCAAACCGACCGACTTATACGAATATTTTGATGACATTTTTGATGAAAGAAATTGGTCTGTAATTCTATGGAAATTACGTTCTAATTTCTTTGTCTTGTTTGTCAGGGATGTTTCTGTATACGTGTAGGGTACGTTTCAAAAATGTCAAATATATGACGACGTGTGTATGTGTGTGTGTTGTGATTGCGTGTGCGTGTGTGTATGTGAGAAGACGAATGTCATAATTCTTCATAGATTATTGTCAGATTTCGTCGCGCAAAATTTGATATTTTTTTATGAAAAAAAGTGACTTTTTTAAACCGTCACCTGCCTAGTGAACGCGTTTTAATGTTTTTTTAGTTCAAATTTTAATGTTTTATATTTTTTTTTAATGTTGTTTAGTGTTTTGTTGTGTGCTTCTCAGTTTGTCTGCCGTAGTCTTTGCTTGTAAGTATTGTTTTAGTTTGCTTGTATCTGTTGCTTTTTTATAATACATATTATATAAGCTGTGTTACCTGCGTAGAATTTGATTTCAATGGCAGTTTTTTTTCTGGAATAAATCGTATCGTATGTGTTAATCCAGCTGAAAATCTATCTATGTGCCAAATAACATCCAATCCCGGACATTAGTTTTTGCGTGGGAGAGGATCAAATATCCTCACAAACTGGCTTTTATAAGACTACTTTGTGTATTTTGGGGTACGTTTTTATCCAAAAGGCTTTGTTTCAGAATGAAGAATACTAACGCATAGTTCTTATGATATTAAAAAATAAATACGCCATGGTTGTCTTTTAAGGATATTTTTTCACAAGCGCCCGCCCAAAGATTATAATATATACCTACTTGTGCCAGTCTGATGGTAAGTGACCTGAAGTCACTGCTGCCTATGGACGCTTATTCTAGAGGGTATTGCTCGCGCGTTGCCCACACTCTATATGCAGTATGAACAAGTAACATTGTGCCTTTGAACGTAATAAATAAAGTTCAATTTCCAGGCAACTATCGCCACGAGCTCCACTCCGAATCGTCTCCGAAACACGTCAAGCAAGATGAAGAAGAGAAAGCCGATGCAGAATCACCCAGCACGAGGTACATACACTTTGCGGTGGATAGTCCTGGGAATGTTTTCAAAGAAACTGACATTTAACCAAATAAAAAGTATCAAGGTCATTCGCTTTATCTAGGACTTCCGAATTGATACCACAGCACGGTCCGTTTATACGACGCTAGTCCTCCCGTCAGAATATTTGCCTGGCGATAAAAAATCGTCGCCCCGTATGAACTAACCTTTCGACAAGTGATGTCATTGTCGCGTCACACTAAACTACACTATAAGTGCTAGAAATACTATATGCTTGTAGTCGCAACCAAAGAACTTAAAATCAACCTAGCGGCGTTAATATTAGGGTTTATTTGGCTTTGGATATGAATTATGACGTGACAATGACAGAGCAGTTTTTTAAATATATTTAATGCATTAGATGAAATGCACTTCGGTATCTAAAGGTCACGGTTCCAATTATTTCTGCTTCACTACTAACCCACCCGATAAAAATTATACCATACCGTTAATAGTTGGGATATTGTCTTATTCAATTAAAATATTACAAGTAGCATGTCATTATACTCGTACACGTCATTATTGTATGCAATTTTTGCCAGACTTTTTTGCCACATTAGTGCAAAACAAAAAAAATATTATATACATTTTCAGTCCTTCATCTACATTACCCTGTATATTATAGTGACGATTTACATTTTAACCTAACCTAACCTAACGCTGCAATCAATGGGGTGCTCGCCCTTAAAAGCCTTTAGAAAGCAGCAATAATATTTACACACTAATCGGAAATGTCGATAAGTCTTTCACCTGAAATTCTCTGATAAGATAAAGATATCCGAAGTCTTAAAACCTTTTAGACCACTTACAACTTCTAGTAATTAAGGCTCATTCAACACCAATGAACAAAATAATGGGGCATGAATATTTCTAAAAAAAATAAAACAAGTTTGATATTCCCGGGATTAGTGGAACCCCCACTTCTACTGTTGCATTCCATTATGTACTTAGTATTGAAGCTATAAAACCGAGTTTGGATTGTATATTTCAAATAAAAAAAATCATTAAATCCAACATTAATAAAAAAAAAACCGAATTGCGATCGTCCTCCTTTTTAGGTTAAAATATATAATACTCATAAACGTAGTTAGAAAAATAATATCTATGTTTTAAATCCTAGTCCTTATGTAATTGTCTAGAAATAATAATTTCGTAGAAGGTAGTTCTAGTCATTGACGGCGCTAAATCAAATTGACATGAGGTGTCAGATTTTACATCACGTGATCACCAGCTGTTTCATAATTTTTTTTCGCCGAGGTATGTTAAATGATAATAATAATAAAAAGTATACCTCTCTCCCTCTTGTATTTCTCGGGGTCGGCAACATTTTTTGCACTTGTATTTACCTATAGTTTTCTACGTCTGTATTTTGACATATCATTCACAAAATCCATCCATCGTTTGTCAGATCTATTTATATTGTACATATAATAGTAATAAATAATTATATAAAATAATTCTAATACCGAATTTTAATTCGAATGTAAAAGACGTAATTCAGTCGCTGTTTCAAAGTGTATTAAAATGTATATTAGAGTTATTTTATGATTCCCGTACATATTATAGTCGACTTTAATAGAACTTGTATTACCTACTTCAAATGTAAATGAAATAATGTTTGGTATTTAACAGAATATCACGATGCTATTCAAAATATTACCGAATTTGTGAGCTTGACGTTTATAAACGAGGATCTCAAGGCTCTCATGCTTTTGCCATCATTATTCAAGAGTGCTAAAGGGACAGTTTTATACACGTCATATATCTGTCCCTTAGACTTCCTTGAAGAATGATTGCAATAGCATACCATGGTGAATACCGTGAGTTGTTGGAATTTCGACCGCATATAATCTAAGCAAAATCATGTTCTATGTTCCTCTTAGGGAATGGATTTCTAATAATCAATATCTTATATACACAATTGTATGCTTCTAAAGACAGCGACCTTTGTTGTTAGTCACGTTCTTATAGATGTATACAGGATGTTTCAGAAAAAAGAACAGTTTGCTTCTAGAAGTTGTCGGGTGTTGTGAATATATATACTTAAGACGAAGAAATAAAGCAAATAACTCCAAAAATAACAATATAAACACATCATTAAAGGGGGTAATATTCACTCCGAAACATGGTTTGGTTTTATGGTTTTTTTTCAGATACTATTAATGACATAAAAATATAAAATCATAGTTTCAAAATCACATTCTACACGTGTAACTCTACAAAATATTTTTATGAAAAAATTTGGTGAAATTTAGAGAGCACTTTTTTAACCCCATTGTGCTCGTGTGTGTGTGTGTGTTGTATCACATATCTGAGTAACTGTCCTGTTTTTGAGACATCCTGTGTAAGTGATTATGATTTAAATTTCGGTAGATAATATTATTACTTATGCTATTGTAGCTTATAAAAAATCTACGTCTGTTAATCTTTCGTGTTTTCTCTTAACCATGTCAGTATTGCACTGAGTGTATCGATGGTCGCTAGCTAGAGATTCGCAAAGCAATTGGCGTAAATGACGGTGTGATAATCAATATTATAAGAAGAATTGGTGGCGTTGGTTTGGACAAAAAGGAAGGATAAGTCAAGAATGATTGACGAAACAGATTTAGGTACAATGCAAACATGTATGCAATGCAAGAATAGCTAGCATGCGAAGGTGCAAAACTCAGGCATTATGGCACCTTAAATCGATTTGTTATTTTCATATACATACAATTTCATTTACATCTAAATTCGATAATTTACCTTGTATTCCTTAATTCCATATCGAAGCTACGTAAAAACACACAAAATAATAACTGTAAATTATAAAAGCTCTGGTTTGAGAGCTTACAGAAAAATATTGCGCCTTTGAACCCCAGTCTGTACAATGTGTTTTTCAACTGGTTGGTACCAAAATTTATATATATCTCCCGCGAAGAGACGGCATTACACCCTGCCTACCTCGTTGGGCGCCTTAGTGGAAAGGCTTAGATGTATTGGTGTAGTTCGGTAACCAAAGGCCCCGGGGCAAAAAACAAACTAGGGCCTCAACTAAACTACATGTTTAAAATCGTTTGTTCCGTATTCGACGTACTCCAGATTCGTCGTACTCCATAATTAATTAAAAACCAAACAAGAAAAATTTTTAACTACGTTGCCATTATTAAAGTCGTATTCCTGGAATCCGGTTTATTTATATTTTGAATGTAGGAGAAATTTTCGCTAGTTCAATATATGGTTTGTAAGTCAGAGTCCGAGGGTCTCGGGGCACTGGCCCTACCCCTCCTGTAGCAACGCCACTGCGTAGATGCATATTAAAGAAATACAAGGTGAACTAATCGCATTCTTCCTCTTCTCTCATACATAATAATAAATTCCAATATATTGTTATGATATAAATTGAATCAGGGAAAAATCACAGGGTAATTTGGTTTGCCACTTGATTTTTACATAATGTTTTAAATATGATATTTAATTATTGTTAATATTGTTTGGTGTCTAGATATTGTGAACATATAGATAGCTTTAGGTAATTGTAGTATAGTTTTAGAATAATGTGTCCCTTTTACTTATATGTATTGTATTAAGGTTTCGTGGTGGCCGAGTGGTTCGAGTAGTCGCCTGTAATGCAACTTCGAGCCCTAGTTAATGAGTTTTTTCAGGTCTTAAGTACAGTCATTGATCACACCACCATCTTTACAGCGAAGGAAAATATTGTAAGAAAACCTGCATAAGAATGAAAAGATATCCAATTACTTGCATTTCGCAATGGCACTCAGTGTATGTCATGGCCACGTTGGCATCCAAATACCTATGTCACCGGACAGAGGAAATATTATGAAAACGAATTAGTCTTTTAATTCAAATTAATTGCTTGTTTCGGTATTTAGCTGTTTTACCGGGCTTCGGCGTTTACCTCATAAATTCACTACGTGAGGTTCCGTCCGTGGATTTATTTCACGTTTCATACACCAGATGGCGTGTTAGTTCATGTAATTAATATTTTTGACAGAAATTCATTGTCTATTTATTATTAAGCATAAATAAAACGCAATAACTTAAATATCTATTAAATTCAACAATTTTTCTTATTCATTGCTGTTTAAATAGACATACGTAGTATTAATTCCGTTTTGATGCCCGTATTCGAATAACGTAACGCCGATACCGTTAAACATTAATACATTTTTATAACGTTAGCGTCACTTGTTCAACGTTAACGTCATAACAATTTAACATAGCATAGTGTGTTCATATTTATATATATATATATATATATATATATATATATATATATATATATATATATAAACGTGTACCGAATGAATGAAAAACGTGTTAATAAATAGAACGATCAGACTACATATTTTGACGTATACTAAATGAAGTATTATATAGTATTTATCTACGTTATTCGTTATAAGATATCGGTATTTCATTTGGCCGTTATATAAACCACCTGCTTGCTAGGCAATATGATACAGCTTTGACAGCTGTCAAACTTGAATAAAAAATAAACGTTTGTATAATATGTTAAGCATCATTTATAATAGCTAATACAAAATTTTAGGATTTAATTTGGTTCGGTCTCGTTTTCTTGCTATTAATGCAATTCTCTGTACTTTGAATATCCCATATAAGTACCTACATGAGCAGTAAATTATAATTAATAGATTTTATTGATGCTGCTTTTTTTATACCATAGTTTGGCTTTGGTATGGATAATTAAGTTTTATGAACCGTTTATTGTATATTATATAGTTTTACTGATATATTACTAACTCATATCCTAGGTTGATAGTCAATCCATGTACCTGAATAGTTATAAACACGAATGCCTCATGAATACTTAAAAATATTAACGTTAATTGAACTAACGGATAGCTCGTTAGTACAATTGTCCATAATTTGGTCAAGGCTATTTCATGATACACCAATCTAAATATGAGCATTCGTTTTTTAAACCCTAAAGTAGCATATAAATACCAAATATATTATTAATTCGTGGTTTTCACTTATTATTATAGTAATTTACATGTTTACAATTGGGATTCGTATTATTTCGATTGAATATTGGTAATATATTTGATAAAACAATATCACTTATATACCTCCTAAATACACATCTAGAGCTTTACCATAACGTGTAAATGCTATATATAGCATTTAATACGCATAATTCAAGTATGTTTTAAGCAATAGACATATAAGCTTGTCATTCGCACTTGAATTATAATGGCAATATAACGTAACGGTAACGTAACGTAACTGTTCGTTACGTTACGTTAATGTAACGTAACTTTTCAGTATTTTGGACATATAAAGGATCTTTTATTGATGTTAAATGAAACAATATATTATAAAATTTACGTATGTTTGATTGTCGTGATCCTTAGTAAAGACTAAGGATCACACGCTTAGTCTCTTGATCTTTTATTGGCTTCCAACACAATTATTGTTTTCCATAAAGATGGAATTTAAGAAGAAATATTGCTGGCTAAATTGCCGTGTGAGAGTATGTGTGTGTGTGCGAGAGAGAGAAGATATGTATTCAATATTAAGAATATCGCTTCGTTTAGTTTAGGATTTCACTATTTATCTTAATGGCTATTATTATCACTTAAATACACACATTTCGTATGACTCGTTAGATTTACGAACATGCTCGCGCATGTTGAGAGTTCCTTTACCAGAAAAATGAGCGCTGTTTTTCCAAAACTCATGTACATTAATAGTGACTTTTTTACTATACAATTTTATTCATAATGTTTACATTTTAAGGGTACGAAGATGATATATTCCTATGATTATTATTTAAGTATGTTAATGGGAAAGAATTATACCTAAACGTATTATTCAGTATTCTTGAATTTTTGTATTTTCAATTACACGTCATGTTTTATCCTATTCTCCAGTGCGCCAAACGTTTCCGCTTCCGTACATATTGCAGTATAATTAAAGGGACGAAATTTTGTAAAAAAAAAAATATTAAAAAAGCATAACATAAAACCCTGAAAAACTATTAAATTGAGTTTTCGTAAATTCACTAGTACCACCGAACCTGTGGCCTACCACATGCTGTTGATTATTTATTTATTTTACTATTTTTTTATTGACTTTCATTAACTACGTATAAATTTGTCGTCGTATTATATTAATTTCGTATAAAAATTCAAACACACAATTATTATTATTTATCAATTCAAAAAATTACAGTCTAATGTGTCAAATCAAGTGAAATGACATTTTACTCTGTCGAATTTTAATCATGGTGTAGATAATAAAATCGAGTCATACGAATTGTACACTTAATTATGAAACTTATACTCATTACCTACGAGCAATTTTAATTATATGATTGTATCTGCATTATCTAGTCATTTATATGTATATGTGTTGTGATCGATGTTATTATAAATAAAAATATATCAATGATCATTTTTGTTGTGTTTATTTCCGGCCACAGAGACTGAATGTTAAAATTTTTACCAGTTACACAAACGTGAATTTAATGACGTTTAAACCCATAGATATAGGAGCGTAGCGAAAAAAATCCTAAATCTATGTTTAAACCAACTGCCTGCCCTACGAAGTTGGTAGGTACTCAGCTATCGAGTTGAATAGAAAATATTATACAAAGTTTTTATATCTAGTTTATAGTTCCTGAAACAAAATAGAAGGAATATGTGTTGTAAAAAAGATATCAACAATATTTTAACTATATAATTGTTTTATTACAAAGGCTTTTTCTGAGACGTCCTGTATATGAAGAAAAACTGGATAATTACCCACTGTGTCGTATATAGTGCTGGCAAGGTTCGCTTCATCATGAAGCAATTTTTAACACTCAATTTCAACATAACATTTTTAAATTGTTTTAAATACATAAGGTCTATGTGTTAAATTAATTATGTCATGTATTTATGCAGAGAACATCTTAAATAAACGAAGTTTGATAACAAATTTAAATAGGTATGTATAAATCCACGAAGACGTGCCCAACCAACTTCTAGTGGAGGGGGTAGCGGGTACTCCCTGCCGTGTACTGGCCCGAGTCTATTAAGTATAGTGTTTCACGTATTCAATAGTAGTCTTTGGTGTAGTGTGCGTCATGCGTGTGCACTCATAGGTAATCAGTGTGTACCGATAATACTCAAATATTAGTGGGAGGTTTCAAACTTACACTATAAACTATGAGGAAAAATAGCTGCGTTTGTGGATGGATATATATATATATAGAGTTGTGTTTGAAAAATACATATATATCCTCACGCCTTCCCACAAGGGTCCCCGAAGGGGTAGGCAGAGGTGTATAGGTAATACCCACACACCCACTTTCCGCCAGAGGTATATTAGGTGCCAACGTGACAGATGGCGAGTCCATCGCCGTTTCTCAAGCACGACTATACATACGCCTTTGAATTTCTTCTCAGACTTGAAACATGTACATTGGCACAAATAAATATAAATACACACAATGGAATAAAGGTGTAAAGATATATTACCTACCTGATTGCCTATTTATACATATACTAGTTGTCCCGCCCAGCTTCGCTTGGATGAAAAATTAAATTTCCTGAAACACGATCGCAGCGCCACCTATCGGGTCCAATTGCGAATCTAAACCATTCCCAGATCCCCTTGAACACACACAAAAAATTTCATCAAAATCGGTCCAGTCGTTTGAGAGAAGTTCAGTGACATACACACTCACAGAAGAATTATATATATAAAGATATGTTAATACTTTGGATCGTTCATAACCAACAAGGAAAACGTACCTACTTATTAAATCTACGAGCGGACTACAAACTATTTATAGGTAGGTATATATTCATCTGCCTATCCCTTCGGAGACCTTAGTGGACTGGGAAGGCGTGACATATACCTATTATGTTTTGATATTGGTTGGCACACTCTCCTCCAACATTGTAATCTTTGCTCTCCTCTTAAACTTATTTATTCACGTAAAGGTGAATCCAACCTTGAAAATGAAAATTCAAGTTCAAATTAAATTACTAGACCATGTTTACTACAGTTACTGACTATATCCACACATTATTATTCTAATAATTCAGTTCTAGATCGAAAGCAATGAAAAGTTTCGCTAAACAGGCGCAAAAGGTAAGGTTTGTAAAGGCTCATCCTTAGTGTAGTAAGAAATATTGAGGAAACTGATCTACAATGTTAAAGTGTGTACAAGATGAGGCAGACGAAGACCACGCAACGACTACCTAGATCAAATCGATCAGGCACTCAAGGACGGGAACGCCAAGAGTACTCGAAACCGGCGAGCATGTATGTAGAAACGAAGTGAAACAGGTTAAGTCTAGAAAGAACTGGCTCTATGCCCTCTGCCTACCCCGTGGCGTGATGGTGTATCTGTTCTAATTATCTTATTTTTATTATTGTTTCTCGTAGTGTGAGTTCCGGTGCAAGCTAATTAACCTGACAATGGCAAGACCAATAAAGGCACTTCTAAGGTGCTACGCAAACAGCTGTAAGCGCTACTCTCTTCCTACACCGTGAGGGACTCGGCGTGATTATATGCTACTTACCGATATTATCTTAGGATTCGTTGTAGTCGCCCACTTAGTAGGTAGTGGATTATTATTTACCCACTGGAATCAAAACCACTAAGAAATATCAATGTTTATTTATTTATCATTCTGACAATACTAAAATCAACACGTAAATAAATAGACAAGTAATTATAAATATATTACTAGTTTCATTACGAGCATGGTTTATGTTATATCGAATCAATATATGTACTTAGAACGATTTTGATAGGCAACAGGCGTTTTTCTGCATAAGCCTCACTTGTAGGAATACCCTTTGGTATTCCGATATCTGCCGTCATACATCCATACACATATTTGTCACGCCTCCCCACAAGGGCCCACGAAGGGGCAGACAGAGGTGTAATTAGAATCCAATCCAATCCCATCCCATCTACAATAATATAAAAGTAAAAAAATGTTTTTATTTTATTTAATTAAATAACTTTAAAACATATTGCAGACAAGATGTATAAATAGTAGGTATTAAGACAATACATTTAAAATAGCGCTACTTCTAAACTAAGCTCGTTTTAAAATACCTACTTATTAAATCTTAAAAACAAATACTCGTTACAAATAACATTAGGAAAATCTCGAAACCTTGGCGGGTGAAAAAAGTAAATGCCCTAAAACACGATCACAGCGCCACCTATCGGGTCCAATTGTGAATCTAAACCATTCTCAAATCCATCTGAAGACACACAGAAAATTTCATTAAAATCGGTCCAGTTTCTTCCAGTTCCTCCGTTTAGGAGGAGTTCAGTGACATACACACTCACAGAAGAATTATATATATAAAGATAGGCTTAGAATACAGAACAGTCGCTGAAATATATATTTAGGCACAATTAAAGGAAGAGCCGTGGTGGCCGAGTGGTTTGAGCAGTTGCCTGCGACGCAAAGGTCGCAAGTTCGAATCCCGACTGTACCAATGAGTTTTTCTGAACTTAAGTACAGTGATTAGTCACACCACGAGCTTAACGGTGAAGGAAAACATCGAGAGGAAACCTGCATACGTCTGAGAAGAAATTCAAAGGCGTATGTATAGTCGTGCTGGAGTAACGGCGATGGACTCGCCATCTGTCACGTTGGCACCTAATATACCTCTGGCGGAAAGTGGGTGTGTGGGTATTACCTATACACCTCTGCCTACCCCTTCGGGGACCCTTGTGGGAAGGCGTGAGGATATATATTAAAGGAAGTTAATAAAGATTTTTTTTCTTAATTTTTGCATGAAAACCTGATATAGCGATAAAATTATAAAATAAATGCTTACATATAGTTCCTGATAAAACCCATAAAACCATGATTCTGAGTATACTACCTTTCATAATTTCGTCATTTGTTATATTTGCATCGTCATGAGAAAATATTAACAACACCCTGTCTTCTAGGAGACAACTGATCAATTTTCTGAGACATCCTGTATTATAAGATAAGTAGGACTGAATAAAAACTCTCTACTCTCTTCCTATCTAGACAAACTCCGCGTGATAATATGTACATAGATGTGTAAGCCTTTAAAGCGACGCGTAAAAGATAGGCTTCGATTAATTACGATTCAGATTTACATTGTAATTGAGTCATTAGAAAAGAATGTGTACACTAATTTAGTATTTGATTGTATCAGGCAAAGGATTGAAATTATCTCGTAGCTTAAATCCGATACGCCACCGTACATACATTAGAAAAACATTATCACTCTAAAACAAATGTCACCATATCTTTGATACACTGAAGTCATTGCCCAACCTAATTATTTTGTTCTATTTATAGATAACGAAATCATACTTTCAACAAGCGATCTCATTTCTCTATCTATCACTCACAAGCTGTATCATCCCCTCCGTTATCATGGTGCCCCGAGTGGCTCGTATCCACGCCATGCCAGGAATCCGCAGTGCTATGACTTGGAGCATGATGAGTATCAGAATGTGACGCTGACTCCTGTGCATGTTCTAATATTGTATTATCTTTAGCATGACTATGTAACTCGGCATTCGTTGGTGACGGCAATTCGTGTTTATCTAACTCTTGCGCGTGACCTTTATTCTCCTGAGCTTTTTGAATAACATCTGATTCGGTTTTTGTAGTTTCTTGTGTATCTCCAAATTCACTTTCTTTTACTCGATATACTCCGTGACTTGGTTCTGTGTTAGATGAAGGCAGCTCATGTTCTTTGCCACTTATCTCGTTACCATCCCTCTGTTTATTGGTCGATGCCAATTGCCCTTGTCCAAACTCTTCGTTGCTCGAATCATCAGAGAAGTAGTACTCGTCGTTGTTGGCGTCGCAGCCGCTGCAACAAACATTCCAGAATCGATCCCAGGCGGTCTCCTTCGGTGGTCGACTGACGTCGCATGGCTCAATTTTGACATTCGAATCACTGTTTGAATTATCGGCTTTCATTGGCTGTGTAATCACTTCGGACATTTTGTACTACGATAGTGTTTTGTTTCTGTCAGAAGAGAAGCAACTTATGTATGAACCTAGGAAACTGGATGAATTAAGTCTCGACGCACTATTTAGTCGTCGTAAAGATAAAATAATACAATTATTACCATCTCCCTATAAGGAATTCGTGCACTGTTATGGACAGAACGATGTTTCATGGGCAGACCGAGTTGGACTAAGTATTCAATAATAATTTATTGATTCGCACACACAAACACTCATCTAATGATTCATGGAATGGAAAAACATCTTACAATAAGCACGGGGAAAATACAATATTTCTGAGTAATACGGTTATTCATAGTAACAACATTAACTTAACTTCTGGTTGCATAGTTAATAGCTGCCTATATTCAAACGGAATGTTGGTTTATCCCGCTACGTAGCGTAATTGTATAATCCGACGAGCATTAAGAGACTGATGAATGTGGACGAAGCGAAAGAGGTATGTAAGTCTAGAGAGAACTGGCGCTCTATACCCTTTGCCTACCCCGTTAGGGACTTGGCGTGATGATATGTATGTGTGTATGTATATTTATAAGTGTTACTAGCTGTGTTCCGCAAGATCATCCGCGTAAAATTTGATTTCAATTGTACATTTATTCTTGACTAGCTGTCCCGCCCAGCTTCGCTCGGGTGAAAAAGTTAAATTGCCCGTAACACGATCGCAGCGCCACCTATTGGGTCCAATTGTAAATCTAAACCATTCTCGAATATAGCTTAAGACACACAGAAACACACAGAAAGCTTCGCCCGGGTAAAAAGGTAAAATTCTTGAAACTCGATCGCAGCGCCACCTATCGGGTCCAATTTAATATAGCCTATGTTACTCGGGGATAATGTAGCTTTCCAAAGGTGAAAGAATTTTTGAAATCGGTCCAGTAGTTTCGGAGCCTATTCATTACAAACAAACAAACAAACAAATCTTTCCTCTTTATAATATTAGTATAGATTAGGTATCTATATCCTCACGCCTTCACGAACAAGGTTCCCCGAAGGGGTAGGCAGAGGTGTATAGGTAATACCCACAAACGCACTTTCCGCCAGAGATATATATATATATTTTTTTTTATACAACAAGAGTGGCAAACAAGCATACGGCCCACCTGATGGGAAACGGTTACCGTAGCCTATTTACGCTCACGATACCGAAGTATCACTTGCGCGTTGCCACTCTGTGTTCGGAGAGTTACAGTGTGTTGGCAGCATAATGGGTTTAATCCCTCTGCTTCCAACACAATTTAATTAATTAATCCAATATTTTTAGTGCCAACGAGACAGATAGAGAATCCATCGGCGTTACTCAAGCACGACTATACATACGCTTTTGAATTTCTTCTCAGACGTATGCAGGTTTCCTTTCCTCTCGATGTTTTCCTTCACCGTAAATCTCGTGGTGTGACTAATCACTGTACTTAAGTTCCGAAAAACTCATTGGTACAGTCGGGATTCGAACATGCCATCTTTGTGTCGCATCTACTCGAATCAGCCAATCGAATCGGCCACCACAGCCAATCCAGCTAATCTATCACTGTGCCAAATTTCATCCGGTTCCGTAGAGCCGTTCTACCGTAATTCAGTAACAAATATTATCAAAACAAAATTATTTGTAGGATTAGTGTCATAGAATCAGTATGCAAATTGATTTAAGGTTTTACCAAGACGTAAGTACTGATGCCATCGTTATTTAAGACTAGATGAGGCCCACGTGTTCACCCGCATAAAAAGTAGATTAAGAATACAAATTTTAATACGATTATGAAAATATTTAATATCTTATGTTACTGCGGACTACTGCCTCTTTCCCTGGGTAAAACACTATTTAAAATCTATTAACAATTTGTTGAGTTAATCCCAAACTTAGCACTCTTAAGCAATTATGTCAGTAGGGGTCTAGTGTGTACGCGCATAACTTTGAAGCGTGCAAGAGCATACAAACAAAATATATTACAACCTCATGAATAGGTACGATTTGCAATTGATAAGTTTCATACGAATAAATAGTAGGTTCTTAAGGATAACATATATTGAATTTTACAATTGTTATCTAGAAGTAACGTACATCTAAACAACTATGAGTTTAGTTCGCTTACGAATTCGCAATACGCTTAATGTGCTGATGTGATGTGGATCAGACACTTTATAATTTTTTTATAGGTGTCAACATGCGCACCACCTACAATCCTATACTTTATTTGTCCACTATTTAATAGCTATTCAAAACGTCATCTAAACTTGTATACGATATTAGTATACTTATTTATCAATAGTCACCCGTATCGCCGCAATCGTAATCGCCATACGACGTATCGCAGCAATCGGCGCCGTAATCACCACCGCCGTACGACGTATCGCCGCAATCACCGCCACCATACGACGTATCGCCGCAATCGCCACCGGTATCACCACCGCCATATAACGTACCGCAGTAATCGCCGCCGGTATCACCACCGCCATACGACGTATGGCCGCAATCGCCGCCGGTATCACCACCACTACCGAAATCCGGAATGCCAAATGGTTTACTACTCCTCGCGTGATCAGTATCGTTTGTATTGTAATTTTGAAAATTATAAAGGTGTAGCTCTGCGACATGACGGTTCTCAGTAAACGGTTGCCGTTCTTGGCAACCATCGTTATCGGAGAATGCATAACTTTGTTCAGGGTAGAAGTCGTTGCTATAAGGCTCCATATTATTCGATGATAACTCTGGATCGAATGGAAGTCCATAGGAACCACCGGGGCCGTAGCAGCCATCATCAACCTCGGTACAACCCATGGAGCAAAAGTTCATGAAGCGGTCCCAACAAGTCTCCTTCTTTTTGCGTTCTTTGCGGTTGACGTCGTCGGTACTCGACCTATCGCTTTTCTTTGTATATTGTTCTTGAGACATGGCTCTTAATAATGCGTCTGTAGTTTGCAAAAGAATTTACAAACTTCTTCAAATCTTCCGATTCACAATCAATAAGGGTTAAGCAATGACGTTTTGTTCTCGGCTTAAAATACGTGGTGATTTTGGTCGTATTAATGCCGCCTTACAAAGTGCACTCACTGCATCAGTCTAAAAATATATGAACTCGACTGCTTTTCACTCCACTATTTAAGCTTTGTTCTCGTTACCAGAAGACATGAGGCTCACACAACGATAGCAATTGGAATGAACGAATGACCCAAATGTGATCCGAAAAGTACGAACGCACATTATAAAACAATCAACATTTTTAAGATTTGTGCTTACGTCTAATTATTAAAGTATATTCATTATCTGTAACTTTATTTACTCTGATATGTCATTTAGTCGCCCATTTTAGTCAGTAGCCTATACATAAATGTATTTATTACTTAATTAGCCCAGCGTATAGTTACAATAGAACTCATTAGATAATTAAATGATTAATTTTTTTGTATTATTTAGTTTACAGTCATTCTCCGCCCAGAAAGCACTAACAACATAATCTTCTATAGATTGGCCGCATAGATGTTGACTATACCGAAGAAACAGCGATGGACTCGCCATTTGTCACGTGGGCATCTGAATATGTCTTCGGCAAGGTGATGTTACGCTTCTGTCCACCCTCTCTGGGGCATTTTTTGGGAAGGCTAGCCGGCTTACCCGCGTAAAATTTGGATTGTCTCTTGACTCATGTCAATCTGTCTCTGTGCCAAATGTAATCCAATGCCGTTCAATAGTTTTTGCGTGAAACGGAAAATAACATCCTTACAAACGTACACATGTATAATATTAGTAGGGAACATACTATAAAATATATACATATGTTGATATGTATGAACTTATTGATCAATAGTCACAGCCCGTATCGCCACAATCGTCACCGCCACATGGCTTATCGCATCAATCGCCGCCGAAACCGCCACCGCCACACGATGTATCGCAGATATCACTGGCGAAATAACATCCACAATCACAGCCGGTATCACGCCCACTATCGAAAATCGGATTCCTAAATGGTGCACTACTCCATGCGTTATCAGTATCGTTTGAACTGTAATCTTGAATATTATAACAGATTGGCTCTTCTTCATCATCGTTTTCAGTAAACGGTTGCCGTTCTTGGCAACCATCGTTATCGGAGAATGCATAACTTTGTTCAGGGTAGAAGTCGTTGCTATAAGGCTCCATATCATTCGACGATAACTCTTGATCAAAAGCATAGGAACCGCCGGGGCCGTAGCAGCCATCATCAAACAGGGTACAAGCCAAGTAGCAAAAGTTCAAGAAGCACTCCCAATAAGTCTCCTTCGTTTTGCGTTCTTTACAGTTGATATCGTCGGTATTCGAACTGTTGCTTTTCTTTGTATATTGTTCTTGAGACATGGCTCTTAATAATGCGTCGATAATTCGGAAAACAATTTACAACCTTCTTCAAATCTTCAAATTCACAATCAATGACGTTTTGTCCTCAGTTTAAAATACAACGTGGTGAATTTGGCCGTATTAATGCCGCCTTACAAAGTGCACTCACTGCATCAGTCTAAAAATAAATGAACTCGACCCCTGTTCATAGCAATATTTAAACTTTGATGTCGTTACCAGAGGACATGAGGCTCGAACAATGATATAAATTGGAATGGACTACTGAGCCAAATGTGGTCCAGAAAGTATGTAGGTACACACATTATAAAAACAAACAACAATTATAAGATTTGTTCTTACGTCTAATCATGAAAGTATATATCTAATATCCGTAACTGTATTTACTATAATACGTCATTTGGTCATCCATTTTATCAGTAACATATTCATTAATTTATTTACTAGTTAATTAGCCCAGCGTACTATTACAATACTACTTTTTAGATAATAAAATTATTATTGAATATACATACATATAATCACGCCTCTTTCCCGTAGGGGTAGGTAGAGACCATTTCTTTCCACTTGCTACGATCCATAAGTATTTCTTTCGCTTCGTCCACTTTCATTATTTATTCATACATGCTCTTCGGTTTAGGGTATAATTGTTATTTTATTTCAATCATTTACTTTACAGTAATTTCACCATACCCAATCACACTGTCGACCCGCTGGTGGGATCTGGAGTCCTGAAATACAGGGCTACCCTAGCTTCACTCCACTCACACATAAACATAATTATTCTCAAACTATATTTAATTTTCCATTGCTTAAAATTCCACTGTATTGATGTCAATATACTGATAAGTTTTTCTACTCTTTCTGGGATAATTTTGGAAAGGTGAGTAGATTGGATTGCGGGGAAATTGGATTTATTGATAGTTTTTTCCCTGGAATAAAACTATCTGTATCCAGCTCGTAATCTATCTCTGTGCCAAATGTAATCTAACCCCGATCAGTACTTTTTGCGTGACACAGAAGCAAACATAATCATAAACTATAATATTAGTAGGAACATTCAGCATTTTTTATCAACTTATGCAATACACCCATTGATGTAAAAAAACCTCATTGAATACTTTCTCACAAACAGCTGCTTACGTACTAGGCATGCCTTTTAAGTTCTGTCGTTTCCATATTTCCCAGCAATTTTGAATTTGGAACTGTTCTATATAGTACAAAATATTATAAAAGCTTTCAAAATTTTAACACGTTCTATATTCTAGAATGTGTTAAAATTTTGAAAGTTTTTCGTTACGGAATTTCTGGATTCGGTCTCCACGCTCAAGGCCCGCGATAGAAGCTATGCAATAGCTTAAAAAATACTAGTCAAATTAATAAACCGCAAATATAAGATTGAAAAATTAAGGTAATTAGTTTTGGAAATAAAACAAATTAATAATAGTAGTTATTTTTATTGCACTGGTCACAGCAGCCTAAGAAAGCTAAATAGTTAGGTACCTATTTAAAAAAATGGTAAATGCTGGAATCAAGTAACAAGAAACGGATAAAAATTTCACTGAATAATAATAGTAAATAATAAATACCTGGGACAATTCCACACAAATTGACCTAGTCCCAAATTAAGCAAAGCTTGTGTTATGGTAACGACAACTTATATATTTACTTATATAGATAGACTAGCTGTGCCCGCGACTTCGTCCGCGTGGAATTTAACAAAAAAAAAATTGTTCAGTTTCTAAAATAAAAGTAGCCTAAGTTACTCTTTTTTTATATCAGCTATCTACCAGTGAAAGTCCCGTCAAAATCGGTCCAGCCGTTTCAGAGATTAGCCGGAACAAACAGACAGGCAGACGGACAGACAGACAGACAAAAATTGTAAAAAATTATATTTTGGTGTATGTACCGTGTATACATCCATATGCATTTAGAAAAAAGCGGTTATTTCAATATTACAAACAGACACTTCAAATTAATTAGATATATACATAAATAAATATATAAATACATGTGTTTCTTAAATGCAAGCAAAATAGACTACCCTATATATATATATATATATAGGGTATATATATATATATAGGGTATATATATATATATATATACCCTATATATATATATATAAATATATACCTAGGTACATACACTATACAATAACACATATGTAGGTATCACACAATCTCAAGAATTCTCGTCCAAGTGATAAAAATCACTTCGGTACATATCACGCATGTAAATAGTATAATTTGTCAAAACTGATATAATTGTGCGGAAAATCTCGTACAGCTTCAGTATTATTTATATAATTTTCACTTCCACGATTGGTAGATTTGCTAGAATAAAACATTTCCTGTGTTTAATCTAGCTATTAATCTATGTCTGTGAGAAATTTTATGCAATTCCATTAAGGCTTACTTCACAACTTTCACATCTATAATACTAGCGACCCGCCCCGGCTTCAAACAGATGCAATGTAGGTACTAATCTATACAAATAAATAAAATTGGAGTGTCTGTTTGTAATATAAAAAAACGCGTTTTACTAAATGCATATGGATTATAGGGTACATATACCAAAATATATATTTTATTTAATTTTTATCTGTCTGTCTGTTTGTTCCGGATAATCTCTGAAACGGCTGGGCCGATTTTAGCTGCAGCAGACTTTCACTGGCATGTAGCTGATGTTAAAAGGAATAACTTAGACTACAATCTTTTAGAAACCATACAATTTCTTTTTTGTTAAAAGTCGCGGGCACAGCTAGTAATATAGAAACCATCGCGGACTTTTTTAAGATATACAATTCCGCAGTACATTCATTTGATCTATATTGTAAGGTTAAGCCCGTTTGCGATTTAAGCGCACAAAAATAGGTTCGTTAGGGCATCACTTAACAAATCTTCGTATTTTTGGGCTTATCAGTAATATAATATGTATGTATAATACATATAAAACTTTCTTTTGAATCACTATTTCTATTAAAAAAAAATTCATCAAAGTCCGTTGTGTAGGTTTAAAGATCTAAGCATACACAGGGACAGATGGAGGGAAGCGACTATGATTTATACTATGTAGTGAAGATAGTGAATAGTGATAGTGAAGTAAGAAGTAAAGATAGCACCATAAAATGGCTAGACAGCTACAAACACTACCCACCTTAGACAAAATTCAGTATCAAAACAATTTTACAATAAAATAAGCAATCAAAAATACATCTAAGATATAAACATTCATATTATGCATAGCATAATACCTTATATACCTGAGTATAAAAAAAGTTTTTGTTAGCAATAAGTAAATAGAAAAATATTACTTCCTTATTCAAGACTAAATAAGTCTTGATTATATTTTGGCAGTTATCTTTAGATATCAACTTAAGGGTAATAATCTTATCTTAACTGATAGTGAAGCAATTGTAAAAATTCAACCATAAACTTGTACACAAAAATATTTTTTTCTTATATTATGAAAATAATGGTATCAAATAAATAACATTATGAAATTCGAAGAGCTGCAATACTTTGCAATTCTTATAAATATTAATTCGTAATACATCAATTTTGTACATATCCTACCTAGCTTTGGTTTATCCAATATAGCAGTAACAACTTTAAATTGTCTAACACACACAAACTATCTAATAAACATTAGTATATAAAAATATATCCTCACGCCTTCCCACAAGGGTCCCCGAAGGGGTAGGCAGAGGTGTATAGGTAATTCCCACACACCCACTTTCCGCCGGAGGTATATTAGGTGCCAACGTGACAGATGGCGAGTCTATCGCCGTTACTCAAGCACGACTATACATACCTTTTGAATTGCCTTTGAATTTCTTCTCAGACGTATGCAAGTTTCCTGTCGATGTTTTCCTTCACTGTAAAGCTTGTGGTGTGACTATTCACTGTACTTAAATATTAGTAATGTGTCTATAATGTACAAAATATATCATAATGAGTTTTTAACTAAGTAATATTTAATTGAAATTTGAGCACAATGAGCATCCTATTAAAACTTGAAGCTATTGTAGCCAATATTTGAATTTCATACAATTCTATGTAGCTGTTACACCATGAGGTAGAAATTAATATACCTACTAAGTTCCACAAACAGTTTCATAACATTTAAAAAAATATATATCCACATGCCTGTAGAAGTGTCCCAAAGGGGTAGGCAGAGGTGTGTAATTAGTACCCATGTGACAGATGGTGTGTCCATCACTGTAATATTATAATATTTATTAACATTTTTTCTATTTACTTACATAATACATGAATATTAATTGACATAAATAAAGGATCACTGTATACGATTTATACTCTGTAAAATTTTTAGCTGTTGATTAGCAGACACTATCTAATATTATAATCTATATAATATTTGTACAATATTTGATTATTAATTTTATCAGTTAAAATCTCAATTGGAACAGTCACATCCAGAACAATCACAATCAGAACAGTCACATCCGGAACAATCACAGCCAGAGCAGGCACACTCATCATTGCAGCAAGAGTTAATGCAATTGGCACATTCTTCACAGCATCCATCTAGACAGACGCCCATTCCATGGAACATATCTGCTATACATCTCACAAACGCTATACAAAAGAAGTCTGCATCATCATCGATGTAGCAGCAGCAGTCATCCACAACGGCCGACTGCTCTTTATGGGCATCTTGTCTTTTCAATTCTTCATCTGGATTTAATTGTTCCACAGGTACTACGTTGTCAAATCCTAGGGGTTGTGTATCGATGACAGTGCTGTAAGCTGCAGGATTCGCAACTGGTTGATCAGTTACCACATGCGACATGTTATTCTATTTAAAAAAAATACTTTTTCGTTATTTTTTTTTGTCTCTCTCACTGAAATGCTATTTACTTCCGATACTTCGGCACTTGGCACTTTTAAAAACACTTAGAGCAACTTATAGTTGACTTTAAAAGTAATTACAGATTTTTCTAATACATAATAAATATATAGTTCACGTGTACACTCGGACTTGCTTCATGAATACGTCCAAATAAATTTTAATTTTAATAGAAAACTTCTTAAGTTTTAAAAAGTTTGTAAGTTACTGTTTACTGTTTGTTTTGTTTGCCTACTAATTAATTAATATCAAGGAGTTGCCAGCCGTAGAATATTTCCCTCGGACACAAACATTTTTTATTTTTTTTTGTATTATTTCATCAGACTTATATAATGTTATACATATAAAAAACGAGTCTAGATTTATCTAACATTGACATTAGTAAAGTACAGAACGAAAAGTTTAGAACGTAAAAAAACACTTAAAGCCTGTCAAGTGCCACTGACTTTTTTCTGTCCAAATACAATTAACAAGTATAAGGCGTACATTGGGCTACCAGCCGTACAAGGTTCCTTGTATAAATACGAAATTTATCGTTAGCTGTACAATGTGCAAAAGCACAATACGGCAAATATTTTATTGATATAGGGTATTTCGTAACATGATTTTTTATTAGGGAACCATATAGCACATAAATATAGGAATATACACAATGGGTTTGTTCGTGGACCTTTTAAATTGAAGAATTAAAATTTCATCTTAACTTAATAATGACGAACACTTCCAGTCTCCGCGGAATTAATACATTATTTTTGAGCCCCGAGTTTCATTACACTATCGAATGAAAATATAAAGACACTGCCAAGTGCTCCATTATCATAGATAGAATTATAGAAGTGAGAAGTAACAATGCTACTTTTCCGCCAGAAAATGAAAACAAAACAATAAAATACACTCTTCCTTATATTCAACGACTACTATTTATGATTAGAGCAAGTGAATGAATTTGTATATCTTGGAAGCATGTTCACACGAGATGGAAAGTATGAAAAAGATATTGAAAGAAGGATAACTGCCGCAAAATAAGGTGAATGGGGCCATGTCGGCGTTGATGGGCAGTAAAAGTCTGAGCAAGAATGCTCGAGTTGCTGTCCACAACGCGATATTGGTACCTACCTTATTGTATGGCAGCGAATCCTGGGTATGTCAGAGGAAGTATGAAAATAGCTTGAATGCAGTTGAGATGCGATCTCTTCGAAAAATGTGCGGAGTAACGATATTAGATCGAATCCGCAATGAAGAGGTTCGCAAATCAACTGGCGTGAATGAGGGCGTGATTGTAAAGATGAAGAAAGGCATGTTACGTTGGTTTGGACACATAGAAAGGATGAGTGAAGAAAGATTGACGAAATAGATATACAAAGCAAAAGTGTGTGCAAGAAGAGGCAGAGGAAGGCTACGTTCCAACTACCTGGATCAAATCGATCGGACTCTCAAGGACGGGAACGTTAAGTGTACTCGAAACCGACGAGCATGTATGAAGAGACTGATGAATGTGGACGAAGCGAAAGAGGTATGTAAGTCTAGAGAGAACTGGCGCTCTATACTCTCTGCCTACCCCGTTAGGGACTTGGCGTGATGATATGTATGTATGTATGAACTATTTATTATGCTTATATTGCATGCATCATCCTTTTTCTATGAACATAAAATATATCTGGTATTATTCAGTGGAGGGGCTTTAATAAAGGGGAGGCCGGTCTTTATGAAAATAAGTATATAATATGTATACGCAACGGGTTGTTGATCAGCAAAATTTAAAGCTAATAAAATGTTAAAGCTGTTTTTAAAACAGGTTTGAATCACATAATAATTAATGTAACAGAACATGATGGTTATCACATAATGATAATCTCTTTCGCTTCGATTTATATAAACGATTTATTAAAAATCGATTGATATTACAATAAAATCGATAATAAAATATCGATTATAAGAAAGTAATAACTGATTTAAATAAAAATCTATTCTTTTTTAACATCCGTAATCTATGGTAGCAAGCGAACTTTGCTACAATTTTGTTATCTCTAGGGATGGGTTAATACCGATATTTCTCAATATTAGGTAATACTAATATATTCGTCTGGTAATATTATAATATTTTAACTAATCTATTAGGATTAGTGGTATGTCAAATGTCACTATTTGTGACATTTGAGTGAATCCGAAATATTCCGAATATTATAATCCGATATATTTTGGATGGTCACTAGAGAGATAAGGTGACTAAGAAATATTAGCATATATCATAAATGGCCACATTCTCATACATGAATACGTCAAATATTAGTAATCTCTAACTAATATTAGTTGAGAGAGAAATATTCGAAAACTGTTCGTCTCGCTTGAATGCGATGTCACTCGAATTTGCACCTTAAAACTACGTTGATAGGATCTCAGCGTCGTTACGATATCACTGCTTAAAGTGCGAAGGCGATGAGAGCGGGTAATACGTTCGGGATCACTCCGGCCGAGTTGAGTCGAGTGAATCCGAAGTATTACGAATATTATAATCCGATATATTTTGGATGGTCACTAGAGATATTAGTTGACTGAGAAATATTAGCATATCATAGATGGCCAGATTCTAATACATGAATACGTCAAATATTAGTGATATCTTAACTAATACTAATATATCAGCAACACCACTAGTTATCTCATTATCTGTGGTATTGTCCGCCTGTCCGGTTAATAAATGAAAAAGCTTGGTATTGTTAATTTGAGCAGTCCACGTGTTTTCATATTTCAATAGCAAATTTTAATTAAAATATATTAAAATGGGTAAAGTAAAGAAAGAACCGGTTGAAGAAGAATCCCCAGCTGACGTGAGTGTTAAAACAGAGCCTCAAGGATACGAAGACAAGGTAGCTCACTGCAGTGTGATTGCCAAGCCGATGGCACCGAAAAAACTCAGTAAAAAGATATATAAACTCATAAAAAAATCAAGCAGTCATAAAAATTACATAAGGAATGGACTGAAAATCGTTCAAAAGCAACTCCGTCTAGGAGAAAAAGGGTAAGTCTTTGTTTATATAGTTTTGGGGTTAGGTAAACAATGCTTCAATTATTAAGTATATCATTAACCACGTGCTACTATCGCTTGGTTCGAATTGGTAACTAAATTCTAGTACATAATCTCTATCAAATGTAAAAAAAGTAATTAAATTATTACTAGAGTAGAAATGTTTGTATACCAACTTAAAATTTCTAAAACTTCTTTTGAATAAGATTTTCTCCTTAGATGTCAAGGTATTTAAATATTATCTTAAAAAAAACAAAACTTCACAGTCTTTTTCTAGTAGCTAGAATTATAGCTTTAGTTTCAAAGTTATATTATTATACATTAACATTGTTCTACTCTAAAGGTAATTCTCATACTTTGGTGATCTGCAGGAATCTTGTCAAACCCTTCTTAAATAAGGTTATGGTGCGTTATCTCCAAAGAATGTGTTATGTAATACTTGCACACTCCCATCATCACACAACTGCGTTCCTCAACCCTCATCACAATGTACAAGATCATGGTTAACGAGCAGGTTATCTATTATTCTCCCTCAACTTTCCTTCACACCGTAATTATGCCAAACTATTTTTTTTCACAGGATAGTAGTTTTTGCTGGAGACATTTCACCAATAGAAATCATGTGTCACTTACCTGGTGTTTGCGAAGAGAAAGATGTCCCTTACTGCTATACCCCGAGCCGTAAAGACATTGGAGCAGCCATGGGTACCATGCGAGGATGCATCATGGTGCTAGTTAAGGAACATGATGAATATAAAGATTTGTATGACGAAATCAAAAGTGAAATAAAGTTACTTGGACATCCAATTTGATTGTCCGATGCAATTTATATGAGAGCTGTAATTTAACAATTTATACAATAATAGTTCTATACTGCAACATTAAATACTAATTGTACTATGTATTGCTACCTGCAATATCAAGATCATAACAGTGTTTTCAGTTTTATCTACGAATGTATGAAATCCTGTTTTTCGTCAACTTGAGATTGGATGTCGAAATACAAAGGATGCCTTTTCATGCCAGAAATGAACTGTATGTACAGAATTTTATCAAAATCTCATTTTCATCAAGCCGGGTAACTAGTCATATGGTTGCAATTTATTTTTGGTCAAAGGCAATAAGATGCTGGGAATAAATACACAGCTAACAAATGAGTCTTTGTCACAGCTCAATAATTTTGTTTATTAACAAATAATTTTGTATATCTTAAGAGATTTTCGCAAAGGATTGAAATGGCTCAGGACAACATAAGTAATGCTAAAGGCACTTTACACTATAAAGTGGATGTGACTTGGATATTTTATTATTTATATGTATTACTAGCTGTCCCGCCCAGCTTCGCCCAGGTGAAAAAGTAAAATTTCCTGAAACACGATCGCATCGCCACCTATCGGGTCCAATTGTGATGTAAGCTATCCTTTCTTTTAAGTTAGATCAAACTGCATACGGTGTGCAAATTTGATTGAAATCGGTTAAGTAGTTCAGGAGCCCATTGTGGACTTGATTGCCATAAAAAAGGTTATAGTGAGTCAATCTTAAAAGATAGACATATGCTGTCGCGGACTTTTTTTTAGAACTTTTAAAGAGGAACAATTCCCTCATACATAATATTTGTGTAACTTAAACCGTTTACGCAGCGCACGCAACGCTTCGCTCCTATTGGTCGTAGCGTGATGTTATATAGCCTAAAGCTTTCCTAGAGAAATGGACTATCCAACACAAAAATATTTTTTCAATTCCAACCAGTAGTTCCTGAGATTAGCGCGTTCTAACAAACAAACAAACAAACTCTTCAGCTTTATAATATTAGTATAGATTAAGGGTTAGTTTTAAGTCTCTTAGTATTGTCTGGTATGTTCAGAATTGGCTGAACTATATTTTGTCAATAAATAAGAGATAATTCAAATACCTTTTTTTATTGTTGCCCATACATCTTGTCTTACTTCACCTAAGAAGGAACCATAGAGAGCCAGGGCTAAAAAAACAACCACATTAATTACTTATATATTTATTAAAATCTATGGGTATGTAAAAAATGGCAGATTGTAATTTTATCAATATTGTAGATTGGCAAAATACATTTACATACTTTTTAAAAACATAATGCACTAAGAACGCTACAATAACTTAGGTTTTGAATAATGCTGAGGTGTTTTGAAGGAAATATTCTAGAATTTTCACAAACCGGAAATTTTGAGTGGCGTGATTGTTTGCTTGCTTTGAAATTATATTATTTGCTTGCTTGCATATTAAAAAAATATTACTGTTGATAGTTGCCTACTGTTAGTCTTCCTCGATTCCGTTTTGAACGAGAATTCGAGTGTACAAGATTATAATATATTCCTCGCAATGAGCGTTACAAAATAAAAAAACACTATAAATATTCTATTCTAGGTCTATTTTCTGACATTCTGTGCACGTGGAACGGAAATAAGGAGAAAATATTCGAACAATATCGCATATAGACTAACGTAAACCCTGGTTTGTAATAGACAAATCTCTCTATAAATCACTGTCTATGGATGAAAACTGCATGGAAATCCTTTCTGAGCTTATCGCGAACAGATAGACGCAGCGAGGCACTTTTTTATATTACGTACCTAGAAATAGTGATGTGGAGGCCAGACTGAGCTATATACTTCATAGAACCTGGCAAGAAAAGATACAGGGACAATATATAGATAATTTAGAACTAAAACTTAGGTTTAACCCATAACATTAATTATAAATTATGATTACATCAAACAATTATAAATACCTTAGGTTTCCTACATAAATCGAAAGTCACAAACTAAGCAAAGCTTTTACTATGGTGACTAGAAAACGATATATTGAAATGTACAATTCTCGTAGTCATTGCACAAATATTTGATTTATTCCGCTTCGCAGCCAGAGCTCAGATCACTATACCATAAATAAAAGAACCAATAAAATTATTATGTACTGACATAATAACAATAAAACAAGTACGTATGAATTGATCAAAAAGGAACATTCATACCTCGATAGACATGACTTGCAATACTGCTAGCTCAGGGAACGCAGTGATAAAAACGAGCGCTCTGTTAGGCATTGCAAGCGCTCATAGGTTACGATAACCGCTTACTATCACGCGGACCGTAAGCTTAATGTTACTATTGTAAAGTCTATTGTAGAACAGGTGCAAAGTTACAATGATTATACAGTTAAATGTAAAAGCTTATCTTATTCTAAAATAACCTACAAAATTGAGCTCGACATTAACATTTAGCGAACGATGGAATACTCTCAACTCATTCCATCTTAATTACAGTAGATTATATTTAATATATAATTACATTGCTGGCGACAGTCATTAAGTATCCTGAAATAATGGTACTAACGAAACCGCATAATCTATTAAATAACGAACTACGCAAAAATCAAACCTGGTGTAGGTATCACTAGCGACATCTAGCGGACGATTTGCGAAGCTTATCCCCTTCCAAAATAACACTATTTCCTCCTTGCTTGAAGACGGAGTAATTAACACACACATATTATGCAGGCGATCAATTGCGTATATATATTTTTTGGGAGAATTACATAAATATAATATTAAACAGAATGTGTCGGAAAATATGACAGTAGCTCAGGTATGTCATATCACATATTGCACAATGAAACGAGGCCCGACAACTTCTAGAAGACAAATGTTTTATTATCTGAGACATCCTTTCAAAAAGAGATTAAATATGTGTTTATATTAATGTATGTATCAAATTATTAGTATAGATACCAACACGACAGATGGCGTTGTCGCCGTGTCTCATTCCATATAAAGCGTAAAATTTATTCATATCGATTTAATTACGATATTTTCCATCATCGTACACCGTAAAAGTTATACAAAGTTCCTTGTTAATAAATTAAACATATATTTGTAATGATTACAATTTTATAAAACTTACGTACAGTGATTAGTCACACCAGGAAAATATGGAGAGGAAACCTGCAAACGTTTGAGAAGAAATGCGAAAGGCGTATGCATAGTCGGGCTTGAGTAACGGCGACGGACTCGCCATCTGCCTCATTGACACCTAAAAATGTATCTCTGGCGGAATGTAGGTGTGTGATTTCCCTTCCCAAGGCGTGAGCAGTGGGGATACATTATTATTATATTAAAATTAAATCACTCGAAAATAAAATTCGTGCGCATCAGAAGGAGTCATAATAGTTTACATAGCAGGCGAGCAAGCGGAAGCATACTTCAATATGCAATTTTAAGTACACAAGTGCCTGAAGTGTTTAAAATATGAATGTGTCTTAATAAAATCCTTAGTATAAGGTTTGTCCATCCCGGGTGAATACAATTTAGGTGTAGATATGGAACAGTATGAGAATAGTTAGTATAGTACTCATAAAACACATTGACACCGGCAGCAACACTGCGAATCGGAGGGACCTGAGTACAAAATTACCATTATTAATAATAATTATCAAAATCACTAAATATCTATAACTAATGAACTGGCGCTCTACACTCTCTGCCTACCCCGTTAGGGACTTGGCGTGACGATGTATGTATGAATTGTATGTATGTATATATTTTTTTTAATCCGTCCGGTGTGTGAAAGATATAATTGTTGTTTTAACAATTACTGTTTGAAGTTACATTAGATATCATGATTTTCTAATTTAAATAAGCTTCCCTGTATTTTTCTATATAACTTTCATTAAAAAAGCGTATAGTAAGTTACCTCCAGTAGGGCAGATGTCAGAGTGGCGGTGGGGGCGGGGGTAGGGCGCGACAAAGGGCTGTGCTTGTCTCGCTCTCACGCCGGCCCTTGCCTGAAGATGTCGTCGTTACATTTCATACAAAAGATTTGCAAAATAATGATGATCAATTAAGACTTCGCCATTTTGATAACTAACGTCTTAAGACAGATGCAAGTGCCAGAGATTAAAAACCGAATGTGACACTACCAGTGCCGCACTGATTGAAAGTTCGAATCCCGATTGTAACAATGAGTCTTGAACACAAGTACAATGAATGATCACACTTGGCTTCACGTTGGAGGAAAACTTCGTTAGGAGAAATGCAAAGACGTATGTATAGTCGTGCTTGAGAAACGGCGACAGACTTGCAATCGGTCTCGATGGCATCTAAATTACATTTCGAGCGAAAAGAGGGTGTCTGCGCAGCTCACCCCTTCAGGCACCCATAAGGAAAATTGTAATGAGGTATACAGATTACAGATAGTGCCATCCACGAAGACACAGCCCACCAATTTCTATTCGAGGGGGTCGCGGGATGCGCGGAGTAAGACCCGAGTGTATTAATTGTAGTGTGCGTGTGCACTCATAGGTAATCAGTGTGTACCGACAATATTCAAACATTAGGTAGTGGAAAGTTGCACACTTACTCTATAAACTGTAGGTAAGAATAGTGGGGCGTGTCTTCGAGGATGTTACAATTAATCCCCTTTTTAATCCTTGGTTGGATATTATGAATGTACTTACTACTGAAACACAAGCATCCAGTCTGCTGGCTGGCCTGCAGCGAGGTGGACGGTCTGATCTCCTTCAACTCTTTGCTCTGCTCGTTGACACACTTCTGGTAATAGTCGAATTCCTTCACGTACCTGAAGGAATTAAGGAAAAGTCTATTTGATCAGAGCCTTTCAGCTTTATTTATTGCACAAAGTATGTAGATAAGATAAGAGATTTATCCTTTAAATGTGTGGGTGTATGTGGGGGTGGGGGCGAAGGCAGGCACACAACACATTTCTTGTGTTGTGTTCCTGCGCGATGGAGCTTTTCAATAATGAGCTCCTTGGAGAGAGGGGAGGATTGTTATATTATGCTTCCAACACAATATAACTCTCTAAACGCAGAGTGGCAACGCGCTTCAGTATCGTGAGCGTACCGCTTCCCATCAGGTGAAACATATGCTTGTTTGCCACTCTTGTGGTATAAAAAAGATCATATTCTGCCATAGAGACAGACTGTCGCAATGTGTCAGGGAATAAACGTCGATCACGTGTAATGTAGTGACAGTCACTGACATACCAAACAGGTGGCCAGCGGTTGTCTGCCAAATAGTCCCTGGACGCTTGGCTGAGATGCTTCGCGCGGCACACGCGGTCGTAAGCGCCACATAGACGCCATGTGCACCACTCGGCTAGGTTATGCGCATTGTGCAACTGCAATTTCATACCTTATTACCTATCAATAAAGACCATGCACTGCAAAGTTATGAGTCATCCTTATGAACCATCCCTATACTTAATTATACGTTTAATGTTCATAAGATGTTTATGACGTCATGCAGAAGTTTGCAGGAGTACAATCTCTTTTTGCGGCCACTTGGATGTCAACATGACAGATGGCGTCGTTTTTCAAACACTACTACTTGAATTACTTCTTAAATGTATGCAGGTTTCCTCTTCATGTTTTTCTTCATCATAAAACGCGTGGTGTGGCAAGATTGTGATAAATAAAAAGAAAGTGAGGGTACTAGAAACTCATTACCTTAACAGCCTCCAACAAATTGAGCGCAATCTCAACCACATTTTCTTCTTCTCCGCATATTCTGGAAATAAAGAGACTTATGCAGAATAATTTGAAAAGGACCTAAAGGACTTGCTAACTCAACTTAACAAGTAATTTAGTTCTATATCCTATACCAACTGCATATATTAAATACATAGTTTATCCAGGAAGCGTTACACGCGCATTTTATTGCGTACACGACCTTATAACACCTAGGCTAAGTCCATACTGATAGATACCCTATCAGAGTAAGATTACTGATTAATCAAAACAAATCGAATTTTATACAAGCCAAAAGTTTGACAAACATTTATTTTTAACTACAAATAACAAAAAACTGAATATAAAAAATCCAAGATACTAAATTAAACTAAACTAAAACACCTAGTACAGTAAAAGAACTAAGTTTTATATAAATTGATGATATACGAGATTGCTCACCTATCCTGGTGCCGTAGCTGGTCAATAACCCTGGCCTCGACCAGGTTCACCAGGCGGTTCATGCAAAGCCTGTTCGCTAGCTCGAGCAGTTCCAGGCAACGATTTGGATCCACCATGGGCACCTTGTCACAGTAGATGTAGCTTAGCAGTATGTGGAATGCGTACATTTTCACGCCAGGGAACGAGATCTGCAGGGAAAAGAGTTATACCTGTTTGGTGCTCATAACATATATATTTAAGTTCGCAGTTAAGAAGATTGCGAAACAGATGTACAGTTTCTTAATTTTATCGACGAATCAGGGATGGGAACGTAACTAAAATATTCAAAATATAAATAACAGCTCTTGTTCTTAATTATAAAATAAAAATATATACGGTGCTTATAACCACTGCACTTATAACATGCTTATAACACGTTCCAACTACCTGGATCAAATCGATCGGACTCTCAAGGACGGGAACGTTAAGAGTACTCGAAACCGACGAGCATGTATGAAGAGACTGATGAATGTGGACGAAGCGAAAGAGGTATGTAAGTCTAGAGAGAACTGGCGCTCTATACTCTCTGCCTACCCCGTTAGGGACTTGGCGTGATGATATGTATGTATGCTTATAACAAAAAAAAACGTATAACATGTTATCTGTAGACAAACATGTACTATACATACCTACATATATATTTTCTGTCTAAACGAACATATTTTATCTGTCTGTTTGTTACCGCCATCTCCAAAACGGCAGGAGTAATTTTGACAGGACTATCCATAGACTACTGTTAATATACTAGGACTATCACTGGCATATAGCTAACAATGTAAGGAGTAAAATATGTTTATATTTTTCATTCTAATACGTGTGTATATAAATAATACTTACGACTCTTGAAGAGCTTTCCCTAAAGTGTCCTTGGAACATGGCCTTCATTGGGTCACATCTGGCCATTAGTATCGCTCTGTGTGCGAGATGGATGCCATCATCAAGATCAAAGGTCACATCAGCGAAGGAATTGCGTTCCACGTACATATCCCGCAGTCTTTGAGGCAATGGCTGGAATGTTTGACCGACATCAATAAATGGAAGAACAAGGTTGTATTTAAATTTCGAATATTCTGTATCAAAAGATCTTTTCTTAGCGTAATCTTTTCTTCTTTAATTTTTAGACTTGATGATGCTCAAGCCCTACTCAAGCTCAAGCTCAAGCTCAAAGATTAGTCACACCACGAGCTTTACGGCGAAGGAAAACATCGCGAGGAAACCGGCATACGCTTGAGAAGAAAATCAAAGACGTGTGTACAGTCATGCTTGAGAAAATTGACTCGCCATCTGCAAAGTTGACACTGAAAGTATTTCGCCGGCGAAAGGTGTTATTTTTTATTGTCTCTCGTAGCGCGAGTTCCGGGAACTTTTGCTACCTAACCGAATAATAGCGAGATCTAGGCCTACAGCCGTAACACTGCTAAGAGCACTCCCTGTGGGGTACGAACCTCGGCTTAGAGCGTTGCTGGATCGCGAGCAAGGGAGCTGGGTTGGACTGGGGCGAAATGGGGTGTATGGGTGTACCTTTTAATAATCACTTGAAATTACTGAATAGTCTTTCGACTTGAACGTTCATCCAAACTTACCGTGTGGAACTGCAGCATGAATCCTTTGTCAAACAACAGGTGCTGATCGAGGATAAATTGGCTGAGCTTACTTAGTTCCTGGAAGCCTAACAACTCTGCAGCTTGGCGCACCTCCTGAATATAAGACCTGAGTTTAGAACTAACGAGATAGCAGTTTAATTATAAGAATCTTCTTTATAACAATTAAAACTACAGAGGCCTATGATTTGATGAACTACTTAACAGCCACATACACTAATAACCAAAAAAAAATTAAACGTCACGCAACGCTTGACGTGGGTGTATGGGTACCTATACACCTCTGCCTACCACTTCGGGGACCCTGGATGGAAGGCGTGAGGACAGATGTGAAACTTTGAAATAATTTATAACATACATATGGCATAATGTAAAAATAAAATATTACGGTTTTTTTTCCAAATATTATGACATTACTTAATAAACTGTTATTTTAATTAAATACAAAAATGTCTTAAATTTATTTCTAATTGTGACAACTCAATTCTAAAAGAATTGAGTTGTCAGTGAATTCAGTAATAGTTTTATTTATATAGCTAGCGTGGCATGCGTGGTCACGCCAGCAATGCGGCTATAAATGTTTCACATCAAGCAGTCTTGAGTCTCACAGAACTCCAAACATACTAACATAATACTCTTCAATTCATCAGCAACCAGATCGCATTCAGTATTCTCATCCAGGAATGCGTTAAAAGCCGTGAAAGTGCGAGGGAAAGGAGAGGAAACACGCGTGACTGCTCTGCTCGTGGGTACAGTTAACAACTTGTGCTTTCTTGCCGTCACATAGTTGTTTGTAGATTTAGTAAAAAAATCGTATTTTTTCATGCCACATGGGTGGCAAACAAGCATGCGGTCCGCCTGATGGTAAGCTGTTACCGCCGCCTAGTGTAAAGCTCGCGCCCTGCCGACCTTGCTGGAATTGTAGTATATATGATGAATTTAAAAGGAAAACTATCACTAAGTTCGTTTTACAGATTAACGAGTAATAGACGGCCAAGTTATAATTTTTTTTTTATACAACAAGAGTGGCAAACAAGTATACCACCTGATGGGAAACGGTTACCGTAGCCTATTTACGCTCACGATACCGAAGTATCACTTGCGCGTTGCCACTCTGTGTTCGGAGAGTTAGTGTGTTGGCAACATAATGGGTTTAATCCCTCTGCTTCCAAAACAATGTAACAATCCTCCCCCCTCCCCAAGGAGCTCATTACTGGAAACCTTATTCACCGCGTAGGAACACAACACAAAAAAATGTGTTATTTGGCTACGGACTTTTATAAGGTGGAGGTCCTGCCCCAGTCGGGCAGCTCCAAATTCGAACGGGAAACCCTTTATGCCCTACCTCTCTTTGTAGGTACTTGGAACTAAGGAACCTTACACTGCCCGCGGCAGTGGCTCTTGGTCATATTTTCGCATAAAACTCTGCTGTTACGATAAGGTTATAAGTGAATCTAACTAAGCTTTTTTAAAGATTCTGAAAAAACCCATAAAACCATGTGTTGGAGTGAATGTCTATCTTTTTTTTATGCCACTTGTGTGGCAAACAAGCTTGCGGTCCGCCTGATGGTTATCTTTAAGTAATTTCTTTGCAGCTATTTGTTTTATTGAATCGTCTGAGGATAATATATTCACAACACCATACAACTTCTCGAGAACCGTTCTATTTGCTGAGACATCTACTTTTATTTAAAGATAATATATGTATGATAAAAATAATAGGTATTTTATATGTATTCGCTATAGCTTACATAAATGTGTTTAAAAATAGTGGTAAATGAAGAATATAGGTAATATTGAAGAAATGAAGAATATAATATCATAGATGTGATATCTAGTGCTCAAAACAATAAAATATGTGAAAGTTACGTATAATTATAAGGCTTAAAACAATATTGATAAGGTGCATATTCAAAAGCTAAATAAATATCTAATGTGATTTCCCCTCTCAAGTGCTATTTTATTGTTTCAGTAGGCTGAGGCTGAGTTCTTACTTTTTTTAAAGTAAATATTTCTAAACCAGTTTGTCGTGTAGTTGCCTGTAACACAAATATTGCAAGTTCGAATCCCGACTGTACCAATGACTTTTTCTAAACTTAAGTTCAGTAATTAGTCACGCCACGAGCTCTACGGCGAAGGAAAACATCGAGAGTTAAACCTGCATACGTCTGAAGAAGTAATTCAAAAGGCGTATTTATAGTGAGTGCTTGAGTTACGGCCATTGCCATCTGTCACGTTGGCACCTAAAATATATCTCTGGCGGAAAGTGGCTGTGTGAGTACTACCTTTACACCTCTGCTTATCCCTTCGGGGACCCTTGCGGGAAGGCGTGAAGATATATTATTATTATTTAGATAAAAGGGTGAAATGATGAACGAGAATTGTAGTAGTAATATATAAGTTTTTTAGTGATGAAATCTGAAACTGAAACTTATGAATACAGTAGGGTTCGAAACCACATTTGAAATTATTTATAAAAAATTGCCATGTTAATAAATAAATTTCATAGTTATTCCATAATTAGTCCATAATAATAAAATGAGTATGCACCTCAAATGATGTTATTGATATTACAAAAAATGTGCTAAATTTATGAGAATCTACTAAACAATAATTTATGATTTTTTTATTGATGTTATTTTATTGAAACTCAATTTACCAGTAATAATCCGATAGCAGCGGACTGCGAAACACATTTTCTTTGTTAATTAAAGCAGACACAATAATTATTATCAATAATTAGGTAATATAAATTTATTTATTTTAATACAATACATAGAATAAAAAGATAATAGACTCTGGTGCAATATACATAAGAAGGTTGAATTTATTTGGAGTTTTTTTTAAATAAATACTTACCAAGAAGTTTTAAGGATATACTAAGAACACATTCTTAATTTAAAAACTCTTTTGACATAACAAATGGTCTTACAATTTGTTTCCAAAAAAATGCAACCACTCTAAAAGCTCAAGCAAAAATATTATTTACTACTGTAGGAACCTATCAGATTCTATTTTGTCTGAGTGTAGCTCTATTATCTATATTATCACTTTAGTAATAATAATAATACAATCATTATCTTTATTTTCGACAGACTCGCCGAGCTAGCCAACATTACAAAAAGTCGTTAAAATCCCATGAATAAAAACGTTTAGAAATCATATATTCGCTGGAACAATTTATGATTAATATTTGCTTACATAAAATAACGTGCTCTCAAAAGCTCTTGGAAAATATGTATACGAAGCGGGATTTGAACCGTACACAAACCGTACATTTTGAATCTTGGCGCCAAGGCCGATGGCAGGAAAGCTGTCAACCATAGACTGTCTAATGAGCATAGTCTGTCTATATACAGTTAAGCATAATGCACTTTACACAAACAAGGAAAAAGAAAATTCCTAAAATTGTTTCAGGATCCACGACCGTCCTACAACTACCGCCCCGCCGACTTGTAAGTATTACCTTTTCGGGAAAAACGGTAAAAGTCATACCAATTTGGTATTCTTTATCTGTACTTATTTTGTTATCTATATGTTTGTATAACACATTGAAATAATTAAAATCGAAGATACTGATTTCTTTTCACGCTTAAACCTACATAAATATATAAACTAAAATATTAAATTAAATGCTCTGTATAGAATTAGTTCATTAATATAGTAAATCTATTAGTTTATTGTAATATTCTGTTCTATTGTACCTAAATAAATAAATTAAAATAATTATATACCCACTATTGATACAAACATTGCGGGCGCAAATCCTGCTTCGTGATACTAACCCTTGTCTACATACTATTTCACCAGGAGCAGGCACCTGTTATTAAGGCAAAGGCATACCTGTGGCTTGAAAGCTCCGCTGTCCAAAAGGCCTGTGTATATAAAGTTGATTATCTCCTGCATTACGTTTTGGGATATGAGTTTACTCATCGTCACGATTGTCTGTGTGCGAGATGTGGCATGTTGTATTTTGTCACACTGGAAATATATTAATAAAGTTTTTAGGCTTACTCGTAGTACTATTTCTTAAAATATATTTACATCAGCTTTACTAGCGCTAATATTATTGGTTATGGCTATATCAGCTATGGTTTTTACATGCGAATCCATTATTTGTAAATGACTCCACAGCTTAAGTTATCTTCTCCTATCTGTTATTAGCCAGTGACTAAAAATTAAGCATTTAATGCGCTAGAACAAATGAACAACACAAAAATATGTGCTTTTTCTTGTATCTGGCTGCTGTCTCAGCAGACAGAAATATCAATGCACTTTATTGAAATGTTACATATATTTCACTTTGAAAAAATCAATAACAAATTACTTTGACAACCCTAATTGAGTTGATGGCGGGGTGATTGACCTCTCGGTACAAGTCTGGTGGTTTCTTGCAGTTGTCACTCAATGGTAATATCTGGCAAGAAGATCGCCGCTTAACCTGATCCCATACTCTGAAAATTGAATATTAACTTGAACGTCCTCACTTTCATAATAATAAGGCACTTATATTACTGAAAGGGATATTATTACTAAGAAAGATACCAATTTCTTCAGAGTATCAGCATTGCTTTCCAGCGTGGCAATGTCGCTAGTTTTTTAGGGACGACGATGTAAGTAGTTAGTTTTACGAGTGTTTTTTTTATAAATATAGAAATGTATTTTTTTTCCCTTTTTTTAAATTACATACTTCGTATAAGAAGTCGGATATATGGGAATATATTACACACTCACTTGCATTAATTCGCCAAGTAAAGTGACGGATCTTTAGGTTTATAGGCTTACTAGCTGTCCCGCCCAGCTTCGCCCGGGGGAAAAAGTTAAACTTCCTGAAAAACGACCGCAGCGCCACCTATCTTTCAAGTTGGATCAAACTGCACACGGTGTGCAAATTTGATTAAAATCGGTTAAGTAGTTTAGGAGTCCACCGCGGACAAACAACGTGACACGTAATTTATATATATTAAGATGGGTGTAGTTGGTGCTATTTCATGAGGACATTTCGAATATACGTTTCAAAGCCTTCCTTGACAACAGGGTTTGCGAATTTTCATGCAGCGAATCTACATTTCCATACACCGTGGCTTTGCCGCCAGTCTACCTGGCACTTTCCGTGTGGCACGGATTTGGGACATTTGTTAGTTAAGGCATCTAGTTTTTTTATTAAAATGGTTTCATTATGGTGGAATAGAATAATAAAATATATATTTTATCGCAAAATGTACAGTATTTAGCCTTAATACTAATACACTAACTGATTAAATAAATAGAATAGGTTGAAAGCAATGGAAATGAATGTTCCTACCTCATCTGCTTAGCTTGATCTTGCCTAATCAAATACTCCGTGTCTTCATTGAATTCTCCCGTTGTCGCTTCGCCCATATTGCTTACCTGTCGATATGGAGAGTACATCTTTAATATTAAAGGTAATTATTATTATTATTATTATTATGCCCTTCATGGAGTATAACCTAGTACGCTGCCCTGCCCCTGCCTTCTCCTTGGATGGGACCCTTATGGGAAGGGGTGGAACAAATAATATATACATATTTTCACGACATCTTATAAGCATCCCAACGAAGTAGGATGCGGTGCAGTACAACACCTTATTTTTCCTGAAATATATTGAGGTGTTCAAGGTGTACTTACCATGCTGCTCTCACTAGAGCTCCTGGCCAGCTCAGCAGACAGGCTGACGCAGTCAGTGGTCAGCAGGCGGTGGAAGGCTTCGCTGGCTGCAGCCATCATGAACCGGTGGACGGGGAAACCCTTCGCACCACATATTATCACCATATCTGTGAAATACTGCAAGAACAAGCATTGATTAGGATATTACATTTGAAAGTATTCACTTCAAATAAACACCTTTTTTACTTTAGATAGCAACAATACAAGTTCTAACTATCGAAAAATCTCTCATCTGAAATATTTGGCGCCCAACATGGGCTAAAATAGACAAGTAAGTATCTTATACAATTTTTGAATATTTACTTATGTAACTGATTTTATTTTATCTATGACATCATTGAGCCTATTATTATTATCATATTATTACTTCATTATTTTATTGTGTTTCTAATTATTTTGATTTCGAACTTCTTTATTCCATAAAAAATATATTCGATATAAAAATATTAGATATTCACTAGTATTGGAACCAGGATTGAAGCTACCGATTCTACGGTCTCAAGGAATGGTATCTTCTTATGACTCCTGCAATCACATAGGGGTCATCGGCATCAAGTCCTTGATCCAGCCATCCCATGATTATATAGAGATGATAGCAGACGCTGAACTATTATTATTACCTGTTGCCGAAGAAGCGTTGCCATGTTGTCCAAGTATACGCTGTTCACGACCGCCACTTCTGGTTCTATCGGCCTCGGAGGCATGAACGGTGCCTGCAACAAGTCAAATACACGTGGAATGGTGAAAGATGACTAGAGCATAGGAGGTCGATGGTTCAACTAGAGTCAAAGCTACAAGGGGCGGGTAAAAGTGTCTAGTAGCCACACATCCGTTTTTCGCCGGAGCTAAATTGCGCCAGAGATTGTGCGAAGTGCCAACGTGGCATGTGCCATATTGCATATGGCGAGTCCATCGCCGTTTCTTTACTATTTAAGTATTATGTATAAGCCGATATTTTTTTGTCAAAAGACAGTCCCGCTGGGGGCTGGGGGCATTTGTACCTTAGTCTTGGATGTCCTAAGTATTTATATATACGAGTAAATATATTGTTGTCTAGTTACCATAACACAAGCTTTGCTAAATTTGGGGTTTTGGGCCCCAAATTTTAATTTCCTTTATTAAATCAATAATAATACAAAGAATAAAACAATTATAGAGTGATATGGCGACAAATTCGCATGTTAAGGGGAATTCTTAATTCAGTCGCAGTTTCTGTTAAGGCCACGTCAGCTGTCACTGTTATGCCTAAACACATTGATTGGTTGAAAGTTATTTACCTGTATCAAGGGCCGTTGAACCCTCTTCAGGTTGGTCATCCAGAACCTCTGCTGTCTTCTGGCTATCAACGCGGCTCGAATGGCGTTCTCGAAGACTTCGTTCACTCCGTAGTATGTGAACACTGATGTTTCGTAGTAGTATATACCGAATTCGTGGGCCAAAGCTCGACCCTGGTCCGGCATGACAAGGTCACTTTTCCTTGGAGCCCTGGGCAAAAAAGTTCATCATTATGCTTTACTAGCTGTCCCGCGATTTCTTCCCTGTTAAATTAATATATTTATATATACTAGCTGTCCCAGCCAGCATCGCTCGAGTGAAAAGAATTAATTTCCAGAAACACAATGCAATTGTGAATCTAAGCCATTCTCGAATCCACCTGGAGACAGAAAATTTCATTAAAATCGGTTCAGCCGTTTAGGAGGAGTTATGTGACATACAGGCAGAAGAAATATCTATATATTTTTTATACCACTTGGGTGGCAAGCAAGCATGCGGTCCGCCTGATGGTAAGCGGTTACCGCCGCCTATGGACGGTTGCTACACCTGGGGTATCACTCGCGCGTTGCCGACCCTGCAGGAATCTTTTCACACCCTTCTTGAAGAACTCCATACTGTAGGGCTCACCAGGGAAAACCTCAACGGGGAGCTCATTCCACAGCCTGAGCGTTCGCGGAAGAAAACTCCTTTGGAAGCGCACAGTGCGAGACCTTTGTGGTTCCAAGGTATGGGGATGAATTCCCCGTCGATGGCGAGAGGTGCGGTGGTAGAAGGTGGAAGTGGGCATCATATCGAACAATTTACAAAACAAAGCCTAAATTTGTCTTTATAACATTCGCTATCCGTCGGTAAAAGTTCCTTCAAAATCGGTCCAGCCGTTTCAGAGACTACCCAGAGCATACAGACATACAGCTGAAAGATGGACGAAGGTAGAAACAATTTTTATTAATTTCGTCTCATTAGTAGGTACCGTATATAGTTTCACTCAATGTTGTGAACGTCCGGAAAGTACGCGAAACCGGCGAGCATGTATGAAGAGACTGATTGATGAAGATGGATGAATCAAAAGAGCGCTCAACTCTCATGATCAATAAATTATAAATACAGCTATATACCTTATGAAAGGGCTTCGATCTTTACAGTAATTCAAGTAAGTCTCATCTCTGTACATATAGCGAAGGTCGTTCTTGCATCCGACCAAAAGCACAGGCGTATTGGGACAAAATCGCCTGTAATAAAAAAAACATTTTAATTGGCTTATCAAGGGAGTACTCGTCATTGTGATCTAGAATTTCATGTTTATACCACATTGTTGGCAAACAAGCATGCTCTTTGCCTGATGGTAAGCGGTTACCGCCACCTATAGACGCCACAATACCACAACCAACAACATCGCTAGCGCGCTGCCGACCCTACATGAATCTTTTCACACCCATCTTGAAGAACTCATTCCACAGCTGGAGTGTTTGCGGAAGGAAACTCCTTTGGAACTGCGCAGTACGAGACATTTGTGGTTCCAAGGGATGTCTAAGTTTGAAAGTTTGCATCACTCTTAATAGAGCCTCTGTAACTTGGTTTCAGGGCAATTCAATTCGTTAATTCAAAAAGGTTTTTGGACATTAACATTCATAGTTCAACACTGAAAATAAAAAAAAAATAGATTTACAAACCTTATTTCCGGATACCACATCGCGCCACAGTTCCTCAAAGACATGGGACTTGTAATTGAGAAACACAGGAGAACCACGTCAGATCTGGCGGGAAGCATTTACAATAATTATCAGAGTATTTTTTTTTACATAAGTATACTTATATATCGTATAAATTAAGGAAATAATAATAATAATACATGCACAAATTGACCTAGCCCCAAATAAGCAAAGCTTGTGTTATAGTAACTAGACAACGATATATTTACTTATATAGATAGATATTTCGAGCAGTTGCCTGCGACGCAAAGGTCGCAAGTTCGAATCCCGACTGTACCAATGAGTTTTTCTGAATTTAAGTACAGTGATTAGTCACACCACGAGCTTTACGGTGAAGGAAAACATCGAGAGGAAACCTGCATACGTCTGAGAAGAAACTCAAAGCCGTATTTATAGTCGTGCTTGAGTAACGGCGATGGACTCGCCATCTGTCACGTTGGCACCTAATATACCTCTGGCGGAAAGTGGGTGTGTGGGTATTACCTATACACCTCTGCCTACCCCTTCGGGGACCCTTGTGGGAAGTCGTGAGGATATATTATATTATATATATTATTTATAGATATATACACAAATACATAGGACATCCAAGACTAAGGTACAAGACTCGTGTTCATCACACGAATATCTGACCACAGCGGGAATCGAACCCGCGACCTCAAGTTTCGCAGTCAGGAGCTTTAACCACTATACCAGATGGTCGTCAAATACAGTTGTTCATACAGTTATTATGCTAAAATGCTAAAGAACTGATTCTCTCTCACTCCCTCTATTACCTGCCATAGGCAAATCGTCTGTCCTTTTCATGATCGCCGAAAGTGTCCCATAGTCTTAACGAGACATTAACACCATCGACTACCTCCCACGATCTTTCCAGTACCTTTAAAATATAATAATAGCAATAATCTGTCCACCTCAATAAAGTTAAAAACAGTTTTATTAATATAGTGATAGTAAAAGATCTGTCTAAAGAGAATTGGTGCTCTATTATTTCAGCCTACCCTGTGCCTCGGCGCGAAGAAATGTATGTATGCATGATACTATAGTGGCGAGCAAGCACACGGACCGCCGATGGTCAGCGGTTACCGCTGCTAATGGACGCTTGTAACACCAAGATTATCTCTGCTCGCTGTTCACTGTGCAAAATCTTTCCAGACACTCATCGAACAATATACCTATAACACGACTAAGTACATTCGTGTCCATTTTTCCATGTAAATATAACGTACTTATAATTTCATTTAATTGATAGTATTGTTTCACCCTTTCATCAACAACCGTGCAAAACTTCTTCCAATTCTGTGTTGCTATTTTTTTCTGAAAGAGGCATTATTGTACCTCCTTGTAAGTTTGAATCAAAGTTTCAACCTGCATACGTTTTAGAAGACATTCAAAGTCATGCTTGGGTAACGTTTGCACCTAAAATATATTTCTGGCGGAAACTGGGTGTGTAGGTGCTACCTACACACTTCTGCCTAACCCTTTGCGGACCCTTGTGGAAGGGCGTGACGATAGATAGATATATTGCATACTAGCTTTTGTCCACGGCTTTGCCCGCGTGGGGTTCGAAGAAGTAGGTTATGAAAAACATGAAAATCATGGTAGTGTGATGATGAGGTGTAATATGATATGACTTACATCTTTGTACATTCTGTACTGATCAATAGCCCATACAGTCGGCACGTGTGTAGTCATCAGCTGGGAGAGAGACACATGCTTGTTGCAAGCCCGGGCACAGATTAGCCGAGTCTTCCCGACTGCTGTGTCTCCAACAACTACACACTTCACTAACTCCTGGTGAGGTTGCTCGTTGTCCATTGTCTGGAAGAGTACGAGTGAGTAAGAGTAAGTAAGTGTAGTAAGTAAGTGTAAGTAAGTGTAGTAAGTAAGTAAGTAAGAGTACGAGTGAGTAAGAGTACGAGTGAGTAAGAGTACGAGTGAGTGAGTACGAGTGAGTAAGAGTAAGTAAGTGTAGTAAGTAAGTGTAGTAAGTAAGTGTAAGTAAGTGTAGTAAGTAAGTTAGTAAGAGTAAGAGTGAGTAAGAGTACGAGTGAGTAAGAGTACGAGTGAGTGAGTAAGAGTACGAGTGAGTATGAGTACGAGTGAGTTTAAAAACTACCAATTAAAGCTTCATTGACAGAGAACAAGGTACCATACGTTACACCAACAATAAGTTAGTACGAAGAAAAAGCCATGGTGGCGGAGTGGTCTTGTAACACAAATATTGCAAGTTCGAATGCCGTACCAATGAGTTTTTCTGAATTAAGCACAGTGAAGGAAAACATCGAGAGGAAACCTGCATACGTTTGAGATGAAATTCAAGGACGTATGTATAGGTAGTCGTGCTAGAATAATTATTAATATTAATATTGAATATTATTATTATTATTATATTATATTGTATATATACCGATGAGTAGGAGATCCCATTTGTGAACTCACTCATCACGAAATCTCAGGAACTATAAGCCCGATTGACTTGAAATTTGGTAGGAGTATTCCTTACGCGGTGTAGAGGTCAGTTAAGAACGGATTTTTATGAAACTCAACTTAAAAAAAAAAACACGTTTTTACTATTGCCTCCATAGGGGAAGCAATAGTTGAAAAACGTGTTTATTTTTACTTTTTCACCCGGGCGAAGCTGGGTGGGACAGCTAGTACATGAATAAAATACATGTCTTTTGTCATATATATAGGCAGGTTGAATGTCGAAAGTTTGAAAACTGGTATATAAGTTAGAGGCGTGTGGAAGAGGCAGAGGAAGACCACGTTCCAACTACGTCAAATCGATCGGATACTGAAGGATGGCAGCGTTGAGTATTCGATCGAAGCCGATTGGATACGTAATCTACCATGGCAACTAAATTACACTCCGGAGAAAGGTGGGGGTCGGAACACCTCTGCCTGTTTAATTTTTCTAGCAGAGGTTTTGAAGGGATTTTGTACTTCAAGCGAAATATCTTCCATCCTTCCCTTAAAACGGAGATTGTACAATAAATTCATTTTAAAAAAGAATTATACAATTTTCGTTCTCTTTAAATTACTGCCCGATATAAGACTTTTTAAGGAAATATCAAAAAGGTTTGTCGACATCACAGGAGACCGAAGAGCTGGCAGCTACCTCGGACAAAGAATTAGCCTAGCTATTCAAAGGGGAACGTGAACGTGGGGGAACTGCCAGTATCTTCGGAACCCTGCCTAAAGGGACTCCTTTTAATAATATATTTTAGTCAGTATATTATATTTTTTAAGGTTTTTAGTTTCTATAATAATAATATAAATATATAATAATATCCTCACGCCTTCCACAAGGGTCCCCGAAGGGGTAGGCAGAGGTGTATAGGTAATACCCGCACACCCACTTTCCGCCAGAGGTATATTAAGTGCCAACGTGACAGATGGCGAGTCCATCGCCGTTACTCAAGCACGACTATACATACGCCTTTGACTTTCTTCCCAGACGTATGCAGGTTTCCTCACGATGTTTTCCTTCACCGTAAAGCTCGTGGTGTGACTAATCACTGTACTTAAATTCAGTAAAACTCATTGGTACAGTCGGGATTCGAACTTGCGATCTTTGTGTCGCAGGCAACTGCTCGAACTACTCGGCCACCACGGCTCTATATATAAATAAATATACTGTAACTTCATACATAAATTACAAACATTGAAAACAGGTTATTGCAAGTCACTCAACCATAATATACTACTCCAAACTCCATACTCAACAGAATTCGGGGTAGTACCAATAGCATCCTCCAAGTGATAGCCGATAAATATGATTCGGCAATCATGAAAGCGTTTGTTCGAGTGCTGGTCAGATAATCCTATTTGAATATATCTGACCAGCACTTTTGCACACATGTGTCGCTAAATTATATTTACTAACATAGATGTAAGAAAATCATTTACTAACAAAATGGACACTGTCTGAATAAATAAATTTATTATTATTATTATAATAATAATAATAATAAATCGTTTTATTTCAGGCAACACATTTAAATAGATGTTACAATTTAAAGGGCCCATATAATATATACCTTATCCTAAAATATATAGCTATATTACATAAATACCTTACAGACTAACATATATATCATACCATAGGTACCTAACATGTTTCAGTTAGCGCTACCTATGCGTGTAGTTAATATACAATTAGTATCTTTATGCCTGCACAAGGGTCCCCGAATGGGTATGCAGTATATCAAGAACCTCTTTTCGCCGCTTTTCTTTTTTTTCTTTAAGTGCCAAGGTGATAGTTTCTTAAGCTCGACTAAGTCGTCTCATTTTTCCTTCACCGTAAAGCTCGCGGTGTAGTGTTAAGTATTATGGGTATTGCAACTTAACACCAAATAAGGTTAACATACTTTCATATGTCAATTAAAGTGACGGTGCAAATCCTTGGTGGATTCCATTTGACGCTATTAAAATAAACTGAACTCTATCACGAACCATCAGATCTTAAGTTAGGTTAATGGCAGGTACTTTTATATAAATATATATTTAAAAAAAACACTCACGTTTTCCTTCAAGGATATAGATATAAGAAAGTCAAATATTCTTTGTTCCTTTAATAGGCACTCGATGGCACATTATCACTGGATCATTTTATCATTAGCTCAACGTGTGATTTGGTGAGTTGGCACTGGTAATCCGCATTATGTCAAAATCGCTTCGAATTACTTATAGTATATATTTTAAGGTTTTTTCGTTGTAACCAAGGAGTATGTTGTTTGTAGTCTACCAATGCAGTGTTTGGCCGCTTTGCGCATGCGTACGTCTTGCGCAGTAGATTACAATTACCTCAATAAAGCGTCGCAATGTATGAAAGAATTGTACCGTCCACGCAGACGTAGTCATATGAAATGGCAGGCTAAATTTTCCAGACCTATTCCAATAAATTTTCCAAATTCAAATTCAACCAATAGCAAAAAAGGTTCAAATTTAGACTCAATTGTTTTTATTTAATAAATAATTTAAAATATTGTTCGTCTACTTACGTATGTCAAGAGCTCAAGATATACGTAGTGTGTGTAATAAATAGTAAATGGTGAAATTTTCTGTTTAATTATATTGATTTTTTCTTTAATAAATGAAATCTTTTGACAAATTCATTCAATCAAATTTATTTAGTATTGAATGAAGAAAATAAAAGTTAACGGTATGTAATTGATATTTCGTATATTTTATTTCATGCCACATAGTCTTATTTTTCTGCGCTTTCGTCGACTTAGAGAAGGCATTTGATAGAGTCGTACGAAAGGAACTCTGGGACGTGTTGCCTGGATATGGAGTGAGCAGTTCCCTACTGCATGCCGTGAAATCACTCTATAGTGATAGCGAGGCGTGCGTTAGGCTTAACGGTCAAACAAGGGTGTATCATGTCTGCCTGGCTGTTCATTATATATCTAGATAACTGTCTGAGAGCACTAAGATGACGGATGTGGAGTGAAAATGGGAAACTAAGTGGCCAACTGCCTACTATACGCCGATGACGCGGTTTTACTGGCGTCATCAGAGGGCGAACTGCAGTCAACCATAATGAAAGAGGAATGTGAAAAGAAGGGGCTGCGCCTAAGCGCTGGCAAGACTAAGGTTCTGGTATTCGAAAGAGATGAACAAGTGACCGAGTGTGCTATATCGGTAAATGAGCAATTCCTGAGCAAGTGAATGAATTTGTATATCTTGGAAGCATGTTCACACGAGATGGAAAGTATGAAAAAGATATTGAAAGAAGGATAACTGCCGGAAATAAGGTGAATGGAGTCATGTCGGCGTTGATGGGCAGTAAAAGTCTGAGTAAGAATGCTCGAGTTGCTGTCCACAACGCGATATTGGTACCTACCTTGTTGTATGGCAGCGAATCCTGGGTATGTTAGAGGAAGTATGAAAATAGCTTGAATGCAGTTGAGATGCGATCTCTACGAAAAATGTGCGGCGTAACGATATTAGATCGAATCCGCAATGAAGAGATTCGCAAATCAACTGGCGTGAATGAGGGCGTGATTGTAAAGATGAAGAAAGGCATGTTACGTTGGTTTGGACACATAGAAAGGATGAGTGAAGAAAGATTGACGAAACAGATATACAAAGCAAAAGTGTGTGCAAGAAGAGGCAGAGGAAGGCCACGTTCCAACTACCAGGATCTAATAGATCGGACTCTCAAGGACGGGAACGTTAAGAGTACTCGAAACCGACGAGCATGTATGAAGAGACTGATGAATGTGGACGAAGCGAAAGAGGTATGTAAGTCTAGAGAGCGCTGGCGCTCTATACTCTCTGCCTACCCCGTCAGGGACTTGGCGTGATGATATGTATGTATGTATAGTCTTATTGTGCTCAATAATTTATGCTCAATGTTCACATTAAGATTATACCAATAGGTGTAAATAGGGAATTGTAAAAATAAAATCACGTTTCTTTGGTCGGCGTATACTTAAAATAATTTCAGTTTATTATTTTTTCCCTTTATACTTCATAATAATTCCAGTTTCAAAGAAACCTATAAGATATATACATAATATACTTAAATATAATAAGTACAGGGTCCTATTCGTGTCAAGATCAAGATCCAAGCTACCACCAGATCCTCACGCCGTACTAATGCCATTTTTTTGTATGAAAACCGTCCTTTCTGCTCCAGTTTTGTGGCTTAAATTACCTACCTCTTTATGTTGCGAGTGAAACGTGCTTCGGAATTACTCTTTGTGATTATATTGGACGATGAGAAGAGACGTCGTGTCAATGAACTGTTATACTTTTTGGATCACATTTCATACAAAATTTAATCCCAAAATATTATTAATTTGAAATTTGGTGAGTATGTTTGTTCATCCTTCAAACAAAAACTACCAAACCAATTTGGATGAAGTTAGGGAAAGTGATAGATTATTGATAAGCACATATGATATATTTCAAGCAAGTGGTTCAAGTAGTTGCCTGCGGTATAAAGAAGTTCGAATCCCGACTGTACCAATGAATTTTTCTGAACTTAAGTGTGTGAACAGTGATTAGTCACACCACGAGCTTTGGCACCAAAAATATATCTCTTGCGGAAAGTGGGTGTGTGGGTACTACCTATACACCTCTGCCTACCTCTTTGGGGGCCCTTGTGGGCGTGAGGATATATTTCAATCCAGAAAATCTACCTTTGAGATCAAGATTTCCCCAGGTGAAACCTCGGGGTACAACTAGTCTTACATATTTTTATCCATATCACCACTCCGAGCCCACACAGGGTATAGCTCCAGTTCTTTCTAAACTGTTTCGATCGATCGACATTCGTCAGACCCTTTAGACAATGCTAAATTTAAATTTACTAGCTGTCCCTCCAGCGTTACTTGGGTTACCAAATAATATAATAAATAAACTGCTGCTATGGTAACCAATACTATGGTATTTCATAGTCATATTTTTCTTATCCTTGACTTAAATGTAGACATTTGAGAGGATCTTTGTTACTCAATCCTGCCATATCGGTTGAAAAGAATTGGGTGAAAATTGGCACAAAAATAATAATTATTAACAAATTGCATGTACTTATTTTAATAAAGAAAAATGTTTAATAAAATGTTACAAAGCTGTGAAACTTCGTTACAAAGCTGATATATAATATACTTATCATTAATTTACAATAACAACAATTAACAATATTTACAAAGAACAGTTGAAACTAACTACTTACAGATAAAATATTTATCCCAAATCGGTATCCCGAGGCAACGTGCCAAGAAGACTAGCAGCATTGCCACGCTGGATAGCAATGCTGATTCTCTGATCGAGATATGTTCCAGCCCGCAATATACTCAAGTACAGTGATTAGTTATACCACGAGCAAATAAATAATAGTAAAGAAAACATTGAGAGAAACCCACATACGCTTGAGAAAGATTTTTTGTTCTTCTTTTCTAAGCTTTTTTATTTAATTCTTGTAGTAGTTGTGGTTACCTGTAATTGGGTGGACACCTATGTATGTTTTATAATGGCATATTCTGTTAATAATAAGGTGTTATTACCTGTTGGTGATCCAAATAAACAAATAAATTCAAAGGCGTATGTATAGTCGTGCTTGAGTAACGGCGATGGACTTGCAACATACTGCCTATCACTTCGGAGACCCTTATGGGAAGGCGTGACTATATTATTATTATATAAAAAAAAAGAAAAAAGTAAAAAGTATTTAATTACTGCAAAAACATAATTTAAACATAATATTTGTACACAGTATGTGGTGGCGCGCCATGGAAGAGGCCTATGTCCAGCAGTGGACTGCTGTAGGCTGATGATGATGATGTGATGATTTGTTCACAATTTTACAGTGCCTGACTTATTTTTCAACACAATATCTTTTAGCAAAGCCTGTATTGACGAAACCGATATACATGTATCCGTTAGATCCGTTAGACTCATATATAATTGATAATTTTCTTATGAAATACAGGATTGATCAGATCATTACCGTTTCCATCGTAAAATATGGCGTGCCCTCTGACCCCCCACTCCTGGTATGCATACTCGTAATAAGCTCCCGATTGTATGTGTACCATGGGAGCTAGCCAGTTCCTGTAATATCTAAGGTCAGTGAAACACAGAACTTTCACTTCGTTGTAACGAATTTCGAAACAGCCAATGCCGTAGAGGTAATTGTTGAACCGGAGCAACGATGCTCCGTTTTGTACGCCGGCAAAACCGTAAGTGTTAATGAGACAAATGAATTTACCCCACCATTTGGGCAAGTAATTTGAACAATCAACGATGTCTTCTCGCAATGCTCGAGCGTAGAATATCTTGTAGTTCTCCAACACGTGTATGAGGTATTCGAACCCGGATCCAGCCCAGATTATTGACGAGATCTCTTCGAATTTCTGCACTATTTTCGTCGAGTATGCGTAGTGATGTTTGTACGGATAAATGTCATATATGTACATTTGGTCCTTCGTGGTGAGAACGCAAATGTCATGCCTCGGCACGTGTTCGCCCCTTATGCCGTGTTGGTGCTCGGGGTTTATGCTTTTGGAGAACATTCTAGTTACCCTCCATACTCGATACCTGCCAATAAAACTTACGATATATCTTCTTTATATACAAAAATTAATGTTTGGCTGTGTGTATGTCCTTTAAAATCGTCAACGGCTGGTTCGTTTAGAATTAAATTTTCTGTGTGTCTTCAGGTGGATCTGAGAATGGTTTAGATTTAAAATTGGACCCGATATACGCTGCGATCGTGTTTCAGGAAATTTATATTTTTCACCCGATCGCCGTGTTATTTATTAATACAATATAATTCTTCTACGTGTATTTGTTTAATTCTACGTGTGTTTGTCAACTAACTTCCTTTACGGCTGTCCGGGCTTAGACAAAATTTTGTGTGTTAATTTCAATGATTTCCTGGATGGTTTGAAAATACAAGTGGACGAGTGGAGTTAGGTTTTAATAATTCACCCAAGCGAAGCTGGGTGGGACAGCTAGTATATATATATACTGGCTGGTTAGATATAGAGGTGGTTGGATGGTTCCTCTACGCTTAAAAAACTCGATAAGTTCTATCCCTACCGATTGAGCTTAAATTTTTGTACTGTATATAATCTTGTTTAAGGTTTGTTTTTATACAATTTTCGTATCTAAAAAAGTTTTTTAAAATATGCCGCAGCGAAGTTGTGTAGGGTACAGTATGTTTATATAATTATTTTAATTTGGTCCGTGTATGCTTAAAACTAGAAAGGTTCGGTACAAAAGTTCGCGCAATTTGCATTGTCACATTTACGCGGGTGGAGCCGCGGGGTAAATCTTAATATATATAATTTTTCTGTGCGTGTGTTTGTAATCTTAAGCCTCTTAATAGGCTGGCACAATCAGTTTGAACTATATTATCTTTATCTATATTATAGTGTCTATATTATCAACAGTTCTTGGATGGTTTGAAAACACAATTGGACCTACCTGGGTGGCGCTACTGTCATATTTCCTGAAATATAAGCTTTTCCTGAAATATAAGCTCCTGAGCTTTGTTGTTTTTAATAGTATAATGTTCTACCTGTATGGAGTTGTATGGAATCCATCACGACCTAAGGCCCATATTCTCAAAGCGTACTGTCTGTTCATGAATGGCTCTATGCAGTTATGGGCGCTTATGACCATTCTTCGGTTCAATATTGATCCTGTCGATATTGGCAGGTTGTCTGAAAAAGTTTTCATGTCAGACTTATTTGTATGAAAATATTTATATTTAACTAGATGTCCCGCCCAGCTTCGCCCGGGTGAATAAGTCAACTTCCTGAAGCACGATCGCAGCGCCACCTATTGAGTCCATTTGTGAATCTAAGCCATTCTCGAATCCACCTGAAGACACAGTAAATTTCATTAAAATCAGTCCAGCCGTTATCTCCTAACTACAACTAATATGCACAGGAATAGGAAAAACATCATCACAAACGTACACATCTATACTAATATTATAAAGGGGAAGATTTGTATGTAAGTATGTTTGTAACGAATTGGCTCAAAAAGTACTGGACCGATTTTAAAAATTCTTTCACCATTGGAAAGCTACATTCACCCTGAGTGACATAGGCTATATTTTCTTTTATAAAAATGTCCATCCGTGCGAAGCCGGGACGGACCGCTAGTATAATATATTTATATATTATATTCACTAACATAGTTTTAATTAAAGTCAATTGTATACTTACATTATTATTACTATTAATAAAAAAATACATACCGATAGATATGCCAGCAATGACACACAACCTCCGACGGTCCACAAGGTCAGCCCAGTCCCACCACCAATACCAGCCCTGTACCGTGTTCAATGATTTTATAAAAATAAAAAAAACAATATCGACTCACCTAGAAAGGAGTTCTGAGGTAACACAAATATAAAAAAAATAAAAAAGTTAAAATTTATAACCTCCTCCTTACTATAAATCGGTTAAAAAGAAAAAACCTACATAGGTACTCAGTTTAGTCTATGAGTTATCTTTAATAGTGGTGCATTTTATTGTAGTTCCTACGAGCTCCCCCAAAGGGGTAGACAGAGGTGTGTAGTAACCACGCACTTTGCGTCGGAGATATATTTTAGGTGCCAACGTGACAGATGTAAAGTCCATCGCAGTTTCTCGAGCACGACTCTACATCTCATGCTGCTAGACGTCCCGATTTAAAAAAAAAATTTAATGTCCCGCTTTTCGGAGATAGCTCTACCATGCACGCAGTGTGCTGAGGAAGCGTGGGTGGCACAGACTGTACTGTGTGTACTGGTCGACCGCCCGGCGCGTAATGAAGATAAGAGCGCGGAAGAGAAAGGGTTGCGTGTGACCGCGACAGCTTCTTTATAAATATTTGAAAACTCCTGATTACATACGTTTCCTAACTATGTCCCGCTTTCGACGAAAGAAGTCCAAAAGACAACTTCCAAAATCCCGACTTGGCAAAAAAAAAACTGGCAACGCTGTTCAAATGTATGCAGGTTTCCTCTCGTTGTTGTTTAGTATGTATAAGTAACGTTACCTGCAAGTAGTTCCACTCAGACCTTTGCCATCGGAAGAAGCTCTGTCTTGGAGTAAGGACGTCATCGCGTACACTCTCACGGGTGGTAGTAGCGACATCCCAGAAGGCTTTTACCGCACCCACCTTGACTAGGATAATAAGCCACCTGAAATAGTCTACAATCACACACTCACCCCAACAAAATATCTTTCTGTTCATTCTCACGCCTTCCTATGTCCCTGAAGGGGTAGGCAGATGTGTATAAATAGTATGCATAGAACCTTTCCGCCAGAGATAGGTTTTTTTTGTTACCACATGGGTGGAAAACAAGCATGCGGTCCGTCTGCGGATGCGGATGATAAGCGGACGCTTGCAACACCAGGAGTATCACTCGCGCGTTGCCAACCCAGCAGAAATCTTTTCACACCCTTCTTCAAGAACTCCATGCTACAGGGAAAACCTCAACGGGGAGCTCATTCCACAGCCTGAGCGCTCGCGGAAAGAAACTCCTCGTTCCTCCTCGAAATATTCGTTGAGACGTAAAATTAAATTAATTAAACCAACATCAAGACTGACACTACACACTAACAGCCCCTTCGTTATGTCAATTAATATATTTAATAAACTCCCTAATAGAATAAGGAGTGAAAATAATTTTAATAAATACCTATATAAAATTAGTTAAAGAATTATTGTTTGAAAAATGTTATTACACTATAGAAGAGTTTATGCAATATACAATTAGATAATTGTTTCCTAAAAATAGTTTCTTAAGTTTCTATTTATGTAAATATTTTTCTTTTTTAAGTTTCTATTAATATATTTTTTTTCGGTAAATAAATTTAAGTTATGTTTATATTTTAAGGTTAGAACAAGTTAGCAAGTACCTACATTGTTCCCCTTTTTATAATTTGTGTCCCTCTCACAAGTTGCTGTGCCCAACAGGGTCCACTGTATACCCTGCCTGATATTATTGTGATATTATTGTAAGTGGAAGAGCAATAAAGAATTATGATTATGATTATGAAACTCCTTTGGAACCGCGCAGTGCGAGACCTTTGTGGTTCCTAGTTCCTACGGACGCGAATAGCACCAACCGACTCTCTGCTACTACGGTACATGCATATAGGTACATACAAAGTCCCACGCGTAGCAGGCAGTTCTGAGAGGCAGTGCTAGTTCTCTAGATTATCAGTCCAATTTCTAATTACATTGAATTATAGTTAATTAAATACGTCTAATAAAACGGCATTAGACCTACTGATGTCATAAATGCGAAAGAGTTTGAGCGTGTCTGTTCCTCTTTCACGCCAAATCTACTTAACGAAATTGGATGAAAATTGGCACATAGATAGATTAATCGCCGGATTTTTAAAACAAAACGAAAAAAATTTAAAACCGTGGGCAAAGCTAGTATAAATATTTATATTTAAAACCCACCTTAAATCCATGTTATAGCGTGTAATACGCGTGAAGTACTGTAGACTGCCGATATGACAGAAAAATTATACAATTCTTTCGCTTATATACTGACATTGTATAATTATGTCAACAGGGTAGTGCGAAACGTAAATACTGAACGTAAACACTTCTTAAATATATAACATCCTCTTAATGTTACACAAACAAATAGATGCATTTACTTTTAATCATTCCTCGAGTTATTATTGAATTGATTGGTCACACCGCGAGCTGAGCTGAAGGAAAACATCGAGAGGAAACCTGTATTTATAGTTATGCTTCAGTAACGGCGACGGACTGACCATCTCTCAGATATCCATAGTCGTGCTTTTAAGAGAAGTAGGGCATAACGGGGCTTCTGTTCGAATTTGGAGCTACCCGACTGGGGCAGGATCCCCACCATATAGAAGTCCGTAGCCAAATAACACAATTTCTTGTGATGTGGTCCTGCGCGATGAATAACGTTGCTAATATAGAATATTAGATTCTTGAGTTGTTTTATGTATTTATTTATGTATTATGTTGGCAGCAGAGGGATTAGTGCCATTATGCTGCCAGCACAGTATAACTCTTCGAATAGAGAGTAACAACGCACTAGAGATACTTTGGTATCGTAAGCGTAAATAGGCTGTGGTAACCGCTTTCCAACAGGTGGGCCATATACGTGTTTGCTACTCTTATTGTATGGAAAATGGCCGAACTCGCCATCTGTCACGTTGACATACAGTTATGTATATCTCTGGATAAAAGAGGTTGAATTGCACCGTTGTCACTCGAGGACCTGTATGGTAAGGCGTGAATATACATTAATAAAACTGGAACACTTTTCAAAACTCACTATAATAAATAAAATAATTTGACATTTCATATTACCTCGACAATGATTAAAAATAAATCGCCTTTGAACCAATACATTACTGCTGTACATTATAATTCTCTAATTAGTAAGACAATATATAAACTAGTCTATTTCACAACATCTGACCGAATGAGACGGATAGATAATTACATTTATTTCGCAAAATACAAATTACAATAAAAAAGCCATACTTTCAACTGGAGACAACTAATTTTTAACGGGAAATTCGCGCTCACAAGGTAACTTTTAAAAGAAAACACCGCCGCCATGTTCTATTATTAAAAAAAGTAATTAAAAGAGTTATTATGTCATCTGAACGCTTTATGCACGTTATAATTATTATTAATAAATATATAATTGTCGGGGGTATAAATAATCTTTACTTGTCATTGTTTTTAATTCTTTCGCAGATTGAGGGACCTTTGCTACTTAACCGTACATTGATGTCGCAATAAGTTATATACTTGTCCTTTTAAGTTTAAGTTTCTATGAAAACAGTTTGGAGTATCCGTACCTACACATATCAGAGTGAACATTTAGTAATAATTCATAAGAATACGATATTTCAAAATGTATTTTATGTAATTAATTTATAAATATATACAGTACCTACTTCGTCTTATATATAACCTATAAATATTATTTATAGGTTATATAAATATAACCTAACCTAAAATAAATAAGGATATTTCGAACGTCGACCTTATACCTGTCCAGTTTGTTAGCGAGTATTCGCGACACACTTTAAACATTTTGACAATTAGCGTTTTGAACACTCGCCAGCGAATCGACAATGCAAAATAATGTTGGAGTCCGTATATTATAAGTATAATAAATACTGTAAATTCACATACTAAAAATATTAATATATGTACCAATAGAGTTGCTTCGTTAAAGATTGATGACGAATAATTTCAATGTAGAAATGTATTTTAAGGTATTTTAAGACAAGCGATTCCATTAAGCGATTTAGTTAACTCACTGATGAATAAACCTCTATTTAATGAAAGGCCAAATGATTTTGAATTGAGTTCTCATTTTGAGGGTTTCGTAACCAAAAAGTACGACGGGAACCTATTACAAAGACTCCGCTGTCTGTCCATCTGTCTACTGTATCTCATAAACTGTGATAGTTAGACGTTAAGTGGGGCTCCCATAAAACAGACAAGAATTTTTTTGCCGTTTTTGTAGATAATGGTACGAAATCCTTCGTGCGCGAGTTCGACTCACACTTCACCAGTTTTAAAGTTCATAATAGCCGTGGGGTAGAGTAGTTAAGTAGTGACCTGCAAAATCAAGAATGCAGGCTCTAATCCCAGCGGTCGCTAACTTAACTACAGTGGCTTGCCACACCACAAACTTTACGGTGAAGGAAAACATCGTGAAACCTGCATACCTTTGAATGCAAATTCAAAGAGGTTAAAATTCGTACAGAGACAGAGACTACAGATAAGCCACTGTCACGTTGGCACCGAAATATATCATCTGCGAAGTCCGGGGTTACACCTTTGCCTATCTGTTTTAATAAGGGGTAAGTATATAATAATCATATAAACATATAAACTAAATAGCTAAGTAATATAATATTGCACAATAAAAGTCTTAAAGCGTAATGGACGAAATAACAAGAATATTTGTAGTAATTCGATTAATCCATACAATTAAAATCTCCTTATAAACGTATATGATTGGTATGTACATAATTTACGAGACTTGCAATGTTTCCAGAGAAGTTTCATAATGTTTATTTGTCATAAATTAATAAATAAAGTATTTAGCTTATCTTGATAATAATATTGTCTTTGGTTTGCTGATTTTTTTAATCACAAAAAATATACAAGAATTTTATTGAGTAGCAACACAGTAGTAACCATTTTATTTGTACAACATCTATTTACTTACAAAGGTGCTTTGGTATAGTTTTAAATCAAGACACACATAGACAACCATACAATGAATGATCAATTAACAATTAGGAGGAAGTTTGAAGGGAATCACAAAGTATAATTTGTAAAAAGAATGCATCAATTAGCCAGTAAAATTGTTCAAATACATATCTGTTTTTTTTTATATAGGTAATTATTCCAAGTATATTTATACATTCTATCAACCTGACAGTAGACATATATAAGAACCAATCATGCATAAATAATGTGTCTCCTTTGTCTTCATTAATTGCATGCAACATCCATGAAATAAAAATAGTATTGATTTTTACTATTGACCATGGGTGAGGTGTGGGCCAGTCTTATGACTATGGCCCACACCCCTCTTCAAACAATACCTAACTGATGTAGTAGGTATGTTTTGTAGTACAGCATCAAAACGCTAATAAACGACAGATATTTAGAATAGCGTCATTATATACATTAATTAGTAGAAACTTTTAAAATAGAATATCGCGAAGTAATACTAGATCACAGTCTATACAAATAATACAATATCTAATTAGATTACCATCCTAGGATTGTTTTACATAAGACAATAATTTATTATTATACATTAGGAAACAATTTGACGTCAAGATGACGTAGAATTCAGAACTACTAATAGCGAAGAATTCGTTCATTTTATATTTGAGGGGAAGGTACTAAAAATATATTTGAATCTTTTTAGGACTAATAGTATCGACACTCGATTGCAGTTGCTATATTGACAGTTACGTTTGTTATATATATATATATATATATATATATATATATATATTTATTTGACTAAAGAACTTGTATGCGTGTCATGAATTTAGTAATCATCTATGTCATAACACATAGTCCTCTTAACCTAAAAATAATACAATTGAATAAAGTATATAACTAGGGCATATAAATAATAGAGTACAAACTATGTATATACTTTTTAGACATACGAGTATGTCAGGAATGTAAAAAGTAACACATACCGGCTCTGTATTGGAAATAAAAATCCACATATGAAAAAAAAAAATGATTTTTGTTTTTTTATTCAACTGTAAAAAATATTTTGGATTTGTTTTGTATGGGCTAAGATGTCCTTATATTATCGTAATGGGTTAGATTTTTGAACGAATCCTTAGCCTTGTATTTTTACATTTCTTGTAACGTCACACGATGGGACAAAAATCTTAAACAGATTTCAGGCATTTGCTTCATGTTTTAAGCCCACCTTTGAAGCGTAAAATATCGCCTTTCGAATATTGTAAAACACTATTCTTGTTGAATATCTCAGGCAGCATGTGTTTCCTTAAACAATATGTTCAAAACACAACCATCAGTTTTTCCAAACGTCTTATTTTTGGAATGAAAGCAGACGTTTATAAAGAATAACTTTGTCCACATCGGGCGACTTGGATAGAAGTTATCTACAAAGACACTAAAGACTGCTTTAACAATAGCTTCGTTAAAGTGTGGAATATTATAAGTTATATGCAGACCTACAAGATAGGTAATTATAGCAAGAACGATATATATCGTTAAGAAATGCTCAATGTTTTTTCTTACATATGCGAAACGTCTACTTCAAAGTTTGCGTTAACATCCAGTTTTGTTATTGTTTACGTGACATGACATGGAGTACTATTTTTTTGACGTGACACCGTCTAATACTTCGGTGAACTCCAGCTGCACGCACGAAAAAGGATGACTTATTGTCCCGTTACACTCATTGTCTCGTTACGCCCATTGAAAGGTTACGATTGGAGCGAGAGCGCTAAACTAGCGAGCGAAAGGCACGATCTAGTAATGCCGTTGTCACGTTAAACAAATAAACAATTTTTTTTAATCCATAAAGCAGATTCCTTCTTCAAATTTACTGACATCTCACGACCTAATTATCACGACCGACTCTAATTATGAAAATTACAATTAATCTCTTTGGATATGACTGAGTTGCCTTAACCTTAAGCAATCTTTTTACAAGTGTATTGCCAAAGTAAATAATTTAATAAACGAATCGCATATATAATGGAACTATCGCACGCACAGCTGTTCTCGTGTACTAGTCGATTGTTTTAACCGTAAGTTTAGTCGATCGATTTGGACGGCTTTACTCGATCCGGCTTCTCCACTCTATCTGTACTGCTCTGGCTGCTCCTAAAATAATATAAGAGATTTTAAATTGTATGACTATTAGAGCTGTCTCCCGATCAAAGCTATTAAACTATTAAAGTTAAAGTTGACTCGGACACTATCTCCTAAGGAGGATTGGAGGAGAAGAAGGATTGCCTATAGTAGTGTTTCCCAACGTGGGGCCCAGGCCCCACAGGGAGGCAATTTGATAGTTAAGGGGGGGGGGGGGGCAATTTAAAAATGGACTCGACACGACTGGAATCGCTTTGGGCTATTTATAAAAAAGGTTAAAGGTTAAGTTAGGGGCCTAAACCCCAAACGAAACTGGCCTATAGGGTAGTGTTATTGGCACCAATTAATTTTCTTATTGGCCATGAGCAATAAGAAAATTATTCGGTAAGCAATGACCACAAATTACATGCAGGTTTCCTCTCAATGTTTTCCTTCACCATAAAGCTGGTGATTGATCACTGTACTTAAGTCCAGAAAAACTCAAAGTTACAGTCGTGATTAGAACTTAAAATCTTTGCGTTGTGCCCACACACCCACTTTCCGCCAGAGATATATTTAGGTGCCACCGTGACAGATGGCAAGTCCATCGCCGTTACTCAAGCACGACTATACATACGCCTTTGAATTTAACTATTTATTTATAATGAAATTCAGTCCGTATGTCTTTATTTAGTTATATCTTTGTGTTGCGGGCAACTTCTCCAACCACTCGGCCAGCACGGCTCCTTTCATCCTCTCATCTTTAAAGCTAGTAAGATGGTATGTACCAGTTATAGCGCAAGCGTCACAACATGTGACACAGCCGCCCTTTATGTTTCGCCTTCGTGGTAAGCGTCTCTTCCCCGGCCACCGAGGTGGTGTGGCTGTTCGTGTCTGCGCTTACCACGGTCGTCCTTTTCAGCACCGGATCCTTCTCCTCGCGAGGACTTGGGGCCGCGTAGAGAGACCTGCAACAGGCTTTTGTTTCACCTCGATAATAAGATGGTTTTTTTTTCGAGTTTGGAAATTGCCACGGCCAGTATCAATCAAATTTACTGAGGTTAGGTATGTCAATCGAACGCCATGTTAAAATAATGCGAATTAGGATTTTTAAGAGAGGTAGGGCATAACGGGTCTACCGTTCGAATTTCGAGCAACCCGACTGGGGCAGGACCTCCACCCCGAAGTCCGTAGCCAAATAACACTAAGTTTTTTGTGTTGTGTTCCTGCGCGCTGAATAAGGTTTCCAATAATGAGCTCCTTGGGGAGGGGGGAGGATTATAGTATTGTATTGGCAGCAGAGGGAGTCCCAAAATTAGTCCCAATATGCTGCTATAACTAACTGAACACACAGTGGCAACGCCCATATGGTACTTCGGTATCGTGTGCGTAAATAGGCTACGGTAGCAGCTTCAAATTAGGAGGGCCATGTGCTTGTTTGCCAACAAAACATGTACAAGCTATCCCGCCTATTCCACTAAGGTGGAAAAAAAAAATCAAAATCACGTTCGCCACCGGGTTATCAGGTTCAATTGTAAGCTAACATATAACCAGTACACAAAACGTCACGTTTTAAACACAGAAGACATAACAGCAGTCTTAAAACTAGGTTATATCGTTGCATTGAGCATCTGTAACGAAAGATTAATAAATAAAAAAAAATACCTCGTCAATTTACTCCTAACAGGTCTCGAAGTAAAGTTTCCATTCTTCCCTCGTCGGAGTGAATGAAAAGTGTTCTTTATAGGCTTCACCAAAGCCATGCTGCTACCTTCCAGCACTGACTTCGTGCAGTTCAGTGTTGTTACTGTCAGCTCTACGTCTGTTATCGCCTCCTTAGATGCTGAATAAAAAAAAAACATTTTACAGTTATTTGACGTTTACTGAATCCTACATTATAAATGTGGTAGTTTGTTACTTGACATCGAGAGGAAACCTGCATACGTTTGAGAAGAAATTTAAAGGCGTATAGTGCATGAGTAACGGCGACGGATTCGCCATGAGTCACGTAAACATCTAAAATATATCTCTGGCGGAAAGTGAGGACCTATACACCTCTGCCTACCCCTTCGGGGACCCTTATATAAGTTTGTTGCTCAATCTCATCAGAATTGGCACTTAGACATATTATTAGCTAGATTAACACATAGGATGATTTTATATTATTTCTGAATAATACTACAGACATAAAATTAAAGAAAAACTGACTCTTTACGAGATATCTATTACTCTATACACCTAAGCAACCACTGCTGTGGTAACCGCAAGAATTACCATAAGCAATTCAAGTAATAAGTAAAAATACCTGTAAACTCCTCAATGGGTTTGTCGATGGTGTCGTGGTCTATCCAAGTGAGTCCCATTTCCACTTTTTCCGCCAAATCTTGCCAGCGTTGTCTATTCTCCATAGTGCCTGAATATAGCGGCTGGATCCAGGGAAATGTGTCTGACAATACTTTGTACAGCGGGAGGCAAATCATGTCTATGAATCCAACTTGCATCTGTGGTAATTCATCTTTTTTCTCCCTAAAACAGTATGCGAATGACATGAAATTTAACGGCCGTCTGGTATGTTATTCTTCTATATACAGTTTCTTAGAAAAATAGAACAGATGTCTTCTTAAAGTTGTAGGGTGCTGTGAATATCATCATGACGATACAATAAAACAAATAGCTCTAAAGATAGCTCCTAATAGAAGTCCGGAGCCAAATAATACAATTTATTGTATTGTGTTCCTACGCGGTGAATAAGGTTACCAGTAATGAGCTTCTTGGGGAGGTGGGAAGATTGTTACATTGTGTTGGCAGCAGAGTTATTAGTCCCATTATGCTGCCAACACAGTATAACTCTCCGAAAGCAGAGTGGCAACGCGCAAGTGATACTTCAGTATTGTATGCGTAAATAGGGTGCGGTATCCGTTTTCCATCGGGCGAGCAGTATTTTTATTTGCCACTCTTGTTGTATAAAAAAAAAACCGAGATACCCCACAAAACGCCGCTCCGGCCGCACCCTAGATGCGACATACTGTGATGGCTAGTCCGACGCGGGGATCCTTACCGCCCAAAAATAGTTTGGGGTCGTGGCTAGTCCATGGAATAAACTAAGGCTATACCTGTCCATCATAGCAATAGGTTGTTGATTCAGCTGGAGTTTCTCCAGGTCTCCCTGGTCGAAGAACTCGTCAGCTACTAGTTTGGCCACCTTGTGCTGTACTTCCCAGGGCTTGGCTATAGCTGAGACGTCGCAGGCGGTCATCATCATCCCACATAGGACTGCAACAAATGGCCATCTAGATAGTGCCATCCACGAAGATGTCCTACTATTCTTCCCTATAGTTTACTAGCTGTCCCCATTTCGCCCAGCTTCGCTTGGGTGAAATAGTTAAATTGCCCGTAACTCGATCGCAGCGCTACCTATCGGGTCCAATTGTGAAATCTAAGCCGTTCTCGACTCCATCTGTTTTCCCTATAGTTTATAGTGTAAGTGTGCAACCTTCCACTAATGTTGAGTATTATCGGTACACACTGATTAGCTATGAGTGCACACGCACACTACAATTAAAAAACTCGGTCATACTCCCCGCATCCTGCGCCCTCCTTGACTAGAAATTGGTGGGGTGGGTCATCGTGGATGTCACTATCAAAACATGGGGTTGTATTGAAATTATGCTTTATTACACATTACACATGGTACATTATAACCATTAGCCCTAAGATTGATTGATACACGTTGCCTTCTTCAAACGATAGTAAATAAAAGTAAAAAATAAATAAAAAAAACAAAACACTTACGCTCTTTCTTTTCTTGACTCTGCCAGTCGAATTCACCGTTGTCCACCAGGTCCAAGAATTTTGACTTCTTCTTGAAATACATCGCCAGATCCGTTGACAGTATTGCTGTCTCAACCACTCGCATTACATCCTTGTAATCGCAAGGAGAGAGAGCCTACAAGTGTCAAGTGTCCAAGTATTATCCAATAGATGTTAAATGGAAGTAAATTTAAATTATGTTCACGACTAAGGGCTCGTATCTCGTTCTCAATCAAAATTTACTTACATTTAAGTGAAGTCTATAACAAATGCATCTAAGCCCCTACTATGTACCTAATAATCTAGATAATCCCCTATTAAAACTGGAAGTTTGTCGCCTTTGAAACGTGGTAACGGTATTTTTATATTTAATATGTGACGTTCAACAAGTGTTCCCCAACGTTGAATCGGTATTAACGGTAAATTAACATGGTAATGGTAAAAATTAAGTAAATGAACACAATGGGATTCAGAATATTATATTTTTACTTATACTTCAATATAAATAAAAATCATACCTGAAATATATTATTACTTTCACTGTTTAAAATCATGACACATTGGTCAAAGTGATGGTGTTCCATGGTCGACGTCGTGTACAATATAGCTAATGGACTCTCAGTTTTAGTTTGGAACGCGTTGTTCGTGCCTCTATGGTCTAGATCGTGGCATAGACAAGCGACCAATAAGCCGAGGATCTCCAGGTCGGACATGAATCTTTCCATCTTGCCAGTTTTAAGCATGGCGAACATAGTTTGGGCCACGTTCAGAGCATGACGCCAGTTGTGGTACTTTACTGGTCTGTAGTTTTTTTTCACGCTCAAAATCCATCTGCAAAGGACCTGTAATACAATTTTGTTTTTTTTTTAGCCTGTATTCTATTTTTAAATATCTTGCATTTTACAACGCGGGGCATCTTTATCCTCATCTTCATTTCAGCGATCAAACGCTCACAATTTGACAGTTGCGTTAATGATGAGTGGTCATTTACGCAATTGTCAGTGTCAATCTGCCAAAGTTGCCTTAATAAGTTGTGTATTCGTCTGTCAATTTAGATTTTGCCGCCTTCTGAATTTAGGGCCCGGGCGTCTGGACCTCGGATTGACATCCCTGCGGGGCTGCAGAGGAAGACCACAACCCAGAACCCAACTACCTAGTCTCGAGCACACAAGGATGGGAACGTCACGAAGATAAACCATAAGTGGCCAATTTTTTTTTACACCACACGAGTGGTAAACAAGCATGCGGTCCGCCTGATGGTAAGTGGTTACCGTCGCCTATGGACGCTTGCAACTCCAGGGTATTGCTCGTGCGCTGCCAACCACCCTTCTTGAAGAACTCCATGCTGTACTCTCCAGGGAAAACCTCAACGGGGAGCTCATTCCACAGCCAGAGCGTTCGCGGAAGGAAACTCCTTTGTAACCACGCAGTACGAAACTTTTGAGGTTCCAAGGTATGGGGATGAATTCCCCATCGATAGCGCTCTAGACGTACTCATTAGTATGTATCTAGAGAGAAAGTTTTTAAATTTTCCTAGCACATCTACTGAATACCTTTGCAAAATGTACTCACATCGTAAGGAATGTGAAATTGCTCGACGAGGTTGCACTGCAGGAACATTCGTAGCGTCGCTCTGCAGGTGTCTTCATCGGAGAGGTCAAAGTCTGGAACGAAGATTATTACGTTAAGACAAACATTGGTATAACTTTTCTGTATATTGAGACCCTACACCTAGGCATTGAGTTTCCACGGGACAGGCGTCGCCAAGTGTGGGGGCCAGATATTAATTTGTAATTTAAGTGAATAAAGTTTATATTATTACCTTTGTTTGATACAGTTGTTATAAAGTAAATTTTTAAATATATATATTATATGACGTAGAATTTATTTATATATATCTACACGCCTTTCAGTAAGGTCCTCGCAGGGGTATGAAGAGGTCTAGGTAGTACACACACCTTAATTAATTAAACCAACCTTAATTAAATTCTACTCATATTATACCAAATGCGAAATTTTGTGAGTATGTTTGTCCCTCTTTACGCCAAAACGGCCGAGCGGAATAAGATGAAATTCGGCACAGAGATAGATAATTAGTTTGATTAACATATAGGCTATGTAACGCACCAAAATCTGCAAGTGAAATAAGAAATAACGCAGTTGAAACTGCGGGGCATTTGTAGTATATACAAACGTATCTTACCGTGAAACTGAAAACTGAAAAGATTGTACACCTCAGCGGATGGAATGACGTCTTGGCTCAGCTTGCAGGTGTCCTCGGACGACGCCGTAGCATGGTATGACAGGCACTCTAACGCCACCTGTCAACACATTTGACAGTTAAAAAGACAATTAAACTACATTTCAATTTAATTCAATTATTTACTGCCAGTATCTAAAATATATTTATGATACGGCACATTGCGGACCCTGTGGGGCAGAGATTATAATCCTATACCTTTAAACGAGCAATTCTTGTATATATATAATCTGAATCTCGGAAACGGCTCCAACGATTTTCATGAAATTTGGTAGTGGGGGGATTTCGGGGGCGATAAATCGATCTAGCTAGGTTTCATTTTTAAAAAAAGTCGTGTTATGCGTGTTTTTAGGCAATGAAAATCTCCTACTATTCCATTGGAATATGAATTTCGCCACTGCTTTACCGATACAGCAACAATAAAGCGTTGCTAAGCAACAAACTTTAAGCCAATGAGTTTTTGGTTTGACGTTATCGTAGACGTATTATATATAAAATCAATTATTTACTTTCATGACAAAATGCCTAAAAGAAGAAGAAAAAAATCGCTTATACACAATCTAAATCCACGCAGCCGCGACGCATCTCAAGAACACCTTCAAGAAAATAGTGATCGACAAGCAAGACTCATTTCAACAAAACCATGAAAATAATCAGCTTTCCGCTCATCCCACACGTAGTGCTAAAGTCTTGCAAAACTTGACTAACATTATACGAACAGAAAGGTCTTATAATTTAGATGTTTCACGAGGGCTTCTTTGTGGCCGCTGAACATTACGAACAACGGGAACGACATCTACTAGATTTGCAGCAGCGAGCAGCACAACGTATAGCTACTGAACATAACGAACAACGGGAACGACGTCTACAAGATTTGCGGCAGCGAGCAGCACAACGTGTAGCTACTGAAAATAACGAACAACGGGAACGACGTCTACAAGATTTGCGGCAGCGAGCAGCACAACGTGTAGCTACTGAAAATAACGAACAACGGGAACGACGTCTACAAGATTTGCGGCAGCGAGCAGCACAACGTGTAGCTACTGAAAATAACGAACAACGGGAACGACGTCTACAAGATTTGCGGCAGCGAGCAGCACAACGTGTAGCTACTGAAAATAACGAACAACGGGAACGACGTCTACAAGATTTGCGGCAGCGAGCAGCACAACGTGTAGCTACTGAACATTACGAACAACGGGAACGACGTCTACAAGATTTGCGGCAGCGAGCAGCACTACGTGTAGCTACTGAATATTACGAACAACAGGAACGACGTCTACAAGATTTGCGGCAGCGAGCAGCACTACGTGTAGCTACTGAATAGTACGAACAACGGGAGCGATGTCTACAAGATTTCCGGCAGCGAGCAGCATAACGTGTAGGTACTGAACATAACGAACAACGGGAACGACGTTTACAAGATTTGCGGCAGCGAGCAGCACAACTTATAGCTACTGAACATTACGAACAACGGAAGCGACGTCTACAAGATTTGTGGCGTATGGCACAACGTGCGTTGATTTTCTCATACATCTTCCATGTACAGACAGCGATCCGTTACACTTTTATTATATGTGATGATTCTTTAAATTGGCATTTTTTTCATTTCTTAACCGATTGACATGAAATAAACACTACATGTTAAGTGAAGTATACCATGATACATACCACAACTGTAAAAAGTAAGTACCTACCTATTTCAATAAAATATTAAACTCGTGATTTTTTATTTAAACAACAAGTTCCTATTTTTTTATTATTAGGTATGTTGGTAAGATAAGATATATTTCATAAGTATGTAATTCGTACGCAATAATATTTTATACCTATTATATTTACCGAGCTGAGCTCGGTCATCCAGGTACTTATTATAAACCATAATTATCATTGTTATAATTATTTTAGCCAGTTTAATTCTCCGAGCACAGAGTAGCATCGCGCAAGTGATACTTCGGTATCATGTTCATAAATAGGCTACGGTAACCCTTGTTTTATAAAAATAAAGTCGAGATCATTTGTATAATGCACATGATACAAGTCAATTTTTTTTTATACCACTTGGTTGGCAAACAAGCATGCGGTCCGCCTGATGGTAAGCGGTTACCGCCGCCTATGGACGCTTGCAACACCAGGGGTATCACTCGCGCGTTGCCGACCCTGCAGGAATCTTTTCACTCCCTTCTTGAAGGCTCTCCAGGGAAAACTTCAACGGGGAGCTCATTCCACAGCCTGAGCGTTCGCGGAAGAAAACTCCTTTGGAAGCGCACAGTGCAAGACCTTTGTGGTTCCAAGGTATGGGGATGAATTCCCCGTCGATGGCGAGAGGTGCGGTGGTAGAAGGTGGAAGTGGGCATCATGTCGAACAATTCTGCAGAACACTCCCCATTATACAAGCGGTAGAACACACACAGGGAGGCAAAGTCTCTCCTCAAACTTAGTGATTCCAAGCCGCCTGTGAGCATGGGATCATCGACTATTCTAGCGGCGCGTTTCTGAACCGCGTCAAAAGGCCCAAGCTGGTATCCAGGGGCTCCAGCCCACAGGTGGCAGCAGTACTCCATATGTGGCCGAACTTGCGACTTATAAAGTTGCAGCCTTTGTTGCGGTGTGAAGTACTGCTTAGCTCTGTTGAGCACACCGAGCTTCCTCGACGCCAGCTTAGCCTTGTCCTTTAAATGACCACGGAACTGAACGTCGTCAATTATTAAAATAAAATAAAGAAACACCAAATATCAATTATAATAGGCATATATTCTGTAGGAGTGTAGGCAGGTCTATGTATTTATTTACGTGCCATAATGTTAATTTAATTGATTGCCAACTTTCATCCAATTCCGTCCCATTCAGTAGTTTATGCGTAAAAGAAATAAATAAACATACTAATAGCCCTTCCTTCGTAAGTCATAGACCAGGGAAAAGGGAAGTTAAATTTTCCACAACAGCGGTATTTTAATCTTCGAGTGCTGTCACGTATCTTATCTCTAGGCCACTTCAGTAGTACGTGTTAACGTGAGCACATTCCTAGAAAACTTTGGATGGTGTATTTAGATTCATCTAGGTACGACTAGGTATATCACCACTTTTTTTTTCTATTTATTTAAGGAGTTTTGTCGCACAGCGACTATGTCACTGCGTGAGCACACCTGGATATAAAAGTACTTACAATCTACGCTTATATAATTTTAATAAATACTTTATATCATCAGAACTAGGGTTCGCCAGGATACTGTTACACAGACCCACATCCTGGCTACATGAAATGATAAATAAAATAATCTATGTTTTTTTTTTGTAATGTTTACTAAAAATATTGTATTCTTTTTAAAAGATTGCGTTGTAGTTGTTTAGGAGGTACCTCCCAAAAGGTTCCCCGAAGGGGTAGGCAGAGGTGTATAGGTAGTACCCACACACCCACTTTCCACCAGAGATATATTTTAAATGCCAACGTGACAGCGAGTTCATCGCCGTTACTCAAGCAAGACTATATATACGCCTTTGAATTGCTTCTCAGACGTATGCAGGTAACACTTTCAAACATAACATTATGTAACTAACCGTGTTCTGGCGAATAAATTGTTTCATTTGTCAATCACAAAGTATCAGCGAATAGATAACTAGGCCATTTACACACTGATTAACCTAGTCCCAAACTAAGCAAAGCTTGTGCTATGTATAAAAATACATTGAGCCACCAACACCAAGCCTTAGGAACAGATACTCGTGCTCATCCCCGACCGTAAGCATAGCACTCTGGAGCTCGTAGAGACGACGACGAAAAATTTGTCATTGTATTGCGACTAGATTTCCATTAAAATTCTTGGATTGGAACATGTTAATATTATTCTCGATCATTCTACGGTAATCCATGTAGGTACATTTTATTTCATTGGTAATCTAACTATGTCTATAATAGGCACATACTCTGTAGGAGTGGAGGCAGGTCTTTGTATTTATTGACGTGCCACAATGTTAATTTAATTGATTGCCAACTTTCGTCCAATTTCGTTCAGCGGTCTTTGCGTGAAAGAGGAACACACAAGCCTCACAAACTTTCGCATTTATTAATATTAGTAGGGTAGTAGGACAATGGAAGAATATATACACGTTTTTCCTTATGGTCATGACGCGTATTGTGTGTTCCGGGAATCTTTACTACTTATCCGACACTGTACCGTATTTTATTTTGTAATGTCTCTCGTAGCGGGAGTTCCGGGAACTTTTGCTACTTAACCGGTCAATGTTGGTTCCTTATACGTGTCAGTATGCAATAAGTATGTCATGAGTAGCGTAAAGCGCTCAGTGATAGCTTGTTAAAAAACATAGAGCGACATCTATCGTCAAATAGTGAAAATGCGGAGTCATGTATTCTCTTCGCTCTACTCTCTCCATCTTCTCTGAGACTCTGCGTTATGATAATATGTAGGTATTTTTGTATGTGTTCTCTTGTATATAAAACTCGAGAATGACACGATCAACTTGGATGATTTTGTTGTGTGCATGGATTCCAGAATGACTAAGATTCGCTATTGCACCCGATAGATGGCGCTGCAATCACGACCGATAATTATTAGTTATGAAATAAAATTACGCACCTTTTGTTTGGCCATTAATTTACAAGCGTTTTCGTACATCTGTGTGTTATGTATTCCCAAACCGCAAAAAATGGCGAACGCTTCAAATATTGATATATCTCCATCAGTGAACTGCGAACCATTCTCCTGAAAAACAATTACATATTCCAATGAATTCAAATAAAAATTGATTTGTAACTAATATAATAATTCCTTACGCCTTCCCATAAGTGTCACCGAAGGGGTAGGCAGAGGTATATACATAGTACCCACAAGACACTTTCCGCCAGAGATATATTTTAGAATTTTGCACAGGGCCTGACATGTTTCCTCAGTAGGCAAAACCTGTATGGAGGAAACCGATGGAATGCTCATAGTCATCGGTTTCCTCGATTCAGTAAAAAATACTGACATTCTTATTTCAAGCTAGTATTAAGTTAAATAGTGTACTGGATACTTTTTGTAACCAAAACTCTTTGCAATTTCTTAATCAACCAAAATTCATCACTAACCGTGTACCGTTGTATAAAAAACCTGCGGTACATTTATGTATTATATAACTTTTATTCCACTCCCTTTATTATATACTATAATTATGACTATTATATATCATAAATCTTCTTGAATCACTCTATCTATCGAAGAAAACCCAATAAAAACAGTTGTGTAGTTCAAAAGATCTAAGCTTTGTTTATGTTAGCACACGACGTAATTGAACTGCCATCAAAGCGGTTAAGGACGATAATAATCGCCAATTATATCTCTATTCTTCACACATTTGGGTACCTTATTAATCAGCTGTGCCACGCCAATCACGTCCTTATTAGCGTTAACAATGGGCATGCATAACATAGTCCGGACATTAGCTGCGTCATCTGAGGTAGCGTCCAGTACCACCATACCTTGCTCTCTACGCCATTCGTCTACGTCTGTTATATTCAACGCTTTGGTTGATTGTGCCACCTACAACATTACAAGTATTATTATTTAATGCTAATAATAATAGTTATACATATCTTCACGCCATCCCACAAGTACCTACACACCCAATTCTCGCCGGCTATATTTTAGGTGCCAACGTAACAGATGGCGAATCCATCACCGTTGCTCGAGCACGACTAAACATACGCCTTTGAATTTCTTTTCAAAGTATGCAGGTTTCCTCTCGATGTTTTCCTTGAACGTAAAGCACGTGGTGTGACTGCTAGAAGTATAGTGTACTTAAACTCATTAGTACACTCGGGATTCGGAAGTCGCGGGATATATTAATATATATATGGAGCAAATGCCACGTGCTGACTGAAGATGAAAGAAACTCACCGCTAAAGCAATAGACGCTAAAGTAGATTTGTTGTCGTGTCTCGGTGTCAATGTGGTCTGCGATTGCTTTGCACCCAACTCGAAGAGTGTGTGGAAGCGCGTCGGCGCCGGCGGTGGCAGCGCTGGTATATTTGACGGTCGGCCCCCAGGTCGCTGGACGATCCGCTCCAAGTGACTCTGGAAAGACGACCTTATAGCTCTAGTATTAAGGTTCACTAATCACTAATGCTTGCTTAAGTACTAAGCGAGCCTGCTTAGTACATGTAAGTCATTATTTCTAACTATGTCAACTAGAGAGGTAGTAACTTAAGAGAGGTAGGGCATAACGGGTTTCCTGTTCGAATTCGGAGCTGCCCGACTGGGGCAGGACCTCCACCTTACAGAAGTCCGTAGCCAAATAACACATTTTTTTGTGTTGTGTTCCTACGCGGTGAATAAGGTTTCCAGTAATGAGCTCTATTGGGAGGGGGAGGATTGTTCCATTGTGTTGGAAGCAGAGGGATTAAACCCATTATGCTGCCAACACACTATAACTCTCCGAACACAGAGTGGCAACGCGCAAGTGATACTATAGTATCGTGAGCGTAAATAGGCTACGGTAACCGTTTCCCATCAGGTGGGCCGTATGCTTGTTTGCCACTCTTGTTGTATAAAAAAAAAAAAAAGGTGTGTCAGCGGTTTCAACTCTCTTCGGTCTTATATTATCTCTATCTCAACGGTCTTATATTTCATTGTTTATTTTTTCTGGAATACTAGCAATTGCTACGAATTCCGTTCAGAAGTGATAGTGGAACCAATTAGAAACATTCTCACAAGTTTTCGCATTTTTTTGTATTGTCACATTTGATTGTTCGATCTATTTGATTTAAGTACGTGGTCTTTGCAATGTACATCTGATCTGGTCATTTTTATTCACTCTTTTGACGTAGGTAATTATGTGGATACGTAATCTAGAATGCTCCAAGAATCTTAATACTTGGAGCATTTACTTTTGACGGCCGTCTGGTCTAGTTAGAGCTCCTTACTGCGAAAGTTGAGGTCGCGGGTTCGAATCCGGCTTAGGGCAGATATTTATGGAATGAACGCGAGTATTTGTACCTTATTCTTGGATGTCCTATGTATTTATGTATAATATCTTATCTATATAAGTAAATATATCGTTGTCTAGTTACCATAACACAAGCTTTGCTTAACTTGGGACTAGGTCAATATTTGTGGAATTTTTTATTTTATTTATTTTTATTAATACTTCCTGCAAAAAAATGTTTGCTAAGGCGAACTTAATGCCAAAGGCATTCTCTACCAGTTAACCTTTGGGTGATGCAGAGATAGGCATGGCAGGCTATAAAAGAAATAAATAGTTGGAAAATATAAACATAAATTCTTTAATTGTCCCATGGTTAAAAATATGTAGCTTCCATGGGTAGATAGACAGAGGTATACATAGGTAGGTAATTTGGCGTGGTCTCCGCAATGGACATATGATCTGTTCATTGATGATGATTGATGTAGGTAATTATGTGGATACATAATCTAGAATGCTCAAAGTATCTTGATACTTATGTTGCCTTCATGGGTAGGTGGGAACAATTTGAATACTGATCTATCAATTAGTTTTTTTTTATTCATAGGTTCAGCAACTTTCTCACTCACTTACCGACTCACAGTGATCCGTATCTAGAATGAAAACAGCACATCGCTCGCATTTCAGCAGCTCCCGTGCCTCTGTCATAATCTTGGTGACCAAACACTCCAGATTGCTTTGCTCTTCGAATATGCTCCTGGCCAACGCTAGCAGTATTTGGTTCCTTTTGTATTCCAGGACAGATGACTCGAAGAGCTGGGCATTTTGGATCCCAATGCCACAGAATGTGAGGTATCGACGGAATACCTCCACATCGCGAGCGGAGAACTCTTTGGAACCTGTCAAGTAAGAATCACTAAGCATCATACATTTTGAGAACTATAGCCAGGTATAGCCAACTATAGCCAACTATAGGTCCAATAAGTTGTCAGCAACATTAAGATTGCAAGTTCCAGTCCCGATTGTACCAATGAGTTCTGAACCTACCTTAGCCAATACCTGAAGTATTGCGCGTTGCCAAGCTGTAATGAATGGTGTTGTGCTAGTAGCATAAGTACTTAATTAAGAAGAAAACAAAAATCACCAAGAAACAGTCAACATTAACAGCACTTACACAAGTTAATATAATTATATTGTGCCTATGTTGTGAAGGAAAAACATCGAGAGACAACCTGCATACGTCTGAGAAGAAATTCAAAGGCGTATGTATAGTCGTGCTTGAGTAACGGCGATGGACTCGCCGTCTGTCACGTTGGCACCTAATATACCTCTGGCGGAAATTGGGTGTGTGGGTATTACCTATTCACCTCTGCCTACCCCTTCGGGGACCCTTGTGGAAAGGCGTGAGAATATATTATTATTACATGTTGTTCCCTGTCTTTTTTGTCGCCCTATTTGTTTTGTACAGTTTTTTTTTTATTATTTATATTATATTATTATTATTATTATATATTAGATCAATCAGACTGTAAGGTTATTGGGAGATCCATTGCGCCCTTTTAAATATTGCTTACCATCAGTTTTATTTATGATCTGAGCTACTCCGACGACGTCGCCTTCATAGTTACATATTGGCATGCATAGAATGAGCTCAGTCTTATATCCTGTTCGCGCGTCTATCTCGCTGTTAAATCTGCAACAAAGTTATATGATAATTTCAATAAAAGGTAATTTTGTACTTATATTTGAAGGAAAACAATACAAATTACAATTTATTTTTTTGTTCATTTGTTCCCTCTCCCCTCCCGTTAGGGGAGTAGACTCGGCGTGATGCTATGTATGTAAATATATATAGGTAGGTCGTACCTTGGATCTGAATAGGCATTTCTGATGTTGATAGGTAGTTTCATCTGGGCCGCCAGGCCCGCTACACCAACCCCAAACGGTATCTTGATCTCCTGCGATCGTGCTGTTCGTAGGGCGTCGTGTAGTTCTGTAATACAATCAATATATTAGCAACCCGCCCAGGCTTTATTATGCATCGCAGATTTTTTATCGATCTTTTTAAGATGTACAATTCGGTAGTACATTAATTTGATAAATCTCGTAAAGTTTAGCCAGCGCTTGCGATTTAAGGGGAATAAAATATATTTGTTACGACATCAAAATTCAAAGATCTGTTCTTTAAATTTTTTGGTATAATAAATACTATAATATATATTTAGTTATATATTTCATTTAACAATAAATACACAGAAGAACACCAAAAACCACTGAGATTTGTCCGGTTTGCCGTACATCTTCCTTACATACTTATTTGTAAGTAATTAATTAAGTTTTACAAATCTATTACTGAAATTTTCATTAAAATCCGTTGAATAGTTCAAAAGACCTAAGCGAACAGCCAACGAAAGCGATTCGCTAGAGGCGGGCTGGAACATCACGCTCAGAGAATCATCATTGCTATCCAGCGTGGCAATGCTGCTAGTCTTCTTGGCACGTTGCCTTGGGATACCGATTAGTCCTTTTTAAATACTGTTGATTGTTTTTAGTGTAAATAAAGCAATAGAGTTCAATCAATGCAGATGAAGTCCCATCCCAGAAACCCCAGCAAAGCCGAGCCAAGTGACTTAGTCATCTTTGTTCGTAATTTGCATTCAACTGTGAGAATTAAGACGTTGTATGTTTGTTCGAGCTCTTTAATATAAATATGCCTGGTACCAGGTATATATCCGAACCTAAATATGGCTGGTACCAGGTATATATCCGAACTTAAATATGGCTGGTACCAGGTATATATCCGAACTTAAATATGGCTGGTACCAGGTATATATCCGAACTTAAAAACGTGTGATCATAATCGTAATCATAATTCATATTTTATTTGCAAAAACATGGTGTAAACAGTACAAACATGTTTGTACTGTTTATATCTAGGTTTGTAGGTTTATATCTGGAATATATGCCAGGTTGCAAATATAGTGTTTCTTTTTTAAAGAGCTATATTAAAAAGAAACATGTACACTATAATAATGTTCGTTCCTCAGCCACTTAAACAAATTCGTTTTGAGCTGTGATGTATTGAATTGCGAAAAACAAATCCCAAGGGATTGTTAGTGACTAAAGACAACCAAAGCGTTACCATAGCATTAGTCGCGAGCGTAACACTGTACATATTATGAATTTTAATATTCTGAGTAACGATAATGCTTCCATTGAATTCTCGTTCATTGTGTTTCGATGGGCCCACAATGGATCATCAAAATAAAATAAAAACCGACCTCTGCTTAGACCTTGCGTGACTGAATTAGCCATCAACTCACTATGATCTTTATAATATTACTAGCTGTCCCGCCCAGCTTCGCCCGGGTGAACAACTAAAATTTCCTGAAACACGATCGCAGCGACAACTATCGGGTCCAATTGTGTTGTAAGCTATCCTTTCTTTTAAGTTGGATCAAACTGCATACGGTGTGCAAATTTGATTGAAATCGGTTAAGTAGTTCAGGAGCCCATCGTGGACTTGATTGCCATAAAGAAGGTTATAGTGAGTCAATCGTAAAAGATAGACATATACTGTCGCGGACGTTTTTTTTGAACTTTTAAAGAGGAACAATTCCCTCATACATGATATTTTCGTAACTTAAACCGTGTACGCAGCGTACGCAACGGAAGCTCTCAAAAAGGAATATTTTTTCCCGTTCTTGCAACATTTTTCATTTATGCTTCGCTCCTATTAGTCGTAGCGTGATGTTATATAGCCTAAAGCCTTTCTAAGGGAATGGACCATCCAACACAAAAATAAAGAATTTTTCAATTCCAACCAGTAGTTCCTGAGATTAGCGCGTTCAAACAAACAAACAAACAAACAAACTCTTCAGCTTTATAATATTAGTGTGAATTTTTGTAATTGATAATTTAAATAATAAACACCTTAGGTTTATTATTAGTGATTGATGACCTTAGGACAATTCCACACAATTTGACATAGTCCAAAATTAAGCAAAGCATGTGTTATGGTAACTAGACAATGATATATTTATGTATATAGATAGGTATAGTAGTGCCAAATTTATAGTGTGAGTGTGCAACCTTTCACTAATGTTTGAGTATTGTCGGTACACACTGATTACCTATGAGTGCACACGCACACTACTATTAATAGAGTCGGGTCATACTCCCCGCATTCCGCAACCCCCTCGACTAGAAGATGGTGGGGCACGTCGTCGTGGATGGCACTATCTATATATGCGTTAATACATAGGAAATTCAAGACTAAGGTGCAAATACTCCAAATATCTGCCCCCAGCGGGAATCGAAACCGCGACTGCGCTTCGCAGTCAGGAGCTCATACCACTAGACCAGACGGCGGTCACCTAAAATTATTTATCACACCAAGAGTTTTACCGTGAAAGAAAACATCGAGAGGAAAAGTGAATACGTTTGAGAAGATCAAAGATGTGTCGGCAAATCTGTCATCCATCTGTCACGTTTGCATCGAAATATATCTTGGGCGAGAAGCGAAGTTTCCTTTAGTGTGTTATGATAAATGATATTTATTTAAGAGCCGTAGATGCCGAATGATTCCGACTGTACCTATGTTTTTCTGAACTTAAGTACAATGATTAGTCCCACCACGAGCTTAACGTTGAAGGAAAACATAGAGAGGAAACCTGCATACGTTTGAGAAGAAATTCAAAGGCTTAGTTTATATTACTTATAGTTTTGTTTGAGTAGCGGCGATTGACTCGCCATCTGTCATATTTGCACCTGAAAATATATTTCTGGCGATAAGTGGGCGTGTGGGTACTACCTATACACCTCTGCCTACCCTTTTGGGGGCCCTTCTGGGAAGGCGTGAGGATATGTTTTTTTTTTATCTATAGTTTTGTTTGAGTAACGGCGATGGACCCGCCATCTATTTCTTGCGACGAGTAGGCGTATGGTACTAACTACCCCTTAGGGAACCGTGACCATTTTGGGAAGGCGTGATAATTGATTGACAGGCTGATGATGGCATTAAGATGATGAAGATAATATTATAGGAGTGTACCTGTGTCTCTAGTTACGTCAAACAGTTTGGCCTGCAGGTAGCGGTGTGGGGGCGTTCCTTTCGCTAGAAATAGACTCCCTCTATCTGCTGACGTCAATAAACACACGTTGACGAGGATCTGTGGACAATCAACAGCCTTAGTACCTACGATTTCAGTCGCTTATGACCTTGCAACGACATTATAAAAAGTATAGATCTTCTTTCGCTAGTACTAAAGGAGCCGTGGCGGCCGAATGGTTCGGGTTCGCCAACACAAAGATTGTATGTTCGAACCCCGAATGTAGCACTAAGTTTTTCTGAAATTAAGTACACACTGACAGACTCTCGGTGTGACTGTTAGTCACACCGAGAGTAAAATTGTGCTTACGTTAAAGAATAAAGATTAATTAATTCGTATGTAAAGAACACTTTTAGGAAAGGAAACAGACTTGCTATTACGTAATATTATATATCTCCGTTGAAAAGTAGTACACCTCTGCCTATGCCTTCGGGAGCTCTTGGTTAAGTAACAAATAAGGATCCACACCAGAATGATCTCCGAGATGTGCAGTTCCTACCCACCCGCTTTTCGCCCGATATATATTTTAAGTCCCAACGTGACAGAGAGCGAGGCAGTCTTTCAAGCAAAATTATACTTGAATTCGTTCTCAAACGTATGCAAGTATCTTCTCATGTTTTTCTTCGCCATAAAGTTCGTGGTGTGTCTTATCAGACAAACTTATTTATAGTGTGAAAGCATCGATAAAGGGCACTGAAAGACAACCTCTTTTTACCTTGTGTACAGGCTATGGCCAGCGTTGGACCCACCTTATGACAGAGTACATCAATGTCCAATTCATTGGCCACATCCTTGATCAAATCCATGAACAGGTCCGCTTCATCCAATTGCCTCTGCGCCGAGCCACTGGGAGACCGCGATCTCTGCAAAATTTTATATTACTGCTACGCGGTTTGTTTTCACCTAAAATATACACCCTACTACTCTTTTTTTTATACAACAAGAGTGGCATCCGGCCCACCCAATGGGAAACGGTTACCGCAGCCTATTTACGCTTACAATACCGAAATACCACTCTGTGTTCGGAGAGTTATACTCTGTTGGCAGCATAATGGGACTAATCTCTCTGCTGCCAACACAATATAACAATCCTCCCCTCCCTAAGGAGCTCATTACTGGAAACCTTATTCGACGCGTAGGAACACAACTCAAAAAAAATTGTTATTTGTCTACGGACTTCTATAAGGTGCAGGTACTGCCCCAGTCGGGCGGCTCTAAATTCTATCGGGAGACCCGTTATGCCCTACCTCTCTTACTACTCTCCTGCACTATTTCAATATCGAATAAGGTTGTAATCAACCATATACACACATACATACATATCATCACGCCAAGTCCCTAACGGGGTAGGCAGAGAGTATAGAGCGCCAGTTCTCTCTAGACTTACATTTCGTTTCGTCCACATTCATCAATCACGTTATCCATATATTATTTTATTTTAAATTTAGTCAAACATGGCCCTCCAACACCTCTCTCTGGGGATGAGTGTAAAAATAATGAGTGTGAGTGGTAAGTGGTAATTCTTTTTTGCTTTAATTAAAGATTTAACAACGATTTTATTTGAATGCATGTAATTGTTTGCAAAAGGATCACTACATTGCCATTTTTGGCTATTAATAAATACCTACCACAAATTGACTAATAGATTTATTTATTATCATCATCATCATATCATCACGCCAAGTCCCTAAGGGGGTAGGCAGAGAGTATAGAGCGCCAGCTCTCTAGATTCATTTATTTATTAAGGAACAGAAAACACAATTACAAATAAATGTGCGATAATAGTCCCGAATTAAGTAAAGCTTGTGTTATGGTAACGAGACAACGATCTATTTACTCATGTAGATAGATATATACACAAATGCATAGGACATCCAAGACTAAGGCACAAGTACTCGTGTTCACCACACAAATATCTGCCCTCAGCCGGAATCGAAGCCGTAGAATAAATAATAAGACTATGTCAATTTGTGTGGAAATGACCTAAGGTATTTATTTATTAGGTATTTACATATACATATATAAAAATATTCTGTTGTATGAGTTTACTTTGAGACTTAATGACAGCTTAGCATGTGTCCGATAAGTGGCACGTTTGAAAGCGACTGTACATTGATCTGTCACTCAGGACTTTCCCAATAGATATAGATAGATGGACGGACATATCATGAAATGTATTGCGCCTTTTTAGTACATTAGCTGTGTAAATAAGACACCTGGTACACTCACCGCTAAAAGCATGCTGTTTACAGCCTTTTATATCGGATAAGATAGTGACGCTAAATTGAATGGAGTCATCTATACAAATAAATAAAATTGTAGTGTGTGTTTGTAATATTACAATAACCGTTTTTTACTAAATGTATATAGATGTTAAAGGTTTTTTGTCTGTTTGTTTGTTCCGACTAATCTCTGAAACGGCTGGACCGATTTTTCGGACTTTCACTGGTAGACAGCTGATTTAATAAGGAGTAACTTAGGCTACTTTCATTGTAAGAAATTTAACAATAACTTTTTAGTTAAATTCCACGCGGACGAAGTCGCGGGCAGAGCAAGTATATGTACTAACAGAAATACCAGTAGCTGTCAAATATGAGTGCAGTTTGTTTTTTTTCAAATCCACACAAATTGACCTAGCCCCAAATTAAGCAAAGGTTGTGTTATGAAACACGTTACGTTTATACGTAATTTACGTATACGTTTGGGAAACTACGTCAAGTCTTCTCGTCATCCATACCGCAATGCTTGAAAACGAAAGTTTTCAATCAGTGCGTCCTACCCGTCATGACCTACGGAGCTGAGACGTGGACACTCACGATAGGGCTGGTCCACCAGTTTAAGGTCGCTCAGCGAGCTATGGAGAGAGCTATGCTCGGAGTCTCTCTGAAGGATAAGATTCGCAACGAATATATCCGACAGAGAACCAAAGTTATCGACATAGCTCAAAGAATTAGCAAGCTGAAGTGGCAGTGGGCCGGCCATATCTCGCGAAGAACCGACCACCGCTGGGGTAAACGTGTTCTTCAGTGGAGACCTCGACTAGGCAAACGTAGTGTAGGACGCCCTCCGACCAGGTGAGATGACGATTTGCGAAGGACTGCTGGCAGATGCTGGATGCGGCAAGCTGAAGACAGGGCGCTATGGCGCTCATTAGGGGAGGCCTAAGGACTTTCCAGCAGTGGACTAGAGTGGGCTGATGATGATGATGATGATGATGTGTTATGATAACAAGACAATGATATATTTATTTATATAGATAGATATATACATAAATACATAGGACATCCAAGACTAAGGTACAAATACTCGTGTTCATCACACAAATATCACTGTCCCCAGCGGGAATCGAACCCGCAGTCAAGAGCTCTAGCCACTAGAAAGAGTAGAGTTATTCAATCAGGGAAAAGATTGCAGCTTCGGTATAATGCTTTGGTGTCGCGGCGTAAGGTGACGGTAACTACGGCTAAGACGGAGCGTGTGATTGTATGTAGAAGTAATACGTTTTATAAACAAAAATATTTTTATTTGATTCCCGTCATTGAAAGAATCTTTCTTTGTGGTGGCTTCGATAACACGCAGGGAAAGAGGAGGTTCCAATACCATTCTTAGGGTTTATCCGAGAGTCTGGGCCCACGGTTGGCAGGTTTGACAAGCTCCATGTGATGCCTGGATCTCGATATGCCTCCAACCGTATGTCTGTATTGTGCGCAAATGTTACTAATATAGTTTATAAGTTACTACTAGCACGATATGGGCTTTTTTGCCTTGACATAAATGTTTTTTATTTTATTTTACCATGCCATGCCATTACCATATCATGCCATATTACATATTTAAGCCACTGTCCTATTTTCTCAGCGACCTGTATACATAAATATCTAGATGAAGCCGCATTAATAAAGCTAGTGCTAAATAATTAATCGACATTACAAAATATTGCAAGCAATTTCGTATAAAAGGGAGAAGTCGCCCATAAAATGTTCATTGAACAAACAATTTGCGAAAACATGTGGGCGTTTGTCGCGAGCCACTGTGGGGGGTGGCCTGGGGAATTTAACGACCTACAACTACGTACTGCGCGGCCTGGCTCGAGGCTTCTGCTTGCAAAGTTCCAGAAACACTTACTCCGAAGACATATATACTAATACATCATAAACATAAAGCCGTGGTGGCCGAGTGGTTCGAGCAGTTGCCTACGACACAAAGATCGCAAGTTCGAATCCCGACTGTACCAATGAGTTTTTCTGAATTTAAGTACAGTGATTAGTCACACCACGAGCTTTACGGTGAAGGAAAACATCGTGAGGAAACCTGCATGCGTCTGAGAAGAAATTTAAAGGCGTATGTATAGTCGTGCTTGAGTAAGGGCGATGGACTCGCCATCTGTCACGTTGGCACATAATATACCTCTGGCGAAAAGTGGGTGTGGGTATTACCTATACACCTCTGCCTACCCCTTCGGGGACCCTTGTGGGAAGGCGTGAGATACATTTAATGTGCCAACGTGACAGATGGGGAGTCCATCGCCATTACTCAAGCACCACTGTACATACATATTAGACATTAATAAAACTACAATATTTGTGATCGGGACCCGTGGCTGGCTGAGTGCTTGCAAATATTGCAAGCTCGAATCCTGACTGTTCTGAGTTTTGTTGAACTTACGTCCAGTGATTTATCACACCACAAGCTTTACGGTGAAGGAAAACGTCCAGAGGAATGCATACGTTTGAGATTAAATTCAAAGGCGTATGTATAGTTGTGCTTGAGTAACGGCGATGGACTCTGCATCTGTCACGCACCTAAAATATATCTCCGGATACCACACATCTATGCCTACTGTATATACATATATATATATATATATATATATATACACACACATGGATTTCGATAGCAAGATATTCAGATTGAAGTGATTTAGACGACATGTAAAAATAATTAGTTTTTCGTCTATTTGAAACGAATACATCATAAAAACTTCTAAACGTTCAAATGTTTTGAATTACATTTCTATTGGTTTTTCAGTTAAACCTTTATGAAGTGTGATACCTCGAGATAAGTCCATCACTGTCAATAAACTCACTAGGCGACCTGCCGCCTCACCCCCCAAGACGTGGCTAACTAGTTCCGCGTGGACTTTAGTTACTAAAAGTTTCCCTATTAGGGTCTCCTCCTTACATAAAGTTCATAAAGTATAAGAGAGGTAGGGTATAACGGGTTTCCCGTTTGAATTTGGAGCTGCCCGACTGGGGCAGTACCTCCACCTTATTGAAGTAAATAGGCTGCGGTAACCGTTTTCTATAGGGTGGGCCGTATGCCTGTTTGCCACTCTTGTTGTATAAAAAAAAATATAGATAGTGCTTCTTCTTCAACTTCTAGGACTTATGATGTTGATTAACACTTAACCGATAACGATATACCGTTAACCGATCATCACTCACCTTAACTGGAGACGAGGAGAGCCATAGTTGGAACAGATCTGAGGTAACCGATGTACTTCGTGCTTCGTGGTGTGGCCTCGGGGACAGAGGACCGCTCGAGGTTAAATTATGCCATCTGTTAACATCATCAACGGTTGCACATTCCCTTATATACCTATCTAACACTTTAGGCCTACTATCCAATAACTTTTTCAATTCTATCAAATCGTCGTCCGAACAGTCGTCGGGAGGAGACGGAGGTCCGTCTATCACTTCTCTGAACTCCTCAGTACAACGCATTAACAGTTCATTTGCGGCTAGACCGTCGTATACGACCTTATCACTAACGTTTTCTGGCGCGTCATCGTTAATAACTTTAAAATACACGTCTTTATTACATCGTTCAGAACCTAATTCACAACCATTCTGTTCCGTGATCTCAACAATCGTGATCGGTGGGTTATCTTTAAGCATTTTGTTATTTTCTACAATATCTCTAGTTTCAATTTCATTTGGTAGCTCGTAGACTAACTGCATCAGTTCATGGGAACGTCTCGTTTTATCATCGTTCGCCCGTTTTCCCGTTATTTTAGCGTCCGGCATGTCTTCGGTGAAATTAGCGGAGTCGGCCTTTTTGGCGTCTGCTTTTTTGGCGACCACATCACTAGGTTCTTCAGATGTCATCGCAAATTTAGTTCTACGCCTTTGTGGGTTTGTTAGTAAATGTTCTGCCTATACTCTCTGTACTCAACCAGCAAGCATTTTTCCTCATATCTTCAACGTGTTTATTTAGCCTGCAAAGAAAAAAGGACTTTAATAACGATACATATACAATTCAAATCTTTAAAATACAAATCCATACGGTCGTGGACTGGCCAACGTTGTCGTTGCCGTGCCGTTGGAGAGCCTTTGCCCAGTAGTGAGATGTACTAGGCTACCAGTAACAGCTACAACATTTAGACTTATTGAGATAGATAGGAATAGCCGAGTGGTTCGAGTAGTCACGCAAAGATTTCAAGTTCGGCTCCCGACTGTACCTATGATTTATGTAACGAGTTTTACGGTGAAGGACAACATTGAGAGGAATTCTGCATGAGTTTGAGAAGGCGTATAGTCGTACTTGAAAAAGGGTGATGGACTCGCCATTAGTTAGGATCGGTCCGCCGAAAAGTCCATCTACTGCAGATTTGTGCCTACCCGTTTGGGATCTTTGTGGGAAGGCGTGAAGATCAAGATATTATTTTCCTCGATGTAATATCCTACTAAATGAATACACTTGTAGAATACTGATGATTTGTATTTCACGCAAAAAGGACAGAGCCGAATAGGATGAAATTTGGCCTAAACATAGCTTAGCAGAATGAACACAAGGGATATGTTTTAATTCAGAGAAAAACAAATGAAATTAATTTTAACGCGGGTCGAACCGCGGGGCACGTCTAGTACGCTCTATGATGATCAGTGTGATATCCGTGCATCAAGTAGTCCATAAGACCAAATCGAATACGGACACGTCATACGACACACCATTATGCGTAGTCACGTTTATCTTGCCGGACCAATGGTCCCTATCCTTTCCGGCAATTACAGCAGTTGTCCGACATCTGTGTAATTTGGTCCTCTCGACACTGGGATATATGAGTGGTACACGACAACGAACATACTTCACAAAAGAATGTGTATCACTACTATTGGATTGATAGATATATCCTCACACCTTCTCACAAGGATCCCCGAAGGGGTAGGCAGAGGTGTATAGGTAGTCACTATACACCCAGTTTCCGCCAGATTTTAATAATATTTTATTTTTAGGCCTCCTATAATATAATATAAAGCCTCCTATGTGAAAATACAGCAAATAAATCACTATCATTCTGGCGCGACTGAGCGACAAACATCCCGCTTTGTATTGTCTCTCGTAGCGTGAATTCCGGGAACTTGCTACTCAACCAAGGCGAGACCAAGGCCTCTAGCCAGGAACTTTCAAGGTGCAAAGCGCTTGCTTAGATTAGATTAGCTTGCGCTTGCTGAGGGCCCCCTTGTGGGGTACAGCTTTCGCCTTAGATCGTTGCTTGTTTGCGAGCAAGGGTGCTGACTGGTAATTTTATTTATATATACATAGGGGCTGGTTTGGCACGACCGGCTCGGCCCGGGTCGGCGTTTGCGAGGATCGGGGAACAAACATCCTCAGAAACTTTCGGATTTATTATAAAAGCTTATGCCCGCGGCTTCGCCCGCGTGGAGTTCGAAAAAGTAGCTTTGGAAATTTTCTTGCTAGAATCGGTTCAGCCGCTATGCCGTGAAAGAGCATCATACATTATAATATAAGAACTTTGAATTTATAAAAAAAAAAAAAAATTCAACTTTCAGCCAAATCGGCTCAGCCGTTTGGCCGTGAAAGAACCGCAAACATCCAAACTTACACATTTATAATATTAGTAAGATTAGGGGCGGGGCGGCCACAGCAGTAGGTGCGGATATAAGCTCGACCCCTCTCGGTGTCGCAAGCGTCTATAGGCGGCGGTAACCGCTTACCATCAGGCGGAGCGCATGATTGCTTGCCACCTTCGCTACCCGCTATCTAGTTGTAGCACACATGATGAAACGACAATCAAACAAACCATCGACGTTTGTCACCTGTTATCAAATGTCCTTACGCTTCTAAGATAATAAGATAAAATCATCTTGACATGTTCCCTTCTATCGCTACTCGAAATGTACGAGTTTAAATTTTACGCCTTCTCAAAGGGGTAGGCAGAGGTGCATAATTTCCTATACACCCACTTTTCGCCGGAGACTCTACTTTCCGCCGCTACGTTAAGTGCAGATATGACGGATGGTGAGTCCATCGCCGTTTCTCAAGCATGACTATTCATACGTATTAGAATTTCTCCTCAAACATACACGTTTCCTATCGATGTTTTCCTTCACTGTAAAGCTTGTGGTGTGACTTATCACTGTACTTGAGTTCAGAAAAAAACCTTTGTTACAGTCGGGATTCGAATTTGCAATCTTTGTGTGGCAGGCTCGAACCACTTGTGCTTAAGAAACAGAAAAAATCTAAATCTAAATCAAAATATTTTATTCAACTTTAGGGACACAGGGAACACTTATTGAACGTCATATAGTTAATAGAAACTAGTTACCGTTTCCAAGAAAAAACTCTGACAGGAGAAAAAACCTACGTGAACACCTAAAAATATCTCCGGTGAAATGTAGGTGTTATTATTCGCCTACCTATCTTTTTAAAGTCTCTTTTAGAAGTGCAGACTTAAAACCAGAGTGTGTCTTAACGATTGCTGAAAATATGTGTTTAGGTATATTATGGTCCTGAAATGGTAGAACAATTTACCGCCAGTTGGGATAACGTTTCCGAGTGGAGCCTTTCTCGGAGGCTTTTGTCTATTCAGCCGGTTGAATGTTCTACTATGTGTGAATGTGATTGTCTTCCGGTTCCGGTCGCCAATCAAAGGCTTTGTAGCTTTTGTCATTTGAATATTCTGGACATCGTAAATAAAGTCAATTGTAACTTGTCGGTCTACATTCTACCACCCTTTGGTTTTACTCAGGTTAAATTTGAAGTTTTTTTCTGAAATAAATCATCATACGTTTTACTCCAGCCTTAATGAAGCCGTGGTGTCCTAGTGGTTCGAGCAGTTGCCTGCGATACAAAAATCGCAAGTTCGAATCCCGACTGTACCAATGAGTTTTTCTGAATTAAGTACAGTGATTAGACACAGCACGAGCTTTACGGTGAAGGAAAATATTGCAGAAGAAGAGAGAAAGACCTGCATATGTCTGAGAAGGCATATGTAATAGTCGTGCTTGAGTAACGGCGATGGACTCGCCATCTGTCACGTTGGCACCTAAAATATATCTCTGGCGGAAAGTGGGTGTATGGGTATTACCTATACACCTCTTGCCTATCCCTTCGGGGACCCTTGTAGAAAGGCGTGAGGATATATACATTTTATTCCAGCTAATAATGTATCTCTGTGGCGAATTTCATTTGATTCCGCTTAGCCGATCAGGCGTGATTGAGTAAAAAACATCCTTAGAAAATTTCACATCTTTAATATTAGTTTGATTATTAGTAGTGTTGCCGGACTAGATGCGCAGTATACTTGAGCAACCAGAATAGGTACTTACAATACAAGTGTTTTCTGAAACGGTTTTCCGCGAAATCATTGAAGATAAGATCGGAAATCAAGAATATTATTTCGATAAGATAATGTTTTCTCGGCATGCTGATTGATAAGAACACATCGAACGGCGACACTACGTATTGAAACAAAATCCCTCACTGCGTCTGTCTGTTCGCGATAAACATACAAACTAGTAAACGAATTTTCATGCAATTTTCACTAATACGCAGAGTGGTTCATGGAAAATGTTTATGTTTATAATTAATTAAGGTACTACATCAATTTGTTGAAATATGACGATTGTTGAAAATGTAGGAAAAGTTATGCCGCCTGGGAGTGTCGCATCGAAAGCGCTGCCAAGATCGTAATTGAGATATATATACTAAAACAATGTCTGTACCCTTGCAAAGACTGAGCGGTTTGCGTGTAAAAACGTATATACGTACATAGAAAACTGGCGTGAACGAGGGTGTGTTGGGCAAGATGAAGAAAAGCATGTTACGTTGGTTTGGACATATAGAAAGGATGAGTGAAGAAAGATTGACGAAAACATATTCAATGCGAAAGTGTGTGAAAGAAGCAGCAAACCACGATCCAACAATTGACGGCTGGTCTAGGGCTAGACCTCCTAACTGCCAAACTTGAGGTCGCAGTTTGATCCCCGCTGAGGGCAGATATGTGTGTCATGAACACGTGTATTTGTAGCTGGATGGCCTACGTATTTATGTATATCTATCTGTATAAGTATATACATATATTAACTTGGGGCCATGTCAATCACTGGCTGGACAGAGGTGTATTACAGCTCCCTATTTTAACCTGTAATATATTTAGGTGCCAGCGTGACAGATGGCGATTGCATCGTCGTTTCTTAAGCATATCTTCTCAAACGTATCCTGGTTTCTTCTCGATGTTTTTCTTCACCGCAAAGTTCGTGGTGTGTATTAATCCATTCTTCTCAAACGTATGTAGGTTTCTTCTCGACGTTTCGCCAAGTTTGTGGTGTGTACTAATCCCTTTAAACTACAATATCTTTACGAGGATCCTATGTTATGAGATCCTTGGTGTTCATCAACTTTATATTAATCGTCTCACTCTCGTCTTTGGTAAAAAATTATGATCATATTAGATCATTAACCGGGTATATAGTCATTTTACGGGTGACTTCATAATAAAAACATACGAAGTAATACACTTTTATTGAAGCATTGTATCCAAAAATATACACCTTTATAGTTATTACAACGATTAAAGAGCAGTTTATAAGGAATGGCGCCGCCGCTGACTGGCTGTCATGACTAATGTCGCGTAGACTCAATCAGGTTTCCATTTGTTTTATTTTATTTATGTAATAAATATCTCCGTCCTCGAGAAAGAGTAGCCAGCTCGTAGTTGAATATGTAGGGATGTCAGGCAACCTCTTTAATACAGAGCAGATTAAGACGTTCCCAAATATATTAGACTAATTAAGTACAACCTGCAGTTGTGACTGTGAACAATTAGTATAGGGCTTCTTGGTTAACGAGTACTATTTATGTATTCAGTGGTTGAGGCTTTTTAGAGGTACCAAAGGTGTTGCCGGCCGACGAATAGGTTCCTACTGCACGACCTGCATTGTACATAGATTGTGTTTTTTACTCAGATTTTAAAGCGCATATATGTATACAAACAGAGTGTCAAAATACAGAAAAGTTTTCGTCAAACTCTATTGCAAGCAAATTATGCTTTACCAAGGTTTACCAATACAATGCAAAAATTTCTGTACTTCCTGTAATGTAGACCTCGTTACAAGTTCCTAGATCAACTCGATCGAACACTTAAGGATGGGAACGTAAACAGTACTCGAAACTGGCTTGAAATAAGTTATTGGCGAATGTCGATGAAGCAAAGGCGGTCTGGTCTGTAAGAGCAGAGACAACTGACGCTCCATTCTCTCTGCCTTCCTCGTGAAGGACGCCGTGTGATATGTCAAGGCATATAACCTCTTTTTACCACTATCTAGTATTCACATCGTCTTTACATAGCTAATTATCAATACTATATAACGATCCTTTTATAGGTAGATAAATCACGTTTTCCTTCACCAAGCGTACGCTACAAGGTGAATTTATCCTTAGGACTCTTACGTAAAGTAGTCATTCAATTGACGTAAAAGTCAATTGATACAATCGTAGATTTAGCAATGTTTACTTCGCTTGACCCCAAAACAGAGTTCAGATGAATTAATAACCAAGAATTCACAACAAATCCCGGAAAACTTTGGTTTTGCACAAAGCCAATTCGTAATCAGTGAACCGCAGCTGTGTGTCATGGCAGTAGGTACCTAATTTTACTTTTGTTTGAATAAAAACTTGGGGCTCTAATAAGGAAACTATTTATACCTATGTGATTTTACCTGTTGACTTTGACCAGGCAAAACGGTCATATACTTTATGAAACACTATTTGTCCCGACCAGCGTCGCTTGGGTAAAAAATATAAATTTCCTGAAACACGCGCCACATATCGGGTCCAATTGTAAATATAAACTTTTCTCTTATCCACTTGAAGACACAGAAAATTTAATTAAAATCGGTCCAGGCGTTTACGATTCTACAAAGGAGATACAGACAAAAATTATTTTTTCTTTCTTTGGTTTATTCAAAGATCAGACGTTCTGGCCTTATTGGTTAACAAACCTCGTTACAAACTTTCGCATTTAAAATAATAGTAGGTATTAAAAAAATATTTCCACCGTTTCTAGAAAATCTTTTTGGCTGGTTCCACTTCTCAATCAAAGGTTACCGTAGCCTGGTGTATACCAGAAGCAAAGTACTTATACTACACTGGTCTTAACTTGGTGTTGTGCGGAGGAGTGTAAGAAATGTGCATCCCGCTTCAGTAATCACGAGCATTCCTTGTGGAAGAGTCCTGGAAACCTCTCCGTAGGAACAGCACTACCCAGCAACAGTGATATTTGGATGCCATCTTCTTCCCTCTTCTGTCCAGTCTTGCACTGATCCGTAGGAACAGCACTGCGCTGCCAGAAGCAGTGACATTTGGCTGCGATCTTGCGGCGTACTGCTCAGTCCGATAACTGAACGGGGAAACGGTTGCGCGCTACCTTCAGCAAGATTAGAATCACTTAGGGACTACATACGTGCGATATGAACAGAATAAAACTCCACTGGTGAAGCCTACTTGTATCGATATGAATATTATATAGAGACAGTTTGTTTGGTTGTACGCTCTTATCTCAGGAACTACAGAAAAGAAATGCCTTTACATTTAGTTAGTTTATTGAGAAAGGTCCGAAGGGATCGGCTTTATCAAATTCTCGGGTGAAACTATAGGGCGCAGCTAGTAAAGTAGTAACCTTAGTGGAGGAGTTTCAAGATAGCAGTGTAGAGCCCCGATTGTACTGACTGACGAGGTACAAGACCCCGACGGCAAGAAGATATATGTGGTAATAGAGCTTGGACACATAATTAATTCGGTCCATTAGCTTCGCTAGTAGGACAATACTACTGTATTAGTATGGAATTTGATGTACCATTGAAGATCGAATGTGTCTCACCATACAACAAAGTACCTATTAAGTTAATTACCTAAGATTCATTATTAATGTTGTATGTATTTGTAAACAGCGCCTTTTGAACAACACTTTTAATTTTTCTAAGACCAATAAGTCTCTCTCAAAAATTTTCTCAATTATTTGACCAAGAAGTTGTTGATTAAAATTATTTGAAAGGACAGTTGAGAACGAAAATGGAAGACGATAGGCGACTTCATACGTCATATAGGCTTCATTAAGAGGAAGACCTAAATACATGATTCAGATCAAAGGAAAAGTGGTACCTAAAGATCGTTCAAAGAGATTGCGCTGGATAGAGGCAAACGGACGGTATATTTTTCGCCGTAAAGACGCCGACAAAAGCCCAAAGTCTAAAGAGAGCTGGCGCCTTACTCTGCCTACTCTGTGGCGGACTTTTGTTTTTTTGATCCGTTTCAATTGCATATCGTAGGTTAATTTCAGCTGGTATTTACCAATAATATGGTGTTATCATCACGCCATAAAACAGAAGGTATATTTACGTATAGACGAGTCTCAATGTTCTCTTTGTAGCTACAAATTTCATTCGGCAACTCATCAGCCATCGATAATTTTAAGACGAAGATACTACACTTTTGGAATTCCATTATGATTACTTTTATTTAACCATTCACTCGTTTTTTGCGCATCCATAATCAATATTCACTGCAGATAAGTCAATTTGCCCAATGGATTATTATAAAAACATTACGAAAATCTAAGTCGTATAAATTTTGGTACACAAAGGAAGAAAATTCACCGAATAAAAAACGCAGATTTCCTACAAAGTCAAATGACGCGAAAACGTCAAAATTCGAATGCGTCGCACAGACAATAATTGCCACAAGATACACACCTATCTATAAAGCAGCTTACTTATGTTGAAAACTGTTTAACCCTCAAACAGATCGCGTTACTCGGGGCGGTATTGACGCAGTGCCTTCCAAACCAACGTGGGCCAGGTGCGGTGACGTCACCGGTAGTGGGGGACAAACACACACTGCCACAAAATTGATTTCCACTCGCAATTTAATTTAGTAATCGGTATTTTAGCAACACGCGGTTGGGTCGCGCACGGCAGAAGCGGCCGACGTGCTCCCCCCGTGACATTCGACGGCAGACTGAACTGAAGGTTTGATTGAGGTGAGCGAGCCGGGCCGCGGCGCCTCGCCCCCCGCCCGCGCCCGCCGTGCCCCGCCCGCCCAGGCCGCGCGTCTGCTATCTGCGGTCTAGATTACGTACAGATAGTACGGGAAAACTCAATAGGTTTTCAATTGACGGCATTATGAAACAATAAGGTTAGGAATAGCTAGTTGAAACATGAAACATTATTATATAACTTTTTTTGTAATAGTCAACTTTTATACATTATATATTTGTATGTTTATATGTATTGTCTGTATATAATATATCCTCACGCCTTCCCATAAGGGTCCCCGAAGGGGTAGGCAGAGGTGTATAGGTAATACCCACACACCTATTTTCCGCCAGAGGTATATTATGCAGGTTGCCTCTCGATGTTTTCCTTCACCGTAAAGCTCGTGGTGTGTCTAATCACTGTACTCAAGTTCTGAAAAAGTCATTGCTATTGGCGGGATTCTAATATGCGATATTTGTGTCGCAGGCTACTCAAACCCCTCGGCCACCATGGCTCTAATAATAAAATCAATTGTAAATATTCGAAAACCAAATTCATTAAATGCATAATAGTACGTACAAAAAATAGGTGACAAATTAACGCTTCAACAATTTATTTCGTTTGCATCGAGCTGATATCTGAAACAGATATATGCAAATCAAAATCAATCAAATCAAATTTATTTCAGACATGAGTCCATAGTGTTAGTAAACAAGATAACTTAATAAACTTAATTTATTGCATGATTCATTGCTAATGTCAGGGATTTTTACGTCAAAAAAGATCGCCAATAATTTAATTTTAATACTATACAGAATGTCTCGTAGAGTATATCAGTTGTTGTCGAGAAGTAGATATAGGGTGTTAATATCATGACGATACAATAAAACAAATAGCTTCAAAGTTAACAAAATACAACATTATTAAAGGGAGTATACAATATTTACTGCGAATCATAGTTTATTGGTTTTTTTCAGAAACTATTAAGAATAAAAATAATAAACATTTCAGAATCCAAGTTGAATAAATAATAACAAAATCTCACATACGTTTCGTATAATATTACCTCGAATCTCTGTCCCTTCCCTCATTGAGTCTCTGCTTGATTTTGGATTTCTTCACACCATTTATTGATGATCTATTCCTGAAGAAAAATAAAACATAAAAACCAATCAAAATCAATCAAAATCTTTTTATTTCACATAGGCCCAGGTGGGCACTTATAAAACGTCGAAAAATAAGCAATGAAATACTTCTTTCTTTCCAGTAATTTGAAAAGTGCTGATTTCACCAACACAGGTTTCACAACACCAACACTAACCTAACCTAACTCGACATAAACTCTAGTTACAAATACTAGAGTTTATGTCGAGATAGGTTAGGTTAGTGTTTTATAAATTCATTGACCAGCCTCACGGTGGAGGCAAATATCGTGAAAAAACCTATATACGTATGGAAAAAAATTACTTATAGTCCTCGAATAGGTATACAGGGCAAACCCACATTTTGTCAGAGATATATTTCAGATAGCTTTGCCCGCGACTTCGTCCTCGTGGAATAATGATTTTTGGCATCCGTTTATTTTGGATATGTTAAGTGAAGCTTACCACAATATATTAGTGAAAGCTACATCTAAATTGGATGAGCCGTTAAGCTATTAGTTTAGTACGAATTCACACACGACTTTGAATTTCTTCTTGAACTTATGTTAGTTTCCTCTCGATGTTTTCCTTCACTGTAAAGTTCGTGGTGTGACTAATCACTGTACTTAAGTTCAGGAAAATTCATTGGTAGGTACTAAATCAAAATCAAAATCAAAATATTTTATCCAACGTAAGGGACACAGGGAACACTTATTGAACGTCACGTTTAATATAAACTAAAGTTATCACCGTTTCCAAGAAAAAATACCTGCCAGGAGAAGAAACGGCGAAACAAACTCCCCGGTTTGCTTTTTTAACATTTGTTCCCTTTCACGTTTAATTTTACTGACCTAACTGCTACTACTTTCTATATGTAAGCTAACATGCTAACTTATAAGTGACCGCCAGGGCATGAAGTACATGTTTACATTATGCTTTTTGCTTAAAATGCGCGTAAAAACTGGAGACAAAGTGATCAATCACATCAGTTAAGTTAAGAGTAACTTGAACATGACTGTAGCTTGAACCTGTTACCATAACCTGCAGGTCACAGCACTAAGGACAAAACACTCGACGGGGCATGAATTTAAATGCAACACCTGGCACACTAGACTATTCCCAAGAAGGGTTCCCCTCTGAGGACCAATCAACATAACATCATCTAGATTAGCACGCCACATTAGCGCGATAGCTCGACTTGAGCGCGCTATCGTTAAACAAAAGACATGTCGTTTCACGACTTGGAATAGGCGATCATTACATTTTAATGAGATGTATATATTTATATATATACAGCTATATACAGCTCGCATAAATTGATACATTACAAAGGTAAGGGACGAAGTAATGTTAGTGCGTAGTAAGCGATTTGTCACACCAAAATGTTTGGTAATGAAAGCCTACATAGGAAGCCTTGAGGTCGGGTTCCAACGGAATGTAATCTCATGTCGTTGTTAGCCTGGTACATGCCACTTCTGGGCAAAGGCCTCCCCCATGATCTCCAGGTGTTTCTGTCCAATGCTAGTGTTGGCCAGTCCACAGGTTTTTTCGCCATATTCTTCGTGGTCTACCTCGCTGGCGTAAAGTTATGTCGTGTCGCCATTCGATGGTGATTTTGGCCCAACCATCGGCATGCATGCGGCACTTCAGTTACTCTTACGAATTTTAACTCCTACACACCTACAAACCTTAAGGGAGTGGTCATTCCACAGCCTACGCATTCGGTATAATCTGAATACAATGCTATCTTATCAAAATTTCCTATTCCCTTTGTTGTTTCCCCTTTACACTTTAGCCCCGTAGTGAACATACCTATGCTTGTTTGCTTTACAGGAGGTCTGTTTCTTTACGCTTTCAGTCGTCCAACTGGGGTTCCGTCGTCTTGGACTACTCTGCAAAAGAAAAACTGTACCAATATTGGGGTTGCCTCAACTTCAACAATAACAAAACATCACAGCCAAATGGCACTGCTTCTGGGCCGTACTCTGACACGAAGCGTTTGTGCTAATGCGGATTCACTTAATTTATCGAGGCAGCCAGTCCTTGTAGATAGATACAGACAGCGCCATTCATAAAGACGCGCCCCACCATTTCTAGTCGAGGGTGTCGCGGGATGCGGGCAGCATGACCCGAGCAAATTAATTGTATTGTGCGTGCACTCACAGGTAATCAGTGTGTACCGATAATACTCATCATTAGTGGAAGGTTGCACACTTACACTATAAACTGAAGAATAGTGGGGCGTGTCTTGGTGGATGGCCCTACCTATAGGATAGAATATATACATACAAAAAATCACGTCTACTACCACACGAGATTGACAGAGATAGTACAGCACCAGTTTTTTTTCCAGACGCATAAATAATAATATCCTCCCGCCTTCCCACAAGGGTCCCCGAAGGGGTAGGCAGAGGTGTATAGGTAATACCCGCACACCCACTTTCCGCCAGAGGTATATTAGGTGCCAATATGACAGATGGCGAGTCCATCGCCGTTACTCAAGCACGGCTAAGGCTCGAATAGAATGCCCTTAGTATAATTTAAGCAAATTTCGCGTGTGTGAATCCGTGGGGCATAGCTATTAATAATAATAATTGTGTGGCTGTTAAGGGCTATTATTCATCACCAGATAAGCGAAATAGGGCAATGTGACCCCCAAGTCATTAGTAAGATGATCGCTTGGAAATAACACGCTGAAGCCCCTCTATGCCTTCATCACGTAAAGCCGTTGCCACGGGCGACATTTGATAGCATTGAGCAACCATTACGACTTTGATTTCCAAGTAGATATTTTGTTCTAAAATCTCTCATCGATGGAAGGAAGTAGAGTTGATACTGACTACAAAAAGAGTTGATACTGACTACAAAATATATATTTTTCACCTGGCGTCTTGGCGATGAAGTTTCATCAACCCTTTTAACTTTGGAACCTACAAAACAAAACACAATTTATCGTCATATTTATTTCAAGAATGTAGCATAAAGACTTGTTTAGAACTTACTCCTTCGATTTCCATGCCTGTTCTCAACCGTCTGATGGTTTCCCTCAACTTTTTGGGGCGTCTAAAGCAATCAACAATACATATATATTATAGAATTAATACAATAATTACATTTCCTTGATAGAGCCGTGGAGACCGAGTGAATCGAGTAGTCTTCAAACCAGCGTTGGAATCCCGACTATACCACAATGAGTTATGTACAGTAACCCATCTTACCTATCAGACCACAAGCTTGACGGCGAAGGAAACCATCGACTAGAAACCAGTATAGTTTGAAAAGAAATTCAAAGACGTATCTACAGTCGCGCTTGACAAACGGCGATGGACTCGTCTTCTGTCTTGGTTCACATTTAAATACGAGTATTACTCCTGTCTGTTAGTGGGAGAGATTGGAGAGGGCTAACCCCAAATAGATCCGTAGTCGCAAGCCCTCAAGATCCACAGGATCCATAGTCTACAGGAGGTGGCTTTAGCTCCATTGCTTAGCACTAGGTGCCTGGAGATCTTTGCTCTTGCCATTTTTCGGTTGTGTAGCAAAAGATTCTTAGTCATCGTGTTTCGAGAGACAATACCATACAAATAAAATTGGACCGTCATGGTTTCGAACCTGCAGTCTTTATTATGCATCTTAACTATAAAAGTTGTATTTACCATGAGCTGAGCGACAGGGAACACTTGCGGGGCGTAGAGTTTAGACGAGAACAACTCGTTGTAGTATTTTTGAGACTGTTGACAATATTATTGTTTGTTAAATACATACTCTAATCTTATTACATCTCAAAACAAATGTAAGTAATCGTACCTCTAATAAATAACGCGAAGGTGATAGAATATCCATTGTCTCTGAAATAATTTATTATATAATATAATATAATAATATATAATAAATAATATATCCTCACGCCTTCCCACAAGGGTCCCCGAAGGGGTAGGCAGAGGTGTATAGGTAATACCCACACACCCACTTTCCGCCAGAGGTATATTAGGTGCCAACGTGACAGATGGCGAGTCCATCGCCGTTACTCGAGCACGACTATACATACGCCTTTGAATTTCTTCTCAGACGTATGCAGGTTTCCTCTCGATGTTTTCCTTCACCGTTAAGCTCGTGGTGTGACTAATCACTGTACTTAAGTTCAGAAAAACTCATTGGTACAGTCAGGATTCGAACTTGCGACCTTTGCGTCGCAGGTAACTGCTCAAACCACTCGGCCACCACGGCTTCATTCATTTTCAAATCTACTATTTGATTAGGAACCAGCGAGCATGTAGGAAGAGACATGATAAATGTGGTTGAAGCGAAAGAGCGAAAAAGGTCTGTACGTCCAAAGAACTGCCGTTGTACTTCCTACTACCTACCCCATGAGAGACTTCGCCCCATAACACTTAGCTGCATATATACTTCTCATCAGAAAAATATGACGTATTATTCACAATTAAACGACATTTGCCATATATTCCTAAATATAGTTTTTTTTCTGATAATCCTCAAAAAACGAACTTGCAAAGTGTTTAGATTTTTTATGCACATATGTACAGCTAGTAACACGAAACCACAAGAACAACGCGAAAGAGAAGGAAATAATATGACATGTTTTGTTCAGTAAATTAATCTAAAAAAAATATATATCATCACACATATCATACACATCATCACACAGAGTCCCTAACGAGGTAGGCAGTTCTCTCTAGACTTACATACCTCTTTCGCTTCGTCTACATTGATCAGTCTCTTCATAAATGCTCGACGGTTTCGAGTACTCTTGACGTTCGATAAATTAAACTAATAAAATATTTTTTACGCGGATGAAACCGCAGGGATCAACTAGTAACGTAATATGTCTTACTAGTTGGAATGATCTGCGCTCTGCTCCTAAACGTAACCAGTTTCCTATCAGTAGCCACACCGGTACTATGCTTATATATATTGTGCCTCTCATTTCTCTCTCGTTGAACGTGACGTCTCCTCTCTTCTTTTTCTTGAAGGGCGTGTCCTCCTTTCTTCTTTTCCAGCGATATCTCTTTATGCCTCTTCTCCACCAAAGGGCTCCACCAATCGTCAATGAAAGTACTGACATCGCACACCTTCTTTCTATCAGTCAGGGTTGCTTGGTTAGTTTTCGTTACCACAGTAACCCTCAATCTGTGACCTTTGCTCCTGCCTCTGCAGTCGATAGTGGCGACACTACAAACAGTTGTGTCTGTTCTCGTTCCATCGCTGAGTATGGAAGACAAGCTTTGCGAAATGCTGGACGATAGCGAGCGTTGTATCGTTCTTCGTATTTCGCTATTGTTGCCCGGTGAAGTGGGAGCACTGGGTGTATCTATGGACGTATTGAAGTGTCAAATTTCCAACAGTTTATTCATTCATAATTTATAACAAAAGATTGATCTAGTTGGTCTGGCGTCTGAGCGAAGAAGCAAATTCGATTTCCGGTCAGCGCCATTATTATGTACAAAGTCCTAAGTCCGTCGGCTTTTATTTTGTTGACAGATCTAATGAAGCCATCTAAGGCGTCTCTAATTCAGATAAATTACAATGCAAAGCTAGGATTATTATTATCTAAGAACATAAGATTCAAAGCTCGAATCAAATCAAGTTTTTATGTACTTAAGTGCAATTATTAGTCACACCACAAGCTTTACGGTCAAGGAAAACTGCAGACGTTTGAGAAGCAATTCAAAGTGGTATGTATAGTCGTGCTTGAGTAACGGCGATGGACTCGCCATCTGTAACATTGGCACCTAAAATATATTACTGCGCATTGATCGCATCTCAACTGCATTCAAGCTATTTTCATGCTTCCTCTGACATACCCAGGATTCATTGCCGCACAGGATGCACAAAAAGTTGGCACCAATATCGCGTTGTGGACAGCTTATCGAGCGTTCTTGCTCAGACTTTTACTGCCCACCAACGCTGACATGGCCCCATTTACCCTATTACCGGCAGTTATCCTTCTTTAAATGTCTTTTTCATACTTTCCATCTCGTGTGAACATACTTCCTAGATATACAATTTCATTCACTTGCTCTAGAATTTGATACAAGACCAGAAAAATAAATAAATATTTTCAGAGTGACCAGTAACAACTGCCAAATTACATGCAACGCAAAAATTTTACGTGGCATTTACCTAAGGGCAAAACATACAAACTTTGAGAAAACTTACGTTTCTTGTCTCTCGCCAAATTTTCTTCGAACTTCGTATAACTTCTTTCAGAACCTATAAAAAGTATGAAATAAATATATACTTGAACCACATAAACAGTTCTTCAAGAAGGGTCTAAAAAGATTCCTGCAGGGTTGACAGCACCTGAGTTAAACACCTGGTATACGTAAATAGCCTCAACGAAAGATTCATCTCGGACTTTAGCGTAACTTAGGTACTAATGCCATCACAAGTGCGACAGATATACAGACGCCATGCACTTATCATACAGTGTCTTAAGCATACGTGATTTATGCATGCGATGGTGAGGTTGGGTAGTGAGCAGTTAATTAAAACTTGGCGTGTTCCGAGTCTCGGTCGGTACCAATAACGTTTGAGGCAAGAGTACGCATAACGAGCCGTACTTAGTTACTGGCAAGAAAGATGTAAGAAATTGTGTTTTGTCATTTGCTACTTTAGTAAAAAGCGGTTATTTTAATATTACACACAGACACTCCATTTTATTTATTTGTATAGATTGAGTACTTACTTTTGCATCTCCGTTTTCCATGCGGATTTCTATGACATATAGTTTGTCCTGAAATGTTCAAAGTCATGAGGCAACATTGTACATATCCGTTGCAAAATATACTTCCCGCCTTTTCACAAGGGTCCCCGAAGGTGTAGGCACCGGTGTATAGGTAGTAGTACTAACACCCACTTTCCGCATGAGATATATTTTAGGTGCCACGAAACAGATGGCGTGTCTATCGCCGTTGTCTAAGCCTTACTACACATACGTCTTTTAAATTTCTTCTCAGACGTATGTAGGTTTCCTCTCGATGTTTTCCTTCACCGTAAAGCTCGTGGTGTGACTAATCACTGTACTTAAGTTCAAAGAAGCTCAATGGTACAGTCCGGATTCGGACCTGTAGTCTTTGTGTTGCAGGCAACTACTCGAACATTACGGCCAAAACGGCTATTAAATTTAAAACAATATTCAATTATTATTGTTGCAAACCCTTAATTTTTTATATTTTTCAGACCACTATTGTGTAATATAAGTTGCGATGACCATGTGGTTGTGTAGTCGACTACACATTAAGAATATACCGGTTCGAGATCCAGGGCAGATTTAATATGTGACACGCTTATTTTAATGTAAAGATATGTACAAGTTTTAAATGGTATTCGACTCAAGGGCTATCCATATTCATAAATAATAAAAAACCTAGGCTAACCTAGGTCTTAATAGGTTTTTGAAGGTCAAAAAACCTGGCCAGCGTATTTTAGAACAATATATTTAAAAACGATTGACGAAAAATGTGTATAAGGCGAGTGTAAATGAAAATGTTGGAAGTGGTAGCCCTAGGCGGACGTTTCTAGACCAAATCAGGGACGTCTTGAAAAAAGGCCAGGTCAAGAGCCTGTACCCTAAACAGAGGGGCATGTATGAAGGGAATAATGAAAGTGGACGAAGCGAAACAAGTATGTAAGGATCGTAGCAAGTGGAAAGAACTGGTCTCTGCCTACCCCCACGGAAAAGAGGCGTGTTTATATGCATCTATGTATGTATATTTAAAAAGATGAAAATGTATTCAACTAAAGGGCTCTAGTATCCAGATTCTTGAATAACTAATATGTTACCAAATTTTTTGGAAGGTCTTTCGTCATTCTGTTAGATTAGTTAGTATGAGATACCTTTGAACAGTTTAAGTGTTCCGTCGTTTTTAATTTTAAAGTTCTGCGTAGCACAGGTACAAGTCTTGTTAACTGCGCTTATTCCTGCATCTGTAGACAATGAGAGAGAAGCCTTAAATCAAAAGCTTTATTAGCATATAAGCCTATAAGCCAATAATATTTAGGGTTGACAGCCCGCGAGTGGTACCCCAGGTGTTGCAAGCGTCCATAGGCGGTGGTAACCGCTTACCATCAAGCGGGCCACGTGCTTGTTTGTCAACTAAGTGCCGTCAGCGATGGGTCACATTGGCATCTTAATATGTCTGCAGGGAACAGAGGGTGTTGCAACCCTTTCGGTGACTCATGTGCCCACTAAGCAATGATAAGGAACCATTAGGAATTGCCACGTTAAACAAGTGACGGTCGTATTCCTCGTTCCCTCTAAAATTAGGGTACCTAACTACTCAGTGGTGTTTTTGACCTATTAATTGTTCTTTCTATCTCTTTATTACACGTTAGTATCTCATTTGAAAGAGATTAAAAAACAAGTTAGCGTCTCATAAGAGAACTCGTATATTGAATGAATGATTCTCGGTTTTCCAGATGACAGTACAATTTCGCGCCATAATGAATCTATGGTACACGCCAGTTTTACTTGTTATCGTCTATGGTATCCCATACCATACTCTATACACTTTACAATCACACCCTAGATTTTATGAAAGTCAATCGTACAAAGCGAGCATTATTGAGCATCAAACGCTCAGATTCCCCATTAAACGCTAATGGGCCTTACGGCATTCGCGCGCCAGCACGTAAACGCAAATTTTCTCGCCATCTAGCTCGTTTCACAGACCATAAATAAAAGAGAGAGAATTATGTATACCGCTATCTCTATGATTTGTTTGTGGACGAGAATACTGAAGGAATGCCTGTGAAGTTTTCTTGACGACAGCTTTGTGTCGGGAAACTTAGGTTTTCTTTAGACTCTTGCTTTAATAGCGATCAATGTCAATCTAGAAGCGAATTAAACCATCCCAAGGGATAGGAAAACCACAGTTTAATTTAAAAAAAATCACGTCGTAAACTGCATATAAAATTATACTTATGTGTCATTTCAACAAGGTTCAAAATAGCACCTATTCACATATATTCTAGATAAACATCAAAGGGATCCGTGCGTTTACGTCGCGATCCTGTCTGCCCAGAGGGCTGTAATTCCACTCGATGCGCATTGGCCGGACGGCTACCTCTCATATATTAACTTACCACATAAACACTTCTGTGCTTTGTCACGTACATTGTCCACAGATTTCAATGTTCTGACTTGTATACATTGATCTTGCGAATGGTTCTTCTCAGTGGAATATTGGCATCCGCTGTAATATAGGAAAAGTCTACTATTGTAAGATATAATTAGTATTTTTCATTTTTCTTAGCCGTGGTGGCCGAATAGTTCGAATAATTGCCTGCGATACTAAGATCGCAAGTTTTTTTGTTAAATTCCGCGCTACTAATATTATAAAGTGGAAAGATTTGTATGTAAATTATGTTTGTATTGAATACGCTCCGAAACTACTGGACCGATTTGAAAAATTCTTTCACCATTGGAAAGCTACGTTCACCCTGAGTGATATTTTCTTTTATAAAAAAAATCTTATGTCTACCCGTGCGAAGCCGGGACGGACCGCTAGCTAGTTCTTAATAATTGTAAGATTACCATGTTTCAGTTTTCGGATTTGCGAGTACGCCTTTGCTTGCTGAAAATAAGAAATAGCATTGAGTGTGCGACAGATGTATAGACCTCATTAGCTACATATGGCTCACCTGATGGGAAGCGGTTACCGTGGCCTATTTACGCTCACGATAACAAAGTATCTCTTGCGCGTTGCCATTATGTTTTAGGAGAGTTATATTGGGTTGCAGCATAATGGGACTAATGCATCTGCTGCCAATACAATATAACGTCCTTCCCTTACACAAGGAGCTCATTATTGGAAACCTTATTCTTCGCTTAGGAGCACCACACAAAAAGAAAATGTTATTTGGCTACGGACAATATAAGGTGGAGGTCCAGCTCCAATCGGGCATCTCCAACTTCGAACGAGAAACCCGTAATGCCCTACCTCTTTTTTTAAATTTTGGAACTGATCTGTTCTCGTACTGGGTAGTTTCAATGGAGTTTCCTTCCGCAAATCTCAGGCTGTGGAATGAGCTCCCAGGGAGTTTATCACAGCTGGATATGAAAAGATTCCAACAAGGTCGGCAGTGAGCGAGATAACTTTTTAGCAGTATGAGCTTTTACTGTTACTTGGTTCAGTGTATTTCTTTGGCGATACAACTTAGTAACGCGGAGGGCATTATGGAAACGTCTGAGCCGAATGCGTGCCGGATCTAATATTAATATGTATGTAAGTGTTTTATTACGAAACATGTGTTGGTAACTTTTATTTTTGAAGCCTGCAGTGAATACGTTCTATGTTCAACATTTACCACTATTTATGTGCTTGTCTTGCTTATCCAAATTAGACTTAATTTCATCCGACGACGTTGCAAATATCGTTGAACAAAGTTGTTTCAATAACATCAGAGGTCCTCTTCTCCTAGAAGATATTATGAAGCATTAATATTTTTAATCTTACACAGCTATAAATAGTGATCCGCGAAGACGCGCCCGACTATTTTTCCCTATAGTTTATAGTGTAAATGTGCAACCTTCCACTTATGTTTGAGTATTATCGGTACACACTGATTACCTATAAGTGAAGCGTGAAGAAGTTTGCATTCATGAGTTAACAAAGCATAAAAACTCACTGGTAATGACATTTCGCTTGCTCCTGGCTTGATACATCTATATCTCTATGGTCTTCATTCTCCGCCTTTATTCTCATACTGGGACCAGCCTGATCTTTAAGTATTGGAAATAAATATTATGTTAAGTAAACGGGCTTGAAGCAGTTATAAACATTAACTCAAGTACAGTGGTTAGTAACACCACGAGCTTTACGACGAAGGAAAACATCGAGGGGAAACCTGCATACGTCTGAGAAGAAAGGCGTATGTAAGTAATGTATTGTTAAGAATATTGTTATATTTATTTATTGTATTTTATATTTCATTTTTATATAGTACTAGTTGTCCCGCCCAGCTTCGCCCAGGAGAAAAAGGAAAACATCCTGAAACACAATCGCAGCGCCACCTATCGGGTCCAATTGTGAATCTAAACCATTCCCAGATCCCCTTGAACACACACAAAAAATTTCATCAAAATCGGTCCAGTGGTTTGAGAGGAGTTCAGTGGCATACACACTCACAGAAGAATTATATATATAAAGATTATTGTATTTCTATGGGCCTTGCCTGAAATAAATAAATAAAAAATAGTCGTGCTTGAGTTACGGCGATGGCATAGTATAAAGAAGAGAAGTAGGTTATCTTCATACAAACGCACCGCGCGCGGCTTGTATGTGTGCGCTATTGTATCTATGTGTCGACGCACGCACACTTTAACAAAATCTCGACCCGTTTCTCAGTGCGCCAGTCGGGGCTAACACTGCACAAGGTTCGCGCGCGCGTCACGGCTTTTCGGCACCGCTAAATTATTTATTCATCAATATCATCATCAAAATGTCTGATAATCGCAGAAGAACGTATTGCTGTGTGTTTGGGTGTCTTAATATTTCATCGATTCCAGACCTGTCTCTGTTCAGATTACCTATTGAACAGGAAAGGTAAGTTAGTCACTTATTCTAGCATAATATAATTTTACTTGATGATGAGATACCTACGTACTTACATATTTTTTGTTTGTATTAGTTTTCTATCACACAGGAAGTAGGTAGGTAGGCCTAATTTCCTACTAGAATGTATTAGGTACTTTTGATCTGGCAATTGGTTTGCCGCTATTTCTTTGTTTACGTTTAGTTATGCCGATTTCTCAGTATTGTAGGTATAGTAACTAAGTACCTACCTACTTACAGAAAATCGTAATTCAAAATAAGTATGTACGAGTACCTAATTGACTAATAGTAAATCAAATACACATAAAACAAAGTTCGAATCATAACAACAAATTCGATTATAGTCTAAGAGACAGTCGTTAGTTTTGAATGTTGTTTTTATTTCTTTTAATGATAATATTTCATTCACTTTATTCATTTTTTATTATAGATACCTAATTGCCGCTGTTCATGCGGTTGCTAGCGAAGCGCGAACAGCCGCGCCTAATATTTAGCTAAAAGTGACAACCCTAAGACAGTAGGCAATTATATCGCGAATTGGGCCAGAGATAGCCTACTCCCTCTTCTTTATACTATGGCGATGGACTCGCCATCTATCACGTTGGCACCTAAAATATATCTCCGACGAAAAGTGACTGTGTGGGTACTACCTACTTGTCTCTGCCTACCGCTTCGAGGACCCTTGTGGGAAGGTGTGAAGATACACACATATAGACATATAATATATGGAATACCTTTGTTGCTCGCTTGTACGTGGCCATCAGAGTGCAAATCATTTTCATCATCAGTTTTGTGTGATTTAAGGCGCTAGAAGAATCAATAATACATGTTATTCCTTATAGTTTCTTCCTTACAGTTTATTCCTGTAATGTTATCTATCATACATAAAATTTTAGTTAATCTGCGAACTCTTTCTCTGAAACTAAACACGTCTCGTACTGTGCGGTTCTAAAAAGAAGTTCCTTCCGCGAACGCTCAGGCTGCAGAATGAACTCCCTATTGAGGTTTTCCCTAGAGAGTATGCTTGGAGTTCTTCATGAATGGCGTGTACTATTTCTTTTTTGTACCACTGGCCACCAAAAATCCGATATACCGGGCTTTATTTTTTCCTTCTATAATTCAAGACAATATCCTTTTCTATTCTAAAATATTATGTAAAATTTATTGACTATATACAAGTACTTCTTTGTCTGTCCATTTTGGGAACCTCGCCAAAATGCCTAGCGACCTATAAATAACCACTTTGCTCACAAAATAATGTCCATCATTAATTACAAATTATACTTAATAAAAATATATTGCTCTCACGGTTATATAACGAGCTAAGGCTAGCCAAAAAAACATTTAAATTCAAATTAAGAACAAATCTTCCATTTGACGCTAGTGTTGTCTACTAGGTGTTCACCGTGCAGAAGATCACAGCCAAATGACATAGCTTTCGACAATTGTTGTCGTTGTGATGAAAAAGGTCTGCAGACCTTCACACGTAACAGCTGTGTTAGCAGAAACGTGACCGGTTCGTCACTTAATATGAATAAAAAATACCTCCTCCTTGTGTTGAAAATATTTATTGTCTTCTTGCGCATAGTCCCCGTAGCCCATACTGTAAAGACAATGGAAATATGCTTAAGTTTATATTTTACACTAGGTGTGCCCGCGATTTTGTCCGCGTGGAATTTAACAAAAGAAAATTGTTTAGTTTCATCAGCAATCTGCCTGCGATAGTCCCGTCAAAATCGGTCCAATCGTTTCAGAGATTAGCGGGAACAAACACACAGACAGACATATAGACAAAAATTGAAAAAATATTTTTTTCGTATATGGTCCGTGTAAACATCCATACAAGCATTAAGTAACAAAACGGCAATTTTAATATTACAAACAGACACTCTAATTTTATTTATTTGTATAGATTGTATTGTAAAAATGGTATAAGAATTTATAATTTGTAAATTTTATTGTTATAGCATTTCGCACGAGAGACGAATAATTTCTTATCCTTTCTTAGTACGAAAGTCCTAAGTAAGAAATATTTTTAGGCCTTCCCGAGAGACTCGAAGGAATACGCAAAAATTTAACAACGTCTTTTTTTCACCAATCAAACTCATGTATTATTGATGCAAACGTGACAGTTAAATTCGGTCGCCATAGCTCAAGCAACACTATTACGTATTTGAATTTCTTCTCAAACGCATGTAGGTTTCCTCGCGATATTTTTATATGTTGTAAAAATTACATGCATACATATCATCACGCCAAGTCCCTAACGGGGTAGGCAGAGAGTATAGAGCGCCAGTTCTCTCTTGACTTACATAACTCTTTCGCTGTAAAAATTGTGGTATTATTAAAATCCCTGTACTTAAGATCAGTAAAAGTTAATTGATTCAGTCGCGGTTTGAACCTACAATCTGGCATGTACACTCGACCATTACATAGTTACAACACTAACCTTTGCTCGTCAAAATCCTTAATACCAAAAGCTTGATAGTATCCCAGTCGTTTCGTAATGGAATTACTTAAATTCACTGAAATAAAAAGAAAACATATTGACATATACAAAAAGAAATATATCTCTGGTGGAAAGTGGGCAGACCTGTGCCTACCACTTCGGGGCCCTTGAATGAAGGCGTGCGGGTAAAAAAAATACATTACTCAAACAATTTTTCAGGAACTAAATTCGTATGTCTACGCGATACAGTTTTCGTTCAAACGGTATTTTGATTATAAGTTATCGCGTATGTATCATATAGCCACATGATTTTGTATGTCCCTTTTTAAATGCGTTCATCTTTCATATTGACTATATGTATGAAACGACTGGTGCCAAAGAGGATGTGATTCTAAAGAAGACAGGCGTGTTACGTTAGTATGGAAATATAGAAAGGATGAGTGAAGAAAAATTTACGAAACAGACATACAATGCAAAACTGTCAGAAAAAAAGTTCTTTGCTTATTTATAGCAAAAGTTTTTTTAAATATATACAATTTATTTACAATAGGGTAAATTTTCATTCAATGAATTGGAATACCACTCGCCAACTAACCAGATCAAATCGATCGAGCACTCAAGTAAATATCAGAATCCGGCGAACATGTGTGTATTTAAATAATCACATAATATACTTACAACGATCATCAGCTGTCATTTCTTGGGCTACACTGACAGAGCTCACGAGGGTCGGCAATAGCTTTCCCGTCGGCTTAGTTTGACGTCGGACTCTTTGCCGAAATCTCTTTATAGCTGTCTTTTCAGTTGCTTTCTCTGCACAAGTGTTTTTTTTTAAATATATTAACGTAAATGTAAGCCATGTTCGCAGGTACATGCAATACCTATTATGACACTCCACACTATGAGTTGTTGTGCTAACAGTATAAGTGACGTACCGATTCTACTTCTGCCAGCACACCTATTCCACGAAAATGCCTAAACACCACAGGAACATAACACTATCTGGATGCAACGTCAATGAGCTGCGACCTGCCGTAAGGCTGAGCTCGGGCGATCCATGTGCCACAGTCGGACATTTCAAACTTAGAATTAATAAAAAGAAATAAAAAAACGTAATTAAAAGCATTTTTTTCATTAATATATTGGGACATCGACTCACTAAGGCGAATACTGGATTAACTGTACTATTTGACAATATCAGGAATATTGTCCAATTTACTGATATACTTTCCAAATACGTTGATACATTTTTGAAGAAGTTATACTTTTTTTTATCATGACTTCCAAAATTAGTTTCAATTAAAAATACATATATACCTCATATTATTCACTATTAAACGACATTTGACATATATTTCTATACATATATACACATTTTTCTGATAATCCTTACAAAACAAACTTGCAAGGTGTTTTGATTTTTCTGATGAGAAGTGTATAATATACACTTCTCACTTTTTTATCTAAGGTCCTTATGATGTCTGTTTGATGTCACACATTCAGACATCAAACATAACATTGGACCTTAGATAACACTTACATAAACCTTTGTAAAAGCACGTCGTCAACGATTCCTTTGGGAAGTTACATTTCATGAAATACTAAGGCAAAAGAAGTTGTGTGTTGTACCTGTTAATATTAAGAAAAATAACACATACTCGCCAGGGATTTCTCTTCCAATATGGCGGAAGGGTTTTCCAAGCATTGACAACTATCTTGATAACAAATACATCCCTTCACGTTTGGTTTGCGATCCCATTGCAAATTGACAACGCAGTTTTTCAAGATTTTGGTCTGAAATGTTATATTATATACAAGTTTCATTAAGTAATATGTCTAGCTGTCTGTCTATGCCTAGCACAACATTTAAGAGTGATAGAAATATTTATAGGCATCATAATCTATACACGCGTCGCCTCAACATTCTTGAATCATGATTATAATATCACGTCATGGTAGGGCCTTGGGTATTTTTTTATTTTATTTTATTTTCATATTATTTTAACGACGTATTCTGATACATATACCAATTACAAATATATACGTGATATTCAACACATTTTTTGACAATAATTAATTTATAGTTATTGAAGTACAGGCTATTATTTTTATTAATGAACGGTGCCCCTTACAAGTTATTGAATGGATATGGCAAGACCAAATATTATTGAGAAACCCAATGCCCAAGGATGCCCAAAGAACGGTGGTAACTTTAGTTTTTATTAAGTATATGACGTACAATAAGGGGTCCCTGTGTCCCTTACGTTGAATAAAATATTTTGATTGATTTTTGAACTTGTGGGAGATACCTACGTTAGGCTTTAGTGTGTTTAGATTTTATTTTTATTATATTGATTCATATAGTGCCTACTAACATAGATCTATAAGTTAAACCCTGTATTTAATAACACTATGGATATGTTAAAATTATTCTATTCTATTCTATAATCTATTAAATTCATCGAATGCCGCTCTATCTCGACTGTCAAAGAAAAAGAACTGGAAGAGACTAAATACAAAATTAGACTTTGATAAGTTGGAGCTTAAATTGCGAATCTTCTGTGCAATGCAGAAGGTTCGTAAAACATTATGATATATAATAGTCACGTTAGCACCTAATATACCTCTGGCGGAAAGTGGGTGTGTGGGTATTACCCATACACCTCTGCCTACCCCTTCGGGGACCCTTGTGGGAAGGCGTGGGGTATATTATTATTATTTTTTACCTCTGCTAGTGAATCAGCCTTCTTAACCTCTTTTGCCTGCCATTTTAATTTCTTCAAAACGCTGCTGATTGCACTCTCAGACTTGTTCTTATCAACAATACTTTTGCCATTCGTACCCCATATCTGTTCTGCTAAGTAAGTAGATATCCTATAATTTCTAGCATTCTTTATGGCTTCCCTTTCTGGACAAGGCTTACATTCACAAGTTTTCTTCCCAAGAACCTTTTCTTTTTTTCTCCTTTTAAAAGTTTTATTTTCATCTGTGCATATAGCATCGGAAGTCATACAATCAGCGCAAGGTATTACATTTATTTTCAAATTCTTCCAGTATTTAAACCACTGCTTGCTTAGCTTCTCGAAGGATTGATGTGAGTCAGTCTTCTTGTTAGCATCTGTATTTTTCGAGTCTGGCTTGCCGTGTTTAGGGAGTTTAAGCCCTTTATTCTTTTTTGGTTGTCGATTATTTTCTTTTTGGTTTTCTTTCTCATTTTCTATTTTATTGTTTTTGTTTCTAAGATCTACGGCATTAAGCTCAGCGTTCTTTCCTATTGAAATGATATGAGAACAGCTAATAACTTTATGTTGAGGTATAGTTTTTAGGTTATTATTGGCAAAAGTATTTGTGTCCATAAAGACTATTCGTTTTACTTTTCTAGATTTTGGTACTCTTTTACGTCTGTTTATATTTCCGGAGGCTGTTACACTTGTTGTTTGGTTTGTCTTTGTAGCTTCCGTTCGCTTGCATCTTTTCTTCAACTTCTGTAATGAGCTGTTTAGTAATATCTTTCGTCTCAAAAATACATATTGCTGTGATAGAGTGATACTATTAAAAGAAATACGAATTCTTATAGGTTTCCTCTTTCTCTTTTTTGGAGTAATGAAAATTTTTAATCTATTCAATAGCCGATATCCTGGAAAAATATTTCTAGTCCGATTCTGATAGTAAGAAATCTTTGTAATAGCATTGTAATATTTCTTTGAATTTTTTGTATTACTTGAAGTAATTTTGGAATCTTTATCTGGCTTAGATTTTTCGGTTAGATTGGATATATGCGATCTTATATTATTGCGTAAAATGTTGATCTTATTTCTTTCTGATGTATTAGGTTGTAGTGTGTCCGAACGATGGTTCGTTGAAGTAACGTGAGACAATTGGTACGATATTTGCTTCAGTAAAGGTGTTTCAAGTGAATGTTTTGAATCCTTTTTATTCAGAAGCTGCGTTTTATTTTTCCGTCCAGAATCTTTATTAGAGTGATAATTATCTTTTTCTATTGAGGTGCCCTGCAAATAACGCCAATGGCAGTAATATTGTGAACATCTCAAACAAAATTGATACTAAATAAGGCAGAACCTTTAGATTATTTTTAAAATTTTATAGACTGAAAACTTACGCTAACTCCAGGGCGCGTAGGAGCGGTATCTTCTTGAGAATCACTTTCATCATCCGATGATCCTCTGAAATATTTTCAAGACTTTTAAGCAGTAGACTAACTTATTCATCTTTACAATCACACTCTCTTTCACCTGTTGTTTTGCAAATCTCTTCATTAAAACCATTCTACATTAACCTCACTGTCTTTTGGTGAAAACCACATAAAAATCCCCTCTGCATTGCAAACAGGTAACCGCGCCGAGGGATTTCTTTTTAAATGTAGTGATAAGCGTAGATTTATGACCTAAGTATCTAATCAGCAATACTTACTTCTCCAGGCTGTCATCGCTATAGTCCCCATAATCTTTTGGCGCTAAACAAATTGTACACAACTGGCCAATATCCGAGTAACAGCTAGCGCAGTATACCCCGGGGCAGTTTGGGGTCTTACACCTGAAAAATAATAAATGCCTTACCAGCCGTGCCCCTCGGTTTCAGCTGCGTAAAATTTAATTTTCTTGGAAGATTTAGTTTTTCGAAGAAACAATAACCTATGTGTAAATCCAGTGAAGAAATATTGACGAAACAGAGGAAGTTCCACGTTCCAACTACCTAGATCAAATCGATCGGATACTCAAAGACGGGAACGTCAAGAGTATTCGAATCCGGCGAGCATGTATGAAGAGACTGATGAATGTGAACGAAGCAAATGGGTATGCCTAGAGATTCGGCGTGATGATATATATGTATGTATGTATGTGATACAGCTAATTATCTATCTCTGTGCCAAATGTCATCCAAACCGTTCAGCTATTCTGACGTGATTGAGTAACACCTAGATGTTACTAATTCAAGTAACTAAGATAATATTGAAAACAGGGTTCATGAGTTCCCGAATTTATTTTAAGTTTCAGCCCTAAAACATCGGGAAAACACATACATTTCAGAAGAAATTCAAACACTTCAGTTAATAAGATTGAAGGAACTCCATGTCACTTTTTCACCTAAAATATATCTCCAGAGAAGAGGTGATGTTACACTTCTGGCAACCCTTTCGTGGACCTTTGTTGGTACTAATACAGGTATAAATAGTGCCATCCACGAAGACGTTGCGGGGAGTATGGCCCGAGTGTATTAATTGTAGTGTGTGTGTGTCATAGGTAATCAGTGTGTACCGATAATACACAAATATTAGAGGAAGGTTGCACACTTACACTGTAAACTATAAGAAACAATAGTGGGGCGCGTCTTCATATATGGCACTATCTATATTACCTTATTAGCTTCTTATCATCGTCCGTAGTGTTGCCAGTCGTACTGCAAAGTAGGCAATGTGGTGTTTCAGCAGTTCCTAGTAACACTTGAAGCCACCTGCAGCTGAAAAGTCAGATCAGTAATGAGAATTGAACCCTTTATCTATCTATGAGTCGCGATGCTGGTGTGGATCGAGTAGTTGCCTGCAACAAATACATTGCATGTTCAAATCCCAACTGTACCAGAGTTTTTCTGAACTGAATTAGTCAAAACACGAGCTATATAATAAGATGAAGGAAACATCATATATTTTCATACATTTGTGATGAAATTAAAAAAGAACTGTGTGTGTACAGTCGTGCCTGACAAACGGCGATGGACTCGCCATCTGCTACATTGGCACCTATGTATAATACATGTCTAGGGAAAGTAGGTAGGCCTACCCCTTTGGAGACCCCTCTGGGAAGGCGTGAAGATCATATTCATCGTCAATGTTAATATGATTGTCCTCTATGCATTCGTGAACGAATTATTATTCCGATTATGATCGAACTTATTCATATAATAACAATAATATCATATTTATTTCGGAAACATCCATAGTGTTAGTAGACAATTGACTTAAAACTATGTTAGTGAACCTCTTTAAACATCAAATAAATCATAAAAGCCTACTCCGCGAGAGATTCGGCGTGATAAAATGTATGACATTAAATCTTACTGCAGTAATATTTTTTGCAGTATAATTTATAGCCTGCCATGCCTATCTCTGCATCACCCAAAGGTTAACTGGTAGAGAATGCCTTCGGCATTAAGTTTGCCTTAGCAAAATGTTTTGCAGGAAGTTTTAATAAATAAATAATAAAAAAAAATTATATAAGATTAAAACACACTATTAAGAATTAAAATTTAAGAATAACTATGTATAAAGCAATAGATTCGTACTTATTATTATATGGCGCAGGCGAAGACCGTACGGCTCAAATAGTGCAAAGAACCATAATAAGCATATTAAAATACCTATAAACGAAATGTTTTTTCATGTGAAAAATAAGCCCAATAGGATTGTCAAGGATCATTCCATTCACGATACGTCCAGCAGTGGACGCATATATGCTGAGAAGAAGAAGAAGAAGAAGAAAGCAATAGATTTAAAAAACTAAGAAAATTGTATAGATAAGAAACAAATGCAAGTAAGAAGTAAAAAGAAAAAGTACAAAAGAAAAAGTACAAAAAGAAAAAAAAAAAAAAAATATATATATATATATATATATATATGCAAAAAAGAAGGCAAAAATTATAAACACTAAAATACCCTAAAAAAGTGGCAAAAAATATCAAAAAAAGGATAAACAAGGACTCTGGCCACTTTGCTAGAGGGATAAATTTAAAACATAAAAAAAAAAACTTACTGCAAGCGTTCGTTAATCCATCTCCGAAACGTATGCTTCGCTTCACTATTGTACATGTATTCTCTGTGTAATTTCCTCCTTGATAATTTCATGAAACTTGCTGTAAAAATCGGTAACTGTTAAATTTAATATATGTAATACCAGGGTGAAAAAGTTATTTTTCCTGAAACACGATCGTAGCGCCACCTATCGGGTCCAATTATGATGTAAGCTATCCTATCTTTTATGTTGGATCAAACTGCACACGGTGTGCAAATTTGATTGTAATCGGTTTAGTAGTTTAAGAGTCCATCGCGGACAAACAACGTGACACGTAATTTATATATATTAAGATAAGATAAGATAGGTCACAAAAAACTGCAGCAAACACGATTGAACGATTGAACACAGAAGAGTGCGAACGTCAAGAGTACTTTCATGCATGTATGAAGATACTGATGAATGTTCATTACTCCCCTCTGCCTACCCTATGTGGCGCGTGCTTGTGCATGATAAACGGCCATGTACTCACTATCTGTTAGGTTGGCGCTTAATATGCATATCTCCGGCTAAAAGCGGTGGTGGGCACCTTCATAACTCTGCTTAATCCGATATGTACATCATGTTTTATTCCAGAAGAGAAAATCCGTCAATGAATCAAATTTTACGTGGGTATGTTTACCTTGGGTCCTGAAAAAGTGGTTGTAGAGCCATACAGCTCTAGCTTTGGCGCGCTCAGGCCTGTAGTGTCGCATTATTATATGGCGCAGGCGAAGACCGTACGGCTCAAATAGTGCAAAGAACCATAATAAGCATATTAAAATACCTATAAACGAAATGTTTTTTCATGTGAAAAATAAGCCCAATAGGATTGTCAAGGATTCCATTAACGAATAGATTTAGAGGATTGCAGAGGTCTCTGGCAATCGAGGTCCATTATGGGAAGGCGTGAAGACGAGGCGAGAAGACGCCCTCACATATCTATCACATTGGTACATAAAATATGTCTCCAGCGGAATGTGGGTGTGTGGGTACTTCCTATACGCCTCCGCCCATCCTTTCGAGAAACCTTGCGGGATATAAATTCAAAATCTGCAGTTAATAGTTTATATTTATAGATATATATAGAGACTTACTTATATTAATATCAATATATACCTAGTTACTGCTCCGCACCTTGAGCGGGAGCATGATGATGATGAGCCTATAGATACTACCTCAATAAACGGTCTATCTACTGATAAGAAGAAGAATTTTCAAAATCGGTATCTAAAGAGATAACTTCCTAAAAATAGTCTATCTCAACGATGAATCATAAGACTTACCAATTTGAGTATATCTTCTAAAGTCTGGCGGATAAGGCAGCGGGAGGCAGGATGCAGGGGGCAACGTCGACGCCTTTAGGGGAATATCTAATGTCCCAACCAAGGACCTTAGCAAGCCCGCTACGAAGCCTTTCCCAGACACTTGTACTCCAGCGTGTTGTATACCTGCTATGGATAGATCAAACATTTATAAATACAATAATATTGTTATTGTATACCTAATGATTTGAAAAGAGTAACCATGGAGTTTCTTGCCGGTTCTTCTCAATGGAAACGACCAACCCGAACCGTGCACCTTTTTCGACGTTTTATAAGTGCCAACCTAGGCCTATGTGAAATAAAAAGCCATTGATTGGAATTTTTGAACATTTGAATTTGATTTAATTTGATGCTACTTAGCCGAATGGTGACACAAAAAAGCCTCCAGCCAGATAAGCAATTTCATGCGCGCATTTCAATGTATCCTGTGCTTTCGCCGTCGCTCTGTGTAAGAAGTCAAGAGATTAATGAACTGGTATTGCTGATCCAAATACCTGGTACAGCGGACTGGAATCTTCCATGATACCGAATGGTCATGAGCACCCAGTACAGGCTGTAATCTGCTATCATATGTATCAGCAGCTTGAGGGTAGTTATCACCATGAACACAGCTGATCGGCTCAGATGCACCTTCTCAGATGACACCAGCCGGAATGACGTCGTCTGTGAATGATCGCATCAACATTTAGACGGCCTTCAGGTATTAGAGTCAGAGCCCTGACTGCGAAGCTTGAGGTCGCGGGTTCGATTCCTGCAGAGGGCAGATATTTATATGATGAACACGAGTAATTGTACCTTAATCTTGGATGTTCTAATGCATTTATGTATATACCTATTTATATAAGTATGGATATCATGGTATAGTTTCCATAGTAAACTATACCATAGGCTTAGTTTTGACTTTTAGTAAATGAAACTCGAACTAAGTAAAGCTTGTACTACTAGTACGAGAACTGTCTACTGTAAGACCCCGACCAATCAGGGACAGCCTTCGAATAGCTGACGATTTGACGCTCGACAGATTGTAATCTAACAGTTTAATTTTGATAGATTATAATCTACTCAAAAATAATACGTTAAATTATAAACAGTGTGTTCTGATTCAAAATTTATCGACAGTTCACAATCTCGCCAGATAGATTATAATCTAACGGTATTTACCATTTTACGCTGACATATATACATCCATATGTATTTATTTATATACATAAGACATCCCAGACTAGGTTACACAGTTCATAACACAGATATCCGCCCAAAGCAGGACTCGAACCCGCGACTTAAAGCTTCGCAGAAGCTCTGTCTACTAAATCAGATGGCCGTCGAATATTTATACTGAAGTTTTTCTTACAGTAACGTATTTAGCCCGTTCTCTCCTGTTCAATGGTAGGACCGTCTCTCTGCCTTGCCTCTGGCGTTCTAGGTCCAGTTCCCGGAGTTCCTTAGTGATGTAGCGGTTGTCGAAACGAGACCGTGTTTCATACATGTGCTGATAGTATTTTGCTCTGGAGCAGAGTTAAGAGAAACGAGTAATTATAGTTGGCAGTGTGTGATAAAGAAATAATGATTATGACGAAAGAGACGATGTTCTCTTTCAAAGTTAATAATAATAATAATAAACACCTTGGGACAATGCCACATATATTGACATAGTCCCAAATTAAGCAAAGCTTGTGTTATTGTAATTAGACAAAGATATATATCTATATATATATAATAAAATAATAATATATCCTCACGCCTTCCCACAAGGGTCCCCGAAGGGGTAGGCAGAGGTGTATAGGTAATACCCACACACCCACTTTCCGCCAGAGGTATATTAGGTGCCAACGTGACAGATGGCGAGTCCATCGCCGTTACTCAAGCACGACTATACATACGCCTTTTGAATTTCTTCTCAGGAATATGCAGGTTTCCTCTCGATGTTTTCCTTCACCGTAAAGCTCGTGGTGTGACTAATCACTGTACTTAAGTTCAGAAAAACTCATTGGTACAGTCGGGATTCGAACTTGCGACCTTTGCGTCGCAGGCAACTGCTCGAACCACTCGGCCACCACGGCTTACAATTATATATCTATATAAGTAAATATATATATATCTATATAAGTAAATATATATATCTATATAAGTCAGTCTTTAAAGTCGGTTCACGGACGATAGTTTAACGTGATAACATAATAACAAAATCGTGCCGCTCGCTTGCTCGCTTAGCGCCCTCGCTAAGATCGTAACGTTACAATGAGCGTAACGGGACAATGAGTCATCCTTTTACGTGCATGCAGCCGGCGTTCCGATTTATTAGACGTCGTCACGTAAAAAAAATTAAAGATTAATATATAATAAAGAAAAAAATCATTGCGATGTTGACAACAAACCTGAATATAATTAAGAGTAGAAAGAGGCTTGTAACGCAAGAGCTCCAAGAAAGCCAGGTAAGAAGGGGATCAGCTCGGTTCCTAATTTCAGTCACTATCCCCGCTGCGACCTGACTGGCTGAGCGGCTCGCGTTGCTACTGAACGAGTAGGAGTGATGTATATGAATTTCCACGAAGAATAGTGCTCGCACGCGCTGCTCAAAAGTGTTCAACTCTAAAATAAAAATGTTTATTATAAACACATGTATGTATGAGTGTTTAATATATATATATATTAAACACTCAGATAAGATAATGTCAGAGTCGTAGCGGCCGAGTGGTTCGAGTGGCTTGAGAAACGGCTATGGATCCGCCATCAGTCACGTTGGCACCTAAAATCCTCCGTCGGAACTCCGGGGGTTGGTGTGTGGGTATACGCTATCCCTTCGAGGACCCTTGTGGGAAGGCGTAATAATACATTTGTTAAAGTACAGACAGTGTAACAATCACTTACAAACGTAACTTACACAAACGTATAGCAAAACGCATTTATAATATTAAGAGGAATTAGTGATGTGTTGATGTCCAAATATGTATGGTAGGAAACGTACTCCTTTTGACTGTGGCCAAAACTCCATCGACGTAGCCTGTTAGGGAACAAAACGCCATGTACTGTCTGACGCCCGAGCAAGACGCCTCAGTCACAAAAGGCACGCTGCAGGCCCAAAAATCTGGTCCCAAGTTCTTCTTACAGCTTTCAACGCCATCTTCCAACACTTGAGCGCATCGGGCGTACGGAGTTTTGAGTATTTTGTTAACATGCATCGCCGTTGCTTCCAACCAACTTAATGACAACTTAATCAGGCTTTCTGTGAAATAAGAATAAGTACCTACTACATAAACGAGTAGACCCGCCTATTTCAGAAAGATTTTCAGAAGAATTTCAGAAAAGCTGAAAGATTTTTTGTCAATTGTCTACAAATATCTGTCGCAGTTGCTTTTATGTGACAAACAAGCATTGAGTCCGCCTGATCGTATGCGGTTGCCAATGGACGCTTGCAATACCAAAGGTATCGCCAGCGCGTTGTCAATCCAGCACAAATCTTTTCACACCCTTATTGCGGAGCTCCATGCTGCACTCGCTAGGGACAACCTTAACGGAGAATTCATTCTACAGCCTGAACAGTTGCAAACACCTCCTTGGGTTCAAACGTGAACGAGTACTCTTGACGTTTTCATCCTTCAGTGTAAGATCGATTTGTTATAGGCCGAGTGATATATCTTACCTACGCTCATCACAAGTCTGTGCATAATGACAACAGATTTCTTCATCTTGGCAGCAACCAGATTCAACCTTTCCATCATCAATCCCAAACAGTCCTTCATTGCATTTAGCGGTTTCTTCATTGCATCAGATACTTGACTGACGCTTGTTTTTATTTGTTCCTGAAGAAAAACACGTTTACCTAAAAGTTAATCTGTGTGTAGCCCTTTCTTTCCCTATTTTAAGCAAAGTAAGCGGGAGGGGGGAATTGTCCATTGACCACTCTCATTATCAGCCCTTTTAGACCACATTCAATCGTTAATCCGAATCAGGGCTCTTTCCACACCCCGTGAGGGATTCGGTGTGATGGTGTAATCACCGCAACCATTCTGGAGCTATCTGGTCTAGGGAGTGGAACTCTTCGATGCAAAACTCGAGGATGTCCTTTATAGAGGGTTCATTTTAGAGACTTAGGGGTTCTTACTTATTTATTTATAGGCTTTATTGTATACATGTGACAAGATATATATAAAGATTGACATACCTGCCTGCAAGCCATAGATTCAGATAGCACTTCTGAATTCTTGAGCGTGTTGGTTGCTGGACCGGTGAGTATTAAAACCAAAGCATAGCATGTCAGAGAGTATCGTCCTACTCGAGAGAAGAACTGAGGAATCAACAGGAACACGAGGCATCTAAGAGACGGAAGTAAGAATAAAAAACTGGTTGTCTGTAAAGAAGGTTTACGGACGATAGTTTAAAGGGACAATGTCATCTCAAAACATTCATGAAATGATTGCATACTTTTTGAATAAAATTCAATATTTTTTATTGAATTATCACTATTTTGTATGGATATAAAGGAGTGAAATGAATTCATTATCATGACGCATAGGCCAATCGAGTGGAAGGGAGATAGATGCGGTGGTAACCGAACGCTCAATCCGATCGTGCCTTTCGCTTGCTCGTGTAGCGCTCTCGCTCCGATCGTAACGGGACAATGATCGCAACGGGACAATGAGTCATCCTTTCATCGATTTAATGTCACGTCAACATGTCATGTCTTATTTCGTATGGCGAAAAGACCGTCATTGTCGTACCACTGTAATAATACTAATACTGTCACATTATGTTCTTATAGAAACCTGCAACGTCTGAGAAACGGTAGGCAGAGGTATAACACTTCCTCTTTATACTGGATATATTTAGGTGCTAAAGTAACAGATGAGTCCAACGCCGTTTCTCAAGCACGACTGTATTGGACTTTGAATGTGGTTTTACCGTTACCTAAGCACGACTATACGTACGTCTTTGAATTTTTACTCAAACGTATGAAAGTTTCCCCCAAAGTTTTCCTTCACAAAAAACCTCGTGGCGTTATTACTTTAAAAATTCTAGAAACAACTCATTGGTCAGTCCGGATTCAAACTTGCACATTCGAAAAATAGACTTAGCAACTCAAACCACTTGGCCACGGAAGCACTACAAGATTACAAAATCCAATAAACTGAGAAAAAATCCAACTACCTAGATCAAATCGATCGGACGCTCAAGGACGGGAACGTCAAGAGTACCCGAAACCGACGAGCATGTATGAAGAGACTTTTGAATGTGGATGAAGCGAAAGACCCTGCCTACCCCGTTTGGGACTCGGCGTGATAATGTATGTAAAAAAAAATGTTATGCTAGTAAAAGGTAGTATGGAGTGATTGGCAACGTACCTGATTCGATAACTAAAAGCTAGTCCTAACGTTAGCAACACACCAATTATGGAGCTCATGACTGTAGCGTGTAACAAGGATATAGATAACTGGAAGACGAAGAATATAAAGCATATATATGTTAGAATTATGCCCCCTGCAAAGCCAAGAACGCTTTTCAAGACAAAGTTTGGAAATGTTTGATCTGTTCTCAAATATGCGAAGAAGATAGATTTTGCAGATCCCTCAGGGTACAATCTCTTAAAGGTGTTTGAAATGCGTTTCTGTACATCGTAGCGGTAGTCATCCAATTTTTCCGACCATGTTTTAGGCTGGATATGGGAGCTTGATAGCAACGATTTGTTTTTTTCCTTTTCATATTTCAAACGGTATTTTTCAATAGTCCTTGCTTTCCACAGAAGTGCGAAATACGCCATGGGTGGTGAGATGTTTATCGGTAATTAAAGTTATGTATCATAGTTTCGATTCTTCATAAGATCTGTTGATATTAAAATATTTATAATACCTCGGAAGATTCATTACAAAATTAGCTTGTCACGCGAAATCACACGTCATATTAAAAACTATTTTATTTATCCTTTTATTTAATGGCAAAGAACTGACTAGATGTAGATATTCGACCAGCATTATAGTTGCAGAAAATGCTGGAAAATACTTTTTCTTAATAATGTTAAAATTATACCCATTGAGAGATTTATCATGACTTCCCACAAGGGTCCGAAGGCCCGAAGGGGTAGGCAGAGATGTAAAGATAGTAGAAAAACTCGAGTCATTTGTCCTGCAATGAGACATAAATAAACTACGAGAGATGTACGGCGAAGGAAATAGAGAGGAACCTACAAACGTTTAAGAAGAAATTCAGACACGTATTTATAATCGTACTCGAGAAACGAAGACGGACTCACTATTCGCCACTTTGGCTCCATAATATAGACCCGGCGAAAAGCGGGTTGTTACACGTCTGCTTACCCTTTCGAATTTGCCATTTTTGAACTGATAACAGACTCATATTTTCATAAATATCCATGTTACTACCATCACCGTAATTGCCTATACCCTCCGAAATATCCTTGCAATGGTAATCAAAATTCTTAACATTATCCAGATTCAGATGGAACTAAACATCACATTTAAGATCTTATGCTTTCACAACAACGGTGTTTTTACCAAAACAATAGGTGTTGCCACATAGCAAAGCTTGTTATCCCTTTTTTTGAAAGAAGATAGATGGTGGTTGATGCTGTTCTTACGTCATTTCGGAAGCTCTCAAATCAAATAATTAATTTCGTGAACATAGATTTTTTTTTAATTTACACGGGTATTAGGCAAACAAGATATTTAAAAGTTCTTAAAAAGTTCGAAAAGATCATATTACTTAGCTTACATAATCGCTTAGTTCGCTAACAGTATAAGAAAGAATCGTGCTGGTCGAGTGGTTCGAATCCCGATTGTACCAATGGGTTTTTCTGAACTGGAGTACAGTGATTAGTGACACCACGAGCTTTACGGTGAAGGAAAACATGGAGAGGAAACCTGCATATGGTTAAGAAGAAATTCTAATTATGTTTTGTCGTGATTGAGTAACAGTGTTGGACTTGCCATCTGTCACCTTAAAATATATCTCTGGAAAGTGAGTGTGTGGGTACTATACCTATAGACCTCTGCCGACCCTGGCGGGAAGGCGTAAGACCAAATAAAAAGCGCTGCTTAAGTGTATCCAATATTAATATTCCATTCTTTTTATACAATGGAGGTAATAATAATAATAATAATAATAATAATAATCTTTATTTACTCACAAAGCATTTCTTATACTTAATCTAGTGACCAGAGTCTCCTTTTAAGCAAGGATGCCTGTGTTAGGAGACTCCGCTCTTCTATAACTACAAGTAACATTATATGTGTATGGTGTGTGTGTGTGAGAGACTGTGCGTGAATGTCTCTCTCTGTGTGTGTGTGTGTGTGTGTGTGTGTGTGTGTGTGTGTGTGTGTGTGTGTGTGTGTGTGTGTGTGTGTGTGTGTGTGTGTGTGTGTGTGTGTGTGTGTGTGTGGAGGTGGCTAACAAGCTTGCGTTCCGCCTGATAGTAGGTGGTTACCGCCGCCGAAAGAAGCTTGCAACACCAAGAATATCGCTCATGCTGCAGACCCTGCAGGAATTCTTCGACACTCTTGAAGAACGCTGTACTCTTGAGAAACCCCAACAGGGAGTTCATTCCACAGCCTCGTGCGATCGTTGGGTAAAGAAAACTCTTTTGAAACCACAATGCACGTGTTCCAATGGAATTGGTAGGCCCTGAAGCAGGAGCGGTTGTATTAGGCAGTTTTAAATTACTTTCGACTTCAAATGGCTTCGTATTGACGCATTTCGCGGTAGCAGTTCGGTCAACAATTGTCCAACGCTTTATCTTAATTTGAGGTTATATGACGATCCTTGCAACACTTTATTTCATACGAAGATATAAGAAGATGGTATTTCATAAGTTCACAGTATTTACGTAGCACGCTGTGTCAGCCCACAGTTAAACAAACACTTAAATACATCATGTATCGAGATTAAATTACTTTTTTTTACATATGGTTAAAATCTTGCACCAGTACATCATGATAATACAATTGTGGTAAGTATTACAAGTAGAAACATAGTTTTTTTGTCTTTATATATACCAGAATGGTGGCAAACAAGCATATACCTGATGGTAAGTGGTTACCACCGCCCATAGACGTTTGCGACACCAGCGGTATCGCTCACGCTCTGCCGACCCAAACTGTCATTTAGAATGAAATAAAACGAAAATCGAAGTTTTATTTTTAAATTTCAGTATGTTGCTAGCATTGCATAATGCCAACGCAATACTATGGAGAAACGACAAATACTACGATAATATTGAAGATTACCACTATTCCACTGAACTAAAATGGCTAAACAAAACCATAAAGGGTCAAGGTACCATGTACGCAGTCTCATCTAGTGACCATACCCCGGATTTTCGTCAGGAGCAAAGTATGCCGCCAATTGTGGCATCCATGGACAAGAGATGGACGGGAGATCCCCTGGAAGAACACCGTCCTTATCGGTGGTCCCCTCCTGACAGGACTTCTTGGCAAGTGCGCGGAAAGTGGAGTTGGGATCTGGTAAATATGATTTTCGTTACAAAATACCCACACCATCCCACAAGGGTACCCGAAGGTAGGCAGAGGTGTATAGATTGTACCCACACACCCACTTTCCGCCAGAGATATATTTTAGGTGCCAACGTGACAGATGGCGATTCCATCGCCGTTACTCAAGCGCGACTATACATACGCGTTTGAATTCTCAGATGTATGCAGGTTTCCTCTCGATGTTTTCCTTTACCGTAAAGCTCGTGTTGTGACTAATCACCGTACTTAAGTTCAGAAAAACTCATTGGTACAGTCGGGATTCGTTCTTGCGACCTTTGCGTCGCAGGCAACTGCTCGAACCACTCGGCCACCACAGCACCTATTTTAATCACTAATGATATATAATTGTTTTAGGAAGATTTGAGCCATTATGGCTGCTATTGTTGTACCGTGTTCAAGAGACTGCGGCCCCTCGCCACAGGCGCTGTCATTACCTCTAGGCACATTCTCACCACGGCCACTTCCACCCATCTAGTATTGAGATATTACAAGCATTTCAAGACATTGGAGAATATTCTCGGCGCGTGGTACGACATTACAGACAAACGTAACACCAAAGGACCGGACAAATGGAACACCAGTTTGTACATGACACCGGCCAGGATACACTTCCATCCTCTGGTGAGTGCTCTTTAGAAAAGCCTTTATGACAGATATTCAAATAATCTGCAATGAATTGAAAGGTGTTTGTTATTTTAAATACCTTGGGACAATTCCACACAAATTGACCTAGCTCCAAATTAAGCAAAACTTGTGTTATGGTAACTAGACAACGATACAACACTTATATAGATAGATATTTATACATAAACACATAGGACATCCAAGACAACAAATACTCGTGTTCAATACACACATATATGCCCTCAGCGGGATTCGAACCCGCTACCTCAAGTTTCGAAGTCAGCAGCTCTAACCACTAGACCAGGTGGCCGTAATTTTAATGTGCAAACATGCTATTTTATCATAACTACAAAGCTTCATTATATATCAAGATAACTGTCTGAGACCATTAAGAACGAACGCATGTGGAGTGAAAATGGAAAACTTAGTGGTCAACTGCCTTTTATACGCCGATGACGCGATTTTACTAGCGTCATCAGATGTCGAACTGCAGACACTAGTTCCCTTATTGAAAGACGAAGTGAAAAGAAGGGGCGGCGCCTAAACGCTGGGACTAAGGTTCTGGTATTCGAAACGAACTAACGAACGTGACAGATGGCGAGTCCATCGCTGTTACTCAAGCACAGTTACACATACGTCTCTGAGTTTCCTCTCGATGTTTTCCTTCGCCGTAAAGTTCGTGGTGTGACTACCTACTACTATACTTAAAGTTCTTTCTCTCTAAAGAAGGAAATCATTGAATTGCAGGCAAGGAATAGCTAGCATTAAGATAAACTAAATAATAAATTCTTACATTTTTAGTATACATACCCTGCCGACGTGAATATCTCGCACCCGATACCGTCCATGTTCGATTTCTCTGTTTGGGCAGCCACTTATCGTTTCTTTTACGAATCTGAAGAAAAAAGAGTGATTCTTTGCCCACGTGGCGGGTCGTCAAGGTAAGTTTGGTGTAGACAGAATTTGATGAAATTTGGCAAAGAGATAAATTATTAGCAGGAGGTAGTACATATGATATGTTTTGATGCAGAAATTATGAGAATAATGAAATCAAATAATATGCGGGTGATCGGGGGCAGAGCTATTAAACGATACTCGTATATTGAAAGAAAAATAAATAAGAGAAATTATCATTTAATAACATTGTGACCATATATATAGATAGATATATTTTTTTCCAATAAAATATTCTCGAAACCGACGAGCATGTATGAAGAGACAGATGAATGTGGACTAAGCGAAAGAGGTATGTACGTTTAGAGAGAACTGGCGCTCTATACTCTCTGCCTACCCCGTTAGGGACTTGGCGTGGTGATATGTATGTATAATTAATAAACCAGTAAAATTTTGCTCGTCGGTTTCGAGTACTCTTGACGTTCCCGTCCTTGAGCGTCCGATCGTTTTGATCCAGGTAGTTGGAACGTGGTCTTCCTCTACCTCTTCTTGCATACAATTATTAATTATAATAACTTGAGTTTAATTATAATGCAGTTGAGATGCGATCGCTTCGAAAAATGTGCGGAGTAACGATTTTAGATCGAGTCCGCAATGAAGAGATTCGCAAATCAACTGGCGTGAATGAGGGCGTGATTGTGAAGATGAAGAAAGGCATGTTACGTTGGTTTGGACACATAGAAAGGATGAGCGAAGAAAGATTGACGAAACAGATATACAAAGCAAAAGTGTGTGCAAGAAGAGGCAGAGGAAGGCCACGTTCCAACTACCTGGATCAAATCGATCGGACTCTCAAGGACGGGAACGTTAAGAGTACTCGAAACCGACGAGCATGTATGAAGAGACTGATGAACGTGGACGAAGCGAAAGAGTTATGTAAGTCTAGAGAGAACTGGCGCTCTATACTCTCTGCCTACCCCGCTAGGGACTTGGCGTGATGATATGTATGTATGTATGTATAATAACTTTTTTTATGTTTTCAGGTATCTTAGCGTTTCGTCGTATCCATATCCACAGATGCTATCAGCAATAGTTGGGTACCAATATATCAAATGGTGGAAGAGGCAGCCAACTCCGTTTCACAGATACTTATTCCGTACCAGACACACAATGGAGAATGAAGCACCGTGTCCAAAGGTATTCGTCATTATAGCATAAGATAACCATCTTACGCCATGGTGACCCAGTACTTCGGGCAGTCGAACCCCGACTGTACGTACCAATGAGGTTTTCTGAACTTAAGTACAGTGATTAGTCACATCACTAGCTTTACGGTGAAGTATTAAACCTTATTGCGTTTAAGAAGAAATTAAAAGATGTTGGTATAGTCGTGCGTACGGAAATTATAATCTGTCACGTTGGCACCTAAAATATATCTCCGGTAGGAAGTGAGTGTGTGGGACCTACCTACACACCGCTGCCTACCTCCAAGGGTAGGCACTAAGATATAAATAATTATTGCACTTATTATCCTCACGCCTTCTCACAAGGGTCCCCGAAGTGGTAGTCAGTGGTGTATAGGTAGTACCCACACACCCACTTTCCGCCAGAGATATATGTAGGTGCCAACGTGACAGATGGCGAGTCCATCGCCGTTACTCAAGCACGACTATACATACGCCTTTGAATTGCTTCTCAGACGTATGCAGGTTTCTTCTCGATGTTTTCCTTCACCGTAATGCTCGTGGTGTGACTAATCACTGTACTTAAGTTCAGAAAAACTCATTGGTACAGTCGGGATTCGAGCTTGCGATCTTTGTGTCGCAGGCAACTGCTCGACCCACTCGGCCGCCACGGCAACGTATTACGTTCCAGGTCGATTGGGGCGCCTTCTTCTGTATCCCAGGCAACTGGTTCCAGCTAGGCCTCGATTCGGGAGCGTCGATGCACGTCTCCCACAAGGACCCCGACAGATGGCGAAATGATGGATTGATCGGTATGCACTCGTTCGGGATGAAGCTGCGTCATGAACAGATGGTGCATTACTTTAGCGTCATAGATTCTCACATGGTCCTGAATTTTATATACGACTCGTACATGGGCCGTTTGCGATACGTGTTCCTGGACGAGAGGTTTGAAGATACCGAATGGAAAGCGCCCAGGCCTAAGCCGGGCTTTTATATTCCCTGGAGGTATCCTCAAGGACATGGCAATCCTTCTGGGTTGCCCGACGGCGACTATTGGTACTTCCGATACTGGCGATAGAACTACCAAACGGGAAAAGTTAGCTTTCGGTGGCGATAGAATTCCGATACTGGCGATAGAACTACCAAACGGGAAAAGTTAGCTTTCGGTGGCGATAGAATTCCGATACTGGCGATAGAACAACCGTACTTAAAGTTAGCTCTCGGTGCTTTTAAGAATGAAACATATCAATACCAGTCCTTCAAGCGCGATTGAGTAACAAGCACTCGTCCATTCAACTTTCACATTTGTAATATGATTATGGATGACAAAATATATGTATTATTTTATATTTCTAATACATGTAAGTTTTATAGACCGAATTATAACAATAAATTTAACTCGATGATATCCTGTGTTTCTGTACTTTTTTTTATTTTCCTCTATACCTAATTCTGAAGTTCACGCAGACGGAGTCTAGAGCTGCCATCCAATCACGCCAAGTCCCTAACGGGGTAGTCAGAGAGTATAGAGCGCCAGTTCTCTCTAGACTTACATACCTCTTTCGCTTCGTCCACATTCATCAGTCTCTTCATACATTCTCGTCGGTTTTGAGTACTCTTTTATAATTTTTTTTTACTATTTATATATAGTACTAAAGTAGTACTAGATGCCTTTGAATAGACGGCGTAGAATAGTCGTAACGTAAGTACCTAAAATATATATGCCTATATATTTAAACTCTCAAGCGTATGCAGGTTTCCTCCTAATGTTTGTCTCGTGGTGTGACTAATTACTGTACCACAGTTCAGAAAAACTCATTGGTGCAGTCGAGATTCTTCTCAGACATATGCAGGTTTCCTCTCGATGTTTTCCTTTGCCTTAAAACTTGTGGTGTTGATTAACCACCGTAGTTATATTTAGAAAAAACGTATAGTCAGGTTTCGAACTTGCAATCTGTACGTGCGTTGTTAAAACACATTTTGATACTATAAGTAATCGCACTTGAAAGACTGTAGAAAACATACTTGTAATAATATTTTGTCTTACGACTATGGCTGTTTGAATGTCAGTCCAAACATTTGAAACATTGTCACACGATTTCAACCGACACATTTAGGAGCTGAGCTATTCTGAAAGATCTATGAGAAATATTTTTTGTGAGAAATCTCTCTCTCCACGTGTTCGACTGTGTACTATCCTGCCGACCGAAAGCGCAAAGAATTTTTTTCTTTTGTTTTATTGGTCTAAAACCATATTGCCTTTTAAATTAAACGGGGTTCACACTCTACTCTACTACATTTTTTTTTTAGATTTTCTTTTGTTATCATATTTTCTTAGAGACTTTACGGTACAACCCTGCAGGAATCTTTTCACACCTTTGAAGAGCTCCATACTATCCTAGGGACGAAACCCTCAACGGAGGGTTCATTCCCCAGCTTGCGCGTTTGAAGAAGGAAATTGATTAGCTTCTTTTCAACCGCAGTTCGCGCTATTGGCAGGAACTACAGAATAGATTTGAAAAAAATATTGTTGCAAAAGATAGCCCGGTTGAGGAATGCAAAAGAGGCGAGGATCAATACTACATACATACATATCATCATGCCGAGTCCCTAACGGGGTAGGCAGAGAGAATAGAGCGCCAGTACCCTCTTATACAATATACACGTTATATATATACACACGTGTAATAAAATAAATGCGACCGAAACCAACTATATTTTAAAACGTGGATGAATATCGATTCTTGAATTGATTCTGAAAGCGAAAGAGTATGTAAGTCTAGAGATAACTGACGCTCTATTCTCTGGGTAGGCAGAGAGAATAGAGCGTTAGTTAGGGACTCGGCGTGATGATAATATTATGTATTATTTTAAAACCGTATTTTAGAGCCGTGGTGGCCGAGTGGTTTGAGCAGTTGCCTGCGACGCAAAGGTCGCAAGTTCGAATCCCGACTGTACCAATGAGTTTTTCTGAACTTAAGTACAGTGATTAGTCACACCACGAGCTTAACGGTGAAGGAAAACATCGAGAGGAAACCTGCATACGTCTGAGAAGAAATTCAAAGGCGTATGTATAGTCGTGCTGGAGTAACGGCGATGGACTCGCCATCTGTCACGTTGGCACCTAATATACCTCTGGCGGAAAGTGGGTGTGTGGGTATTACCTATACACCTCTGCCTACCCCTTCGGGGACCCTTGTGGGAAGGCGTGGGAATATATTATTATTATTATATTATTTTAAAACGTTATGAGCATTGCAGAATGACTCACTATTATTCAAACATTACAAGTACCATTGATACTGTGAACCTAATAATTATCTAACTATCGGTAAGCAGTTGTATGGTCGAAGCCGCGGTCAGATATTCGACACACTTAGTGACAAGTTAATCGCTATTAATACAAGTGTTGTAGTTTTGTGAGTGTAGTCTCGTAGGTATTCGTAACAATGCCATCGGAGATTGCAATCGTTCTTACTGGGTTAGTTATTTTGAAAGACGTAGATATATTCGCCATTATTTTATTTGGTTTGCTAAAAAAACTCTGCGGTCATACAAGGATTTCGCTTACAATAAAAACCACGAGTCCTCACGGGGAAGGGAGAAAGAGTAGAGCTTCAGTTATCTCCATAGTTACAGATCTATTTCGTTTCATTCATACTTATTAATTCCTTCACACATACTCGCCGGTTAAGCAAAAATCAGGCTGCGATCTTCAATTGATTTGGTCTTGTATAATTATAGTACTAGAAAATATAGGTACGCTGTGGCCGGGTGGTTCGAGTAGTTGCCCGCAACACAAAGTTTACAAGTTCAATCTTGATATTATATTATATGTACAGTGATTAGTCACACCACGAGCTTTACGGTGAAGGAAATCATCGAGAGGAAACCTGCATACGTTTGAGAAGAAATTCAAAGGTGTAGGTACCTATGTTTATTCGTGCTTGAGTAACCGCGATGAACTCGCCATCTGTCATATTGGCACCAAAAATATCTCTCTGGCGGAAAGTGAGTACCTTTGCTTACCCGCGAAGGCGTGAGCAAAAAAAAACCGGCGCGATTGTTTCGCCTTTTCCGGAAAGCTGTTTTCTTGGATACCCGACCATTATTATAAAAGCGAAAGTGTGTGAGGTTTTTTTTAACTCATTGACGCAGAAACTGCTTAACGAAAATGGATGAAATTTATTATATTTATCATTGCGATAGATTATAAGTTGAATTAATATGTAGAGTATGTTTTAATACAGAAAATTTATCGAAATTAATTTTAACGCTAGTGATAGTGCATGGCACAGCTAGTATGAAGTATATGACTGATTGTTAAACAGCTGTTATATTTTTTTCAGGTTCATTTTAACAGTTTTACAAGGCACTGTAATATGCACAGGAAAAATACGTAATTTTCCTGACTATTTCGAGTTCGGTGCTTCTACCTCCGCCTACCAAACGGAAGGTGGATTCCATGAAGATGGTACGCTATTAATTATAATTACATCCAAAAATGGACCCATCAAGTACAAGTACATCCATCACACGAAAAGTAGAATGTATGAAAAGACTAATGAATGTGGACGTAGCGAAAGCGATCTGTAAGTCTGGAGAGAATCGGCGCTCGACTCTCTTAGCTTACCTTGCGAGTGACCCGGCGTGATTATACATATACATCATACAGAGCCGTGGTGGCCGAGTGGTTCGAGCAGTGGCCTGCGACGCAAAGGTCGCAAGTTCGAATCCCGACTGTACCAATGAGTTTTTCTAAAACTTAAGTACAGTGATTAGTCACACCACGAGCTTTACGGTGAAGGAAAACATCGAGAGGAAACCCGGCATACGTCTGAGAAGAAATTCAAAGGCGTATGTATGTATAGTCGTGCTTGAGTAACGGCGATGGACTCGCCATCTGTCACGTTGGCACCTAATATACCTCTGGCGGAAAGTGGGTGTGTGGGTGGGTGGGCGCCAGTTTGGAGGCTTGATGATATTACATAGATTCATATCTCCACGCCGAGTCTCTCACGGGTAGGCAGAGAGAGTAGTATAACCTTATAAAAAAATATACCATGTTCCTTCGGCATAATGTACCTAGCTTTGATGTGTGAAATAATTATTAAAATCTGCTAATTAGTTTTGGATTTAATCATTGCATAATACTAATAATTAAATCCATCCTCTTTAATATTTTGTGTAGTAACCGCTTACTACCATTTGTCACGTACGCTCGTTTACTATAGTGTTTTGAATTATAGGAAAAGGTCTATCGATTTGGGACGTAGCATCTCACACAGACCCGTCCCCGGTAACGGATGGCACCACAGGTGACGTGGCGGCCGACTCTTACCACCAGTACAAGAGAGATGTTGAAATAATGACGGAGTTAGGATTGAACTTTTACAAGTGGGTACCCAAATGCTTATCCAACGATGGATGGACGAAGCTTGTGATGTAGATGTTCCTCTTGTAACTATTTCATGTTTTGTTGTGAAATAAATTTTGTATATAATAAAAAATATATCCTCACGCCTTCCCACAAGGGTAGGCAGAAGTGTATAGGTAATACCCACAAACCCACTTTCCGCCAGAGATATATTTTAGATGCCAACACGACAGATGGCGGATCTGTCGCCGTTAATCAAGCACGACTATACATACGCCTTTGAATTACTTCTCAACCGTATGCAGGTCTCCGCCGTAAAGCTAAAGTTCAGAAAAACTCATTGGTACAGTCGGGATCCGAACTTGCGATCTTAGTGTCGCAGGCAACTGCTCAAACCACACGGCCACCACGGCTCCATAGAAATTATATTTTTCTTACCAATAAAAAAGATTTGGTGTCGACTCTAATGTACATTAATAATCAACTTGTAACGATAAAAACTGTTGACAGATTCTCCATATCATGGACAAGGATCCTTCCAAGCGGGTTCACAGACAAAATAAACCAACTAGGCATAGATTATTACAACAATTTCATAGACGAAATGATAAGGAACAACATCAAACCATTCGCCACAATTTACCACTGGGATTTGCCTTATAACTTGCAGAAACTAGGCGGCTGGGCTAATCCCCTCGCTGTTGACTGGTTTGTCGCTTATTCCAAGGTATTATTCACTCATTTTGGTGACAGAGTTAAGAACTGGATCACGATCAACGACCCCAAGCAAATTTGCTTCGGAGGTTACGGGTCTACTCGCAAAGCGCCGATGATAAATATGACGGGAATAGCCGAGTATCTTTGCGCGAAGAATGTGCTTCTAGCTCATGCAAAAACGTATCATTTGTACGACGAACAGTTCAAGTTGAATCAAAAAGGCGTAGTTGGTATTTCTATTGGCTGCAGGTGGTTTGAATCAGCGTCAGATACAATTGATGACTACCATGCGGCTGTTGATGCAAGACAGTTCGACGTAAGTATGCATGTTTATCCTGCTCTTCCTATAACAAGGATTGTTTGTGGTTTAAGTTTGTTCCAATGAGATTTTTCTCTACAGTGATTTATCACTCTCTCATCACTCTATGAGACTTACAATGAAGGAAAGCATCACGTTGAAATTATGATGAAACCTGCATAAGTTGGTGAAGTAATTTAAGTGATTGAGCGTAAGAAACGACGGACTCGTCATATATCCGTTGCTCCCTAAATATATTTTGGGCAAAAAAGGACTGTTTTAAAAAGGCGCTGTTAAACCTATCAGAGGTTCCCCGTAGGAATGACTGAAAGAAAGATGTTAAACGTTTCTGACTGAACGACTCGTTCACGTACCTACATGAAGTTTAAACGACTGAAAAGATTCCAGCAGGGTCAGCATCGGTCGAGCTATACCCTTGGTCCTGTAAGCGTTCATATACGATAACCGCTTACCATCAGGTGGACTTAAAAAACTAAAATATGACTTGATCTTTTTATTGAAATGACATTTAATCATTACAGTGGGGCCAGTATGCACATCCGATATTTTCCAAAGCAGGTGACTTCCCTCAAGAAATTAAACGCAACATAGCTGCAAAAAGCGCAGAACAAGGGTTCCCGCATTCTCGATTACCGGTATTAACTGCACTGGAAGTGTCAATGATCCGAGGGTCTGCTGACTTCCTTGGGATCAACACTTATACAAGTAAATTGGCGTACAGAGACGCTTCGCTAGATGGGATGTATCCAGTACCCTCGTATTTGGATGATATGGGAGCCGTTCTTGTGAAAGATCCTTCTTGGACTCAAGCTCAATCAAGCTGGTTGCAGGTATCATCATAATCAGCATTTACTACCTGATGAATTTTTTTTTTATACCACAAGGATGGCAAACAAGCATGCGGTCCGCCTGATGGTAAGCGGTTACCGCCGCCTATGGACGCCCGCAACACCAGGGGTATCACTCGCGCGTTGCCGACCCTGCAGGAATCTTTTCACACCCTTCTTGAAGAACCCCATGCTGTACTCTCCAGGGAAAACCTCAACGGGGAGCTCATTCCACAGCCTGAGCGTTCGCGGAATAAAACTCCTTTGGAAGCGCACAGTGCGAGACCTTTGTGGTTCCAAGGTATGGGGATGAATTCCCCGTCGATGGCGAGAGGTGCGGTGGTAGAAGGTGAAGAGGGCATCATGTCGAAAAAATTTAATATTTTTAGCTCATTGGCATCTCATTATATCCACACTTATATTTTTTTGAAGTCGTTCGAATTCGACCTGCAACACAAAGGTTGCACGTCCGAATCCCGACTGTATCAATGAGTTTTTTTGTACTTAAGTACAGTGGAGGTTAAGGTAAACATCTAGAGGAAACCTGCATAGGTTTGAGAAGACATTCAAAGCCGTATGTAAAGCCATGCTTGAGTTACGGCGATGGACTCGCCATCTGTCACGTTGGCACCTAAAATATATCTCTGGCAGACAGTGTGTGCCTATCCCTTCGGGGACCCTTATGGCAAGCCAAGAGGATATATTATTCATTATCTGTCTTTATAAGTATGTGTATCGTCTAGTCTCCAGAGAACAAGATTACTTAAGGATTAGGTGAGTTTGTGTGTAATTGTCTTAATGTATCCATTTATTTCCATTCATCCTCAGGAAGTTCCATGGGGATTGACCAAGCTTCTCATCGAGATCAAAAACTTGTACGCCAATCCCCCGGTGTTCATTACAGAGAATGGCTGGTCCACTACGGGAAGCCTGGTCGATGAAGACAGAATACATTACTATAGAGGATATCTCAACGCTCTTTTATACGCTGTGGATGACGGATGTGACGTCAGAGGTTATGCAGCCTACTCACTGTTAGACAGTTTTGAGTGGTTGCAGGGGTATACGTTAGTATTATTGTTATTTTGCATTTTCATAAAAACACCTGCATAAGTCTGAGAAGCAATTCAAAGGCGTATGTGCTTGAGTAACAGCGATGGACTCGCTATCTGCCACGTTGGCACCTAAAATATATCTCTGGCAGAAAGTGGGTGCGTAGGTACTACCTATAGAGAAGCTACCTATAGGCAGAGCCTACCCCTTCGGGGACCCTTGTGGGAAGGCGTGAGGATATTATTATTATTTTTATTACAAAAACACACAGCGTCGATTGAAGAATGGTCTTGTGAACTTACCCAATTTCCGGCTATGTTGTTAGTTTACCTGTTTGTCACCAGAGGGTGCGCCACTTCCTTTGTCGTAATAGTTAATTTGAAATGGTGGCACCACCGAACAGTTGTCTTTTCCTTGTGGTGTACTGACCTCGGCTTAGAGCTTTGCCAGTTCGCGACCTAGGAAGATGGGCTGGATCGTTCATTTAAAAAAATTATATATTATAGAAAGGGCTTATAACTAGCCGTGCTGGCCGCTTTCCCAGTAAAGACATGGAAAGGGTATGCAGGGTAGGTACACTCCTACTTTCCGCTAGAGATATATTTAAGGTGCGCACGAGATAGCAACTTTCCTCTCGATGATTTCCTTCACTGTAAAACTCGTGGTGTAATTACTGTGTACTGAAGTTCAGAAAAACTCATTGGTACAGTTAGGGGTTCGTACTTGCAATCTTTGTGTTGCGGACAACTACTCGAACAACTCCGCCACCACGACAACTTTTATAAGTAATAATAATATAATAATATTATATTATTATTACTTATAAAAGTTTTAGTAATATAAGTTTATCTTTTTTATAAAGTTGTTAAACTTTCTTATAAAAGTTGTCCTTTTTTAAGTATTATAAACTTTTATAAGTATTCTTTTAAAATAAGGGTTTAACTAAATCCTTGTTTTATAAGAACGTGTGTTTAGCCCCACAGGGAGTGCCTTTAGCTGTGTCTGCTTAGCAATTATGAAGTGCCTAGCTAGAGGCCTTTTGGTCGTAAATACCATTGAAACTTGGATACCTAAAAGTATGGTTATCGCTAAAAATGTCTGTATTGATCTATCATTGATCTAAACCTTGGCATCACGATAGTCTAAAGGTTATGACAAATGCGGGCCAGAAATGCAACGCTTTTTTTAAAATAGAAAAACACTTTAATTACATAGGGTTACAATAAGAGAAATCTCTTACTGCTTGTTCCTTAACAGAATGGTCCCCGAAGGGGGATATGAGAGTCTGTAGGTAGTCCCAACTACCAACACACCCACTTTCCGCCAGAGACATATTTTTAGGTGCCAACGGGACAAATGGCGACTCCGTCGCCGTAATGATAAGAATATATGTACATATATACTTACATATCATCACGCCAAGTCCCTAACAGTGTAGGCAGAGAGAATAGAGCACCAGTTCTCTCTAGACTTCACTACCTCCACATTCATCAGTCTCTTCATACATACTCGTCAGTTTCGAGTACTCTTGACGTTCCCGTCCTTGAATGTCCGATCGGTATATATAGGTATATAGTACTCAATGTTTGTTTATTCCTCAATGAGGCCAGAACGGATAAACTGAATAAGATGTAATTTACTTCAGTTATTGATTAGGGAGTTGCATCAGAGACACCGACTACAGCCCAGCTCTTAAAATTTATGATGATGATAAATTATTAGCCGGATTATCAAGTAGAAGTTGTACTTGAAAACTATCAATGTCATTTAATTAAGGCAGGTGTATCCGCGGGGCAGGCCTAGTAATATACCTATGAATACGCCAGTTTTGACCGTCAGCTCTTTTGAGAACGACACTATTGTTCCTAATTCGACGGCTTTCTGGTCTAGCGTTCAGAGCTCCTGACTGCGAAGCTTGAAGCTTGAGGTCGCGGGTTCGATTCCCGCTGAGGGTAGATATTTGTGTGTAGAATGCTAGTATTTATACCCTAGTCTAGGAAGTTCTATGTATTTGTGTTTATACATGTATCTATCTATCGTTGTCTAGTTTCTAATGTACAAGCTTTGCTTAGATTGGGACTATGTCAATTTTAGTGGAATTGTCCCAAGGTATTTATTTATTTATTTAGAATTCCAACGCGTCCTGGTATATACGAGTGTACTGTAGACATTGTATCTTAGGGCTTGATTAAATCAACGTTGTTGTAGGACTTGTAGGAACTTTTTCTGCACGCCGAAGCGTTCCGTCCGAAGCGCTATAGTTTGCCCCAGTGAAGTGTAAATATACGCAGATATTAACTTTGCATTTAATTTAAGGGAAAAGTTTGGATTGTACAAAGTGGACTTCAGAAGTCAAGACCGAACCAGAACGCCCCGAAAATCCGCATATATTTATAAGGAAATCATCAGATCTAAGTCGTTGAACCCAGATTTTGAGCCAGAGAAATATATTGTCGAAATACAGGACAGTCAAGAAAAAGAAAAGGATAAGGAAGATAACGACGGATATTAGATTGTAAATGATAATATAATAAAAGTTCAAGAACTTACTACTCTTTTTTTTGTCGGCGAATATATACCGTCTATGACATAATGATCAATTATGATTGTAACTAAAACCGCTTTTTTAGTTTCATTTACTTAAATGTGGGCTTCTTTTAAAAAAACACACTACGATGTAAACATGTCACCATTGGAGATTAGTGAAAAATTTAAAAAGGTATATTGAAACAAATCTACATCTACTCTAAAGTGTTAATGTAAAAAAAAAGTGAATTGTACGCAGTCTGTGGGTGAATGTATTGTCAAAACTGTCAAAGTATATGTTCTGTCAGAATTTAAGACTCAGACAGAATCGTCACTGCGCTGATTTGTTTTGTTTATGTGTCATATAACTCGCCGTATTTTGTTGTTAATCCACACCAAAAATGTGCGATTTAAATGATAATCCAATAAAATTGAGTGTAAAATGGAATGGAAAAGAGTTTGATATACCGGATTTTTCGCCGTCCGATTCTGTAGCAATGCTCAAAATTGCGATTGAAAACGCCACTGGCGTTCGACCAGAACGACAAAAGTTGCTCAATGTTAAATTCCAGGGTAATTGCCTTATTTTAACAACATTTATAACATTAAGTCCTTGTCTTAGAATATGTGTCTGTACACTAATTCCACATTGTTGGTAAAACTAACCAAAAAACCTTTAGTCTCTGCCAGGATATATATGCCATAAAATATATATATATTATATGTGCAATTACGAATTATTGCAAATTCCTTTTTTATTCTACTGATCTGCCCCATGTAATATCACGCAACACAGAGGGTGACATGGTTTAAGCAGTTACTACTGCCCACAGCAATACCATGACATTTGCAACACCATCACAACCTTAACGGACCCCATGCTGTACTCTCTAGGGAAAACCTCATTGGGGAGTACATTCTGCAGCCTGTGTGCTTACACAAGAAATTCCTTTTAATGATAGGTATCATAAAAACTTTTCAGGTAAAGTTGCTACAGACAACTACACTCTAGCGGAGCTAAACCTCAAGCCAAACCTTAAAATTATGATGATGGGGTCTCTTGAGGAGGCTATAGAGGGCGCTATAACCAAGCCTGATGTTGGGGATGAGGTGGTCAATGACTTAGATTTTGAAGAGGAGGAGGTTGATGTAGAGAATCAAGAGGTATTTTACTTTACAAACAAATTAATATAGCAGTGTTGTCTTTGTGTGTCCTATTTAACCCCTAGCTTTTGATTAATGTCTTAAGCTGGGATCTGAACCCCCAGAGTGTGCCTTTGGCTGTGGTTATTTAGCAAACAAGTCACAGTCAGGGTTAGTCTCCAAGAGGGCATTGAGTGCAGTGGGAGTGTGCGAGGTATAGGGGAATGTGCATGCGATACTGTGCGATGCGTGACCACTGCGAACAGACTGGCTCCTGCCACGTGTGTAGTTATCAGGCAAAAAGCCTTGATAGCTGTGTAGCTGATAGTGTAGCTCTGGAGCATCTGATTTTCCATGAAGTATCTTACACATGGTCATATTTCCTTCTTACCTATAGAGAATTATATCCTTAAGAGCCTAGAAACAAACCAGTAGGATACATGAAGGGATATAAGCCATAGATCCTTTTGTATAAATATCTTGAAATGTATTGTATGGAAAAAAATAATTAAATAGGTTTCATGTAATTTTGTGTTAAAATCATGTAAATAAAGTTGATTATGTAATTTAATGTGGGTGAATGTATTGACATACTTAACTAACTTAATTTCAGATATACTTAGCAAAAATCAATAAGCGAGTTAGAGACTACAAAATAAATGTAATCAATGAACCTCGGCCAGGCAAGAAGCTTCTTGTGTTGGACATAGACTACACATTGTTCGACCATAGATCTGTTGCAGAGACTGGTGAGTCAATTTACCTTTTTTTTTTAATATTTATTCTATCATAATAAATTTAAGGGCTGGGCTCTTGTCGGCGTCACGATGTAACCCTGTTAACTTCAATAAAACACCAATCTGAGAGGATCACATGTATGTAGCTAGAAAATGACAGATAACCTACTTACGCTTTACGGTGAAGGAAAACATCGAGAGGAAACCTGCATACGTCTGAGAAGAAATTCAAAGGCGTATGTATAGTCGTGCTGGAGTAACGGCGATGGACTCGCCATCTGTCAAGTTGGCACCTAATATACCTCTGGCGGAAAGTAGGTGTGTGGGTATTACCTATACATCTCTGCCTACCCCTTCGGGGACCCTTGTGGGAAGGCGTGAGGATATATATATATATGCTGTTATCAAATATCTGTTCTTTCATACAATATTTCTGTCTGCCCATTTAATATTTTTAGAAGTAGAATAAAAAAACTTTTTATATTAATTCTGAGATTCATAGCATCCATTATATTGGCTTAGCCTTGAAAACATAACATGCATATTAGAAATTAGAATATACATAGTGTTTGTATTACATAGATTTTATTTTTATTGAGTTATTAGAAACACCAGTACAGTACTTTATTATATTTTTTTTCGTTTTTTTAAACAATGATTTAGAATTAAATGTGTGATAATGACTGCAGCAGTTAACCGTGTTTGTGCTGTGCAAATATTATTATACAAGCTATTTTAATAATGTTGGCTGCCTTTATCCTTATGAACCTACAGTGAACCACAACAATGTTCACATTATTTTAATAAGGTTGGCTGAATGATCCTTATGAACCAATGGTCATATCTGTAGACATCAAAAGTCATCCTCAGAAGAGAAGTAATGTTACAGAGATTATAATTCTTGTCTTTAACACACTACTTTTGCAGGGTATGAACTAATGCGTCCGTTTCTTCACGAATTCCTTACGTCAGCATACGAAGACTACGATATAGTTATCTGGTCAGCGACCGGCATGAAATGGATCGAGGAGAAAATGAGACTGCTGGGCGTTTCGGCGCACCAGGAGTATAAGATCATGTTCCATCTCGACTACTTAGCCATGATTACTGTACACACAGCCAAGTATGGCACTATTGATGTAAGGATACACTTTTGATCTATGATTAATTGGCAATCTGCATTTGTTTGTGAAAAAATTGTACTATAATCAAAACTTCTAAACGTAATTGAATGAAATTTAGCTAAGGGATAAGTTGTTAGCTAGACTAACTCTTAATTGTTACAGGTTAAACCTTTAGGCGTTATCTGGGGCAAATACCCTCAGTACAGTTCAAGAAACACAATAATGTTTGATGACATCAGGAGGAATTTCATAATGAACCCGAAGAGCGGCCTGAAAATACGGCCGTTCAGGCAAGCTCACCTCAACAGGGACCGGGACAGAGAACTGCTTCACCTCAGTACTTACCTTCGCGACATAGCCCAATACTGCGATGATTTCGACACACTTAATCATAAGAAATGGGAGAAATACAAACCAGACAAGAATAGGACACAGCATGCGGGTAGTAAGAGAAAAGCTGATGATACCCCCGCGGCGCCGAAGGAATGACGCCAGTTCTAGGACCAGGCCGACTTGGACTGTTTACACGGTATTGGCTCGCTGTAATTTTTTTATACTGAAAAAGGGTTCAGTTTGCATTTTTATCTTGTTTGCTTTCCATTGCATTTATTATTATTTATTAATCTTGTATGTATGTATATTGTTTATCTGTATCTGTTGCCTTTTGGACAAAGAGTTATTGAAGAAGGATGCTATAATATTTTTTGCTAACACAGGCTGTGGTAACCGGTTATTAGGTGGACCGCATGCTTGTTCTAACATCCTCCCCTTATGTCTCCTTGAGGGTGGAGTTGTGGAGTAATTTTTTTTAGCAATCTGTCTACGCTGGTGGTAATATTAGAAAGACCTATTGCTGTTGCTGCAGTTGCTGGTCACTAATAGTGATCTACCATATCAGTTTAAAGAAGGACCATTCCATCTATTATGGTACAAAATTCCAGCCCCAATAACAGTATTCAGATTAGCGCTCTTCGATGCATCAATTTGAAGGTTACATTTTCAAAAGTATACTTTCCCTTATCGACTTTAAGTTCAAATTGCTTTGTTCCGAAGCGAGACGATGCCGCAGTTAAATCGGTGACTCTAAGTCGGTTGTATAGTGTTTATTATCAATGTAAAAAGACTCACTTTAATATTAAGTTTGTATTATCCATATTGATGTTGCTTTTGTAGGAAAAATATTTCCAGTGTAATATTTCACTTAACTAGAATGTTCTTTAGATCTTATATAGAAAGTGGGTTCCGTCATCATATTAAAGGAACCGCATGAAGTAACACGACGCATGTGCCAGCGAAAACGTCACGTTGTCGAAAGTCGAAATGTCAACTGTCAAAATATAGAGCAACGATCTCTACAGCGCTCCAAGCGTGCGTTAATTGAACTAATTTCTCGTTTTTTTTTTAATAGCCCATTCTAATGGCTCGTGGCCCGGTCACGGCTTACGATAAGGGGGGTCTTGGAACATACCACAATCGGTCACAGGGCGGGAGGCGGGACTTAGGCTTGGTAACGCGGTCAATAACCTCGAAGAAAACATCGCGCATTTTTTATCTATATTCCAATATGGCGCGCAATACTTGGCACTGCTTAAACTCAGATGGTAGCATTGACATACGAGTCTTGGCATATAGAACGAGTAGTTACCAAGGAGGGAGGATGGCAAAAAACTTACAGTATTACAGTCACCAATTTTTATGCAATACTGCCCACACAAGATACTATGTATAGTTCAAGGCATGGCAATACTGTGTGAAATGTTAACGGTAGAAATATTACTCTAATAACTATTTACGAGTAGAGCGACTTTAAAACATTCGTTTATTAATTTCGATTCAGGCAATCGAACAACCCTGTCAAACCCAAATCAAAGGACTTTTTATGTGTATTAAGAAACATCTTGAAACTTCTTAAAAGTGTTGCATTTAAAATAATAATATTGTACAACTTATATACGAACGATTCCATTAGTAAGTGCCGATTTAAAATTGCTTAAACATTATAAGTAGGTCCATAATATTTAGCCTTAAAAACGCCCAAGACTGCGAAAGTAAGACGAGCTTCTCAAGTGATATTAAAGAATTTGTATTTATTTTTCACACAACTCGTATGAAGCTTGTTTTAACATTGGCTCAAATTTTGATTGAACTAGGATTTAACTGCCTATTTTAGGGCAAAAATATACGCTTTTAACATACATAATATATATATACGTCGTAGGCAATGTATATAGTATATATTCACGAAATGTATCAACAACACGAAAATGGCGCTTAATTATTATAACGATCACCGAGTGTATGTTAATTATAACTTATTTTAAATAATTATATTTTTGCATAAGACCATCATGGTAGAAGAATGTATATTGGTGTAAGTTTTTATATACTCTGTGCTAATTGTGTATATACAAGAACCCTTTGGTAAAAATAACATTTATGTATACTTACGGAACCCCATATGACGGGAAGTATGTTAGCTATGGCCACTCAATTTAAATATATACCATAAATAAAACTAAAAGGAGTTTTTTTATTCGTCAACATGAGTTATTATTGACATGTGCGCGGTTTTAATATAATATAACGATTGTTCCATATGTACTAACATCTGATGAATCATATGTTGAAGCGTAATCAAGCAATGGTAAAATAATGTCAAATATGTCATATATTAACCCTTGCAGCTTTATGTACCGGCAGAATATTATTGTATATTGAAAACAACTGTAACCAAATAAATATTAAATTGATACCTAGATCGCCGACAAGGTGCTCCTGGGTTTTGCATATTGACGTTTTATTTCCCTAATTTTATTACATAATAAATAAAGGCTCGTGTCTACTATGAATAAATTATTGGGAGTTGAGGAGAGGAATCTATAGAAAATATATATCCTCACGTCTTCCTACAAGGGGTATATATATATATAGGTATACCCACACCCACTTTCCGCCAGAGATATATTTCGTGTGTCAACGTTGCAGATGGCCAGTCCATCGCCGTTACTCAAGCACGACTCTACATATGCCTTTGAATTTCTTCTCAAGCGTATACAAGTTTCCTCTCCATGTTTTCCTTCACCGTAAAGTCTTGTGTCTAATCACTGTACTTAAGTTCAGAAAAACTCATTGGTACAGTCGGGGTTCGAACAATTAATATTAAATTATTTACATAATAAGAGTACCTATATTTATTGATTGGCCACTAGGTATACGAACTAAGATATACTATAATAGGCTTCGGTAACCGTTTCCCATCAGGTGGGCCGTATGCTTGTTTGCCACTCTTGTTGTATATAAAAAAAATCATATGAATTAAATTTTATAACTTGGCTACTAGCCTATTGTAGGAGTTAGTGATAAAATTTGTGTTTGTGCCACACACGCAAGCCCTGGCGCTTCTTTAGCCTAACTATTTCCTCTAGTTCGTATTTTTTTTACTTAAACTATGTTCTCATACTACCATGGCACTTGTCGGTTGCCCAGCACGTTTAAAGTACCCAAATTAAGAGCCTGAAGTATGTACACGAACCAAAACAGCTTTGTGCACTGACACTCAAACTGCTAATATTACAAGCATTTTTACATTTCTAATAAGTTCCAGCTGGGAATTTATTATTGTTCTACTGTTCTGGTTGTACAGTGTGATTGGCTATCCTTTCTTTGGCTAGACAGTGTTTGGAAAATGATAATCAGTTTGATCATAGCGTAAGTGTTCAATTAGTAGTCTTTGCATAGCGTAACCAAAGATGACAATTCATTCATATGACATGTGTCAAGTCTAGTCTGCAGTCTTATCGTTACTGCAGTTGCCATGGAAACGCGTAAATGTCAACAAATCCTATTTTAAAGTTCCTTCCACAATATTGAAAAACTACACTAAGCAGTGCAGTTAATCATTATTGAATGTCGATTATTATGATGGTATATACATTTTAGCTATCAACTATCACGGTCCAAAGGATTAATGATGGTGAGGGGACGACGAAGATTACGTAGAAAGAAATATGCCTAATTTCTCTGCCTACCCCGTTAGGAATTCGGCGTGGTGATATGTATTTATATAAAAATGCCTAATTTAATAGTTTTACTGTATATACATTTCAGGGCTTACTAAGTATTTTGAAAAAACTTCGTTCAAATCCGGACAAGGAGCTTCGTTTATTGCTGCTAGGACTTGACAATGCCGGTAAAACGACACTGCTTAAGCAGTTGGCATCTGAGGATGTTTCGCACGTAACGCCTACTGCGGGGTTTAATATAAAATCTGTGCTCTCTAATGGATTTAAGCTAAATGTGTGGGATATTGGCGGACAGAGGAAGATTAGACCTTATTGGAGGAATTACTTTGAGAACACTGACATATTGGTAAGTGCGTAGATATTTAAACTGAAGAAAGGTTAACAAGAGTAATTTAGGGGGAAAATTAATATATCTCCCGGCGAAAAAAGGGCATATTACACACCTCTGCCTACCCTTTTGGGATGTTTGACAACATATATGTATATATATCAGGTTTTCAAATATATATGTGTATACTTATAAAACCTGTAAAATTTTTACTATCACGAGTTTTTTTTTTTTTATACCACTTGGGTCGCAAAAAAGCATGCGGTCCGCCTGATGGTAAGCGGTTACCGCCGATTGGGGATATATATGAGTTGTGTCAACTTAAGATCTAATAACAAAAAGTGGCCTCTGCATGTTGGATACCAACCTTAATAAAGGACCAGGCCTTTTGGGGACACGAGAATTTAAGACAAACATGTTGTATATAATATGTTTTCTTCATTTGCCATCTAAGTGACATGATATTTTTTTCTGTATAATTAATACTGCAATCTATGTTTGGGTTCATCAGCAGAATCTTGGATAAATGCGTCCATGGGGCGGACGGCATTTAACCTTAGTTACGTCCCTTTAATAATATAGTTTACATTTGTTGTATCACAATGTTGTTGGACCAAATCGTGAAGGATTTTTGCATCAGCCGCTGTACTCATTCAACATTCATTAAATGTTTTTAAAACTATATTTATGAGTGTGTAAACTGTTTCAGATATATGTAGTGGACTGCTCTGACCACCAGAGGCTGGAGGAAACAGCTCAGGAGCTGGCAGAACTCTTGCAGGACGATAAAATGAGAGGAGTGCCCTTATTGGTGTACGCCAACAAACAGGATTTATCAATGGGTAAGGTATTTATGGGATTCACTCTAGTTTGCATAACCTTGTTTGCTGGATCTAGAAAATATGTATATAGATATCTCTGGCATATATATATCATTGGCAAAATTGTATTATCTATATAAATGAAAATGAAGAAGTAAATGCGTTGCTAAGTACAAATACTACACCATAGATAAAGAATAATAACAATACAGTAACAATGTTTACTTTACAAATATTAACAGCGCTGCCGTCCAGTTCTGTTGCCCAGCATCTCGGTCTGCACCTGATCAGGGACCGTACTTGGCAGATTCAGGCTTGCGTTGCTACTGATGGAACAGGTGTTAAGGTAATATTAATAAATAAAAATAATAATAAAATAATATATCCTCACGCCTTCCCACAAGGGTCCCCGAAGGGGTAGGCAGAGGTGTATAGATAGTACCCACACACCCACTTTCCGCCAGAGATATATTTTTGGTGCCAACGTGAAATACTAGAACCACTCGGCCACCACGGCTAAAATATATATATATATATATCCTCACGCCTTCCCACAAGGGTCCCCGAAGGGGTAGGCAGAGGTGTATAGGTAATACCCACACACCCACTTTCCGCCAGAGGTATATTAGGTGCCAACGTGACAGATGGCTAAAATAACAATATAAAATATGTATGTAGTCACTGTTCAGTAGGAACTCGAACTCGCAGAAATCTACGTTGCAAGTGGACTACTCCAACCATCTGGCTACCACAGCACTCGAGGACGACTATACATTTCTCCTCCATTTTTCCTCTCGAATTTTTCCTTTACCGTAAAGCTCGTGGTGTGACTAATCACTATACTTAAGTTCAGAACAACTAATTGGTACAGTCGGGTTTCGAACTTGCAACCTATGGCTGCAAACGTTTACTCAAACCACTCAGCCACCACGGCTTATACATATATATATATATATATATATTTACAATGTTCTTTTTTAACAGGAGGGCATGGAATGGGTTTGCAAAAACATTCCAGTTAAAAAATGAAGATTATCAGACCAGCTGGATATTCGCGAATTTAGTCTGTAATATAAAGTAAGCCTTACTTTTGTCTATGGACGATGAAGGACTTATCCCTGTTTTTAAGCAAGCTGCTTGCTGTTTTTATTTCCCACTTAATAGTATTATATTATATATCTTGTATAAACATGCATATCATATATCTACCTAATACAGATGCCATCCACGAAGACACGCCCCAACAATTTCTAGTCGAGGGTTGCTGGATGCGGGGAGTATGACCCGGATCTATTGATTGTAGTGTGCGTGTGCACTCATAGGTAATCAGTGTGTACCGATAATACTGAAACATTAGTGGAAGGTGCACACTTACACTATAAACAAAGGGAAGAATAGTGGGGCGCGTCTTTGTCGATGGAACAATCTATAGTCTAACTAAATGTAACTCCAACTTACAGGTTTTAATAATTTATTATTTGGTAAATATACAATATACATATTCATACAAATACACAGCATAGGGAAAATACAGATCAGTAAAGTTTCCACTGTCATTTCTGGGTTGGAAAGCCAACACCATTGGTTGATTATGGTCTCGTGGTCAGAGACAGTTCGATCTCTGGAGCTGAGCATTCAATGCTGACTCATATTGTCTTGTCTAATTACTGATCTGCTACCTTGTGGTGATAATGTATTAGAGCCTTCCTCAATAAATGGGCTATTTATTGCATCGTTCGTTCAAACAAACATACGCTAGGCTTAAGGACGGCCAGCAAACATCGACACATACAAAAACTTCTTTCGGTGGGCAGGTTAGCTGTTCAGATACCCTTTCTTAATATCTGCTTCTAATAGTCGCATCTTGAATCTCAACAAATATTGCTTATAAATGCATCGAAGATGCGACAAAAATGTCGGTAGTCGCTACGTACCTAATTGCATACATACATACATACATATCATCACGCCAAGTCCCTAACGGGGTAGGCAGAGAGTATAGAGCGCCAGTTCTATCTAGACTTACATACCTCTTTTGCTTCGTCCACATTCATCAGTCTCTTCATACATGCTCGTCGGTTTCGAGTACTCTTAACGTTCCCGTCCTTGAGAGTCCGATCTATTTGATCCAGGTAGTTGGAACGTGGCCTTCCTCTGCCTCTTCTTGCACACACTTTTGCTTTGTATATCTGTTTCGTCAATCTTTCTTCACTCATCCTTTCTATGTGTCCAAACCAACGTAACGTACCTAATTGCGTTCGCTTTTATACGTGTAACAATCTAATCGCTTATTTTCACGTTGCATTCGTTTGATATTAATCGGTTCGTCCAAGTAATAATAATAATAATAATAAATGTCCTAATCACACTGTAGGTACCTACTTGTAAATCGTTGTGCAAGCTTTAAGGCGCACTGGTATGCTATCGCCTGCATTTGTTTTCAAAGCGCAAATAAACACATATGTTAAAGAAGTAGTGTGTCTAATTAAAATTATACCTAATATAAATAGGTACTAAGTTAATAATTGCGCGATAAGAAACTAATTACTCAGCACGCGATTACGCTTTAGTAGGTACTTGATCTGTAGGTACCTAAATGTAAGGCGTAATGACGCTCTTTTATTTAAACTCATGTCGAAAAATCGAAGTCTTCAATATTGTCGAGGAAAAAATATTATTGTTTTAAATTCGAGTAATTGCTGTTAACGGTATGTATTTATCGAGATAAAATTTCTTCGCGGGATATTATTAGATAATTTAAAATTCGTATACCGTTTGTAGCAACGAACCAAATTTTTATATAATTAAATCCGTCCACGGTAGAAACACTTAAAAATTACACGATACATCTACAACTCTCCATCCCTCTATTGTTTTTTTAAGCATGACATGGATACTTGTCCTTTAGATGCATATTGCATTAATATTCTTGGTGTCATTAAATGATCCACAGAGCCCGAAGGCGTTCAAGCAAAACCAAAAAGGTTTGTACGACAGAGATTATACTTTATACCATTTTACATAGAAAAGGTGTACATGTACCGTTTTGGTTACTCAATGGAACCTTCCTACACAAGCTTACCAAAAACACACACTAAAGTCCATAATAACACTATATATCAGACGCCTTTGTATTTGATATTGACGATATGTATGTATGCATGTATTAAAATTTGAACTATACCAAAGACTACTATTTAACGATACTCACCAGTATGTTTGAAGTACCTAACTGATGAATGGAGATCAACCGATAGAGGTATGCAAGTCTACAAAGACCTGGCGCCGCTCTACTCTGCATGCCTACCTGGGGAGGAAGGGCGTGATGCCGTTCTTGCAAAAATAAAATTCAAATTAAACCTTATGTGTTTTATTGCGAATTCCAATATTTACATAAATAAATTACATAATTTAAATTAATACTTATCATTGGATACTGATATTAAATGAACAGGACAGAGATTCAAGAACTTTATAATTATATTAAGTATCTATTTGTAGCACCAAAATGTCCAGCATTTATCTAAAAGCTAAATCAAACCTTCACTATAAATTATATTAAATATACATAAGTAATAATTGTGTACCTATTTACCTAATATTCTTTGCAATATATGAATTTAAAAATCGCGTACAGTTAAAAAAAAACATGTATTATGTATTAATTTATGCATAGTGACATTTGTTAATTTATAAAAGTATTTATAATTGTCCCGAATATTATTAACACGCACAAAATAATGTGAATCTTATTTTAAGAAAAAAAACAATTATGATTAATATTTATATTGCATTGAAAAAAAAACTCCTATGTACAGCAACGTACATTAAATAATAAAAAAAAACAAGGAATAATATAATATTCTAACTCTCTTTGTCACTTTTAGTGTTGCTTCTTGAAATAAAAATAAACAAAGTCTTTACGTAATTAACGTTCTGTGTTCTAGTAATGATGAGATATTTTGCTTGTTTAATACTAATTATTAGACATGAGTGATCCCTTTGGGTCACAAAAATAATTTCGATTTAAAACTGTACATCTTCATCCAATGACCTGCCAAACGCTTAATTCACAATTAAAATGAGCACGCTGACGAGCTATTATTTGCAAGATGGCGAAAGGGACAGACATACTTTAAGTCTATTATTCGCTTTCGCACTTCTCAGTTTTTATGTCGGCAGTACGTCGTAATGGTAAAGAAATAATGGACAATTTAATTAAAGATTAACAATTAATTTCACCTTGTGGTTGGTGAATACCAAATAGCAAAACATTCAGGATTAATGATATTTATGTTAGTGAGAGCTCAAACTCTTCTTTCAGGTTAATGACATTTAGGTTAGTCCGATGCCAAACTCTGCTTAAATATTGTTTATAGATAGTGCCATCCACGAAGACGCGCCCCACCAATTTCGAGGGGGTCGCGGGATCCGAAGAGTATGACCTCAGTGTATTAATTGTAGTGTATAATGCTCAGACATTAGTGGAAGGTTGCACACCTGACTACAAACTATGAGGAAGAATAGTGGGGCGCGACTTCGTGGATGGCACTATCCATAGCTATGGTTGAACAGTTCCTGAATGGAACCTAACAAGTATCCAGTGCAGTGTTGAGCAAAGATGCGAAAATTACTTGAAGAAGAATCTTGATTAGATTGTCCACATTTTTAATGCGGTATAGTAAGGAATATTAAATTATATGAAACAATATTTACTATTATATATTTACTACTTCTACTAATAATTTGGGATATTTTTATTATCATAAATACTAATAGTTTTACAATTCCGTATGGTACACTTCTGTGGTCACCTTCAACTCGTGTTCATGGAACGCAGTACAGTCAGCTGGATAAGCGGCCTGGAAAATATATATGAATTAATTGATTAAACAATTTAAAAGAGCCCACGGTAGTCACACTCAAATGTTTTATAAATTGTTTAAAAAAAAAAAATTTTTTTTTTGTTTTTCACACCACGACCTTTACCGTGAAGGAAAACATCGAGAGGAAACCTGGATACGTCTGAGAAGCAATTCAGAGGTGTATGTAATATGTATAGTCAGTCGTGCTTGAGTAACGGCGATGGATTCGGCATCTGTGACGTTGGCACCTAAAATATATCTCTGGCGGAAAGTGGGTGTACGGGTATTACCTATACACCTCTGCCTACCTCCACGGGGACCTTTGTGGGAAGGCGTGAGGATATTATTCTATATTTTATCATATTATTTATTATGACTATATTAAGATAATTCATTACATTCGCAAAATTGTCGCCTTAGTTGTAAAAAGTTCACAGAAATTCTAAAACTTACCTCGCAGTTAACATCATTCTGTATAGCATTGTACAGGTCCCAAAAGCCTTTTCCGTTCTGGAAGCTCAACGCAGCTGAAGCCACCAGGCTGCTCACTTTTGTCAGACCGGCCTTAAAGCCTGGTAGACCTGGAAACAAATTTGAATTTTTCGATATTTAAAAAATAGGATAGTTGCTTTGTTTTTTTTGATTTATTTTTATTTATTTATACAGAATTAGTACGGCTAAAAAAACAATTTCTGTATTTATAATTTACTTAAGTACAATGATTAGTCACACCACGAGCTTTACGGTGAAGGAAAACATCGAGAGGAAACTTGCATACGTCTGAGAAGAAATTCAAAGGCGTATGTATAGTCGTGCTTGATTAACGGCGACGGACTCGCCATCTGTCACGTTGGCACCACTTATATACCTCTGGCGGAAAGTGGGTGTGTGGGTATTACCTATACACCTCTGCCTACCCCTTCGGGGACCCTTGTGGGAAGGCGTGAGGATATATTATTATTATTATTTATAATTTACAATACTGCTTCACCACTACCCCGAAGGCGAAGGGGTGAGCAAAGGAGTGTAGTACCTAACACCGCTTTTCGACGGAGATATATTATAAGCGCTAACGTGAGAGATGGCGAGCCTATTGCCGTTTATTCGTCTTCGAATATCTTCTCAAACGTATGCAGGTTTTCGCTCCATATTTAACAATGATGTTATATATGAACCAAAGTTAATTAAATATAGGAATCAAAAAGTGCAGAGAACAAGCAAGTTTATTTATTCATTTATCCAACAACACGTAGGTGAAAGTAATAAATGAAACTAGTATTCTCTCTATCCAGCCGCGGAGGATTGTTGCCAAACATATAGGTCCCTATTCCCAAATTAAACAATATATTATTAAAAGTATTATGAAAACAGGCAACACTTATTTAAAGTCATATTTAATTACATTTAAATACGTCATCATTACGTTGAAATTAATGTTACGTTAGTTTTCAAAACATAAATCTGTCATGAAGATAAATGTAAACACAAGATTCTATTTGGAAGAAACATAAATCTGTCGGGGACCCTTGTGGGAAGGCGTGAGGATATATTATTATTTTTATTTTATAAAGAACAGTTGAAACTAACTACTTACAGATAAAATATTTGTCCCAAATCGGTATCCCGAGGCAACGTGCCAAGAAGACTAGCAGCATTGCCACGCTGGATAGCAATGCTGATTCTCTGAGCGAGATATGTTCCAGCCCGCCTGTCACGAGAGGCCTCGACTAGACGGCGCGAGACCTCTTTAAAAAGATGGTGAGCCTCAGGACCCCAAGGCCCCAGAGTTACAACCGCAAATGCAGCAAATATGTAACCTGACCCGAGACAGGCATACTTGCGGCGCTTGAGGCACTCCTGCTGAGCAGCAGCGGCGCCGGCCGCCACCGATGTGTCAGGAAGATGGGAAGGAGCCAGTGTATCGACACACGTAGCGTCCCACACTAAGGGCCGACCCATCCTCCATGGCATCAGAGACATATCGTCCGGCCTCCGGCCATCGCCGCGAGCGAGACCGACTGGTTCCAGCACAGCAGGCACGCCGGCGCTGACCAGAGCCCGGCGTATCAAGTCATTTATGGAGGAATGACGTGATATCCGGCCGGCACTGCTGATGCAGGATAGACCATGGTGTCCGGAGTCATTGACAATATCCCCGCAGTGACACCGATGTGGGACAATACATTTAGCGCCTAAACGTAGGCTCGCACACAATCTGAAGGTTGCATCATCTAACAGCGTACCGATATTAAAAGAGGGCAATGCATGAAGCCAGAGTCCGGACTCCCATCTAGCGATTGCCAGGAGACGGGCTCTATCAGCAGAGTTGAATGCACTATCGAGAAGTGCATTATAGGCCAACCTACTGATAGGCTCATCCCATTGTTTTTGTATGTGCGGACTAAGGGGAACGACTGTGTTTGGGCATGCCATAATCCAGGCATCTCTGGCCTCAGCCAAGTGCGAAACCTCACAGCCACTAAGTGACGTAATAAGAATATTTCCTATGAGGTCATGCACACCATGTACTGAAGCCAGAAAAGCCGGTAAAGCCACATCGGAAATTTTGCGTATTCCCAGACCTCCGAACCTAATAGGAAGGGAGGCCTGAGACCACGAGCGGTCGTCAAAAGATATATTTAAAATAAATTATTTTATAAATCTGTCATGAAAATAAATGCAAGCAATTAGATCCTCTTTGGAAGAAGAACAATTAACATTATCACACATTTTTATTATTTTATGTAGGTAATGTTAATTCCTTGCAAAAATGTGCAATTGCAATGATTTTTATCATGATTTCCTGTTTACCTCATCGTGTCTGTAATTACTTGTATCTATGGTAGAGTGAAAAAGGGACCTACCATTTCCAGTTATAATTGAACATCCGTCACGCTATGTCGTAATGGTAAACCAACATATATTATAATAATATAATAAATATATCCTCACGCCTTCCCACAAGGGTCCCCGAAGGGGTAGGCAGAGGTGAGGAGAGGCAAACATATATTATATAACCAATAATAATTATAGCTGAAATTACTTTCGTCCTGACAGCGTGATCATGCAATATTATAAAATAAATATATATATTCCACCCCAATGAGATAAATACAACGATGTAGGTACGTCATAACTTGAAAATCCTCACTGTTACATTTGTCACATGAAATTGACGGAATATTGACAGATGAGTTCATCGCCATCTTTAGAACTTCTTTTAATTTATTTTCAAACGACGGCAGGTTTCCTTCCGATGGTTTCTTTCACTCTAAAGCTTATGACTAAATACTTTAGAAAGATAATTTTTCGACAAATTTTGCGGTGGGCAAAAGGTTGAGAACCATAGGCCTACCTTTCTTATCTTTGTCGTGGTGCCTGTTAACGAGGCAGAGCAAATGTTCCTGGCAATGTGGAGCCTTCAGGGCGTGCTTGTAGGCTCTGTAGACCCTGAGCACTGGTTCGATGACCTCCAAGTTCAGTGTATCCGTCAGTCTGTCCGCAATAGCGTGGTGATCGCCCTTTGAGAACGACTGGGTACTCTTTTCTGCCATCTTCAAAGTTTGCTGAGGACATGCATTTACATCAGTATTACACTAGCGATATGCGTAAAAAAATATTTATTTCGTAGGTTTTTTTTCGATCGGACGCTCAAGGATGGGAACTTCAAGAGTACTCGAAACCGACGAGCATCTATGAAGAGACTGATGAATGTGGACGAAGCGAAAGAGATATGTAAGTCTAGAGAGAACTGGCGCTCTATAAGTACTCTCTGCCTACCCCGTTGGGGACTCGGCGTGATGACATGATGATGATTATAAACATTTATTTATTTATTAAAACTTCCTGCAAACATTATTGCAAAGGCGATCTTAATGCCGAAGGCATTCTCTACCAGTTAGCCTTTGGGTGGTGCAGATATAGGCACATGTATGTACAGCTAATAATCTATTTCTGTGCCAAATTTCATTCAATTCCATTCGGGTTTGATTGAGCTGAGGATGCTTGCAATTATAATTTTAATAAGAATTTGATATTAAATATTATTTCGGATTTTGTTTAAGTTGTCTAATATGACAAACCACTATACAAACGCGTTCACGATAGTAATTATTTTAGACCTACACATAATTTTTTAGACAAGTTTACTGAAAGTATATATAAACAGTGAGGCTTTCTACAATGTCTTCCAACTCCTTGAGGGACTCAGCGGTATATGTATGTATGAGTATATATATATACTCACTCATACATACATATCATGCCGAGTCCCTAACGGGCAGAGAAATGGGCAGAGAGAATAGAGCGCCATTTCTCTCTAGACTTGCATAACTTTCGCTTCGTCCACATTTATCAGTCTCTTCGTACAAGCTCGCCGGTTTCGAGTATCTACTATAAATGCATACTCAACGTTTTTAATATTAAATTATTCATTTATTTTTCCCTTTTTTGTTACCTTTATATACTCCACAGCAGGTCCTATGTACTCTGACACATCGGTATCGATATTCATATATTTATTGAGCATATAATTGATGAGGGCCGTGAGAGATTTCTCAGGCTTATTCATGTTGAAGTGAATGCTCTTCGGTAGACCTTGGGAGTCGAGGAAACTGTTCGTCACGTATTGGACAGTGGATAAGTATCTGTGGAATAAATATACGTTATCATGTGATGTTATGTAGGAGAGAGTAGAGTGCCAGTTCTCTTTAGATTTAGAGCTATTTCGCTTTATCTAAATTCATCAGTCCTTCATATATACTCGCTAGTTTCACCGTAAAGTTCTTGGTGTATTTATTACTGATCTTCAGTAAGTACAGAATACTTATTGGTACCGTAACGTTGGGATTCGACCTTGCAATCTTGGCGTGGCTGGCGGCTACTTGAACCACAAATTTTTAAGTACTTAGTCCTATTTCTTAATTTTGGACATATAAAATTGACGTCATAGATGTGGAAATAATGCCTTTTGAAACCTTACCTCTGGTACACTTCGGGCTTAGCCATCATGACGACCATATCAGTCAAATACTTCGCCGCAGCCTTGATCCAGTGCCGCCGGAACGAGTGGTTCTCAAAGTTCTTGAACATCTGCTCGTAGCTTATCTTGCCATCAGGCCCACTGAATGACTTCAAAACCCTGCTCAAACCGGACTTTTCCCAAATAACTTTACCAAGTTCCGAATTGGCGAAGATATCCCAATACAAATGTGCTTTCTCCAAAATAGGTGGTAGGAAGTAAGCGTGGTCTTTATGTTCCTCAGCCTTGTCTTCTGTATTCGAAAGTGAGCTCAAAGTATTCATTATTAAAGGTAAAGCTCCGGCAGCATCTTTGTTGCCCAAGAAGCTTGACGCCACGTTGAGCATAGATTCCAAATTGATTTCGTTTTTGTTCTCCCGTTTCTGTCTGCTTGCTTGTTTGGGTGCATCGTTGGGGGCCATCTGCTGAGCGAACATCGATATCATGGAGCCAACCATTGCTGGGTCTATCTTACCGTCTTGGCCTCCGAGAAGACTGCCAAGTCCTGAAATTGTAGGTTTAAGATTATTCAAGTAAATCAAACAGTTGAGAATAGTTTAATAGCGATTAGTCACACCACGAGCTTTACAATGAAGGGAGAAATCGACAATCGTTTTAAAAGAAATCCAAAACCCTATGTATCTATAGTCGTGCTTGAGGACCGAAGATGGACTCGCCATCTGTCACGTTGGCACTGAAAATATATCTCCGGCGGAAGGTAGCCCTTATGGGAAGGCACGGAGATATGTATTTAAATATACCTACGTAGTCTATATAGTTCCTTTGTGTGCCTCTCAGCAGTGGGATTGCTAAGTAACCTAACATTGTTTGCAAAACACTGGTGCTAGTTCAAAGGCGGGTACATACCTGATAGGACATCGCCAGCATCACCGCCACCAGCCTGACCTAGCATAGAGCCCAAGTTCTTGGCATTATCCCCTTGCATCAGCGAGCCAACGATGTTCCCAATGGCTGCCAAGCCATTTATGTTGTTCCCTCCATCGCCCATGTTCTGAAGAAATGACGACGCCAGGTCGAAGAGCGGGTTGTCATCGGCGCTCCTCCCCCCAAGAATTGGTAAACTTATGATCTGACATAACACTAGTAGTATGCTGAGCTTAGCCATTTTGGATCTGAAACAAATATAAAGGAAATTAAGAAGTCAATAAAAAAATTTTTTTTTTTTTTACAAGGTTTAAGAAAGAAAAGGGAATGGTATTCGACACATTGTACGTCACGATGGGTATTTCGCCTTCGGACTCTCCATCTGTCACATTGGTGCCAAAATATATCTCTGGCAAAATGAGCGTGATGTTAAATATCTGCCAACCCATGTAGAACGTTTTTGACGATGAAAAAATGCGTAAATTTATCAAAATCTTTCTTATCTTTTCTATATAATAATAATAATAATAATATATCCTCACGCCTTCCCACAAGGGTCCCCGAAAGGGTAGGCAGAGGTGTACAGGTAATACCCACACACCCACTTTCCGCCAGAGGTATATTATCTTTTCTAGGCTAATCATAAAACTATGCAGAGCTCCAGTTGTCACGTTAATTACTAGAAATGGGCCGTTAGTGACAAATTACCTACAGTAGAACAAACTGTTAACCGACTGCGTCGAGTGGTAAGCTTTCTTTTGTATGCAGATACTATCGGGGTTGCTCACGCTTGCATTCCGTTGCTAGCGTTACTCCGACTTCTATTGAATGTTTTGATATAATAGCAAATGACGAAGCATGTGCTGATAGCTTTTGTTTTTGTATGACGAAGCCTGTGGCGAATGCGTTTTATGTTCAACCGACGAAACCTGCGATGTGGATAGCGTAAAAAAAAAATCTGTAACTTGATGTGTACATTTTACTAATGCAATAAAGTTCCTCCATAGCAAATTATTTTAAATTTTTAACAACATTAATGATGATGGCGTGATGGCCGAGCGGTTCGAGTAGTTGCCTGCGACACAAAGATCGCAAGTTCGAATCCGGACTGTACCAATGAGTTTTTCTGAGCTTAAGTTGGTTTTCAAATATCCATAAATAATTATTTTAATATTTCAGAGTTGGCAGCACCTGAGCGATACCATGGAATGACAAATAGAACTTCCTATAACGGTTAATAGCGCCTACTACGCACCTCATTCATGGAAATTTTATAGTTATTTTAACACACAAACTTTACTTTCTGGTCTGTAAATGTTCGATATAGATGTAGCATTCTTATTATACTTCGCCTTAAGCTATAGACATGCAGCTTCGGAGATTGACAGATTAATATTCACCCGGTTTCTGGTCAAAAATGTATAGAATAAGCAAAGATATTTAGCCAATGAACATGATTAATAAATTCCTAGTTATTTAAACGGTTAGTAGTTTTATCGCATGATTGTGCCTGGAATAGTTTATATCTACGTGAGAAGCGAAGACAATCTTTTATTCATTAGTGACACATTGAATTTCTTATCAGAAGAGAGTTGCCAGCTGTAAAATGAAATATTTGTGTGGTATTCCTATCGGTCTTATGTTCAAGATAAAATATAATTGTTTCGGAAATGAAATGTAGCAATTTTGTATGTCTTTGTTTGAATAATTTACAAGGAAATTGGATTTTCAGTTAACAATTAACATATACAATATCTCTTTGTTAATACAAAATGGCGGAGAATTTATTTTACGGTTAATAATCAAAATAATACACATAGGACTTATTTACTGCTACTTAAAACAATATTCGAAAAATTAAAAGACGATAAATTAAAATAGCCGTGGTGGCCGAGTGGTTCGAGCAGTTGCCTGCGACGCGAAGGTCGCAAGCTCGAATCCCGACTGTACCAATGAGTTTTTTCTGAACTTAAGTACAGTGATTAGTCACACCACGAGCTTTACGGTGAAGGAAAACATCGAGAGGAAACCTGCATACGTCTGAGAAGAAATTCAAAGGCGTATGTATAGTCGTGCTTGAGTAACGGCGATGGACTCGCCATCTGTCACGTTGGCACCAAATATACCTCTGACGGAAAGTGGGTGTGTGGGTATTACCTATACACCTCTGCCTACCCCTTCGGGGACCCTTGTGGGAAGGCGTGAGGATATATACCTATTATTATAAATTAAAATGTACATATTTATCAATAAAATATCCTCACGCCGACCCGATCCCCTAAGGGGTAGGCAAAAGTGTTTAAGTAGCAACCACACACCCAATAAAAAAAACAATCGTCCCAAATTCGGGTCACGCGGAATGGTGCCAAGAAATTTCCACGTTGTATGTCAATGCTGATTTACTTATATACTTACTAGCGAAATATTGTCAAGGGATGCTCCAGTTAGTTCGAAATCTTTTTTAAAAGATTGAAATGATTAAATCTTTTGATAAAACTATAGTAACCTGTATGGTGTATATTCCATCAGGTCACAAACCCAGATGGCAGCTGGAAGCTAACTGGATGGCAGCAAGCATACGGCCCTCCTGATGAACTTATTAACATCGAGAAAACCTACGCTAGTGACTACGACTACGATTGTCTTCTACACATCCATTCTTCTGCAACACAAGTCTCGACGGCAGAGTAATTTGAGAGATTACTCTGCCCTCGAGGCTTGTGAAGATCTTCTGTAACGTTGAGATTATATACCAGTTGGTTTAGTAAGTTCAATTCTGAAAGAGGAAGCCTTATTGCCTACTCTTAAACGTGACCAGTATATAGCTATGCAGTATATAGTATATACTACATATTCATACCATCGAACCCTACCTCTCGATGTTTTCCTTCACCGTAAAGCTCGTGGCGTGACTCACTACGTAAGTGTTGCAGGCAACTACTCGAACCACTCGGCCACCACGGCTTGTTCGATTAAGTAGCATAAATTCCAGGAACTAACGCTACAAGAAACTAAAAGAAATCACAGGCAACACTCCACTACTCTTAACCAGAGCATTTTGACTGCAAACTTCAGTAATGGTGAGATTGTTCTCCCAGTCAGGAAAAAACATAGGAACTAGAATACCGTTGCGCCATTTCTATAATGCGAGCTTATTAATATTTAAGTTCATATCTTAGTCTACACTGAACGAATCAGAATTCGAGTACAGTTAAAAAGAACTGCTTCGTTAAAGCACATTAAACTTTGAATTCTATGTCAAAATACTTACGTTTAAAATTACAATGCGAAACATTTTCGCTGAACAAAAAAGGTCATAACAAACTAGACTTAATAGTATTTTGTGACGTAATAAGTTTGACAGTTATTTATAAAATCCATTCTATAGTTCTCCTCGTTATGCGTCATTCATAAAGAATGGCTTTAAATTTTAATCTTTCCTTAGAAAGTACGTATTTTAGCAAAGATTTAGACAATGCTTGAAGATAAGGAAAGGATGAGGTCACATTTTTTCGATAAGGAAGGTTCCATTTATGGAAAACAGTAATGGCCAAATGTCTATCTCTTATCTAATGCGAAGAATTGTACCGTATTATCAGTAGACCAAATAATAATACCGCACAAATTAACCTAGTCCTAAACAAACCAAAACTTTTTCTATACAAATTGTTCGTTGTAGGAACTAAACAAACATATTATACATATTTATGTACCTAATTATGGAAATAGTGTATGTACCTTCTTATGTAGATAGAAATATAGGAAATTCTAAAATGAGGTACAAATATATATATATACATGTCCTCACGCCTTCCCACAAGGGTCCCCGAAGGGGTAGGCAGAGGTGTATAAAATGTTTGACAGGTTTGACGTTTCGCGTCGACCATGTTTATATTTGAACATAGCCGAGCCGATATTGGTTAATTGAATGAATTTAGTCACAGAAAGTTCATTCTAAAAGTTTTGTTTTGTTTTGAGGTTAGTTTTATGTTATTTTTCAAATTTAACTGATATTTAAGCGACAAAGTGGCATAAAAACATGAGTAAAGCACACATCAAAATTTAATATACTACTATATGAATGCAAACCTTACATAGTTTTAACAAGGCTGATTAATTTTAGATTTGATAAGATCTCTGAAGTTCCTTTTTCATAAATGAGGCTTTAATTTAGAATGTAGAAGTATGATTTAATAAAAATACCTAAGTGTTATCTATTGTATTATTATTTCATAAGCATGCATTTAATAATTTCCTTCCTGATTATTAAAAACATTCGCAAAATATTCGCATAATTTTTGCAAATGCGAATACGAATGCGAATATTGAAAAATACGCGGATATTCGCGAATGCGAATGCGAATATCCGTTACATCACTAATAGGTAATACCCACACACCCAATTTCCGCCAGAGGTATATTAGGTGCCAACGTGACAGATGGCGAGTCCATCGCCGTTACTTAAGCACTACTATACGCCTTTGAATTTCTTCTCAGACGTATGCAGGCTCCTGTTGAATTAAGATAATACGCATTCCTTAATGGGAACCCACAAATTTCGCAAAGAGCTCTGACCACTAGACTAGATACGGTTGTCCGTTAACTGTATTTTATACAATTGCTTCATTTGTTTCGGAAACATTAGTCACGTTCTATTCAGCTTCATTAAATTCATACAGCTTATACCGGACAAGTGTAGGAACGCCTTTACATCATAGCGGTACCACATTGCCGTGACGTCATTATAACTTGTTACACCAGGTCAGTGAACTCACTACCTGTCCGTTGACTATGTTCAGCCTTTTGGTATTGTCCGTAGGTTTGAAGTAAAAATATGCCAAAACCTGAATTGAGAATCTTCTTAGTTTGAATATTTGAGTATAGAACGTCAAGATAAAATTTACGTTGTACTACAACTTAATATTAAATCTGTCGACAATTTATTTTGTTGTACGGACTTAAGACAGGCTTTTTATCAAATTAAAATATGTATCTTAAAGATTGACGGAACAGATTGACAGATTGACAGAACAAACGAAAGTGTGTGCTTGCACACCTTCCTCTCCTTGAAGAGACAGTGGAAGACCACGTTCCAACGATCTAGGTAAAGAAATAGATCAAATCGATCGGACACTAAAGAACGGGAACGTCAAGAGTACTCGAAACCGGCGAGCATGTATGAAGAGACTGATGAATGTGGACGAAGCAAAAGAGGTGAGTCTAGATACAACTGGCACTTTACTCCCTGCCTACCCCGTTAGGGACTCGGCGTAATGATATGATGATAGTGATAATGTTAAGTTCTTTAAGTTTTCTTGATAGAATTCAATTAAAAAATATAGTTCATTCATGCTATCGATGCCTTATAAATTTGAATGTGAAATTTTTAATGGATGGGATGTTGGTTACTCAATTAGGGTAAGTTTAGCGCAGAGATTTATTATAGTCTGGAACATAATATTTTGTATTATGTATGTAATTATAATCAAAGTGTATTATTGTAAATTGAACAGTAATTGGCGCCAGCATGTAATCAAAAGAAGGTCAGTACTCAATCAGCAGTTTTGATATTATAAATAAATTCTTAGAAATTATTGACACTTGGGCGTATTTTGGGGCGGGATAATGATACGAAAATCAGTTAGGTATGTTATCAACTTAAATCCAATGAAACATATTTTATTCAACGTCAGGGACACAGGATATACCTATTGAACGTCACGTACTAAATAATTAACTAAAGCTACCACCGTTTTCAAGAAAAAAACCTGTCTGTAGAAGAAACGGCGAAACCAACTCATTTTTTTAACATTTGTTCCGTAGGGGTTGCAAAGTATGTAGAAGGAGTAATTGAGTTTGAGAAAGACATCAAATAACCTAGATATTGGTTGGGCGCGTCTATGTGGATGACGTTATCTAAACATATCATCACGCCGAGTCACTATGCAGAGAAAATAGAGCGCCAGTTTTCTCTAGACTTACATATCTCTTTCGTTTCGTGCACATTCATCAGTCTCTTCATACACTGTCGCCGGTTTCGAGTCCAACGTATTCTTTGAAAAATTTTAATAGTGTTGTTTTTTTCTTGTAGCGTAGTGTAAGCTACTAGAGTGAAAACTAAAATAATATGCGATCTTTGATTAATGGACAAAAACTGCTCTAATAAGAATAAAGAGAAAAGATTTGAGAATGTTTTTTTATCCATACATATTTTAATTTGAAAGCAAAATATTAAATCAAGAAACCAACAATAGGAACTGCAGACTCCTAGTTAGTAAAACTAACAATTTTATTTATGTTAGAAATACCTTATATAAAAACTTTATATTACAATCCATAAACTACAAATTTAATACCAAGAAAGAATTAAAATACGAATTGAAAGTTCCACATTCAAATTAAATTACAATTTTCGCCACTTACCCTCAAAATTGTTATTCCGATCCAAATATTGTCACACCAAAATATAGATTTATATTGAACTGTCCTTTATCTATTTAAATACTTTTATCACACCGATAATAACATACACGTAAGTAATATTGAGAACACTGTTCGCGACTTAATGCATCGGTAAATTTTAAACCACGTACCACATTTCTATGACATTACGTTAGAGTTGCCATACGTCAAAAATATATCAACGTATTGCCTGAATAATAAAAAACTGTCACAAATGGAATGGAACGTTGCAATATTTAAATTAAATATAGAATAAAAGTTGCGCACGCAACGTCGTCGTGTCTTGGCTGCCTTTTTCAAAGTACATCGAATCTGTATAGCTTACTCTTTCTCTTGTAGGGCATTGTCTCGTTTTCGCTAGTGAAAATCAGAGTGCATTCGTCCTTGACTCTGAACTGAGCTCCTATAAGAAACTTAGATGTACCGTTTATTTTCTTGCTCTCTCTATTATGTTCACTATTAAGTGTGTTTGAGAGAGACAGCGAATAATTACCGGTAAGGTGTGAAATCTGGCTGTCAATGACCGAAGGCTCAAAAGGATCGAATTGAGTATTTCAACAGTTGTATGACGGTTATAGATTTTACTGTTATCCAGAGTCCTTTGACCTCATTTTGTATTTTTGTTACTGTCCCTTGCTCAAGCGCATTATTTTAACCGACTTAAAAAAACGAGGAGGTTAAATGCTCCACTGTATATTCTTTTTTTTATTGGATTCTCATAAAAAAGTCGGTTTCTTTTCAAATTATATCTACATATAAATATTTTTATAGCACTTGAGTGGCAAACAAGCATGCGGCCCGATGGTCAAGCTGAAATATATATATATATATATATATATCATCATCATCATCATCATCATCAGCCCACTCTAGTCCACTGCTGGACATAGGCCTCCCCTAATGAGCGCCATAGCGCCCTGTCTTCAGCTTGCCGCATCCAGCATCTGCCAGCAGTCCTTCGCAAATCGTCATCCCACCTGGTCGGAGGGCGTCCTACACTACGTTTGCCTAGTCGAGGTCTCCACTGAAGAACACGTTTACCCCAGCGGTTGTCGGTTCTTCGCGAGATATGGCCGGCCCACTGCCACTTCAGCTTGCTAATTCTTTGAGCTATGTCGATAACTTTGGTTCTCTGTCGGATATATTCGTTGCGAATCTTATCCTTCAGAGAGACTCCGATACTATATATATATATATAGGTATATATATATATAGGTATATATATATATAGGTATATATATATATATATATATATATATATATATTATGTATTAGAGAAGAGTAGAGTAAAGTTTTCATTAGAGAACCCATTTATTCATATATTGAACTGGCTTATGCCTTTTGAGAGAGAACAAAGAAAACTACACAGGTATGTAAAACATAACTCATTTCCACAGTCGGGTAAAAAATCAGTTCTAGTCACGTGGTGTGCGCTTATTAATGTTTATCCAAGAAGCCTATGTAGTTTGTACACAAATGTTTTCCGGAAATCAACAAGTTTGCGAGACTGTAAACATTAATGCGATAAGGTTTGTGAGCGAATTAGAATTGCACCGAGACGCGTCTCCAATATAAGACGCTATGGAAAACTTACATATACTTGTAATATTCTTATTTCATCTCGTATTAAGTGTACAAAACTATAAATTTCCTAAAAGGGTGAGTTCTATCTCCTAATCTAATACTTGTCAGATTTTTGTTAAAGACGTGATGGCTATGCCTTCCTTAATTAACTGGCTATCTAATGCAAAAATATTTTTTCCGGTCGGATTTGTAGTTCCTGAGATTAACGCGTTCAAACAAGGGTCCCCGATATACATACGCCATTGAATTGCTTCTCAGACGTATGTAGGCTTCCTCGCGATGTTTTTCTTCGCCGTGAAGCTCGTGGTGTGACTACTTAAGTTTAGAACAACTCATTGGTACAGTCGAGATTCGAACTTGCATTATTTGTGTTGCAGGCAACTACTCGAACCATATTATATTTTTTTTTGTGCCTCCTCTCGTTGTTAGAACTTCTAAGGTATTTTGTATGCCTATAGGCCGAACATATTGACCACTTTGTTTTTTAATATCTATTTGTAATGCCTAAGTTCACAAAATTAATATGATTCGGTGTGTTTTATATCAGGGTGACACAAACAAGGATGCCGTTTCTCTGCCTCTTGGCAGTTGGTTCAACAGCTTCGAGGAGTCAACTAGACAGGTCTGGTGGCGTTTCACTTCGTATCTTTTTTGTTTTGACACAGGATCAAACCTTAACTAAGCAGAGCCAAGATGTAATATAATATATTGTAATATCTGTCTGTATGGCTTATAAAGTTGGTAATATATACAAGTATATGAATAAAAGTTGCGCAGGGATTTAGCATTGCCATAGAACTTTGCTTATTATACTTGGCACCCTCGTAAAGAAGTAAGTTTCATTTTAGTTTAATAATGTATAATATATATACATATCATCACGCCGAGTCCCTAACGGGGTAGGCAGAGAGTATACAGCGCCTATTTAATTTAATCTTATAGTAATATATTGTCACGCCTTCCCACAAGAGTCCTTGGAAGTAAGCAGAGGTGCGCCGGAGAGAGGATGTATTTTAAGGGCAACGTGATATGTCTGGTCCGTCTGTCTGTCGAGAATACGGTATGTAGTTCATTATAATAATAATATCATAATAAGTTGCAGAATTCTGATGAAATCAAGCCCGCTGATATGTCTGAGCCAAACGATGAAAGAGTCCATGAAGTAGTTGTGAAAAGGAAGAAAATTAAAAGGAAAAAGAAAAGAAACAACAAAAATAAATGGCACAAGAGTCACGTGAATAATTCTACCATGTCCGAGAATAGCAGAAGAAAGAAGCCTAACGGGAGAAGTAAAAAGAAGATGGCGGCTGTCACCGAGAGAGATTTCAATATTTCCGAGTCATTTGAAGGAAGTGGCAGAAGAAAGCCCGTTGATATTATTGTACACATTAAAATGAATGACTAAATACACATAAATATTGTTTCTTTTGGGACAATCCTTGTTTTTTTCAACAATCTATCTCTGACCCAGATTTCATTCAAATCCGTTCAGTGGGTTTTTTGTAAAAGAGTACCTAACAAACTTACTCATATACAATATTATAGTAGGAAGAGCCGTGATGTCTAAGTGGTATGAGTAGCCAAGTAGCAAGGGGAATATGTAGTAAAAACATTGGTAAAAACACATTTAATCTTCTAGGTACCGGTATAGAATATTATATTTAAAAACGTTCTTTTGCTTTGTGTACACTTCTAAAACTTCTAAGTTCTGCACCGACTCACTTAAAATTTTGACACAACAATCCCTTTAAAGGTTTGTTTTCGTCAATAAAAGATTTTAACGGTCCTTCTCCATGCAATAAAAATGTCCCTAGCCCAGCATAGCAGGGTACACCTACCTATTTTATAAATATTAGCGCTTACTACAAGCTATTCTGGATTTGATTTGGTGATAATGTACCTAGAGGTTTTGATATCTCGCTTGACAATGACAGCTGTCAGTCAGGTAGCGCGTTGGCGCGGTCGCTTGCTTTTGACAGCTGTCAGCGAGGCTGCATTTGGCGCGCTTATCCGTTACACAAAACAGTGTTTTAGGATATCGTTTACGTCTATATCTACATACTTTTGGGCCTTCGTTAATTTCTATAAAATCTTTTCTACCATAGACCAAACTTGGTATAAAAAAGACTGGTTAGGAAAAAAAATAATTTCGTCTGTAACGTTAAGAGCTACGGGTTAATCTGGTGATTTGAATGACTGATCTGATGACTCAAAGTTCGCCTTATTTTAAGGTCTTCAATTAATTAATTTGCTTAATATCTCTTTTGATTGTCCCTAGAGAGTGGAGCATGAAAATTTTCAGGAAGGGATTGCAGAGGGCCGGCAACGCTTGAGCAATATTATACCCCTGGCGTTGCAAGCGTCTATTAGGCGGTAACCGCTTGTGTAAAAAACACTTTTACACTATAATCTCAAACTTTTTCAATTCAATATGATTATCTACTCCCTTTTATAAGCATTTTTTTAAAGGAAATAGAGGTAAGGAATAAGGAGGAATCATTTTAGACGAATCTTTTAAAAAATATATATCTTTTTAAAATTATTATTAAAGATAAAAGAAAAACATAGGTTATTGACCTCCTAAGCTTATTCTCTTTCAGAATCTTCCATTTTAGTAATGTTTTTTCGTGTGGTGGTTTTATGAGAATTCTTCTTTCCCTTTCTTTGTTTCTTTTGTTTATCTTTCTTTCTTTTGTTAGTGCTCTGTTTGTGGTTCTTATGTGGTGCAGGGGTTGTTGCTTGGTTCTTCTTATGGTTGTTTTTCCGCCTGCGTGAAGGCACTACTTTTCTTTTTAATATCTTTTGGAAGTGCTGCAACATGCTTTCAGTGGCCGGTTCCACGTGACGGACACGCTGAAATAATTTAATTCTATATTGTTTTTTTTGTATATCTATGCTTTTTCTTACAGGTCAGGTTACAACGTCTTATTGTCTCAAAAGACATATTTTCGTGCCGACAAGACAGATGGCGTGTACGATCTTTTTTAAATTTAAATGTTTTCAACACTATGGAAATTAAGTGTCTTAATTCTCCAGCTTAATAAAGTTATTTGAAAGTTATAAAGGAGATCACAGAGCTCTCTTGGGGATTTTGCTGAAACAAGGATCTTATTTTAAAACTTGGTTTAAATACCCATGTTTCCTATGCGTACCGGGCTTCTTTTACGCCGGAAAAAAGGGAACTTCAAGTGGACTCGAAACCGGCGAGCACGTATGACGAGACTGATGAATGTACATGAAGCGGAAGAGAATGTAAGTGTAGGGAAATCTGGCGTTCAAGGTACGGAAATCTATTAGTCACACCGTTAGCTTTACGGTGAAGGAAACATCGAGGGGAAACTTGCATACGTTTGAGAAGCAATTCAAAGGCGTACGTATAGTCGGGCTTGAATAACGGCGATGGACTCGCCATCTGTCACGTTCACTCGCAAAAGTGGGTGGGTGGGTATTATCTATACACCTATTCATATGAAGATTAATAATGAACACATGCATTATTTAATTTTGAATCAAAATAGCACTGTAATTAAGTCTAATTTTGAGTGCATTTTTTATAGGATGGACCTGATATATTTAGATTAAATCCACTATAGTTCAAGTTCTACTTACCCGTTCGTTAATTTTGATATCTTTGTCTTCCAGAAATGTGTTAATGTTATTTACGTTCGTTAAATATCCATCATTTTGCGAGTCCAATTCCTGAAAAAAGTTATAATATGAATAAATACACGGGTTACTGACGCTAATAATAATACATACATTCATATCATCACGCCAAGTCCCTAACGGGGTAGGCAGAGAGTATAGAGCGCCAGTTCTCTCTAGACTTACATACCTCTTTCACTTCGTCCACATTAATCAGTCTCTTCATACATGCTCGTCGGTTTCGAGTAATTGAGTAATAATAATAAGATTAATAATAATAATGTATAATGCTAGAATTGTGTATGTATGTAGAGACTGACGAATTTAGACGAAGCGAAAGAGTACGTAATAATAGAGAAAAGATATCTTAAGTCTTTATGCACTTGAGACAAATACAGAATGAGTTCATATTTTCCAGCAATTTCGAAGTCAAATTCTTATTTTTGAGTGTGACGTGTGAATTTCGCATATGAATGTCATCGTAGTAAATAATTTAATTAGATACTTACTGCATCAAAGTAGATATTTTTTGCACCAATTGTACCTACAAATAGTACCAGAAGTGCAAATCGAAATAATGAATTCATATTTAAATCTTAATCACAAGCGGCTATTTAAGAACGTCCTAATAATGAATGCCTACGCGCATGAGTGAAAATGAAGCATTAAATTTTTCAAAGAATTGTGTTATTGTTGCCAAACATTAGATCGTTTTATTGTTTTTAGGGTTCCTTCATGTTATTTTAGTATAGTAAAAAGCTTCAGTAAAAAGCCTGTTTCATTGACGATCATCCGGCCGTTGTGTAATTCGAATGAGGGTTGAGTGTTCTGCGTAGGTACCATATTACCATGATTATAATTATTTTTATACATATCTAGATAACTGTCTGAGAGCATTAAGAACGAACGGATGTGGAGTGAAAATGGGAAACTTAGTGGTCAACTGCCTACTATACGCCGATGACGCGGTTTTACTGGCGTCATCAGAGGGCGAACTGCAGTCACTAGTTACCATAATGAAAGAGGAATGTGAAAAGAAGGGGCTGCGCCTAAACGCTGGCAATACTAAGGTTCTGGTATTCGAAAGAGATGAACAAGTGACCGAGTGTGCTATATCGGTAAATGGGCCAATTCTAGAGCAAGTGAATGAATTTGTATATCTAGGAAGCATGTTCACACGAGATGGAAAGTATGAAAAAGATATTGAAAGAAGGATAACTGTCGGAAATAAGGTGAATGGAGCCATGTTGGCGTTGATGGGCAGTAAAAGTCTGAGCAAGAATGCTCGAGTTGCTGTCCACAACGCGATATTGGTACCTACTTTATTGTATGGCAGCGAATCCTGGGTATATCAGAGGAAGTATGAAAATAGCTTGAATGCAGTTGAGATGCGATCTCTTCGAAAAATGTGTGGAGTAACGATATTAGATCGAATTCGCAATGAAGAGATTCGTAAATCAACTGGCGTGTTGTAAACATGAAGAAAGGCATGTTACGTTGGTTTGGACACATAGAAAGGATTAGTGAAGAAAGATTGACGAAACAGATATACAAAGCAAAAGTGTGTGCAAGAAGAGGCAGAGGAAGGCCACGTTCCAACTACCTGGATCAAATCGATCGGACGCTCAAGGTCGGGAACGTTAAGAATACTCGAACCCGACGAGCATGTATGAAGAGACTAATGAATGTGGACGAAGCGAAAGAGGTATGCAAGTCTAGAGAGAACTAGCGCTCTATTCTCTCTGCCTACCTCGTTAGTGACTCGGCGTGATGGTGAATACGAAAGCTGCAGAACCCTTAGCTTAAGTCACACTTTACCTCACAAACTTGATTTATTTGATTTAATAACAGGCCGGGAGCTAATGTTTTTACTGTAACAACGCGATAAAACGTTACCCTGAGGCCGTACTATTATACGCTATTGCAATCATAATTCAAGAGTGTGAAAGGGATGCATATATGTATGTCTGTCACTTACATGTTCTTTAATGGTTGCATTAACACTTCATCGAATCAAAACTAATTATTATAAATAGGATTGTTTGTAGTTGTACAGAAATCCCTAGATGTAATTATACTATACTATGCTTTATTTATGTCACTTGGTTTGCAACAAGCATGCGGCCGCTTGATGGTAAGCGGTTACCCTGCCCTGTAGGAATCTTTTCACAGCCTTCTTGCAGAACTCCATCTGTATTCTCCAGGGAAAACCTCAACGGGTTTAAACCTCAACCATTATTTAATACACCCACTGGGTGTGCGGGTATTACCAATACACCTCTGCCTACCCCTTCGGGGACCCTTGTGGGAAGGCGTGAGGATATTAGAGAGGTAGGGCACAACGGGTTTCCCGTTCTAATTTGGAGCTGCCCAACTGGGGCAGGACCTCCACCTTATAGAAGTCCGTAGCCAAATAACACAATTTTTTGTGTTGTGTTCCTACGCGGTGAATAAGGTTTCTAGTAATGAGCTCCTTGGGGAGGGGGGAGGATTGTTATATTGTGTTGGTAGCAGAGGGATTTGTCCCATTATGCTGCCAACACAGTATAACTCTCCGAACACAGAGTGGCAACGCGCAAGTGATACTTCGGTATTGTAAGCGTAAATAGGCTGCGGTAACCGTTTTCTATCAGGTGGGCCGTATGCTTGTTTGCCACTCTAGTTGTATAAAAAAAAATTATTACCATTATTTAAAAGAACCTTCGATGTGGGCAACGGTAGTATAATTATTCTGTTAGTTTAACAGGAGTGGGTTTAGCCACGAGTTTAAGAGAATAAATAGAAATAATTAGAATATATACTAAACTAGCTGTCCCGCCCAGCTTCGCTTGGGTGAACGTTTGTACTTTTAACATAGCGTCATCTATTGAATACTTACACATACATATCATCACGCCGAGTCCCTAACGGGGTAGGCAGAGAGTATAGAGCGCCAGCTCTCTCTAGACTTACATACCTCCTTCGCTTCGTCCACATTCATCAGTCTCTTCATACATGCTCGTCGAAATTGAATACTTACTCAATACAAGCAACAGATATCGCCATCTGTTAAAATCTTTTGGTGCTAACAGATAATTGTTACTGTAAAATAATATAATTAGCAAAAAATTATATTGCGACTATGAATTGAGATGTAAGCTATCCTATCTTTCAAGTTGGATTAAACTGCACACGGTGTGCAAATTTGATTAAAATCAGTTAAGTAGTTTAGGAGTCCATCGCGGACAAACAACGTGATGTGTAATTTATATATATCAAGATATATGTATATAGTATATAAATCGTTTTATCATTTAACCAAACTTAATTGTACGTGAGGCGATAGTATACGCTTTCAGGTAGAACGGGTTTTAATAAATAGAACAAAGTTGTATTTGCTTAAAATATATTTTGCATAATAATAATTGATTTAACTCACAAGGACGTCAAGAGTAATGTACAAAGAGACAGTGATTGCAGATATAGCGAAAGAGGTCTGTAAGTCTCGAGAGAACTGACTTGTACCGTCTTGGTAAAGGAAATGATAACTAAAAAAATGTTCCACCTTGGCTTGCATTCTTTAATTTATTGTTTTTTATTAGTAAACGATAAAGAATTACCTTCTTCAAAAATCGGGATATCGAATGATAAAATTTGTAAAATGTTACTTATTAATACTTAACTATTTTAATATAATATATAATATATCCTCACGCCTTCACACAAGGGTCCCCGAAGGGGTAGGCAGAGGTGTATAGGTAATACCCACACACCCACTTTCCGCCAGAGGTACATTAGGTGCCAACGTGACAGATGGCGAGTCCATCGCCGTTACTCAAGCACGACTATACATACGCCTTTGAATTTCTTGTCAGACGTATGTAGGTTTCCTCTCGATGTTTTCCTTCACCGTAAAGCTCGTGGTGTGACGAATCACTGTAGGTACTTAAGTTCAGAAAAACTCATTGGTACAGTCGGGATTCGAACTTGCGACCTTTGCGTCGCAGGCAACTGCTCGAACCACTCGGCCACCACGGCTACTACTGAACACGGCTGAACTATTTTAAAATGTACCTATATCATAAGGTTCATAATTAATAAAGTCATAATTGAAATTAATATAATCGATAATTCACTTGTAATCTAATACTTAATAATAAATAATGGCAATGATGTTTAAGTATAGGTATTTATTTTATGAAATATTATTGTACGTCCAGATTGGAGTAATAATTTTCCTAATGCCTAAGTCATAACCACCACAATGTACACAGTTACAATAAAGGACTTACTTACTTACTCACTTACTCACTTACTTACTTAGATGCTTACTAACATTATGTATTCTACTGTATTATATTATATAATAGAAAATAGAATATATATTCTATTCTACGAACTGAGTTTCATTATATATGGATAATTTTCAATAGAAACTGTCAAATATCTCTTTGAGCTACAAATGACGTTTGTGAAGGCAGTAACGACTAATACATGGGACATATGACACATCAAGCTATTGTGCAAAATCTATTTTTCAAAACGCGTTCAAGAATCGGGCACGCTCAGTGTGGTAGAGCGAATCCATTTGGTTTTTAGATCGCCTGGGCCTCATTTGCATGTCATCAATGGGCGGTCGTATGCGTCGTGCACGATGGTCGATCTCTTGCTGAAACATGAATATGTTGATTGAGTTTTTAAATCGGTTTCAATGTTTGGGGCCTGAGCTTAAATGTTAAAAAGTTAAATGATTTATACCGATATTTTCAAATAAGAGATGTTGGAGAGGAACCCGTCGTGGCCGAGTGGTTCGAGCAATCACCGTCAACACACAGATTACAATTAAGTACAGAGATTAGTCACATGGCTTTACGGCGAAGGAAAATATCGAGAGGAAACATGCAAACGTTGAGAAGTAGTTAAAGTGGATTTATCACGTTGGCACATAAAATACATCTCCGGCGAAAAATAGGTGTTTGGACATACCTGCACACCTCTGCCTATCAATTTGGGAACCCTTGTAGGAAAGGATGAAGATATGTTAAAAGTATCTGCACTAAATGAGATTGATATATAATATCCACAGACTAAAATGAGATTCAGAATGAACCAATTGGATGATGACGTAGTGTCCAAATCGATCGCCTGTTCAAATTGGGCTAGCTCAAAATGTGCTTTATAGAAGATCGCAGCCAAAATGGCATTATTTTCGAGGATAAAATTAATTATGGTTTTAATAACGCACTACCTCATTTCTCCGCTTTACAATTCCTTGAGCATTTTGTAATCTTGCTTCCAAATTCTCTAACTGCTGTTGGTAGTATCTCCTTCTTTCTATACTTAATGGATCATTAACATTTGCGTCATTATTTATATAATAATTCATGTTTTCGTTTCTGTTACTTCGGTGTTTAGGCAATTCTAATTCTCGATTAGCAAAATTATTTCTTTTATCTAAATATTTATTTCTGTTATTCGTTTCATATTCATCGTTGAACCGACCATAGTATTTAGGTATATATACTTCATTAGATAGCAGTTTGTCGAATTTATCATCTTGAAAATCTTTGTTAGGTCTTTCGTGATATATGGGAATTGGATTATTGTTTCGAATATCCGTTCTAGTATAAGAATTATAGTTGTTACTATCTTTATTAATAGCAACTCTGTTATATATATCGTCAATAATCCGATTCTCATTATCATTACCTTTAATTATTTTATCACGAAAATTCTGTATACGAGATGCTTTGTATGAGAAATCCTTGGGATCATCTAATACATTAGGTAGAGATCGACTTGGTGTAGGCTTGAGAAAATTATCTTTCAATTCAATATCGGCAAAATCTGGTTCCATTTCTTTTATTATCTCGTCTTGCGTATGAGTTATAACTTTAACCGGCTTTCCAACAATTTTTCCGTAAATTTCCCTTATCTTAACATCTAACATCTCTTTCTCGTGATCGCGAAGCTCTGTATGTTTGACTTCTTGTTCCAACTTGTCTAAGAGCTTTATCAACTTGTTATCCGTTTCTTCATTCAGGTTCATTTCAATGTACCTTGGTGTTGCGGTAGTCACGTTTTTCAATCTAAGCATTTCATTATTGCTTAACACTTTTTCTTCTGCATTGCTTAAATATATTTCTGTATTTCTCGATAGTTTGTGTTTTGGATTACTTGCTATGAGTTTATTTGTGGGTTGGTCATATGAATGCTCATGTTCAATTAGATTTTCGATTATATTGGCCTTGATTTTAGAATCAAATTCTCGCTGCCTGGTCATATAGCTATTAGCGAGGTTTTGTGCATTAGTAAAATCTTTACGCGCCGGTACGTCCCGTTTAATTTCATTCACTGACATCTTTAATGTTTTAAAATTTCTGAGACCGGGTAAACGGAATTGTGGTGCCCTTGTAAATATGCTGGATTTCTGAAAACATATATTTTATGAAATAATTGGTAATTTTTTTTATACAAAAATATTATACTGTGTAGGGAATATTTTTCTGATATTTTTAACCTCTACAAGGCTTGAAACTTCCTTCTTATTTGAAAAGTCTTTTGGTGAGTATGATTCTCAGGAATTGTTGACAGCTTAGTAATCAATTTGAATTAAGATTTTTTAATATTTCTATTGATATAAATACACTTCATAATTATATTCACTTACTTTGTTCTTTGATCCATGCTTCATGGGCACTCGTGGTAACCGTATCTTGTCTAATGAACCTCGAGTATCAAAATAGCGATATTTCACTGATGGCTTCCTTGGGCTAAGGCAAACAAAAGACGAGTATTAGTAAACTTTAATATATCCAGCAGGACGAAGAGATACAGTGGGAGGAGTGGGAGGATAACGTGAAGAAAAAATATATTTTTTATTGGTTTAATATTAATATAGTCTTAATTTAATAACATTATGGGACATTGAATTATGGGACACGCATTTTATCTGTAAGTAGCTAGTTTCAACTGTTGTAAATATTGTTAATTGTTGTTATTGTAAATAAAATCATCACGCCGAGACCCTGACGGGGTAGGCAGAGAGTATAGAGCGCCAGTTCTCACTAGACTTACATAGTTTAATTTTAATTAAGGTATGAAAATAATTTCTATTAGATTTAATAAAGTACCGTCTTAAATGTAATATGTAACAAAATAATTTAGCTATATTGATAGCAACATCTTAAAATAAAAAAAGGGCATAACAGAAAAGAAAACTTAATATAGAAATAAATATAAAAACCAACATTAAACTTACTTCGAAGTTTTGAGTAATTCTTCAGTATTATGGTGCTCAATGAAATTTAAATTACGCTGAAAAATAAGATACTGACGTTACATCGCATTTGAATTTTCTTAAAGAACGGTATGAAAGGAGTTTTAGAGAATCGGCAACGCGTGACCATTGGTATATATATACATAGTCCATAGACTTTGGCTTACAGCTTTACGGGTTTCGAGTACTGTGGGAAAATCCTCGAGTGTCCGATAGATTTGATCTAGGTAGTTGGAACGTGTTCCTCTGCCTCTTCCCGCACATCCATTCGCTTTATTTATTTGTTTCGTTAAACTAACTTCACTCATCCTTTTTATATTTCCAAATAAACATATCATGGCTTTCTTCATCTTGACAATCACACCGTAGTCCCTATTTTTTCGGTAGCCAAAATATCAGAATCAAAGTTGCAGGTCTTACATAAGCGGTCTGTAGTTATGAGTTTTTTATTCTGAAGGCGAACTTCTTGACGAAACCTGCATAAGTTTGAGAAGTAATTCAAAGACGCATGTAAAGTTATACTTGAAAAACGGCGGTGGACTCGCCGATGAACAATTTAATAATAAACTTACCTTTCTGTTAATTTCATATCTCTCAAAGGGATCGAATATTACCATTGAATTTTTTGAGATCTTGGTCTTATTGAACAAACCTCTAAAACAAATAAATAGGGACCGTAAGCAAGACCATAAGTGCTACCAATACACACAACATCATACAACCTCTATCAATATAGGTACAGTATTTTGGTTGGTAAGTAACTTTTACCGTATAAAATTCATGAACCATTGATCCTATTCCCCAATCTCTCGACATCTTACATTGATCCCGAGACAAACAAAGAAACTTCTACTGAAAATGATATTAGTTCTTTACGTCCTAGGTAAAAAACCTAATTATAAATTTAGCAAATTTAAAAACTGTTGTAATGGATAAACCCAAAAACGTTTTAATCGATTTAACTAATCTTTCACCAATGGAAATTTATTATTGTAAATTGAAATCTCAATATAAATGACATATGAAATTAAAATGAACTGAATATTCAATGGACACCAGTACCTTGGATTGAATAGATCTTGTGGATCACGTGTCTTTGACAAGATAGGTAGCAAGACTAATGTAGGTTCACAATCATGTGTGTTGGCTGGACAGCTAAGAAGATTTTCGTTCTGTGGATTTCCGTTTAGAATCTGTGGAAGAACTGGGAAGCATTGTCGAAATGTATTAGTATGTGGAGCAAGCATTAGTGCTCAATTGATGCTCAAAATTGGATGTAGAAGGTAAGGAAATAATGTGATTTAAATATAGTATATCTTCACGCCTTCCCACAGGAGTCTCCGATATAGACCCCGAGATAGGTTCTGGTGTTACCCTCATTTTTGGTTGCAGGGTTAATAAAAATAGTTTGAAAAGAATTGTACCCGGTCGGCAGCCTGCGACTTATACATCTGGCGTTACAAGCGTCCATAGACTTATACACCTGGTGTCACAAGCGTCCATAGACTTATACTCCTGGTGTTACAAGCGTCCATAGACGTATACACCTGGTGTTACAAGCGTCCATAGGCAGCGGTAGTCGATTACGCTTTGCCATATTACCATAAAAAAATACTCTGTCTCCAATCGGGTTCGTCCATCAACTTTTGCTGATTGCTACTTCTTGACAAGAATAAATTCTTACGGTGCTCGGCAGGCTGTGTGCTCACACAAAGACAATTGGCGTCCTCTTTGCTGTTCATAGGACATCCACACCTTGGAGTTAGCCCGTCCCCTGGTTCTGGAGGCACGATGTTGTACACCATAGCCCCTTTGTGAGGTCGAGCCGAGAAGTTGCAGATGAGCTGTATGGACTGGAAGAAATTATTATACGTCTCATAAATTACGAAGTTCTCTTAAATTTCTTTTGGATACCGTAAAAGGCCTTTATCTAGCCTTGCGTGGCCATACGTAGGGATAACAGAGCTCTTATATGCACAGAGAACGCCGACTGAGTGGGTTTAGTTCGTAGAAATCTTATATAACCCACTCGTCCTCCCTCAGGACATCTGGTGTCATTAAGTTTTTTTTTTTGAGATAAAATATTATCACGCCGAGTTCCTAACGCCGAGCGCCAGTTCTCTCTAGACAAAGCTCTCGCTTCGTCAATATACAGAAGAATCTTCATACATACTCGCCGGTTTCGAGTACTCTTGACGTTTCCGTCTTTGAGTGTCCGATCGATTTGATCTAGGAAGCTGGAACGTGGTCTTCCTCTGCTTCTTCTTGCAGTCACTTTCGCTTCGTATATCTGTTTCATTAATCTTTCTTCACTCATCCCTTCTATATATCCAAACCAACGTAACATGCCTTTCTTCATTTTTACAATCACACCCTCGTCCTAAGCCAATTGCTTTGTCTTCATTACTGATTAGAGTTAAAATCGTAAATGGTGGATAAATATTACTATTCTAAGATTACTCACGTTATATTTGCCATCAGCTTTATGTTCCTGGTGAATATGCTCTGAGTAAGCAGATATACCACACCCCATATGGGTGGTCACACCACTGCTCATCTCCAGGAACAATCGGCCATTTTGGCGATTTGGTGTTCTACAAGCATTCAAGTTAAAAGGATAAAGCCTTCTTCAACAAATAGATATTTTTTGATTTTTTTTACGAAAGATAAAAATGCTGTTCACGCCGGCGAAGTCGCGGGCTTAAGCTAGCATTGGACATACAATTTTTATTAATTTAAAGAAGAAAATGACAAGTAACAAACTTACAACGTCCAATCAGGATAATTCATCACCATTCCAGGTGTGACAGCACTCTTCTGGCCATACCAGGATTTGACAGTCTGTGTGATAGCGTAACTGATTTTCGCATCACTCAATCCTGGTGAATCGAAGTGCACTGCCTGGGAGATTGGGAACCAGTCAGGATATGAAAACCGCACCATGCCTGCAGTTTGACCAGGATCGGGGAACTTTTCTGGAATTGTATTCATACGTCATATCCTCACGCCTCCCATAAGGGTCCCCGAAGGTAGAGGTGAATAGGTAGTACCCTCACACCCGCTTTCCGCCAGAGATATATTTTAAGTACGACTCAGGTACGACTATACATACTTTGAATTTCTTCTCAAGCGTATGCAGGTTTCCTCTCGATGTTTTCCTTCACCTTAAAGCTCGTGCTGTGACTAATCACTGTACTTAAGTTCAAAACAACTCATTGGTACATTCGGGATTCGAACTTGAGATCTTTGTGTCGTAGGTAATTACTCGAACCACTCGGCCACTTAATTCTTATCTTTATTATTCATATCTTTACTAGGAAAACCTAAGTTTGACGTAATAGATGCTAAAAGAGTCTGAACGGAGATCTAGACAACGTCACAACTACCTAGATCAAATCTATTAAGGATATGAACGTTAATAGTACTTGCAATAGTCTGTACGTCTAGAAGAGACTAAAGACTGGATGTCGCAAAAGAAGTCTATACGTCTAGAAGCGCTCTGTGATGTGGCGGCGGCTTTATTCCATTTTTGAACTAAAGTACAGTCAGTTATCAGTCTAGCTTTACGGTGCAGGAAAAAGTCATACGGTAAGGTGTTCGGAATCTGTCACGTTGGCTGGATCTGTGAAATACATCGCGGTGAAACAAAGGTAATGATACACCTCTTTCTACACCTTCCGGTGACTTTTGAGTAAACGCGTGAATATAATATTGGCTAAAAGGACTATATTCGATTGCACACTTACTTGTAGCTCTGCACATGTCGTGCTTGAGTACACATTGGTTTGCCAGGACTTGGGCAAATGTTGCAAGCTCGCTGTCCCATCTCTGAAACGTGATTATATATATTTAGAACTATCAACCCGCCTCTTCACGCCTCCAGGGTCCTGGAACGACCTTTGTGAGGAGTTATTATAGTTAAGACCCTTATATATCTATACTAAATACTATAATACATTGAGAATTGGCGCTTGAATTATTTAATTGAATTAAATATTTATGATCGTGACCTTTCAAGTGTTGTGTGTATTAAGTATATAAAGCCCTAAATACCAAGGATAATTGTTATCTACACATAATACCAGTGCATTATAAAGATATCAGTGATTTAAATGTACTGTATAAAGTGATTGACTAATTTCTGTGTTAATAGTTACTCCTACTTGAACTTCCACAATAAACATAAACACCTAATAAATAAAATAATAAACAGTGAAATTTGCTAAATATAATAAGTATAAACTAATAAAAAACGTATATTTCTACAAAATAATTATGTGGGTTGTTTACACTTACATTTTAAAAGTGTAACGACAAAATTTTATAACTCATCTTGTTGTGATCATAAAATTCGTTATAATGTCTAAGTATTGCTTAGCTGAGCGGTAGAACGTTTTTAATATAACCGCAGTGCGTGGGATGTCACCGAAACAATCCCGAGTTCGAGCCCGGCTAATTGAAAAATAAATTGTTAAAAAACTGGTCTGGAGGAATTGTATATGTTGGATTTAGCCTGATTCAAACTTCTGTGAGACACTTTACAACTATAACCGAAACAAAAACACCGTTGAAGTCAGCATATTGTCATCGCAAGTGGCGACATCTGTCGTCAACTGGAATTGTGCTTACACATTGGAACTTAGCAGAACATCGCATCTTAGCGGATCGAGAACTAATTTCAAATCACCATTGCAGTAATCACCGGAATATTAACGACCATCCTACGCATTTTCCATAGAGGTTATTCCATTTTTGTCTCCAGCATTTGTACGGCTTCCTTTTGTTTCTGCTTTGCAACATGTCTTCGACTTGCCTGGGCTGTATGAATAATATTGATGATGAAGGCTCTCTAATCTGCTGTTCATGCAAGCGACCATGTCACAGGCTTTGTGCTGGTTTGCCTTATGAGTCTCCTGATGAAAATGTTTCGAAATGGATATGTCCCGATTGCGCAAGCAAAAGGCCTAAGGAACCCAATACTAATACACCCGTGCGGCAAACAGGCCATATCAGTCCATCTACCCCCACCTGGATCACACAACGCTCTAGACGAGAGGAAAATTTTGGAACTCCATATGAGCCAGATCACCGCTGTCTTACCAAAGAAGATATCAGAGAAGTAATTCAGACCGAGCTTCGCAATGCCTTGACAAATGATATTAGTGACCTTATTACGAAGAGTGTAACTACAGAACTAAGAACTATTAAAACACAGATGGAATGCATGAAAGCAGAAATTATGTCTTTTAAAGAATCCGCTGAATTTATAAGCTGTCAATATGATGAACTGAAGGCTGTAGTCACCAAGAAGCTGGATTCGGAAGATCCAGCTCGTGGTGTGACTAATCACCATAATTAAGTTCGGAAAAACTCATTGGTATAGTCGGGATTCGACCTTGCAATCTTTGTGTTGCAGGCAACCTACTCGAACTACTCGGCCACCACGGCTATTAATACAATAATTATATAATTGTGCGTCACGGATACAACCGCGTAAAAATCGTTTTATAATTAGTATACTTTTATCTAGATTTATTTTCGGAACCATGTTACCGTTACTCTAGCCAATAATCCATCTCTGCGCCAAATTCAAAACCTTCATTCATTCAATTCCGTTCAGCCATACAAACTTTCGCATTTATAATATTGGCAGGATACTGAATACTTAAAATCAACATTGATTAGTGACACTTACCAGTTTGAAAAGTCCATATCCCCTAGGCAGGTATTGTCCATTTTTGCCCCTCTCCATGCCAGTCGCTATTTTGCTTCTTAAACTAGAATTAATATAATATATTTTGACTATAGAATAACATTGTCTGTACAAAAATTATTAATCTTATAAAGCTAGCCATCAGCCTCTTGCTAAGTTTATAGTAAAGTGGTAGTAGAGAGTAAATCTATGTATGTATTACAAGACATACATACGAGTAGCGGTGGTGGCCGAGTGGTTCGAGCAGTTGCCTGCGACGTAAAGGTCGCAAGTTCGAATCCCGACTGTACCAATGAGTTTTTCTGAACTTAACTACAGTGATTAGTCACACCACGAGCTTTACGGTGAAGGAAAACATCGAGAGGAAACCTGCATACGTCTGAGAAGAAATTCAAAGGCGTATGTATAGTCGTGCTGGAGTAACGGCGATGGACTCGCCATCTGTCACGTTGGCACCTAATATACTTCTGGCGGAAAGTGGGTGTGTGGGTATTACCTGTACACCTCTGCCTATCCTTTCGGGGACCCTTGTGGGAAGGCGTGAGGATATATTATTATTATTACATACGAGTATGATTATTGGTTTTTTCAAGTATCGTAATTGGTGTACGCCGTACAAGAGCCCAGACGGGGTATGCAATGGGGTGTAGGTAGTACCCACACATCCCCTTACCGCAATAGATATATTTAGGTGCTATCGTAACAGCTGATACATACGCCTTTGAATTTTTTCTCAGACGTATGCAGATTTCCTCTCGATGTTTCCCTCACCGTAAAGCTCGTGGTGTGCCCAATCTCTGTACTTAAGTTCAGAAGAACTGATTGATACATGGAATTCGAACTCGCAATCTTTGTGTTGCAGGCAATGACTCGTACCACTCCTCGGCCACCACGCCATATTATGATTATGGTAAAAACTAAAATTGTATTATTATTTGCACTCACGCGTTGGTCATATCAAGTAGTGTACTTGCGAGTTCTGGCGTTATGGATATATTTCTCGGATTATTGCATCTAGGTCCCATCAAACTGTCCTGGAATATTTACAGAAACATTTTATAAAAATTGGTTTTCGTCAAAATTTCATACAAAAACGCTGTCGGCATGTCGGATGGCAGAAAGCAGAGAAGCACAATTTTCAGTTCAGAATTGGAGTTCACTAGGACGAAAACTCCGCTATACTGACAACCGTGGACATTAAAATTCAAATATCTTGATGATATGATATGGCCATGCATGGCAATGAATTGCTCCTCTTGTAGAAAGTATGTAAGTTTAATATTTTTCTACCCCCACGTAAAAGGGAACAAATGTTAAGAAAGGAAACTGAGGAGCTTGTTTCCCCGTTTCTTCTGCTGACATGTTTATTCCTTGGAAACGGTGGTTTTTTTATTTTACTTTTAATAAAACCCATTTAGATATTTTAGAAAAACGTATATATAGTCGTAATTGAGAAACAGCGACGGACTCACGATCTGTTGCGTTGGCATTGGAACATATAATTAATCTCCTGCAAAAATAAGGTGTTGTTGCACCTTTTTTCTTTGAGAACCCTTGAGGGAAATTATGTATGTATATAGGCTTGTACTTACTGGATTATAATACATACACATAACATGCGTGCCTTCGGAACAATACTGGATTTTGGGACAATAGTCGGAAACAAGAAGCCCGTTATGATTGAAACTGTTGGCAGCTATAGAGCATTCTATTCTGAGAAACAAGAGTACTGTGATACCATAAATCTGAAAAGGAAAACACAGCTATTTTAGTCAGTTATTGGTAGTTAATATACTCCCAAGGAGTCCAGCATGTTCTTCAAGAAGTGAAGGCAAGGCGCAAGCGATACCCTTGATGTTGCAAGCGTTCTTAGGCGGCGATAGCTGCTGACCATCAGATGGCAAAATCATCTCATACAATTTCCTTAAGATAATCATCTCACACACATTCAATTAGTCACACCACGAGCTTTACGGTGAAGGAAAAACATCGATTGAGAAGCAATTCAAAGGCGTATGTATAGTCGCGCTTGAGTAACGGCTATGTACTCGCTGTCACGAAGGCATCTAAAATATATATCGGCGGAATGTGGGCGTGTAGGGTGGGTACTACCAACACTTATGCCTACCTTTTTGGAAAGGCGTGGAAACATGTAGTGAGCGAGACTCATGGCATTAATGAAATAAAACTCACCATGAAATCCATTTTAACATTCCCAGACTTGACATGCACATCCTTATACGAATTGAATATTTCACTTCAAGAGGCAGAGGAAGCTCGCGTTCCAACCACGTAGATCAAATCGACCGGACACTCAAGGATGGGAGCGTCATGTATGAAGAGACTGATGAATGTTGATAAAACCAAAGGGTGTATACGAAAGGTGTCTGGTTTGAGAGTACTGGCTCTCAACTCTCCCTGCTTATATCTTGACAGTATCCCACGTTATAATATGAAAAATTCACTTCACAACATAACAGCACTTTGGAAATGGATATTGTTCTGAATTTCATTTATAATTTACAGTAGCAATTATAATAATTACTTCAACATTGTTTTTATATAAATTTTATTGAGAAAAATAACGGGAAACGTTTGTATTCTACCCCAAAGATAAGATAAACACTAGGTAAAAACCCGTGCGCAAGCGTTGTGTTGCCAAAGCCTTATCAATGCTTAAAGCTAGGGGCTTACAACTAGCGGATGTAGTTCTTTTTTCTCATTATTGAACCTGTTTTACACCCATGACTTTGTATGTGTAAAACAAGATTATATAATAGCCACGTTTTGTGCTTATCTTTACGTTTTCCGAAAATGGATTGAATAAATGCCCAGCCAATTTTGATGAATTCAAATTCACGCTAGTGTAAATTTTTACTATAAAAATCCTTATAATATAATAGAAATAAATATTTTAAATAAAGCAAAAATGTTTATTTTTGTGTAAACAGAATATTAAGTGCTATTAGAGAAAGTAATAATAAATATAAACTAACTATAAATAGAATAAATGACCCAAATCTGTGTCACGCGGAAGGGTGCCAAGAAGACTAGCGGCATTGCCACGTTGTATGGCAATGCTGATTCGCTGAGCGAAATATTCGCCAGCCCTCTTGTCACGGGAGGCCTCAAAGAGTTTCCTCGAGACATCCCTATAAAAATGAAGAGCATCCGGTCCCCACGGCCCTAGAGTTTCGACTCCAAACGCCACAAAAACGTAGTCTTGGCTCAAGGTAGCATATTTGCGATGCTTGAGGCACTCCTGCCGAGCAGCCGCTGCGCCGGCAAGAAAGCATAAAGCAAATAAATAAGCAATAAATTTGTGTTATGGTAACTACAGAACGATATACATATTTACTTACATACATACATACATATATACATACATACATATAATCACGCCTCTTTCCCGTAGGGGTTGGCAGAGACCACTTCTTTCCACTTGCTACGATCCTTACATACTTCCTTCGGTTTAGGGTACTCTTGACCTTGGCCTTTTTATAAGACGTCCCTAATTTAAATACTCATGTTCATCACACAAATATCTGCCCTCAGCGGGAATCAAACCGTCAAGTTTCGCAGTCAGGAGTTCTAACCACTAGACCAGACGGCCATAGAAATGGACAAATTTGTGAATGCAAGTTTTTTTTTTTTTTTTTCATAATTGTTGCATAGTAAATTATTATTATTAGTATTAGTATAATTAGCAAAGCAGATTATTTATTTTTAAGTTGGAGCAACGGTGGTCTAGTTATTCGAGTAGTCGCTGGTAACGCAAACCCGTCAATGAGTTTTTCTCAACTTAAGTATTCACTACATTTATGTTTAAGTTTGGAAAAAGTACAATCACCACAAGTCATTAGGAAACCCTGCACGTTTGAGAAAAATACGTCTATATTCATGTTTCGTCTCGATGTTTTTCTTCACCGTTAATCTCGTGGTGTATGTAAATACACTTTACTTATGTTTAGAAAAACGCATTGGTACAGTCGGGATTCGCACTTGCAATCTCTGTGTTACAACACGAACCACTCGACCACCACGGCTCGTGTGTGTAATATACATACATACATACATATAATCACGCCTCTTTCCCGTAGGGGTAGGCAGAGACCACTTCTTTCCACTTGCTACGATCCTTCCTTACATACTTCTTTCGCTTCGTCCACTTTCATTATTCTCTTCATACATGCTCTTCGGTTTAGGGTACTCTTGACCTGACCTTTTTTCAAGACGTTCCTAATTTGGTCTAGAAACGTCCGCCTAGGTCTACCCCTTCCAACACTTTCATTCACACTCGCCTTATACACTTTTTCGTCAATCGTTCTTCATTCATTCTCTCGACATGGCCAAACCATCTCAGCATACCTTTCTCAATGTTTGTCACTACATCTTCTTTCAGATCTACCTACATCTTTTTTACAGTGTGTAATATATATATATATATATATATATATATATATATAATATATATATATCCTCACGCCTTCCCACAAGGGTCCCCGAAGGGGTAGGCAGAGGTGTATAGGTAATACCCACACACCCACTTTCCGCCAGAGGTATATTAGGTGCCTACGTGACAGATGGCGAGTCCATCGCCGTTACTCAAGCACGACTATACATACGCCTTTGAATTTCTTCTCAGACGTATCCTGGTTTCCTCTCGATGTTTTCTTTCACCGTAAAGCTCGTGGTGTGACTAATCACTGTACTTAAGTTCAGAAAAACTCATTGGTACAGTCGGGATTCGAACTTGCGACCTTTGCGTCGCAGGCAACTGCTCGAACCACTCGGCCACCACGGCTCTAATATATGTAAAAATATAACGGAGTATTATAATTTTGCCGCTAGTATTGGCACCACAACCTTATTTTCCACGAGAAACGTGCCATTAGCTATGCTCATAGCTAATTGACGGTAGCGAATAGAAATATAACATTTTTTTCTAACACAATCAGCGCAAACAATGGTGTTTTGGGTTGTGACGCACAATTAATCGTGCGGATAGTTTATAAAGGTAGCCATGTTTCAATGTTCGTTCAATCAGATCAAATTGTATGTGTGTAATGTTTCTACTATTTATATTTTCCTTCACGTGCTATGTAATTCTCTCCTCTGGAGACCAGGTTGTTCTACCGACTTATTCTCTTATTTTTTGTAATTAGTTAATTAAGAGCTGTATTACTACAATTAGAAGCCGCGGCCAAGTTCGAATCCCAACTGTACCCGATGAGTTTTTCTGAACTTAAGCAGTTATTAGTTACTCCTCGAGCTTTACGGTAAAGGGAAACATTGAGAGGAAAGCCATTTATAGGCGTATGTATAGTGGTGTTTGTGTAACGGCGATGGACTCGCCATCAGTCACGTTGGCACCTAAAATATATCTCCGGCGGAAAGCTGGTGTATGGGTATTACCTTTATCTGCCTACCCCTTCGGGGACCTTTGTGGGAGGGCGTGAGGATATATTATATTTTATTTATATTTCTTATTTCATAGCAATTTTATTTTCAGGAACCATCGAAATATTTGTACGGCGCCCATGAGAAATCCATCCTTAATGGATATTTCAATTTAGTTATGAAAAAATATCCGGTAAGCAACTGCTGTTTTATTTTTCAAGAGAACTTCTAAAAGTCCATCGCTGTTACTCATACACGATACATACGCATTTGAATTGCTTCTCAGACGTATACAGGTTTCCTCTCGATGTTTTCCTTAACCCTAAAGTTCGCGGTGTGACGAATCACTGTAAGTAAATTCAGAAAAACTCATAGATACCGTAAGGATTCGATCTTGCGATCTTTGTATCGTAGGCTACTACTCGAACCGCTCGGCCACCACTCTAATAATGTTAATAATAATATAATAATAATGTAATCTTAATACTTGCAGTTACCACAAAACTTCAGCTATATAGACAGGGCAGAAAACCGGCTTGTAATGCCAGACATAAACAAATTTTACGAAGAACATAAAATGAAACGAAAAACAGTCAAGAAAACTCCCAAGAGCACGATACAGAAAATTATTAAAAAGAACAGAGTTAAAGCAAAGAAATCGTATGTTGTTACAAGTAAATCGACTCCACCTCCCAATTTAGAATATGAAAATGTATACGCTCAAGAAGATTCCAAATGGAATGATGAATCTCCAACAACTCAACCGAACCAGAAGAAGAAACTCAAGAGATGGAGTTCTAAATTTGCGAGATATCCAATGCCATTTCAAAAACTACAAAGTCGTAAGGATTTTGTTAAAAGGAGTAAGCGCAGTGAAGAGAGAACAGACATATTTTTGCTGAAAGACCTCGATGAAATTGAGTTTTTGAGCAATGAAAAGGGTGTTGACGCCGTGAAGGCGCACGTGAAAAAGTATTGGGAGATAAATTAAAAAGTTAAAATCAACTATGCACTTTAATTCCAGTTAGGATATGTATACATCTAAACAAATAAATTAAATTGGAATGTCTGTTAGTAATATTAAAATAACCGCTTTTTAGTAAATGCATATACCAAAATATTATATTTTTATAATTTTTGTCTCTCTGTCTGTTTGTTACGGCTAATCTCTGAAACGGCTGAACCGATTATGACAGGACTTTCACTGGCAGATTGCTGATGTAAAAAGGAATAACTAAGGCTAATCATCCTTTCAATAGTGTTGTTAATTTCCTGGCGATATTAGATTTTATTAAATCAACATGAGGATATATAACCATATAGCTTCTAGGACCCAGCTGTTCCACTTTCTAAAGCAGTACTTTAAAAAGGCAGCTTCAACCGACAAAATGTATATTCTCCAAGTTAAGAAAATGTTAAGAAGGCATGTTTAAGGAGATAAACAAGAAAGTTAGAGCCGCGGTGGCCGAGTGGTTCAAGTAGTTGCCTGCGACACAAAGATCGCAAGTTCGAATCCCGACTGTACGAATGAGTTTTTCTGAACTTAAGTACAGTGATTAGTTTCACCAGAGCTTTACGGTGAAGGAAAACATTAAGAGAAAACCTGCAAACGTCTGAGAAGCAATTCAAAGGCAGGCAGGCAGTCAGGTATGTATACTCGTGCTTGAACGGCGATGGACTCGCCATCTGTCACGTTGGTACCGAAAATATATCTCTGGCGGAAAGTGGGTGTGTTGGTACTACCTATACACCTCTGCTTACCTCGTCGGGGACCCTTGTGGGAAGGTGTTAGGATATTATTATAACGAGAAGAAAATATGTTTATTTGAAATAATCCTCAATGAGGCAAGCAATCTATCATGCATGGATAATTCTTAATTTTTTAAATTGGCTGGGAATGCTGCAAAATATTAATTGATTAACCTGCTGATGTATAACGGAACGAAGGATTTTAATGATAACCCAACTTACTTTCAACTAACACAAGTAAACAAATATTAAAAACATGGCTCGCTCTACTCATACGCTCTAAGGAGTTTTTATTATGTATTCATTTAAATGTTGTGGAATTGTAAATTATTTTAGGTTTAGTCTAAGGAATTAATAATTTTAGACAATGTCAATTAATTTCCAGTTGACAAAATTAACGACTAAAGTTAAGTTAAAGTTAAGTAAAAGTAATATAATTTGGATCGAAAAGTGAACAGCATTTATTCGAAATACGTATTAATTCGTCCCAAATTAAGCAAAGCTTGCGTAATGATAACTAGACAACGACATATTTACTTATATAGATATTACGTATATACATAGATGCGTAGGACATCCAAGACTTAGATACAAATACATGTGCTCATCACACAAATGTCTGCCACCAGCGGGAATCGAACCCGCGACTTCAAGTTTCGCAGTCAGGAGCTCCAACCTCTACACCAGAAGGCCGGAATACAGCGGCTCATCAATGCTTGGTACCATTGCAACAATCGGGTTAATTGGAGGTAAATGGGAGGTTACATACAGATTTAAACGTGAAGACTGGAAATATTTATTCTTAAAACTTAAATAAAATACTCATAAAATCGTCTGACAATATGAAAGTTTTAACAGAACCGTGTTAGTTCAATAAGCGTGTAAGACTCTGGCTCTATCAGTCAGGTAGAATGAATTGATCCGTTTCTTTGGTCGGCTGGGTCTCATTTGCATATCTCCAATTAGAGATTTCAATCGCCGCGTGTGGTGGTTGATTTCTTTCTGAAATATACGAAAATATAATAACAATAAGAAGTGCCCATCGCCGTAACTCAAGCACGACCATACAAAAGCCTTTGAATGTTTTTTTCAAACATATGCAGGTTTCCTCTCGATGTTTTCCTTCACCGCAAAACTCGTGGTGTGACTAATCACTGTACTTAAGTTCAGAAAACTCTTTGGTACAGATGGGATTCGATCTTGCAGCCTTTGTGTTGCAGACAACAACTCAAACCACCCGGCCACCACGGCTCTTCTTTACTCTTCCTACAAAAACGGTTCTTCATAAAAAAATACGGGAAATTAATTTAAAAAGTCTGTTGATTCTACAACCATCACACACAACTTGCATAGTTTTAAAATGTATCGTTATTGCCAGAATAGCGGGGTTTTACAGTATTGGCAATGTGCGTTCGGCTATTAGTCGAAATCTGAACGCTTGCCTACAAAACTACGTTTATGTATTAATAGGAAGTTTATCGGCAGACAATACATGGAAACATATAGGGCTTCTTGAAGAATTAAAACTACCATACCTCGTATCTCCCCTTTAAAATCCAACGATTGTGATTTTTTTTCTGAATATTTTCAAGTTTCTCGTGGTAATATTGTCTTTTATCAAAATTAACACTGCCGTCCTCTTCAACGTCATTATTGTAATAGTAGCTCGAGATTTTAAAAATTCCATCTTTTCTATTATTTCTGTATTTGGGTAGTTCAAAGTCTTCTTTTATATTCGTATTTCGGTAGTCTAAATACTCATTTTTATCCTCTGGCTTGAACTCGTGTAAATTTATAAATTTATACTTCTTATAATAAACAGTATCCGGTTTTTCCATATACCTCAGATGCGGTCTTACGCTAGTTATCGGTCTACTGTAAGACGAGCCATGGCTATTTTTTTTATCATAATAACTATCCGTTTGTCTACTATGTATACCTTTATTAATTTGTTTCTTTATTCCAGCACGTTCAGTTATTGCATCATCAAAATGTTGGTAATCAGGTTTTCCACCGGCCATTTCACTAGTGTCCTTAATTTGAGTCTCTGGCAATTCCTTTATATTATTGCTATTAACAAAATCTAGATCCATTTCCTTTAATTTTTCTTCTCGTGTACGTGTGAGAAGCTCTGCCGGTTCTTCAACGAGACTTTTATAAATATTCCTTATTTTAGCGTTAAATATATCCTTTTCACGTTTGTGTAGTTCTGTATGTTTAACTTCTTGTTCTAAATTATCTAATAGTTTGAATAGTTTATTATCCTCTTTTTCGTGCTCGTTTCTAAAATCGACGTACTGCGGAATTTCTGTGGTCCTTGTTTTCTGTCTAAAAATATCATTGATAGTGTAACTCTCTTGTTCAGTATTACTGAAAACTGTATTTTCAAATTCATAAGTATTTGTTGTATTAATGTTCGCATTATTGTTAATTATATGAGCTGGTACTTGGAATGGTTTCGCTTTTGAAAATAGGCTGGTTTTCTGGAATGGTGAAAATAAAATTAGTGATGTATCTTTAGGGATTTTAGTTTTCGTCTTTAATCAACTTTTTAAAGAATAATATTTTTTGCTTTACCACTAAGGTGTAAAATAAATATGATATCCGCCTTATAGTAGCTGCTTAGCATCAGATGAATACAGAGTCCATAGTCTCTTAGAAGACCTGCCAAACTTCCAAACTCTCTCCCCGATTAACGAAAGCCTTTCGAGGATTGAGATTATAAGAGCTATTTAAATTTCAACCAATATTTTACAATAACATTTGGAAGATAGTAACATGTGGAAATATATATACTGTATATTGATGAAATTCATGTTACACACATTGAAAATGTTTCCATGTTAGCATTAATAATGATTAAGTTAATAAACGATTTAATATTTTTTTATTATTCTTGTTCTTGCTCGTATGCGCTATCTGGTATCAAGATAATTACTAATATTTTTTTTTTAAATAATTACTTTTTTAACTGTGTCCCGTCCCACCGCCTTTCTAGGCACCGGAAATAGTATTAGATCGGTGCGATTGTTAGACTCTAGTCGAGTATCGAAGCTTCTGTTTCCTTTCTCCATTGAAGGTTTTGTAGGTAGTATGGATGACCTTGAAAATTAAATATTTTATTAAAAATAGGATATGGATAAGTAGCACTACTGAGCATGGCGGTTTCACTGGCCATTTAATTAAAAGAGCTGTGTTGGGCAAGCGGTTCGAATGGTCTTCTTCAACGCAAAGTTTGCAAATTTGAATCCCAGCTGTACCAAAAAGTTTATCTCACACCACGAGCTTAAGGTGTAGGAAAACAAGAGAAAAACTGAATTCAGTTAAAAATACATTCATAGGGGTATATAATTATAGTTTATATTGAGAAACGGTGAAAGACTTTCCGTTTGACGGATGTTTGTATGTTTGCGGTTCTTTCACGGCCAAACGGCTGAACCGATTTGGCTGAAAGTTGAAATGGTGATAGCTTATACATTTGATTTTTTCAATTCTGAAAAATTTAAAGTTCTTATATTATAATGTATGTTCTTTCATAGCATAGTGGCTGAACCGATTCTAGCAGGGAAATTTCCAAAAGCTACTTTTTCGAACTCCACGCGGGCGAAGCCGCGGGCACAAGCTAGTATGTTATATATCGTCATGTGTTTTTATGAGGGTCCAAAAGAGTAGGCCAATCATATTTATAAACTAGCCGTGCCCGCGACATCCTCCGCGTGGAATTTAACAAAAAAATATCGTCTCTAATCTATCTGCCACTGAAATCCCGTCAAATCAGACCAACCGTTCTTTTTCATTCAGATATTAGCCGGAACAAACAGACGCAAGTTCGAATCCCGACTGTACGTACCAATGAGTTTTTCTGAACTTAAGTACAGTGATTAGTTACACCACGAGCTTTACGGTGAAGGAAAACATCGGGAGGAAACCTGCATACGTCTGAGAAGAAATTCAAAGGCGTATGTATAGTCGTGCTTGAGTAATGGCGATGGACTCGCCATCTGTCACGTTGGCACCTAATATACCTCTGGCAGAAAGTGGGTGTGTGGGTTATTACCTATACACCTCTGCCTACCCCTTCGGGGACCCTTGTGGGAAGGCGTGAGGATATCCTCATAATATATCCTCACGCCTTCCCACTCTCGCTCGCTCTCTGCGTGAGGATATTATTATAATTTATTTTGGTATACCTATGTACCGCGTATACATACATATACACTTATTAAAGCGGCCATTTTAATATTACAGATATAATAGTTTATCGAGAATATTTTTTGGTGTTTAGTATGGTTATTATACGTTCAAGTTTATCTCGAGTCTCAAAATCTTATTAAAATATATATCCTCACGACTTCCCACAAGGGTCCCCGAAGGGGTAGGCAGAGGTGTATAGGTAGTTCCCACACACCCACTCTCCACCAGAGATATATGTAGTCCATCGCCGTTACTCAAGCACGACTATACATACGCCTTTGAATTGCTTGTCCGACGTATGCAGGTTTCCTCTTGATGTTTTCCTTCACCGTAAAGCTCGTGGTGTGACTAATCAATGTACTTAAGTTCAGAAAAACTCTTATTAATGAACCTGTGAAACTGACCCCATTTTTGACAAGATGCCAATTGCTTTGCCTTTGACCTCGCGCTTTTGCCTCCTTAGTGATGATAAGTGTGCAGCTGCGCGATTCACTAGATCTGTGAACCTCTTCCTTCCAGGCAGATTCCTCGGCGGAGCCTCCTCAACGGTAAAGATTGGTAAGATAACTACCGTCGGTTTACAGTTAGAGCTATTGGTAGGACAAGTTTGAATTTCCTTTTGGACAGCTGCAAATTATAATAATAATAATAATAAATGGCCTAATGGCAAAGAGCATCGACCAACACCTCAAGAGGCTCTCATTAGACAGTTGGATCAAGTGCCTGATGCAGAAAGCAGTACTACTCGAAACGGCACGTATTGTGAGGAGGTTTCTTTCTCTGGGACCCTAACCGCCGGTACCTTGGCCCTATATTTAATATTCTTAAATAATATATGTTTTTATATACATATATTAATTTTATATACATATTAGAAATGTAATTTATAAGATTGATTTTAAATAAAGAATAATAATAATAATATCACGCCTTCCCACAAGGGTCCCCGAAGGGGTAGGCAGAGGTGTATAGGTAATACACACACACCCACTTTCTGCCAGAGGTATATTAGGTGCCAAGCACGTCTATACATACGCCTTTGAATTTCTTCTCAGACGTATGCAGGTTTCCTCTCGATGTTTTCCTTCACCGTAAAGCTCGTGGTGTGACTAATCACTGTACTTAAGTTCAGAAAAAACTCATTGGTACAGTCGGGATTCAGAACTTGCGATCTTGGTGTCGCAGGCAACTGCTCGAAACACTCGGCCACCACGGCTCACGGCTGGAAATTAATGACCAGACTTAATATAATTACTAATATTATAAAGAGGAAAGTTTTGTATGTAATTATGTTTGTAAGGAATTGGCTCAAAAAGTACTGGACCGATATTAAAAATTATTTTACCATTTAAATGCTACATTATCACTGATTAATATATGCTATTTTAATTGCAAGCGAAAAAATTTTTTTTCCAAAATGTTTAAAAAATAAATGTCCACCCGTGCGAAGCCGGGACGGGCCCCTAGTTAATGTATATAATTTTAATTTATTAACAGTAATAACAATAAATAATATATATGAATATATATGAATTTGTGTACAGTGATTAGTCACACCACGAGCTATATGGTAAACATCGAGAAGAAACCTGCATACGCTTGAGAAGAAATTCAAAGACGTATGTAAGCTCGTGCTTGAGAAATGAAGACAGACTCTGTCACGTTGGCACCTAAAATATATCTCTGGCGGAAAGTGGGTGTTTGGGTACTACCTACCCATCTCTGCCTACCCCTTCTGTGACCCTTGTGGAAAGGCATGAAGATGGATAATTGATAAGAAAGCTGATTTTAACCTAAAATATATTAAGTATTTATTGATATATATAAATATTATTTTAAAGGTAGGGGACGATCGGAAATTCTAAGATCGATAGATAGGCACTATTGGGGAAATAAATATTTACTTATAGATCTAGAAACAACCCACATAAAAATACCATTGATATTTAATATTGTTAGGTTTAACTTAGGGATAAGTCCCCGCTAGGGACTCGGCGTGATGATATGTATGTATGTTTAACTTTGACAGGTTTCAACCGGAAATACCCGCTGTACTTACGCGAATTAGGAGCAGTCTTTCTAATACACAGGCAGGCATCATCTTCGGTACTGATGTCAAACGGACACCCACACTTTGAAGCAGTCCCTCTTAAGGGTTGTATAGTGTTATATGCCATTGATCCCTTATGGGCTTGCGCAGATAAGATGCATGCTACAAGAATATACTGGAAATAATAGACTTATTCATATATGTTCTTTTTTTATCAAACAAGTGTTGCAAACAAGCATTCGGCCCACCTGTCGCAAAGCGTTACCGTAGCCTATTTAAATTTGGCAGCATAATGAGACTAATGCCTCTGCTGCCAACATGATATTACTCTCCGAAAACTGAGTGGCAACGTGCAAGAGAGGCTTCGGTATCGTGAGCGTAAATAGCGTAAAATATATCAGTCCTCTCCCTCCCCAACGAAAACATTATTGGAAACCTTTTTAATCGCGCAGGAACACAAAACAAAAAAATTGTGTTATTTGGCTACGGACTTCCATAAGGTGGAGGTCAGGAAGCCCAGTCAGGCAGCTGCAAATCCAAACGAGAAACCCGTTATGCCCTGCCTCTCTTGAAATGATTAGCTATTTGGCCGCGGCTAGGCTTGCGTTTTTACCTTCACACCCTCCCGCAAGGGTACTCAAAGTGTGTGTGTACTTTTTGGTTGTCAATAATCTTTGAAAAAACCCATAAAACTAAGTTTCGGTGTAAATTATTTCTACGCCCCTTAATGATGTTATTTTTAATAAAAGACTACGACAATATTTATTAGTTTAAACGTAAACTTAAGACGTATGCAGGACTTCAAAATTAAAATTATCGATGCTTGCGCTCCAGAGAAAATCAACAAATACGTTAATTAAAATTTATTTTATTCTCATTAAAAATAAACTAAATATTTTTACGAGAAATACGCTTCTTAGAATCTAACTTTTCTATTGTTTTTATACCACACGGGTGGCAAACAAGTATGCAGTCCGCCTGATGGTAAGCGGTTACCGCCGCCTATGGACGTTTGCAACACCAGGGGTATTGCTCGCGCGCTGGCGACGCTGCAGGAATTTTCTCACACACTTCTTGAAGAACTCCATGCTGTATTTTCCAGTGAAAACCTCAACGGGGAGCTCATTCCACCGCCTGAGTATTGTCAACCCGACAGATGGCGATAATAATATAAGTAGTAAGTACTCACATTATATGTAACCGGTTTATGTGGAAGATTATTATGCAAGTAGCCGGAATAGACAGACATACCGCAGCCCACGTGGGTGGAGTTGTTATTAACAATATCCAGATAATTTTTGCTCCTTTGTTCACCCCCGTTGCTGTCAATTTTAAAGCTTATTTAGTGTTAAGTTATTAAGTGCATCTCTTCGCGAGGTAGGTGGGAGGGACGAGCAGCTGCATCCTCGTCAAAATCTCTTTCTGTTCACATTTAAGCTGTCCATTTTATGCATAAACGGAAAATGTAATTGCTTTACAATGGAAAGCGTAAACGTTACGAGAAAAGGATTTTGTCTGGGGGTTGTTCTCTCCTGGCTTACAGACCCTCTTTAGTTTCTACTTAAGGAACGCGCCTTCCCAAGCCTTCCCATAAGGGTCCCCGAAGGGGAAGGCAGATATGTATAGGTAGTACCCACACACCTATTTTCCGCCAAAGAAATATATTAGGTGCCAACGTGACAGTTGGCAAGTCCATCGCCGTTACTTAAGCACGACTATACATACGACTTTGAATTGCTTCTCAGACGTACCTATGCAGGTTTCCTCTCGATGTTTTCCTTCACCATAAAGCTGGTGGTGTGACTAATCACTGTATTTAAGTTCAGTTTTTTATTATTATGTCATGCACTCATCATCATACATGTTCCATTACGCAGGCGAATTTTCAAACCTGGCAACACGGCCTTACGTCTATGTTACAAATTAAATTATATAAATATAATAAAAAAAATATATAGCCGTGGTGGCCGAGTGGTTCGAGCAGTTGCCTGCGAAGCAAAGGTCGCAAGTTCGAATCCCGACTGTACCAATGAGTACAGTGATTAGTCACACCAAGAGCTTTACGGTGAAGGAAAACATCGAGCGGAAACCTACATACGTCTGAGAAGAAATTCAAAGGCGTATGTATAGTCGTGCTTGAGTAACGGCGATGGACTCGCCATCTGTCACGTTGGCACCAAATATACCTCTGGCGGAAAGTGGGTGTGTGGGTATTACCTATACACCTCTGCTTACCCCTTCGGGGACCCTTGTGGGAAGGCGGGAGGATATATACAAATAAAAAAAAAGTGTAAAGCTTACATTATAGAGTAATCAGGATAGTTCCTGACCATAGCTGTATTGACGTGATCCTTGCTTGCGTACATGAATTCCATAATTTGTACGATTCCGAGGTTTATTTTCTTGTTATCGAGCCCTGGGTATGTCAACTTTGAACCTCCCGACACAGGCACCCAGTCCGGATATGTGAAACGCGCCAATGCTCCCACTATGACCGGATCGGTAAACTGTTCTGTATGTCATCAATACATATTAGTTACAAAACTATAATATATACAGAATATATTTAAAATCGAATCCGCAATGAAGAGATTCCCAAAACAACGTGAACGAGGGTGTGATTGTAAAGATGAAGAAAGGCATCTACGTTGGTTTGGACATGTAGAAAGGATGAGTGAAGAAAGACGAAACAGATATACAAAGCGAAAGTGTATGCAGGAAGAGAGAGGGAGACCACGTTCTAACCACCATAATCAAATCGATCGGACACTTTAGAATGGGAATGTCAAGAGTACTCGAAACCGACGAGCATGTGTGAAGAGACTGATGAATGTGGACGAAGCGAAAGGGCTTGTATGTTTAGATAGAACTGGCGCTCTATTCTCTCTGCCTAACCCGTTTGGGACTCGGCGCAAGCCGCCCAAATCACGAGGTAGGCAAAGAACGTGAGCACTTCCTAGAATTATAAGTAGTGGTAACCGTTTATCTTCAGACGGGTCGATCGTTAGAACACTCCATATTGGGAAGAGTAATCGTAACCGGCGAGTACCTATGCTTAAAGAGACTGGTTAATGTGATAAAGGCGTACTTGCAAGTACGCTTTCGCTTGACTATAATACATACATACATACATATCATCACGCCAAGTCCCTAAGGGGGTAGGCAGAGAGTATAGAGCGCCAGTTCTCTCTAGACTTACATACCTATTTCGCTTCGTCCACATTCATCAGTCTCTTCATAAATGCTCGTAAAAGTATTTTAATGTATTATTATACATTAAAATACTTTTGCTATATCTTCATGTCGTTTCAAATGGGACCCGAAGGGGTAGGCAAGTATGAAGCGGTCCCTCCGATCTTATTTTACATATATACACTTATATCACCACGCTGAGTTTCTTACGGGGCAAGATGAGTGTGTAACAGTGCCAAGACTCTCCGGACGTATACTTTTCGCTTCATCCACATTCTTTCGCTTCATCGTTCATACATGAAACCGGTTCCCATACTTGAGAAAACGTAACCAAAATGAGGAAAAAACATTAATAAGTCCCCGAAGGGGTAGGCAGGGGTGTGTAGGGAGTACCCACACATCCACTTGTGACAACGTGCGCGCTACGGCTTAAAATTTCTTAAAATCGAATGCAGGTTTACTCTCGATGATTCCTTCACCGTAAAGCTCTTGGTGTAACTAACCACATAAGTGCTGAAATCTCATAGGTACAGGCGGGATTCGAATTTGCAATTTTTGTGTTGCAGGCTATGACTCATAATCATAAGAGAGGTAGGGTATAACGGATTTTCCGTGCGAATTTGGAGCTGCCCGACTGGGGCAAGACCTTCACCTTATAGAAGTCCGTAGCCAAATAACACTATTCTTTTACTTGTGTTCCTACGTGGTGTAATAAGGTTTCCAGTAATGAGCTCCTTGGGGAGGGGGGAAGGATTTTCTTATTGTTTTGGCAACCGAGGATTAGACCTATTATGCTACCAACACAGTATAACTCTCCGAACACAGAGTGGCAAAGCGCAAGTGATACTTCGGTATCGTGAGCGTAAATAGGCTACGGTAACCGTTTCCCATCAGGTGGGCCGTATGCTTGTTTGCCACTCTTGTTGGATAAAAAAAAACTTTATTTCCTTACTTGTTGCTCTGCATAGTCCACGATTGACTCTGCACTGGTTTACTATCTCTTGCGCGAACATTGCGAGCTCGTTGTCCCATGCCTGCAACCAAGGCACATGGCGGAACATAACTATTTTATCAAATACTAGCGGCCCGTCCCGGCATCGCACGGGTGGACATTTATTCATTAAACATTTTGGTATAAAATGTATTTTTTTTTGCAATTAAAATAGCCTATATTAATCTTATCTTATCTTACTTCTATATTATAAACGTGAAACTTGTTACTAACTAATATTATGAACGTGAGCGTTTGTAAGCTTGGATGTTTGCGGTTCCATCACGGAAAAACGGCTGAACCGATTTGGCTGAAAGTTGAAATCGTGATGGCTTATACCTAGGAATAGGACATAAACTACTTTTTTTCTTAAACTCGAAAATTCAATTTTCTAATATCATAAAGTAGTATGCTCTTTGACGACATAGCGGCTGAACCGATTCTAGCAGGAAAGTACATAAGCTACTTTTTCGAACTCCACGCGGGCGAAGCCGCGGGCATAATGATAATGTAGCGTTCAAATGGTGAAAGAATTTTTAAAATCCGTCCAGTACATTTTGAGCCAATTCGTAACAAACGTATTTACATACAAATCTTTCCTCTTTATAATATTAGTATAGAGAAGCAACGATAAACAGAGAAATAGGGCGGCAGCTCTCTCCAGAAAGACTTTTAAAGACCTGCGTTTTTTTTATACCACAAACAAATATGCGGCCCGCCTGATGGTAAGCGTCTCTTGACAAATAAATAGTGCATAGGGTCATATCCACCCAAAATAACCTAGTCCCGAACTAAGCAAAGCATGTTCTACAGGAACTAGAGAACTATATACATCCTTACTTATATCTTCACGCCTTCTCAAAAGTCGCAGTCGTGTCGCAGGCAACTGCTCGAACCACTTAGCCACCACGGCTTTATAATAAGCAGTATTTATATTTATATTTATTATTTATAGCAGTTGCCTGCGACGCAAAGGTCGCAAGTTCGAATCCCGACTGTACCAATGAGTTTTTCTGAACTTAAGTACAGTGATTAGTCACACCACGAGCTTTACGGTGAAGGAAAACATCGAGAGGAAACCTGCATACGTCTGAGAAGAAATTCAAAGGCGTATGTATAGTCGTGCTGGAGTAACGGCGATGGACTCGCCATCTGTCGCGTTGGCACCTAATATACCTCTGGCGGAGAATGGGTGTGTGGGTATTGCCTATACACTCTGCCTACCCCTTCGGGACCCTTGTGGGAAGGCGTGAGCATAAATTGTTTTATATTATTATTTAGTTTAGACTTTACATTAAGCCTACTTTCATGATATCTCTAACCTTAAATTCTTAGGAAATATATAATTTTGGTATACACACCAGCCTATAAATCCCGAAGCCTCTCGGGAGATATTCACCTCCTTCGCCTCTCTCCAATCCCAGTGCTATTCTGCTTCTCATTCTGTAACAAGTTTTTTTTATTCTACAAGGTGGCAAACATTATGAAACTCGCCTTATGATGCTGAAGCTAGATCTTTCATTGGATGAACTGTGCCAGCAGCATAAGAAAACAACCACAGCCATTGGGCCACCCGTGCGAAGCCAGGACGGACCGCTAGTTTTTTCTTTGATGTCAATTTGTGTGCCATTATCCTAAGCTATTTAATTTTGTACTATACAGACTTAGTGGCTTCAAACTCTCGTGTGGTACTCTGTGCAGTGGGTACTCACGCGTTAAATACATCTAGAAAAATGTTTGCAACCCTGGCATCCATGCTAATATTTTGCAAGTTTATACATCGCGGGCTTTCTCTGCGGTCCTGAAACAAACATATATATGTGTACATATTATATATATATATATATATATATATATATGGTTTTTTTCTGGAATAAAACTTATCTTCATACCCTCCAAAATGTTTTTATTTAACAAATTAAAATCCAAATTTTATCCTTTGTGATAATATTGTAATACATACATACAATCGATACACCGAGTCGAGAGAGGACTCGCCATCTGTCACGTTGGCACCTAAAATATATCTCTGGTTTTTAAGTGGGTGTGTGGGTACTACCTACACACCCACTTTCCTATATATCATAAATCTTAATTTAATTTTGTTTGTATAGTGAAAGTAGCGATACACTTCTGCCTCTGAAATTAAAAAAAATGTGATAAACAAACTTACTGGCCTGTATAATAAGCACATAACATGTGACCCTTCTTGGCAGAATTCCGTTTGGGGGCAGTACTTAGCAATGTACGGGTGGTCATGACTTGTACTGTCAATTACCACAGAACACTCTGTGTTTACGAACAAGGATATAGTCACACTGTATATCTGAAAATTAAAATATAGTATAACTTTTGACATATTCCAGCATTTAAAAAATCCGTACCTACCAATGAGTTTTTCTGAACTTAAGTACAGTGACCCACACCACGGGCTTACCGGTGAAGGAAAACATCGAGAGGAAACCTGCATACGTCTGAGAAGCAATTCAAAGGCGTATGTATAGTCGTGCTTGAGTAACGGCGACGGACTCGCCATCTGTCACGTTGGCACCTAAAATATATCTCTGGCGGAAAGTGGGTGTGTGGGTGCTACCGATACACCTCTGCCTACCCCTTCGGGGACCCTTTTGGGAAGGAGTGAGGTTATATTATATTATTAAGGAAATCCGTTGCCGTGGTGTGTGTTTGGAGTTGCCTGTAACACAAAGACCGCAAGTTCGAAGCTCTACCTATTTTTTTAAAATTAAACTTTTTCTAAATTAATTTACAGTGATTAGTCACACCACTAGACTAAAACTTTTAGAGATAGAGATACATATTTAACGTGACGTTACATATGTAACGTGAATCTATCGCTACGTTAATGAACTCACTAGACTTACCAAAATAATCATTTTCATATCTCCGTACAAAACATCCCTTGTAAAAAAAATATTGTGAGTAAGTGTCAATCGAATTTGTACCTTATTAATATTGGCATAAGTTGTATTAGGTAAATTGGTTATTTTTTTAAGAACAGTTTTCTCAACAGAATATTATTAAATAATAAATATTAAAAATATTTAACTGTACTCGATTATATTCAAATTTGGAATGCATTCAAAACAATGAAGGTAATACTAGGTTTATTGCACCCGTGTGTGCAACGTTATGAGTTGCTACAGTTCTTATCAAATAGTAAAGCTAAGGTCACACAACAAGCGGAAATAAATATTTTAAAAGTATATGAAGAAGAATGAATGTGAGACAGAAGTTACCTGAATGGGCCGTATTTGGAGCAGCCTATTTACTTGGTTCTATGACCAACCCACACCCACTTTTCGCCAGAGATATATTTTAGGTGCCAACGACAGATGGCGAGTCCATCGCCGTTACTCAAGCACGAGTATACATACGTCGTCAAGAGTATGCAGGTTTCTTCTGGATGTTTTCCTTGATCGTAAAGCTCATGGTGTGACTAATCACTGCACTTAAGTTCAGAAAAACACATAGGTACAATGGGGATTCATATTTACAATCTCTGACGGAATGTGGATGTGTAGGTAATATCTACACACCTACGCCCATCCCTTCGGGCACCATTATGGTATGGCGTAACAATATTTTATATAACAAACTAATTTATGTACACGTCATTTGCTTACCCAACAAAAAGTATTTGTTTGTCACGATGAATAGCGACACGTAGTAGTGAGGTAATATTTAAATTCAATACAATTATTATTATTATATATTTATATCAGATATTTATTCAGTTTTATTTATTATTTACACAGTCCTACAATACACAGTAAAATAATATATGTAATTTAAAATGCATGTAAATAAACCCTCTGTTATTGAGACCCCAACCTTTCATTCGCTCAGAAGCGTATATAATGTTTGAGCTATGAGACGACGGCGTAATATTAGGACTCACTGTGTTCTTTTTTCAAACATGTGTACCTTCTAGAACAATAGTGTTATGGGTACGAAGAGCTTGACAAACTATTTCCAAAGATTATAAAAGTTCCTCATTTAAGTCTACAACCTCATTTATTGTTGGGCTTTTGTAATACTTAAAACTAAAAAATGTCACTTCTGTCGATAAACACTTTCATTTGTTATATTGTTATTTCATCGGGAGAACAGGTTTGTGACGTTCATTAAAATTATGACAAGTTTGAAGAAATTTTAAACTTTTTCATTTCCTCTGTTTGCGAATCACTTTGGTGAAGAACATTCGGCATTTGAACATTTGAACATTTTGTTCATTTGAACAAAGCGTAATATCAACCCTTATTTTATAAATATTACATTATATTTTATAAAAATAAATAAAAGTACACGTATAGGGCCCATAAATATATACCTTAAAGACTATAACATACATATATCTATGCTAATATTATAAAGAGGAAAGATTTGTATGTAAGTATGTTTGTAAAGAATTGGCTCAAAAAGCACTGGACCGATTTTAAAAATTCTTTCACGCTTTGAATGCTACATTATCACTGATTAATATTGGCTATTTTAATCGTAAGAAAAAATATATATTATTTGCCAAAATGTTTAAAAAATAAAAGTCCACCCGTGCGAAGCCGGGACGGGCCGCTAGTCTATATCTATATATATATATATAGGAGATGCCATTTGTGAACTCACTCATCACGAAATCTCAGGAACTATAAGGCCGATTTTTTTATAAAAAAAAATTCTCGAATTTAAAAGAGATAATTAATTAATAAAGTTATTGTAGTATAAATATTTTAAATAATTAATTTGAAATGAAATGTTAATCGTTTTTAAATATAGGAGTATTCCTTACGCGGTGTAGAGGTCAGCTAAGAACGGATTTTGTGAAACTCCACCCGGAAGGTGGAGTGCAGGGAGATCCCATTTGTGAGCACACTCATCAGGATATCTCAGGAACTATAAGGCCGATTGACTTGAAAATTGGTAGGAGTATTCCTTACGCGGTGTAGAGGTTAGCTGTAGCAGTCAGAATTTTATGAAACTCAACTATTGCTTCCATAGGGGAAACAATAGTTGAAAATCGTGTTTTTTTTACTTTTTCACCCGGGCGAAGCTGGGCGGGACAGCTAGTAATTAATAAATATCCTCATATATGATTGTTAATATTTGTACATTGTGCTTGAATAAACATTATTTATTTATTTATTATTTACGTGCTGGCCCGTATACTATTAAAAGTATATTATTGCGTACTGTTTTGTTTTCTCAGGAGCCACTGCAAAATGCGTTGAATGACAAGAACATTCCCAACGGAAATTTTTATTCCGCTGTGAAAAGCACTCTGGTAAATTTCATGCAAACCTTTCAAGGTCTTTATATTCTTACTTAATACTAGCTGTCACTGTGGTTTTACCCGCATGCAATTTGACATCCTGCATGCAAGCAGCATGTCTATTAACCTACCACCGGTGACCACCCAAACTGAACAGAAAAATAAAATTTTTAGTTCCTAAAATTGGAACGCTTACAAACACTGCTTTTTATTAGAATAGATATATCGTTCTTCTTTCTATAACAAGCTTTGCTCAACTTGGGCTTATTTGTATAGCTAGTGCTCAGTGCCATCCACGAAGACGCGCCCCACTATTATTTCCTATAGTTTATAGTGTAAAGTGTGCAACCTTCCGCTAATGTTTGAGTATTATCGGCAAACACTGATTACCTATGAGTACACGCGCACACTACAATTAATAGAGTCGGGTCATACTCCCCGCCACCCCCTACCCACTAGAAATAGGTGGGGCGCGACTTCGTGGATGGCACTATCTATATTTGTGTGGTATAGTTCTAAGGAATAATTTTTGCCCGATAATCTTTCTCAATCTGTAAGTTTCACAAACTTAATTCCAGGCACCATTACATAACCATAGCTACGTAGATAAGTCAGAGAACATGCTACTAATACCAGTCATGACTAAGTTCTACGACGAGAATAAGACAAAGAAGAATACTTACAAGAAAACACCAAAGAGAACGATACAGAAGATCATTAAGAAGAATAGAGTAAAGATAAAGAAATTCTATATTGTTACGAGCCGTCCAAGCTCACCTTCCAAACACGAACATGACAAACAGGATGATCCAAAATGGAAGGATGACCCACCAACAACGCAAGCGTACCAAAAGAGAAAATCGAAAAGATGGAATCCCAAAGCCGCCAGAAACCCAATGCCGTTCCAGAAACTGCAAAGCAGACGAGATCTTTCAAAGAGGAGCAAACGCAGTGAAGAGATTAATGACACGATAATACTTAAAGATCTAGATAGAATTGACTATTTGAACTCTGAAAAAGATGCTGGGATCGATCTTGCTGAAGCACGGGAGAAAGTAAATTAACTTTTTTTGAGAAAAAAAGGTTACTTCTTTTTTAATTTAAGTATTCTATTGTATGTAAGATAAAAGAAGATCAGAGAAGTTGATTAAGAATTGTATTTATTAAACTATTGATATATGTTTCAGTGTTTTTCTATGTTTATTAACTGGGTTTGTCCCGAAGTGATATTTGATAACAGTTTTTTGTATTTGGAATAATTTGGAAGCTAATAATCTATTAGTCTAGGATCCAGGGATCATTTTTGCATTTGATTATTATCAAGCAATTTTTTCGTGAGTAGCTTCGCTTTGATGAGACGCCCAACAATTTCCTCGCATCAACGTGTCTTAAAGCATATAAGTGTCGCACTGTACGGCTTCATAGGATCTTCTTACCGTGGCTCAGGCCGTGGAATGAAAGACGGAGTTTTTCAAGAGAGGTGGGAGGGGGTGTGTGTATTGAATGGTAATGAGTTATTCCCCTGGTGTTCCAAGCATCTATACCATCAGGTGTTTGCCAATTTTACATATAGGTACATACATACATATCATCACACCGAGTCCCTAACGGGGTAGACAGAGAGTATAGAGCGCCAGTTCTCTCTAGACTTACGTAACTCTTTCGTTTTGTCTACATTCATCAGTCTCTTCATACATGCTCGTCGGTTTCGAGTACTCTTGGCGTTTCCCTTGCCATGCAATGTACATGCAATGCATGCCATGTAATAAGCAGGAATATTAAAACAGTATATTATGTAAAAAAGTATAATTTATTATATAAAACAATAGCATAGATGAATTAAATAAAACTTAAATACTGAAAAAATCTTACAAATTTTTTTGACTGTTAACTTAGAGTAATCTTATATTTTATTTCAAGTCCCTTTGCAAGATACTAGAATACTCTTGTGTAATCTAGATAATTATGTATTTATCTACACGCCTTCCCTCAAGAGTCGCGCGGTAAAAAAGCAGTAGGTACGAAATACGAATCCAAACAGTCCCGTCTCTTTATATGTCAAAAGACGTTTGAAAATTCAGACTTCATTTTTAAATTTGGAATTAGTTTTTTTTATGTGTAATAGTATAGTATAATTAATTATGTGTAATACTTCTTAATATTTTATTCTGAATATTTATTCTTGCGAGGAATTGGTGACAGTTTTAAATTCGAATTATATCAGAAATACGTCAAACATTGACATAATAATATAGATAGATGCTATCTACTTCATAATTATTCAGAATGATTACACTTATTCCAAATACGAATTTTTACTTCTCATAACAAGCCAGTATTTACAAGTCCTGTATTGGTTTTACTCAAAGCGTTGCGTGGTCAATGTAGCTATGAGTAACAAGATTTTATGGAGAAATCACTAGATGGCGCTAGTAGTACATTAACGAGCTCCTTTTGTCTGTTCAGTTAAGCTTACATTTAGTATGAAGCTCTATATAATATATAGCTCTAGAATCGCCAAATAGGTCATATACCATCGACAAATAATGAGATATAGGTTGGATATAGGTACAAGTCATGTTTTGGCCCAGTGTAGATACAATATACTTATAAATTAATCCAACAGTCGATTAAAGTGCTATGGACTCCTTAATGATAAAGGGACAACTCACACTTGGCACATTTTTATCGAAATCGAATTCGATATTCAAATTTGAAAATTATATTCTGTATGTCAAAGCCGCTATTCAAGCGAAGTAAGTTTGAAATGTCAATGAAATAAAAATTAACCAAACTTTTTTGTAAATTTCAGTCTTACGCTTCACCAGCCTTAATGTCATCGCCTCCCTGCTTGTTCCTGTATTCCCAACCTTGATATGCGAGATCCTGCGGGCCCACATCCTGTTCCCGGAAGGAGACTCCCCCACCTGATCCGTATTTATTACCCTGAAAACGACAAGATACATAGATTTATACTCATTCATTCACATGGATTGATCCATCTAACTAGATACACATAATATACTACGCCCAAATCGACTGTCTCGAGTTGGTTCCGGAGCGACCAATGTCGATTAGCACTGTTCAGATACGTAAGTACATATTTCTATTTATTTATTTATTTTTGCGAAAACGGTATGTAAGTCTAGAGAAAACTGTAGCTCTACTCTCTCTGCCTGCACCGTTATGGAATGGGTGTGATGAAATGTATTGTCTATTTTTTTTTTATTAAATAGATATAATATTTTTATAAATAGTGGCAAACAAGCTTACGGCCCACCTGATGGGAAACGGTTATCGTAGCCTATTTACGCTCACGATACCAAAGTATCACCAGCGCGTTGCCACTCTGTGTTCGGAGAGTATAGTGTGTCGGCAGCATAATGGGTGTAATCCCTCTGCTTCCAACACAATCTAACAATCCTCCCTCCTCCCTAAGAAGCTCATTACTGGAAACCTTATACACCGCGTAGGAACACAACTCAAAAAAATGTGTTATTTGGCTAAGGAATTCTATAAGGTGGAGGTCCTGCCCCAGTCGGGCAGCTCCAAAATCGGGAAACCCGTTATGCCCTACCTCTTTTAAAATCGTTTCGATCCGAACTTGCAATCTTTGTGTTGCAGGCAACTACTCAATCTACTCGGCCACCAGAACTCGCCGTAGGCAAGATAGATATAGATGGGATAATAATTACTTTCAGTGGGATTTGGCAATAATCGCACATAAGTACAAATTGATCTCGTATTTCGCTGTAATCCTGGCATAAGAAATATTGCATTAATATCATTGTAGTAAAAACAAAGCAAAATGAACCTAACATGATAGTTATCATAGTGTCCATAATGCGCTGGAGGTGTTTCTCTGTAGGGGCCGAGGCCTATCCCGGCTGGAGTGTACTGAGGTCCAGTGTAATGGCTCGAAGAGAACGGTGAAGTGAGGTTAGGTTTGCAGAACTTAAAGTAGCCGATGACACCTGTAAAAAGAAAAACAAAGATAGAAAGAACAGAAAATTGTTTAAAATGTACTTTATATAATACTAGCTGTCCCGCCCAGCTTCGCTCGGGTGAAAAAGTTAAATTGCCCGTAACACGATCGCAGCGCCACCTATTGGGTCCAATTGTAAATCTAAACCATTCTCGAATCTAGCTTAAGACACACAGAAACACACAGAAAGCTTCGCCCGGGTAAAAAGGTAAAATTCTTGAAACTCGATCGCAGCGCCACCTATCGGGTCCAATTTAATATAGCCTATGTTACTCGGGGATAATGTAGCTTTCCAAGGGTGAAAGAATTTTTGAAATCGGTCCAGTAGTTTCGGAGCCTATTCATTACAAACAAACAAACAAACAAACAAATCTTTCCTCTTTATAATATTAGTATATACTATACAAGAAAAAGGTCTACACCAATAAGTTTTTACTGATGATCTAGCATACATCTTAACATACTTCACGCATGACCACAAGGGTCCCCGAAGGGGTAAGTAGAAGTGTAGTACCCTTATGTACTGAAAAAATATTACTACTATAATACAGATGGCGAGACCGCCGCCAACATTCAGGCATATTATTACATACGTCTTTAAGTTTCTTCTTCAATGTATGCAGGTTTTGTCCCACGATGTTTTCCTTCACCGAAAAACGTATGCCGTGAAATCGCTATAGGTTTAGCAGAACTCATTAAACATGAATCATTATATGCCTTATTTCGAGGACAATGGTGTGGGTTTTACATTTACCATTATATTTTATTTATAATTTCTATTTGTAAACCTTAATGTTATACTGTTTTTTGTCCCAATGTAATAAAATAAAAATAAATAATAATAATAATAATAAATACCTGGGACAATTCCACACAAATTGACCTAGTCCCAAATTAAGCAAAGCTTGTGTTATGGTAACTAGACAACGATATATTTACTTATATATATATATATATATAGATATATACACAAATACATAGGACATCCAAGACTAAGGTACAAATACTCGTGTTCATCACACAAATATTTGCCCTCAGCGGGATTGGAACCCGCGACCTCAAGTTTCGCAGTCAGGAGCTCAAACCACTAGACCAGACGGTCGTCAAATAAATAACAGTGGATACTTTTAGTATTTAGAGTGGTTTAAGTAAGAACAATAACTTACTTAAAGCACGCGGCCACCATTTAAAACAAACATGTACTTCACAGAATCAGCATTGCTATCCACCGTGGCAATACTGATAGTCTTCCTGGGCACTGGACTGGACTGGACACTTTACGGCACTTTGCCGCGGGAGTTGGCACTAATATTTTAACCGTCTATTTCAGTTTTACAACAGTTGGAACGAAGTTCCTTATCGCGCGTTGTGAAAGGGGGCTAGACGGAAAAAATTCTTACGAAAAGTTGTCACGACATTCTTACGAAAAGTTGTCACGGCATTCTTACGAAAAGTTGTCACGACATTCTTACCCAACCGTTGGGTACGTAGGTTGGGTACGTAGGTTGGGTTAGGTAAAGGTTTGTTTGTTTATTTTTGTTTCTTGTCGTCACGTAGTCTGTTAGGTGAGAAATGGCGGCGTTAATACAAATAGGTTGTTGTCTTACAGATTGCCTATTATTTGCTGTATATTTATAACCCCCGTGTGAGTGACGTGTGCTTCTTGAACTTCGTTCCATCCGGGTGTCCCTTGACAACTCTCGAGTTTTTATTTTGTAAGTTTATCATGTTTAATAATTAAAATTAATATTCAGCTGTGTTCGTTACCTGGAACTATAAGAGCCATGAATCCTAAGAATTTCTTGAAGCTTGCGAGTCCAAGGATGAGAGGCAGGAACAGAAGCAGTTTCAGCTTGAACAGCTTTAATATGAGCAACATGGGTATGATGAGTTTCTTCAGCTTATGACGACCTGTCGAATAAAATACAAAAATTATTAACATTCTCCAATCTATACTAATATTATAAAGAGGATAGATTTGTAAGTATGTTTGTAAGGAATTGGTTCAAAACAATATCACTGATTAATATAGGCTATTTTAATTGCAAGAAAATGCAGTTTGTCATAATTTTTTTTTCGGGACTCTTAAGGGCGGGAACGTCAAGAGTACTCGAAACCGGCGAGCATGTATGAATAGACTGATAAATGTGGACGAAGCGAATGAGGTGTGCAAGTCTAGAGAAAACTGGCGCTCTATCCTCTTTGCCTAACCCGTTAGGGACTCGGCGTGATGATATTATGTATGTATGTATATATTTTAATGTCTGTTAAAAAATACATGTTTTCAAATGTACTGATTAAAATGTCGTTGTATATATTATTTATTTATTTATTGATCACCAATAAGATGTACATTATTACAAGTAATAAAAATCATTAAATAAATTATTAAATAAAATATCCTCACGCCTTCCCACAAGGGTCGCCGAAGGGGTAGGCAGAGGTGTATAGATAGTATCCACACACCCATTTTCCGCCAGAGGTATAATAGGTGGCAACGTGACAGATGGCGAGTCCATCGCCGTCACTCAAGCACGACTATACATACGCCTTTGAATTGCTTCTCAGACGTATGCAGGTTTCCTCTCGATGTTTTCCTTCACCGTAAAGCTCGTTGTGTGACTAATCACTGTACTTAAGTTCAGAAAAACGCATTGGTACAGTCGGGATTTGAACTTGCGATCTTTGTGTCGCAGGCAACTATTCAAACCACTCGGCCACCACGGCTTTTTGTATATATTATCGAGGTAAGATTAACTTCCATGGTCTTCCAAAAGGCTTCTCGCGAGGGCAGAAGTATTTTAAAGGTCAATATGACACGTTTGCATTACTTCCTTAACGTATACACCTCACGATGTTTTCCTTCACGGTAAAGCTCATGATCAATCCCTGATTAACCACTGTACTTGAAGTACGTGACGTAATAAATAACTTTAATTAAGTTCAGAACTTTTTTCGTACCATCAAATTCGAACCTTAAAAACTTATCTTTAAGGTTTCTTTTTAAATGAATTGATGATTACATCCTTTAGTTTCCATTGTTTTGAAATTTTATCCAATCATGGGTAAAACTAATTAGGTATAAAAGATAACGAGCTTTTAGTATTTAGTTTTAGTATGCTTAGCGATGGTTGCAAATAGACTTACGGAATGGCGATGCCTTCTTATCTTCAATGATGTCAACTTCATCAGCAATTTCATCGATGAATCTCGGCGCGATTACGCCATTGGATGTGACCTCTTCATCTAAATCCATTTCTAAAGCGGTTGCTCTTAGGAATCTGTAAAGTTTTGGCGCATATCGTTAAAGATTACCAAGTATCAATACTGGTGGATCCATTTTACAGACGTACAGTCGTGATCTGTTCAAGATTAACAAGTATCAATACTAGCGGATCCCTCTGACAGATGACTGTCATGATCTAGTCAGGACTCGGGACATCTCCAATTCGATAACAGTAATACATCTTATTGAAGCTAAACCTACACTCAAGCACTTTAATATTTTTAATATTATTTATAGGGCTCGTCGTTATCAAAATAATGAAATGTACTAAAAGCTAATAATAATAATATAATATATCCTCACGCCTCCCCATAAGGGTCCCCGAAGGGTAGGCAGAGGTAATACCCACACACCCACTTTGCGCTAGAGATATATTAGGTGCCAGCGTGACAGATGGCGAGTCCATCGCCGTTACTCAAGCACGACTGTACATACGCCTTTGAATTGCTTCTCAGACGTATGCAGGTTTCCTCTCGATGTTTTCCTTCACCGTAAAGCTCGTGGTGTGACTAATCACTGTACTTTAGTTCAGAAAAACTCATTGGCACAGTCGAGATTCGAACTTGCGATCTTTGTGTCGCAGGCAACTACTCGAACCACTCGGCCACCACGGCTAATAGTCACAGCTAATAACTAATAGTCAAATATAATAGGTATATTAAGTGCCAACGAGACAGATGGCGAGTCCATCGCCGTTACTCAAGCACGACTATACATACGCCTATGAATTTCTTCATTTAAATGCATATTAAGACGGCCATCTGGTCAACAAATATTATATAATAATCAATGTCAAATATAGCATACCTTTCAATCTTCCTCATCCCATACTTGACTAAGCCATCCCAGTCCGAGTCCTCACTGCGGGGCTGCGAGCTCAACTCTGGCGGCTCCCGAGCCAAGGCCCTGGCTTGCGACTCCACTTTTACCAGGACAGCATTGCTGGAAAGCCTGAACAAAAGAACACAGGTTTAAGTAACGAACAAACGCAATATTCATAACTAGTTCAGCCTTGTGGTTTTCATCCACGTTATATGTATTTAATTGGTAAATACCCGTATATTAATTGTTTTTTTTTTTGAATAAAAAATTCCACCTAATAAACTATCTTTGTGCCAAATTTCATCTTATTTCCTTTAGTAGTTTTTATTTCACATCCTTTCAACCTTTCTCAATGCCATTTGGATGCGATCTAGTGGAGATTCTTTTTTGAACGGTTTTATCACAATTTAATTGTTTCTCGTAGCGTGAGCTTCGAGACCTAACGATGCAATGGCTAGACAAAAGTCAGGCACTTCTTAGGTACAAAAAAATCAGAGTTAAGGATACCTCTAGTGGGGTTCGGACTTACGGCGTTGCTGATTCGCAAGCTAATAAGTTTAGGGCTTTCTAATGCTACTGGTTAGACGTCGGCTGGAATTCTAAAAGGGCATTTAACTGAGCCTGTTTAAAATGACTTACTGGTAGGCCTGCTTATCAAAGAAGTCATCAAACGATCTGAGAGCTTGGGCCTTGAAGCAGTCAGCTAGGTCCCCGCTGATGCACTGTTGCGTGGCTTGCTGTATATAAGGGTCCTGGTCTTCTCCTAGGCCTATCCAGTCAAGCAGACCACGGCCTTGTGCTTGAGGCTATAAGGGTGAAATTTGCTTTATTATATTATTAGCTTAGCTATGATATACGTTCAATTTCATTATCTATGTTAGAACTGTAGAATTCTGTTTTCATTGCGGAGGTAAAACAATGGAAACTGATAATTGAATCACTAGATTTGACATGAAAGCAGTGTGTGCTTTATCCTAAGTAGTGGATGGCCATAAGCCATTCTTGGTTTTGGACTGGGTTATTTTGTGTAAAATTGATCCATAGTATTACTAACAACTTTTACTCCTTATTTGCTGGAAATTTTCCCAATTTTTATAGATCATGATGGAAGGATGCATGTCCCTATTATGTTCGTTATTTGAGTTTAGGATTAGAAACATGTTTTACCGATCTTCCTCGGTCATCTCCGCCAAAGTTGATCGACCTCCCCTCGGTCTCCTCCTTGGGAGGCTGGTCTGGGAGTCTGATGCCACCCTCTCCCCTCGACTGCAGGGCCAAAGCGGCGGCTATCGCCACCAGCAACCATCGGGCTTGGTACATAGTGCTTATAAGATTCTGGAGATAAAGAGATGGAAAATATTAATTTAACGCATATGCGCTCGCTTTCTATGGCCCCTCAAAGAGTTTTGTTTGTGTATGAATTGATGGGAACTTTGTCTGTACGTTCGAAGTTCCGTCAGAAGGCTTAATGAGTATTTTTATAGTTAGTGTAAATGCATAACAGCGTAACAGCCATGTTAATTATGAAAATAAAAATTAAGAGCCGACCTAGTGGGTGACCTAGTGGGACGAGTAGTTGCCTGCAACACAAAAAAAGCATGTTCGAATCCCGACTGTACCAATGAGTTTTTCTGAACACAGTTTCACAGTACAATTATAAGTCACACCACGAGCTTTACGGTGAAGGAAAACATCGAGAGGAAACCTGCATACGCTTGAGAATAAATTCAAAGCGTATGTATAGTCGAACTCGCCATCTGTTAGCGCCTTAAATATATCCCTGGCGGAAAGTAGAAATGTGGGTTCTATCTATACACCTCTGCCTCCCCTTTCGGGGACCCTTATGGGAAGGCGTGTGGATATTATATATTTGAGTAAATTTCAACGAAACTATCAAGGCAAGAGTAGCATTGCGACAAGTGACAAACTCGGAAGTGAATTGTCACAAACGCTTCCTACTTTTACTCGTATAGCTCGACTTACTTTCTCGAGCAAGGAAATAATATAAGGCTACTCGGACACTGACTCGATTGTAAATCGACAGCCATCTGTTCTAGTGGATGGTAATAGATGGTAGTTAGAGCTCCTAACTGCGAAACTTGAGGCCGCCGGTTCGAATCCCGCCGAGGGCAGATATTTGTGTGATGAACACGTGTATTTGTACCTTAGTCTTAGATGTCCTATGTATTTATGTATATCTATACTATAATATTATAAAGAGGAAAGATTTGTTTGTTTGTTTGTTTGTTTGTTTGTTTGTAATGAATAGGCTCCGAAACTACTGGACCGATTTCAAAAATTCTTTCACCTTTGGAAAGCTACATTATCCCCGAGTAACATAGGCTATATTAAATTGGACCCGATAGGTGGCGCTGCGATCGAGTTTTAGGAATTTTAACTTTTTCACCCGTGCGAAGCTATCCCTTTCTGTGTGTCTTAAGGTGGATTCGAGAATGGTTTAGATTTACAATTGGACCCGATAGGTGGCGCTGCGATCGTGTTACGGGCAATTTAACTTTTTCACCCGAGCAAAGCTGGGCGGGACAGCTAGTATATATATAAGTAAATAAATCACAAAAGAAAGAAATAATCTCCTTAATCTATTTATCTTCTTCTATATTTTCGAATAAATTATAAATTTAAATAAATACATACATATCATCTCGCCGAGTCCCTAACGGGGTAAGCGGAGAGTATAGAGCGCCAGTTCTCTCTAGACTTGCATACATCTTTCGCTTCGTCCACATTCAATAGTCTCTTCATACATCAATCTAAATAAGGGGTCAAATTTAGTTGTAGTTATTACATTGTTCTTTTTTTATCTAACTTTAATAAATACGGTATCGAGTAAACTGGTTTATTAAACCACCTCAATGAATGGATGGTGCTGTAAACCTCAAAAGAAGATCGTGGGATGACCTGGATATGCACCTGAATAATAAGTCTGAAGAAGCGCACAATCGCAGGGCAGCAAAGAAAACATTTTTTTATATGTAAACGATAAAAATAAATGAGACTAAAAGACCATGTTTCAACCACCTTGACCAAAACCGGCGAGCATGTATTCCCAGTCTAATGTAGATGAATTAAATGAAGTCTAGTGAGAACTGGCGCTCTGCTCTTCCTGCACACCCCGTGAGGGCCTCTGTATAATGGTATTGTATGTATGTGTGCGGTAGAAATAAAAAAAAAAACGCTCTAGCAATCGCAATGCGCGGTATACTTTCATTAAGCGTCAAATGAAAAAACCTAGCGTTAATTTTTTACTCTAGTTTATATTCAGTTCGCGTTCAAAAGTCGCAGACCACATAAAAACCATGCAATAAAAGTTCCATTGTTCTGGGGCTGAGGCTTTGGTGTCGTTTAAAAAAATTAGGACAGATTTAGTATGTTTTTACACGCGATACATAACCATTAAAAGCGTTTTAGCTTCATGGCCACTCAAAAATGCGTTGGTTTATTACAATAATTATAGAGAGTTATTCGTTATTCAAATTATATCCAAATGGTTATAATTTGATTCGACGATTCTTTTTTTTATTAAAAATACTACGATGTAGGGCGAGAGGTACGATGTACGATGTAAAGGCCTTGGAATGGAAGGCTACAAATTTATAAAAAAACAAATACATAGGCAGATAAAATACACCGAATAAGCCAATAAACATAGATGGATAGTTTAAATATGGAATCGAATTTCTAACTTTGAACTTGAAAGTAGTTTCGTATAAACTTAACTTACTTTAATTCTAATTTACATAGGCAGTTACATATTTTTATACTATTGATAATTACATATGTATTATATTTATTCTAATGTTAGTCAATTTAAAGTTATCGTTTTTTTAACATTTGAATTTGAATTAATGTAGGTACTTACTCTATAAAAATAACACTCGTATGTATAAACATCTTAATTTGCTTGGAGATGAACTAAATTATAAGTTCCCACAGCCACACTATTTTTGGTACGTAAACAGGAAACAGTTTTTTGAGTTTACACTAAAAACAGCCGCGATTTTCAAATATGGAATTGTTTAAAAGAGAGCGTGGTAAAAGAAGCGCGAGCGAGCGAGACGCACGAATAGAGGGCGCATACTGCGCATGCGACCGTTAATGTCCGCAATTACCTACTTTTCTAATAGCGAGCAAAACGTTGATCGCGCTTTTATTGATTATGTTCGATTTATTAATTGGCTCGTATTTGGTTTATAAAGACTTTATTGACCTACTTAACAAAGTATACTAAAATAATATAGTTCCTTTTTAATGTATCTCATTGTAAATGAAATTTTTGGTTTGCTTTTTTATTTATTAGTTTAATGATTAATGTAGAAATTCCATAGAAACTTGTTTTTTAATTTTATTATTAACTGTGTTCAATTTCTATTAGCACTATGGTACAGCCTTCCTCTATCAACACGGTAGCCTTAGTAGTAGTAGCTAAAGAAACGCGCCGCTAGAATTGTCGATGGTCCCATGCTCACAAGCGGCTTGGAATCACTCAGTCTGAGGAGAGACTTTGCCTCCCTGTGTGTGTTCTACCGCTTGTATAACGGGGAGTGTTCTGCGGAATTGTTCGACATGATGCCCACTTCACCTTCTACCACCGCACCTCTCGCCATCGACGGGGAATTCATCCCCATACCTTGGAACCACAAAGGTCTCGCACTGTGCGCTTCCAAAGGAGTTTTCTTCCGCGAACGCTTCCCGCGAAAGCTCCCCGTTGAGGTTTTCCCTGGAGAGCCCTACAGTATGGAGTTCTTTAAGAAGGGTGTGAAAAGATTCCTGCAGGGTCGGCAACGCGCGAGTGATACCCCTGGTGTTGCAAGCGTCCATAGGCGGCGGTAATCGCTTACCATCAGGCGGACCGCACGCTTGTTTGCCACCCTTGTGGTAAAAAAAAAAAAGCTTAACGTTAAGTGCTAAGCTTTTTTTTTTTTTAACCTAATCGAACACACAAAGTGGATGAAATATTTTTATATTCGAATCCTCAATGTGGGTACTTAGTGATTCCTTTAAGTACAATTAACATTGTTAAATGATCACATTCAAGTTAATTCATACCTATGAAAACATCAGGAGTTCTCAAAACCGGCGGGCGTGCATGAGTGTAAGTCTAGTGATAAATAATTACTTTCCTTTCCGCAAAAGGTCAATGATGCATGAAAAATGCATGCATTCAAAATATTTAGAACAATTGAACAATAACATATACATTCCCATAAAAAAATATTATGATACTTTGAATCTAGAAAACATTTTGATATACATACTTGGTTCTTATCACCCTCCCATTAGTTTTATCCGACAGTAGGACAGCCTATTTCAGTCACAGTATTTGGAGACATAAAAAGTTGTCATATTATATGAAAACTTTTTCACCAAAAATATTTTTTATTTTGCGATCAAAAATACTGGCATTCATTAAAAGTTTGTAGACGAAATGACGAGGTTTCAAAAACACATTTAAGTGCCAGTTCTATTTTCAAATTGTGATATTTGACGTCAACGAGAATACAATTAATTGAACAAATGGATATACGGTATCAGTACAAAATGTTTTGAAGTTGAAAGTGTTTGACCTTTTTAAACTTATTTGCTAATTGGAATATAAAAAAAACTATTTTAAATAATTTTAGGCTAGACTTTTAGCTCTATTAAAATAAGTTATTTTAATATAGTTAAAACTCGTAATTAAATACTCTAGGTAAATTGTATGTGTAAAATTATCTTTAAAACAAATACCAAAATGATATTGTTAAATAATATCCTAATGAACTCCTACGTTTACATAAATGGATCACACGTAACAGTTGCTTCACAAGACGCGTATTATGTCACATCCATTCGCTCAGTGACTCATACATCCGTGGTCTTGGCCTAGTCTTGTACAGGACTCGCTTTCACAGCTGACAAAAGTGTGACATAGTTTGAAGACAATGGCGGATCATTGTTTGGAAAAGTTCATGAAAGTTTAACATCTTTCACAAAGCATTTCTTGTCTTAACGACTTCCTCGAAGAAGTAGGTGTAGGTGCAATACGACCCACATAGTTTCGCTTGAGATATATTTAGGCGCTGACAGAGTCTATGGCCGTTTCTCAAGCACAACTACTATACATGTCTTAGAATTCATATTTAATATTCATTCAGTATAAAATATATTCCATATTCAAAATATATATAAACGTATATGTATGCTGGATTTTCCTTCACTAACAGCTCGTGTTTTAAGTATATAAACTGATACACGAGTTTAGGCAACAATTGTGTTACAGTCGGGATTCGAACGTGCAACCTTTCCGTTGCTAATTACTGTAGCACTGTCGGCCACCACAGCTTTTGTTTTATAAAGCATAGGTATTTTTTTTGCTCAAAATTTACTCAAAAAGTGTATGAACAGACATAGATATAGAGAAGAGAAGAGGGTATCGCACGACTTTCCGCCACAGATATATGAATATTAGGTGCCAGCGTGACAGATGGCGAGTCCATCGCCGTTACTCAAGCACGACTATACACATGCCTTAGAATTTCTTCTCAGACGTATGCAGGTTTCCTCTCGATGTTTTCCTTCACCGTAAAGCTCGTAGTATGACTAATCACTGCACTGAAGTTCAGATAAACTCATTGAAACAGTCACGATTAGAAGTTGTAATCTTTTTGTTGCAGGCAACTACACGAACCACTCGGCCACCAAGGCTACATATTTAATTAAAAATGGCTTTTTAAATTAAAAACAATTAAAAATAAACTTACCCTAAAGATGTTATTATAACAAACAAACAAATAACGTTCGATGCACTTAGAGCTGCAAGCCCGAATGGACGGACAAAACCAAAACTAGCTTATATAATAACAAATTCACAATTGCATAAACCGCTCGTGGCCGTCCTGAATCACCACAACTCTTCAATCACAATCAAATGATTTTGTACCCTAGCCCAAAAGTTTTAAGACTCATTTACAATTACCTCGAAGTATGCATTGGCAAAAATGTGTTTTCGTTTAAGAATACGCGATGTGGCAAAAGGAATGGGGACTTGTTGTAAGGAGTTAAGGTCTGTTATTGTTATCACAGCTCAACTGAGCTTGAATGAAGTTAGCGCAACTTGGGATATACCCAATGTTCGCAGTCGCAACCTGCTCTTGCTAAGTATGGTGTAGGCTTTTGATGAATTATATTTGTAAATTTTTTTTTGGAAATGGGAAATTTTAGAGAAATGTAAATATTTATATTATATACCTAATTGTACCCATGGTGGCCGAGTGGTTCGAGGTAGTCTGCAGCGCAAAATTAAAGAAAATGAGAAGTTCGATTCCCGACTGTAACAATGATCGTTTCCGAACGTACGTACGGTGATTAATTACACGTGACCTTTACAGTGATAAAAAAACATCCAGCAGATACTTGAACTTGAGAAGAAATATAAAGAAGCGTCTACAGTCTTAGTTACAAGCTGCGATTGACATCTGTCACTGTCATCATGTTTTTTCTTAGTCTATGACACGACTTGTCAAAAACATCAGAGAATAATATCAGCTAGATACCGCTGCAGCCAGGTAGTGTTGTATTTCTACGGTAGTAAAGGTTTTCGATATTATTTGGTTGTATTTATACTTTAACTGACGTTTATCAAAGGTGATTCAAGTTTCAGTGCCGTACAATGTCATAGTGAATTGGTTCCACGTTCCAAATACCTAGATCAAATCGATCAGGCACTCAAGGACGGGAACGTCAAGAGTACTCGAAACCGGCGAGCATGTATGAAGAGACTGATGAATGTGGACGAAACGAAAGAGGTATGCAAGTCTAGAGAGAATTGGCGCTCGATTATCTCTGCCTACCCCGTTAGTGACTCGGCGTGATGATATGTATGTAATCAATTATAATAATAATAAAATATTCCCGACTTACCATAAAGGCTAGGGCGATTGCAAGAGTGTAACAACCACTTTTCTTCCATCGCCGTTTCTCAAGCACGATTGCATATACGCTGTTGAATTTCTTCGCAAACGTTGGATTCATCATTAACCCTACGTAGCTCATAGATACAGTCGGGATTCGAACTTGCAATCTTTGCATCGCAAACGACTACTCGAACCAACGACCACCTTAGCGCACAAACCTATAAATGATAAAGCCGTCTCCATATTCGGCGAGTATTTCTTACTTCTATCAAATCCTGGTATTGCTGTCATAATTTAGTTCATGGATAGCCTGAGTGAATCCCAGTAATGTCATTATACCATATTTTGAAACCTTTTAATGAATAACGTATTTACGAGTAGGAAAGAGGAAAAAAATTAGTTTCGAACAGGTCGTGAAAAATTGCCTGGAAGTTATACTAGATTACATAATATATAGGTACTATATATATAATACATAAAATATACTAGATAGGCATGTCCTTGGATTTTATAGAAATATTAGATTTACATTTTATTAGTTATATAGTATATATATTATTATTATTATTATATATTATTGTATTTTATTATTTGTTTCAAATGTGTACTTTGATATCATCCGTTGATGATTCTTTTCAGTCTATACATAATACGAGTTTGTCATCTAACGATAGTTACTGCTCTGTTTCTGCTACTGATACGCTTGGTGACCTTGTGCGAGAAAGCTTTCGCACACACTCCGGTCAGTCGTTTAATGTCTGTCAAATTAATGCCCAAAGTATTCCCAGCCACTATGCTGAGTTATTAGATGTTTTCTCTAATACCAATGTTCACGCTATCCTGATTTCTGAGACATGGCTCAAACCTCAACTTTTGTCTACCACCTATGCTCTTCCCGGCTTTATCGGCTCATCCGTAATGATCGACTCGTGCGGAGGGGTGGTGGAGTGGCGATATATTTGCGTAGCGATTTACCACACAAAATTATCTCCACCTCACCCACTTCTACCTCTACTTCCGCTGAGTTTCTCTTCCTCGAGGTTTGTGTCAAGGGAGTGAAAGCCGCTCTAGGCGTAGTTTACTGTCCCCCTATGATCGAATATTTCACTGATATCGAATTAGTTTTTGAATCTTTAGGGTCTGAATATGCACATCACATTATCATGGGTATCTGTATCCATATCTGGTCATTACTTCTACTCCCTCCCTCGTCTCCTCTCATGGTCAACATCCTGCTCCCGGTTTTTCCCATCACGACCTCATCTTTCTTTCTTACAATATAAAACCCCCAAAACTAAAGCCTAAAACTCTGCATAGGCGTTGTTTTGGGCGCATGGATATCGAGAAGTTACGCCTAGATGCTTCTCATCTAGATTGGAAATCCTTGCATAATGCTCCTACGGTAGATCAAAAGGTACAGAACGTCTTCAACGAAGCCATCCTCAGCCTATTTGATGTTCATGCCCCTATAAAGAAAGTTAGGCTGAAGCATGCACCCGCACCTTGGCTGACTGCAGGGATTCGAATGGCGATGAGGCGCAGGCATCGTGCATTTCGCAAATTCAAAAGAGATCGTAGCGTAGAAAACTGGGATTTCTTTAAGAGGGCTAGAAATGTGTGCAATCAGATGATACGTAACGCTAAACGCCGCCACATCATCAACAATATTTCTTCTTCTTCTCCCGCTGACATCTGGAAGTTCCTTGGAACTCTAGGTGTCGGAAAAACATGTCATTCTGGTCTTCCGATGGCGATTGGCTTAGACGACATCAATAAACATTTCACCTCCACCACTTCTTCATTGGATCGTCTAACCATGAGTCAGACGGTTGACCACATTAATGGCATACCTCTTCCCAACATTGGTTCATTTAAATTTTTTCCAGTGACACCGGATGAGATTAAAAAAATAATCCACGCTATCAAATCTAAGGCTGTGGGTTGTGACAATATTAGCAGATATATGATTATTTTAATCCTAGACCAAATACTGCCCGCGATCACGCATATCATTAACGATTCCCTCGAATTAAGATCCTTTCCCACTTTATGGCGCAAAGCCTTTGTTCGTCCATTACCCAAAGTACCCAATCCCTTATTGCCCAACAATTTCCGCCCCATATCTATTCTCCCTTTCTCATCCAAAGTCCTTGAAAGCTGCGTTCATAAGCAGTTGTCTCTTTTTGTTCATAGTAATAATATTCTTAGCCCATTCCAATCGGGATTTCGACCTGGCCATAGCACAGTCTCCGCTATGCTTAAAGTGACTGACGATATAAGGTTGGGCATTGAGGATAAAAATATCACTGTGCTTGTCCTAGTGGATTTTTCAAACGCATTTAATATGGTCAGTCACGATATCCTTCTACCCATCCTCTCCCACTTTATGATCTCATCCGAAACACTGGAATGGTTCCGCTCATATCTTCAAGGACGCCAGCAGTCGGTTCACATAGATGATTCTTCATCAGGTTGGAGTGAAATAGGCTCTGGCGTTCCACAAGGCGGCATTCTTTCTCCACTTCTATTTTCATTGTTTATTAATCTTTTATCTTCAGAGCTTCAGTGTGCGTATCATTTGTACGCCGATGACCTGCAAATCTACTCTCAAGCCAGCATCCAGAATCTGTCACAAGCCATCGATGATATAATCCGAGATCTAGACTCAATTAAAAAGTGGTCTGATCGCTTCGGCTTGGTCGTAAATGTGGCCAAGACTCAGGCGATAATGGTTGGTGGATCCCGTATGCTAAGCAAAGTGGACGTAGCAGGAATGGCTCCTATTGTTTTTGATGGGGCTACCATACCAATTAGTCCCACTGTCAAGGATCTCGGTTTGTCCATCGATGCTACTCTTGGCTGGCAAGCGCAGGTCTCAGATGTGTGTCGGAAGGTGACCGGTATACTACGATCTCTTTATCGGTTAAGAAATCTTCTCCCTACCAAGACCAAAACAATGCTTGTGCAGACTTTAATCTTTCCCATGATCGACTATGGTGATGTGTGTTATACCGACCTGAATGCAGATCTGCTCAATAAACTGGACCGACTTCTCAACAGTTGCATTCGATTCATATTCAATCTGCGTAAGTTTGATCACGTCTCTTCTTACCGCTCCCAATTAAAATGGTTACCTATTCGTCAGCGACGTAGTTTGCGGTCGTTGACTATGCTCTTCACTCTCCCAATGCTCCTTCGTATCTTACTTCTCACTTTCAGTATCGTTGCCGTAACCACGATATAAACTTACGCTCTGCCGACAATCGTCTCCTTCTCTGTCCTACTCATACTTCAAGCCTTGTTCATTCTTCTTTCCCTGTCCAATCTATTCTTCTTTGGAATGCACTCCCCCCAGAAATCAGGATGTGCAATAGCAGGGATACATTTAAAGCAAAAGTGAAGCAATACTACTACCGCCAAGTAGAAACAGAGTAATATTTATGTGTAATATACAATATGTATAATTATTTATGTATATAATTGTATATATATATATATTTATATATATACAAAAAGATATATAAATATCTTTTAGCCTGCCATGAATATCTCTGCACCACCCAAAGGTTAACTGGTAGAGAATGCCTTCGGCATTAAGTTCGCCTTTGCAATAATGTTTGCAGGAAGTTTTAATAAATAAATAAATTACAGGGGGTGGAGAGAGAATAGTGTCGATCTTTAGTTATATTCAAAACGTCATTTATACATACATATTATCACGCAGAGTCCTTAAGGGGCAGGCAGAGAGTAGAGCGCCAGTTCTGTCTAGACTTACATACGTCATTTATAATAATAAATAGTAATATATCCTCACGTCTTCCCATACATAAGGGTACCCGAGAGGGTAGGCAGAGGTGTATAGGTAATACCCACACACCCACTTTCCGCCAGAGATATATTTAAGGTGCCAACGTGACAGATGGCGAGTCCATCGCCTTGCAGTCTTTGTGTTGCAGGCAACTGCAACAACTCGAACCACACGGCCACCACGGCTCCTTTCGGTAAATTATTACTATGAGAAATAGGCATCGCGTCGCCATCTGTCACGTTGTTTAATATACGACGGCTTTCTGTCTAGCGGCCAGTGCTCCTTACTGCTAAGCTTGAGGTCGCAGGTTCGATTCCCGCTGAGGGCAGACATTTGTGTGACGAACACAAGTATTTGTACCTTAGTTTTGGAGGATCTATGTATTTATGTTTATATATATAAGTAGGTATGTATATCGTTGTCTAGTTTCCATTGTACAAGCTTTGCTTAGTTCGGGACTAGGTTAATTTGAGTGTAATTTTCCCAAAGTTTATCATCATCAATGCATATATAGAAATAAAAATGTAAAGGATCGCTGCGCTGTCTGTACATGGAAGATATATGAAAAAAATATTATTGGAACCTTTATCAACGGAAATAGTACCCAAAACAATGATTGTTAGAATTTTTGTCTCCTTATCTGTATGTATGTCGTTTGTGCACGCTTATCTCAGAACGGCTTATCCGATTTAGATGTGGTTTTCACTAATATATTGTGATAAGCTTCACTTAACATATCACTTTACATTTGATGACCGTTTGGTCTAGTGGTTACAGCTCCTGACTGCGAAACTTGAGGACGCGGGATCGAATCAATTCGAAATCGAATCGAAGGACAGATATTTGTGTGATGAACACGAGTATTTGTACCTTAGTCTTGGATGTCCTATGTATTAATGTATAAATATATCGTTGTCTAGTTACCATAACACAAGCTTTGCTTAATTTGGGACTAGGTCAATTTGTGTAGAATTGTCCCAAGGTATTTAATATATTATTATTATTATCTAATGTAAACCAAAAGATATATCCACAAAATGCTGCCCAAAGACACCATTCCACGCGGACGAAGTCGCGGGCACAGCTAGTATTTTAGTATATCTCTGGCGAAAAGTTGCTATTCGGGTACTATACATCTCTGCCTTCCCCTTCGGAGAAACCTGTGGCAAGGGGTGAAGGCGTATTACTCAGGATCATTGAAGATGACCAGATGGCAAAGTGCAATAACCTTTCACTATTACAAACAAGTTCAAAAACCTCAAAATTTAACACTACTGACCGAAAGACATACAAAGTTGTTATGAAATATTATGCACTGTCAAGACTCAACATAACGTGATTTTGTCAATAGGAATTTGAGACTTAATCCTACGATGCATTAGAGCTTATATTCGCTTGATGAGGGAAATGTTGAGAGGTCAACTTTCTACAGAAAGGAGAAGGGATACTCTTCAAACCGGATCTCCGTTTGCTACACGTCACTCAATGATCTTGAGACTTCGTTTGTGTTATTATTGAATTGAATCAGGTGTTCTTTGAGGAAATTTTCTATATAAATTTTATAAAGAGGCAGAGTTCCATAAAACGTGCTTAATTCAGGAAATAATCCAATTGGAAAATAAAACTGCCGAGTTGGCCGAGTGGTTCGAGTACAAAGATGTCAAGTTCGAATCCCGACTGTACCAATGAGTTTTTCTGAGTTTAAGTACAGTTATTGGTCACACCACGCGCTTTACGGCGAAGGAAAACGAGGAAACCGCATACGTCTGAGAAGAAATTCAAAGAGTAACGGCGATGACTCGCCATCTGTCACGTTGGCACCTTGTATATCTCAGCTGGAAAGTGGGTGTGTACGACCTAAACACCTCTGCCTACCCCTTCGAAGACCCTTGTAGAAGGCGTGAAGATATATATGTATTCCTTGATGGGGACTCAAATTAAAATAAATAAATTAATTCCTACCGCCTCTGTCCAGCGCAATCTCGTTAACCTCCCAATAGGTTGTGACAGTCACCTTTTCTTTGCTTCTCATGTTAACTTGGTCTTCCGGTCTGTCCCCCTATAGATAGTGCCATCCACGAAGACGCGCCCCACTATTCTTCCCTATAGTTTATAGTGTAAGTGTGCAACCTTCCACTAATGTTTAAGTATTATCGGTACACACTGATTACCTATGAGTGCACACGCACACTACAACTAATAGTCTCGGGTCATACTCCCCGCATCCCGCGACCGGCTCGACTAGAAATTGGTGGGGCGTGCCTTCGTGGACGGCACTATCTATACCAATCCTTCTAAAATTTAATTTTAGCAGCTGTTAAAGAATTTCCTTATCTTTTCTCTTCTATTCTCTACAGTTCTTTTGTTTCTATATAATAATATAATATATAATATATCCTCACGCCTTCCCACAAGGGTCCCCGAAGGGGTAGGCAGAGGTGTGTAGGTAATACCCACACACCCACTTTCCGCCAGAGGTATATCAGGTGCCAACGTGACAGATGGCGAGTCCATCGCCGTTACTCAAGCGCGACTATACATACGCCTTTGAACTTCCTCTCAGACGTATGCAGGTTTCCTCTCGATGTTTTCCTTCACCGTAAAAAGCTCGTGGTGTGACTAATCACATAGTAATAATTTTGTTTCTATATTAAGACATTCAAAGGTGTTTCATGAAATTCATTGTGAAATGGCGAGATGATTAAAACCGGTTATATCCGGAGCTACCGGAAACAATTACCGACCAATGTTTGGGCAAGCACTCGGGCGAATTGATCAAGTGCAGATCAATGGGAACGTGCCTCGACGTTGTTAATTGGACCCAAAAGTTCCTTGTTTACGTAGATTTAAAAAAAAAAATGTTTAATTACTTAGCAGAACCGTCTTCAGAATTGCGAATTTGGTGAAGGATTTTAACAAAATTATTAATCTGTAATAATTATAAATAAAATAAATAATAAATAAAATAATTAATGATATCTTATATAAACCGGCGAGCATGTCGTGTGAAGAGATTGATGAATATGGATGAAGTCAAATAGGTCTGCAAGTCTAGAGAGAGCTGGCGGTCTACTCTACCTACCCTGTGAGGAACTCAGCGTGACGATACCTATCTATACGCCTACCTCACGCCTTCCCACAAGGGTCCCCGAACACACCCACTTTCCGCCAGAGGTATATTAGGTGCCAACGTGACAGATGGCGAGTCCATCGCCGAATCTGCCACCTATCTAATTCTATCTATATGAACTAGTTCGATAAGAACTATAATTCTACAGATGAATTAGATACTAAATTAATATATACTAATAATTATGTGCTTGTGTGGGTGCTACGTTTACACCTCTGCCTACCCCTTCGGGAACCCTTATGGGAAAGCGTGAGGATATACTGTGTCAAACTACATCCAACTCCGCTCAACCGATATAGCGTGATTAAGTACGCAAAAGACACGCAACCTCAAAAACTTTCTCATATACAATCTACGTGAGTGGGATATGTATGTATGTACATAATGTGTAAATAGAGAATCCTCGACCACAAGTTTCGAAGGAGTTTGGTCAGGATCGCTGACCACTAAGCCGAATGAGTTTTAGAAATTACTTTAGATGATTAACGTTACGAACTTTTTATTTTATTACATACTAGCTGTCCAGACCAGCTTCGCTTGGGTGTAAAAGTTTCTGAAACACGATCGCAGCGCCACCTAGCGGATCTAATTGTGAATCTTAGGCATTCTCGAATGCACCTAAAGACACGCAGAAACTTTCATTAAAATCGGTCCAACCGTTTAGGAGTTTAGTGACATAGACACGCACTGAAGAAATATTATATAATATTTTAAATATTTTTTTATCATACAAACCTTCTCCTGACAATAAAGAATACATAAAATAAAGATTTGATGCAGTCGTTAGGAAGTTATGCGCGTACAAACATTTCGGTGATTCATTTTTATATATATAGATAATATTCGTTGTCTTTAGCGGCTCGTTAAGGACCGTCTAGGGATGGCGCAGCGGTACGGTACAGAAGATGAAGTATCTTCTACGATGCGATCTTCATAAGGATTTAACTCTGCTAAATGAATTGTTTGTGATCAAATACAAATTGTATGCTGTAAATTGTTGTTTTTAGTTCACAAGGGCCCACTAGATGGCGCTTACCTAAAATAAAACGGGTTATGGTTTCGTTCCGACTGTATAATATTAGTCTTAGTGATTGTCATATATTTCGTTACCGGTTAGGTAGCAAAAGTTCTCGGAACGCTACGAGAGACATTACAAAAAAGTAAAAAAAAACATATCTTTCTTTACCGACCTGATCTATTTGCGAGACAGTTCAGAACGCAGCAGCCGTGGTTTTATTAGTACCCTCCCTAATAGTAACAAGTAATAACCCTAGTCCGGCCCTAACCCTATCCCTAACTACAATATTTCTTTATTAAAAATTAATTTCTCAATTAATAGATATTCACACGATTATCTGAGGACATTAGTGATGGGTCGTTGACGGTTTTTCCGTTAACGAAACGTTAACGTTGATTTACGTTTGTCAACTAGTTAATCAACTAGTTAAATTCGTCAACGAGTTAACGTGCTACTAATGTCAACTTGCAACGTAACCCGTTCATTCATTGAACGGTTTTTATTCAACGATTACGCGTTAAATTTTAGAAACAAATTTTACAAACTTAAGAGTTCAAATTGTATGATATGACCGTCACTCGCAATCTATGACGTTATTTTCAACGTAAGTTTTTTAAATTGCTCTGCTCGTTGCGTTTGCGTTCTCGTTTATTGAACGAGACGCACGAGTTAAATTCATAAACGTCGTTGACGAATTCAACTAGTTGATTCATAAACTGTTAACGTTAATACGTTGACAGGAGATCAACGGTTGATTCAACTAGTTCGTTGATTCAACGCTCATAACTAGAGGACATTAATATCTTAGCTTAGCCTTACTTAGGTCATAGTATAAAGAACAAAGTAGGTTATCTTCATACAAACACACCGCGCGCGGCTTGTATGTGTGCGCTATTGTATCTATGTGTCGACGCACGCACGCTTTAACAAAATCTCGACCCGTTTCTCAGTGCGCCAGTCGGGGCTAACACTGCACAAGGGTCGCGCGCGCGTCACGGCTTTTCGGCACCGCTAAATGATTTATTCATCAATATCATCATCAAAATGTCTGATAATCGCAGAAGAACGTATTGCTGTGTATTGTAAGTGTGTTTGGGTGTCTTAATAATTCATCGATTCCAGACCTGTCTCTGTTCAGATTACCTATTGAACAGGAAAGGTAAGTTAGTCACTTATTCTAGCATAATATAATTTTACTTGATGATGAGATACCTACGTACTTACATGTTTTTTGTTTGTATTAGTTTTCTATCACACAGGAAGTAGGTAGGTAGGCCTAATTTCCTACTAGAATGTATTAGGTACTTTTGATCTGGCAATTGGTTTGCCGCTATTTCTTTGTTTACGTTTAGTTATGCCGATTTCTCAGTATTGTAGGTATAGTAACTAAGTACCTACCTACTTACAAAAAATCGTAATTCAAAATAAGTATGTACGAGTACCTAATTGACTAATAGTAAATCAAATACATATAAAACAAAGTTCGAATCATAACAACAAATTCGATTATAGTCTAAGAGACAGTCGTTAGTTTTTAATGTTGACTCGACGTTGCCGCTGTTCATGCGGTTGCTAGCGAAGCGCGAACAGCTGCGCCTAATATTTAGCTAAAAGTGACAACCCTAAGACAGTAGGCAATTATATCGCGAATTGGGCCGGAGATAGCCTACTTCCTCTCTTTATACTATGCTTAGGTGCTTAGGTGAACCAACATTAATAGTCATTGTAATTGTTTCATAATTACTTTAATTCTATCACTTTTTACAGAAAACTTCATACATTCAGTAATTTATTAGTAACAAAGTAAAATAAATACATAAACAATAAGTCCATTCATTGATACAATATAACTTAACAATCACTCAATAATTTACAGTCACACTTTCACAATAAATAAAAACATTTAAAAAGAGCTTATTATTATATGTAATAATAATAATATATACTCACGCCTTCCCACAAGGGTCCCCGAAGGGGTAGGCAGAGATGTATAGGTAATACCCACACATCCACTTTCCGCCAGAGGTACGTTTGAGGTACCAACGTGACAGATGGCGAGTCCATCGCCGTTACTCAAGCACGACTATACATACGCCTTTGAATTTCTTCTCAGACGTATGCAGGTTTCCTCTCGATGTTTTCCTTCACCGTTAAGCTCGTGGTGTGACTAATCACTGTACTTAAGTTCAGAAAAACTCATTGGTACAGTCGGGATTCGAACTTGCGATCTTTTCGTCGCAGGCAACTGCTCGAACCACTCGGCCACCACGGCTTTTTTTATTATTATATGTTTCATGTATATTTGTAGGTTTAAGGGAGTCGTCTATTTACATTAATATTCTTCTTCTCCATATGAAATATAGTTAATTCTCTTCTCCACTTTCTTCTTCTTATTTTGACATACGATGCTCAAACATGACGAATGCCTGTCCAGAATCAAGGACACAGTAAAATGGAACACATCCTTCTAAGTGCTAAATTAAAGAATTTTGAACCACACACTGCGTTCCAAGACCAGAGCTACTGACGTAGCTAAAGGCATTAATTGACGTGGGAAGGGATCGATCACGTCTGCCACATGCCCATTGAAGGGCCTTGATTACCTTAGACGTCAGCGAGGTAGAGCATGAAGAAGATGGCGACAAGGCATGGACAAATCCTGGACTGGCAATTGGGGTTGGTCTTTGCCAGCAAGGATATGTACCAGGCTCACATAAATGATTGAGGTTAACAATACATTATACGGGGAATAAATGTTCCAGCATACATAACGGTTTTTATCACTGTTCGTTTTCTTGAAATAAAAGCCACTTTTGAATGTTCGGAGATATTATAACTACACTATATACATTTTGAAATATTTCTTCACACATTTTCATTGAAATATTTTTGGCACGCCATTTTCAATCTTAGAACCTGAAACAATAGAATTAATGTTAAGCATTTTGTGATAAACAGAACTAAATTAAGAAAAATTTAATAGTTACATTGTTTATACATCAAGAGTGGCAAATATGCATACGGCCCTGTTTGGAAACTGTTACCGTAGCCTATTTACGCTCACGATGCCAAAGCGTCACTTGCGCGTTGCCACTTTGTGTTCGGAGAGTTATACTGTGTTTCCAGCATAATGAGGCTGACCCGTCTGCTAATAACACAATATAACAATCATCATTATATTGTGTTACCAATGAAATCAATTTTAACGTCAAGAGTACTCGAAACCGACGAGCATGTATGAAGAGGCTGATGAATGTGGACGATGTGAAAGAGGTATGTAAGTCTAGAGAGAACTGGCGCTCTATTATCTCTGTCTACTCCGTTAGGGACTCGGCGTGATATGTAGTGATACTTCGGTATTGTAAGCGTAAATAGGCTGCGGTAACCGTTTTCCATGCGGTGGGCCGTAGCCGTATGCTTGTTTGCCACTCTTGTTGTATAAAAAAAAAGTGTGTGTCAGCTCCGACGCACGACTGGAGTTTACTCCTTACGAACGATTATAAAATAAATAGATTAGTTAATAAGGGTAAATGAATGTATTTCTTATATTACTTAGAGTATGCATGACACATCTATAGATTGAGTTTTATTCATTGAGTAATTTTCTCAATTTTGAAATAAATATCAATTGATATAAATTTATATTTATATCTATTATAAATAAAATATAAAATTTACGATAAAACCTCCGCAAGTTGACAGTTGTTGTAGGTTATTATCAGGTTAATACAATATGCAATTGAAAGTAAATATTAACATTAATTACATCGCCATTCTGTTATTCTCGTTGCCATGGAGAGTACGAGAGCACCAAAAACGTAACGCTGTCATTCATCAGTAGATTTTACCTCTCATATTTTTCTCATACCGGGCGCCTTATATATGAAAATCGATTCTTAAGGAGTAAACTCCAAAAAGAAAAAACAATGTATGTATATATAATATATTTACGCTGGTGAATGCGCGGGGAATAGCTTGTAATACAAAGTAAACTTTATATATGAAATGACTTAGGTAGAGTAGTAGAGAAATAAAAAAAAAATAGAAATCTACCAGTCCCAGAAGCTCTTCATCTTCCTAGCAGTGACGAGTTTATTGATGTCATGGTAAGCAGCGATCATGGTGTGTTCGGGAGCGGTGTTGGTGGAACACGCCGGGTGGGCCCTCATGCAGTCCGTGCCTTCCTGACCCCGTCTCGCAGCCCGCATGTACCGGAAGAACCGTAAAATTTCAGGATTGTCCGACACTGGACGTCGAAGCTCGTTCAACTCTCTGAAAAAAATTAACATGTTAGTAAACTCGAAGCCGTGGTGGCCGAGTGGTTCGAGCAGTTGCCTGCGACGCAAAGGTCGCAAGTTCGAATCCCGACTGTACCAATGAGTTTTTTCTGAATTTAAGTACAGTGATTAGTCACACCACGAGCTTTACGGTGAAGGAAAACATCGAAAGGAAACCTGCATACGTCTGAGAAGAAATTCAAAGGCGTATGTATAGTCGTGCCTGAGTAACGGCGATGGACTCGCCATCTGTCACGTTGGCACCTAATATACCTCTGGCGGAAAGTGGGAGTGTGGGTATTACCTATACACCTCTGCCTACCCCTTCGGGGACCCTTGTGGGAAGGCGTGAGGATATATTATATTATTATAGTAAACTCGATCGGAAACTAAAGTTTGGGAACGTCAAGAGCGAGCGAGCCTATATGAAGAGTGATGAATGTGGACGAAGCGAAAGAGGTATGTACATAAGTCTAGAGAGAACTGGCGCTCTATACTCTCTGCCTACCCCGTTATAGACTCAGCGTGATGCTTAACTTTAAAGATAATATAGATAGTGCCATCCACGAATACGCGCCCAACCAATTTCTAGTCGAGGGGGTCGCGAGATGCGGCGGGTATGTCTATTAAATGTAGTGTGCGTGTGCACGTGTGTGTGGAAGGTTGCACACTTACACTATAAACTATAGGAAAGAATAGTGGGGCGCGTCTTCGTGGATGGCACTATCTATAAACACATATTCATGCCTACTAGAAGTCTTTTAAATGTTAGGTGGAGAAGTAACAGTTCACTCTTTTTCCACAGGAAACCTATGGTGTTTAAAAAAATCTACTTTTATACTCTAGAGCACACGGGCTAATTTGCGGTATATTGCTAAATTAGCAACGCCCAAAGCCGAGGTCCGATCCCCATTAGGGGTGCTTTAGCTGTGTTTGCTCCTAAGAAGTACCTGGCTAAGTAACGGGGTAGGCAGAGAGTATAGAGCGCCAGTTCTCTCTAGACTTACATACCTCTTTCGCTTCGTCCACATTCATCAGTCTCTTCATACATGCTCGTCGGTTTCGAGTACTCTTAACGTTCCCGTCCTTGAGACTCCGATCTATTTGATCTATTTATTTGATTTGAGGTAGTTGGAACGTGGCCTTCCTCTGCCTCTTCTTGCACACACTTTGGCTTCGTATATCTGTTTCGTCAATCTTTCTTCACTCATCCTTTCTATGTGTCCAAACCAACGTAACATGCCTTTCTTCATCTTTACAATCAAGCCCTCATTCACGCCAGTTGATTTGCGAATCTTTTCATTGTGGATTCGATCTAATATCGTTACCCCCCACATTTTTCGGAGAGATCGCATCTCAACTGCATTCAAGCTATTTTCATACTTCCTCTGACATGCTTTGACATGCTTCATGCACAGGATTCGCTGCCATACAATAAGGTACCAATATCGCGTTGTGGACAGCAACTCGAGCATTCTTGCTCAGACTTACTGCCCATCAACGCCGACATGGCTCCATTCACCTTATTTCCGATTCGATTAAGTAGTTCCCGAAATTATCGATACGAGAGTCAATCGAAGTATGTAGAGAAAGTAGAGCGTCAGATCGGTAACTTGTAATAAATTGACCGTCTTCTTTGTCCCACTATTCGACCAACAAACAAACGACCTAGCCACCTAACGTTCTACAAATGTTAATCCAATACATATATCAATGCTAAGTCATTAGTTAGTGGTTCTCTCGGTTCGTGTAATGCATTCTCATTTCCGTCGGGTCCGTGTGACCTAGTTACATATGGGCTAGGTATATCAATTCTCTGGCCTTATGCCTAGCATTGTTGGGGTCGGAATTCGATGCCATTACCAATTGACTTTTGCCTAAGAATTATCATCATCATATCATCACGCCGAGTCCCTAACGGGGTAGGCAGAGAGTATAGAGCGCCAGTTCTCTCTAGACTTGTATACCTTTTTCGCTTCGTCCACATTAATAAGTCTCTTCGTACATGCTCGTCGGTTTCGAGTACTCTTGACGTTCCCGTTCCCTAAGAATTATGTAATCGAAATTAAAGTCGATAGATACACTTTAAAGTGAGAGGTAAGAGGTATTTGAATGGACACGTCCGTTCAGAATTGGAATCACCCGACCAGGGCAATACCCCTTGCCGCTATAAAGCATTGCTTTTGGGTAGTATCTAGTTTCCGCGTCCGAAAATTCACGAGGAATGGTTGGCTGTGATGCCAAAAAAAGTCCCGTTCATCTATTTAGCACAGCAACTCCGCTCCACATAAAGTCGTAAATTTTCGAACGGTACCTTTAGTTAGGGTATACATTGGTTGATATATTTGTCTTATAATAAAAAAACAAAAGATTTCCGTGTTTCCTTGAAACAAGAAGCAAATGAAAAAATAAAACATATTCATATTTCTTTCTTACATCATAGCGGGCATTTTGATGTTTTGAATTAAAATTAAGGGACCTATAGTATAATAATTGTATTATTACGTACACACCTGGACATTTGTCCCTTAAGGAGTAGGCAGAGGTAAAATGTAACCTTTTGCATATACTACACAAGGGATATTTAAAATAAACGATATAAGTACTCGCATACTGTTCAAGCAAGCCGTGGTGGTCGAGTGGTCACGCCTTCCCACAAGGGTCCCCTAAGGGGTAGGCAGAGGTGTATAGGTAATACCCACACACCCACTTTCCGCCAGAGGTATATTAGGTGCAAACGTGACAGATGGCGAGTCCATCGCCGTTACTCAAGCACAACTATACATACGCCTTTGAATTTCTTCTCAGACGTATGCAGGTTTCCTCTCGATGTTTACCTTCACCGTAAAGCTCGTGGTGTGACTAATCACTGTACTTAAGTTCAGAAAAACTCATTGGTACAGTCGGGATTCGAACTTGCGATCTTTGTGTCGCAGGCAACTGCTCGAACCACTCGGCCACCACGGCTGCAATTAGCATAAAACATATATTTTATATATTCCAAAAAAATCGAGGTTTCCACGACGCATAGAAAGAAATATATGAGCTACCAACCTGCTTAGCTGGGCCGATATCAAGTTGCTATAAGGTGCATATTTCGCTGGATTTGCGTACATTAGACATATCAACTGCTCCCTACAGGCTTCAAGTTTGACCTCACTTAGGCTTTGGCCGCCAATCTGCTGCATGTGGTTAGCGTCTGAGCTCTCCGACGGAGTAAGTCCTGAAATCAAAAAGCAAAACACTTAATGTAATATTAGCTCGAAATATATCGGTCTGTAAGAAAAATCAAAGTAAAAAATGGCCTACTATATATAAATGTTTAGGTTTATGAGAATTTTATAAAATTTGGCACTCAACTTTTATATAATAAATATAAAATTTTATATAAAGAAAAGCCGTGGTGGCCGAGTCGTTCGAGTAGTTGCCAGCGACACAAAGATTGCAAGCTCGAATCCCGACTGTACCAATGGGTTTTTCTGAACTTAAGTACAGTGATTAGTCACACCACGAGCTTTACGGTGATGGAAAACATCGAGAGGAAACCTGCATACGTCTGAGAAGAAATTCAAAGATGTATGTGTAGTCGTGCTTGAGTAACGGCGATGGACTCGCCATCTGTCACGTTGGCACCTAATATACCTCTGGCGGAAAGTGGGTGTGTGGGTATTGCCTAAACTTGTATATACACTGGAATAACACAAAGGGTTTTATTGCATAAAAAAATGATTATTATTGAAATACAGGTACAAAACTACTCGAAAAGTTTAGGATAAGAATCAGCATTGCCGCACAGCGCGGCAAAGATGCCAGGGATTCTGGCACCCTCCCCCGGGACAGCGCGTTTAATTCAAGAAGGCATAATGATGATCTTACCAAGTCGTGCAAAGATCCCGTCCAATCTGGACAACAGTGGGGAGTAGAAGGGGTCATAGTTGCTCAGGATCATTGATGAGGATGGAATCTTCTGGAACACCTGGAAATTAATGGATACTAGGTAAATAAGAGTTCACGACTAAACGGCCTGATAGAAAGTGGTTACCCTAGTACAAGGTTACACATAAAGACGTGCAGAGGCACAGACTACTAAATACTTTATTATATAAGTAACAATAACAACAATTAACGATATTTACAAAAAATAGTTGTAAGTAAATTATTTACAGTATTTATTTTTTACCGAACCCGGTAAACCATAGCAACGTGCCGAGAAGACTTGCAGCATTGCCATGCTGGATAGCAATGCTGATTCTCTGAGTCAGAATTTTACTTCCCCGCAAGAGATATGCTGATGGCGAGTCCATCGCCGTTACTCAAGCACGACTCCACATACGTCTTTGAATTTCTTCTCAAGTGTATACAAGCTTACTCTCGATATTTTTCCTTATTTAATGATTGAGTAATAATATAATATCTACATATAATATTAATACTTAATCATAAAATACCTCAATAAACATGTAGGCCTAACTTTTCTCCGTAAATTTCCTTAAAAATGATGTAACAGAAGAAACGAACACAAGCCTAATTAGTGAGTTTTTATATAACAATACAGAGACAGACAAAAAAACGAGCAGAAAAATTGCTTCGGATTTCGCAAAAATCTAAGACTTCAGTTTGCCAAATTAAGCAAATTAAAAACATGTTTATATCATACAAACATATATACATACATATCATCACGCCGAGTTCCTAACGGGGTAGGCGGAGAGAATAGAGCGCCAGTTATCTCTAGATTTATACACCTCTTTCGGTTGATCCACTTCCATCAGACGCTTCGTTTATAGCTCGTCGATTTCGAGTACTCTTGACGTTCCCGTCCTTGAGCGTCCGATCGATTTGATCTAGGTAGATGGAACGAGGTCTTCCTGTGCCTCATCTTGCACACACTCACATTTTATACATGTTTCGTCAATCTTCCTGCTCTCATCATTTCTATGTGACCAAACACATACATAATCATGCCGTGTCCCTCGGGGGGTTAGCAGAGAGAATAGAGCACCAGTTCTCTTTAGACTAATTGAATTATTTCGCTACCTCCACATATAAAGAAACTGTATAAATACCAACCTTATAGTTATTAGCAGTTGCCATTTGGTTCTTGTAATAGCTATTCTTGCCAGGCAGATAAGAAGCCTTTTGGCCTCCCATACCAAATCTGTAAAATATCAAAATTCTCAATTACTTTTACCCCTTCCATCAAGGAGGTAGGCAAAAGTGCTACAGAAACCTCTACGACGGAGATATATTTAGGCCAACGTGACAGATGGCGACTCATGAAGAAGACATCTTGAAGACGCATGTGTTTTTTCTCAAACATACGCAGGATTCCTCAAGATTTTTCCTTCACCGTTAAACTCGTATAAAAACTTACATCTCTATACATAAGTCCAGAAAAGCTGAAAGGCAAAAACCACTTGAAATTGAACCTGCGATCTCAACTTTCTAGACGTCTATTTCAACCACTCGACCGCCATGGGCATATTAATCGGATTTGCAGTCATTACAGTGCCGAAAATTTGTTGACTTTCCCCAAATATTTCATCAAAAATATTTACGTATTTATTGGAATCACCCTTTTCACGGAATTATTAATCAAGGCTTGTCGAAGATTCCGAACAAATTCATTGAACGAACGGTTTTCAAGAGGAAATTGACTTTTGTTTTCCCATAAGTTTCCCTCGATTGTGAAGCCTTAGAAAGCAATAACTTGTAATGGACTTATATTTATGTATTTAATATTTATGCGCAGTTAAAGTAAAATGATGGACTTAATGCTTAAGCATTTTCTACCAGTCAACCAATAACCTGAGTTATATAGATACTTATATACATATATTAATTGTGTAATATAATAAATATATGTATCGGGGACCCTTGTGGGAAGGCGTGAGGATATATATATAATATACTAGCTGTCCTGCCCAGCTTCGCCCGGATGAAAAAGATAAACTTCCTAAAACACGATCGCAGCATCACCTATCGGGTCCAATTGTGATGTAAGCTATTACATCTTTTAAGTTGGATCAAACTGCACACAGTGCGCAAATTTGATTGTAATCGGTTAAGTAGTTTAGGAGCCCATCGCGGACAAACAACATGACACGTAATTTATATTAAGATAATAATATATCCTCGCGCCTTCCTACAAGGGTCCCCGAAGGTGTAGGCAGAGGTGTATAGGTAGTACCCGACTACCCACTTTCCGTCAGAGATATATTTTAGGTGCTAACGCGACTATAACGTATATTAGCAGTGAAAATGGGATTCGAACTTGCAATATTAATTTCTTAACTGATAAAACTTAAATTTATTATTATTTAGTGTTTGTAACTTCAAGTAACATAAAAATATCTTTAATAATTTTATTAGTTAATGTTTATTTTTTACAAACTTAAAACTTTAATTAATAACTTACCTAGACATGTCATTTTCAGGGTCGTTGACATCATTTTCAGGTATATTCCCGTATACGTCATCCTGCGGATACACGTAAGAGCCCGGTGGATTGGTTTCGTAGCCCATAATGTCTTTGTTATCCGAATTGTATCCGCTCTGTTCATCCATCTGGGCTGGAGGGTAGCTGGCTTGGCTGGAGCTGGCTGACAGTTGGGATATTCCTGGAATTAAGATATATTAATAATAGTTGAATATCTGAAGAAGTTGATACTGGCCGTGATGGTCGAGTGGTTCGAATCACGAATCACCTGCATTTCATAGATTGTAAGTTCATATCTCGACTATGTCAATTACTTTAACTGCGATTAATCACATGGTGAGATTTACTGGCGAGAAAGCCGTAATAGTTGTGCTTGAGTTGTGGCGATGGACTCACCATCTGTCACGTTGGCATCTACCGATCATTTCTCCGGCGAGAAGTTGATGTGACTACAAGCCTGTGCCTACCCCTTTGAGGACCCTTGTGGCGTCACCATTATTTGCAATAATAATACTTTTTATATTCCACATTATATGACCAAATAACAAACTTGTATTATGGGACCTCCTTTCAAACTACCTTTTCACCCGTGAAGAACTTGACTGGTTTGTAATTAGACAATTACAAACAAGTCAAGTTTCTCACGAGTTGGGCAGAGAGAGTGCCAGTGTCCTCTGGAGATTCAAAAGTCGTAAAATGTATAAATAATATTGACCCCGATTGAAGACAGGCAACATTCGAAAAAGAAACTCACTAGCAAAAAAAAGGAAAAAGTAGATGAAAAAAGTAATAAGATTCGAAATTTGAATTGCGGTGCGATGTCGAAATGGATTAATGTATAGCTGTCACTACAAGTAATGACTTACCAGCAACACTGATATAAAAATAATTGCTCTAAAAGCACTAGGCAAAAAATTTTTGGACTTAGAAAGGCTGATGATAATTTGAATACTTCATACATTGCTTCATAACGCCACTTAAGCCTTTGATTTACATACAAATAGCACCGACTATTAATGTTACAAGAAATGTTTGAAATTGTAATTTTTTATAATGTCCAGTAAATTGTTCTTACTTTGTAATCAATTTTAATCGATCGGGGCTCCGAACGTCAAGAGTGTTCAAAACCCCCGAGAATTAAAGGAAAGAGGTTTGTAAGTCTAAATAGAATTTGCAATCCACTCTGCCTACCCCGCAAGGGTATGGGCGTCTATTTTTATATTTATGTATGTCTAAGAAAAGAAAGTAATAAAAATTCCAGGATATCTTTTACACTTATATAAAATATAGGTTCAACTGGCGATTTACTCTCTCTTTCCACCCCGAATTTCTTTCCTCGCCGAAATTTGCGAATTAATAGTAAAAGTGATTCATGTGTCGTGTCGAAAGATGGCGATAGAAGCGCTGTGAGGGCTATTAAGAAAATTGCTGTAGAAATGTGTTATATTTCTCCTACCTACTGCTGTGGAAAATGTTCCTTAGTTGAAAATGTTCTTCTCATGTTAAGACTAGTATAATATCATGAAAAGACTGGTTGTGTACTCGTTGTACTGGTTGGATAACATCTGCCGAGGTGGGCAGATGCTCAGAATTTATATTTTAAGAAAGCTACGTTTAATTATAATTATATTCTTTTTGAAGGAAGAATGCCGACGAGAAAAAGCACCTTCGTATAGAAATCAAATAAATCATTAAGTTTGTAAAAGCAACACACACTTCTAATAACGATTTCTAGGAATTGTAAAAAAATCCCAATTTAAACACACTTCCGGTGACATGGATATAAAAGATAATAATATATCAAGGCTTCCACTTTCAATTTGAACTTGACAGTGAAAGTAAGATGGTATGTTATTGCTATTAATCTCATCGTAAGAACCATAAATTACCGCTTTATTCTTCTATTGCGTGAAATATGTTTCGGTTCTTACCGTAAGGAGCTGTAATAGCCGAGTGGTTCAAGTCACCCGCAAAATTAAAATTGTACGTTCAAGCCCCGACAGTAATTCCCCAATGAGTGTTTTTCTGAGCAAATGTACAATGATCGACACGGCGTATGTTCGTCTTCCCAAATACAATATATAATATTTCCGGTGCTACATATTATGAGAACTTTTGCCTACGTATTTCTCCACATATATGACTTAGTCCGTAGTCTTGGCCCTTAATTGAGTGAAGAGCGATCGGGCACTACGGATCTCCGTTTCGAAATTGGAGTTACTGACTGCGACTTGGTAACCCAACTGATAACTGGGTAAATCTCGACGTTACAAGAGCCAAATACCACTTTTCCTATGTATAATAAGTAAAGGGGTAGATCTAGACGGACGTTTCTAGACCAAATTAGGGACGTCTTGAAAAAAGGTCAAGTCAAGAGTACCCTAAACCGAAGAGCATGTATGAAGAGAATAATGAAAGTGGACGAAGCGAAAGAAGTATGTAAGGATCGTAGCAAGTGGAAAGTAGTGGTCTCTGCCTACCCCTACGGGAAAGAGGCGTGATTATATGTATGTATAATAAGTAAAATGGCAGAAATTTTATATCAAGCACATAGCGTGCCTGATGGCAAGCGGTTACCATAGCTTTTAGCCGTTAGCCACTACCAATGATATCATGCGTGGTCAACTTTATATAATGTTCACAAAATATCAACCCACAAATTGTGTGGGTTTTTGAAAGCCATTCTATTCAATGCAATGCCATAAGGCCGCTAACTTTTCATATTTCATAAGGAAAACTGGTCATATTAGGCAATTCCAAATCTAACTAAAAGATCCGTTGTGTCCTACATCTCTTCAGAATATGTCGTTATTCATAATAAAGATAAACTACAACACGTTTAACTCACCATCTGCGCCGGTAAATAAATTACTAGCGGGATGTATTTCCAAATTGCGCATCAACAAGTAACTTCCTAAGTACTCGCACTTAAGCAAAAGTTAGCGAACAGATTGGTGAGGCTGCGAAAAGTTCGGGCGTAATGAAACTTAAGTTTAGGGTTGGGGTGGGGTCTTGTCGATAGTTTTAGTCGATATGTGGAGGTTAAATATTTTTTCGAAAATGTATTGCCAATGTGACAGAAAGCAATAGGTAATGTCAGGTGAATTTCTGCCATATAAATTAGTGTCGCATGTCCCTATGTCAGAGCCATAATAGGTACATTAAGGCAATTTAACCCCCCATTTATGACGTCTATAAGCTTATCGACTATAGCAATTAGTTTTGATGTCAGTACAATTTATCGATAACGCATTTTTCAGTCCAATCACATCCCTAGTGAAGTTAAGTGAAATTTTCTCACCTTTTCCGAGGATCTTCCCGAAGCTTCCCAATATACTTGGCAGGAACATTGTGAACAGAATTGACTTGAGAATGATTTGTCCTCCAATTAGTAGCGGCACGAAGAATTTATTTAGGCCGAAAGCTGGAAATGATAAAGAGAAAGATAATAATAGTCACATAGTAACGCACGCCGCCGAGAACGCCGATCCAAATATTGCTTTGGGACGGTAGATTTAACACTCTATACAATTCTACATGTTTTCCCTTCGTAGGATCGCAACAGTTCATTTCAACCAATTAACATAAAATTATATTCGGTTATAATTTTATGTTAATTGGTAGCAGCGTAATTCCGTTAAGTAGTTTTTGCGCTTTTATCAGACAGGGTCAAGGGACTTTGTTTTATCATAATTATAAAGTATATAATAGAATGAGAAGGTTCATTTATGATATTGATTTTTGAAGAGCAAATTACAACTTAAAAACATAATCCTTAATAAAATCTATTCATCCATATCATTACGCAGAGTCCCTAACGGGGTAGGTATAGAAATTAGAGCGTCAGTTTTTTTAGACTTACATACCGCTTTCGCTTTGTTTACATTCATCAGTCTCCTCATACACATTGAACATCTTATCGAATAAATTCAGTTATAAATAACAATTTCCATTACTAATTGTTTTCAAGAAAAACACGGAAGATAAGACGCCGAAATAAATTCTGATTAAAAACCAGAGTTCATTGGTAAAGTTGCATTGTTACACAAATGATGTAATGGATTGCAGAAGGAGCAGCTCTATACTTGGCCCTCATTCATTGTTATTCTGCTGTTGTACAATAAGCTTTTGTAGCAATTCCAGTGACAGTATATCTTTTCTAAGTAGCTGTATTTAGATGCTTTCGTACAATATGCCAACGCTATGAGTCTGTCATCGTGTTTTGGGTATATTTATCATCTTAATCTTTTGTGAGGAATGGTCCTAATATTATTATTAGCTTTAGACGACGTCTAAACAAAGAGGAAACATGTACAAAGCGTGACGCTTCAACAAACAGATGGTTGATTGATGTGAATTATGCAAGTTTGGGTTCTTAAATAGAAGTATGACAAATTACCGCCTCTACACTTCTTTTAAATATTCTTAGTTATCTTCCACAACCCTAGTCTATTGGCCACTGGTTCGGTTCCTAATAGTACGGATATTTAATGAACACGATTTTTGTGCCGCCGTGGTGGCCGAGTGGTTCGAGCAGTTGCCTGCGACGCAAAGGTCGCAAGTTCGAATGCCGACTGTACCAATGAGTTTTTCTGAACTTAAGTACAGTGATTAGTCACACCACGAGCTTTACGGTGAAGGAAAACATCGAGAGGAAACCTGCATACGTCTGAGAAGAAATTCAAAGGCGTATGTATAACCGTGCTGGAGTAACGGCGATGGACTCGCCATCTGTCACGTTGGCACCTAATATACCTCTGGCGGACAGTGGGTGTGTGGGTATTACCTAATACACCTCTGCCTACCCCTTCGGGGACCCTTGTGGGAAGGCGTGAGGATATATTATATTATTATTATTTTTGTTCAGTGTTGGAGGTCCAATGTATTATTGTATACACTCAACTATTTAATGTTAATATTTAAAACATAAATTTGTATATTCTGTAGTTTACAAAGTGCAAGCTGAGCTTGGGACTAGATCAATGTGTGTGAAACTGAAAATCCTCCCATCCAATCCCATGGCACACACCATGTAAATCCAACGTATTCTGCCAACTGAAAATCAATATACTCACATCTGAAATCCATCAATTTTGCAGCCTTAGGCAAGTTGATCGAAATTGCGTGCGTTGCGAAGAAATTCTTAACTTTCTGGAGCAGTCTGTACTCGTACGTGTACTTGCTGAATAGAGCTCGCCCTTCCAGCTCGCCAAATTGAGGTTCCGATTCAGTTCCATTATTATCTTCATTACTTTTTGTCGAATTGACAGCAGTTATTTCAATGCCATCAGTTATAACATATCGTTCTTCAGTCAGAACTTTTTCAATTAGATTTTCGAGCACATCCGCCATTAAGTTGGCAGTCGTGTTAAGTATTGAATTTTCTTCTGTGAAACTACTAACCGTGTCCACGATTTTATCCATCAGAGTTTCTTTTCGACTATTGTCTTGTTCTTTTACATCAGTTTTATTGTAATTATTACTAAAACAGCTATGGCATTCATTATCTATTTTATTATCTACATTTATTAAATCTCTTTTGGTTATTTGACTCGACTGTATGGGTACAGTTTGACAGCTACATTGTATTATAAGAAGGATCATGTACAATATGACTAAGAGTGGCTCCTCGAACCTCCATTCCGATTGTCTATTCCTTTGCTTTGTGTCCATTTTGTAATCCAAACCTCATCACCGTGAGTTTTTCTCGTCCGATAATTTCGTTTTAATCATTGATTGTAGAATCTGGAACAAGGAAGCTTAGAATTACTTCAAGGTTAATGAAATTGTGTTAAGAATTAATTTAATATTAATTAAGCCTTAATGGGTAAATAGATCCTTTTTGCTAGGGATTTTATTATCTCTAGCAAATAAAGGGAACTTTTAATAGGGTATTTTTTTCAAAAACCCTACCGTTAATACTATAAAAAATGTAAACCTAGTAAGCTTTTACATGTATAACTTTTTCATTACAGTTTTTACGCGAAACTAAAGTCTGAAATTTGTCAACTTAGAATGTACTTTTTTATTATTTGCTTCCTCTCACTACCAGCTACTGCCCATATTCTGAGGGATCCTGTTATATTTAAAAGCGATAAAGAGTCGTGGGGATTACTGCGTAATTAATATTACAAATTCAAACCAAGGCTTTTATAAAGCAACGGTGTTTTAAATAAATTCTAATAAAATAAAGTAAATCTGCATTCCTTTGAGAAGCTCAATGTACATCCTTCAATATATCACTGGCGATCAGAAAGTCTTGTTCACCTATGCCCTCCCCCTCCCTAGGCGTGAAGTGGTACATATTTAAAAACGAATTAATTACATACTACTTTCCTTCCTTTACTAAAACACAAACAACAAAAACTTATTGATGCATGAATACGAGAACTTTCGAGGATTTATAAAAATTCGATGTGTGGGCATTTTAGCGTGGTAGGTATATAATATTTCCTCGGTGAATAAAATCCATTCCATTGCTTGTCGGTAGAGATCAAAAGTAAGCCAGTGGAGACATTACTCCACTTTCATTTTATTAATATTGTTTTGACAATGAATAGGGCCAATCCTTTTGGGGCTTGCTCCGAAATAATGTTACGAAAAATTCTGGAGTATTATCCTTTCCCTACAGGATATAGTAATGTCTGCGCTATTATTTAGATACCTGGCTTTGCCTGCCACAAATGTGGGAAATGGATAGACGGAGGTAGGTATGTATATAGTACCCATATTCCCACTTTTCACTGGGGATATATTTTAGGTGCAAACATGACAGATGGCGAGTCTATAGCCGTTTCTCACGAACTTTTCTTTGTTTCCTCACGTTGTTTTCCTTCGCTGTAAAGCTCGTGGTGTAACTAATTACTGTACTTTAGTTCAGAAAGACTTATTGGTAAAGTCGGGATTTGAACTTGCAATCGATAAATCGTGTTGCAGGCGATATATACACAAAAAAAAACAAATAAACGTTGCAAACAGACACTCGATGTCTTTTATAAGTATATATTTATAAACCTGATGGTTCTATTTGTCAGCGGATTAAGAACACAAAGATTAACTATGAGCTATTAAGCTTTTGTTCTAACAAAAGTATATTTCGTGTAAGAAAAAGTGTCTTACATGTTGTAAAATGAGGTTGCATTGTAGACGTCGACAAGAGCCTAACTCTCAAATTTATGATGGCGATCTGTCGTGTTATGGCATCAACTCCAACTTCTTTAAATAAGTGAGTATTGTAATTAGGATATACTATATTCACGGCTGGCAAATTCCCAAAACAGCAGGCGTGAACGAGGGCGTGATTGTAAAGATGAAGAAAGGCATGTTACGTTGGTTTGGACATATAGAAAGGGTGAGTGACGAATTATTGACGAAACAGATATACAAAGCGAAAGTGTGTGCAAGAAGAGGCAGAGGAAGACAAAGTTCCAACTACCTAGATCAAATCGATCGGACGCTCAAGGACGGGAACGTACAGAGTACTCGAAACCGACGAGCATGTATGAAGAGACTGATGAATGTGGACAAAGCGAAAGAGGTATGTAATTCTAGAGAGAACTGGCGCTCTATACTCTCTGCCTACCTCTTTTGGAGTTATATGTATCTACGATGTCAATTCACGGCTTCCACGGGGGTATCCGAAAAGGTAGGCAGAGGTTGGCAGCAGTATCCACACAACCACTCTTCGCGTCAGATATATTTTAGGTACTAACGTGACCTACCGTTTGGAGCACGACTATGAATAAGTCACTAGTCACTAGTCCATCACTATATAGTTCGTGATGTGATTTATTACTGTACTTAAGTTCAGAAAAACTTGTCAAAATTAACTTATATAGTTATGGCCGGAACATATCTAGCTCAGAGAATCAGTATTGCTATCCAACGTGGCAATGCTGCTAGTCTTCTGGGCACGTTGCCTCAGGATACCGATTTGGGACAAATATTTAATCTGTGAGTACTTAGTTATGCAACTGTTTTTTTTTTTAATATTGTTAATTATTAGTGCAGAACAGGTGATTGCGTGTAGTAGATCTGTCACGTTGGCACCTAAAATATATCTCTGGCGGAAAGTGGGTGTGTGGGTATTACCTATTCACCTCTGCCTACCCCTTCGGGGACCCTTGTGGGAAGGCGTGAGGATATAATTGTTATTGTAAATAAATATAACCTATATCATATTTCTTAATTGCAAAGATAAATAGCTTATATCAATGCACGGATAAGTGCTAATATTGATATTTTGGTTAAGCACCTGTCGCTAAGCGTGTTACAACAGATACGACGGCTTGGGGGGTGAATTACATAAGGCTTAGTGTGCACGGTAAAAGGCAACTTTATTATTGCTCTCACTACCTCTACCTCCTCTTATATTCCTCTTAATTGCCATAAATCATCAACCTCCTAAATAACTAGAAGACTTGACATATACTCATATGTATATATATGCATATATATATTATATACATTGCTTGTGTCCGTGTGTTAGTCATTAAACTCCTCTTAAACAGCTCGTATATACATATGAGCATGTATGAAGAGACTGGTGAAGACTGGTAAATGTGGACGAAGAGAAAGAGGTATGTAAGTCTAGAGAGAACGCGCTGGAGGAAGGTTATGTCGTCATGCGGTCCGATGATGGCATGTTTGGGATGCTTTATTCTGGATACTGGGCATTGAATAAAATAAACCTAAAATATTTAGATAGTGTGCTTTAACAAGACACCGCCATTTAGTTGCGGTGGCATGTAACTGAACTTTATAATACTTTTGTGTTGTAAGCTATCGTTGCGAGTACATTATATATAAGTTCAATAAGTCTCCCTTATTCAAGGCTATTGAGGAAAATTTTTGAGGCCTCCCGTGACAAGAGGGCTGGTGAATACTTCGCTCAGCGAATCAGCATTGGCATACAACCAGATTTGGGACATTTATTCTATTTATAGGTATCTTTTTTACTACTTAGCATTATAATGTAAATTCTGGAATACGTATGACAGCATTATTATATTTTAAAGAGGCTATCTCGCTATTATGCACTCAGCTCTATAATTGAATGTAGCATTTAGCTTTTATGCGTACAAGCCTAATGTGTAGCATCGACAATCAGTGAGTACGAGCCCTTAGCTAATGGACAGAGTTCATAATAATATATAGATGCGATAGATTTTATTACTTGCTTTATTCGCTGTGACCTGAAAATGAAAATACTCTCACTTTATATACTATATGGCGTGACGATATATATATATATATACAATACTCGAAAAGGGAGTATCTATATATACATATCGTCATGTCTTTCCACAAGGGTTGCCAAAGGGAAGGCAGAGGGGTGTAGGTAGTACACACACACACACACCTACTTTCCGCCGAGATATATTTTAGGTGGTAGCGTGGCAGATGGTGAGTTCATCGCTGTTATCCGTTATGGATTAAGGGAGGGCAAATAGGGGTTTATTTGTCTTCCTAAAATAAGTAAAAAAATTGTCAATGAAAAATAATACATTCTAATGTTATTTTTCTCATTTGCAGGAAGAAAATTAGAAAAATAACATTGTGTCTATTCTAGGACTAGTCTATTTAATTAAACGACTGATATCAGAGGATTTGATCAATACATGAGCCTTATTGACATTTAATTTGATTGTTACAAAGGATGCTTCAGTGGAAACATAAAATAATAATATCCTCACGCCTTCCCACAAGGGTCCCCGAAGGGGTAGGCAGAGGTGTATGGGTAATACCCACACACCCACTTTCCGCCAGAGGTATATTAAGTGCCAACGTGACAGATGGCGAGTCCATCGCCGTTACTCAAGCACGACTATACATACGCCTTTGAATTTCTTCCCAGACGTATGCAGGTTTCCTCACGATGTTTTCCTTCACCGTAAAGCTCGTGGTGTGACTAATCACTGTACTTAAATTCAGAAAAACTCATTGGTACAGTCGGGATTCGAACTTGCGATCTTTGTGTCGCAGGCAACTGCTCGAACCACTCGGCCACCACGGCTCTTAACGGAAACATGGACGTTGACTTAATTAATCAGAGCTGTTTCAGCGCTACCGACATTTTGTTATTTTATAATTATCCACTAGTGGCATACATCATATGTATTATGACGACCGTCTGAATATGAATAAGCGTATGAAGATATTTATTTTTTTAAAACAGCGCCCTACATGCATCAAGCGGGCCTACACCACAAATTGCGCCGAGGTTTATATTTACATACATACATATGGGATAGGCAGAGAGTATAGAGCGCCAGTTCTCTCTATACTTGCATACCTCTTTCGCTTCGTCCACATTCATCAGTCTCTTCATACATGCTCGTCGGTTTCGAGTACTCTTAACGTTCTCATCCTTGAGCGTCCGTGCGATTTGATCCAGGTAGTTGGAGCGTGGTCTTCCTCTGCCTCTTCTTGCACACACTTTCGCATTGTATACTGTTTCGTCAATGTTTCTTCATTTATTTATTTTTTTTACGTTTTTTACTTATTTATTTAGATATACAATATTATTATTTAAACATGTACGTCATTGTGCCATTACCATGTCATGCATACTGGCACTGGGCTACCAGTTTCTGTTACGGTAGAAAATTTATTTAAGCAGAACCAGTTTGTGCATAACCCAAATGTATGAAGCTTAGTATGAACTTCTGTAATTCTGAACGAATATATATATATAATTTTAAACAACAATAGTGGCAAACAAGCATACGACCCACCCGATGGAAAACGGTTACCGCAGCCTATTTACGCTTCGCTATCAAAGTATCACTTACGCGTTGCCTTTCTGTGTTCAGAGAGCTGTACTGTGTTAGAAGCATAATGGGACTACTCCGTCTGCTGCCAACACAATATAACAATCCTCCCTCTCACCAAGGAGCTCATTACTGGAAACCTTATTCACCGCGTAGGAACACAACACAAAAAAATATGTTATTTGGCTACGGACTTGTATAAGGTGGAGGTCCTACCCCAGTCAGGCAGCTCTAAATTCAAACGAGAAACCCGTTATGCCCTACCTCTCTTAAATATTTACACAAATAGGGCTAATGATTCGCGGCATAGATTATATGTCTCAGCTAGATGACTAACACGACTCCGATGGATGGTAAGTATTTTCTAATTTGAAAACTTCACTTGGTTAACATAAAGGTCATTAATGACTTGCACATCATACGGTCGCAAAAAACATACATATTTGTACTTATTTTAGAAACGCCTGCTCTCTGCATTTCTATACGTATATTCGCAGCCAAAGAAAGTAAAGAGGTGCGTGCGTCTAATTGGATTTATGTCCAAATTTAATACTTCTTTCTCCAAACAAGTGAATCGTTGAAAACATAATAATAACACGTGTTTTTCGGAAGCAACGCTACTTTCACCGGAAGATATTTCGAAAGGCCACGTAAAGACGCGTAAGCGTAAAATGATTGACACACCCTGACCTAACTTATCCAGCTTTCTTTTAGCGTTATACTACTATTTGGTGACGACGGCCGTGGGGGCCGAGTGGTTTGAGTAGTCGCCCGGATTGCAAGTTCGAATCACGACTGTAACAATGAGTTTCCTGAAATTAAAATTGTGCATACACGAGCTTTTAGGTAAAAGAAAACGTTGATACCTGCATAGGTTTGAGAAGAAATTCAAAGACGTATGTATAGTCGTGCTTCTAAAACGGCGATGAACTCGCCATCTTTCATGTTGGGACCTACATAATTATATCGCCGGAGAAAAGGTGTGTTACACGCATCCGGCTTACGCTTCGGAGACCCCTGTTGGAACTTAGTGTTAAGTTACACTGTACTAACTTAGAAAAAATAGACGATATGGATTCGAACATGCAATCTTGACATTGTACGTCACCACTCAAACCACTACGCCATCACATAAAATATGTATATAATTACCATAGAATAGAAGGCATCTTTGACCTACTGCTCAAAATAGCTTGGTATTTAAACCGCACTTTGAATATTCATTTATGCATTAGTTCTAGAGAGAAGGTCGACTTATAGTGATTATTTTTCAAACTCGAAAGAGCATAGCTGAGGCAGCGCTTTCACCCCACGGAGGATGACAGCTTAACAATGCTGTGCTGATTGGACTGCGGTAATTTCAAAACCCTCGGGAGGGAGGGGGGTTTGGGTGGGGGTTGTTCGATCCTTTATGCCGCCGATACAATACTTCGTAACAAAAGACGGTGTCACCTTTGTAGAAAGAAAAAGGAATTACATACATAGTATTTTTTGTTTGCTTATTTTACTTTATACTAGCTGTGCCCGCGACTTCGTCAGCGTGGAAATTTACTTAAAATTTATATTCAGTTTCTAAAATAATCTGGCAGTGAAAATCCCGTCAAAATCGATTCAGCCGTTTCAGATAGCGGGAACACAAGCAGACAGACAATTATTGTTAAAAAAAATTATTTGGTATTTTATATACCTACCGTGTAAACATCCATATGCATTTAGTAAAAAGCGGTTATTTTAATCAAACAAACAGACTCCAATTTTATTTATTTATATAGATAGATCCGAATATTACAGTAGACATGATATTGAAATTGGTTATATAAAAAGAAAATAAAGTGTAAATTAAAAATAAATGAACCAGGTGTGCCGCTACTCCCAGTGAGCAGCTAGTAGGTAGCACCCACACACCCACTTTTGCTGGAGACATACATTAGGAACCAACGTGACAGATAGCGAGTCTATCATATTTTTTCAAGGAATACTATACGTACAAGAATTTGTTCTCAAACGTATGCGAGTTTCGTTCACCGTAAAGCTCGTGGGTGTGAATCACCTTACTTAAGTTCAGAAAAACTTTTTGTTACAGTCGGGATCCCAACTTGCAATTTTTGTGTAGCAACTCGAACTTGACCACAACGGCAACTAAAGCACAGTGATTAATCAAACGTGTACAGTGAAAGAAATCACCGAGAGAAAACTTGCTTACGTTTGAGAAGAAATTCAAAGAAGTATATACAGTCGTTTTGAGATATTGCGATGGACTCACCTTTTGACACGTGGGCACTTATATACCTCCGGCCTCTCAACCTACTGAACAAATATTGATGCGGCTTTCATCGTAAGTTAGATTGATAAAGGAAGGTTTGTGTTTACTATTTTGGATATGGCGAACGGACGAATATTCTCTAAAGTGTTTTTTCATCTAACCTTAGCTGGGCGGGGCAGCTCGTGATAAATATAGGATTTTGCTTACGATAGTGGCAACTTTCTCTGGTGACGTCACGAGGTCACACACGGAAGCGGCATGGTCTGTAACGGAAGGAAAGAAATTTTATTTAAAAAAAGTTTTTTAAAACCGTGTTCAACTGATATGTTATTTCCTATAGTTAAGTAGTAAGTAAAGACAAAGTTTATGTGCTAAATATTAATATCGAATGACTATAATAAATTTACCACCACGGTGCATCATTTGCATAGCAACCCCTACGTAAAAGGGAACAAATGTTAAAAGGAAAACCGGGGCGTTTGTTTCGCCATTACTTCTCCTGACAAGGTCCCATTCTTGGAATCGGTATTAACTTTAGTGACTTTAGTATGTGACTTGAAGCAATTCAAAGGCGTATGTATGTATAGTCGTGCTTGAGTAACGGCGCTGGAGGGCGACATCTTTCACGTTGGCACCTAATATATCTCTGGCAGGAATTGGGGGTGTAGGTATAACCTATACACCTCTGCCTACCCCTTTGGGGACCCTTATGGGAAGGCGTGAGGATATATATATTATTTTGCTTAAAGGGCAGCCCATTTTCGGCAGAACTACCTTTAGATGCGATACTAACGTGCTTAATTATGACTCGATCAAATCGATCGGACGCTCAAGGACGGGAACGTTAAGAGTACTCGAAACCGACGAGCATGTATGAAGAGACTGATGAATGTGGACGAAGCGAAAGAGGTATGTAAGTCTAGAGGTAACTGGCGCTCTATACTCTCTGCCTATCCCGTTAGGGACTTGGCGTGATGATATGTATGTATGTATGTAATTATGACTCTGCCATCAGTGCGAAAGATTTACATGCGTCTTACACACGCATTTGACACCCTTTGCTTAATGCCGCTAATAATACGTCATGACGACTATCCTTCGAGAGTGAAAGTAAAACGGAAAAACCAAAAAGATACACTTCATCTGTTCCGCTGTGACGCATAACAGGACACATCTTTTGACTATCTTATCTAGAGCATACGTGACTCAGTCAGGGCAGAATTACAAATAAAACTCTCGCTATAAGATGATCGTTATTTTTTTCTACATAAGTAGGAAAACATGGGAAACCATTACCGTAGCCTATTTTCGCTTACGATACTGAAGTATCACTTACGTGCTGCCACTGTGTTCGGAGAGTTACACTGTGTTGGCAGTAGTTAGGTATACAATACTTTTTTTTATTTGACAAGGCTTTTATAAGTTGGAGGTCCTGCCACAGTCAGGCATCTCCAAATTCGAACGGGAAACTTGCAATGCCCTCCTTTTCTACTATGTACATATTATGGGAGGCTACCTGCGTCAATACTGAACTGCATCGCTTGTGCCACCCAGGAAGACGCGCCCCACTATTCTTTCCTATAATTTATAGGTCTACCACTAATGCTTGAGTATTGTCGGTACACCCTGATTACCTATGAGTGCACACGCACGCTACAGTTAATAGACTCGGGTCATACTCCCCGCATTCCGCGGCCTCCTCGACTAGATATTGGCAGGGCGCGTCTTCGTGGATGACACTTTCTGTACCCGGCGGGAGTACTAAGATGCATATTTACGACCATGACAGTTGGCGTATTCCCAATAACGTCCATTGAATTTACAGTGACATGTTCATGTGACAGACCTAAGAATGACTAGTGCTTCGAAAGCAAGTGATATTATTTCATCGACACTGAATAGAAAGCAGTCCTACCGTCCGGCGATTCATTTGTATTCGCACCTATACGCCTGGGCGATTTCACTTTGGTCAACTTTTGCGATTATAGAGGACTAACACTGTCGTTTCTGGACTGAACATTTTCTTTAGGCACGTTAGGCATATATGGGATGAGAAAATGTACTGAATACGTGGTACTGTCACGGTGATATAATATACTTACACAAAGATTATCGAAAAGTTTATTTAGTATATAGTTTTGCCGGTAGTTTCGTTCCAAGTTTTCGCATATCTATTAAACCCGTATTTTTCTCGTGGCTGGACCTATTTTGATGATTTTTTTGTGTGTGTTCAAGTGGATTCGAGAATGGTTTAGACTTACATTTAAACCAGAGTCTGTTTCATTTTGTCTCTCAAATACTTATATAATTAATTCCCTTATTAGCACATTACATCTTAAATGTTTCAGCTTATGAGGTATGGAGGTATGGAGCTTATGAGATATCTCATCAACGCGATTTAGTTCCCTAGTAGCGACATCTAGTGGCACACAAAGAAAGCGCCTTCTGTGTTAATTATGGCGTCCAACACCTCCGATTATAATCGCTATATTTCTTAAAATTTTCAAAATACAAATAATAATATGCACCCTTCCTTCGTATACCGTTATTGCTGCGGTTAATATGAACAAAACCTTCGCTTAACCGAGTGTGACTGTCTCACCTTTGAATGGCTTTCCATGGCTATGCTGTTTACACAATGATACAGCTGTTAAGTTAAAGAAACTGCTTACACAATTAACAGAACGCTGTGAAAGCGTGTTTGGCGTTTCATGTTGGTAAATGTCCCTATCAATGTAACGGATTACGGAAGAGTTGTGTATGTTTTTATTACATATATAATGTTAAATGGCTGACTATGATATTTTTGCCAAAAAGTCAACCATAAAATGATCATGGAACGTTCTGATCGAGAAGAAGCATCGCGGATGATCGGATTTTGTGCCTATAGCCAAGTTACTTCGGATACAAATGATTAAAAATATACATACGTTTAATTATTTTATCAACGAATGACACGTGATATTTAAAGTCGTTTAAAGTACCATAATAACAAACTGCTGCTTCTGCTTGAAATAAAATATACACTTCTTAAATTTTTTAATAAGTATGTAATGATGTTAAAAAAATAGATATTTATAAAAAAATATCAGGGCAGGTACTAACTCCCAAAGCCTGTAACGGCTGAACATGAATCACCAATTTTTTTACATTTTAACATAATTTTTTTATAATTCCTTATTTACATGTAAAGCTAATTTAATTCAGGGATTTACCTGTGAAAGCTTTCCAGACAGTAATACAGTCAGAACAGCAATCCCATTTATATTATTAGCGACTCGTTATGTCTTCAGAATAAACGCGTGTTTATTCCGAAAACATGACGAGTCTGTATGCATAGAGCACAAGTACACACTAATTGTCCAGCTTAGAGAATATGCTTGGTGAGTGCTGGAGAGTTTATGCTAATATTGAGTTAACATAGTGGCCTTGAGTAAGACTTCCGAGATCCGGGACGGATTAAAAACACCTTTGTTTTGCTTCAAGAGTCTCCGTTCACTTTCACTTATGAATTTTTATGTTTTGTTTTGTATATGCGCTCACTATTGAAGTAGGTGCATATATTTTTAATACAACAATACTCGGACACAAGCACACGTCCACCTGATGGTCAGCCGATATTAGGTATGTAATATAAGATAAACTGTTTATAGGTGAAGTTAGCAGTGTAATGTATGTGGCCTTCTAATGCCAGCACAGTAATTTCTCGTGGAATTTGGGAATCCTTACTCATCACAGTAACACAACTTAACAGCAGTGCCAGTTGGCTGCGATCTTCTGTAAGAAAGGAAAACTTACCCACGTCCTTAAATGTAAAACCCTTATTGGTGGAACTGATAACGTTCCCTCCCTCGATCCCAGTTGCTTAAAGACGGACGGACGTTGCGGTTCTACTTCTCTCATAAGCAAACAGCTATTGCCTGGCAAATAAACCTAGAACAGTTAATGACGACTTAGTGTCTCTTTCGACCTGGGCTTCAAACGGAACCGTGAAAAAAAGAATTTGACATGGATGTATTGTTTGACAAACCAGATACATAATACAAAGTACCTTGATCAAGACGATCTAGCAAGTAAAGGCATATCAAGAGTACACATGTATAATGACTGGGGTTTTTATCGCAATTGAAAGAATGCAGCTTTTTTATGTCTAAAGTAAGTAAAGTGGTACATGACTACCACCTATAGATGCATGCAATAACCAAAGTTATCGCTCGCGGGCTACCTACCGGCTGAAATCTTTGCACACCTCCCTTGAAGAACTCCATACTATAATAAATAATATAATATATAATAAATTTCCTGAAACACGATCGCAGCGCCACCTATCGGGTCCAATTGTGATGTAAGCTATCCTACCTTTCAAGTTTGATCAAACTGCACACGGTGTGCAAATTTGATTGAAATCGGTTGTTATTTAGGAACCCATCGCGGACTTGCGATAAGAATTGCCATAAAAAAGGTTATAGTAAGTCAATCTTAAAAGATATACATATGCTGTCCCGGACTTTTTTTAGAACCTTTAAAGAGGAACAATTCCCTCATCTATACTAATATTATAAAGCTGAAGAGTTTGTTTGTTTGTTTGTTTGTTTGTTTGTTTGAACGCGCTAATCTCAGGAACTACTGGTTGGAATTGAAAAATTATTTTTGTGTTGGATAGTCCATGATTCTAGGAAGGCTTTAGACTATTATTTATTTATATAAAATATAAATAAATAATAGTTAATATTAAAAAAATCTCTGAAAAGTGAGTGTGCGAAAGAGACAGACAACAAGATTCTGAGACGTTTTCAATATATTGACAAATACTCTGTCAGAGTGACGTGTAAATATTGACGGTAAAGGTGCGTTTCACTAAGCGCCCACAACAATGAAAATTCTCCTATACCTAATCGATCCACATAACGACCGCGGTCGTTGTGGTCGCGGCGAAAACGTCAATTATAATGTCATAACTTACGCTCACGACGACCCATCTAAAAAGGTGGGTCGAAGTGATCGTTGAATCGAAGAAAATTTGCGTCATTTTCAAAACTCAAAGCATATAAAATGGCGACTGTACCTCATACCAAATATCCAAGTGTCGCCGCAAGACATTTTAATTCCATTTGAACGTAAATTAATTTAAAACACCAATAATATTAAATATAAAAAAAACATTATATTTTTTTTCAATATAAATCTGTTTAAGTTAATCAAGTTTATTTTCAAGGCTTACAGATTATAAACTAACATCTTAAATCTTTTGCTTTCTTTTTACTAACTCGCCGTTTGTATTATTTACCTGCACGCTCAAAACGCTCTGTAATCCATTCCATTTGAGGTTACGACAGTAACGCTTACAAGCAAACTGTGGTCGTGAGCGTGATCATTGTGAACGTTTAGTGGAACGCACCCTATGTATAGCTAGACTGACATTTCATTCAAGTAGTAGTTTTGACAAACCTCAAATTACAGTTTCTTTCATAACAACAAAAGCAAAAAGATGTTTGTTGTGTTTTAGTGTGAGTTTCATAATTAATCGTCGTATTTTATTAGCAATACCACCCGTAAGGCGTCAAAATATCCGTTGGCGCACACCAGTTCGATCGCAGTGTAACGCAAGTCTTATTCAATCGCAGTGTAACGCAAGCCCAGTTCAATCTTCGAGCCAATGAGACTGAAGAACAGCGTAGGCAATGGTAAATACAAATTTCTCCAGATTTATTTCCTGGGGAATTCTGAAGAAGAAGTAAATGAACGCTGTTCGCAGATATCATTTAGCAGTTACAACAACTTTTGCATGAACATAATCAGTTGATCCAATTGTTCAAAACTGTCTTACAAGTAATGTGATGCCATCGGACAATCAGAAAATAGTGATCACAGCAGACAAGCGACCTGCAGGAGACAACATGTCATGAGAGAGGCATCAATGCACCAATGTTAAATGATGTTGCCTTAATCGTGATTGGGGAGAATATGGAGTCTCACGATATTGTAATGTAACCAAGAAATGATGCCATCATCCTTCAGCATATTAGGGCAAATTCTCACCTCTTATCAAAATAATCTAATATCCATGTAACAATAAATGAATATAAACTACACCTAAACAATACTTTTAATGCCTAACTTTTTAACATAATAGTAATGTTTCAAACTACTTAACCCTTTCGTTAACAAGTCAGCAGGCATTTCAGTAGTTGGCAAATTGCGTTGGCATTGAAATTTTGACATTGAAAAAATAGCATTGCCATGTACTCAGCCTCAGGACTGGACAATGCCACTGTCGGTTGTTTTCTGCATTCATATGATATTACAGTACCAGACAATTTAAAACAGAAACCTGTATAAGATCTCCTGTTAATAGTATTTGATGTCCAATCTGAGTCTACAAATCCTTCTAAGTTTTTATTATCATTTGTAAACATTAAACCATAAGATTTTGTTTTATTTAAATATTCTAACACTCTCTTTGCGTTTTTCCAGTGAACTGCAGTGAAACAATTGTTAAATTGGCTTAAATAGCTGACACTGTAACTGATATCTGGGTGTGTAAGTATAGACAAATACATAAGACTTCCTATCAGTTGCTGATAAGGATATTTTTTACAAACATTTTCTGACTTATCCAACTTCAAATTACATTCAATAGGAGTATCAACAACATTACAGTTTGACATCTTAAACTTATTTAAAATATGTTCGACAAAATGCTCCTGATCTAATGATATACAACCATTTTTATATACTTTTACTCTCATACCTAAGCATTCTTTCACTTGCCCTGAATCTTTAGTTTTGAAATTTGACATTAAACTATGTTTCAGTTCATCTGTCAATGCCTTGCTACTGGAAAATATGAAAAAATCATCAACAAACACAGTTTTTAAAATTTGTTCCTTATTTACCTTTTACTATATAAACATGGTTCCAATTTAGACTTAATATAACCCTGGCTTAACAAACAATCATCTACTCTCTTATTCCACTGCCTTGCTGATTGTTTAAGTCCATAAATTGCATGTTTTAGTTTGAGTACACTGTTACTCTGACATTCTAAATTAGGTGGTACTTGCATGTATACTGTTTCACCAAGGTACCTAGCCATTTAAAAATGCAGTGTTAACATCAAGATGAGTAATTTCTAAATTTAACTTTACACTTAAAGAAAATAACATTCTCAAAGTTGAGTGTGTTAATACAGGTGAGTATGTTTCTTTATAGTCCACACCTTCTACTTGGGTAGACCCTTAGCGACTAAACGAGCCCTATATCTCACTTTATTATCACTTTCAAACTTTCTTTTGAAAACCCAAATTTTAAATTCTTTTCACAAATTCTAGAGCAAGTGAATGAATTTGTATATCTAGGAAGCATGTTCACACGACATGGAAAGTATGAAAAAGATATTGAAAGAAGGCTAACTGCCGGTATTAAGGTGAATGGGGCCATGTCGGTGTTGATGGCCAGCAACGGTTGCTGTCCACAGCGTGATATTTGTGCCTACTTTATTGTATGGCAGCGAACCCTGGGTATGTCAGAGGAAGTATTAAGATAGCTTAAATGCAGCTGAGATGCGATATCAGCTGCGAAAAACGTGCGGAGTAACGATCTTAGTTCGAGTCCGGAATCAAGAGATTCGCAAATCAACTGGCGTGAATCAGGGCGAGATTGAAAAGATGAAGAAAGGCATGCTACGCTGACTTGGACATATAGTAAGGTTGAGTGAAGAAAGATTGACGATACAGATATACAAAGCAAAAGTGTGTGCAAGAAGACGCAGAGGAAGGCCACGTTCCAACTACCTGGATCAAATCGATCGGACGCTCAAGGACGGGAACGAAAAGAGTACTCGAAACCGACGATCATGTATGAAGAGACTGATGAATGTGGACGAAGCAAAAGAAGTATAAAGTCTAGAGAGAACTGGCGCTCTATACTACCTGCCTACCCCCTTAGGGACTTGGTGTGATGATATGTATGTATGTAAATTTTCACCCATGCGAAGCTGGGCGGGTCAGCTAGTACATGATATTTTCGTAACTTAAACCGTTTACGCAGCGCACGCAGCGGAAGCTCTCAAAAAGGAATATTTTGTCCCGTTCTTGCAAAATTCTTCGCGTATGCTTCGCTCCTATTAGTTGTAGCGAGATGTTATATAGCCTAAAGCCTTCCTAGAGAAATGGACTATCCAACACAAAAAAAAGTTTTCAATTCCAACCAGTAGTTCCTGAGATTAGCGCGTTCAAACAAACAAACAAACAAACAAACTCTTCAGCTTTATAATATTTAATAAAATAGTAATAGTAATAGTAATAGTAATAGTAATATAGTATAGATACAATATTAAAGATCAATCAAATCATTAATTTTTATAAGGAGGAGTCGAGGAATTTTTTCAGGCTTCCAGTGACAAGACGGCAGGCGAATATTTCGCTCAGCGAATCAGTGCCATACAACGTGGCAATTCCGCCAGTCTTCTTGGCAACCTTCTGCGTGACACAGATTTCGGACATCTATTTAATTTGTATGTAGTTTACCTCTATTATTATATGGGTTACATTTAAATTGGTACCTTTAAAAAAATATAAATATAATATTGCTCGAATGCATATCAAAACATTTCTGAATGAATCGATTCCAATCGTTTTTGAAGGTCGGTTAACTATCGATACTTTTTAATCTCGACTTTATCCGTTCTATTTAATGACATACAGGGATTCAGTTATCCATAAAAATGATTTTGCTTATACCCATCCCGCCTTTCGGGACACCGGATGTTGCGCAACGATCGAAAAGTTAAATTAGGGCAAGACTTCCTATTCCGAAAAATATCAGGGACCTTTTGAACCTTATCTACATTTTTATTGGAGCGAGTTTGTGAATTTTTCAGCACATTATCCATAGAGCTTTTCGGGTTGTTTGAAGGTATGTTTTTATTGCCCATTTTATTTCGAATGGTTTTACAAGACAACGGATGGAAAGTATAAGTTTTAACTGTGAATAAAATTGCAGGAAAAGTAATAGAAAAAGATATATGAGTACAGGTTGTCTCAAAAATAGGAAAGTTGCTGTGAAATATATATGATAGAGCATAATAAAATAAAACAACAAAAAAATAATTTAAAGAAATAATACTACATTCCAAGATTGTAAGTTTTGGTACGATTTTAGACAATTTATTCCAGAAAAGAAAAAAAACCATGGCACCTCTCATATGATAAACCTACATTCCAAGCAGACGAAGTCGCGGCCAAATGTAATGTAAGAAACTTGTTATGAATACATGCGAGAACTACTATCATGAGTGTGGCATGGCTATTATTACCTTAAATGAGTGTATTGTTACTGTGTGCTCATTGTATTAATGTTTTAAGATTACGATTCCCATTACGGACAATAATAATATTGTTAGTTGTCTAGTCAGCTCAGGGCCGGAGTGCTTTGAAGAGTGACAAGTCACAGGCGAATGTAAGTTTATAACACTTATAGACACATAACGTGAAGACGGACGAAACTAATAAAATCTTCTATAGGTCAGCGAAATAACGGCTACTTGCTTTGGACATAAAGAAAGCATTTGGTGTGGAAATATTAAATAATAAGTACCCGGGGACAATTCACAAATTGACCTAGTCCCAAATTAAGCAAAGCTTGTGTTATGGTAACTAGACAACGATATATATTCTTATATAGATAGATTTATATACATAAAAATACATAGGACATCCAAGACTAAGGTGCAAATACTCGTGTTCAGCACACAAATATCTGCCCTCAGCGGGAATCGAACCCGCGACCAGAAGTTTCGCAGTCAGCAGCTCTATAGTATATATTACCTATACACCTCTACCTACCCCTTCGGGGACCCTTGTGGGAAGGCGTGAGGATAATATTAATCGCCCGAAAGTAGTAACTAAAACTTGCACCACAGCAAAAAAGTTTTGCTAGTCATGTAATAGAATTAATATTAAATTATCCATTTTGGCAGGGCCTAGGTATTGGGATACGTTACGTATTAATTTTATGCGGGATCTATGCAATTAAGGGCACAGGTGGGTGGGTAAGGGGCGGGGGATGAGCTAGAACCCCTAGGAGTGACCCCCAGGGGTCCTCCTACAAGGGTGCTAGCCCATCACCTACTTTGTTCACTTTTTCCGAGTGAGCAATTTGGCGTTGGTCTTGGGAGTAGCGCAGGTCGCGTAGATCCCCAAGGCAAGTCCGGAGCACTATCCTGCTAGAGGTTGCCGCCTGCTATTGGTCTGGTTCCATCAGAAACAGACGTAACTGAAAGCTCCGGGCGCTCTCCACATTCCCACCTTCCCAATTCCCATTCCTTTCCCTATTCCGAGGTGGGGTTGCTTCGGCGACCTCCGCCTCAGCGGAGGCGGGCTGCAGAGACATGGGCTGGGTTTCGGCCTGGCCCGAGGTCTCTGAGCCCTATCGGTAGACTGTGGGGAAACGGGCTGGAGGCTTCGGTCACCGGCTCGTAGCGGCAGAAACGAGTCCGCTGCGGCCCCGCGGTTTACGACGTCGCAACCTGGAAACAGGCGAGGCGACGTGCAGGCGGCTCGGGCACTCGGTGCAAGCTGGTCTGCGGGGGAGTGGAGGGCTGCGGGGTAGCAGGCTGGAGGTTCCGGCCCGGCCCGTGGTGGTGAGGCTTGAGTGCCTCGCTCCACACCCTGCGGCTCTGTAGGCGCGGCGGGGGTGGAGTACTCCCGTCGTTGCCGCGAAGACGTAGCGGCCAGGAGACTGGACCGTCGCGGACTGCCTCCAGGCGGCGAGCTCGGGGGGGCTCGTCGCCATTGCACTCACGGAGGCTGGAGAGGAGGCCTTCGGGCCGAGGGGCGGGCCCTTGCTCGCCCCCGAGGAGAGGCCACCTTCGATGGTGGCCCGCCGCCCGGTGGTCGTATGTAGAGTGCGAGAGCGATCCAGCGACCACCGACTCAGCGGCCTTGAAGACTGTGGGCCTTGCCCCGTGGGTTTTTAGTCAGTAAGAGTCTGACACTCCCCGTCGCTGCCCCCGTGGCGTCGGGGGTCCTATGCAGGATTTTCCCACGAAAAAAAAAAAAAAAAAAAAGGTGGGTGGGTAAGGGAGAGGAGATTTTTTTTTATATACAACAAGAGTGGCAAACAAGCATACGGCCCACCTGATGGGAAACGGTTACCGTAGCCTATTTACGCTCCCGGTACCGAAGTATCACTTGCGCGTTGTACTTGCGTACGTACCACTCTGTGTTCGGAGAGTTAAAGTGTGTTGGCAGCATAATGGGTTTAATTCCTCTGCTTCCAACACAATGTAACAATCCTACCCCCTCCCCAAGGAGCTCATTACTGGAAACCTTATACACCGCGTAGGAACACAACACAATAAATTGTGTTATTATTTTTTTTTTTTTTTGTATTGTCTCTCGTAGCGTGAGTTCCGGGAACTTTTGCTACTTAACCGGTCAATGGCGAGACCTAGGCCTCCAGCCAGGCACTTTATTTTTAAGCAACACAGCTAAGGGCACCCCCTGTGGGGTACGAACCTCGGCTTAGGGCGTTGCTGGATCGCGAGCAAGGGAGCTGGACTGGACTGGTAATTTTATTTAAATATTATTTGGGGGCGGGATTTGCGCGTCTGGCTCGGCGCGGGCCGGCCTTTGCGGCGGAGGTCGGGGGGGAACATTACGGCTTATTCGCGTCGAGCCTCGCCGGCGAGGAACGGTGGTCGGTTGAGTGTAGTGTTGGTATGTTTTTGTCGGGCGTCCTGGAGGACCGTTATGTCGTCATCCGGTTCGATGACGGCATGTCTTGGACGCCTTATCTTGGAGATAAGGGAGGGAGTGTATCGGGCGGCCGATACGACGAGGGGGTTGGGGTGATTTACAGCAGAATCGAAATGACGTTTAGACAGTTTTTTCAAAAACTGTTTTATAGTGGGGACTTTGAGGTCAACGTGGAGTTGACTATTACGCATGTACCACGGGGCACCTGTGGCTCTCCGGAGAAACCGGCTTTGGAGCACTTGCAGGGGGTTAAGTGTTGACTTGCTAGTGTGTGCGAACACTACACCCGCATATGTCATGATTGGTCGAATGCACGTTGTGTAAATCCTCACCTTGGATTTCAATGAGAGTTTACTTCGTGCATTCAACATGCTGTGAAGTCTACCGAGCGCGAAGGCGACTCGCGCGCGTACCGCCTTTACGTGGTGACGGAAAGAAAGGCGTTGATCAAGGATCAGACCCAGGTATTTGGCTTTTTCTTCCCAAGGAATGGGTTTGCCGAACAGGGTGATGGGGGCTACCCGTGGGCGTTCGAGGCCTTTCCAAAATAGAATGGCTGCGCTTTTGGTGGGGTTCACTTCAATTCTCCACTTCCGGAACCACCGCCCCAGGGCTGTGACCGCGGATTGGAGGTTGTCGTGAATTCCCTCGGGAGTTCTACCTTTGTAGTAGATAGCCGTATCATCGGCGAATAGAGCGCTTTTAACTCGTCTAAAGGGGGGAATGTCGCTAGTATAAAGTGTGAATAGGAGTGGCGAGAGCACTGAGCCTTGCGGGACTCCTGCTCGTATGGGATGGGGGGAAGAGAGTGTGCCCTCGACTCTGTAGCGGAAGGAGCGGTTCGACAAAAAGTCCCGTACTATACGTACTAGACGGTCCGGCACGCCCAACTGGTACAGCTTGTATATTAAGCCGTTGTGCCAGACCTTGTCGAATGATTGTGTTATTTAGCTACGGACTTCTATTATAAGGTGGAGGTCCTGCCCTAGTCGGGCAGCTCCAAATTCGAACGGAAAACCCGTTATGCCCTACCTCTCTTAAATGCCTATGCAATGAGACTAATCATATACTGTTCATCTAAAAATATTCTTTAACTTCCAGCTTCTCAAGATCTAAGATCGAAGAGAAATAATAATAATAATAATAAATACCTGGGACAGTTCCACACAAATTGACCTAGTCCCAAATTAAGCAGAGCTTGTGTTATGGTAACTAGACAACGATATATTTACTTATATAGATAGATATATATATAAATACATAGGACATCCAAGACTAAGGTACAAATAGGTACTAGTGCTCATCACACAAATATCTGCCCTCAGCGGGATTCGAACCCGCGACCACAAGTTTCGCAGTCAGGGGCTCTAACCACTAGACCAGACGGTCGTCAAATCTTCGTCAAGAAATAATAGCACACTCCTTCGCCGGAGGTATTTTGTGCCAAAGAGATGGCGAATACGGCCCTGTTCCTCAGCTACCACGATACACTAGCCTTATATCTTCTTTCTTCCTTAAGCTATCGCTTATCGAGTGCAGAAATACTAATTGCGCACCCAAGTTTGAACCTGCGATCTTAACTTCCCAGGCGATAACGACCACTGAACCAGTACTGCTCATACTCTGGACATAATGAATTGTATAGAGTCCTGTTATGTACCATAGATAATGTGTGTGTAAATAAATATAGCCGTGGTGGTCGAGTGGTTCGAGCAGTTGCCTGCGACGCAAAGGTCGCAAGTTCGAATCCCGACTGTACCGATGAGTTTTTCTGAACTTAAGTACAGTGATTAGTCACACCACGAGCTTTACGGTGAAGGAAAACATCGAGAGGAAACCTGCATACGTCTGAGAAGAAATTCAAGGGCGTATGTATAGTCGTGCTGGAGTAACGGCGATGGACTCGCCATCTGTCACGTTGGCACCTAATATACCTCTGGCGGAAAGTGGTTGTGTGGGTATTACCTATACACCTCTGCCTACCCCTTCGGGGACCCTTGTGGGAAGGCGTGAGGATATATTATTTATTATTATAATAAATAAATAAAATAGTAATAATAAGTAAAACTGGCGCGTACCATAAATCCATTATGGCGCGAAATTTAAATGTCATAAGAACAAAAACAAATGATGTACAATCATCTAATATACGAGTCTAATATATATATATATATACGAGAATCTAATTTGACGAAGCCTGTGGCGAATACGTTTTATGTTCAACCGACGAAACCTGCGACGTGGATAGCATTTGATTTTATTCTAAATATGAGAATTATTCACTATTAAAGATATACGAGATCTGTTACAGGACGCTAACTTGATTCATTTTGCTTACAACTTATAGACTTCTCACATAATCTTACTACTCGTATCTATGAAAATACAAGCTCTACTTTATTATCAGTCAACTTTGCGTGAGAGCTTCACAATATATTGCCTCTCACGTAGTACCGAATACCAAGACGATAAAGCAATCCCAACGGACCCTAATTACATCAAAGTTCGGATACAACACTACGGTTCCCAAATTACCTAATAGTCTTACAACTGTCACTTAAGTGACTTCAAGTTTTACTACTTGCAAAGTAGTAATACTTGATGTCCACAGCATTTTGGGGCAAAAATTTTGTCTTTGTTAAAAGTTGTTCAGAGTAATATAAGTAGGAATAGAATATGAAAAATACCTTCTCGTCTTCCCACAAGGCTTCCCGAAGTCATAGTTATAACACATTTTTTCCGCCGACGATATATTTAGGTGTCAACGTGGCAGGTGACGAGTACACACGAGTACGTGGATGGTATTTGGATTCTTCTCTAACGTATGCATACGTTTCATTTCGATGTTTCCTTCACCGTAAATCTCGTGGTGTTGTTTAACTCAGTCCAAAATTAGGACAAGTCATTGGTAAAAGCGAATTCGACCTAGCACCATTTTTCTTGTAGGCGAATACTCGAACCACTCGGCCACCAAGGTTTAGAATATTATAAATAGTATATAAAGGGCTGTGTTTCTTAATAATACCTAATGGAAATTCCACTCGAATTTTCCCAAAGTAAGACAAAAAATCGCGCGAATCCCGCTTCGGTATTTTATTTAATGTTTTCGCTTCGTATTCGTACGTTTCGAAGAAAAAAAAAACTAAATACGAACGCATTTTTCATCGAAACTTATTGGCGTACACCAACGAGTTTTCCACAAACAAAGTTTTAATCCATAAATTTCAGGTTAAATTTGAATTTTCATGGACTTCAGAAGTCTAAACTTCTATATACGAATACCTCATGTAAAAATGTTAAAACGAGCCCGAGCGAGGATAATGAGTTTTTAGTAGTAGATAGCTATACTAATATTATAAAGAGGAAAGATTTGTATGTAAGTATGTTTGTAAGGAATTATCACTGATTAATATAGGCTATTTTAATTGCAAGAAAAAATACATTTTATCAAAAATGTTTAATAAAACGTCCACCCGTGCGAAGCCGGAACGAGCCGCTAGTATATTTATAAAATATAACATACAAATAATTGAAAACGATAACTTATTACTAATTGGTTTTAATAAGTATATAATTCAATCAGTATGCATCACCAGCTGCAAGTGAAAGCGACTCGGGCAGACGCACCAATTTAAAAGCGCTATACGTAGTGACGATAGCACGCGATCATTTTTTGTAAGTAATTTTACTTTCGCATCAATACATCGTTTGTTAGCTGGTGGTTGTATAAAAAATGTGAGTTCTTTGATGATAACCGCTTATAATACGCGCTGCGCTCTACGCATATCATACTGGTGGTAAATATTGCTATTCTTCTTCATAGTTTGTAGTTTAAGTGTGCAGCCTTCCACTAATGTTTGAGTTTTGTTCGTACACACTGAGTGCCTATATAATAGATAGTGCGTTTCTACACTACAATTAATAGACTCGGGTCATACTCCCCGTATCCCGCGACCCCTCGGCTATTATTAGTTTAATTAGTGGGGCGCGTCTTCGTGGATAGCACTCCATAATACTTAAGAACCTAGGTGGCCAAATGGTTCGAATAGTTGCCGGCAGCACAAAGTTCGCAAGTCAAATCCCGACTGTACCAAAGAATTTTTTTTAACTTAAGTACGCTGGTTTGTCACACCATCAGCTTTACGATGAAGGAAAACATTGAGAGGTAACCTGTATAAGTTTGAGAAGAAATTCAAAAGACGTATATAAATAGATATAATGAAGGAAAAAAGACATATGTCCTGCTTGAGTAACGGCTATGGACTCGCCATCTGTCACGTTGGCATCCAAAATATGTCTCTGGCACAAAGTGGGTGTGTGGGTATTACAAAAGGAGGATAGATCTATTGTAATCTCTCTATTTCTTTGAGAAAGTTCCAGCCAATTTCGGGTAATGAGAATTTAATGTTCCAGATAATAATGAGTTTGTATGAGATAAGCGACCACAGCGAAGAATTGTTCTCGTAAATGTTCAAAGCCAAGATTGTTTCTAGGTAGGTACTCAAGTTTAAAAATACTCAACGGATTTTGCCCTCTACCATGTTTGTATAAAGTTGAAATTTAAATGATTTCAATGTGATTCATAATAACACGTAGGTATTTTCAATATTCATCAGCCCTATCTTGGTAATGAGGCTTTAAGATACGATTAAATAGATTCAGAAAAGAGTATTTATTGAGAAATTTTGCTTAGTGGTTAATGAAGTGTCTTGCCTGCTTGTACCATTGAGTTTTTCTGAACTTATGTACAGTGATAACTTACACCACGAGTTTAACGGTAAAGGAAAACGTCGAGAGAAAATCTGCATACGTTTGAATAAAAAATGGCGTAATCGTGCTTGAGTCACGGCGATGGACTCGCCATCTTGCACGTTGGCACCTTAAAATGTATATCTCTGGTAATGGTCGATAATGGGTGTGCGGCTACTAACCTAACACCTCTGTCTATCCCTTTGGATACCCTTGTGGGAAGGCGTGAGGATATAGTCATGTAAATAAATAACTTCACATACATACATAATATCATCATGCCGAGTCGCTAACGGGGTAGGCAGAGGGATAGAGAACTTCACATACGATTGCAATAGTCGTTATGATAGGTATTTTCCTTCATCAAATATATCATACATACATACATATCATCACGCCAAGTCCCTAGCGGGGTAGGCAGAGAGTATAGAGCGCCAGTTCTCTCTAGACTTACATACCTCTTTCGCTTCGTCCATTCATCAGTCTCTTCATACATGCTCGTCGGTTTCGAGTACCCTTAACGTTCCCGTCCTTGAGACTCCGATCGATTTGATCCAGGTAGTTGGAACGTGGCCTTCCTCTGCCTCTTCTTGCACGCACTTTTGCTTTGTATATCTGTTTCGTCAATCTTTCTTCACTCATCCTTTCTATGTGTCTAAACCAACGTAACATGCCTTTCTTCATCTTTACAATCACGCCCTCATTCACGCCAGTTGATTTGCGAATCTCTTCATTGCGGATTCGATCTAAAATCGTTACTCCGCACATTTTTCGAAGAGATCGCATCTCAACTGCATTCAAGCTATTTTCATACTTCCTCTTACATACCCAGGACGTATAATATATCGTGATGTGAATTAATTAATCCAAACACTAATAGGTACAGATTGAGATTGAAGCCCCCACCCCAGAATTAGGAAGCGATAACCATTACGAATTACTATTACATTATGAACGTCGTCGTGGCAGAGTGATCTGAGCAGATTCAACTGCTGAAATCACAATGCAAGTTCTAACAAGTTCGGCTGTAAGTTCGGAGTTTTTCTGAACTTAAATATGTATTAAGGGCTTGAGAGATGGCGCTGTGCTTGCCATCTGTAGCAACTTTGCACCTTAAACATTTCTCCAGCGTAAAGTGGGTGTGTGGGTACTCTCAAAAACTTGAATTTCATTTCTAACGTTCATACGTTTGAGAAGTAATTCAAAGGCGTATGTATAGTCGTGCTCGAGTAACGGCGTCGGACTCGCCATTCACGTCACGTTGCCACCTGAAATATGTCTCTGGCGGAAAGACACACCTCTGCCTACCCCTTCGGGGACCCTTGTGGGAAGGCGTGAGGATATATTATTATATATTATTTCTAACAAGCGAAGTCACGTGACAAAAGATGTGTAACAATATTAGGATTTATTTAGCTCAAGCCAAGTCCCAACCAAATCCCGGGGATCTAGGATATATTGAAAGTCTATTCCAGTGAACTATTTTCATTGTGAGGAAGGCTAAAATAGGCTTACTTTTGTATACTCAGAAAAGGATTATCACCGATTCTTTGACAAATATAATAGGGGATAAAGTACACCCACCACCTACTAAGGGAATACCAACCTACTTACTGTCTAACTCAATACTTAGTGCTTAAGTTACATTAAATGTATGAATATATCTTCACACCCTTCATCAAGGTTTCCCGAAGGGCTGAAAAGGTGTAACAATATCCTCTTTATAAATTAAAATGAATTGTTCCAATTACAACAAAATGAGGTATCAATTTGACAGATGGTGAGACTGTCGCCATTTCTCAAGTACGACGACATTGGAATTTATTTATAAAATATACAGGTTTTGTCTCGTGGTTTTCACCCGCCCGCATCCCTACTAATATTATAAATGCGAAAGTAACTCTGTCTGTCTGTTACCTTTTCACGCCTAAACTACTGAACCGAATTAAATGAAATTTGGTACAGAGCTAGCCTAGAGCTTGAGGAAGGACATATGCTCCTTTTTAATGCGAATAAAGGTTGTAAGGGGTTGCAATAGGGGATGAAAGTTTGTATGCAAGTTACGTCATTTTTGAAGCTAGAAGCTTGAAACTTATTTTTTTGTATTATTATACATATAAATGAATATTACATTCTAAGTTTGTAAAAAATTTACACTTTATTTAGAAAAAAACGAATGCTGCTTAATATCACTTTTCCGCGCGGACGAAGTCGCGAGCACAGCTAGTTTTATATAAAACTAGCTGTCAAACAAACAACTACAATAATAATACTAAAAATAAATAAGTTTCAAGCTTCTAGCTTCAAAAATGACGTAACTTCCATACAAACTTTCATCCCCTATTGCAACCCCTTACAACCCTTATTTGCATTAAAAAGTAGCCTATGTCCTTCCTCAAGCTCTAGGTTATCTCTGTACCAAATTTCATTTAAATCAGTTCAGTAGTTTAGGCGTGAAAAAGTAACAGACAGACAGAGTTACTTTCGCATTTATAATATTAGTAGGGATTAGCCAATCCATCGCAGTTCCCTAACTCGCGAGCCAGCAACGCTCTTAGGCCCGTACCCCACAGCTATGTTTGCTTAAAATTTATGAAGGGCCTGGCTTGGCTCAGTTGGAGGCCTTGGTAAAATACTACATAACCGAAATAAATTGTAAGACAAAATAATGGCACTCTATTTATCATTAATAAGAAGAAAGGCAAGTTACGTTGGTTTGGACATATAGAAAGGATGAGTGAAGAAATATAGACGAAACCGTTAAACAAAGCGTAAGGGTGTGCAATACGAGGCAGAGGAAGACCACGAAGAACAACTAATCAAATCGATCGGGCACTCAAAAACGGGAACTAACTACAGGGAAGACGCGAAAGGGCAAGCCTAGAGAAAACTAGCGCTCTAATCTCTCTGCCTATCCGCTAGGGACGGCTTGATTATATGTATGTATGTATTCTCTTTAAGGAATTGTGTAATTACGTGATTTATATATTTATTTATTAAAATACAGAGTTAATAATATTTTGGTTATTAGTGTTTTTAAACTTATATTAAATATATATTTTTTTTTTATACCACTTGGTTGGCAAACAAACATGCGGTCCCCCTGATGGTAAGCGGTTACCGCCGCCTATGGACGCTTGTAACACCAGGGGTATCACTCGCGCGTTGCCGACCCTGCAGGAATCTTTTCACACCCTTCTTGAAGAACTCCATGCTGTACTCTCCAGGGAAAACCTCAACGGGGAGCTCATTCCACAGCCTGAGCGTTCGCGGAAGGAAACTCCTTTGGAACCGCGCAGTGCGAGACCTTTGTGGTTCCAAGGTATGGGGATGAATTCCCCGTCGATGGCGAGAGGTGCGGTGGTAGAAGGTGGAAGTGGGCATCATGTCGAACAATTCTGCAGAACACTCCCCATTATACAAGCGGTAGAACACACACAGGGAGGCAAAGTCTCTCCTCAAACTTAGTGATTCCAAGCCGCCTGTGAGCATGGGATCATCGACTATTCTAGCGGCGCGTTTCTGAACCGCGTCAAAAGGCCCAAGCTGGTATCCAGGGGCTCCAGCCCACAGGTGGCAGCAGTACTCCATATGTGGCCGAACTTGCGACTTATAAAGTTGCAGCCTTTGTTGCGGTGTGAAGTACTGCTTAGCTCTGTTGAGCACACCGAGCTTCCTCGACGCCAGCTTAGCCTTGTCCTCTAAATGACCACGGAACTGAACGTCGCTAGAAATATCGACCCCAAGGATCCTAATGCTTTCCGAGATGTTCAGGGGAGTGTTCTGGAATTGTGGAGCCACAGCGAATGGAGTTTTTTTAGCGATGAACGCGCATACTTGTGTCTTAGTGGGGTTGAAGTGGACTAGGTTTAGTCGACCCCAATCGGAGACACTGCGAAGTGTACTCTCGATTTCAGACACAAGTCGTTCGCGACTTTCCTCCACAGTGGAACGAGGGAGATTAGCACGGCCCGTGTAGTAAGTGTCCCCAGTGCTGTCGTCTGCATAACAATGAATGCCTTCAATAGAAAGCATGTCATTAATATGCAGAAGAAACAGAGTCGGGGACAACACAGAGCCTTGCGGGACGCCAGCATTAATGTCCATGCTTTCGGAGCAGCTACCGTCAACGACGGCTCTTATGCGTCTGCTGGACACAAAGCTGGCGACCCATTTGCATAATCCCTCTGGCAGTCCGTAGGATGGAAGCTTCGATAGATGACCGCGATGCCAGACCCGATCGAACGCTTTCGCCACATCCAAGCTAACAGCTAATGCCTCACCTTGACTCTCAATGGCGAGTGACCAACGGTGCGTGAGATATACTAGAAGGTTACCCGTTGAGCGACTGTGGCGGAAGCCATACTTTTGGTCACTCAACAAACCGTGACCCTCTAGATATCGCAGGAGTTGCGTGTTAATCACTCGCTCCATAATTTTGGAGAGGAGGGAGGTGATGGCGATCGGCCTGTAATTCGATGGGTCTGATCTATCACCCTTTTTGGGCACTGGGTGCACGTGGGCGGTCTTCCACGAAGTTGGGACTTTTTGGGTGGAGTAGGATAGCGCGAATAGGCGCGTCAAAACAGGACACAGTTCAGGAGCACACTGCTTAAGCACCACTGCCGGAATACCGTCTGGCCCGCTCGATTTATGGACATCCAGAGACAGCATCTCCCGCCGGACCTCCCGTTGGGTTATGCTTATCTCCGGCATAGAGTTCTCACACCGCAGAATGGTTGGCGGTGTGGCGCCTCCGTCATCCATAGTCGAGTTCGAGGCAAAGAGAGAGCCCAATAGATCCGCTTTCTCTTTGGCACTGTGGGCCAAGTTACCATCCGGCTTACGGAGTGGTGGCAGGGACGACTGGCAAAAGTTTCCCTCAGCAGCCTTGGCAAGGGACCAAAAAGCACGGCTGCCAGAAGGGTAGCTGGCGAGTCTCTTACCAATTCTGCCGACGAAATCGAATTTCGCCCTGGCAATCGCTCGCTTACAGTGCCTCGAGGCAGCATTAAGTTTCCGCTTTGCATCAGATATGTTGGGGTCCAGATTGGATCGAGCCGTGGTCCACGCCTCATACAAGGCTTGCTTGGATAATTTAGCTTCCTTGCAGGGCTTATTAAACCACGGCTGTTTCTTTACCCCTGTAGCTACTAGCGAGTTTGGAATGTAGCATTCCATTCCCGCCAGTATCGTCTCAGCGACGGCTGCTGCACAGGGGTCTGGATCTTCTGATGCAAAGCAGATCTGCCTCCACGGGTACGATGCGTAAAACTCACGCAATCCATCCCAGTCTGCTGCCTTGTAGTGCCACATGCGCCGCCGCCCCGGGGGTCGGGGCACTTCGGCCTTTGCGCACGGCACTTGCGTCCGGACCAAACAGTGGTCGGATGTGCCAAGCGGCGCACCCACCGAGATGGAATAGCTGTCCGGTCGCGTGGTCAGCAGAAGGTCCAGTAAAGAGCTTGTATGGCCCTCGATATCAGGTATTCTGGTTGGTTCGTGTACCAGCTGCGAGAAGCCATAAGCCAGGGCAAGCTCGTAAGCAGCCCTCCCCGCGCAGTCAGTGGACCGAGAGCCAAGCCACTCAACATGGTGAGCGTTAAAATTTCCTAAAACCACCAACTCCGCGGAGGGGTACTGCTGAAGTACTTTGTCCGTTGTCGATTGCAGGTGCTCAAATAGGCGAACTGTGTCTGTGTCACCGCTATGGGACCTGTAAAGGCACGCGTAGATTCGGGTGTTGCCACCATAGTCTACGCGCACCCACAAAATTGACAGGTCTCTGTCTTCAAGGCCGAGGAGACGTCGACAGCAAATATCCTCCCGGAAGTACATACATACACCGGCGCGGCGCACAAAATTGTGTTCCATCTTGTACCCGGGGTAGTTCAGGTATGATGTATCATCAGGGCAGGATATCTGCGTCTCCGTCAGAAATAGCAGAGTCGGCTGCGCCGTCTCAAGGTGTTTGTGGACTGCGTTTAGATTAGAATGGAGTCCCATGATGTTGCAAAAGTCCATTTTTTATGTGGATGGTGAGGCCGCTGAGAAACGTCTGCTATTTTTTACTTTGGCCATTTTTTTTTATTGAAGGGTGGTGAAATGGAAAAAAGAGGAAACGTTGCGTCGGCATCAAAGAGGACAAAGCGCAGTCTCAATCCGCCGCAGTGATGTACAGGTAGTGCGGATTGCCGGAGCGGAAGTTGGAAGGGCCCCCGATCCCCCCCTGATGCAGCGGCCGGGTCCACTCCGGTCTCCTCCTCCGGCACGACTACTACACCAAGGACTTTACACACATGTGCGGGTCAGCCTCCCAGGGCGGAGATTAGGTGATCCCTGGGTTCGGGACCCCTACTATATGCGGGCGGCCAGCGGACAGCCGTTTCACCGGGTCTCCCTAACAACCGCACCGACATGCCGCGCCTGGTCACCACCACGGCGGAATTGCACCACTGGTCCTGTGCTGCCGACACACCGCTTCCTCTTGGAGCCTGGCGACCTTACTCACCACAGGAACACGACACACCCGAGGGTAATGCCATTTGGCTGCGATCTTCTGTAAGGTGGAGGTAATGGTACCAGTCGGGCTGCTCCGAATTTGAACGGGAATTAACCGTTGTGCCCTCCCTCCCTTATTGTGCCCTCCCTCCCTTTTGTGCCCTCCCTCCCTTAAATATGACTAAACACTAGGTTCTCACAACAGAAATTCTATATCTAAGTGAATATGTTTCTTTAGACATATAGGGGCAGCTACAGTGAAGACAATTCGCTCGTACCGTCAATTGAGTGGGTAGAATCGGTAGGTGTGCCTATCGGTGCACTGCCGCCATGTGCCTATTTATGTATGTACTAGCTGTGCCAGCGACTTCGTCCGCGTGGAATTTAACTAAAAATTGATTAAATTTCCTACAATTTAAGTAGTCTAAGTTACTCCTTATTACATCAGCTATCTGCCCATGAAAGTCCCGTCAATCTCGGTCCAGCTGTTTCAGAGATTAGTTGGAACAAACAGACAGACAGAGAAAGAGACAAAAAATTAAAATGTGATTTTGCTATAAGTACCGTCTGTCTATACATCCATAATATGCATTTAGTAAACAGAAAATTCAATTCTATTTATTTGTATGAGTGCCACATATTTATAACAGAAAAATAAAGCGAATCGAATGGCGATGGCGTGTGTTTTTATTGCACCTTTCAGCACTTTGCTAAGACAAACAGCTTTACGACCGATGCTTACGATCTACCGGACGTAAAACGTACACGCTTCCGTGAATATTCAACTCGATACATGACTGTATCGAATAAACGATATCGTCTGAATACTACTAATGATATTAAATATTACAGAAGTTCACATTGTTTTGTTTGTTACTTAATAAATATATTTGGTGTTTATAATTTACTAACTCTCCCGCCCAGTTTAGCTTTGAATAAAAAAAATCAAACGTTTCCAACAAGATCACAGTGCCATCTATCGGGTATAATCGGAAATAAAACCATGCAGGGGTCCATGCAAAGAATAAAGATTAGAACCGGTCGTGATTTTAGAGTTTAGCGACACTAACGAACCTGCATCCGTTTGAGAAGAAATATTTCCTATGAAAAGAGGATGCTTACTACCACCGCCTACCCCAACCTCTTCCGAGATATAATAAATAGTTAACATCATCCTTATTCTATACTACCCCATTAATGTAATTCAATACGGGTGAAACCGCGAGGTTTCTTTATAACTTATAGAAGTCCGTAGCCAAATAACACTATTATTCGTGTTGTGTTGCTACGCGGTGAATAAGGTTTCCAGTAATGAGCTCCTTGGGGAGGGGGAGGATTGTTATATTGTGTTGGTAGCAGAGGGATTACTCCCATTATGCTGCCAACATAGTATAACTCTCCGAACACAGAGTGGCAACGCGCAAGTGATACTTCGGTATTGTAAGCGTAAATAGGCTGCGGTAACCTTTTTCTATCGGGTGGGCCATGCTTGTTTGCCACACTTGTTGTATCAAAAAATAAAAAAACTCTATTAAATGTACATTAACACAACCACCAATTCTCAATGTGACTCCACAGAGGTTCAAAATCTTAATCAGAGGAAACTGACCTATAACGACTCAATAACAAAGTTTAACAATTGACGGGGAGCGACACCTAAGAAAATTGATTTCGTGACGGCGGCAAATCAGGCTTCTTTAAATTGTATTCTGTTGGTTTTTTATCTTGTGTAGTGCCTACTTAATACTCGGAATTTCAGTATAAATCCTCACTAAAAGTGAATAATACGACCGTAAGTTTGTTCGTACGCCTACAACTCCTCAACCGATTTACTCAGCCGATGATTATGTTCATCGGTTGAGAGGATATCCAATAGGATATCATTTCAGTAATATATTATTTTCTACCATATCAAGTAGGCTTACTGACATTAATATATTGAACTACGTATATATATATAGTTAGGGACGGCGTGATGATATGTATGTATGTAAATTTGAGTTAATTAATATTTTTTTAGGAATGGATTTATTTTTGTGTTATGCTACAGTTAGAGTATGCTGTTTTACAGTTTCCATTAGACCATTATTTGTAATATATTAACGTTTTTTAAAGTTATATTCTACCTATTTTAACGCGGTTGTTGTGACGAATACTGAATATTGAGACGCGTGACTACAAAGCGAAGTACCGGCGTTATGTCAGACAAACTCGAATTACTTTCACTTTTCAGAAGTTTTACTTTCGTTCTGCATTTCGAAGATTCCGAATTCCAATGACAAGGACCATAGACCATGTACCTTCTAAATTTGCAAAAAAATTTGTTACTATTTTATATTTCTTAAATTAAAAGCTATTATTTACCCGCGACTTTTTACAGAATATTTATTAATTCGACAACATGAAGTGAAACAGTACTGCAACCAAAGCACTGACGTTCTAAGTATTTTTCATTATATATCATATCTATCATAATTTTTACTTTTTTTATGGCTCTTCAGACCGCGTCCGCTTTTAAAAAACAACTCGCTTATATTGATGTGTTTGCAATGATTTTGCAACACATATTTCTATACTTTTTACCCTAACCTCAATAGCCGTTTACCATTAGGCTATCCGCGTGCTTGTATGCCACACTAGTGGTAATCTTTTTTTCTGATCCCTAATTTAAGGAATTATGAATTTGCTTAAAAATGTCCTTCCCCAGATGAGAGCATAATCTATCTCCTTGCCAAATTTCATATTGATCCCGTCAGCCATTTAGTCATGAAAAGGTAATAAACAAATATACACAGGTACTTTCGCATTTATGATGTAAGGTTATGGATGGCAACCTGCAAACTTTACGATCACTCATGCTTCAAACACGGCATGGGATCTGCATATTTTTGCCTCTCGTAGCGTGAGTTCCGGGAACTTTTACTACTTAACCGGGCAATGGCGGGACCTAGGCCTCCAGCCAGGCACTTTAATGTGCTAAGCAACACAGTTAAGGGCACCCCCTGTGGGGTACGGACCTCGGCTTAGAGCGTTGCTGGATCGCGAGCCAGGGACCTGGGCTGGACTGGTAATTTTATCTATATATTTAGGGACGGGATGCGTTTGCGGGGGTCGGGGTTCAGGGGGTCGGGGGGCCGAGATCTACATATGTCATTATGGCCACCAAATACATTTACCAACGCTCAAGAGGGGATACAACAACAACCCTTTTTGGACTTAGTGGTAAGGCTTTATATATCTTCTTCACGCCTTCCCACACGGATCAGAGACGGCAGAGGTAGGCAGAGGGAGGGGTAGGATATATACTTCCGGTTCATATTTTAGGCATTTCCATCGTCGTTTACTCAAGCACTATACCTACATACGCCTTTGAATTTATTCTTAAACGTATGCAGGTTTCTTCTCGATGTTCCTTCACCGTAAAGCTCGTGGTGTTACTAATCACTGTACATAAGTTCAGAAAAACTCACTGGTACAGAGATTCGAACTTGCAATCTTAGTGTTTCAGGCAACTACTAGAACCACTCGGCCACCATGGCTTGTAATAAAATAATAAAACATTAAGCACAGATATAAAGGTCAACCAATTTAAAAATAAAACCTATTTTTCTTCGCGCCGAGTCTGTGTGTGAGTAAGTAGAACGCCATAGCTCTCTTGTCTAACAGACCTCTTTCGTTTCATCCACATTCATTAGTCTCTTCATACATGTTCGCTGGTTTCGAGTACTCTTGCACTTACTCAGTTACTCAGCTATCAGCACCAAATCTAATCTCCCAAAGTAACAAAAGATAGTTGAAGCAAACAATTGCAATATAAGTTAGCCAATCCGGGGGAAACTTATCCCTTCCTTTAATTAACTAGGGGTGGAAAAGTGTTAATGTATGGGGTAGCAATGGGGGCGGTTTTGCCTAGAGCCAAGCAGTTATGGTCAATTATTGATGACTGCAAATAAAAAATCTGATTTGAAATTAGTGGTTCGCGTATTTGCCTGCAATAGAAACATTTTAAGTTCTTGCGGTGAAAGAACATCGAGAGGAAACTTGCATACGTTTGAGAAGAAATTCAAAGGCATATGAATAGTGCTGGAGTAACGGCGATGGACTAACCATCTGTCACGTTGGCACGTAAAATATATCTCTGGCGGAAAGTGTGGATACTACTATATCTGGTTACACACCTCTGCACATCCCTGTTGGAACCCTTGTGGGACCTTTACCAGCCTTCCTCTCGATGTTTGGCCGTTACCAAGATGCTGCCACAAGGACGCCGTCCTCTCTTTCATGTGCCAAATGCAAATCACCTTTAAACTATAAAATTTATAGTATATATATATAATATAATATAATAATAATAATATAATAATATAATATAATATAATATATCCAAAAATTTATAGTAATAATAATAATATCCTCACGCCTTCCCACAAGGGTCCCCTAAGGGGTAGGCAGAGGTGTATAGGTACTACCCACACACCCACTTTCCGCCAGAGCTATATTAGGTGCCAACGTGACAGATGGCGAGTCCATCGCCGTTACTCAAGCACGCCTATAATATAATACATATATAATAATATATCCTCACGCCTTCCCACAAGGGTCCCTGAAGGGGTAGGCAGAGGTGTATAGGTAATACCCACACACCCACTTTCCGCCAGAGCTATATTAGGTGCCAACGTGTTAGATGGCGAGTCCATCGCCGTTACTCAAGGCAACTACTCGAACTACTCGGCCACCACGGCTTGACCCCGTTCCCATTTATAGGAACCAATATGCTTTTTCTGAGCTTAAGTCATACCAAACGACGAGCTTTACGGTGAAGGAAAACATCGAGAGGAACCTGCATAGTATAGACTTGAAGACTTAAGAAATGGTGACGAAATCGCCATCTGTAACCAAGATACCTTAATATATCTCCACCGAAAAAAGTGTACACCTCTGCCTGCCCCTCCCGTGACCCTTATTTGATCAGATTTTAATTTAATTAAAAACAATTTTCAAGCGCCTAGTAAAAGAGCACTACTTGAAAGCATCTTAGAACTCAAATATTTACTAGTCTCCTATATGTATAAATATTGTATGATGTTTCTTGTAATATATATGTGTGTGATGTGTATGTAACTTGTCTGTGTATGTTCATATATTGTATGTATGCCTATTTATTTATTTTGTATTTATTGTATAATTCATTATTTTTTCATATCCATAAGCTAATCCTTTTGTGCACACCCGCTTCAATGTTTCTCCTGTCAAGGGTGGTTGACTGGTAGAAAATGCTTTAGCATTAAGTCCACCACTGTACTTTAATTGTGCAAAATGTTAAAATAAAATAAATAAATAAATAAATAATTTAGTGGTTAAAACCCCCTTAACAATTATACAGACAGACACACGTTCGTATTTTAAAAATAATAGTCATTTATTGACGTCACTAGTGCGTGTGAACGAGAGAATCGTGAGTCTTGTTGTTATGCAATAAACAGATTTTACTACAGACTTGTTTGTTAAATTTCATGCGAATGTTTATTAGGCTTAAAACGTAACGAATTCTGAGCCTTGAGAATAGGATTTTGAGACAAACATGAACATTATAATCATGTTTAAAGACATGTCTGGATTTAAAGGCTTATTAACTCCTTATTCGTTAATAACAAGCCAAGTTGTATAAGTTGTGCAAATCGAATTCAGTCTTCAGTGATTAGAAGAGCTTTACATTCGATATTTAAAAACATAAGTCAGACGAATGACGTTAGACTTGACATCTGTCAAGTTGGCACCTGTTCGCTATCTGCGGCGTAATGTGGCTATCCGCCAACGGCTTCGAGAAGCCATATTGGAACGCGTTAAAGTTTATATTAATATAATGCTCATGTGCTCTAGACAATATTAAGAAAGTTTTTATGACTAGATCTGCTCTGTGGTTTCGCTCGCGATACATTTTATAATATTATTTCCTTATATACAAATCATGTTCGTTTGTGTTTTCGCAAAAGTATGTAAATATATAAAGAGTTTCCTTCCGCGAACACCCAGGCTGTGGAATGAGCTCCCCGTTGAGGTTTTCCCGTAGAGAGTACAGCATGGAATTCTTCAAGAAGGGTGAAAGGGTTTCTGCAGGGTTGGCAGCGCGCGAGCAATACCCTCGGTGTGGCAAGCGTCGATAGGCGGCGGTAACCGCTTACCACCAGGCGGACCGCATGCTTGTTTGCCACCCGTGTGGTATAACAAAAACCGTCAGGAACTTATACCAAATCCCTAAATAGGAACATCATTAGTCTCTTATTCAAAGGAATAGATACATACATATCATCACGCCGAGTCCCTAACGGGGTAGGCAGAGAGTATAGAGCGCCAGCTCTCTCTAGACTTACATACCTCTTTCGCTTCTTTAAATGGGATTTTGAAAATATCATTTACAGGATCAAGCTCCTGACGTTGGAGAGCTATGCCCCTGAATTAAACGTCTAGACGTTTTACACTCTGGACGTCATCAAATCTTATAATAGGGTTTTCGACGTCGACGAAACCCGATTCAGGGTATTCTTTTTATAAAATCAGCGAATCTCTTGTTTGTAACCTAGGGATGATCGACTTTTTCGTGATTAAAACATATCATTTATGGTAATCTAATTAATAATCCATCTCTGGGCCAAATTTCTTCCAATAGCATAGGTTAGAGAATTAAAACAACGACGTATGTATGTTCATAGTCGTGCTTGAGACTCGCCATCTGTCACATTGGTACCTAAAATATATCTCTAGCGGAAGGTGGGCAAGTCGTGTAGAGGATATATTTTATCTATAATTGACAGTGTCATGTTTATAACATCCATGAATTTTTTTTTCTTCTGTTCTTGTTATCTGCCTATGATAAGTATGCCTTGAATATAGGCATGTATGCTGGCAGTACAGCTGCCCCACTTGGCACCGGCTTTCGGATTCCGCATTCGTGCCCCATCGTGGCGAACGTGTGAAGCGGGCTTGTTAGGAATTTTCCGGATGTGTCCGGATTTTTCCGCCGAATGAATTGGGCAGGGCAAGTAGCTAGTTAAGTTAACTGTTAGTATGTGTATGTAGTCGTTATTGTACTTCCTTATACTTTTTTATTAGGCTTATAATATATAGCCTTGGATGCCGAGTGGCTCGAGTAGTTCGAATCCTGACTATATCAATGAAATTTTCTGAACTTAACTACAATGATTAGTCACACCACGAGATTTGCTAATTTGAAATATAGAGGGGAAACCTGCATACGTTTGAGAACAAATTCAAAGGCATATAGACTCGACATCTGTCACGTTGGCACCTAAGAAATATCTCCGCAAAACAGTGGGTTTGTGGGTACTACCTACACAGTTCTGCCTACCTTTTTGGGGATCGTCATTAGTACAGCCGGGATTCGAACTTGCAATCATTGTGTTTCAGGCGACTGCTCGAACCATTACGCCACCACGGCTCACGTTCGTTTAGTTTTTAATTTTATGTAAAAATATGCTGACTGGTAATAAAGTTTACTAAACAAGCACACAGCCGGCATACAAATGACAAATAACATATACCTACTTTCACAAGCATTTAAAAAATGCTAACGTTTTCAAAGAATCGTTGGATGATTTACAAAAATGCCAAAAATAAACCACAAATTTTTTTATGAGCCGTGGTGGCCGAATTGTTTAGGTAGTCACTTTCATATTCAAGATTACAGATTCAATACCGATGCACTTAAGTATTATTATTTGTCCAACGATGAGTTTTTAGAGAAGGAAAACAAGGTCTGAGAAAAAATCAAGGACGTATGTAAATAAATAATTAAAAAATTATGACGAATTCGCCCGATTTTTTGTCGCGTTGGCAGTTCAATATATCGTTCGTAATAACTGCAGTGCCAATCCAGCCCAGCTCCCCGCTCGCCATCTCGGAACGCTCTAAGCCGAGTTTCGTACCCTTATGGTATGTCCTTAGCTGTGTTTGCTTAGCACATAAAAAGTGCTTAGGTTATAAACGTTTCCAGAACTTACGCTTCGAAAGATACAGAAAAAAAATAACAGATTACGACATAAAATAAACATGGCATAATATAAAAAAAAACAATTATTTTTTTTGCCATAATATTTAAAACAAAAACCTGAAAGTTATGACTGTTTATTTAATAAACACTAATATACAATACTATAACTTAAAAATTCATAAATTTCTTTTAAATTGTGACAACTCAATTCTTTTAAACAGTGACTTCGGTAATAGTTATTCATATAGCATGCGTCGCCGCGCCAGCAATCACATCAAAAAAGTTTAGTACACTGCAGTACAGTGCATAATATGATGTGACCTATGTGACCTTCGCAACCCTTTAGGCAAGACTCCCAAGGTTATACCGGTTATGACACTTTCTAAGTCTCTGGCAAAAGCTGTATTGATCGCCACAACCCTTGCTCTTTGAAGCATAGATGGAGCTCACTTTGAAAACATTGGTTAATATATCACTCAATGGAGGTTGCATAGCATAATATGTAAATAACAATTAATGTTTAATATCCCCTTTGTGAACCATAGAACTAATATCATTATTTATTATTTATTATTATTAATTATGAAGAGCAGGGCCTCCTGACTGGTCACTTTATTAAGAAACATCTTGGTTACTGAATAAAAACTTATTATTATTTTGGCAGTGGTATATAATAATAAGAGAACGTTCGAAATTTAAAATTGACTCTCAGGCGAAGTCTTCTCACGGGGTGTTTGGTACACCGCAAAGCTCGTAGTTTGAAAAATTACTGTACTTAAGTTTAGATAAACCGGCGGGTATGGAACCTACAATCTTTTCTCCGCAAGTGGTGAGGAAATACACCTTATATCTCTTTTATATATGTCGTTTTCATTATGTAAAAAAAAACATATTTTATAACAATTTCTTTAAGTTAACACTTAAATATCTCAAGCGAAAAGGTATTTCTCGTACATTTCTGCCTATTCTTAAGTTCTATGACCCGCGTGGGAAGTTCTGAACATAAGATTGCTATTATTATTATTGTGTTTATTTTGTAGTGCACTACAGAACTATTGAATTAAAATATTGCCGCAACATGACGAATTGGAGTTTAAATTTGAGTTCTTTTCATTTTACAACGTACTTTACGTGTTTTTATATTTTTCTGCTCATTATATCTGTATTTTAACACTGACTCAAAAAATAAGCACCATAATATTCTCATGTTAATTTTGTTCGTGTTTTTTAATATATTCAGAAATCCATAGTCATAAAAATAATTAAAAATGTAAACTTAGAAAGTGTTAAAAAAAATGTTTTTTTTTAAAACGGAATTTTTAGAGCTTGTCGAGTTTGTACGTACCTAAAATTGTACCATGAATGATAATTATCGTATAAATAAAATTAAAAACATTTATGTCACTTCAAAACTATAAACCGTTTAATAACATTATTAAAGTTTAAAAGCACCAGTGTTCTACTTTACATATTAATTATCGTTTTTAATTGTTATTACTTTCTAAGTATGTCATTACCACTGTCTTTAAGTGTGACAAATTATCTTCAACGAACGAAAAATACGCCAATTTTTAAATCAGAATTTTTTTATTAGTCTCAATAGATGTCACTGTCCACAATTTTAGCGAGCTATTACGGCGTTCATATTGCTTTGTCTATTTTAAAAAAACTGGAGTACTTTCTAGTTTTGGATTATAGATGTTACTTCGCTATAGCTAAATACATACAATATCAAAAACAGGAGGAAACCTGCATATAAATAAATACATTTAAAATTTACGAGTTACGTGTGGAAATTTCCATAGATTAGTAAACTTAAATTAAATATATCTCCAGCCTTAAAAGGCAGAAGCCGTAAAAGGTTATTATTTTACCTTTTACGGCTTTTACATAGTTGAAACCCTTAATTAAAGCGTATAGGAAACGCACTATACCAAGCTAGGGATGGGACTTAATATAAATAGATTTGTCAAAAAATTAAAAAAAAAGAAAAAAATATATCGATTATTATTTTACCACCCAATTTAAAGTCAAATATACCCGCGTAAAATTTGGTTTCGTTAGCAGATTTTTTCTCGAATTAAGTATATGTATATCTTATATGTTAGTCCAATTGCTTTCAGTACTTTTTGCGTAAAAGAACAGACATGCTCAGGAACTTTCGCATCTATAAACATTAAACATCTATAAACGCAAAATTAACGTGTATACGTATCCCACGTATAAACGTTAATTTTGCGGCACAAAATTTATGGATATGTATTAAAATACGTTGCGTAGTTAAAAGATCTGAGCGTACAGACCGCGGACGGCGACTTTGTATACTATATATGTGTCTAGACCTCTCCCGAATGACCTAGAAGTGGAGTCGATGATACTGGACCGGTTATATGAAAGTGGCCGTGGACCGCGAACTCCTTTTAACCTCAAGATGCAACGCGGAATGTGAAGGGCCGAAAAGTACCTCACATGAACAGGCGTGCGTCGTATGAAACCTACTAAATGTTCTTTCTACTGATCTCTCCATTACTCAAGTATGACTTTTCATACGTCTGTTCTAAAATGTATGCAGGTACTCATGCGATGTTTTCCTCATTCGTAATCTCGTGTGATAATATAGAAAATTAAAGAAAATATTAAAATCTTACATACATTTCATCACGACGAGTTCCTAACGGGGTAGGCATAGAGTATGGAGCGCCAGCTCTCTCTAGACTTACATACCTCTTTCACTTCATCCACATTCATCAGTCTCTTCATACATGCTCGTCGGTTTCAAGTACTCTTGACGTTCCCGTCCTTAAGTGTCCGATCGATTTGAACGTTCGTTTGAAAGTTGGAACGTTAAAATCTTCATTGCTTTAATACTGTAGTTGTATAAGTAAACTTCAGTCATAAAAAGTCATAAAAAAGTAAAAAAAATCATCGGTACAGTCGGGGCTTAAAAGTGAAATCTCGATTTCTGTGTGAAAAAGACGAAGAAGATATACAATACGAAAATGTATGGAAGGAAAGCTAGAGAAAGACCACGTTCCAACTACCTAGATCAGATCTATCGGATACTCAAGTGTGGGACAGTTAAGAGTACTCAAACCAAATGGCATGTAAGACGAGACTGATGAATGTAGATAAAGCGAAAGAGGTCTTAAGTATAACCAGAATCGGCGCTCTACTTTCCTCGCCCGTGAGGAACTCCTAGTGATTTTAGGTATGTAGACTAATTTGCGAAAAATATTTTGACAGATAAAGGTCAAGATTCTGCATTCGTTTTTCAAGCACAACTAAACATGTGCTTCACGATATTTTCTATCACCGCAAAAGTCGTGGTGTGAATATTAATATTATTATTCGAATAATATTATTCGGTGATATCTTTTAGTCTTGAGCTAAGGATGTGGAGTGTGTATACCTTGCGATGGTCCTCATTTATAATTTACTGGATTGGGCGATGTGTGATTTAAAAAAAAATGTGTCCTAAAATAACATACATACATATAATCACGCCTCTTTCCCGTAGGGGTCTGCAGAGACCACTTTTTTCCACTTGCTACGATCCTTACATACTTCTTTCGCTTCGTCCACTTTCATTATTCTCTTCATACATGCTCTTCGGTTTAGGGTACTCTTGACCTGGCCTTTTTTCAAGACGTCCCTAATTCACTCATAAAATTACTGATTAATAGTATTTTTTCAAAGACTTCAGGTAGGTTGTTAGGTCACGTAATTGCGTTTAACACGGCACGTTATATTGCTTGACAGATTATCTGTCAGACTAATGATTCGAGTAAATGATACCTCAAATTTCTCTTCATTCATTAATGACAGTAATGCATGAGCAAGGTCATTAGGTTCAAGGTGGTTTTTGGTCTTTTTTGACATTTCGTAGACTTGAAACCGATCTGCAGAGATACACTCAATATTTTTTCCGACCTTTCGGAATCCTTTAAAATCAAGGATCGACTATGATTAGTACTATTGCATCAAAATTTCTTTGTCTTTGGCGAATTCCTAAGACTATTGGGATATTTATATCCTCAATATTTCGGCGAAGACTTACCTTCTCAAATTAGTCCTACTATTAAACAATTTCCTTTTTTTTATAAAATCCTAATTTATTTCAAAAGGGTCCCCAAAGGATTTAAGAGTGCTTGAACACCCTAATACACCTCACACACCTACATTTAAGGTCCCAACGTAAGTGGTTGTACCAGTCAATCAAATCAGCCTTTATCGACGCGCTACAGGGGTCTTCTGTCATGCCACTGTCTCCACTCCTGGGTTTATCTCAACCATCACCTTCCAGTCACAATATCGTCGGACCGTCTGGTTTATATTCCTCCTCAAACGTTTGCAGGTTTGCTTTCGATGTTTCCCTTCATCGTTAAGCTCGTAGTGTGATAAATCACGGACGACTAGGGTTCGAAACTGTCATCTTAACCTAAACCACTCGATCACCACGACCAAATAGCCAATCAAGTCCAAAGTTGTCGACAATTTTGACAATTCTTCCATGTGTATAGAATTTGATGAAATTGCTAAATACTAGCAGTGCCTCACGGTTTTACACGCGTTAAATTGATAATATTAATGATCTATCAAAGTTATCTAAGCTCCTTATCCCTTGGATAGTGTGTTGTTATATAGCCTAAGGCTTAATCGCTTAATAAACGGGCTATCTAATGCAAATATTTTTGGATCGGATTAATAGCAAACTCTGCCACTTAATATTCCTACTAATATTATGAATGCAAAAGTTCGCGAGAAGATTTGTTACCAAATCACGCCAAAACGGCGGAAAATAATTAGCGACAATTTGACACAGAAATAGATTATTAGTAGAACTTATTGAATAGATTTTTTCCTGGGAAAATCCTTTCCTTAGAAAAGAAAAATATCGACGAAATTTTACTTTACGCGGGTGGAGCCGCATGTCACATATATATGAACAGTAATTTCAATTAGCAAAAGTACTTTTCACTAGTTCTGATTATTGACTGCAGCAAAGACAAATACTACTTAATACATAGTTATACTATATATATACATAACTATATCAATTCTTAGGCAGTCTTTAGTGAGCTAGGTTTGTTAGTAATGTAAATAAAAACACGAGAGTTTCCATTTTCCCTCTACATTATGACGTCACATGAGGAAATGGAACGACGGCGTACGTGACTCCTCATCGATATGATATCGACTTTCGTGAAAGCTACGTCTATAATGTAGTAATTTCTTGACTATAAATTGGATACGAGTATTTAAATACAGTTTTATAGGACGTGACATAGGGTCTAAAATACAATAATGAATATGCAAACTCACATGATACAGTGGAAGGAATCCATAGCGAGCACTCACACAAAAAAAATGTTAGCAAAGTGAAACCGATTCGACTTGTTTCTGCACTTTATACAAAGGCCAATGCACTTTACAACACTTCACCTACACTCGGGACTTTTTAAATTTTACACTCGGAATAAACCTTTTTGTTTGTCACACCCGACGTTATCGAGTCGAGTTTCTTTACCACTGTCACGGCCAGACTACTGCGCCCCCCCACTTTACTTTTACTGACACAAAAAAGTCACTCGCTTCGATAAAATATCAACTTTCGATATGTTATTCAATTCTTTATGTGATTATTTGGGATGTTTTCGCGTGAGTCGCCTACTCAGGTTGGAATTTAAACGGAAATGGTATGGTGGCGATAGAAAGGACAGTTTTTGTTTCGCGCTGGTGCGCCCGCGCCGCTCCTACTTTTGTAACTCAGTTTAATATCACTTTGGTTTTCGATTCGACGTCTTACATTATACTAGTACTTTGTTGATATACACAAAAAACAATTCTCTTTTAAAGTATGTTAAAATATGTTTTGATTATTGTAATTTGTATGAAAGGAACCATCTGACACAGGACGAAAACTCTGTTAATAATAAAATGTATAAGATACTGCGATCTTGAGCTTGGTGTAGCTCATAATGAACTGTCGGGAACATTACAGGTACGGTTACGGTACGGTGAAGGAAAAAACATCGAGAAGAAACCTACATTCGTTTGAGAAGAAATTCAATATTGAGTCACGGCGATGGACTCGCCATCTGTCACGTTGGCACCTAAAATATATCTAAGGCGGAAATTGGGTGTATGGGCATTGCCTATACACCTCTGCCTGACCCTTGTGGAGAAAGTGAGGATAATTCAAATCAAAGTCCGTCCGTATGCCCAAAAGCTAAATGTTTTTCATTTAATTGAGATTACAGATACAGGCTTATATTGTGACCTTTTGACCATAATACTGTTAGTTTAAATGAGTAATTCATTCCCCTTAACGCCTTCTAGCAAAAGATTCCAAAACAGCAGGTAGAAGTTTCAAAAGTGACAGATGTGTTGTCACTGTCGCTCGGTCGCTTAATTTTACACCACCTCTAGAATTTCTTATCGGACGGAAGTTTCTGTGCAAATTTTCTTCGCCATAAATGTCATAGAATAACGCCAATATGTTATCCACTTATATTTGGATATGTCAGAGAATTCTAAAATCGATCGAGAATTCAGTGAGGTAAAAGTGAGTTTACATGGTAATGTGTAGCCAGGTCAGACAGGTGAACGCACTTGACCGATTACTAGCTTAGCGAGTAATATTGAAGCAATTGTATACGTGGCGGATGCGGCTTATACTTGTTTGATGCCAACGTGTACGTCACACCTGATGGTAAGCACTTACCTCTGCCTTATAAGCTCTTGTTATACAGAGGATTGGCTCTGGTGACTATATATGAAGAGAGATTATTATTATTATTATACATTGAAAAGCCGTGGTAGCCAAGTGGTTCGAGTAGTTGCCTACGACACAATGATCGCAAGCTCGAATCCCGACTGTACCAATGGGTTTTTCTGAACTTAAGTACAGTGATTAGTCACACCACGAGCTTTACGGTGAAGTAAAACATCGAGAGGAAACCTGCATACGTTTGAGAAGCAATTCAAAGGCGTATGTATAGTCGTGCTTGAGTAATGGCGACGGGCTCGCCATCTTGGCACCTAAAATATATCTCTGGCGGAAAGTGGGTGTGTACTACCTATACGCCTCTGCCTATCCCTTCGGGGACCCTTATGGGAAGGCGTGAGAATATATTATTTTATTATACATTGCTTGCATCGACTAAAGTTTTTTGCCTATAATCTCTCATGAAGTTAGATGTACTAAGAACAACAAAAACCCTTCGCCTTGGTGTTTGAAGGCGGCCCTAGGATTTTCTGAGATCCCCAGTTCACAAGCCGCTTTGATTCACTAGTTGATTCAATTTACCTCTTGCTTAAGAGGTAATCTTGCCTCCCTCGCACTACTGTCAGTTCAACTCTTACGAATTATACCCACGGCTATCTTTCATCAGCGTTCCCTTCCTCGTGGTATTAGAAGTCATACCCATATATAGAAACCAAATCCTAAATTTCTTCCAAATCCATCCACGCACTCACACACACACACACATTCACACTCACACACATTCATAATTAATGCTCAATGTTATCCCTAAACTGCCACCATATACCCATCTGGCTCTCAAGATACAGGTTAGACCTAGTTTGAGAACCAGGGCACATTCATAATGATAAAATTTTGCTTAAACTAATAATTATACATTTATAAAACTCGATAAGTTTACCTAATAAGACTAGATAATAAGTTCCACTGTATACATATTCTTGCTATTGTAAACTTTCCATATAATGTATTTTATTGTTTACTAGCTCTGCCCGCGACTTCGTCGGCGGGGCAGGCTTTTATAGCTTTCGTAAAAAAAAATATTCTTCAATAAAAAAGTATCCTATGTTACTTCTTATATCTCCAAGAATATGTGTACAAAGTTTTATGATAATCGGTTAAGTAGTTTTTACGTGAAAGCGTAACAAACAAACTTACATTCAAATTTATAAGGATGTACTACTCTTTCTGGCATTTGAATAAATTGAAATTGAAAATTGAAATATGTCACGTACTGGGCAATTTTAAAGGAGTTTCTGACCTTCCTTTAACGCTCCGGCTGGTACTCAACATGAAGTTCTCAAAGAATGGTTACAGGCTTGGCAATTCAGGATTGCAAGTGTCCATTACAGTTGGTAACCGTCTACCATCCTGTTTGGCAGCTTTTTTTATACCACAAGAGTGCCAGACAAGCATACGGCCCACCTGATGGGAAATGGTTACCGTAGCCTATTTACGCTAACGATAGCGGAATATCACTTGCGCGCTGCTACTCTATGTTCGGAAAGTTATACTGTGTTGGCAGCATTATTGGACTAATCTCTCTGCCGCCAACACAATATAACAATCCTCCCTCTTTACTGGAGATCTTATTCACCGCGTAGGAAAACAACACAATAAATTGTGTTATTTCGCTACGGACTTCTATAAGGTGGAGGTCCTGCCCCAGTCGGGCGGCTCTAAATTCGAACGGGAAACCCTGTTATGCCCTACCTCTCTTACCCTAGCTTATTACATATAATAAATAATGTATTGTCACGACATCCCATAAGAGTCCCCGAAGGGGTAGGCAGAGGTGGCCTTATCCAGGCTTATTAAAAATCTAGATAAAGCGACATAGCGACCTGTAAATTCTCCTTGTTTGTTCTCATCCCCATATTGTTCTGACATTTAAAGTATTTCATTAAATTCTAAGCTTAATTCACGATTTTCAAACAATGAACTGAAATTTCTCTTTTGATAAAGTGTTTTCATATGTTTAATTACAAAGGTTTCCTTGAACCGAACGGAAGGAAAGGAAATAACGCTTTGTTATTTCCTTTTGACGTTAACTCTTTGATGTAACATTTAAATAATTCGCCAACTTATTTATACACGACACGATATCTTTATAAATAAAAATGAATCCCTAAATGTGTTGCTAAGCGCAAAACTCTAAAATGGCTCAACCGATTTGGAAGACAAATTTTTTGTTGTGTTGAAGACTGAGAAAGGTTCATAAGGAGATAAAAAAAAATACGAGGAAATAAGTAAACATTTCAATTTTCCTGACTTTTTAGGTGGCATGAAGTTCGCCGGGGCAGCTAGTATATATATGAATACGGCTACGACAAAGAACGGACAGTAAAAAAAGATTGACGAAACTAATAAACAATGCGTAAGATATTTTAATCTGTGTTTGTTTTGTCATTTGTATTGTATCTGTGAACACTGAGGTATTCCTTACTGTACATTGCCATGTCCGCTATGCTTTTGTTTTTGAAATAAACATTGCATGTTAATAATGTTAATATATAATCGTAGAAGCCATGGTGGCGGAGTGGCCTGCAACATAAAGATTGCACGTTCGTATCCCGACTGTACCAATGAGTACTGAACTTAATGACAGTGATCAGTCACACCACGAGCTGTGCAATAGTGAAGAAAAAGAAATTCAATTACATATATACGGGTAACATCCCTGCACACCTCCGCCTTCGGGGACCCTTGTGGGAAGGCGGGAAGATACAATATAAAATCATGTCATAACTTAACGCGGGCAGGAATCAAACCCAAACTATATCAAGTTATGACATAGAGCTCAATGCCCAGTATAGGTTTTAGAAATCTTTATTATGAAAGTGTCACACCTGTTTGGCGTCTGCGTAGAAAGTTATTAGCATGCATCGTTAGGCTTAGGTCATACTGGAGAACAATTTTCAACTTTATTAACATAGGGCACAAGAACTGATGTTGGAACATATCTCGCTCAGAGACTTAGCATTGCTATCCAGCATGGCACTTCTTGGCACGGTGCTAACTTCACGTATATATCTTTACGCATTCCCACAAGGGCCCCGAAGGGGTAGGCAGATATATATACATCTCCACTTACCCATACACGCCCTTTCCGCCAGAGATATATTTTAGGTGCCAACGTGACAGGTGGCGAGTCCGTCGCCGTTACTCAAGCACGACTATTCATACACCTTTGAATTTCCTCTCAAGCGTATGCAGGTTTCCTCTCGATGTTTTCCCTTACTGTAAAGCTCGTGGTGTGACTATTCACTGTACTTAAGTTCAGAAAAACTCAGTACGCTAACGAAGGGATTGTCTATCCATTAAGCACCGCTATATATTGCTTGCATATCCACCACTGCACTATGTAAGGATTTCATTATCATGTTTGATTTACTATTGCAAGTCATGCATGCTACACGAATAGTGTTTGTAATAATAAAAAACACAATAACTATAACTTTTGTTGAATCCGCGACGGCCGAGTGGTACGAGTAGTTGCCTGAAACGCTTGGACTACAAGTTGAAATTCCGGCACGAGAATTTATCCCCATACCAGAGAGTACAGCATGGAGTTCTTCAAGAAGGGTGTGAAAAGATTTCTGCAGGTAACGCGGTAGGATTATCCCAGGTATTGCAAGCGTCCATAGGCAGTTACCGTATACTATCATTCGGGCCGACTGGATAGTTGCATTACCACTTCAGTAATATTAAAAAACATCCATTACATACATATCATCACGCCAAGTCCCTAACGGGGTAGGCAGAGAGTGTAGAGCGCCAATTCTCTCTAGACTTACATACTTCTTTCGCTTCGTCCACATTCATCAGTCTCTTCATACATGCTCGTCGGTTTCGAATACTCTTAACGTTCCCGTCCTTGAGAGTCCGATCTATTTAATCCAGGTAGTTGGAACGTGGCCTTCCTCTGCCTCTTCTTGCACACTTTTGCTTTGTATATCTGTTTCGTCAATCTTTCTTCACTCATCCTTTCTATGTGTCCAAACCAACGTAACATGCCTTTCTTCATCTTTACAATCACGCCCTCATTCACGCCAGTTGATTTGCGAATCTCTTCATTGCGGATTCGATCTAATATCGTTACGCCGCACATTTTTCGAAGAGATTGCATCTCGACTGCATTCAAGCTATTTTCATACTTCCTCTGACATACCCAGGATTCGCTGCCGTACAATAAGGTAGGTACCAATATCGCGTTGTGGACAGCAACTCTAGTATTCTTGCTCAGACTTTTACTGCCCATCAACGCCGACATGGCTCCATTCACCTTATTTCCGGCAGTTATCCTTCTTTCAATATCTTTTTCATACTTTCCATCTCGTGTGAACATGCTTCCTAGATATACAAATTCATTCATTCATTCATCCATTAGCCACAGTAATAGTTTGTCGTCACGTGAGAAGTATAAAGACATGAGAGACATTAGTGAAGATTGTCGATCCAAAAGCAAATACTAGCTCGTAGAAATAGTAGTAACTTGAAGCGGTACTTAAGTTTAAAGAGCTCCCGTTCTAATTAGTACATAGTTTTAAATTAAATTTGCGAGAGAGAGCAGCAATTGAAGCAAACAGCTAGGTTTGCTTAAAGCTTTTGAATAGGGTTGGTTGCTAAATCGATAAAATTAAAAATATGTCGAATAATAATTTTGAAGGTAACGGAATTGTAAAGTCGAATAAATCTAAAAGCGATTGGATATATTATATAAAATTTTCATTTCTAAAGGTATTTTATGTATTCAAATACATACATATATACATATCATCACGCCGAGTCCCTAACGAGGTAGGCAGAGAATTTACAGCGCCCGTTCTCTTTAGACTTACATACCTCTTTCGCTTCGTCCACATTCATCAGTCTATTCATACATGCTCGTCGGTTTCGAGTAATCTTGACGTTCCCGTCCTTGGGCGTCCGATCGATTTGATCTAGGTAGTTGGAACGGATTAAAATATATGTGGTTAATTCATCTCCCTGTGCCAAATTTCATCGATTTCGGTTCTGCCACTTTGATTTGATTGAGTGGCAAACATCCACACATGTTCACAAACAATCGCTTTATTTTTTCGGGTAGGTACCACTGTGGTGGGTTTTCAAATATGATGACGTTAAGGCTAGCTCGCTACTTTTAAAAATGTTTCTTTATTTAAATACATCATGAAAACTTACACCTTCAAAAGCTTAGGTGTAAACACACTCTCGTTTCACCGGAGATATATTTAGGTGTCAAAGTGACAAACATAGTCTATACTGTATAGCATACATCCAGTAGGCATCTATGAAGAGATCTAGGAGGAGGAGTGAGTAGAAAGGTCTGGGACTGACTTTTTAGTGTCTAAAGTCTGAAGGCTTCAGTACAATAATATATACGTCTACCTGAAGGGGTGGACCGAAGTGTCAGATTATGCAAACTTATTATGTTATATATAATAATATATATAATATAATAATTATGTTAAATTTGTAACAAAACATACATCGGTAACAACGTATCCAATTAAGTTGTGTCAGGCTTAACTCAACTTAATTAGATATTTCCTATTCAGGTTAACAAGTTATTACGAGAATTACAATTACTTATTGGCACACATTGATGTAACTTTAGTTTTCAAAATAAGTTTATAAATTCCACGTAGACCTCGTGCCAACTATCTAGATAGAATCGATTGAATACCCAACGAAACGTTAAGAATATATTTGTAAGGACTAATTTAGATTATGATGGAACTGAAGATTTACTTAGGATAGGAATGTAGTTATTAAAAAAATATTCCCTCCATTTTTTATTATATTTTTTCTGTTGTATACATTTATTATGTAATTATTATTATTATTACTAGTATATTACTTTATTATGTTGGCCGTAAAATGGTATGTAAAATGGTATGTAGGACATTAAATATACAAATAGCATAAGCTACAGAGATCTTGTTACCAAAATTACTCTGATAATCTTGCGTGTACTACATGTAATTAGCAAACTGAGATAAGGAATTCGTTTCGAGACACACGTTTTGTTGCAATATTGGGCTCTATTTTTAATGCAATACAGCTTGATATCAAAATTACCTTGCCGTAACACAGTCTCGACTAGCTCGGGAGGTAAAGATTTAAAGTTTATTGTCATACCGTCACAACCAACTCAATATTCAAACTGTTAAAACTTTTTGTATATTAAAACCCTAGTTACTAAGAACATCTAAACTCACAATGTTTTCCAAATTATGTGTTGATTACGAAGACCACCATGTTGATTGTTACCTACCCATAGTAGTCATGTGTTGTTCTGCTATATTGATTTAAATTTTACATTAGTGTAAGTTTTCGTTTTTACTCGTGTTAAACTCAGGTTGTACTCATTTACCTAATAAATTATTATTATTATTATAAGGACTGATCACTGAGCGAAAGAGATTTCTAAGTATAGGGAATACTGGCGCTGTTCTCTCTGCATACCCCGTGAGGGACTATGGTCGATATTTTATGTAATAATAACCATGGATGAATCCCGCAATAAACACAACAATAAATATCATCTCGCGAAGAATACGGAATGGGCAGGAATAAAAAAGCTCCAGATTTTTTCTGTAGATTGTAAATATTTAATGATGTAGTAGATGATAATAATATTGTTAGTAGATTTAAAATAGAATAAGATAGAGGATGGAAACGTAATCCTTTTCTTTAAATATCGATATTTAGGCTAAACTTTATAAATGAGGTACATCACTAACTAAAACGACAAAAGCAGATGTTGTGATATCAAATTAAATACCGAGATTATTTCGTCCGAGAGGATTAAAAACTTTAATTTATTGTAAACTGTCACTATTTGAAGACCTATATTTGACAAACATTAAAATTATAGATTAAAAATACTTTTTTGAACGTTCCAATTACTTGAATCAAATTGATTAAGTGCTTTACAATGTGTTTGATGCTATGAATTGACAAAGTACATACAACGGGTTCGTTGTCATGACAACCATATTGCATTGTATTATATCACATATGTCACATTTTCTTGTCTAGAAAGTCATTTTCCGCTAGATGTCGCTGTATTTTTCACTAGAACTGGTTATAGAGACTATCCACGCGTATGCTATATTTGATACACACTCCTTCCCTTATCTCGAAGATAAGACGTCCAAGACATGCCGTCATCGAACCGGATGACGACAAAACGGTCCTCCAGGACGCCCGACAAAAACATACCAACACTACACACAACCGACCACTGTTCCGTCCTCGCTGGCGAGGCTCGACGCGAATAAGCCGTAATGTTCCCCCCCGACCCCCGCCGCAAACGCCGGCCCGCGCCGAGCCAGACGCGCAAATCCCGCCCCCAAATAATATTTAAATAAAATTACCAGACCAGCCCAGCTGCCTTGCTCGCGATCCAGCAACGCCCTAAGCCGAGGTTGAGGTTGCTATATTAGGAAAGTGCAATATTATCAAGCAAGCAATGTTGCTCTGTACTTAATAACATTTTGGGATATTTGTATATGAAGCAATTGAGGCCTGTAAAGTCTAGACAACTGGTGCTCTACTCTTACTGCCTATCTAACCTATCTTGTCTTGTGACTTGTCACGTATTGATTAGGGCTACGCATACGGTATCGAATAGAAAGTATCAATACTGTACTCATCAATAGTATCGAAAAAAAGTATCGACTCTTAAATAGGCAAATCTTGTGACTTGTCAGTTATCCCATGAATTCCATGATGTTGCCAACTGAATATATTCATGATTGCGAAAGGAACAAAGACCTCATAGGCATCTCTTAAACATTATTCGCGTCTTCCCCCAAGGCTCCGTAAATTTACTTTTTTGTGTCTCGACATAGTTTTTAACTTTGCGGATGTCATCGTTACGTTTATTTCTGTACAATATTACCAAATTGTATGATTATTTTATTATTTCGGTGCAGACCATTGAAGTTTTCCATACACGACTATTTAAATATTCTCTTTCTTTGTGATTCTCAATCTCTGAATTTCTTCTCAATCGTATGCAGGTTTCCTCTCGATGGATGGTGTGTAATCACTATATCTACAAGTCCAGAAAAACACTGGTGCACTTAAGATTCAAACTTTCATTCTTTGCGTTGCTGACGACTGTAATTAAACCGGCCATGGCACAGCCTAGGTCAAATAGGTTCCAAAAATAGTTGGAAAACAATTTAAAACACAATTAAATCTGGATAAATTCTATTGCCACTTCAAATTCTCCGGTCCAAAGAAATATATGTCCCAGTCGATACCTCCACCGACGTCTGTAGGCAAATACCACTCGTAATAGAAGTACTTGAATCTGGTTTTCGAATGGCAATAGGTAATACGCGGGACACACATCTGGAAGTTGTACGATGTAGACCGAACGGCGTCTTCCTCGTTAGACCTTCCTCTTAGAATTATGCAAGTTGGAATCCTGATTATATCGATCCAGCCCTGAAAAACAATATGCACTATAACACAGCTTCTGGTAATGGCACGAATTCTTTATTAGGTAATGGTTGCGGGTTCGAAGCCCGCCTTCGACAGGTAGGTCGTAGATGTAGGTACGGTGAGTGCAAGCCTGATTGTAACTTTTATACATTCACTAGCTGGGTAGTACAATATTAAACTATACATTTAAACCTAGATGATATCGTTCGGACACACAACGTCAAGACTAGAAAGCAGCGAGCATGTATGAAGAGACTGATGAACGTGGATGACGCGAAAGAGGTATAAGAATAAAAAAAAAAATTTATACTACAAAAGTGTCAAGCAAGCATGCGGCGCATCCAATGGAAAACGGCTACCGTAGCCTATTTACGCTTACTATACCGAAGTATCACTTGGGCGTTCCCACTCTGTGTTCGGTATCTAGAGAAGAGACAACTGGCGCTCTACTCTCTCTGCCTTCCCCGTTAGGCACTCGACGGTGATATCGCCGCCCCCGGAGAACAAAATGGCAATCGCAAAATCACAACTTTTCAGGAAAAATAAAATACCGATTTTAGCTGATTTCTGGTGATTCACTGAACAATATTGTAAGTGAATTAGCTCAAATGAAAGCTAATTTTTGAAGTATTCTTTTTGTCAAAGTATTATATTTAACAGTAGTATAATTAAATAGGATATTAACAAAAAAAGATATTGATAAAAATTAATCGACGTCAAGATTTTTTAATGTCCGTTGTCCTTTTATTCTCGGTTCATCTAAGCGGAAACAAATATTGCAATGTTGCATTGTAATTTTGTTCAGTGATTATTGACAGCTAAATTATCGAAATTTAATGTCACTTATCATTGTATTCTCGTATGAATTTTTGCATTTTTGTATGGTAATAGAACTTTGGACGGTTGTTCTTGCCTTCAAAATAAAACAAATTATATGGTAACCATTGGTTGCTTTAATTTAATAGAATGTTTTAATACAATGACAATGAAAAATTTTATTATTCTTCCTCACTTTGAACATCAATAGGTCTTTCGATAAAGGTCAGAGACTCATAGAACCCATGGTAATAACTTGGGATTGCTTCGCTCTTACACAGGCTCATCAGGTCAGCATATAATGCCTTGGTTAAAGGCAAACGGTCGGTATACGCTGCTTTCCATTGATGTTCAGAGGCAATTTATGTTGAAATTGAGTATCCATTTGGGAATACTCTGCATCAAAATCGTACTTGTAAGATAGAAGATGAGGTTGCACATGTGAAACATTCACTTCCATAATTTTAGACCACGATGTTTTCTGACCAGCTACATCTTTGACCCAATTCCTATTGATTATTTGTTATTTTATGTCATAAAAGTCATTCTGCAACATTTCTTTAATTGTGTACTTTTCGCCAGTAACTTTGGCATTAATTATGATAGTGTACATCTGGCAGCCCCGGATCTAGGGGGGGCAAGCCGGGGCCTATGCCCCGGGCGGCAAGTTCAGAGGGCGGGCAAATTCACACGTCCAGCCGGTTCAGACATTACCCGGAACAAACAGACAGACAGACAAATAGAGTTTTAAAAAATATATTTTGAGATATGTATGTACCGTGTGTATACATTCTTATGCATTTAGTACATCATCACGCTAAGTCCCTAACGGGTTAGGCAGAGAGTATAGAGCGCCAGTTCTCTCTAGACTTGCATACCTCTTTCGCTTCGCCCACATTCATCAGTCTCTTCGTACATGTTCGTCGGTTTCGAGTACTCTTGACAATCCCGTCCTTGAGCATCTGATCGATTTGATCGAGGTAGTTGGAACGTGGTCTTCCTCTGCCTAGTCTTGCACACACTTTTGCTTGTATATCTGTTTCGTCAATCTTTCTTCACTCATCCGTTCTATATATCCAAACCAACGTAACATGCTTTTCTTCAACTTTACAATCACGCCCTCATTCACTCCAGTTGATTTGCGAATCTCTTAATTGCGGATTCGATCTAAAATCGTGACTCCGCACATTTTTCGAAGAGATCGCATATCAACTGCTGTTTGCCAGGATTTGCTGCCATACAATAAAGTAGGCACCAATATCGCATTGTAGAACTCGGGCATTCTTGCTGAGACTTTTACTGCCTTACTTATTACCGGCAGTTATCCTGCGTTCAATATATTTTTCATACTTTTCATCTCATGTGAACATGCTTCCTAGATATACAAATTCACTCGGTCACTTGTTCATTTTTTCGAATGCCAGAGCCTTAGTCTTGCCAGCGTTTAGGCGCAGCCCCTTCTTTCTTTCACATTCTTCTATCATTACCGTAACTAGTGACTGCAGTTCGCCCTCTGATGACGCCAGTAAAACCGCGTCATCGGCGTATAGTAGGCAGTTGACCACTAAGTTTCCCAATTTCACTCCACATCTGTTCTTTCTTAATGCTCTCAGACAGTTATCCAGATATATAACGAACAGCCAGGCAGACATGATACACCCTTGCTTGACACCCGACTTCACATCAAACAGGGTGACATCTCACCGTTAACCCTAACGCACGCCTTGCCATTACTATAGAGTGATTTCACGGCATGCAATAGGGAACTGCTCACTCCATATCCAGGCAATACGTGTCAGAGTTCCTTTCGTACGACTCTATCAAATGCCTTCTCTAAGTCGACGAAAGTGCAGAAAAACTTTTGGCTATTATCCAAAAACTTTTCCCCGATTCCGCGAAGCGAGAAGGTTTGATCCATACATACTCTTCCTGGTCGAAATCCACCTTGGGATTCCCAGAGAAACCTTTCGGATCGCTCTTGCATTCTGATCGTCAGGATCTTCGTGTACACTTGACTAGCTAAGCTGAAGACAACACTAGGACGCTCATGAGCATACTGATTTTAATTTGTAAACAAACATTGCCACTTACGCAGACGCACACACAATATTGCATTAGGCTATCTATTGAGAAACGTTTTCTCAATCAAACGTTAGCTGCCAAACAAAGGTATATTTTTACGAGAATAAAATGACAACATCCAGAGCACTATTATTACAGACTCGTTTGCACGGGAATATTGTGGCTATCGATATTACCATTTTGATAGTAGTTGAAAATGTTTACTATTGTTATCTAGCAATTTTATTCGCGAAACTTTGTAAGTAATAAAAAACTTCGAATACTATTGCATTATTTTATAACTTTATGAGTAACGACAAATAAAATATGAAAAAAATTGTAAAGGTGTATTATGCTCCATTAGACTCGAATATGGTATAACATTAAAAAAAAGACAATAGCGATTGTCATTTTGTTCTCCGGGGGCGGCGATATAAGCCTTACTTTACCATACTATACCGGCAGATTTTTTTATCAAACGTATAAAGTTTTCCTCTCGATGTTTTCCTTCACCGTAAAGCTAGTGGTTTTTTAGTACATAAGTTCAGAAAAAACTAATTGACAGTCTGACTTGCGTTACAGGCGACTACCGCTCAACAACTACGCCTCTTTGAGAAATAAAATTTACTTACCCTCTGGTATAGATAGTGCTATCCACGAAGACACGCCCCACAATTTCTAGTCGAGGGGATCGCGGGATGCGGGGGGTATGGACCCGAGTCCATTAATTGTAGTGTGCGTGTACACTCATAGGTAATCAGTGTGTACCGATAATACTCAACATTAGTGGAAGGTTGCACGTTATACGATAAACTATGAGGAAAAATAATAATACAAAAAATAATACATACATATCATGACGCAGAGTCCCTAACGACGTAGGCAATTGTAGCTCGCCAGTTCTCTTCAGGCTTACATACCTCTTTCGCGTATACCATATTCATCAGTCTTTTCATACATGCTCGCCGTTTTCGAGTAATTTGTAATATCATCTTTAAATACTTACCCTCACAATTACTTTCCCTAAAATAGCCATTCGATCAAGATGTACATGCGTGTAGAACATACTATTTTTCTTTCTATTGCATTCTCCGAATTGATATTCACTGTGTGTAATTTCTGAAATAAAATTGAGCGTTAAGTGATTCCTTTGGTACTGTGATTAATGACACCACGAGCTTTAGGGTGAAGGAAAATATCTTGGGGTAAACTACATACGCTTCAGAAGAGATTCAAAGTTCGTTATATTACATGAAATACACTGGACCGCAAAGAAGAAGGATCGGTAAGAATATTTTCCATAGTAACTTAATTTGCTTTATGAAATAAAGAAGATAAATTAAAGAACATTTATATAAACTCATAAAATAATATATAAAACCTTTTTATTTATTTTTTTTGGTGTTAAACAAAATATAATGTTAAATTATGTTAATTTTGTTCAACAAAATTCAATACAATTGTTTCGCGTTTGTTTTAGTTTTGCAGTGTAAATCCTTTTAAATACTTACTGAATTCAGGTTCTGAATTAGTCAACTTAAGGTCAGTTAAAGATGTAAAGAATTGCCAGCAGGAACTTGGAGTAACTAGAAAAAAAAATTTTTTTCATATAACCAGCAGCATCGATTATGATAAGGTCGGCATCACACCCCTTTGTGACCTCAGAAACGACGGTATCCGCTTACCATCAGGCGGACCGCATGTTTGTCTGCCACCCGTGTGCTATAAAAAAAGCATCACTCCTAATATTATCAAGATCGCTTTCGCGGTTTGATTTCTAAACTAAAACTTTGACAGCTGACGTTTTGACATCTGACATTTGACCTTTGACGTTTGACATTTGTAAAAAAAGCATACGTTGGGAGCTTTTTCTCACTTATGTACAATATTACTACTGCGATTTCACCTGCGGGAGTTATAACCTCATCGGCTCTTGATTAATAATATGATATTAGAATCTATACAAACAAATACAAGTGGAGTGTCTGTTAGTAATAATAAAATAACCGCTTTTTACTAAATGCATACTTTTACCTTACACTACTTTATACTAAATTTTTTTTTTTTGTGTCTGTCTGTTTGTCCCGACTAATCTCTGAGACGGCCAGGCTGATCTTGACGGGACTTTCACTGGCAGATAGCTGATGTAAAAGGAGTAACTTTGGCTACTTCTCTTTTAGAAACTGAATAATATATTAATATTAATTTCCACACGGACGAAGTCGCAGGCACAGCTAGTATAATATAAATTCGGGTTATTTACACCATTTAACACTTAAGAACGGATGGACCGATTCCGATGATCCCTAATTTGTGAGAAACCCGTGAATAGCAGAATATTTAAATATAGGAATGATTAAAAGGTTCCCTCTCCAAATTGCATTACTTGTAACGTCTGTGACGATTTATATCACATCCTGATGGAATGTGACCAGAACAAAGATGTGAGAAGAACTATGTTTGGATGTAGCCAGGATGTGGGTCTGTGTAACAGTATCCTGGCGAACCCTAGTTCTGACGATATAAAATATTTATTAAAATTATATATACGTAGATTGTAAGTACTTTTATATCCAGGTGTCCTCACGGAGTGACATAGTCGCTGTGCGACAAAACTCCTTTAATCAATAGAAAAAAAAAAAGTAAACAACTTTAGCTACATTAATTGACTTTGGCTACCCTTTTTGGGGACCTTATCTTTATATATATATATTTCTTCTGTACGTGTGTATGTCACTGAACTCCTCCTAAACGGCTGGACCGATTTTAATGAAAGTATAAATAAATAAAGTGTCTTCAGGTGGATACGAGAAGGGTTTAGATACACAATTAAACCTGATAGGTGGCGCTGCTACCGTGTTACAGGAAATTCAAAATTTTTCACTCGAGCGAAGCTGGGCTAACGAGTGGGTTATATCCTCTCGCCTTCCCACAAGGGTCCCCGAAGGGGTAGGCTGAGGTGTATAGGTAATACCCATACACCCACTTTCCGCTAGAGATATATAAGGTGCCAACGTGAGTGGGTTATAAATGTATAATAAATAATAATAATAAATACCTGGGACAGTTCCACACAAATTGACCTAGTCCCATGTTAAGCAAAGCTTGTGTTATAGTAACTAGATAACGATATATTTACTATATATATATATATCTATTTATATGTATGTATATATATAAATAGATATATATATACATACAAAAAAACATAGGAACTCCAAGACTAAGGTACAAATACTCGTGGTCATCACACAAATATTTGCCCTCAGCGGGATTCGAACCCGCGACCTCAAGTTTCGCAATCAGGAGCTCTAACCGCTAGACCAGAGTGTCGTCAAAACTAAAATTGTATAAATAACTAACCAATGAATAAAATAACACATAATGTTGCTATTTTAACGAACTCGAAGCGTTTCATTACTCGTGAACGGAACAAACTTATAATCGATATGTACACAATGTTTTACTAATTTCCTGATGAGTCTGTACAATGCTTATATACCTCGCAGTGATATAACTGTGTTACAATTTGTTTGTAATGTATACATTAAATTTTTATACAAACATTGTTTTAACACATACTAGAAGTGCCCCGCGGCTTCGGTTGGATTTAATTGTTTTTTTTCTGAAATTAAGCATATCCTACGTGATTTTCCAGCTAAAAATCTATTTCTGTGCCAAAATTCGTCCGATTCCGTTTAGCTGTTCTGGTGGAGTTAGAATAAGCATCCATATTTCCTTACAAAATTTAGTATTTATAATATTAGTAGGCCTAGAGATGCCCCTCAGTTACCCGCGTTAACTTTGTTGATATTTATAATAGTGTTTATTTTTTTTAAATACCATTTATCTCATGCTATGTCGGAATAATGTTGCTATCCAAAAGTGTAAGAAAGTGTAAAAAAGTTTAAAGGCGGATCAGCAGCTTTTGATTTTCTAAATAGCATGAGATAAATAACATTTATCTCATGCTATCTCGGAATAATGTTGCTATCCAAAAGTGTAAGAGCAGCTTTTGATTTTCTCCATAACAAACTAATTTACAGACGTACACACAATCGAAAAATTATTCTTTATATTATTAGTGTAGATAAGATATTGACTTATTACTTTGGATTTATTATTAATGATTGGCCTAAGCTAGCGGTACAATCATTAATATCTATCATTATACCATTAATAATCCAATAATTGCTTGCTTCCAACTTAATATTGGTTAAGTTACTAAAGAACTCTGTTTCGAAGGAAATTACGTTCTTTAAGATTAATTATCCGCCAATGGCGAACCAAACTTTTTAAAGAAAGTAGGGTACTACAGGTCTCCTTTTTACCATTAAAGCTCAGCTGAGGCAATACCTCCGCCTTAGCAGAAGGTTGCAGCCAATTCCTTTTTCATGTATTTCAGCGGTGAGTGCACTTGCTTCAGTCCTTCATACAAGGGCACCTGGTGTGGCAGAGAGGGAATAACACCCTCTATAATGATCATCATCATAATCATATCATCTGGCAGAGTTCCTCACGCGGAGACAGTGTCAGAAGTGAACCGGTTCTATCATGCTTTACAGAATTACTTCTGTAATAGTATTTGCACTCGGCGGGGATCATTTCTGGGTGTTTCATTGTGATCCTGGGTATGATATCTACGGGTATGTATTTCTTACTTAAATTTCGTGGCCTCTTCTTGTTAGGTATGTATGCCTACACAGGCACATAGGACTGGGCCTTCTGGGGACCAATTTAAGAGAAACTTAATAGGCTCAGGAAATACAACCATCTTGGCTACAATGCCGAGGAAATGAAACTAGAAAAATAAATATTCAAACAATAAACACTAAGTGGGTGTGTGGGCACTATCTATACACCTCTGCCTACCCCTTGGGGGCCGCTTGTGGGAAGGCGTGAGGGTGAAATGAGCATAGACACTAGATTTCGCATCCTTAATCCAGATACCGGAGTACCATTTTAAGCAAATGCCTGATTGGGAGAACCTGTTCTAAAATTATCTTATGGAAGCATTAGAATGTGTGTGTTGCGCGTCATATCTATTTGAGCCGTGGTGGCCGAGTGGTTCGAGTAGTTGCCTGCGACACAAAGATCGCAAGTTCGAATCCCGACTGTACCAATGAGTTTTTCTGACCTTATGTACAGTGATTAGTCACACCAAGAGCATTACGGTGAAGGAAACATCAAGAGGAAACCTGCATACGTCTGAGAAGCAATTCAAAGGCGTATGTATAGTCGTGCTTGAGTAACGGCGACGGACTCACCATCTGTCACGTTGGCACATAAAAATATATCTCTGGAGGAAAATGGGTGGGTACTACCTAAACACCTACCCCTTCGGCGACCCTTATGTGTAGTCGTGAGGATATTCGCCTGAAATATCTATTTTAGGTGCTGGTGTCCCTTTAGTATTACTGTTCAACGTCTTGAAGTTTTCCTTCATTTAGGTGTATAATAGTAAATATATGTGATATCATTGTGTATTGTCAGAATTCGCCGCTTCACCGGACCGCGTAATGCAAAACTATAATTTGACGAAGAAACGACGTCGGCCTGGGCTATCACCGTGACGGACGGCGATGTTATGATATCATTTTCACTGCTTACTTAGTGTACCATACGCCAAGCATATTAAAGTAACTATACTTACTTCCTAATACACCTATTTTCGAATAGAAATTTTATTATACGCTTTTTTGGTGCTTTCTCTTCACTTGTAATGAATGAGTCACTATCAACTCAACGAGTTGATATATAGAGTGTCTCAGAATGTTGAACTGTATTTTAAAAGCTGTAGGGTGTTGTGAATATATCCTTATGACGCAGTAAAACAGATAGCCAAAAAAAAGAAGAACATCAGAGAGAGTAATACTCGGAAACAAGGTTGAATAAGAAATAGTTAGTCATCTTTCATTGCTGTGCCCTTACAGGGTGTTAGATATTTTAATGCTATAGTTTACCTACTGTATAATTTGTAATTTCTAATAATGCAAAATTTGTTAATATGTTTTGAGATGCTTTATTTATAATAAAAATAATTATAATATACTCGCCCCTTCCCACAAGGGTCCCCGAAGGGGCAGGCAGAGGTAGTGCACAGGTAGTACCCACACTGGGTGTGTGGGTACTACCTGTGCACTTTCCGCCAGAGATATATTTTAGGTGCCAACGTGACAGATGGCGCCATCGCCGTAACTCAAGCACGACAATACATACGCCTTCGAATTGTTTTTAGACGTTTGCAGGTTTTATTTTGGTGTTTTACTTCACCGTAAAGCTCGTGGTGTGACTAATATCACTGTTCTTAAGTTCAGAAAAACTAATTGGTAAAGTCGGGATTCGTACTTGCAATCTTTGTGTCGCAGGCAACTCAAACCACTCAGCCACAGTATTTAAAAAGACAGATGTATAATTAACTACTCACAGATTAAATATTTGCCCCAAATCGGTATCCCATCGTGCCAAGAAGACTAGCAGCATTGCCAAGCTGGATAGCAATGTTGATTCTCTGAGCGAGATATGTTCCAGCCCGCACGTCACTAGAGGTCTCGACTAGATGACACGGACCTCTTTAAGTATCCTACATGTATAACTTTATTGTTACAACACATTTTTGAGCGAAAATATAAGGCTTGAAAATTGGTCAATATACAGTAATTTTTTTCTTTTATTTCTATTGCTATTAGTTTTTCTTTCATTGAGCTTTATCACATGTTTGAGTAACTGTTCGACTTTATCGGGGCTGCCTATATAGTTGCCGCTTGGTTGACATTAGATCATTAAATTGGGAAACTATTTTCTAACAAAGCTCGTTAGTGTCTAGTTACTTATTCTTTGAGTCATCTTATCATAGGTATTTAGGAGAAGATAGGGCTACTGTACGTTCATAACAGTATAAAAATATATTTACCAATGTTATAAAGAGGCAGTTTATATGTCACAATGCGCTGATAGCAGCAACTGCTATTTACTACTAGCCCGATTTACAAATTTATTTTCATTTTCATTTTCAGACATATAATTATAGTCGGACGACATTAAAAAGACGGCAGGGCCGACCTGGAGTAGGATCGCCGCATCAAGATCAGCTTGGAAATCCATGCAAGAGCAAGAGGCATATGTCCAGCAGTGGACGCATATATGCTGAGAAGAGAAGAGAGGAGAAGAATTATAGCTGGGGTGGATTGCAAGTTCGAAACCCGACTATACCAATAAGTTTTTCTGAACATTTGTACCCTGATCAGTCACACCACGAACTTTTCGGTAAAGGAAAACTTCAACGCGAACCTTTACACCTCTGCCTATCCCTTCGGAGACCCTTGTGGGAAGGCGTGAGGATATATTGTTATATTACATAATGAATGGATGTCATCGGGTCCCCAACCCCGTGCCCATAACATTGAATAAAATATTTTCAATTTGTGTTGAACTCTGCCTATTTATAACATATATATAAATAAACTAAATCTGTTTGTAATATAAAAATAACTGCTTTTTACTAAATGCATATTTTTAATTTATTAAATGGATGTACACATGGTACATATACCAAAGTATAATTCTTATTTTTTTTGTCTGTCTGTCTGTTTGTCTGTTTGCTCCGTCTAATCTCTGAAAGAGCTGGAGCGATTTTGACGTGATTTTCATTGGCAAATAGCTGATGTAATAAGGAGTAGCTTAGGCTACTTTCATTGTAAGAAATTGAACAAAAACTTTTTAGTTAAATTCCACGCGGACGAAGTCGCGGGCACAGCTTGTATATACTTACTACACAGCTTGTATATACTGTATATATTGTATATAATCGTTCTTGAGTAACGGCGATGGACTCGCCATCTGTCACGTTGGCACCTTATATACCTCTGGCGGAAAGTGGGTGTGTGGGTATTACCTATACACCTCTGCCTACCCCTTCGGGGACCCTTGTACAGAATTATATATATCCGCACATATATATAATTCTGTACACATAAGGAAGCTATTTCATCGTCCATAACTCATTGTTACTGCATTTTGAAAAGCCAAGAGGACTTGTGTAGGTTGGTGAGGCACAGGTCTACTCGTAGCATATATTTTGGCCAAAGAATTAATATGTCTTCGAGTAGGGATGCTTTTATATATCCTTAAGCTCTATGTACTTATGTATAGGTATATCTATCTATGTATGTACAAAAATCGTTGTCTGGTTTTCAAAGTACAAGCAGCACTTAGTAGGTCAATTTGAGTGGCATTGTCCTAAGTTACTTACTACTGTTACTCAAGCACGACTGTACAAACGCCTTTGATGCCAGACGTTGCACAGAGTTGCTTTCGCCGTTTTACTTCACCGTAAAGCTCGTGGTGTGACTGTACTGAAGTTGAGAAAACTAATGGGTACAGTCGGGATTGAAACTTGCAATATCTGTGTGGCATGCAATTAATCGAAACACTTGGCCAGCACGGCTTTCATAATATAATGATGACATAACATAATAGAATGATGTGTAAGATACTACATGGAAAATCAGATGCTCCAGAGCTACACAGTGAGTTATCAAGGCTTTTTGTGCCTGATAACTACATACGCGCCAGGAGCCACAGACTGTTCGCAGTGGGCACACATCGCACAGTAACGCGTGCACACTCCCCTGTACCTCGCACTCTCACTGCACTTAATGCCCTCTTGGAGTCCAACCCTGACTGTGACGTGTTTTTGGACGGATGGAAGGCTATCATGGTGGCATGCCTGGAGTAATTGTGAGATGAGTGTATGAATGAGGTTCTCATAATTACTAATTAGTGTAATTGTTTTTTTTTTGCCCTACTAATTATGTATAAATAAATAAATAAAAAAATAATAATAATAATAATAAATTATACTTAACGATATATAAATATACAAAAAATACATAAATATGATCACGCCGAGATCCTCACAGGGTAAGAGAGAGAGTAGACGCCCCTTCTCTATAGACTTACATACCATTTCCTCCACATTCATCAGTCTTTTCATACATAAAAGATATTGTATACAAAAGGTATTTTCATATATTTACCTTTACCAATATCAAGAGTCATAAATCACACTTTGTTTGAGATTGAAACGATTTTAATATCATATCATATCGTTTGAACTCCGGAATTCCAATAACGTGTGCGCGGAAAGAGTCAATAGACCGTGTGGGTTGTGAATTATCACTATATATTTGTATATACATACATATCATCACGCCCAGTTCTTTTCTTTTCCTCTTTCGCTCGCGTCCACATTCATTAGTCTCTTCATACATGCTCACCGGTTTCGAGTACTCTTGACGTTCCCGTCCTTGAGTGTCCAATCGATTTGATCTATATCTTTCTTCAGTCATCCTTTCTATATGTCCAAACCAACGTAGCATGCTTTTCAGTCGTTTTTAGAATCTCTTCATTGTGTATTCGATCTGAGATCGTTACTCCGCACATTTTTCGAAGAGATCACATTTCAACTGCATTTATGCTATTTTTATGCTTTCACTGACATGTCCAGGATTAGCTGCCGAACAATAAAGCACCAATTATAGTGTTGTGGATAGCTACTCGAGCATTTCTGCTCAGACTTTTACAGCCGATCAACGCTGACATGGCCCCATTTACTTTATCCTTCTAATGTCTTTTTCATACTTTCAATCTCATGTGAACATGATTCCTACAAATTCATTCACTTGCTCTATAATTTGCCCATTTACCGATATAGTACACTCAGTCACTTGTTCATCTCTTTCGAATACCAGAACCCTAGTATTGTCAGCGTTTAGGCGCAGCTCCTTCTTTTCACATTCTTCTTTCATTCGCCTTCTGCTGACGCAAGTAATACCGCGTCATCGGTCACATATGTTGTCCATCTTTACTGCACATTCATTCGTTTTTAATACTCTCAGACAGTTTATCTAGTATTTAAGAACTTCGGTTAGGGCTGGTCTGTTTGCAAGCTTATATTCTTCTACTATTTCCATTACAAATAAAAAATGCTATAAAAATAGAATAAAGGCTTTAACTGTTATTTTACCTATTTATGTATAAAATTCATGTATTTTTAATTGTATTCGCCCATTTATTTCAGCGGTCTGTATACCGGAGTCAGGTAATTAAATCTCATTTTTGACACTACAGTTTTGAACGTTTCTCCTCACATCACATGGTTCACGTTTCATTACAACACCAAAGACTTTTGGGGTCTTTTTCGCATATAAATGCATGCGGTTTCGAAGACCACAAGTCATTCAATGATGCATCTCGTAATACTGAACCGCAGAACTCGTTAACATCTTTACCGATCATTGTCGAATTATCCGGTTGAAGGCTCCCAAATTTGTCGTAGCCGGCTTCGTGTAAAGACTGACCTGTTGACCATTATTATTATTATATTAGATCTACTTGAAACTTTGGGGCCTTGGGGTCCATGCTCACCATCTTTTTATAGAATCTCGCGTCGTCTAACCGAGACGTCTCGTGACAGGACAAAAAAAGATCTACACTCTTGAACGTTCCCGTCCTTGAGCATCCGATCGATTTGATCTAGGTAGTAAGATTTAAGTACCATGTATCGTGTTCCAGTCACCACGTTCACCCCAGTCTTAAAACCCAATGAAAATCTAAACCTTGAACCAAGAACTTCCGATCAGTTTGGAAGACGGGAACTGGGAGTTTATTTCACGTAGCACTTTCGCTTCCTCCATACTGTTGATAATGGCCAAGTGTCCCCCCTCTGCTGAACAAGCCAAAAAAGCCCGCGACCAAAATCCTGGGTGTCTTGTGGACCTTGTAGCTGCTACCAGTGCGTTTGTCCAGTCGATATTCTTGAAAATAGATAGGTGGCATACATCAGCGTGATGATATGTATGTAGCATATCATCACGCCGAGTCCCTCACGCGTTAGGCAGGGATAGTAAAGCGCTAGTTCTCTCTGGACTTACTGACCACTTTCACTTCATCCACATTCATCATACATGCTCGCTGCTTTCAAGGTTTTTGATTGTTAGTGCTCATGCGCTCTATAATCATTTTACAAAAATCAGTCACTAGACTGACTGTATTCAAGTAATGGAACTTCTACTATCAGACGTATGTAGGTTTCCTTAATATGTTTTCCTTCACCGAAAAGCTCTGGTGTGACTAATCACTGTACTGAAATTCATTAAAACTCATTGGTACAGTCGGGATTCCACCTTGCGATCGAAGGCGAACCACTAAGCCACCACGGCTATAGTAGGACATAAATGAATATCTTTACCATTATCGATTGTTCCGCATTCATTCAAGACGTCATTGCTCTCTGCTCTATAGCAGAGGTACGGATGAGGTATTCTGCAATTGACGTCAGACATCTTGCCAAACCTGTCCAATGCCAGACACGCTTCTCGGCATCGTCCTTGTTATCTGGCTCCCCATCAGCCCATGGGTGGGGAATTTTCTTGAGAGGAACACCTAGATACCAATATTTGTTCGACATTAAAAAAGGAAGTCAGAGGAAGGCCATTTGTCATTTCTGTGAGGAAATATTCTTAGAGGACAGACATCGCGTGAGCGATACCCCTGGTATCGATACTTAACATCAGACCGCATGCTTGTTTGCCACCTTAGGGCTATAGAAAGAATATCACCACGCCATGTCCCTTAGGGTATATATAGACTGAATAAGGCACCAGTTTTCTTCAGATTTATAGACCTTCCGCTTTGTCCATATGTATCAGTCAAAAATTAATTAAATTTATATATCCTCAAGCCTTCCCACAAGGGTCCCCGAAGGGGTCGGCAGAGGTGTATAGGTAATACCCACACACCCACTTTCCGCCAGAGGTATATTAGGTGTCAACGTGACAGATGGCGAGTCCATCACCACGACTATACATACGCCTTTGAATTTCTTCTCAGACGTATGCAGGTTTCCTCTCGATGTTTACCTTCACCGTAAAGCTCGTGGTGTGACTAATCACTGTACTTAAGTTCAGAAAAACTCATTGGTACAGTCGGGATTCGCACTTGCGATCTTTGTGTCGCAGGCAACTGCTCGAACCACTCGGCCACCACGGCTCCCAAAAATAAATTAAATTTAAATCCAAAATTACTGACTACCATCAGGCGCATGTCCGTTTGCTACATTTATAAAAGAAGAATCGGTTTTAAAAACTGTTGAGCCCACCTTCTATAGAATAGTAATCACCACTGGAAAAAGTACCATGGATCCCTGTGTACATACTAAGTAGCTTGACAAACGTTTGATGCATACCAAAATTGCGTCAAAGAGTGTGTTGTTTAATGGACTTGCCAGATTTGCTCCTGGAAATGAATATAAGCTACAATAAATTAAAATAATTGTGTTATTTTTAATCGACTGCCCCCGAAAAAGAGGTCAATAGTGCAATTTCAAGGATTTTATTAATTAAAAACTTAACGTGAAAAATCTTAAAATTAGTCGACATGCGATTTCTTTAACACTCGTATGTACGAGTATGTACGAGCTTATGTAAGCTGATATACGTAGGGTGTGCAAATAATATTATAAAAAAAAAACCTTGGGCTAATTCCACACAAAATGACATAGCCAGCCAAATTAAAGCTTGTGTTATGTTAACTAGACAACGATATATATATATACAAGTTGTCCCGCCCAGCTTCGCTCGGGTGGAAAAAAAAAGATGGTGGCGCCACCTATCGGGTCCAATTGTGAATTTAAACCATTCCCAGATCCCCTTGAACACACACAAAAAATTTCATCAAAATCGGTCCAGTCGTTTGAGAGGAGTTCAGTGACATACACACTCACAGAAGAATTAGTGTATATATATATATATATATATATATATATATATATATATACACATAGACGCATAAGACATCCAAGACTAAGGTAAAAATACACGTGTTCATCACACAAATAGGTCGTACCTTCCAGCTTACATCTCAGCCTAGCTTTTGCCCAATTAGCGGGAATTATATGAGCTTATGCACCCAAGTTTGGGAGTATGTTGGTAGTCATATCGAAAGCTCGATGTTTCGTCTGTAAAGAAAAAGTTCATAGATATCATCACGCCGAGTCTCTCCAGTCTAGGCAGAGAAAGTTGAGCATTCATTCTTAAGACCTCTTTCACTTTCCCACATTGTCTTTTCAAACATGTTCGCCGGTTCTGTATACTTGACGTTCCTATCCTTCTGAAAAACAATAAAGTTAAAGACGATGAAGTGATGTGTCACACCACGAGCCTACCACCAAATTGACCTGTTTTTTTTTTTTTTTTTTTTTTATACAACAAGAGTGGCAAACAAGCATACGGCCCACCTGATGGGAAACGGTTACCGTAGCCTATTAGCCTATTTACGCTCACGATACCGAAGTATCACTTGCGTGTTGCCACTCTGTGTTCGGAGTGTTATAGTGTGATATATAATTATATTTATGTGTTATATATACCTATTCCCAAACTAAGCAAAGTTTGTACTATGTTCGAACACGCGACCCCAGCTTCGCAGTCAGGACCTCTGACCAAGAACAGAAGGCCGTCATATACTGGTATAATAAATAAATAGTAAATAAATAATATTATAGTAGTCTCAATAAAAGTTAAATTAAAAACGTACCCAGTACAAACTCCACTAGCAATATAGATAAAAATAATTTCATTTCAATATAAGCTACCCAAACTACCTGAACTGCAAAAACAACGTAAGCATTTTATATGTATGTATATTTTAATCGAACTATCAGAAGCAATAATTGAATAGTGCTATTTTTTATATTGAATAATGTTCTATCGTATCGGTATCGTTCTATTTTGTTTTTTTTTTATACAAAAATTTAAATTATTAATAAATTATTAAAAAAATTAACGCTATTCGTATTAGTACGATAACATTATCAAATCGACAACATTTGGTTACTAGTTAAGGGTTGTTTATATGGATCCGGTACGAGATTAATATTGCAATCAATACTAGCAGTTAATTATTATTAAAGCAAAAGTGTGTGCAGAAGAGGCAGAGGAAGACCACGTTCCAACTACGTGGTACAAATCGATCGGACGCTCAAGGACGGGAACGTCAAGAGTACTCGAAACCGACGAGCATGTATGAAGATACTGATGAATGTGTACGAAGCGAAAGAGGTATGTAAGTCTAGAGAGAACTGGCGCTCTATACTCTCTGCCTACCCCGCTAGGGACTTGGCGTGATGATATGTATGTATGTATGTATGTAATCGGATCGGAGGTGAGATGTTCGATAGATCGATCTTATGGATTCTTTTAGTTGTATAACAAAATCAATGAAAATCAAAATATTTTATTCAACGTAAGGAATACTTATTGAACGCCACATACCGTACAATAATTAAGGTTACCACCGTTTCCAGGAAAAATACCTGCCAGGAGAAGAAACGGCGAAACAAACCCCGGTTTTCTCTTTTAACATTTGTTCCCTTTTACGTAGGGGTAGAAAAAGATAAAATTACATATAAACTCTGTTTAAGAGGAGCAATTTATTGCCATGCATGGCTATCATTCAAATAATCTGATGTTGGACAATAATTTCGGCTCAAGAGTAATAACATAATGGACCGGATTCTCGATAAGAGCACAGCGTATGCACGAAAGTTGCTGTTTCGCACGCAACTAGCACAAGCTTTATCGTAAGCCGATGTATCTGATAGCAGCTTAAAGGACCAGCCTTTGAGTTTATTAGTCACGTGACAAATTTCTCAAGGTCACTTCTGTGCCTCTACTGGAGTTTTTTTTATTATTTAGTAGTTTTATGGTTTACTGGCTGTGCCCGCGACTTCGTCCGCGTGGAATGTAACAATAAAGTTTTTGTTTAGTTTCTAAAATAAAAGTAGCCTAAGTTACTCATTTTTACATCAGCTATCTGCCAGTGAAATTCCCTTTAAAATCGGTCCAGCCGTTTCCGAGATTATCCGGAACAAACAGACAGACAGACCGACAGACAGACTGACAAATTAAAAAACAATTTTATTTATTTGTATGTATGTATGTATGTATGTATGTACGACAGGGTTGGCAAGCCGTGAGTGAAACTCTTGATGATACAAGCATCGGCTATAAGCATTTGAGGCGTGATAGCCGACTGGATGGGTCTTACCCATCTCGACTGTCCTAATGAATTCTTCTCAACTTAACTATTAGTAATACCATGAGCTTTACAGTGGGGGAAAATATCGAAAGGATGCATACGTTTGAGATGAAATATAAATACAGCTGTCTGGTCTAGTGATCAGAGCTGACTGCGAAGTTTGAGGTCGCGGGTTCGATTCCCGCCGAGGGCATATATTTGTGTGACGAACACGAGTAATTGTACCTTAGTCTTGGATGTCCCATGTTTGTACATATTTATTTTCATAATTATACATATCGTTATCCAGTTCCGATAGTACAAGCTTAACTTGGAGCTATGTCAGCTATGTATTTGCGTGGAATTGTACTAAGGTATAGTCAGGCTTGAGGAATAGCGATGGTCTCACCATCTGTCACGTTGGCACCAAAAATATATCTCTAGGGAAAAGTTTCGCAAAGGAACGTACGCGTATCGAAAAGTCAATAGTTATATTTAGATACCAATGTGACAGATAGCGAGTCCGACACGGTTTCTAAGCATATGAAATCAAATCAAAATCAAAAATCTTTCTTACTATTTCCAACGGACAAAACTTTTTATAGCAGTACTTTACATACGTGACGTTTCTCCAGAAAATACAAACTTCAGACGACATAATTGTCCACATTACGTAAGCCGTATTCTAACCAGCAAAGTTGATTTGGCAGGTAGCATAATTATTTTGGGGCTATGCCAAATTTGTGTGGAATTGTCGGTATTAAGATATTTAATTTAATAATAAATATTTTATGAATAAGTAGTTAGTTATGCAACTGTTTTTTGTAAATATTGTTAAGTGTATATACATACATATCATCACGCCGAGTCCCCAAAGGGGACGAGAGTATAGAGCGCCAGTTCTCTCTAGACTTACATACCTCTTTCGGGTCGTCCACATTCATCAGGCTCCTCATACATGCTCGTCGGTTTCGAGTACTCTTGACGTTCCCGTCCTTGAGCGTCCGATCGATTTGATCTAGGTAGTTGGAACGTGGTCTTCCTCTGTCTCTTCTTGCACACACTTTTGCTTTGTATATCTGTTTCGTCAATCTTTCTTCACTCATCCTTTCTATATGTCCAAACCAACGTAACATGCCTTTCTTCTTCTTTACAATCACGCCATTTGTTAATTGTTGTTATTGTAAATAAATAAGTAAATAATATATTAAAAGTGAAATGTGTAATGACCGCTCTTGACCATTTATTGTGTGACATTACTGTAATGTCAAATATTCACGCAAGGTCGTTGCATGTTTCGTGCTTCAAAATTAAGAATAACTTTATCAAACATTCTGCCGGAAGTTGCACCCGATCGTTAATTTGGAAAGAGAGGAGGGAGGCATTTACCCTGCATTTGGCCTTAAAAGGCTTTAAATATAATAATTAAGGATGTTAATGTGATTGTGAATAAACGAATAAATAAAAAATGTATGCATTCGGGAGCTATAAAGTCAGACAGACGGCAATGCAGATGTATAGATAACTAGCTGTCCCGCCCAGCTTCGCTCGGGTGAAAAAGTTAAATTGCCCGTAACACGATCGCAGCGCCACCTATTGGGTCCAATTGTAAATCTAAACCATTCCGAATCTAGCTTAAGACACACAGAAACACACAGAAAGCTTCGCCCGGGTAAAAAGGTAAAATTCTTGAAACTCGATCGCAGCGCCACCTATCGGGTCCAATTTAATATAGCCTATGTTACTCGGGGATAATGTAGCTTTCCAAAGGTGAAAGAATTTTTGAAATCGGTCCAGTAGTTTCGGAGCCTATTCATTACAAACAAACAAACAAACAAACAAATCTTTCCTCTTTATAATATTAGTATAGATGTAACGTATTTTTACGTGAGAAACTGGCTACAGTTGGGAATAAAATTCAACTTGATATAGATAGTGCCATCCACGACGCGCCCCATCAATTCCGAGTCGAGGGGGTGGCGGGGAGTATGACCCCAGTGTATTAATTGTAGTGTGCGTGTACACTCATAGGTAATCAGTGTTTACCGATAATACTCAGACATTAGTGGTAGGTTGCACACTTACACTGGAAACTATAGGGAAGAATAGTGGGGCGCGTCTTCGTCGGCGCTATCTATACCTTTATGCTTTAAACGGATGCTATGCGTGAAGTATAGAATAGAACAGAAGTGATTACTAATCACTTTGATTGATAAGCATATCATGATGAGTTATTTTAATAAGAAACGTTACGAATAAAGCCTTCTTTGAGTAAATTTTGATGTCAACGTCATGATGAACGATCTTTGAGAACAATGTTAGATCATTAATTAATCTTTTGATTTGAAGGCAAAATCGACTCAGCGTTAACCGAAGGAGAGATCATAATGCACTTAAATTCATTTTAGAGTTTTAGAGCCGTGGTGGCCGAGTGGTTCGAGTAGTTGCCTGTGTCACAACGATCCCAAGTTCGAATCCCGACTGTACCAATGAGTTTTTCTAAACTTAAGTACAGTGATTAGTCACGCCACGAGCTTTACTGTGAAGGAAAGCATTCGAGAGGAAACCAGCATACGTCTGAGAAGCAATTCAAAGGCAATTTTTTTTTTTATTCAACAAGAGTGACAAACAAGCGTACTACCCATCTGATGGGAAACGGTTACCGCAGCCTATTTACGCTCACGATACCGAAGTATCACTTGCGTGTTGCCACTCTGTGTTCGGAGTTATAGTGGGTTTAATCCCTCTGCTTCCAACACAATGTAACAATCGTCCCCCCTCCCCAAGGAGCTCATTACTGGAAATCTTATTCACCGCGTAGGAACACAACACAAAAAATTGTGTTATTTGGCTACGGACTTCTATAAGGTGGAGGTCCTGCCCCAGTCAGGCAGCTCCGAATTCAAACGGGAAACCCTTTTTTTTTTTTTTTTTTTTTTTTGTATTGTCTCTCGTAGCGTGAGTTCCGGGAACTTTTGCTACTTAACCGGTCAATGGCGAGACCTAGGCCTCCAGCCAGGACGGGAAACCCGTTATGCCCTCTCTTATGTATATTTCTCTAAATGTATACCTAGTCGTCCTTGAGTAATGACGTTAGAATCGCCATGTAAATTAGTTTTATCCTAAATTTAGGAGCCATATTATCTTCATGCCCTCACATAAGTGTCTCGGATAGGATAGGCAGAGTCTTTTCTCGTCCTTCACCGTCTTTTCATCATCATCATAAATTTAAGAGCTGATCTCTTGTCGCTGTCTCCAATGAAAGTCTGTCCGTTTGCCTCTGCCCTGTAACTAGTCTCTTAGACCTGCCTATATGATGACAGACACTCTCTTTATTTGGTAAGTTTTGATCTTCTTCTTCTACTCCATACATAAGGGCTGGGCTCTTGTCGGCGTAAAAGATCAAATTGCTTCCATTTGCTTCCGGCAACGCATTATGAATTTGACTACTATAGAATAGTTTAAAATATATAAGAAAACAGCGGAAACATCATAATTTTATACTATGGAAAGATTTAACTAACTCACTAAACAATTCGCATCAACGCAACTAACATTGCTCGCGATAGATGGCGCTTTTCTTGATTTTTATACAATCGATCATTCCAATTTCCAACCTACAGAACATTATGATAGTTTTTTATATTGATAATAATAATAAGTAAACACTAGAATAAACCCTAAATCACGTGGTCTCTTCATATTTAACTAATATTAGAAGATGGACGTTGAGAAAGTTCATAATATTTATTAAATATTCTACACATAGGAATCATAATATCTAACAAATTTACATAAAACTTAACAATAGTTCGTATAAATAAGCAGAATTACCAATTGTTACCAACTATTTATTTGCTACAGTGCTTGTTCATCCAATTAATTTGAACTGAAAAGAAGAAAATATAGGGTTAGCAAGTTAACGACCTACAATGCCTGGGGTTTTGCTCTAGCCTTTTGAGCTAGCAGTCCCGAGTTCGATCCCGGTGTCATGGAACTCATTAACATATGTTAATATGTTTGTATGTAGGAATGTATGTACGCCAGTTGCTAACACCTAAAGCACAGGCTCTGCCTATTGTCCGTTGTCTTTGTTTGAGATGTCCAGAATATTGTTAGGTAGAGAGAGTAGGGGGCAGCGAAAGAGATCTGTGAGCCTAGAGAGATTTCATTGCTATTCACTATTTCTGTGGTTATGAAGCAGTTCGCCGTTATGACATCACCGGTTTTGAGTACCAAAATTGAATTAAAAGCAAATTGAGATTTTAATAGAATTTCTATTTATATTTATTATAAATTTATAATTATTTGTAACTAAATACAACAGAAAAACAAAAAAAACTAATATAATATAATAATATATCCTCACGCCTTCCCACAAGGGTCCCCGAAGGGGTAGGCAGAGGTGTATAGGTAATACCCACACACCCACTTTCCGCCAGAGGTATATTAGGTGCCAACGTGACAGATGGCGAGTCCATCGCCGTTACTCAAGCACGACTATACATACGCCTTTGAATTTCTTCTCAGACGTCTGCAGGTTTCCTCTCGATGTTTTCCTTCACGGTTCAGCTCGTGGTTTGACTAAAAAGAAACTATGTACTAAAGCTAAAATATTTTTAGAAAAATTATGCATGTAAAAACACATTTTTAGAGAGATCCAGTGACTTAATTTCTCTGTCTACAAGTGATGTCTACAAGTGATGTCTACCTCGACCACCTAGTATCTCTACTAACTAGACATATTCTTAGCACTCAAAAGATTATAACATAATATTCTAAGTAATTAAAATACTAAATATATATCTTCTGAACTTAAGTACACTGATTAGTCACACTACGAGCTTTACGGTGAATGAAAACATCGAGAGGAAACCTGCATACGTCTGAGAAGAAATTCAAAGGCGTATATATAGTCGTGCTTGAGTAACGGCGATGGACTCGCCATCTGTCACGTTGGCACCTAATATACCTCTGGTGGAAAGTGGGTGTGTGGGTATTACCGATACACCTCTGCCTATCCCTTCGGGGACCCTTGTGGGAAGGCGTGAGGATATAAATATATATCACAAGGCAATATTTTCTGAAGATATAATTTTATTAAAAAAGTATTTAAGAGAATATTTTAATTAAATAAGTACTCCGAAAATCTCACCAATTTTTTGAAAACTTTTTTAAATATTTTCTTCACAGGAGGCGCTTCCACATTTGATAGTATCAAAATTACAATAATAACAAGTATTGAAATCTGAACCAACTGCATTTTCAAAAATAAAATCTAAGTGATTTTCAACCGACAAGCACAGTTAAAATGATGCTCTATCAAAATACTTCCCACATTTTATACAAGGTTAAGAAGCCCACTAAAAAAGTTTGTTAATTGATATAAAATGTACAGGCTGTTTGCGTAAGTGACAGTCACTTTCGACACACATATGACCTTAGCATGTACTCACCGCAGAGCTCATAATTCGTCACAGATCATCTCACTATCTCTATGACTAATCTAATCTATTGTCAAAAGAAGTGGACACGGGATTCAAACAAACGTTGTCGCGCTATAAAAAAAATCTGATTAAGCAGTCCATCAATCCCGTGATTTAGTAAATAAGTGTACCATGCAATTCGGATAGTTACAAATTTGTTGCAACCTGTTCAAATATACATTAGTGAAAAGTAGCTTCGATTGCGTTGGTTGGAGTAATCCGAGTAGTCGTCTGCAGCACAAAGATTGCAAGTGCAAATCTCGACTGTATTTAAATTAAGAAAAACTCATTAGGAGTTTCTCGAAACTTAAGGGCTGTGATAATAATAATAATAATAATGATAATTCATTTTATTTCAGGCAACACATTAAAATGGATGTTTCATTTTAAAGGGTCCATATAATATATACCTTATCCTAAAATATATAGCGATATTACATAAATACCTTACAGACTAGCACATATATCATAATAATAATATCACTTCCCATACAATATATATAAGATATATATATATATATATATATATATATATATATATATATATATATATATATATATATATATAGATAAATCACACCACGAGATTTACGGTGAAGTAAAACATCGGTAGGAAACCTGCATACTTTTAAAGTAAATTCAAATGCGTATCTATAACTGTGCTTAAAAAAAGGCGATGGACTCGCCATTTGTCACGTAAGCACCTAAATATATACCACCGGTTAAAATTGGGTGTGCGGCTACTAGACTAAATATTTAGAATCCAACGACTATCACCTAAATGTAGGATCAGTCGCCATGTCTAAGTTACATCTTCACATTGCATGCGTGTCAGAAGGTGTAAGATCTGTAAATTTCTTCTAATGCGTATGCACTCGTGGTATGCTAAACGACCGAACATAGGAGCTAAGCTAAGCGTGATGATATGTTTCTATGAACGTAGCCTTATCAATTCTTGCATCCGTATATCATGTTGGTGTCACGACCTCATGTGTTTATGATTTTAATCAGCCTTATTACTTCACAAACTGCCTTTTACATGGTCTACTGGCCGTGGAATTGTGCGAAAGAAGTTTCGCAACCGAAAATTCGTTGTAGCCGCATTTGGAAATGATGGCATTGATCTTTGATCTTATCTTGAATTGATATAGGGCTGGTATCAGCTTGCACGCACTTTGGCCCTTAAGTAATTTGCATTCGCCTCTTCGGTAGTTTGCTGCTGGGCCGAATACTGCACGTGAATTTACATCGCCTCATAATACATACATATATATAATCACGCCTCTTTCCCGTAGGGGTAGGCAGAGACCACTTCTTTCCACTTGCTACGATCCTTACATACTTCTTTCGCTTCATCCACTTTCATTATTCTCTTCATACATGCTCTACGGTTTAGGGTACTCTTGACCTGGCCTTTTTTCAAGATGTCCCTAATTTGGTCTAGAAACGTCCGCCTAGGTCTACCCCTTCCAACACTTTCATTCACACTCGCCTTATACACTTTTTTCGTCAATCATTCGCATCATAAAGCGCAGAAAAAAAGATATAGATATGTATCCTCACGCCTTCCCATAAGGGTCACCGAAGGGGTTAACAGAGGTGTGTGGGTATCCACACACCCTCTTTCCACCAAAGATATATTTTACGTGCGGACCTTACGTTGGGTGGTGTTGCTGTGCTGGCAGCACAAGAGCGAACGGGTCCCCTTCTGCCAGAACAGATGTTCATGTGAATTTCTATGACTAGACTAAGAAATACCCAGTATCTTTGGCAATCTTCTGTAAGGTAGAAGAAGGAGCTGCCCCAGTCGGACCACTTTTGAACAAAATTCTGAACGAAAATCCAACAAATGTTTTGTTTTTGAAAATGCAATTGGTTAAGATACTTGTTATTTTTGTTATTTTGATACTACCAAATGTGGCGCCTCCTGTGAAGAAAATATTTAAAAGTTTTCAAAAAATTGGTGAGATTCGTGGACTTACTTACTTAATTAAAATATTCACTAATGAAGTTCTTAAATACGTTTTTAATATTATTTCTATAAAAAATATTGCCATGTACTATTGCCATCAATACCTATTATTTTTTAATCTTTTGCTTACTAAGTAATTTCTAGGTAGTAGACGTGCTAACGTGACGGATGGCGAGTCCGTCGCCGTTACTCAAGCACGACTATACATACGCCTTTGAATTGCTCCTCAGACGTATGCAGGTTACCTATCGATGTTTTCCTTCACCGTGAAGCTGTGTGACTATTAATTGTACGCAAAGAAAATCTTTGTTACAATCAAGCTTAACTTATGGAATCTTTGCATTACAAAACGACTCGTATTTTAATATATTAATTATTTGTCCATATTTAAATTATTAAATCGGTTGCAAAAGGTCTGCAGTAAAAGGTTTAAATTCCATCGTAAACTTAGTACAGTAAAGGGAACTTGTACTAGATTATTTTACTTCTGGGTGAATTTACAGCCACAAGCTATACTATGGATGGGATTAACAGGATGATCACAATTCTCGACCGCCATCAGATGTGACCTTTCAAACACGGTTATGAAATATTGACAAGATAGCAATCTGACTGTGAATTGAAGGCCGTACAATCCATCCCAAAAAGAACTGACTATTATAGTCTAATCATTAGGAATAAAATTGGTCAAGACCTAATTGGCATGCGAAGAGTAAGTACTGAGAAATCTGAGTACATTAATGAAATTACTGATATGAATGCAGAGGTTGAGTGGATTATGCTACTACATTCAATAATTCAATAGTATGTGTACACATACCATAACCTTGTAACGGCGACGGACTCGCCATCTGTCACGTTAGCACCTAAAATATATCTCTGGCGGAAAGTGGGTGTGTGAGTACTACGTATACACCTCTGCCTACCCCTTCGAAGACTCTTATGGGAAGGCGTGAGGATATTTATACATTATTTTAATCAGTGATTATAGTAATTGAGTTGTCACAATTTGAAATATTTTTTTGTGTTTTATGAAAATAAATTCTTAAATAAACAGTAACATTATCATTGTCTGGAAAAAAACGTAATATTTTATTTTTGTATTATGCGATATTTAGTTCCCGTCGTTATTTGTTTATTTATGCATTTTCATTGTACATAATAATTTCGACGTTTCACATCTGCCAGGCGTCCCGTGACGGTTCATTTTTATTTAAAGCTATTGAGGTTTTTATCCACATTGATGCTCTAATCGTTTTTCACATAACATAAGTGTTACCTAATAATAGTCTAAAGGGAAGTCACATTCGTGGATTTATGAATAAATTAATTGTTGATTAGTTAAAATTTGATTTAAAATTTGAAAAAGTACACAATTGTCTAAGTCATCATGCAGTAATGTATCCCTGTACCAAATGTCATCTATTTCCGTTCATGTTTTTCTTTTTTTTCTTCACAATCACTTTTATTTTTATCAAATTGCGCTCAATTAAAGCAGATAGAACAATAACATAGGATGCGCTAAAGATAATAATGTAATATTAATTATTGATTGTATGAATTTAAAGGGAGTAAATGCTGCATGGAGCCAATTACGGTGTACATAATTTATTATTGAGCCAGAGGCATAATAATAATAATATTACCCACATTTATTTTATTTACCTACTTTACATCCATCACACAAAAACGAATGCACGGATTAACGCATTGGCTGTGGATTTATTCCAGATAAAAAAATACCAAAGAAATTAATCATTATGCAGGTGGAACCGCGGGACGCAACTACAGTACTACTACTACTACTACTGTAGTATAAGTATACATAGCTTGAAAAACCAAACTCTAAAAGTAATTGCTGGTAAAGGCGAGTACATCGCTCGTCGCTTATGCTGCTGACACAACATTTCTCCCAAAAATAATATCGGTAACACAAGAAAGAGTAAAATCGATAATATGTATATTATAATACAAGTGCCCGAAGGTACAAAAACAAAAATATGCCTGCCAAGGATTCCAGTAACCTGAAATCTTCTATGAATGTTACTGAGGCTAACACCTTCGTAAGCGGCCAAAAGATGGCGCTTTTTGATAATTACATCGCGCTATGGTTTCGTTCTCTTCGGTTAACATACCCTGTTGCTTTCATGCCATTGGTGGAATTAAGTGAGGGAAGCTTAATTCTATCCCACTTCTGATAAAAGAAATTTTTGAAGTTGGTTTCCCTTTTAGGAGATCAGCACTTAAATAAAATACAGTATTAAAATAAATATGTAATATATATATATATACATACACATACATATCATCACGCCGAGTCCCTAACGGGGTAGGCAGAGAGTATAGAGCGCCAGTTCTCTCTAGACTTACATACCTCTTTCGCTTCGTCCACATTCATCAGTCTCTTCATACATGCTCGTCGGTTTCGAGTACTCTTAACGTTCCCGTCCTTGAGAGTCCGATCTATTTGGTCCAGGTAGTTGGAACGTGGCCTTCCTCTGCCTCTATATATATATATATATATATAAATATAGTATAAATTGACCCTAACTAAAACGCGCGCTCTGCTCGCGTCTTGCAAATCGTCCGTGTCAGCAATTCTTTCGCGCGTATAGTTTGAATTAGGTACTTAATATATTATTTTCAGTAACGCTTATTTCGATTAGAGTGCTTTTGCTTTAACTATGCCTAAAATATCAATAGTATGGTCGTTTTTTGATAAAGTTAAAGTAGATGGTGTATACAAAACCAAGTTCAAGTTGTGTAACCATTCTGCATTATACCATAAAAACACAACAAACTTAAAATATCACTTAAAAAGGAAACATCCTATCCAATTAAATGAGCTGCAACATGAAATAAGGCCGCAGGAAGTCAATATACAGCCACAAAGGGCATCATGTGAAACCGTAAATACCGAGGACAAATGCTATATAACGATCACTGGTAATTTTATTCATAAATTTACACTGAAAAGTTGTGTTCTGGGCACTGAAGAAATTTCAGAACACCACACTGCACAGAATATTGTAGCAGCTATGAGAAAGTTGTTGTCGAAATACCCTAGCTCATTGGATAAAATATCTGTGGTAGTAAGTGACAATGCTAGCAACATGAAAAAAGCTGTCACAGATCATCTTAGAAAAATTCACCACCCCTGTGTTACATTACATTAAATCTTTCAGTTGAGGAATCAATAAATAGTTGCAATAACCTTAGTGGCGTCTTGAGTAAATGTCGTGCTTTACATGCGCATTTTAAGCATAGCAACATAGCCACGTATAAACTAAGAGGAACACAGGAACAAATGCAATTGCCGATTTTAAAACTAATAATATCTTAAAAAGCGTGGGGTGCATGGTGTCAATAGTTAAAAATATTTTATTGACAGATATTAGTAGAGTGATTATCATTTCGGTAATATCTTAAAAAGCACCCCACGCTTTTTAAGATATTATCGAAATTTATTTTCTATTTTTTAGTTCGGTTTTCTATAAAAAGCGTGTTTTTTAGTTTTTTTTAACTATTATTTATTTTCTACTTTTTAGTTATTAGTGTATTGTCATCGGTCCTCGATAAGTCTACAAAGTTTGAACGAAATCTGGCCGTTTAAAGTGGGTCAAAATCGAGCTCAAAGAAGTCGGTTACATACATACATACATACATACATACATACATACATACATACATACATACATACATACATACATACATACATACATACATACATACATACATACATACATACAGGTGAAGCTAATATAAAGCGTGTAAAAAAGGATATGCCCACTCGCTGGAATTCTATTTTATTTATGATAGAGAGATTGTCAGAGGTCAGAATTCCTCTTTCTGCTACCCTATATCGTTAATAAATGCTCCTGAAAATCTCGACGCAAGTGAGTGGGCAATCATTGATGATGTTATACCACTTTTAAAACCCATCCACAAAATTACAGAAGAGCTTGCAATATATATTGTTACATAAACGTCCAACTACAGATGTGGGACGGGCTTTAAAATGTAGCCTCGGTGATGTGATAGGGAGAAGATTGGGCGGCTTAGAGATACACAAATATGTAGCTCTGAGTACGATATTAGATCCAAGATTTAAGAAGACCGGGTTTGGTTTGCTTGATAATGCTGCAAATACCCAGAAGTGGCTAACAGAGGAGCTGGCGAAACAAATTTGTAATGAAACTCCTAGGCAAAGTACACCTAGTGCTAGCGAATCATTGCAGCCTGGAAATGACGATGACGATGATCTGTGGAACGTTTTTGACCATAAGGTAGTGTCAGAAATGTCCACTGCAACGCCAATTTCATCCGCGACTCTGATCGTAAAGCAATACCTAGAGATGCCATTAATTAATAGGAAAGATGATCCGTTTATTTTTTGGGAAAGACACGGTAACACGTTTCCTTCTCTATGCCACTTAGCATTAAAATATCTATGCATACCAGCTACCTCTGTACCATCGGAAAGGGTATTCTCAAAAGCTGGTTATCTAACCAACCAAAGGCGAAACAGATTGGCGCCAAACAAACTGGAAGAGATCATATTTTTAAATAAAAATATGGAGCTTTCAAAATGAATACAACAAATTTTAATACTATTTATTTTAATATGAAACATACTTTACTTTTTCATTGTTATAATTAATTACACTTATGCTTTTTTTTCAAATACTGTTATCGTTATTTTTTAAATAATTATTGCAACTCTAAATGTCCGGTACTCAATACATGCTGCATATCTGACTACTCCGGTGTCCGGTAGTTAGGTATGCATGTATGTAGATCCGGTTACAATAATAGTAATACTTGATTATTGCAGAGCAAGCAAATATATTGTTACTGTGTGTGTTAAACAATCGTCCTTATAATTTTATAGAGCATAGAAGTTTTTTTTTTTTTTATTTATTTGTGATATAATATATGATTGATCTCCCAAGAGACTGATTATTGTGATGAAGTTAGGCCTGTGATGTAACTTCGATGTCAGTTTTAATACTTTTATAATAATCATAATAATAATATATCCTCACGCCTTCCACAAGGGTCCCCGAAGGGGTAGGCAGAGGTGTATAGGTAATACCCACACACCCACTTTCCGCCAGAGGTATATTAGGTGCCAACGTGACAGATGACGAGTCCATCGCCGTTACTCCAGCACGACTATACATACGCCTTTGAATTTCTTCTCAGACGTATGCAGGTTTCGTCTCGATGTTTTCCTTCACCGTTAAGCTCGTGGTGTGACTAATCACTGTACTTAAGATCAGGAAAACTCATTGGTACAGTCGGGATTCGAACTTGCGACCTTTGCGTCGCAGGCAACTGCTCGAACCACTCGGCCACCACGGCTTTACTTACAGTTTACGGTTACTCTTACTCCCCATAATTATAGCAATTCATCAAATGTACCAAATTAAATAGAAACTAGGTATGTAATAATAGAGATAAACCTATAAATAGAATAGAACACCCAAGTCTGTGTCACGCGGAAGGGTGCCAAGAAGACTAGCAGCATTGCCATGTTGTATGGCAATGCTGATTCGCTGAGCGAAATATTCGCCAGCCCTCTTGTCACGGGAGGCCTCACAAACTTTCCTGGAGACATCCTTCACTATAGTTATGATTCAGAATATAAGAAAAGAACATTTTTAAATAAATAACATTTTATTGATGGCACATCAGCTTAATTTTATAGATTTCTTACATTATTAAGTATTTACTACACGAGTTTATTTTACTTTCCGATGGCTTTTGCTTGGCCGACTACTTGTATCGCTGGTCCAGCTTTGATGACCCCATCGCGGATATTCCTGCCCACCTTTTCCTGAAAAAAAGACGGGTACACACATTTATATTCGGCGAAAGTAAGAAAATGTCTAAAAACTAATTAAGTATTAGGTATGTAAAATAATGTTACCTGTTTTTTTAATATATATTTTTTTGGAAGGATAAAACAAAAGTAAGAAAATAAGTGAGAAATTATTTCTTAAGTAATAAAGATCTTTAAATATTTTGCAATGGGCAAGTGTGTTCAGCTGATGTCACTTTTTACAAAAAAAAAAAAAACATAAAACAGGTATTTTAAGAATAATTTGGATGGATTTTTCCAAAGAAGTTAAAAAGTTATGCCATATTTTTTTGGTTTAGTTGATGTATTGCGTTTAATTGCAAATCAATCAACTGTAGAAGCTAATTAAACTTACCAACTTCTTGAAGATCTTCCATTTGGGGCTGGCGGACACCGTTGAGAAAGCAATGAAGCAGGCGAAGACGAAGAACAAAATTCTGGAGAAGTTCATTTTGAAATAATAATATTTATATTACTTTTAATACGTGTCTTCACTGCGAAGTGAGTACTGTTTGAATGATGCTCTACTGAATAAACGTGTCTTTTTATATGCAAATTCAAAGCAGATGCGTTCATCATAATTGAACTGGCGTACTGTAAAATCTTTATGCGAAATTAAACTTTAATTCGTCTGCGCTATGAGTCATTACTCATTGCACAGTGCGAGTTGTTTTTGTGACGCGCATCGGTTCCGATAAGAGGTTCTTTGTCCGCGAGCAGGGACTGTACCGGGATCATCATTAAAATGTTTATTCCCTGGGCCTTTGCTGGGCCTGGTTCATTCGCTTTTCAGAAATTAATATTAGAATAATAATAATTTAGATTTCATAATAATTTTAATAATTATTATTATTCTCTTATTTAGAGATTAATAGTTCTCTGTAGTAATAAAACAGCAAGAACCTAATCACTTGTTAATGATTTAATATTAGGACATTCAATGCGCTTTAAAAAATTGTATAAATGCAATATTTTAATATCGCTAACATCAATTAGGGAGGACGTATTTGGGAGGTCAAAGATGTTGCGCTGGACAGAAGCAAATGGAAGGGACTTCGTCAGAGACGTCGACAAGAGCCCAGCTCTGAAATGTATTTATGATGAACGTCAATTATATTATTGATAACGATTAAGAATGAATTATCACTTAATCACTTAATTGTCATAATAAAACCAGCAATTGATTGAAAGACGTAGTTTTTTAAGCAGATTTAAACGTCAATTTCATTCTAGTATCATCTTATTTTTAGTTAGCTGATTGGAATTAACTCCCCTTTAATGTTACTCCTAGTGAGCAAAGCACGGAGTTATTCAAGAAGGAAATAGAAGTCCGTAGCCAAATAACTCATTTTTTTGTGTTGTGTTCCTACGCGTCAGTTTCCAGTAGTGAGCTCCTTGGGGAGGAGGGAGGATTGTTATATCCGTTTTCCATCGGGTGGGCTGTATGCTTGTTTGGTGGGCTGTATGCTGGTGGATAATGACATGTTACGCCAATAATTCTGAGCATAAATTGCCTGTAAATTGTATTGACATAGAGAGTATGAAGAAGAAAGATTCTAAAAGATAAAAATGTGGTGGGCTTGCACATTGGGGATACCCTGGTATTGCAGACGTCCATAGGCGGCGGTAACCGCTTACCATTAGGCATGCGGCCACACGCCTTGGTTGCACTGCACTGGGTTGGCAAAATGCCAACCAAGTTGTATACAAAAAAATACGAGGGTGGAACAGCTGGTCACACTAGTGTTATAATGAATTATACACAGTAGTATGATAATTATGTTTTTTTCAATAAAAATAAATCTTGTTCTCTTTTTAAATTTCTGTAATTGAAAATCAATTACATTCCACATTCACCGACCATTAAATTTGCCGCCTAGGTTCCAGTGTACCGGTATATCCGCTACAGGTAACTTCACCATAATAAGAACTAAGTACCCACTCTTAACAGATAATATTGCGCAGGTATCATGTTACATTGGTGTCAAGTGTTCACTTGTGTTTACCTTTTTATTGATCTCGTTTCAATTAAAAGAGGGTAGCGTTTGCAAAAAAATTTGAACATAAAGAGGAAAGATGGCTACCCTTTCGCGCAAAAACTACTTGAACCGAATTTGATGAAACTTGGCATATAGATAGATTATGCTATAGTTTATTGCTATATTATTATATTATTATTATTTTATCAGAAACAATTCAAAAACAGCTATATATATATAACTACAGCTAGTTTCATTATTAATTTAGTCTCTATACGTAGCCGTGGTGGCGAAGTGGTTCGAGTAGTTGCTGGCAACACAAAGATGGCAAGTTCGAATCCCTACTGTACATAGGAGTTTTTCTGGAGTTAAGTACAGTGATTAGTCACAGCATGAGCTATACGGTGACGGAAAACATCGAGACGAAACCTGGTGGAATGCGATGGACTCGCCGTCTGTCACGTTGGCACATAAAATACAAATCGGTTGGAAAGCGGGTGTGTGGGTACTACATATACACCTCTGCCTCCCCCGTCGGGGACCCTTGTGGGAAGGGTGACGACGTATCTTTTTCTATACTTTCTAACTACTGAAAACCGCACTCTATATTATTCAATATCAAACTTATTATATTGTAAATATATATATATATATATATATATATATATATATATATATATATATAATATATCCTCACGCCTTCCCACAAGGGTCCCCGAAGGGGTAGGCAGAGGTGTATAGGTAATACCCACACACCCACCTTCCGCCAGAGATATATTAGGTGCCAATTATTATATTATTTTCCTGTAATTTTAAAACTTCGGGCCTGTACCGCTCCAGGACTTCCCTCGACCCTTACAGGAAAACGTACCTGGTATCCACTACGAGAATCGATTCATCGTCAAATGTTTTTGCGGTCGTCCAAACGCGAGGAGTCAACAAAGTTGAGATAAAATAAAGTCGAGTTTAGCTCAAACAATCTTTACGACAGTGTTTCAACAACTCATTTCTTTTACAGTATACTTTTACTATAAAACCGAAGCGTTCGTATGGTAGAGCATCATTCGGAGCGTGACAGTAAGAAAGTTCTAATTTTGAATAAAATATTTTATACCAAAATGAACTTAGCCAGGATTTTGTTCTTTGCTTTTGCTTGCGTCATGGTCTTTGCCACAGTTTCGGCTGCACCAGAACCCAGATGGAAACCTTTCAAGAAATTGGTACGTATCAAATATTATTGTACTTTCATATATGTACTGAATTATACCCCTATAATGTAACAAGCCGTGGCGGCTGAGTGGATTGCTTCTGCAACTTAAAGATGCAAGTTCGAATTCCTCTAGGGACCCTTGTAGGAAGGTGTGAAGAATGTAACTTACCCCACTAATGTTATTGCTAGCCATAGCTTATAGATATGCATCTAAATTAAAGTACTTACCAACGTGTATCTGTTTTAATCCGTTAAGTGAATTTGGAGTAAAATTGTTGACGGAAAAACAGACAGATAAATTAGTGTAACTATAAACTTTACGTTGGACGCATGGAACTCTATTTAAAAGTGGATGTAGGAGTGGTAATCCACTTGTACAAACTTGTAATTAGTTCAATCCTTGCTCCAACTATTACGTAAGTCACTTTAGTAGGTATATCGAAAGGTATACTACACATTTATTTATCCATAATCAGAAATAAAAGAAAAATAATGTGACAGTAAACATTATACTAACAATTTCCAAGTTACTAACTACAAGTAAACTTAAGGTACTGCTGTAATGCCTCTTGACCTCAAGTGTAAGAGTTTTTGCTACTACATTCTGGTCTTACACGTGCATTTGAAACTGTGTCTAGGTTATATGTAGTTCAACATCTTACCATAACTTAGTGCCTTCTGCAACTATAAGAACAAGGTATAAATATTAACAAAGCTTAGTGCCTACTGCAAGGATAAGAGCAATTTTTCTGGCATTCACTTGTTACATATCATCTTAAATAGAGGCAAATCAATAGAGTTAAACCTCTATTGATTTGCCTACATTAATCACTATTTTTATACTCTCGTCGGATTCGAGTACTCTTGACGATCGAATCCTTAAAGTGTTTAATTGATTCGATCAAGGTATTTGGTACGTGGTCTTATTCTATATCTCTTTTTTCAAAGTATGTCATTAATTAAGTAATTGTTTTATTTTTTACAGGAAAAAATAGGACAGCACATTAGAGACGGCATCATCAAAGCAGGTCCCGCGGTCGCAGTTGTGGGACAGGCGGCCACCATTTACAAAGGAAAATAAACGTTGTAGCTGAAACACATAGGTTATAAATGCATTGCTTTCTATTGTATTTATATGGGACCTTTAGTCAAATGTATATCATTTCCCTTAGAAGCAAGGACTTGATGATAAGGTAGTGAATTTTAAGACTTGTATTTTTAATTAATGGGAAAATATAAATAATTTATTGAAAATATTTTTTGTATTTAAACACCCTTAAAATTATAGAAAGGCGACGAAATCTGCTGCTATGAACTATCTATGTGATCTATGAATTATCTATGATAATATATGTATAATTATTTCCGGAAAAAAGAGGATGGAATTTACGCCAATCTTGGATCCTTGTGTGAATACGTAAATCATAATTTTGATTTAACAAACCCAGGATAGTATTTATGAAATGACAATGAAAGAACCCTCGTTTAGATAAGCGGTTATCATAGTCCATTGGCACCAGCCATACCAGAGGAATCACTCGGTTGATGCCACCTTTAAGCTGGTTGGAGTTGCGTTCTAACAGTATAATGGACAACCAAGCACTTCTTATGTGCTAACAAAACACAGCTGAGGGCACCCTCTTTGGGGTTCGGACCTCGGCTTAGGGCGTTGCCGATTCAGGAACTAGGGAGCTGGGCTGGACAGGGTGATATTAATTAACTAATCTATACAAATAAATAGAATTGGAGTGTCTGTTTGTCACATAAAAAAAACGCGTTTTACTAAATGCATATGGATGTATACACGGTACATACCAAAATATATATTTTTTAAATTTTTATCCGTCTATCTGTCTGTTTGTTCCGGGTAATCTCTGAAACAGCTGGACTGATTTTAACGGGAATTTCACTGGCAGATAGCTGATGTTATAAGAAATAACTTGGTCTACTTTTATTTTGGAAACTCATATTTTTTTTATAATTCCACGCGGACGAAGTTGCGGGCACAGCTACTTTTAAATAAATTTTTCTCACGCACATTTCGAGATCCTATGTCCCAGGCTTTCTCACAACTCTGGGTCACGGAGAAACGAGGTTTTTTTTGTGATCTGTGAGGCAATGTTGCTGATACAAGCCGCGGTCTGTCCAGCTTTTATCAAATTAAGTACAGTGATTTACGACCACGAGTTAACGGTGCAGTAAACATCGTAAAAGAAGCCGTACACGTTAAGGATGAAATTCAATAGCGTAGCTCCTAAATATATATGTTTATCATTGGCGAGAAATGTGTGTTAAATCACCTTAGCCTAAGCCTTTGGAGTTATTGGGAGTATGGAGAAGACACACAATTGTTTAAGAGTTTTGTTTTACTTAGACTTCTTACACACCACCGAGTTTTTTTGCCGTTAATGTTCTTCCAACAAGATTCCCAGAAGTGGTAGGCAACGGTGTAACAACACGATCGTTCGCTGGTGATAAGTATTCAGATCAAAACGTGACAGATGGTCAGTCGAGTATCAAGAGCAATGAAATGAGGTTTAATTTAGGAATGATAAATGCATTTTATTTATTAAAGGTTATATTACAGGCATACGATTAAAGAAAAAAATATTATTTAAAATTTGGAATGGATTATTTTCCCTTGGCGAGTGCTGTCGCTTGGGCTGCTACGTCCACGGCTGGTCCAGCGCTGATGACAGCATCACGAACCCGTTGCCCCACTTTTTCCTGAAACGTATAATTTTTTAATTAGAGTATGCTTATATAACCTTACCTTTTTACATGTTCTCTACTCAATTTAATATAAAAGAAAACGAAAAGTGATTAGTCACACCACGAGCTTAACGGTGAAGGAAAACATCGAGAGGAAACCTGCATACGTCTGAGAAGAAATGCAAAGGCGTATGTATAGTCGTGCTTGAGTAACGGCGATGGACCATCTGTGACGTTGGCACCTAATATACCTCTGGCGGAAAGTGGGTGTGTGGGTATTACCTATACACCTCTGCCTACCCCTTCGGGGACTCTTGTGGGAAGGCGTGAGGATGAGAAAACCGTTCTTGTCTCAATATGACGCAACGCCTTTTAAACTTTATATGTAGTTTCAAAATCTGTTTTGCGGGGACTGTAGGTGTCTATATTACAGGCGATCCGCCCAGTTTAGTAATCTGCAGTAATTACACATATACATATTGAATCCCGACTGTACCAATGAGTTTTTCTGAACTTAAGTACAGTGATTAGTCACAACACGAGCTTAACGGTAAAGGAAAACATCGAGAGGAAACCTGCATACGTCTGAGAAGAAATTCAAAGGCGTATGTATAGTCGTGCTTGAGTAACGGCGATGGACTCACCATTTGTCACGTTGGCACCTAATATACCTCTGGCGGAAAGTGGGTGTTTAGGTATTACCTATACACCTCTGCCTACCCCTTCGGGGACTTAAATTGCCCGTAACACGATCGCAGCGCCATCTATCGGGTCCAATTGTAAATCTAAACCATTCTCGAATCCACCTAAGACACACAGAAAGGGATAGCTTCGCCCGGGTGAAAAAGTTGAAATTGCTGAAACTCGATCGCAGCGCCACCTATCGGGTCCAATTTAATATAGCCTATGTTCACCGGAGATAGTGCAGCTTCCCAGCAGTGAAAGATTTTTTTAAATCGGTCCAGTAGTTTCGGAGCCATATTCATTACAAACAAACAAACAAATCTTTCCTCTTTATAATATTAGTGTAGACAATTTGCCAAGATGGTTCTTTTAAACATGAGATTACATAGATATATTCTGTGCCTTTAAATATCCATCAATGTTTCGGGTCGCTCTATATAGAAATAATTAAATATATTCGAAAATAGAATTAAAAAAAAAAAACATCTAAGTTGGAAAAAAAAGTTTTAAACTATTCTTTAACAGTCAGTACTTTGTAACTTATTTATTATTGTATGGTATGTTTGGATAACACATGATTTCCAAAATGTCCAAAATCCATACTAACAGACATCACGTCGTCGTATCCCTAATGGGGTAGGGTAGGCAGAGGGAATAGGGCGCCAGTTCTCCGTAGACTTGCTATTTCTTTGACTCTTTCGCTTCTACCACATTCTAATTTAAAATTTAAAAATGTACTTACAAGTTCCTTGAAAAAATTGCCTGGAGCAGCTGATACAACAGACAGAGCCATAATGCAGGCAATGACGAAGAAAACATTGAATAACTTCATTGTGAACTTTTTTTTTTATTCTCAACACGAGTACGCGCAACAGTAAATGTTACCAAGTGCTTACCAGTAAGTCGAACCTCCATTTATATGGCAATTTCGTAGCCAACTCAATTGCGTTCCCTCTTTCCTTATTCAGTATATCGGGACTCTTAGCTACATTGACACACGGCTCATAATAGCCCAAATAATTATGAATATACAGTACGCTCCGTTGTAATAACGATACATTTATTTATCGGTACTTTTCTTGCGCTTCGAACTTTGACTCACTATGAAACTAATGTTTGTGTGACTGTTTGTTACCCAGAATATCTCCACCCTTTAGTGTCCGATCCAGTAAGTGCCAGTTTCCTTTCTAATGAATAAACCAAAGGAATTACTGCTCTGCAGGAATATTTTCACACCTTTCTTGTAAAACTCCATGCTGTACTCTCCAGAGAAAACCTCAACGGGGAACCTCGTTCCACAGCCTGAGCGTTCATGGAAGAAAATTCCTTTGGGACCGCGCAGTACGAGGCCTCTGTTGTTACAGGATAGATTCTCTGTCGATGTCGAGAGGTGCGGTGGTAGAAGGTTGAAGTGGGCATCATGTGGGACAATTCCACAGAACACTCCGTTATACAAGCGGTAGAACACACACAGGGAGGCAAAGTCTCTCCTCAGATTTAGTGGTTCCAAGCCGCTTGTGAGCATGGGATCTCCGACAATCCTAGCGGCGCGTTTCTGAACCGCGTCAAAAGGCCCTAGCTGGTATCCCGGGGCTCCAGCCCTCAGGTGGCAGCAATACTCCATATGAAGCTACACACAGCCACACACTTCTGCCTACCCCTTTGAGGACACTTGTAGGAAAGCGTGGAGATACAATCGGGATTCGAACTAGCAAGCTGGCAGTTAGTTGACTTTCCGTTTCAGGCGACTACTTGAACCAATCTCCTACCGCTCTTAATATCTAGACAAATAATAATTAAATTCATCGGACTGTTTTGAAAAAAACTAACCAAGTCCAAAATATGAACCAAACATGGCTCGTATAAGCGAAACTTTAAGAAATATATTAGAGTAGCAAACAGTAGTTTTTTAAAAGTCTTTCAGTAAACTCCATGACTTCTATTATATTTGACTTCGATTAGTCCACAGTAACTATAAATTTATTATAATATATCATCACGCCTTCCCACAAAGGTCCCCAAAGGGGTAGGCAGAGGTGTATTGGTAATATCCACACACCCACTTTCCGCTAGAGATATATTTTAGGTGCCAACGTGACAGATGGCGAGTCCGTCGCCGTTACTCAAGCACGACTATACATACGCCTTTGAATTACTTCTCAAGCGTATGCAGGTTTCCTATCGATGTTTTTCTTCACCTTAAAGCTCGACTAATCACTGTACTTAAGTTTTGAAAAACTCATTGGTACAGTCGGGATTCGAACTTGCGATCTTTGTGTCGCGGGCAACTGCTCGAACCACTCGGTCATAACGGCTATTTTATATTTTTATATTAATGTATTATTATGAATAATATAAATGAAACTATTATTAACAGTAAATGAAAATTTATTATTATTTATAAAAGGCTAATTAGATTTCCATAATAACATTGAAATAAATATTAATATTGCAAAGAAATCTTCACTGGTTCCTCTCGCTGTTTTGCTCCCCATAAAGGCACATGACTAATCACTGTCATGATTAGAACATGGATACTTTGTGTCGCAGGCCTCCACTCGAACCATTCGGCCACCACGGCTTTTTATGATCATTATTGTAATCAATTTAATAAATGAGACAATTAAGTATCAATTAAGAATGTATGAATAATGGTTGCTCGGTCTAGGGACTTTTCTGCTATCAACCACACAGGGACTGTACTCGACTCGCGTGACCATTGACCTGCAACCGTTATCACTATAAACACATGCCAACCAAGATTCCCACTACATATATTATGTAACTAGCTATGCCTGCGACTTCGTCCGCGTGGAATTTAACAAAAAAGTTTTTGTTTAGTTTCTAAGTTACTTCTTTTACACTAGCTATCTGCCAGTCTGTAAGTCCCGTTGAAATCGGTCTAGCCGTTTCAGAAAATTATCTGAAACAGACGGACAGACTGACAGACAGAATGACAAAATTAAAAAAAAATTGTTTATGATTCGTGTATACATCCATATGCATTTGGTAAAAAGCGGTTATTTCAATATTACAAACAGACACTCCAATTTTATTTATATGTACGGATGTATATAGATTATAAATACGACACTCCGTTCTGTTTTCAGGCTAAAACAACTGAACGAAATAGGATGCAATTTTACACAGAGATAGATTAGTACTTAAGAAGTTTTATTTGAAGTCGTAGATTAGAAGTCAGTTCGATTCGAACTTGCAATCTTTGAGTTGCGGTCAGCTCTTCTAACCACTCGCCACCACAGATTATTACAGAAACTGGTTATAAATAAAAAAAAGTTTTAGGTAATAGTGTAAATTCGACACTCAGTTGTTGGGTCGCTATGCTGATTATAGGTTATTAACCGGGTCCACTCGGTCCCGGTCCGGGTGGCAACGTCGTCCCGGGCCTCATAGCGGTAGCAGGTAGCAGGTAGTTGGAACGTGGCCTTCATCTGCCTCTTCTTGCACACACTTTTGCTTTGTATATCTGTTTCGTCAATCTTTCTTCACTCATCCTTTCTATGTGTCCAAACCAACGTAACATGCCTTTCTTCATCTTTACAATCACGCCCTCATTCACGCCAGTTGATTTGCAAATCTCTTCATTGCGGATTCGAGCTAATATCGTTACTCCGCACATTTTTCGAAGAGATCGCATCTCAACTGCATTCAAGCTATTTTCATACTTCCTCTGACATACCCAGGATTCGCTGCCATACAATAAGGTAGGTACCAATATCGCGTTGTGGACAGCAACTCGAGCATTCTTGCTCAGACTTTTACTGCCCATCAACGCCGACATGGCTCCATCCACCTTATTTCCGGCAGTTATCCTTCTTTCAATATCTTTTTCATACTTTCCATCGTGTGTGTGCGACGTGTGAACATACTTCCTAGATATACAAATTCATTCACTTGCTCTAGAATTTGCCCATTTACCGATATAGCACACTCGGTCACTTGTTCATCTCTTTCGAAAACCAGAACCTTAGTCTTGCCAGCGTTTAGGCGCAGCCCCTTCTTTTCACATTCTTCTTTCATTATGGTAACTAGTGACTGCAGTTCGCCCTCTGATGACGCCAGTAAAACCGCGTCATCGGCGTATAGTAGGCAGTTGACCACTAAGTTTCCCATTTTCACTCCACATTCGTTCGTTCTTAGTGCTCTCAGACAGTTTATACAGCGGGTGCCAGCTAGCAATAATATAATTTGCGCAACTGCATCTATTTTAAGGATAACGTCACTGTTACTTAGGATGTCATAATCAGCTGTCAATCAATAATAATCTGTTCGACTAAGTTAAAAAAAATCTTTGTACAACGTAAATGACACAGTGAACACTTTATTGAACGTCACATATTGGACATATAGAAACGTTATATATAAAACTAGTTGTGCCCGCGACTTCGTCCGTGCGGAAAAGTGATATTAAGCAGCATTATTTTTTTTCTAAATAAAGTGTAATTTTTTTACAAATAGAATTTAATATTAATTTATATGTATTTATATGTATGTAATACTAAAAAATAAGTTTCAAGCTTCTACCTTCAAAAATGACGTAACTTCCATACAAACTTTCATCCCCTAGGGGTTGCAACCCCTTACAACCCTTATTCGCATTAAAAAGTAGACTATGTCCTTCCTCAAGCTCTAGGCTATCTCTGTACCAAATTTCATTTAAATCGGTTCAGTAGTTTAGGCGTGAAAAGGTAACAGACAGACAGAGTTACTTTCGCATTTATAATATTAGTAGGGATACTCGTGTCACAATGTTAGTTACCATGCTCCTCCGAAACGGCTTGACCGATTTTTATGAAATTTTATATGCATATTCAAATACCTCTAAGTGATAAGGGTTGTCCAACCCTAATGTTTTATTTTTATTTTTTGGACAACATATAAATACATACAACCTTAAATTTTCACCCTTCTATTACCAACCCCTATTTTTTAATAGTCATTTTAGTAACCCAATAATTTTTCACCCCTTTCATAACTGTTATCTCGCCGGTTGAGAAGAAAAAGCTAATTAAAACCAAGTCATCGTCTATTTTGTGATTGTTTTTCACTCTATTTCGATTAAAATTATATAAGTTTACAATAAGTTAGTTATTTTTTTTCTAGAAATAATTTATATGACAAAACATCTAGTGATTTTATATTGTGTAGTGAAAAATAATTTCATGCAAAATCACACAAAAATCCATCACTGTTAAAAGAAGTCGCGGGAAGGATTAAATATCATATTTCAGTATAATATATAAGGTGGTACAAAAATCGAACCTCATTCAAATACTTCGTTCCACTCGTGCGCAACCAAGCGTGTATATTATATCAAATCTGTTGTCGTAATTGAAAATTTAAAAAAGGAATGAATTCTAAAATTTTATTTTATTTTTTTCTCTGCGCGGCTCTCATGGTGACAGTATCGGCCTGGGAAATTTTTAAGGAAATGGTGAGTAGACTTTTCTTATTTTTTTTATATATGTACATCAAATCTAACAATATGTTTAATAACTTAATAATACCTAACCCTTCAGGATCCTTGCGCAATAGCGTGAACATATTTTGAAGATATTGTAAAATTTATAGGATGTCACAGAAAATAGCACAGTTATCTTCTAGAAGATGTCGGATTTTGTATTTATATTTATTCTTTCATGGTGCCCTATTACATAACCAAGCAACTGTCCCATTTTCTGAAGCAGACTGTATACAGTTAGTGAAGTTGAGAAAACACATAACTTTGTATGTCAACAATATGTAAGCGTCATTATTACCACTAAGGAGGGGAGGAGGGATGATTGTTCTCAGGTATAAGGATATAGGATTGTTCAGAGGGACTTGTCCCATTATGCTGCTAACACAGTATAACTCTCGGAACACAGAGAGGCAACGCGCATGTGATATTTCGGTATCGTGAGTGTAATTAGGCTGCGGTAACCGTTTCCTATTTATTCTATATTAAATTCTTGTTGAATAAAAAAAATTACGACGACAATCCTATCAAAACGCCACTTTCGTAGTGGAAATATCAAAAAGGAAATTCATTTCATACATATGTCATTTTCACATTTTTGTATGGTCTCTCCGAGAGCTCCGAGAATTTTTGCTATCCAACAGACCAATGCCGACCATGTCCTGCAGCCAGGCACTGCTTAGGTGCTAAGCAAACACAGCCAGTCCCTGTGTGGATCGGACCTCTGCTAAGGACGGTGCTAATTAAGCTAGGGAGCTTGGGTGGACTGGGCGGTATTGTATTTCTTTCCTTCACTCTTACAGGAGGAAGCAGGGCAGAAAGTGCTTGATGCGATCTCAAGTGCCGGGTCAGCCATCGGATTGATAGAAGAAGTCATATCATTTGGCAGTCAACCAGACGGTGGTGACGAGGAAAATTAGGAATAAACTACTCCTATTCTTAATAAAGCATGATTTAACTGTGAGCGTTTTTTTTTACCCGACGAGACGTCTTTCGCCCGTATATATTTTTTTTATCCTCACGCCTTCCCACAAGTGTCCCCGAAGGGGTAGTCAGAGGTGTATAGGTAATACCCACACACCCACTTTCCGCCAGAGGTATATTAGGTGCTAACGTGACAGATGGCGAGTCCATCGCCGTTACTCAAGCACGACTATACATACGCCTTTGAATTTCTTCTCAGACGTATGCAGGTTTCCTCTCGATGTTTTCCTTCACCGTAAAGCTCGTGGTGTGACCAATCACTGTACTTAAGTTCAGAAAAACTCATTGGTACAGTCAGGGTTCGAACTTGCGATCTTTGTGTCGCAGGCAACTGCTCGAACCACTCGACCACCACGGCATTTTTTGCGCTCTAAGCAAAACATGTTTGATTGTCTAATGACAAAAAGCCGTAAACGTTGTTTATTAGGACATTCTGTAGTAGGTAGGTTTATTTAGTATCAGCATTGCACCCGTGCGAAGCCGGGGCGGGTCGCTAGTGTTACTTAAATAGGAACGCCAAGAGTTAATACTTTTGACGAACCCATCCTTGTGCTTTCGCTCGATTTGATCTAGGTAGTTGAAACGTGGTGCCGAGTACTCGAATCTGGCGAGCACGGTAGAGCAGACTGGTGAATATGGATAAAGTGAAAGAGTTTTGTAAGTCTGGAGAGGACTGGCGCTCTACTCTCTTTGTCTACGCCGTTAGGAGCTCGGCGTAATGGCATGTACTTAATATTTATTTTTATTATACCTATCACAAGAGTGGCAAACAAGCCTATGGATGCTGTTACCTTTTTACGCTCACCATTCCGACACCATTGAGAACTTTTGCTACTTAACTGGGCAATGGCGAGACCTAGGCCTCCAGCCAGGCACTTTAGTGCTAAGCAACACAGCTAAGGGCACCCCCTGTGGGGTACGGACCTCAGCTTTTCGGAAGGGAGCTGGGCTGGACTGCTAATTTTATTTTAATATTTGAGGACGGGATTTGCGAGTCTGGCTGGGTGCGAGCCGGCGTTTGCGGGGGTCGGGGGGGGGGGGAAACATTACGGCTTATTCGCGTCGAGCCTCGCCGGCGTGGACGGAACAGTGGTCGTTTATGTGTAGTGCCTGTGTGTTGTCGTCGGGCATCCTGGAGGACCGTAAATAATGTGGACGAAGGGAAAGAGTTAAGGAGATAACTATCTAGAGAACTGGCGGTCTATTCTCTCTGCCTACTCCGTTAGAGATATGTATATATGTATGAATGTCCTTTGGAAGTAAACATATAATACAATGTTCATACATCGTCATAGCAATTCACCAACCGTGAAGTCGCCAGAAAATTGACTTAATTTTATGATTATTGAATTTTTTTACTAACATCACTTGCATATTTTCTGCTTCACGCATCGTTGAGATATCATGTTGCGTAATATTAACATATTTATGACGCTCTGTAAGTATCCAATTTTAATATAAGACGAATCTGGATTACGACAAATTTGGAGAACGACGAATACGGAATAAACGATTTTAAATAGTTTTGTTGGGGCGTTAATAATATATATTTTTTGCCCCGGAGCCTTTAGTTACCTAGCTACGCCACTGCATTTGTGTTTTTTCAACATTTTCGAGGAGTATTGTGAGAGGATTGTAGGTTCCTCCAGTGAATAGTTTCTGGAACACATCAAACCAAAAACGCTTCCTATTATGTACCCGGCATCCATCTGAATGACAATCATATGGACTTTTATCATAACACATAGAGTTATTTTTCCACTAAGCATCCACCTCATCATATCTTGAACCATGCCACATTGAATTATAAACCTTTAGTAAGTGTATACATAGTTGTTTTTTTATTGCAGGTATGGTACCGATGGCGATTGCGTTAGTGCCCCTAGATTACGTGCATCCAGCGCACACGAAACCTTGGAGAGTACGCTTTTATCCCCGAAAGACGGTGTTTTTAAAGTCGGATCTTATAAATAGAGGCTGTGTCGTATTTTTACATGAATGCCCGTTTGCTTACAAGTGAGTCCATATTTTACTACAGTCCAATTTTTTTTTTCAGTACTGGCAGTCCTGCTTTGCTTTGGTTTCAAAATGGAATGCTATGGCAGCGACGCCTATTGTGCACAATATTCCTGCGGTAAAATTTAAAATGGAATCGCCGTAGTATTTGATTTGATTACAATATGTTTTCTGGAATAAAGCTTATCCTTCGTGTTCATCCAGTAATCTCTATGCCATTTTTCATCTAGGTCCGATGACCCGTGATAGTATCTACAATGGACATCATCAGTCTGTTACCTATACAATAATGATAGGAAAACGCTATTACGATTATTCCACATTCCAGTTTTCTCCGACTAAAGACTTAAACTTATACGTTGCAAAGCGATGCGAGGCTACCTTTTGCCTGTCATTTATCTAGAGACATGTTGTCTCTCATTACTTCCAGGCAGTATAAAGTTTGTGCGCGACATTACGACGGGCATTACAAAACTTTTGCAAATTACTGCGAGATGGAATATGAGAACTGCAACAGCTGGAGAAGTGAGTTCTTTTAAAACAAATACTCATAACTTTGTGCTTACTTCTTATAAGTGAGGACACTGAGTGCGACAGAGATGGATTGAGTAAATAATTTCGTAAAACGTGAACGTACTTACATAACAAGTATTTTTCCTGCATGTCTGTTTTCAACATTAAAAGTACCACACTTGCCAACATTCTGAATATCAAGAGGTGTGAAAAGGGTGCGTCCTCCTTGTAAGCATCGTTCAATGAGTCGACTACATATCAGTCCAGCCCGGTTCGCTAGCTCGCGATCCAGCAAAGCTCTAAGCTGCGGTCCGTACCCCACATGAGGTATAAGCTGATTGCTTAACACCTCAAAAGTTAAAAGCAACTAGATAAATAAACTAGATAGAATATAGAACAGATTTAAAGAATGATCACCACGTCTATGGGACGGGTGTACAAAAATACCTTAAAAGTGCCTAGCTGGAAGATTCGGTCTCGTCATTGTTCGGTTAAGTAAAGTTCCCGGAACTCACGCTACTAGACACAATTATGAAAAGAACCGATTACTTAATATTATAAATCTTTGTCGTTAAAATATAATCAATTTATAATAGAATAGAATATAACTTAATTGTACAACTGTGTACATTTGTTAAAATATCTTAAATCGATAAATCTAACCAGTTTGTCCATTACAGACGTACAATAATGACCCCACATATAAACACTGAGCATAAATAAGCTAAATTATAAACGAAAACCCCTGAACAAACAAACATTGTGAAATATTTAAATGATGTGTTCTATCAGCTCAACTTTATTTCATTTTCAGAGTGGAGCATGATAAAGTATACAGAATGTTGATTGCTACAAGTTAATACTCAGGCGCTTCGCTATCGTATTAAGTATATTATTAGAATTATGAAGTACAATATACTACGCAATAGCCTATAAATCCAGGCTGGAGGAAAATCGGAAGTGGTCACTTAATGTTTGAAAACTGGAAATTTTGGTTTCATTTTATAGATCTTAATGATCTATGTTATCTTGTAAACGAAGAAAGGTGTGTTCAAGAAGAGGCTGAAGAAGACCACGTTGCAACTACAGAGATAAAATCAGTCGGACTCTCAAGGACGGGAACGTCAAGAGTACTCGCAGCCGTAACGTTTGGCTGTGGATGAAAGTAAAGGGATCTGTAAGTCTAGAGAAAACTGGTGCTCTAGTTTCTCTCCTTATCAGGGTCTCGGTGTGCCAAATATCGACTTTGTACAATTTAACATAAGGTATAATATCGTTAGTATCTAAATGATTCAACTTTTATTTGGGCTGATATAAATATGCTTTCTAAGCTCTTCTATATTACTACAAAGTACTTAGGTATTCGGGTTGGGACATCATGTATAAAACTTCGTAACTGCCCACTGTCCTTCGGGGACACTCATTTGGCTCGTTAGGGTATCGTTCATACAAAGGGCTGATTCGGCTCAGGTCGAACGTTATATTTGGGTCTGAAATTCCTTAGGTAGCTCATAAATATAAATTACAGTCCGCCTAGCTATTATTTTCTTCTTTGCCTGTCATTTCCCTCGTTTCATTGTGGATTTGATGACGTAATTTAGCTTTTATCTAAACTCGGATTTATTGACGTCAAATTAATTAAGCTTCATTCATGTTATTTAACACTCGAATATTTTTGTGTTTTCTTGAAAATTCTGGTAGCTCTGAATTATCTTTGACAAGATATTAATATTATGGGTCATCACGCGGAGTCCCTCTCGAGGTAGACAGAGTTAAGCCAGCTCTCTCCAGAGATGTCCCCTTCCAGTTTATCGCCATTCATCACTCTCTTCATGCGTGCTCCCCGGTTTCAGTCCGAATACTGTTGAAATTCCCATTATTGAGTGTCTGCTCGATTTGATCTAGCTAGTTGGAACGTGGGCTTCCACTGCCTCTTCTACATACTTTCGCATTCTAAATCTGTATTTCTCATCCTTGGTATATATCCAAGCCAACGTAACCCATTTCTTCTACCAATTGAAATTCTTCAGCTTAACAATCACTCCCTCGGTCATTCCAGTAGCTCTGCATATCTATACATACATACAAATAAAAGTAATTTGTTTCTTGATAGGGTCAAGACGTGAATGCTGTAGAAACAAACTTATTTTCGCATTTATGTCAAAATAAGGATCATGGTAGGATTTTATTTTTTAAATCCCAATGGGTCCGGTCATTAGAGCTAATAATTCAAGGTAAATTTATGATAATGGCTTTCGGTCTTCTTCCATATACTTCTCAAAGGACCAGTCCCTTGTGAATTGCTGATCCCAAATTAAATTCTCGAAAGAAATGAACGTTGTAGATAAAGGATTAATACATAATATAAAATTACTTGAAAAAAATAGCACATTTTTTTTATTACTGTCAACAATGTCCATCTTTAAGAAACTTCCAATAAGCTGTAAGAAAGAGAAAAAATAACATTAATTAATTAATTAATTACAATAAACATAAATATATTTTTTATATTGTCTCGTCTGTTTGTTTTTTTTTTGTGTGTCAATGTGCTAAATAAAATATATATATTTATCTTTATATATGTAAATAGAGTAGTTGCAACATAAAGGTTGCTAGTTCGAATCCCGACTGTACCAATGAGTTTTCTGAACTTAAGTACCTGCTGTTATTATGCACACCGCGAACTTTACGGTGAAGGAAAATAGCCGAAAAGTGGGTGTGTGGGTAGTACCTATACACCTCTGCCTACACCTTCGGGGACCCTTGTGGCAAGCCGTGAGGATATATATAATATAATTTTACATTTATCACGTTTGCAGTTGGAGTAGCTCATGTCACAAAGAGATTTGAATGCTGCGTGCGTGCCGTTCACGTTGTACGCACATATATTGGTCAAATGTGGCGATGTCTTTCTGAAAAATTTAAATCTTTAAATCTGAGGTATTACCATGTCGCCTACAATTAATGAGTGTCATTGCATATATCAATTAAATAATAAATACTTTACCTTATTGTATGGCAGCGAATCCTGGGTATGTCAGAGGAAGTATGAAAATAGCTTGAATGCAGTTGAGATGCGATGTCTTCGAAAAATGTGCAGAGTAACGATATTAGATCGAATCCGCAATGAAGAGATTCGCAAATCAACTGGCGTGAATGAGGGCGTGATTGTAAAGATGAAGAAAGGCATGTTACGTTGGTTTGGACACATAGCAAGGATGAGTGAAGAAAGATTGACGAAACAGATATACAAAGCAAAAGTGTGTGCAAGAAGAGGCAGAGAAAGGCCACGTTCCAACTACCTGGATCAAACCGATCGGACTCTCAAGGACGGGAACGTTAAGAGTACTCGAAACCGACGAGCATGTATGAAGAGACTGATGACGAAGCGAAAGAGGTATGTAAGACTAGAGAGAACTGGCGCTCTATACCCTCTGTCTACCCCGTTAGGGACTTGGCGTGATGATATGTATGTATGTAATAAATACTTTACGACAATTCCAAAATAATGCCATTCCCAAATTAAGCAAAGCTGGTGCTATAGTACCTAGACAACGATATATAAGTAGGTATACATAAATACATAGGACATAATTTCGTCGGGATTCCAATTTGCGATCTTTGTGTCGCAGGCACTTGAACCACTCGGCCACCATGGCTTTATCCACCGCGTATTACCATACATTCTTCTTTTCTTTAGTACCTACCTTAATTTTTTTTAAACTTACGTATACGCAAGCATCACTTGCTTCGTGCACTCCACAAAGTTCTCCATACATTCCTCCATCCTCAGCTCTTCCATAGTTTTGTTTTGCAGCATCAATTTTAACTCTGGCGGCATTGGTCTGGCTCCGTCGTTTGCTTGTACTAAGTACTTATAACTAATTTTCGATAGCGCTGGTTTCATAAAAATGTAAATTAATTTGGGACTTTATGTAAATAAAACATCATTGGATTACCACCGCCTACAGACGCTTACAATGTCATCATCGTCATCATATCATCACGCCGAGTCCCTAACGGGGTAGGCAGAGAGTATAGAGAGCCAGTTCTCTCTGACTGACTTACATACCTCTTTTGCTTTGTCTACATTCATCAGTCTCTTCATACATGCTCGTCGGTTTCTAGTACTAGAGTACTAGCTTACAATGTCAAAACGCTTTATAAGATAGTCCAACGCAATAAAACATGGAATACACTACTTCAATTACATACATACATTTTCATCACGCCGAGTCCCTCACGTGGTAGGTAGAGAGTGTAGGGCGCCAGTATCTCTACTTACATACATACATACATGCATATCATCACGCCAAGTCCCTTACGGGGTAGGCAGAGAGTATAGAGCGCCAGTTCTCTCTAGACTTACATACCTCTTTCGCTTCGTCCACATTCATCAGTCTCTTCATACATGCTCGCCGCTAATTTTTCTTAGTAGTAGACATTTCGTATGAAATACAGAAAAAATAACAACGAAGAAGATAACATTATTGAGCACGTCAGCGTTGTGAAACTTTGACTTTGCACAACGTATCTCCAGATTGAACTTCCCATTAGTGCAGATCAATCGAATGCAAATCATCAATCAAATAATCGAATGTTCACACTACCCAGTACCCCCAATCACACAGGAAAGGCACACTATTTACTTACCAATTAAAAGTATTACCTTTGCAATAGTCCTTAAATTACAGAACATTTTTGCAAAGCTTGAGACTATTCCGCCTTACGTTTCAATTTGTAATCAACAAAGTAGTCTCCGAGTACTTAAAAAGTTACATCCAATTAACTTCATAACCAACATATAATTGCCAATAAAACGTTGATTATATGGAATGGTGAGTTAGCCGTTTCCGCCCCGTTTGGAACCACAATGATCTCGTACTGCGTGGTTCCAAAAGAGTTTTCTTCCGCTAACCCTCAGACTGTGGAATGAGCTCCCCGTTGAGGTTTTCCCTGGAGAGTACATGGAGTTTTTTAAGAAGGGTGTGCAAAAGGGTCCTGCGAGGTTGGCAGCGATCGAGCGATACCACTGGTGTTGCAAGCGTTCAGAGACGACGGTAATCGCTTACCATCAAAAGGATGACATGGTTATTTGCCACCATCATTTTGGGATAAAAATCATTACGAATAGTTTTCCAAACTTATATACAATCAAATCGTTTCCATTTATAATATTAGTGAAGGGTAGATTATTGGAATACTTACGCCAATTTGTCTCTATTGATAGTCAACACGTTGATTGAAATGAACAAGTCAGAATTCATAGAATTTAATTTATTTGCTGACTGTACCTTTTCTTGGTGGTACGTATTTTGAACGTACTTCGAATTCGCATAGACTGTGTAATAAAATTATTTTCAGGTGAATGAATAATACTTATATCTACAAGTAACTAGGTTAAGAATTCTTCCGAAGAATTGTCTTGCTCACTTAGGCTGTAGTGTAAATTAGACTTTGCAGAAATTAAATAAAGACTTTGAGGAAATCACATGAAGTAAGAATAGAATTATCCTCACACCTTCCCAGAAGGGTCCCTGAATAAGTAGGCAGAGGCGTATGGGTAGTACCCACACACCCACTTTCCACTAGATATTTTAGATGCCAACGTGACAGATGGCGAGTCCTTCGCCTTAACTCACACACGACTATTATACATACGCCTGGGAATTTCTTCTAAAACGTGTGCAGGTTTCCTCTCCATGTTTTCCTTCACCTTAAAGCTCGTGGTGTGACTAGTCACTGTAGTTATGTTCAGAACAACTCATGGATACTTCTCGGACCACTCGTCCACCACGGCTCTAATTTAGCATAAGCAGACCTTGAATACTAATTAAAAGTAATATCGGATAAGCTTCTTGATCATTAGCATCGTGTTTTTTTCAGCAAGATATCGTTCATTCTTTATTTGTTTTTCCGGTAATGTTTACAAATTTATTCCGGAATGCTAATCAGTATTCAAATTCTTCAGATTTGCCTGTCATATTTAAGTAAATACAGTCATTATAAAACTTTGTTGACACATTATAATATTGAATAATCTTAGCCAAATACTAAAGAACGAAGAACGGCCCCGAGAAGGCTGATGGCGTTGCCATCAATCTCTTCAAACATGCTCGCCAGTGACGAGTACTCTCTCTTATTCGCAGAGAAAGTTATCAGTTTTGGAAGACGGTATTGAAAGAATATTATGTTACATACATACATAATTATCATCACGTCGAGTCCCTAACGGGGTAGGCAGAGAGTATAGAGCTCTCTCTAGACTTACATACCTCTGTCGCTTCGTACACATTCATCAGTCTCTTCATACATGCTCGTCGGTTTCGAGTGCTCTTGACGTTCCCGTCCTTGAACGTCCGATCGATTTGATCTAGGTATTATATTATATACATACATACATACATATCATCACGCCAAGTCCCTAACGGGGTAGGCAGAGAGTATAGAGCGCCAGTTCTCTCTAGACTTACATACCTCTTTCGCTTCGTCCACATTCATCAGTCTCTTCATACATGCTCGTCGGTTTCGAGTACTCTTAACGTTCCCGTCCTTGAGAGTCCGATCTATTTGATCCAGGTAGTTGGAACGTGGCCTTTCTCTGCCTCTTCTTGCACACACTTTTGCTTTGTATATCTGTTTCGTCAATCTTTCTTCACTCATCTTTCCTACGAGTCCAATAATTATATTTTATTTATATTATTATAGTATTTTCTTCTTAGGAATATTTCGATCAGATACATTAAACCTCATAATACTACATATGAAAACAATTCAGTATAGAGGATAGCGGATCAAATAAAACGAATAATTTCCAACGAAACGTATTTATTAAAAAATCTTATAATTATAATTCTTAAGGCTTCATTTCGATCAAAATATTGGTACTCTACGTTTTGGGCTCATAAAAACGTAAAGTGCAATATTATGGCATTTACTATACGTGACTATATTTACAAGAGAATCTTAAGACAACTAAGCACAAACACAACTTAACTTATTGAAATTTAGCGAAGACCATAACAAAAGGAACTTTTTTCACCGCTACACTTAAAAGTCTCAATTGACACCGAATACACATTCAGATGCTGTGCATTTCGAAACTGTTGCTCGAATGCTATTTGAAGCATGACTTTAGTCAGAAAACCTGAGAGCACTGCGACGTCTTCGTATTCGCTGTGACAGTGTGTTCCATTTGCGCGAGCGCAGTCAATTCCGTGTCCATCTTTCTCATTTTGCCCCTAGAATTCTTCTTCAGCTGTTTCTTTTTGCAGCAACAAATAATCTCCTCGAACTCCTTGCGAAAATTATCGTTCAGCCATCCATAGAGTAATGGATTCGAAACGGCACTGGACATGCCAATGACATGACAGATCGCGTACGTCACTGTCAACTTTTGTTCGTCCAGAAACGGAATGGAACTAAAATCAGCAACTAAATTGAACACGTTCAGAGGCAACCAACTTATGACGTAGGTAACTGCAATGGCTATCAATATCGCTGGAGTTTTTCTAGTGATTCTTCTTCGGCCTAGCAGTTTTCTATGGATTTGCACATGAGCGATTATTACTACTAATACAGGTAGTAGGTACTGGAATATGAGGCTGAAGAGAGAGTATATAGCTCTACCATTGTCTATTGGCCAGTCCTCGATGCAAAAGCTGAGGGAGTCCATGCCAATGAGGCCCAATTTGTGGGTTTTGAGGCTCCGGAATATATAGAGGGGCGATGCCAGGGTGAATGCTGTCACCCAGATGAAGAACATAGTGACCAAAGCTCCCATGGTCTGCAGGCCGGAACGAGTCGGGTAAACGATTAACTGTGAACAAAAGTTTTACATTAATTTTGAAATTGAATACACAGAGCAAGCGGTTCAAGTAGCGATGAGTAGTAGAATAGTGGTTCTAGAGGAGTGAAACGAATGAGGGTAGATCACGAATCCAATGATAAGTTGATAAAGAATAAAAAAAATTAAACTGTACAATACAAATTAATTTCTATCAAGAAAATTAGGCCACATTGTTCTCGTGTCTGAAATTATTAGCAAATCAGTTGTCTGGTGTTATAAAGCGCATTTGTTATAGTATTTCAGGGACTCAAGGACAGATAACATTGGCGTTTGGAGGTCTGATAACTTCGTATAGAGGACATATCAATTTGTACGATACGGCAGTTTATTTTGAGTACATTTTGGCGTCACATTCATATTAAAGGGTAGGTCAGATATTTTGATTGTATTTATTTTTTTAGAAGGCAATGTTAGTTATCCACTGTCTAAAACTAATTTCATGATGATGGCGGATGTAATCTATTTGGTATAGCCGGAATTAGAACTAGCAACATTAGCGTTGCAGGCGACTAATCAAACCACTCGGCCCCCACGACTCTAAAATATTATACATCCCTACGCCTTCCCACAAGGGTCCCCAAAGGGGTAGGCAGAGGTGTATAGGAAGTACCCAAACACCCACTTTCCACCAGAGATATATTTTATGTGCCAACGTGACAGACGGCGAGTCCGTCGCCGTTACTCAATCATGACTATACATACGCCTTTGAATTGTTCTCAAACGAATGCGTATAAACATATATAGGTTTCCTATAGATGTTTTCCTTCACCGTAAAGCTCGTGGTGTGACTAATCATTGTACTTAACTTCAGAAAAACTCATAAGTACTAGCTAAGCTCATAAGCCGGGATTCGAACTAGCAATATAAGCGTTGCAGGCGAATGATCGAACCACTCGGCCATCACGAGTCTAAAATATGTTGTTTACATTTTGTATAGACATGATGTTATCGGTATTATTAAGTGGCGTTATCAATTCTGTAGTGCTTAGGTGTTAGGTTCATTACGCGAAACTCTTCAATGATAAACTGATAGTGGAGTCCCGTTGAAATCAATAGAGATGTGATGTACATTCTATTGTGCCAGGTAGGTAGATAAATACTCATGTGGCTTTGCTGAATTAGTCAGCATGCATGTATATTTAGGCCTTCCCACAAGTATCTCCGAAGTGATAAGTGTAGCGAAGGTGTATAACAGTGTAGTCTTCTCACCATTGATACGAGTATATTTAGTGCCAATGAGATAGGCGGCGAGTCTGCCGCGGTTTCTTAAGCCTGATTATATAATAACGTCTTTAAAATTCTTCATTAAACGTATGTAGATTTCCTCACGATATTAAATTGTTGTGGTGTGCTAATTGACTACGTTCAATAAGAGTTTTTTTGTGTCCTGTACGTTGAAGTTTTACAATAGGGGCATTAGGGAGAAGAAGAAATACCTGAGAGAGAATGGAGCCGTGGTGGCCGAGTGGTTCGAGTAGTTGCCTGCGACACAAAGATCGCAAGTTCGAACCTCGACTGTACCAATGAGTTTTTCTGAACTGATTGGTCACACCACGAACTTTCCGGTGAAGGAAACATCGAGAGGAAACCTGTATACGTCTGAGAAGCAATTCAAAGGCGTAGTCGTGCTTATGTAGCGGCGATGGACTCGCCATCTCTCACGTCGGCACCAAATCTATCTCTGACGGAAAGTGGGTATTACCTATACACCTCTGAATACCTTTATAGGAAGGCGTGAGGTTATAAGTAATACCTAACTGCTAGTACAGCGTCACTCGACTTCAGAGATCCAGAACACCTACATTACAAGTCCCAAAATCAAAGCCATCGTTAACGTTCGCGCAACGAATCTGGTTCTCATCACTGCATAGCGATGTTTACACTTGCTTTTACGCACATGTTTTACGAACAAATTGTATATTTCCGTGTTGACTCTAGACTATATATATATATATATATATATATATATATATATATATATATATATATATATATAGAATAATATTCGAAAGATAATATGTATCTTCGAAATCTTAGCAATTACTTTTCACTGACAATATTTCAATGTCAAAGTAACAGTTTAAATTCTGCTCATATTATTTAGTCTAAGGGCAGTATGTCGTAAAAAGATAGGATTGAAACATACAAAGTGTCTTCTATGATCAGTGTTCCTTTTTCCTCAAACCGAAAACCATCAACAATTTGGTTCAAAAGAACTAATTTTTAAGCTTACGTCACACCTCTATTTTCAGTGTCATTAATTGTAAAGTTATGTTTGCGTAGTATATATTATGATTATTTACATTTGTATGTTTACGAGATCCGGGAAGTCTTGAAGTAAAGAAGTAAACATACCTAATTGTTTATTTAAAGCTGAAAGGAGAATGTCGGGAGGCCGTAGACCTGATTAGTTGATATCCAAAGTTCAATCTGTCTGTTTTCATTTAGACCGTTGAAATTTCAACAGTCATACCGTATAAGACGACTTCAATAAAATATTTTCAGAAAATACGGAATTTCGGCTTTTGGATTCACAATTAATCGTTTAAGGAGCAAACGTTCCAGAAATTCACCCTGTGAGAGAAAACAATGGATCTACTAACAGCGTACCTATTGATTTGAATTTCTGTAACAATATTTTTTAAGATAACGACTCGATCCTCGATCGAATAGAATAACATAAACAGAATTAACAGAAATTCCCAAAGACGTAGACAGCCATTTATAGTTGTATTGTACATATAGAAAGTAAGATTAAAGTAAGATTAATGACATGATAACACTGCAGTACATTGCGGAAGTGTCTGAAAGAAAAGGCAGAGGAAGACCACGTTCCAACAACCTAGCGCAAGTCGATCGAAGACTCATGGAAGAAAACATTATTGGAGTACTAAATATCGTTGAGTATGCAGAGGCTGATGAATATGGATGAAGCGAAAAAGGTCTGAAAGTGTAGAGTTTTTTTTTACAAAATGTATATTATTAATCAGACTAAGCGTCATTTTAAGCACTCAATAGCAATCCCTTCCCGGAATACTTTTCGATCTATTAAATGAAGCATACTCTGATCCTATCAGACATATCCGATAAATTTTATTGATCCCAATTCACTAGAACTTCTGACTCAACATCTTTAGGGAAGGCATAATTTATATTTACTTTAGGAAACGATATTGGTAGACAAATTTCAAATGTTTTCTTGTTCAAATATCGTGAGATCAAAAGATTTTATGTTAATTTTTTTTATATTCTCTTTCAGAGCATCTAATGCAAGATGTCAAAGATGTTAATTGTAAATTTGGAACGCAAACTACGAAAATGTATATTAAGTATAACTAAAGCTTCCACAAGAACGGTTTTAATAATAAACAGTATTGTAAGAAGTGATACACAATTTAATTTAAGTCTAGCAATTAAATCCCGAAGATTTGAACGTTAAGAGATTGATCCTATTAAACCGGCAGTAACCGCTTACGATGAGGCGGACCGCATGCTTGTTTGCCCCCCATGTGGTATAAAAAAAAGTTCGAAGAACAAGTATAACGAAATGTTAAAACCATTAACATAATTTTATGGATAAAGTAAGAATGCATGTCATTGCTAAAATAATCATAATTAGAATAATGGTAACACAAAATATAAATTAATATAACTATCACCCAGCTTCAGCACGGAATAACCGGAAAATAACACTTTTCTTTCAGAGTAATTATACGGACCCTTTAATTTTTTTCTGTACTCGAGTCATGACGTTGCCAGTATTTCAAGTTTTTGCAGATCTATTACAGTCGTCCAAAAGTGTTCTATATTTCGGTAACTTTTATTCCATAGTCCTTTTTTTTATTAAATGAAATTCTACTAAAGTGCCAATCATACATTCGGTCCGCCTTTTATCGCCGTCCATGGACTCTGCACTAGGGCGATCGCACTCGCGTCTCCAACCATACAGGAATCTTTTCACACCCATCTTGAATAACTCCTTGCTGTAAAATCCCTTGAAACCCCGCAGTGCGAGACTGTTTGATTCCTCGGTATGGGGATGAATTCCCCATCAATGGCGTGAGTTGTTGTAGTAGAAGGTAGGTACAAATTTCCAAAGAATAAGCGAAATTCTATGATCAACTCACTAGTTAAGATGTAAAAGTAAAACAAACACAAATAAACAAGCAAACTCACTCTCGCATTTATAATATAAGTAAACAATGGGTCGATGAACCAAATGGATAGTATATTTCCAAGCCATCATGCTAATGAACAGAGAGTAAAACAATCGCTAAAGTTATACAAACAAAAGTAAGCTCTAGTGTTTGTTCAATAAAGTTGATTTCATAAGCAAACACAGACAGAATAAAAACAATTTTCACCTGATATCTATCCAAGGCAATTGCAGTAATGGATATAGTGGATACAAATATTGATATGGCTTGTATGGCACCGCAAGCTTTGCACAGACTTGGCCAGTCGGGCAATGGCCAATGTTTGGTCAAAAGTTCCATGAGTGTGAGGGGTGTGCCAACACAGCAGACCAATGCGTCTGACACGGCCAGGTTCACGATGAACATGTTTCGAGCTGTTCTCATTTGTGGCTTGCGCACTACCTGAAACAAAGTACACAATATACTTGAATGCACAGCATCAAGAGCTATATATAACATATCCTCACGCCTTCCCACAAGGGTCCCCGAAGGGGTAGGCAGAGGTGTATAGGTAATACCCATACACCCACTTTCCACCAGAGATATATTTTAGGTACCAACGTGACAGATGGCGAGTCCATCGCCGTTACTTAAGCACGATTATACATACGCCTTAGAATTTCTTCTCAGACGTATGCAGGTTTCCTCTCGATGTTTTCCTTCACGGTAAAGCTCGTGGTGTGACTAATCACTGTACTTAAGGTCAGAAAACTCATTGGTACAGTCGGGATTCGAAATTGCGATCTTTGTGTCGCAGGCAACTACTCGAACTACTCGGCCACCACGGTTAATATAGATGCTGTAATATGTTTACAATGCGAAAGTGTCTCGAAGACGATGGAGATTCGCTTTTAAAGTTACAGGGTATTGTAAATATATTCTCATGACGTACAATGAAACAAATATGTCCAAAGATAATATAACAGTATTATTTAAGGGAATGTTGTTCTGCATATGTCTGAGAAGAAATTCAAAGGCGTATGTAAAGTCGTATTTGAGTAACGGCGATGAACTCGTCATGTGTCTCGTCACCTAAAATGGCGGAAAGTGGGTGTGTGGGTCCTAGCTTTACACTTAGTTTAAGTTCCTTTCAGACTATTACGGAGATTCTACAACTTAACGTTTCTCTATTTACGAGTGTGTGCGACTGATGTTGGCACATAAAATATATCCTGGAAAATCTAGTCCTAATCCTAGTCTAGCCCTTCGAGGACCACCAAATTAGATGATCAAATGGTAACCGTGAGAGGTCCTCGTAAAGTTGACAAGGGCTGATTTGAAAGTTTAATTGATTAGTTTTATAATAAAAAAAATACACCTTTAACATCGGTGTATAACATTGAGACCTAAGGTTAGGTAAGTTTATCGTGGAATATAACAACTGAGGCATATGATACATCACAATCTGTTTTTTCTTATTATCTATACGCCCCCTATTAGGTGTCTTTATTTATCTGTGAAAGCAATACTGTCCTGTTTATTTTCAGAAGTGGCAACATAGTCCTGTCAAAAACATGAACAGTTGTGTTCGTTCAAACACGTGTTTCGTAAAACAATACACACGAATTCTTTCCGATCTAATAAAGAGATCGACCAAAATTTTTATAGGGATGACATTTTAAATTAGTAAAGGAATTTAAAATCTTATATAAATGTATCTCTTGCAAAAAGTGAGTGTTTGGGTACTACATATTCACACATTTTCACAATATAATAATAATAATATAATAATATATCCTCACGCCTTCCCACAAAGGTCCCCGAAGGGGTAGGCAGAGGTGTATAGGTAATACCCACACACCCACTTTCCGCCAGAGGTATATTAGGTGCCAACGTGACAGATGGCGAGTCCATCGCCGTTACTCAAGCACGACTATACATACATACGCCTTTGAATTTCTTCTCAGACGTATGCCGGGTTTCCTCTCGATGTTTTCCTTCACCGTAAAGCTCGTGGTGTGACTAATCACTGTACTTAAGTTTTTAGAAAAACTCATTGGTACAGTCGGGATTCGAACTTGCGACCTTTGCGTTGCAGGCCACTGCTCGAACCACTCGGCCACCACGGCTCTATATTATTCTATTCTCTATCTATTATATTTTCACAATATAATAAGCCTAATATTTTATTGTTTGTGAAGTTAGGACTTGTAGAGTTAGGGCGTATAGTTAGAAGCTTGACTCTACATGAGATCTTAAAACAATTTCACGGGGATTCACGATCTCGTCTTGACATCATTTTACATTAAAATATTTTTGGTGGGATAAATGTATATATCTCTTTACGCTACAGAATTCTTTCGCTTCATCTTCATTCATCAGTCTCCACATACATGCTCGCCAATTTTGAGGACTTTTTCATGTTGCCATTCTTGAGTGTCTGATACATTTAATATATAATAATAATATATCCTCACGCCTTCCCACAAGGGTCCACAAAGGGGTAGGCAGAGGTGTATAGGTAATACCCACACATCCACTATATATTGGAAGACGGGAAGTTATCGAAGTGAATATATGGAAGGGATAGGGGATAAGAGAGACGTGGTGGCCGAGTGATTGGAGTAGTTGCCTGCGACACAAAAATCGCAAGTTCGAATCCCGCCTGTACCAATAAAGTTTTCGGAACTTAAGTACAGTGTAGTCACACTACGAGCTGACGGTAAAGGAAAACCTCCATACGTCTGAGAAACAATTCAAAGGCGTATGTTCGTATAGTCGCGCTTGAGTACCGGCGACGGACTCGCCATCTGTCACGTTGGCACCTGAAATATATCTCTGGTGGAAAGTAGGTGTGTGGGGTAAAACCTATACCTACCGCCTACCGCTTCGGGGACCCTTGTGCGTGAGGATATGATGACTTATAAGGGGTATGAGGTACAAAAATACTTACAGAAATTACTACAAGCGCATTGCCCACAGCTCCAATGACTACCAGGATACCATAAAACGTAAGAAGAAGAGACCTGGTCGGGTCATCGACCTTTCTGTTCTGAGAGAATTTTTCGAGAAGTACATTCGGGTCTTGGATGCCTTTTGATCTCTCTATAAGCCATTTCGCCGACGAATTTAGAGTCAGGTTCATACCGAGGTCGAGACCCTGAAACAAGACACGTATATTTATTAGATATAGGTATATGAAATACATATTTTACAGTGTTACTAATAAATAATTGCTACTAATATCAATAGTTTGATCATATAGAAAGGATGAATGAAGAAAGACTGACGAAACAGATATATGTACAAAGGAAAAGTGTGTGCAAGAAGAGGCAGTGGAAGACCACGTTCCGACTGCCTGGATCAAATTGGTCAGACGCTCAAGGACGGGAACGTCAAGAGTACTCGAAACCTACGAGCATGTATGAAGTGACTGATGAATGTGGACGAAGCGAAAGAGATATGTAAGTCTTTAGAATGTATGCGCATACTTAAACTTCGAGAACTATGAAATTTTGATGAAATTTAACAACTTTATTTTCAAACATCCTCTTATAAGCAGGAAATGCGGAAAAGCCGGTGGCCGGAAATGGGCTATCAACAAAGGAATTCCTTTTGTATATATATAAAAGGATTGTGACCTGAAAGTTTTTTGGCTCGTGGCTTTTATATTAGAGGCATCACGTTGAATATTTCATATGGAGATAAACTTTACTTTGAGACAGAAAAAGAAAACATCGAGAGGAAACCTGCATACATTTGAGAAGAAATTCAATTACGTATAGTCGTGCTTGAGAAACGGCGACGGACTAGCCATCTGTCACTTTAGTACCTTAAATTTAAGTACCACCTACACAGATCTGCCTACTCCTTCTGGAATCTTCCTGAGAAGGCATATTCAATGCATAAAGAGAATTGGCGCTCTACTCTACCATCTGCCTACTCACTGTTGAGCAACATGCCTAAAGCCGGTTCAAAATCAAAATATTTTTATTTCACATAGGCCAAGGTGGGCACTTATAAAACGTCGAAAAAGGTGCACGGTTCTCGGTCGTTTCCATGGAGAAGAACCGGCAAGAAACTCCATGGTTACTGTTTCAAATCATTTGGTATACAATAAAGGAAAGTTAAAGAATAGGTAATAGTACCTATTCTTCTTTTAACCTTCTTTATCTCTTCTACATCATACTACGAGAGACTAAAGTAAAATTTCATATTCCAGTTTAAAACCTTAGTCTTAGTAGAATATGAAAATTTACTTTAGTCTTTCATAGTATGATGTAAATTTAGAATATTGATAATAAGGTAAACAGTATTCAAATCCGATTAGCGTAGTATGATTTCATTATGGCTAGAATTTTGCCCCAGCTTTTCTAGTACAAATTCATTTGATATTTACTTAATATTGAAGAGTATTGGCATTGAAAAGGCTTAGCGATGGGCTCCCCGAGGAGTTTAATTATTGTCACTAGCAAAATCAACATTATGGGCTAGAATCCCAGCGGTCTATACTAAATAGTTTATTTTCTGAACTCAAGTTCTCCATACTCAAATATCGTAAACTTGTATACGACTTACCTGAATACTTGAGAGTGAGGAGAAAGTTAAAGGGGAGTGTATGGATTTTAATTGTTTTTTTGGAGTTTACTCCTTAAGAATCGATTTTCATATATAAGGCGCCCGGTATGAGAAAAATATGAGAGGTAAAATCTACTGATGAATGACAGCTTTACGTTTTTGGTGCTCTCGTACTCTCCATGGCAACGAGAATAACAGAATGGCGATGTAATTAATGTTAATATTTACTTTCAATTGCAAATTGTATTAACCTGATATTAACCTACAACAACTGTCAACTTGCGTAGGTTTTATCGTAAATTTTATATTTTATTTATAATTGATATAAATATAAATTTATATCAATTAATATTTATTTCAAAATTGAGAAAATTACTCAATGAATAAAACCAATCTATAGATGTGTCATGCATACTCTAAGTACATACATACATACATATCATCACGCCAAGTACCCAGCGGGGTAGGCAGAGACGGGAACGTTAAGAGTACTCGTAACCAACGAGCATGTATGAAGAGACTGATGAACGTGGACGAAGCGAAAGAGGTATGTAAGTCTAGAGAGAACTGGCGCTCTATACTCTCTGCCTATACTCTAAGTAATATAAGAAATACATTCATTTACCCTTATTAACTAATCTATTTATTTTATAATCGTTCGTAAGGAGTAAACTCCAGTCGTGCGTCGGAGCTGACACATTTTTTTTTTTTATACCACAAGGGTGACAAGCAAGCATGCGGTCCGCCTGATGGTAAGCGGTTACCGCGCGTTATGTTATGACGTTATGTTAATTTTTATACTATTTTATTTGTGGGAGCACAAGGGTTCTTTGGCACCAAATAACACAACGGCAATACTTTTATCATCTGTTAAGAATCTGAAAAGAAGTATTTTAGTTTGACTATGTTACATAGATTGAAAAAAGTGTTATTTCAATTTAGTTTTGTGCTATTAAAAGTGCCTTCTCCTTCCGGGAAACTTTTGGGAAGGCGTAAAGATCAAAGGAAATTTATTCACAGCCACAGTCTCGGTAAGTGAGAATTATAAACTACGGCAGCATTTCAATGGAGCGATAGTTTTAAATCTTACTTTATCCAAGACCTGAAATATACGTTTTTCTCTTAGGGCCATTATTGCAAGTCTAGAGTCAATCTAATACTGGCCTTTTCCAGTAAATGTCTCAATATAGATTAATTGCTTTCTTTCTTTCTGGCCTTCCCACAAAGGTCTCCGAAGGGGTAGGCTGAGGTGTATTATAGGTAGTACCCACATACCCACTTTCCGCCAGAGATATATTTTTAGGTGCCAACGTGATAGATGGCAAGTCCAACGCCGTTACTCAAGCACGACTGTATAGTCGTGCTTGAGTAACGGCGTCGTGCTTGAGTAAAAAATATGCTTTTATATTTCTTATCAGACGTGCATTCGGATATTTTAATGGTTTCCTCCCGATGTTTTCCCTCACTGGTGGTTTGACTAATCACTGTCCTAAAGTTCAGAAAAACTCATTGGTACAGTTGGAATTCGAACTTGCGATCTTTGTGTCGCAGGCAAGTACTCGAACTAATCCGCCAGTACAGCTTTTTAATTTATTTATTTAACCTGATTTGAAAAAAATAATGGTCGGTTTTAACTGTACTGTACTATCTTATGGTATTTTACATGGCTACAAACGATAATCCAGGCAATTGTAATTTTTTTTTTCTTTATTGAATGTGGACGAAGCGAAAGAGGTATGTAAGCCTAGAGAGAACTGGCCCTCTCTTCTCTCTGCCTACCCTGTTAGGGACTCTTGCTTGATGTGATATGATGTGTTAATTTGTGTATGTACGGCAAATAAATTATTATTATTATTCTTTTTACTTATATCCTTATACTTATTCTTACTTTATTTTACATTATGATTACATTTATATAATAATTTAAATATGTTTATATATATATATATATATATGTATATATATATATATATATATATATATATATAAACATATTTAAAAATATAAAATATAGGGGCCCACCGGTATCGGGATCTTATTATTATTGTTATTATTATATTATGTTTATGGAACATTTTTTAAAAGGGTTTGGACTCCATTTTATATTTTTTATATCCAATTATATTTTTAAAACCTTAGAATTCAAAAATTCCTTACGATTTCTAAAGCAAAGAGGTTAACAGCTAGTAAATATGTCAATTACGCGAAAAATATTACACCATAAATTTTAAAAGGCTTTAACGGTTTACTTATTGAGTTACAGGGCTCAGGTGAACTTCTCAGTGAAATAGTGAATGTCAGGAAAGGGATTTACCCAGTATTACGGTGCTGAAAGAGAAATATCGAATTACATTTATCATCTGAATCAAATCTAATGCTGAATTAACTCTCCGTTGAGGTCTTCTCTAGGGAACAGCATGGAGTTCTTCAAGAAGGTTATTAAATAGATTTCTGTCTAGATAGTCTGCAAAACGCGAGAGACACCCCTGTTGTTGCAAGCGTCCATAGGCGGTGGTAACCGCTTACCATCAGGCGGACCGCATGTTTGTTCCCTTAATAAAAGCTCATGATAAATCTAATGACTGTACTTAAGTTTAGTAAAGCTCATTGATACAGTCGGGATTTGAACTTGCAATCTTTTTGTTGGAGGCAACTACTCGAACCACTCGGCCACTATGGTCCTAGTAATTACAACTAGGAAATACCTATACGATCGATACCGAGTTATAGTTGTTCATTAGTATAGCCGTATAATAAATATTTTATGACGGTGGCCGTCCAGCCTGACGTCATTTTATGATAAAAGCCTACCTTATTTGAACCTAGCTTATCACGTACTTGCAAATAGTTTTATCTGCATATGTTCAGGGAATAAATATTTAATAAATTCTAGCAAAAAGACGATATCAGCTCCCATTCCATTGTCATGGATTTAGCTTCTTGTACTTTTACCTAATCTTCATCAGTACTTCCTTGAACTAATTCAAATTTTACAAACATAGTATTATAATATATAATAATAATACATCTTTATTACCAAATATATATGTATTTATATATATAATATATCTTCCCTTATCTTTATTTCCTGTACAATCAACATGACACCGAAAGATGACACCACAGACCCATCAGACGCAGGGGCCATCAGCTCATATATATATTTATATAATAATAATATATCCTCACGCCTTCCCACAAGGGTCCTCGAAGGGGTAGGCAGAGGTGTATAGGTAATACCCACACACCCACTTTCCGCCAGAGGTATATTAGGTGCCAACGTGACAGATGGCGAGTCCATCGCCGTTGCTCCAGCATGACTATACATACGCCTTTGAATTTCTTCTCAGACGTATGCAGGTTTCCTCTCGATGTTTTCCTTCACCGTTAAGCTCGTGGTGTGACTAATCACTGTACATAAGTTCAGAAAAACTCATTGGTACAGTCAGGATTCGAACTTGCGACCTTTGCGTCGCAGGCAACTGCTCAATCCACTCGGCCGCCACAGCTCCATGTTACATTAGCCTTCAGAAAAGTAACTTGAAATAAGAGTGACCTCATCTTAAATATACACTCACTTAATTTGTGATAAAGTATACCTAGATAGTATAATATATATCGACATCAGTTGATACCAGAAGCTAAACAGAAAATGATATGATAAGATCAAGTTATGTAATTCCGTGCCGAGAAAATACTATTTCTTTATGTACAGTTTTAGTCTGGTTATTCTTATGTCCTTTATAGAATCGTAAACGGCTGGACCGATTTTTCTCTGTGTTTCTTCAGGTGGATTCTAGAATGGTTTTTAACACATTATTAACACTATATAGATATAGACAAATATATAAGATATCCAAGATTAAGGGATAAACATTCGTGTTCATCACACAAATATCTCCTATCAGCGGGAATCGTACCCGTGACGTCAAGCTTTGCAATCAGGAGATCTGACCACTTAACCAGACAGCGTCATATTATTGCTTTTTCTGTCGGGTTATTAAATTTAAACGATAACCACTTAGAACAAATCGATCAGACACTCAAGGACGGGAACGGCACGACTACTCAAGACCGGCGAGCAGGTATGAAGAGACTGATGAATGTGGACGAAACGAAAGTGTGTAAGTCTAGAGAGAACTGGCGCTCTATTTTCTGTATCTACCTCATTGGAGACTCGACGTGATGATATGTATGAATGTTTAAACCATAGGCTCACGTTGCTCCAGAATACTGTATGCATTGGTGATTTGTTTTTGTATTTTTCAGTTTATTTTACAAACAAATCTTTTCTTTTTGTGATAAAATTGTAGATAGAGGATAGCGATTGTGTGTAGTGTCGTGTTCCTGTTATCAATACTATTTACAGAGCTCCACATGGTATAATAAACTAGCTGACGGGAGACTAATCCCCTCTGATGTTAGCTCAACGAGTGATACCTTTAGTATAGTTAGCGCGTACAGGCTACGGTGAACGTTAATCATTAGATGGTGGTCACCTTTGGTAAATGACGTCTCGCACACCTGGCCAGCCTATGTACTGCTTGCTAGCTAACCATCTTTTTGGTATACAAAGAAAGACCAATGTAAGTCAGTCAGTAAATTGCTGTGCATATATTTTATGTTTATATACATGTTTCTTTAACTCAAAGCCAAATGAGATAATTACACGCTCATTTAATGTACGAAAAAGAAAGAAAGACCCACTCATATTTTTGTCGCTTTTCTACAAGCGGGTAAGCCTGGGTCTTTATAATCTGGCCATAAATGGGCTTCGTCGGTCACTTTCGTATCTAAGCGACTTTACATTGTCCTAAACTCTCGAAACTTCGATAAAGTCGATATAGGGATCTTAAGAAGGGCTTCACTCAAGGTTTTTAAAGTGTCCATTATATTACACTCATAAAATGTCGAGACCCAGCCTCACCCTAGCTAGCCAGCACGCTATACGATAGCTACAATGTGTGTGGTAAATACGTTATCTGCAGAAAAGGCATTAAACAATAATCTGATTAAGATAACGCTAGGGCTAAAAGTAATTTGCCTAGGGGGTCAGATACTGCGATCTGTGGTTTCAGTCGCGTCAAATTTGACTCCTTTGGGCGATTTTTGAACTTTTTGGCGCATTGAGCACTATTAGGGTGAACAAAAGTCATGGAACGCGTCATCGATTCAATTCGTTCATCGTCAAATTCGTTCTGTTCATTATGCTTATACTTAAAAGCATATTTCCAACAAACTCTTTCTTCCAACTTCTTTTTGATTACGTTCAGCATTTACAAATTAAAAAAGCTCTCTTCCGATCTGTATTTCAACTGTTATATCTGGGTCAAATGCACCCGTTGTGTTCTTGGGCAGCCTACTTAAATGCTAAAGTTAAGAGTATACTAAGTTATTCATGACTTATAATAAACAAGAAGGTACGTAGAAGAACCTTCTACTTACGGACACATTTCAACTTCAAATTCCTTAAGACATTATATATCATGCTATTCCTCACGCCTCCCTACAAGGGTCCCCGTAGTGGTAGGCAGAGGTGTTTAGGTAATACCCATACACCCACTTTCTGCCAGAGATATATCTTAGGCGCCAACGTGACAGATGGCGAGTCCATCGCCGCTTCTCAGACGTATGCAGGGTTCTTCTTGATGTTTTCTTTCACCGTTAAGCTTGTGGTGTGATTTATCACTGTAGTTAAGTTCAGAAAAACTCATTAGTGCCTGAGTATATAGTATACATTGCTTTGTTATATCTCAAATGGATTAAGGTAGCGTTTTCGATGAAAGCTCCTACGACATGTCCTTAACCGACACTTTCTGTAATTAGCACCATATTTCAACCAATTTAAACGTTTCGTTTAAATTGGTTGAACTTAACAAGTTAACACCGAAACCTTCCTCATGAAGTAGTCTTATCTTTTGGTGAAAACTGCATAAAAATCTATTCAGTATTTTAGGACTTCATCGGTAACAGACCGACAGAAAGACGCGTCAGGGTAATTTGTTTTAACTTATTGTTGTGAAAAGTTCTTAGGTCAAAAGGTCCTAAGACCTTAACAGATTTTAACAGTTTTCAATCTCAGCTTTGAGTAGTTTAGATAGTTTAATACTCAAGCACTATACACAAAGACAGAGATTGTACATAATTATACTTATGAATAAAAGAAATCCCTAATTACTTTCACTCAGTGTGTTCCAATCCTTAAGCTGCGGCCGTAGTCAGCATTCAATGCGCTACGTCCGAGCAAAAAAATATTGTTGTAAACAGTGAAATGAGCTCCGGGATTGGGTGCAGACAATTTTCACATTCCTCCAAACAAATTTCACGATTTAAGGCTCATTTTCCTACGGCAAATGAGCAAACCTTAGTTCCTGCTGGTTTATCATGGAATTTGGAATTCTTTAAATATAAATCTGTTTGTTGTGCGCTCTGTATATAGTTCTAAGATCATTTATTATCCTAGCTGATTACTGAGGTGCGCGAGTGATTTGTATGTATCCATTCGAATAGCCTACACTTGCGTAGGGCGATGGCTGGAAATCGCGTCACTCTTGGCAACGCTATTGGGAGTATTCATTCGTAAAGTCTGTAAGTCTATTGTTGTGAAAACAAGACAATATACCAGAGATAATATTGTGTACTTTACCACCTAAACCGCTCTGGAAGCTAATGTAAACTCACTGGAAAGTAGGACATACACCCTTGGACGGTCTTTATATAATATTAATATTAATTTTAAGTTATTTTTTAGTTGGTTTGGACACATGAGTGAAGAAAGATTGACGAAACAGATATACAAAGCAAAAGTGTGTGCTAGAAGAGGCAGAGGAAGGCCACGTTCAAACTACCTGGATCAAATCGATCGGACGCTCAAGGACGGGAACGTTAAGAGAAGAGACTGATGAATGTGGACGAAGCGAAAGAGGTATGTAAGTCTATAGAGAGCTGGCGCTCTATACTCTCTGCCTACCCCGTTAGGGACTTGGCGTGATGATATGTATGTAAGTTAACCATATCTGTATAAAATGCTGAATGTGCCCTGTTATTGGTGGCGCAGTCCTAGCACACTCTCTGTAAAGCCGTTAATATGTGTGTTGCTGACAATAGTCTTATGGAGATTAAACACCTCTGCCTACCCCTTTGTAGCAGGGGTAGGCAAAGGGGTAGGGGGAATGGGAACTTGTGACAATGTTAAAAAAGTAAACCTGGGAGTTTGTTTCGCCGTTTTTTCTCCTGACAAGTTTTTTTCTTGAAAACGGTGGTAGTTTTAATTTTGTATTTAGTTTGGTGTTTCCCGTGTCCCTTACGTTGAACAAAACGGTTTTTGGTTTAGCCTTGAAACCACTCCGCCACCTCGGCAAATATATCGGTAAAAAATAAGAGGTCTAGATAGAGAACTAGCGATCTGCTCTCTTCGCCTCCCCGTGAGGGTCTCGTCACGACGATATATATGTATGATAAAAGCTAGCTAAACATCAACTTCAAACAAATGAAGTTCTACTTCTGTAAACAGCTTTACTAAGCTATTGCAGAGATTTATTTTATAGTCCCCATAAAATAATATCGATATAAAGATTTACGATGCCTTTTTTATGTTTCGTTTATTTCGTACGCTGCTCTTTAGTAAACACATGGTCATACAATAAAGAACACGAAGGATAGTATTAATGTCAATGCGGAAATAAATAAGTCGGCCTTTTTTTGTCTCTTTGATTTTTACCGCTTTTTGTCGCCATTTCTTTTCTTACGTAATTTTTTTTTTGGGTAGCGAAGATAACAATTGTAAATCTTGTATGAAAAATAAATGTCTAGTCCCTTAGGCAGCTGCCTAGTTGCTTCGAATAAAAATCTTTGAATATATTTAATGGCCTACTAGGTCCCAACGCGCAATATCAGGAAGACTTTCGTTAGGGATAGAATATATCCTAGATTAGCATATAGGATACTAGCTGTCCCGCCCAGCTTCGCCCGAGTGAAAAAGTTAAACTTCCTGAAACACGATCGCAGCGCCACCTATCGGGTCCAATTGTGATGTAAGCTATCCTATCTTTTAAGTTGAATCAAACTGCACCCGGTGTGCAAATTTGATTGAAATCGGTTAACTAGCTTAGGAGCCCATCGCGGACAAACAACGTGACACGTCATTTATATATATTAAGATATCCAGCTAATCTCTATGCAAATTTCATGACGTATTGAGTAACAGACATCATCACAAACTATCGAGTTTGAAAAAATATTAAGATACATACTTCAATATTACACCAAAGCATGCAAAAATTTACTCGTCAATATAAATCCAAAATCAGGGACTATCACCGCAATAGCATATTAAGCGAGGAGGTATATTTCTTTATCTTGTAATCTCTAATCTTGTCTTTCTTTAACAAATCTTTTGTCTTTCAACAAATGTAATTGGTCACCTTGTTTTTTTAACAAATAAAGAAAATGCCATGGTAAATCTCCAACCAAAATCGACACCTGAAGACCGTCTATCGTATCAGGAAATAGTTCCCAAAGTATTCGATCCGATGGTCGAAAGGGGGAAGTACTGTAAAATAAAACGACCCTCATGAACGTGATAAGGCTACATCGTTGACCGCCCGTAGTCAAGCACTTATGACTGAGCATCGTTGACCCAGTTACTGATTCTTTACCGATTATTTGTTGACAAAATCAATCACTTTTTAGAGTTAGCTAACACGTTATTAAACGTCACGTCGAACCTGCGAGCTTATAAACGAGAGAGTCTGGGGCTAATGATGTTACTTTTATTTCTGAAACCTTCTCATACTAATACATGGGACGGAAAACATCCTTAAGAAGCCTGTTTATTAATAACAAATTAACGATTGAAAAGAAATTCAAACGCGATAGACACACGGTGTATATTACATCCTTCAAGCTGTTGTCACTTAAAATGTATTTCCAGTAAAGCATTTTTATATCACACATTTGACGATATTAAGAAAAGGCATGAAGGCATTTGTTTCCCTACCTATTTAGGGAAGTCGAAGGGCATATTAAAGTCCTTTGGATCATCGGATACGTGAGGTACATATAAATTAAAGCGTACCTATATTGCAACGAGGGTATAATAGTATAGGCGTTGTTTTGACGTCAAATTACCATAATTATATTGGAATATTAAATTCACGTTTTGATATTATAACTAGAATAATATATACATATTAATATTCATCTTTGCGTACCATGATTGGCAATGTAGGTGTTTCTACTTAAACTATCACCTTAGCATACGGGTATTGGGTTAAGCAGAGATGTATTTAAGTTATTCTAGCCGGAGATATAATTACACGAGCTTACGGTGAAGGAAAACATCGTGAGGAAACCTGCATATGGTTGATAAGAAATGCATAGTCGTAACGTGCTTGAAACAGGGCGACGGACTCGCCATCAGTTACGTCGGTACATATTTGCGGCGGGTGTTGTTACAGCTCTCGCTACTCTTTTGAGGAAACTTTTGGAACGGCGTGGAGAGATTGTTTTAGTTGACATATACGATTTCCTTCCACGAACGCTCCGACTGTGGAATTCGCTCCCCGTTGACGTTTTCCCTGAAGAGTACAATATGGAGTGCTTTATGAAAGGTGTGATTCCTGCAGGGTCCACAGCGCGCGAGCGATACAGGGGTATTGCTTTCCACCATAAGTTAAAAGCATGCTTGCTTGCCACTACAAGGAACACTGAAGGAATTTTACTGCTTGCCACGTTTGTGGCATACAAAAAAGATGTTAGTATGTATATATATTTCTTGTATGCAGGTATAGTCGAGATAAAAATGCATTATTTTCGTTGTAAGCGCCTACTTAAACCACTCGGCCACCATTCCTCTTAAATTACAACGTAAATATAAAATTCCTAGACTATTTTTTTTCAAATTACCTTCTTATTACGCCACAAAAGTATAAGCATTAATTTTTTTGTGCCATAACCCAATTAATCACCATTATAAACAATTCATAACACAGCAAATAGCGGGTTAGAAATAACAAAGGAAACCATCTGCCTTATATCATGTATCGATAATGTGGGCGCTAAAATGTTTTCCGTGATTGATTGATGCATATATAGGTGAAAATATTAGGACACAGCCCTAATTAAAGAAAATAACTACACGACCCAGCTCGTACCAAACAGAAGCATGCACGCTGATTGAATACTGTAACACAACACACAAAATTTACTAAGATCGATTGTATAATCCGAAACCGCTTCAATGGAAGCAATGTCGATTACTTTTGTACGCCACTAGATGACGCTCGTTTTATTCAACATCGCGCTACGGTTATGATGTTCTTGCTTCATCATCATATCATCACGCCGAGTCCCTAACGGGGTAGGCAGAGAGTATAGAGCGCCAGTTCTCTCTAGCTAGACTTACATACCTCATTCGCTCGGTCCACATTAATCAGTCTCTTCATACATGCTCGTCGGTTTCGAGTACTCTTGACGTTACCGTCCTTGAGCGGCCGATCGATTGATTATTAAATTATGATAACTAAAAACTAAAGTTACCACCGTTTCTAAGAAAAAAAACCTGCCGGGAGAAGAAACAAACTAAGTTTTCATTTTTTTTTTCATTTTTTCATTTTTAACATTTGCTCCCTTTTACGTAGTGGTAGAAAGATAATTGTTCTATATAATTTGTCCCCCATTCTTGTGATTGAAAAACCGCAATTGACTCGCCATCTGTCACTGCCTGTCATCCAAAAATATATCTTGGCGAAAAGAGGGTGTATTACTTCTTGTGCTTACTCCCTCGAGGACCCCTTTTGGAAAGCTTGAAGATTATATTTTAGGTGCGAACGTGACAGATGGCGAGTCCATTGCGGCTTCTAAAGCACGACTATGCTTACAGCTTTTGAATTTCTTCTTAAGCATATGCAGATGTCCTTTCGTTCCTCGGCTTCTCTTTAGTATGAATTATATAGGTATTATGTTTATTATGTTTTCATCATGATACATATTTATTAAAACCGTTGTTCAACCTTGTAAAATTTATATATTTCTTGCTTATGAAGTGAAGGAATTTAACTGAAAATATTATTTAGATTTAAATATTCCATTCCTCGTAACACGTACCTTACCTAACCTGCCTATTATGAATCTGAAAATATATTATGAAATATTCAAAATAATATATTACAAAAACTGTTTTAAGTGAAACCGGGCATGACGCTTTCGTTGAAGGTAATGGAGTTTGCATACCTTTATATTACGAAATATTTTCAACAGGTGAGCGTCTGCCTCTGGCACTAATTACACCGTAACATTTTCTAATGCTGTATATTAAATTCTCATTTTGCTTTTAGTGTGTTGGAAATGAAAAACACTTTATACTTTCTCTATCACTTTACAGGTAAGACATATAGCAGCATCAGCTCAATAGCAGAGAATGGTAAGCACCTTACCATATAATACTGCCATTATTTTTCAAGAGTGTGAAAGGGGTAGACGTATTAGACGTCAATAAACCTGTCTCTTTCGTATTCTTGAAGAATGGTTGAAATACCACGCCTTGGTATGAACTCAATTCTCAGATTACGTAAGTTTTCCTGCTTTAATAAAAAATCAGGAATACTTACGTAACCGATTTATCACCCAATCCATAAGGGATAAAACAAACATTCTTTATTAGCCTTCTAATAATTGCTTGCTACTTATATGTGTAGGTACCAATTAATTGAAACGTTAACTTTGGCAAGAAACCAACACGAAATTGACCGTTACATAATTACGACACAAATTCCCGTCTCGTATTTTATGTACGCAAGTGTTTAATGGTTTGAAAACAAAACGTACTTTTATTTTTAGCCCGACTGTACCTTACAGTTGGTTTTGTTAATTTATGTCTTAATTGCAAATAACAAAAACCATATATCTACAAGAAAAGAACAATTACAAGTCTTCTTTGAAGTGTTCAAAAGTACGCTGTAATTCAATATGGGTGATTCGTAAGAGGTTTGTATGTCTAGAGTGAATCTACGCTCTACCCTCACTACCTACCCAGTCAGAGACTCGACGTGATGATATGTATAATGTACAATTTTGTTACAGATTTAGCAATAGCCTGGTATAGCACAATCAATTACCTGGATCAAATCGATCGGACACTCAAGGACGGGAACGTCAAGAGTACTCGAAACACGAGTACCGACGAGCATGTATGAAGAGATTGATGAATGTGGAAGACGCGAAAGAGGTATGTAAGTCTAGAGCCAACTGACGCTCTATACTCTCTGCCTACCCCGTTAGGGACTCGGTGTGATGTTGGTATGTAAGAGGTATGTAAGCTGCTAAATATTCATAAACTGAAAGAAGAATCACTGAATTACAATATAACATGACCGAAATAGAAATCCTTTTGAACATTACTTATCCATTGGAAGCACGAATAATGTAACTCATATTTATTGAAGCGATTTAATCCCATTCAACCATTCGTCATCATAATAATATCGATGCCTGAAGCTTTGAAATGGCCAATGGATAGCCGAATTCCAAGATGAGTGGATAGATTTATTGAAAAGAAAGTAAGGACAGGATATCTTTTGACAGCCGATCAGCCGAAAAAAACTGAGGCTGTGTTACTTATAAGGAAAATTCGAAGGTTTGTGCTACAGCTAGAGAACGGGATTTCTGGAGTAGCAGGCACGAAAAGTCATTTAACTATGGAGTTCTAAGGAGGGCGTGATGGGTTCATATAGTGTAAGCAGAGTGTGATGCACCAGGTCCATAGGCAACGGTAACCGCTTTCCAGCGCGCAGCATGCTTATTTGACACATTAGTAGTGCAGATAGAGCGATTCACGAAGACACGCCCCACCAATTTCATTTTCAAAATAAAGTGGCCTATCATGATTCAAAAATGCATTTCAAGAATGTTCCACATACAACAAGATAAATAAAAAAATAACTGTAGTAAAGAATGCAAAGTAGTTAGGTAGTTACCTTATTCATACATACATACATATCATCACGCCAAGTCCCTAACGGGGTAGGCAGAGAGTATAGAGCGCCGGTTGTCTCTAGACTTACATACATCTTTCGCTTCGTCCACATTCATCAATCTCTTGATACATGCTCGTCGGTACTCGTGTTTCGAGTACTCTTGATGTTCCCGTCCTTAAGTGTCCGATCGATTTGATACCTTATTCATAAATAGTAAATTTACATAATTAATAACAATTCCAATCTGGTTACGCGTGGGTGTGATAGGCAGCCTCGTATACGTAATTTATATTCCCTTCAAAACATCGTATGTTATGATGTTCCATTACGTTTTAGAAAAATGTAATGTGTGAGTCGCACGAAAATACATGTTTAATATTAAATACTGAAGAAATATTATGACCAATGTAAATTCCTTGGTGTGAGTTGGAAGTTGCCATCTCGGTGGTACAAAATAGACAAGGAGTGGTATGGTGTTATGATGGACATAATTTGGAAGAGCGTGTATAGAACTGCGAGAGCCGTGTGTATCGGAGGAGTTTCATCTGTAACCCAAAAATTGCAAGTTTAAATTGAGTGTAATAATTAGATTTTTCTGAACTCTAGTACAGTCATTCACACCACAAGCGTTACGGTGAAGGAAACATCGTGAGGAAACCTGCATACGCTTGGGAAGAAATTCAAAAAGACGTTTACATGGTAGTGCTGGATTGACAGCGATCGACTGGCCATCGGTCACGCACCTAATATAAAGTATGTTACGCGGAGAGTACACTTGTGTGTGTGTGTGTCCACTTTCCATCACATATCCCCTGCACATCAATCCATACCCCTTCGGGGACCCTTGGCGTGAAGACATATTATATATATAAAGCAAGGACTACTTCCTATTTGAATTATCCTATCTCATTTTAGTAAGATCAAAGATTTACTGTAAGAAGAATTATGTGAATAAACGAATACTGATGTTCCCAATTTATTAGGCTATAAAAATCAAGCGCGGCCGCTTTGTACGAGTATTAAGGTCTAGATACTATTTGGAAACGAGGTCAAGGCAAAGCATTATAGGTCTTGATACCAATCAATCGCAAGTCAATCGTGAATTACGGGATGCGTTAGTAGGAGAGGGAAAATACCGAGATCTAATAACTTACGACGTCCATGTTGCTCAAAGTTCAAGGCTCTTTAGACCCCTACTTGACTTGGTAACAGGGTATATATATTCTACTATCGCGCGTTGTATTTTTACGCTGTAGTTGATCGCGCGTAACTAGTCAGCTATGTGCCACGGATTCATCCATGAAGGATCTTATACATTGTTATTTTTGATCATATTTCCTTCATCTTCTAGAGAATTGCAACCTAAAGAACCTAGAAGATATTAGGAATGATGACATGTAAGATCTGAGTGTTTTCAGGTGAAAAGTGATCTTTGCTTCACATTCACTTATTCACCTTGATGGGAAGCGTCTATATTTTTTTGTCATCCTGTAGTTACTGATAATGTATATATGACCAAACTAACATGCCTTCCTTCGAGTTAACACCTTGTTACTTCCAATTAATTTTCTAGATAGATTTTCCATCATAAAGTTATACAAATGTCCCTTTAGCGCTCGGATAACGTTCTCAATCGAATCCAATTACTAGGATATGTAGTAAGCTCTCCAGATTTTCGGAACTACCGGTTGTTTATTTGGGACAAGGCTAGAGAGAGAGAGTCGTTTCTTTAAACAGTTGTGGTATGTTAGTCAAATAGGGTAAGATAGTTTTCGTGAATATAAATATGATTTAATTTTCTGCAATTGTTCTGAATAGGATATATTAATTTATAATTCACGCCTTCCCATAAGGGTCCCTTATATATTTTACGTGCCAACGTGACACGGCGAGTCCATCACCGTATCTTAAACACGACTATACATACATCCTTGAATGTCTTCTCAGATATATGTATGAAGAGACTGATGATTGTGGACGAAACGAAAGAGGTATGTAAGTCAAGAGAGAACTGGCTACAGAAATAAGCGTTCAAAACTGCACTGTGCAAGACATATTGTTATGTTGACAAAGTACAAACTTTTATATTGTTTCTAACTTTGTTAGTTTTGCATGACAAAGTAAGTGTAAACTTATCTCGTAAACTTCTGGGTTCGGTCATCACCCTGGTCATTCGGTCATTCGGCCCTGGAGTCAGATGGTCGGGTTATGGTTGTTACACACATCAATTATATTGCATGCTCCTAATGTTGACTTTATTGTGTTTATTACTTTTACTTTACTGTATTGTGTATTGTTCATGTTCGCTGCTGAAAAAAGACGGTATATACATATATATAATATTTAGTTATACTATATATAACACACTCTCTTTTCGATATATATAGAGGCCAACGTGACAGATGGCGAGTCCGTCGCCGTTTCTGAAGCACGACTATAATTGTCTTTGACTTGTTCTCAAGCGTATGCAGGCTTCCTCTCGATGTTTTTCGTCACCGTAAAGCTGACTAATCAATGTACATACGTTTAGAAAATCATTAGTTCAGTCGGGATTCGAACTTTCATTCTTTGTGTTGCAGGCAACTACTCAATCCAGATGGACATCACAACTCTTCACGCTTTACCATTTTTATAAAAGAGTATGGTTATTTTTCACACAATCGCTCGCCATTGACTATAACTAATTACAATATACTTACACTTACAAACTCATTACATCGAATTTGGCGTTCATCCTAAGATCTTCCATCATTATATCATATCTTAATAATGCTGAAAAGGTTTCAGTTAGCTTGAAACCTCACATAAGCAGAGTGGTCTCATCAAACGATGGTACCCTTAGAACGCACCCTTACCCTCAATGAAAAGAAAACGAAAAATCAAGAGGACCATTTAATTGGACTGATATAAAAAATATAAAGCTCCAGAAAATAAGATACTTGTCAAGGACTTCCTTGGTCAAAGAAACACTCGGTTTAGAATAAAAAAAAAGTCTATGGCAATCGCTTTATACTAAGCAAGTAAATCGAATTACAAAGCCCAGCTCTCGCGTGTCATAGTTCGGAAGCGAAAACTTTGCCCTCGTTAAATTTGACAGCGTTTGACCTCATTTACCTATTCGGAAAGAGCAATAATAAGGTTTTAGGGGAACGGGCTTTTCCGTAGTCCATTTTTGTGTTACCGATATTCATAGAACGGAAAAAGATTCGGGTATTTAGTTTTGATAAATTAATTGTAATTGTTATATATTCCTACTAGCTGCCCGCCCCGGCTTCGCACGGGTGCAATATTGATACTAATAAAAATGTTAAAGATAAAAATGGTTATGGTGGTTTATCCTTTAGAGATAATTTAATACCATCGCGGACTTTTATATCGATTATTTGAAGATATACTACTTCGTAGTACATTCATTTGATCTATCTCGTAAGGTTTACCCAGCGCAGCGTTTGCGATTTAAGCGCACAAAAATATGTTTCTATCATCACATTACAAATCTTTGAATATTTCGTTATTTATTAAATAAGAGAAAAAGAGGCGAATTTGGAATAGTCTTGGTTTCCGATTGTCATTAATATTGTTTGATATATGAGCGTTTTTTAGCTGACCTCTACATCGTGTAAGGAATACTCCTACCAAATTTCAAGTCTTTCTTTCTTCGCCTTAATTCCTGAGATTTCATGATGAGTGAGTTCACAAATGGAATCTCCCCGCGTTCCACCTTGCAGGTGGAGTTTCATAAAATCCGTTCTTAGCTGACCTCTACACCGCGTAAGGAATACTCCTACCAAATTTCAAATCAATCGGCTTTATAGTTCCTGAGATATCCTAATGTGTGAGCTCACAAATGGGATCTCCCCGCACTCCTCCTTGCGGGTGGAGTTTTCCAAAATCCGTTATTACCTGACTTCTACATCGCGTAAGGAATACTCCTACTAAATTTCAAGTCAATCGGCCTTATAGTTCCTGAAATATCCTAATGAGTGAGCTCACAAATGGGATCTCCCCGCACTCAACAATGCGGGTGGAGTTTAAAAAAATCTGTTCCTAGCTGACCTCTACACCTCGTAAGGAATACTTCTACCAAATTTCAAGTCAATCGGCCTTATAGTTCCTGAGTATATATTACTATTAATTAATATGCAACAATATTATAAAAAGCACCGCTGTTATAATTATTTCAAATAAAATATTTGATCCATTTCGGTATACCGCGGTAACGAGCCAAGAAGATCATTAAATTATTTCGATCGATTAAATCTTGGTAGTTACCGTGTCTTACGTATATCTATTACGTTAATCAGCTTGCCAATTTATTTACTAAGCACATTCAGCTCTTGTCGACGTATTAGTCAGAGATCCTGGCAGCGATACTTGAAGAGTCGGATTCATCTCCTGTTCTTTGTACCTACATCACACAAATATCTGCCTTCAGCGAATGAGTTTTTTTAATTGTTCCTAGATTTTGAATGTCCTATCTACATGTCTATATATACAAGTATGTATATCGTTGTCTTGTTCACTTAGCACATGCTTTTGTTAAACCCTAGCTTATATTATTTCATACATGTATACATACATAACACGCTGTCTCTCGGAGTTAGGCAGAGCCAGTTGAGCGCCAGTTCTCTCTAGACTTACAGACCTCTTTCGAAATATATCGATATCATCATCAAAGTAGTGTACATATTTATTTATATCATGTTTGTTCGTGAAGCAAAAAGTTAAAAGACATCTCCACAAAAGCCATCCAATCAAAAGTATTGAACATTTTGTAAAGCCGCGCGGGATTCCGATGTAAAGCCTTGAAAAATTCGTTCGTCTAATTTGGAATAAATTCTCCTTTAATTTAAATGTTATTTTTTCATGAAATTCCTTTTTCGAGGCTAGCTACATTTTAGTATAGCGATTATCACTCTATACGAGATTTACGGCGAAGGGTAACGACGTGAGGAAACCTACATAGGTTTGAGAAGAAATTGAGTTGCGTATGTTTACATTGTCTTTGCCATAGATACGGCATGACAGATTCACTATATGTATAAGGTTATAATAATAATAATAATATCCTCACGCCTTCCCACAAGGGTCCCCGAAGGGGTAGGCAGAGGTGTATAGGTAATACCCACACACCCACTTTCCGCCAGAGGTATATTAGGTGCCAACGTGACAGATGGCGAGTCCATCGCCGTTACTCAAGCACTACTATACATACGCCTTTGAATTTCTTCTCCGACGTATGCAGGTTTCCTCTCGATGTTTTCCTTCACCGTAAAGCTTGTGGTGTGACTAATCACTGTACTTAAGTTCAGAAAAACTCATTGGTACAGTCGGGATTCGAACTTGCGACCTTTGCGTCGCAGGCAACTGCTCGAACCACTCGGCCACCACGGCTGTAAATGTATAAGGTTATTATTATTATTATTGTTCAATCTTGTAATAACAATTAACAATAGTCACAAACCAGTTTTATAAATAGCTTCTTACAGATACAATATTTGACCCAAATCGGTATTCCGAGACAACGTGTCAAGAAGACTAGCAGAATTGCCACGCTGGATAGCAATGCTGATACTCTGAACGAGATATGTTTAAGCCCGCCCGACACGAGAGGTCTCGATTAGATGGCGCGAGACCTCTTTAAAAAGATGGTGAGCCTCAGGACTCCGAGGTCCCAGAGTTTCAACCGCAAATGCCGCAAATATGTAACCTGACCCGAGACAGGCATACTTGCGGCGCTTGGGGCACTCCTATTATTTTTCTTTATTATTATTAGTAATATTCCAAGACACAAATGCGTGCATTAAATTCTAGCGTGATTAAGAAACATCCAAACTCACAAATGTTTGCATTTGTAGTAGTGAACGCGTTAATTTCGTCCATTAAAGAGGGTAATATTATACCTCTGCCTACTCCGAAGGCCGTTGAAGAATAGTGAAGATCCATGGAGGGACACATTCCTGTGTCTCGGATTATTTGACTTGATTGAAAGAAAGAAACGAGTTGATTCAAGACACGGCTCTCATTATTAGACACGAAGGAATTTTGTCAAGTGACTACTTGGGTGCCCTGTACAAGTTTTCGGCCTTTGTCATTGCTAAGTAAGTATCCACTTGTTTTAGCTTCGAAAGCAACAGAGTTGTACCTTTCTTGTGTACGTTGCGTCTTCAGTTGGAGTACATGCTTTGACGTGAAATTCTTTCATTATCAATCACAGGAATCTCTTATGAGAAGAGATGGTTTACGAAGTATATTCCATTGTTGTAATATAATCATGATGCGAAGCGAAAGAGGACTGTAAGTCTACAGAGAACTGGCGCTCTCCTCTTTCTGCCTACCCCTTTAGGGACTGATACGTATGTATTTTATTTATTTATTCCCACAAACATTTTGGTATATATTATTAGTCTAGATTATAGTACAATCGTGTGTGGAAGACTGGCTCTTGTCTACTAGGTAAACTAGGTTGCCCTGTGCTAAGGGTTTCTTGGTTCCAACTCTGGGTTTAGGAAACCTGATATTATTTACTTATTAATAGAATGAGACAAGAGTTTAATGCTTTTGTAGTGTTATAATATATTACCCACACACTCACTTTCCGCCGGCGACATGTTGATCGATGGCGAGTCCATCGCCGTTACCCAAGCATACGTCATTGAATTTCTTCTAAACCGTATGCATTTTTCCTCTCGATGTTTTCCTTCACCGTAAAGCTCGTGCTGTGACTAATCACTGTACTTTAGTTCAGAAAATCTCATTGGTACAGTCGGGATTCAAACTTATTATCCTTGTGTTGCACTACTCGAGTCACTGCCAGCAAGGCTCTCTCTACTAACTCTATTACTTTACTTATATATTTTATTTATGATATTTGGGGCTGGTCACGTTTGAGGCGTATTGATTATATCCAGTAATCTCATAGTATCTAAGATAGAGGGAAAAACCTTTATAGGGCTATGACTGATAAGCGTTAATTGTAAAATTTAAGATTTCACGTCTTTAAGGGAACATAAATCATTATTTTATTGCACTGATACAATTGTAGAAAGAGAATCCCATTTTCTTATCAACAATCCTTATCTGTAAACAGGATAGATATAAACATACATAGATATATGTACTTTACTTATCTTATCTTCAGTAAAGTCATCAATGAGACTGTAGGCATATACATTGTACAGTTGGAAGTAAATAGCTTAAAATCGTATTCATTTTTGCGTACCTTTTACTAGCTAAAACAGTTACTCGACGAGAACGTTTAAAGATCAGCTAAATCGTAATTATTATTACTACCTGAATAAAAATGACACCTCCGTTCATTCTTTTTTATATTAGCATTATTTTGCATAAAAATAATTATTGTAGAAATTACTGTCCCACATGATGGGACTCTGGTTAAAGGCGAAATAGATAGACAAATTAAATACCTGGACATACCTCATGAGATTGTCAACATATTGGATGTGAACTCCTCAATAATTGTGCTGATAGCCATGGCCAATGGCCTAATGGCAACCTCAACCAACTTCTAAAGATGCTGGATGGTTGGATCAACGACCTGATGCAGATAGCTATGCTCATCAATGCGGCACGTATAGTGCGAAGGTTCCTTTCTCTGGGACTACCTTTGATCCTGATTCCGTGGGCTCTGATTTATATATTTGTTTTTCTTATTATAAGAACTCGTTTAATTAGTTACGACCTTAGCCGATCGTCATAAGATCTTCTTTTAATTATTTTTTTATAATATTAGAATTTAGAGTGAAACGAGGCCTTGGTCGATTCATGTTAAGCAAGACAACCAGGACTAAGGTAATAGTAGTGTTCTTCGCACAACAATCTCAGTAGTGATCATAGTTTGGAGCTCTAACTTGGCGAGATAATAGTCAGATGGCAGAGAAGACTAACTTAATATAGGTACTATGATTGATTACAATATGATAAGGAAGAGTTCTTCTCTATTAATAGATGTATAAAGGAACATTTTTCTGATAGCAAACGGTGACCGTTGAATGATATGGTAATACATTATTGAATCGATATCAAAATAATATCTTCATAGTGATTACTTATCGTGTGAAGTTGTGTTTAGTGCGCGTGCATAGAATCAGCCCGATCTGAGCGCCACTTGTATTGTTTTAAAACACTACAAGGTTCTATAGGTTGCCTGATATGATTTATCTGTCTTCTATGCTAAAAGGTCGCAAATACGATCCCAATTTAACAATTTCGTTTTGATGAGCACATTGGTTTTTCCGAATATTAATTTATTTAAGTATATGTTTTATTGTAAAACAGTGACCCGTGGTGGCCGTGTGGTTCGAGTGGTTGCCTCCAACACAAAGACTGTTTTTCCAAAAGAAGTTTTACTGAACTTAAGTAACTACAGTAATTACCTAATCACACCTCGAGTTTTACGGTAAAGGAAAATATCACGAGGAAACCTGTATACGATTGAGATGAAATTAATAGTCTTACTTTATCTCTGGCGGAAAGTGAGTGTGTGGGTACCACCTACACGCCTCTGCCGTCCCCTTTGGGAACCATTATGGGAAACGTGAATATATATATTGAGTTTGTTTAAACGCGCTAATCTCAGACACTACTGATGCGTTTTTAGGTCAATAGTAGTATAGACTTTATATATCACGTTAGACACTCAAGACATAACCAGTGCGATTCATAACCCTACCGGTGGTTAGACAAAAAATTGGTCCAAAAGGCGCACAGATGTTCGAACGGTCTCAATGTGACCGTGTGACGAAATTATTATTACTTTGCCTTACTTAGTCCGTAAGTTAAACGAAATAAACTTTGACAAGCCAAATAAATTAGACCCTAATCTCGGGGTGACACTGTTAGTATTCAACTCTAGACTTTAGTAGAAGGCTTAAAATCTAAGGGGTGGTTTTATAGGGGCTCATATTCTTGTTTATACAGGATGAATTATTATCGTCCGATAAAGTATTATTCAAATTTTAATACAGTTTTAAATAGTGATAGTAATTACTATTGATTTTTTTCTTATTTCACTAAAATGGCACGATAAAAAATGATTTCTAGGAATCCCAACTGCACCAATGAGTTTTTCTGAACTCTAAACTGAACAAGACGAGTTTTACGGTGTAAGTAAACATCGAGAGGAAACCTGCAAACGTTTGAGAAGGAATTCAAAGACGTATGTGTCATTGTGCTTGAGAAACGTCTATTGGACGTGTGGATCATCGACGTATGTGGTAATGAATATGTGGTAGGTATAATGAATAATTAAGCTAGGCAAAACTTAACCACGTAACTAAATGGTTTTAAGAAAAAATTACTCAGTCGTTTCTATTAAATTCTTGAGAAACAGTCCAAGATCAACGCAGATAATTTTTATTATCTGGCGTTCGCTGATTTAGGCGTTTTATCTCCGACGTTGTAAAGATCTAAGTACACTATAAATATTATGTAGATAAAGACTAATGTCATCTAACGTTGAACATGACAACTGTCAAATAGAGCATAATGTGAAATGTAGTTTTTTATCAACAGCTTGTATCTAGTACATATCGTATCACTACCGGAGAGCATGCGTTAAAACACTGACAAATGTGGATGAAGCGAAACAGATCCGCTTTCCGCCAGAAATATATGTTACGTGGCAGATGGCAAGTACATCGCCGTTACTCAAAAACTACTATACGACCTTTGAATTTCTTCTCAATTAGTATATAAGTTTCCTCTCGACGTTTTCCTTCACCGTATAGCTCGTGGTGTGACTTATCACTGAACTTTAGTTCAGACAAATATATTTTAATTAAAAATAGTGGGTCTAAGCTAGCTTTAAGGTAAAAAAAACCACAGGAAAATTTTAAGGAAAACACAGTGAAAATATGCTTCAAAGACAGGGACACATTACGTGACACACGTTAATATATTTCCTGCCTAAACTCTACTTTAGTGAAGGTACGCCAATCTCGCTTGAAACGCGGCGCTGTGTCCTAGACAGTAGACACTAGAATGCCATTATGACGTAAAGTTAGTTATTCAGAGGTCAGAAAGAAAATGCTAGTCACTTGGTAACTACGAAAAGCCAGTGATCATTATGTTAACATTTAAAATCCTATGTACGTATGCTATCAGCCAATTTGTTGGCATCAAACATACTATAGACTTCCTTGTACAGCAGGTATTTCTACAACCAGACATGCGTTACTAGAGCGACTGTCAAGTTTACAAAAGTACTGGAATTATAGTAGTACCGACATGTTTTGATACTTATGTTGAGGGAAGGGTAAAAGCTCACTAATGCACAATTGCATTAGTGAGCTCTTACAGTTACATGCTATTGCCATCAAGAGTGCGAAGGAGACAGAAATAGGCGTCTACACTGGCGTTTTCTCTAATGATTATGGCTGCAGCTCTTAATTTGTAAGTAATTGCAAACTGTAGAAAATTAACATTAATAACTAAATTTAAAAAAATATCTCAGGTCCGTGTCTGTGTTATCTTACACAATCTTTACTATAATATGGCACCTAAAATATATCTCCGGCGGGAAGTGTTTGTGTGATACTACACACACACTTCTGCCTACCCCTGCGGGGACCCTTGTTGGACCACGTCGAGATTAAGATATCTATAGTGATAATAACAATTGAATGTCAAAGAGACAACTTTGTAATATCTCATGTATAATAACTATTGTGAGAAAGTTGAACACGCCTTTTAAAAGTTATTTGTAATTTTTTGGTTATGAGCTTTAATTTTGGTGAGTATTTTAATAAAATATCTAAATATACAGCCCAATATTTAATATCAAGCTCAACAGCAATTACAGCCCAAAATTACAAGGAAGACCACGCTCCAACTACCTAGATCAAATTACAAGGAAGACCACGCTCCAACTACCTAGATCAAATTACAAGGAAGACCACGCTCCAACTACCTAGAACAAATTACAAGGAAGAGCACGCTCCAACTACCTAGATCAAATTACAAGGAAGACCACGCTCCAACTACCTAGATCAAATTACAAGGAAGACCACGCTCCAACTACCTAGATCAAATTACAAGGAAGACCACGCTCCAACTACCTAGATCTGTGCCAACGTGACAGATGGCGAGTCCATCGCCGTTACTCAAGCACGACTATACATACGCCTTTGAATTTCTTCTCAGACGTATGCAGGTTTCCTCACGATGTTTTCCTTCACCGTAAAGCTCGTGCTGTGACTAATCACTGTACTTAAGTTCAGAAAAACTCATATATATATATATATATATATATATATATATTTTTTTTATACTACAGGAGTGGCAAACAAGCATATGACCCACCTGCTGAAAAACGGTTACCGTAGCCTATATACGCTTACAATACCGAAGTATCACTTGCGCGTTGCTACTCTGTGTTCGGAGAATTATACTGTGTTGCCAGCATAATAAATATATATATATATATATATATATATATATATATATAGCCCAGCCATTTCGGAAAAACACACTAAAATATATATATATATATATATATATATATATATATATATATTTTAGTCTGTTTTTCCGAAATGGCTGGGCTGATTAAATATAATAAGGAAATACGGTTTTCTTTTTAATGCTGGTTCCTTCTTCTTTTCTCTGTAGTTGTGGATAATATCTAGATGCGTTCGCGTAATCAATATCCGTCAAGTATATATTTAATGTACAAGTAAGATATTCGCATATACCACACAAGTGGCCCTTTTTAAGCCTGTGTCCCAGAATAATGATTGGGCGATTGGTTGATTGAATTCGCTGTGCTATTTCCCCACTGAATAGAGAGAGCCGAGTGAACGAACGGCGTTAATATTACTATACCAACAAATTTTATAAACGAAATGTATTACGCGGCTTTACTCGCTTACGATTGGATTTCATTGGTAATTTTTCTAGTTTAAAACATAAACATAGAGCGAATAATCGCAAAAACTTTGATGTGAATGAACTTTGAAATTTGCCAAGAAGATAGATTATAATCTTAATCTAGATTATAATCTATCTTCTTGGTACATACATGTGTAATGTAAAACACTAACACAATAAAAAACAACCTTCCAATAAAATCATATTTTACGCGGGCGTAACCTCGTAGCAAGGCTTGTAGCTTACTCCAATTCAAAAATCCAAAAGCTGTTTCGCATCTATAATGTCAGTAGGAGAAGTCTGTTTGCCGACCACGTGACGGTGTAACTCCACTCAAAATTCACTCAAAAGACATTAGTTCGCGACTGAAAGCCAGCCGTTGCCTATTGTTCTAAATTACATGCCATTTTTAACTGGCACCCACATTTTCTTTTACTCCACGAAAGATTTATGGCGCAAGAAATAGTCTAAGGAAACTATGAACTACTTCTATAGAAATTTTTGTCTCTTTGAGGATCAAAAGCACTTTGCTTTAAAGATACGTGCCATATGCCATTTCTATCTATGCCGCGTGGTTTCACTCGCGATAAAAATAATTTCATGGATAGATTTCTGGTTTCTTTATTAAGAAAAAAAAAACAGATTATATATGTTAATACAGATAATTTAAGTAGAGGTTTTCCGTTCGAATTTGGAGCTGCCCGACTGGGGCAGGACCTCCCCCACCTTATGGAAGTCCGTAGCCAAATAACACATTTCTTTTTCCAATAATGAGCTTGGGGAGGGAGGAGGATAGTTATAATGCGTTGGCAGCAGAGGGCTTAGTCCCCTTATGCTCTCAACACAGACTCTCCGTGGCAACGCGCAAGTGATACTTCGGTATCGTGAGCGTAAATAGGCTACGGTAACCGTTTCCCACAACACGCTTGTTTGCCACTCTTGTTGTATAAAAATAATAATATCTCCTAATCCTTCCCCTCTCCTATCCTAATATCTACCTCTTTCAAATTTCTAACGATTTCGTTGAGTAGTTTTTGCGTGGAAAAAGAATGTACGACCTTACAAAGTTTTTGAATTTATAATAATACTAGCTGTGCCCGAGACTTCGTCCACGTGGAATTTAAAAAAAAAAAGTCATTGTTTAGTTTCTAAAATAAAAACCCGAGTTACTCCTTTTTACATCAGTTATGTGCCAGTGAAAGTCCCGTCAATCGGTCCAGCCGTTTCAGACATTTGCATGCAACAAACATACAGACAGATAAAATAAAAAAATATTCATACATACATATAATCACGCCTCTTTCCCGTAAGGGTAGGCAGAGGACACTAATTGCCGCTTGCTACGATCCTTACATACTTCTTTCGCTTCGTCCACTTTCATTATTCCCTTCATAAATGCTCAAAAAATACATATTTTGGTATATATACCGTGTGTACACCATGCGTTTAGTAAAAAGTGGTTATTTTAATATTACAACCAGACACCCCAATTTTATTTATTTCTATATAGGTATTCGTAGGCGCATTCAAAGAAACAGACGGACTGCTTCTGAATTACAATACAATTATATATAAAATATAATAATATATCCTCACGCCTTCCCACAAGGGTCCCCGAAGGGGTAGGCAGAGGTGTATAGGTAATACCCACACACCCACTTTCCGCCAGAGGTATATTGGGTGCCAACGTGACGCCTTTACTTTACAAGACTATACATACGCCTTTGAATTTCTTCTCAGACGTATGCAGGTTTCCTCTCGATGTTTTCCTTCACCGTTCAGCTCGTGGTGTGACTAATCACTGTACTTAAGTTCAGAAAAACTCATTGGTACAGTCGGGATTCAAACTTGCGACCTTTGCGTTGCAGGCAACTGCTCGAACCACTCGGCCACCACGGCTATTTATGTATTTATTTGTAGAATTTGTCAGGTCATTCGGTGACAGTCTTCGAATATAGTCAAACCGCAACGAAATGGGTCGGGTATTATATTCGCATAAAATGCGGGCACAACAATCTGGGTCAGATGCCACTTTGCTGTGAAATACTGGTGACGTACGTCCCTGTCGGACTGGAAAAGGTAACCTGCCCTTTGGTAAAGCCGAAACTCCGGGATGAACAAAATTTTAATTCATTCAAATAAAATGTGATTGATATTTTCATAGAATACTGCGATTAAACCGACAAACGAACTCTACTTCTTTATTGTATTACAGATGGAAGATATTTACATCTTCTGACCACAACGTATGAATTAGGCTTTCGAACTTTCCATATATTAGCTCAGTCGGCCTTCACTTGTAATTGCGGGGTAAATCGGTATATAAACTCCCTGGTTGGAGATTAAAATAGTCTAATTTGGAACCCGCAAGCTGAATGTTTAATTAAAATAAAGTGCCCAACATTTTGTTCTAACATTTTAAGATACCTGTAACTAACCGTATTGGATAAATAATTAGAAGGTTTTTTATTTTATTTTTTATACCACATGGGTGACAAACAAGCATGCGGTCCGCCTGATGGTAAGCGGTTACCGCCGCCAATGGACGCTTGCAACACCAGGGGTATCACTCGCGCGCTGCCGACCCTGCAGGAAGTCGTGATATTTAATTAATTCTAGATTAAGTTTAGCAAAAGTTAAATCCTTAATGTTACCAACAAGGTAATATAAACTAGCTAAGTAGGCAGAGGTAATAGCGACCATATTCGTTGGAAGATATATATATACGTTCCAACTACCTAGATAAACTCGATCGGACACTCAAGAGTACTCGAAACCGACGCGCATGTTTGATGAGACTGATGAATGTGGACGAAGCGAAAGAGGTATGCAAGTCTAGAGAGAACTGACGCGGTGTCATCACGAGGTTTTCCTTCAGTGTTAAGCTAGAGGTGTGATTAACCTTTAGGCCTTCTTACAAGGTTCTCCAGGGTAGGCAGATATGTATTTAGCCTACCCTTTTGCCGGAATAGTAAAAAGGTATAGAGGAGACAAATGACGTCTACATGTTCTACCTATGTTCTTTATAGACTTTGAATGTCAAACCCATGCGCCGCAATTTTCTTTGTAGGGAAAATGCAAAGATGTTTCTTTATCACTGCTAGCTGCTTCCCGCCGTTTCACACAAATTTCTTAAATATATCCTATATTATTTGGTAAAGATGTAACTTTCTAATGGTGAAAGAATTAAAAACATCGGTCGAGTATTTTTTAAGTTAAATCGTAACGAACAAGAAAATCAAATATTTCCTCTTTATAATATAAGTTCATAGACAAATAGTTACAACGTACACACACGCCTTGATCCTCTAGTATGGGTCGTACAGTCAAATACCCCGTCATGCAAGAAATCCCATAAAATAGTTTTATTTACACGTCTATCCGATATCTCGCAAGTTTTGTAAGTCTAAACCTCAGTCGAACTCAGCCTTTATAAATCAGAAAGTACGTAACTTATTCTGAATATTTTTCGTGAGGACTACTACTTTCGAACTAGTAAGCTAGCAGCTAAGTTCATTGTGCTTTAAGAAAATCCATCGTTTCACTATGCTTAAATTCAGAAAAAAATATTATTACAGTCTGAATTCGAACTGGCAACTCGAGCCAATAAGCCACCACAGCTCTTTGGTCATAAATTAATAAGTAATAAATTAATAAATGCTCGCCGGTTCCGAGTACCCTTGACGTTCCTGTCCTTGAGTGTCTAATCGATTTGATCTTCGTGTAATTGGAATGTGGTCGTCCTCTGCTTCTTCTTTCGCACACCTACACATGTTTCGTCAACCCTTACACGCTTCCCCTTCAAATAGCAAGGATGAGAGAGATCATTCTTCTTGGATCCTTTCTATAATATTTCAAAGCCAAGGTAACATGTTTCATCTAAAGAAGGCATGTCCCAAGAGCTGTTGATGCCTTGAGGGGACTGACTCCTTTCTCTCTCTTCGTAAGCCGTGAGGGAGTCGGCGCAGTGTATATATATATAATGATTGACGAAAAAGTGTATAAGGCGAATGCGAATGAAAGTCTTGGAAGGGGTAGACCAAGGCGGACGTTTCTAGACCAAATTAGGGACGTCTTGAAAAAAGGCCAGGTCAAGAGTACCCTAAACCGAAGAGCATGTGTGAAGAGAATAATGAAAGTGGACGAGGCGAAAGAAGTATGTAAGGATCGTAGCAAGTGCGAAGAAGTGGTCTCTGCCTACCCCTACGGGAAAGAGGCGTGATTATATGTATGTATGTATGATGCATACTAAACTAAGCATTAGGATTCAAAGCACGATCGTTGGTTCATAGCGACTCATACGTTGGAATAATATGATCAGCATATGTCAGTAATCACACATTTGCAGGCCACAGCAGTGTTTATGTGAGTTCATAATGTACTATCACGTAGTCCATAACACATATTACACACACACACACACACACAGATGTGTCTGGAGGTACACTAAGATACACTTGTACACATAAAATATCAAGCAAAATATGGTTGATATAATTTCTCTATGGAGACACCCTAGTGGCCTCCTAGAAATTTGACAATATGCAGGTATTGTAATAGAAATTCCTAGTGGGACGATCCGATAGCAATAAACGCTTATACGTGTCATCAATTTAAGATTTATGGCAGCTCTCGTAGACGTATCGGAATTGCCGTCGAAATCACATCCATTATTCATGCATCGAATTTGAATTTTGATTTTTCACCATTCGCTGAATTTATTAGGTTCTCTGAATGGAGTAACTAACCATTCGTGTCAAATTCAAATATTTAATACATTCTTACTATTATTGTGTAAGTATGGATGGATGGGATAGGTTTAATTATAATAATACATCCTCACGCCTTCCCTCAAGGGTCCCCGAAGGGGTAGGCAGAGGTCCAACGTGACAGATGGCGAGTCCATCACCGTTACACCAGCACGACTATACAATTATACGACTATATAATTAATTTGTAAATATTTAATCAAACTAATGCTAATAATAGGTATATGCTTCTCTGATCTTAAGTACAACGACAGTAACATCTCGAGCTTTACGGTGAAGAAAAACATCGAGAGGAAACCTGCGAACATCTGAGAAGAATTTCAAAGGCGTATGTATAGTCGCGCTTGAGTAGCGGCTATCGACTTACCGTCGTACACGTTGGCACTTAAAATATATCTTTTGCGGAAAGCGAGCATGTGGGTACTACCTTTATAGCTCTGCCTACCCCTTCGGAGAACCTTGTGGGAAGGCGAGGGGATGACACAGTACAAATATGGGGTTATGCATATTGTGCTATCTATCTATCTATATATATATATATATAAATGTTATGTTGGTTTGTGTACGCTTCAAAAACTCAAAAAGTTCTGCACCGATCGAGCTGAAATTTTTGCATGAGAGGATTTGCATGATATATAATCCGCATCAAGGATTTATTTGTTTATTAAGAAAATAAGCACCTTTTTTCATAAAATTTTATAAAGCATAATTTTATAAAGTATATTAATTATAATATATAACGAAACCGGAAAGTATTTATGCAGGGGCAGATGGATGTGGGTGAATGGAAAGAGGTCTGCAAGTCTGAGAGAATTGGCGCTCTACTATCTCTGCCTACCCCATGATAAGTAGTTGGCCACCACAGCTCTATTGTAATCATATTATGTATAACTTATATAATACAATTATTATTATTATTTATTTTAGTTATTAATATATATTTATTATATTATATTATATTATATTATTTATTTATCTCTTAAATTCTAGGGAACCGTAAATTTCTCTAAGTACGCGGGGGTTATTATAATTATATATGATGATGTAATTTTTTTAACATTACATTTCTTTAAAGACTTACCATATCATCATAAAAAGGCATCAGGATGGACAATATGCGCTTTATGTGATAGTAACATAACGTCCAGTTCACATTGACTCCACTGCACAAAGGTTTAGTCGTCCATACACCATTATAATTTAGAAACTCCAGGTCAGCTATTTAAAATGAACCACTAATTGCAAACATAACACATCACTTTTGACACAAATAATATTTGTAAGGAATAAGCAGAAAATTAAAAGAAAAAAGTTTATATTTTGTAATGTTCCAAAATTTGTGATTTAAAAAAATATAATTGTGCGAACAGAAAAAAAAACTATTGGCCATAAAGCAAAAATTCAAAATTGGAATCCTAATGGTGATGTAAAGTTTCGTAAGCGTGTAGCGATAGCCGCCAGCTACGTCCGCGCTCGGTCGCGTCTGAAACCAAACTGGAAGAAGATATGCTATCACATCGTTACGGGCCTGTAAAATCGTATAGGTACGATCGTATAAATTACGTTTCGCCGGCAATTTTATGATTTCCTACAAAGATCATCTGAATTCCAGTTCGGTCAACTTTAATAATATTCTATTGGTTCACGTAGACGATAAGAAATGATCTGGTTACTTGAGTAAGCTATTCAAATCAATTTATATAAAAAAAACGGTCCTATGATAACATTTTTCTACTTAAACTGATATTCTTAATTTATGCGTTCGATTTTTGTTACGTTTCCTTTTTACGTTATATTATTTTTTTTAATTCTAGGGATGTTGTGTTGGAGCATAAGATGGAATTCAGACCTTGAACGAAGGGTCCCCGGTAGCCGGAGCCATGACAACATCTGAATTTATATAATAATAATAATAATATAATATATCCTCACGCCTTCCCACAAGGGTCCCCGAAGGGGGTAGGCAGAGGTGTATAGGTAATACCCACACACCCACTTTCCGCCAGAGGTATATTAGGTGCCAACGTGACAGATGGCGAGTCCATCGCCGTTACTCAAGCACGACTATACACCTTTGAATTTCTTCTAAGACGTATGCAGGTTTCCTCTCGGTGTTTTCCTTCACCGTAAAGCTCGTGGTGTGACTAATCACTGTACTTAAGTTCAGAAAAACTCATTGGTACAGTCGGGGTTCGAACTTGCGACCTTTGCGTCGCAGGCAACTGCTCGAACCACTCGGCCACCACGGCAATCTGAATTTCACCGGAGATATATTTTTAGGTGACAGATGGCGAGTCCTTTGCCGCGTTTTAAGCACGGCTATACATACGTTTTTGAATCTTCTCTAATACCTACAATCGTTTCCTCTTAACGTTGTGTAATTATTCACTGCTGGGTCGGGATTAGATCTTGCGATCATTGTTCCACAAGCGACTAATCAAACCACTCAGCCACCACGTATTTAATATATATGTAAAGCTGTTTTAATATTAAAATGAGCTTTGAACATCGCGTGCTAATACTTAAGTTTTAAGATTACATACGACAACATGTTTTAATATTCATAAAGCTAATTAAAAGGAAGATTACTCATCGAAGTATGAAGGCTTACGGCTGTAAGGCAATGCCTTTTAAAGGAAATTTATTTTGAAAGATTTCAAAGCATTTATAAAGAATATTCTTAGCATGAATACATTAAGAAAGTTCTACAGGTTTTGTTATTAAATAGAACAGTTGGCTTCTGAAAGTTATAATGTTTTCTGGTTATATTCTCGTGACGATGCAACGAAACAAATAGCTCCGGAGATTGACATTATTGTTGAGTATAACACTCACTTATAAAAACCTCTATATAAGGGCCGTGGTGGCCGAGTGGTTCGAGCAGTTGCCTGCGACGCAAAGGTCGCAAGTTCGAATCCCGACTGTACCAATGAGTTTTTCTGAACTTAAGTACAGTGATTAGTCACACCACGAGCTTTACGGTGAAGGAAAACATCGAGAGGAAACCTGCATACGTCTGAGAAGAAATTCAAAGGCGTATGTATAGTCGTGCTTGAGTAACGGCGATGGACTCGCCATCTGTCACGTTGGCACCTAATATACCTCTGGCGGAAAGTAGGTGTGTGGGTATTACCTATACACCTCTGCCTACCCCTTCGGGGACCCTTGTGGGAAGGCGTGAGGATATTATATATATATACACGAATATATCCGAAAGTGTCCAGGGTATCCGACACCAACACGGCAAGCTTGTTGGAAGAGGCTGATAAATGAGGTTAAAGTGTAAGTCTTCGGAGACCTGCCTCATTCCTCTCTTTACTCTACTCGCCGTGACGACTAGGTGTGGCAATATTTTGGTTGGGTACATGTTTGGAGAACTCTTGACATTCCTATCTTTGAATCAACATCATTCATTTAAGAGCTGGACTCTTATCGGCGTCTCTGATACAGTTCTTTTCATTTGTCTCTGTCCAGTGAACTTTTTACCTCACTATATGTCAAGAGAGACACTTATCTTTTATCTGACTCAGTTAACCTTGGCCATCCTTTTCTTTTTTTTTTATTCCACTTGGGTAGAAAAGCATGGGCCCCCGCCTGATAGTAAGCGGTTACCACCGCTTATGGACGTTTGCAATATCAGGGGTATAAAGGTATAAAATATATCCCTGCAGGAATCTTTTCACACCCTTCTTGAAGGACTCCATGCTGGACTCTCCAGGGAAAACCTCAACGGGGAGCTTATTCCACAGCCTGAGCGTTCGCGGTAGGACTTTGGAACCGCGCAGCGCGGGACCTTTGTGCTTTCAAGGTACCTTCTCTGCCCTTTTCTTCCAAGATATTTCCAAAGAAGCTATCATGTCGTATAATATGGCTTAACATCTTTTCTTTTCTATTTTCTACTGTCTTTAGCAATACTCTTGATTCTTCAACTCTTTTGAGCACGTCTTCGTTTGTTTCTCTTTCCGTCGAGCTGATCATCTCCATCTTTGAGTATCAAAGGATAATAAAACGATTTTAGGAAACGTTGAAACACAAAATGTTACCCATATATTAGGATTAAGCCCCGTTTCGATTTCAATCTAGATTGGGTTGGCCCCTGTGGGACATTGCGAGACCTAGCTAATAGAGATGTCAGGAATAAGTTATGTGTATCACAGGCGTCGATCTTATATAGTAAAACACTACAAGATCCCTGTTTACTGCGATAGAAAAAAGAAGTAAAGATTTCGTGTCAGCTTTTTATAATTTTGACTTTATTTTCGTGATAACTGGAATAACTGGAAAGAGAGGTAGGGCATAACGGGTTTCCCGTTCGAATATGGAGCTGCCCGACTGGGGAAGGACCTCCACCTTATAGAAGTCCGTAGCCAAATAACACAATTTTTTGTGTTGTATTCGTACGCGGTGAATAAGGTTTCCAGAAATGAGCTCCTTGGGGAGGGGGGAGGATTGTTACATTGTGTTGGAAGCAGAGGGATTAAACTCATTATGCTGCCAACACACTGTAACTCTCCGAACACAGAGTGGCAACGCGCAAGTGATACTTCGGTATCGTGAGCGTAAATAGGCTACGGTAACCGTTTCCCATCAGGTGGGCCGTATGCTTGTTTGCCACCCTTGTTGTATAAAAAAAAAAACAAATGGCAATGAAATATCCAAGGTGAGGATTTACTTGACGTGCATCAGACCGATCATGACTTACGCATGTGTTGTGTTCGCACAATCCAAAAAGTCAGTACTCCACCCCCTTCAAGTGCTCCAAAGCCGGTTCCTCCGGAGAGCCACAGGTGCCCCGTGGTACATGAGAAACAGTCAACTTCATGTTGGCCTAAAAGTCCCTACAATCAAACAGTTTATGAAGAAACTGTCGAAACGTCATTTCGATTCTGCTGAAAATCATCCCAACCCCCTCGTAGTATCGGCCGCCCGATACACACCCTCCCTTATATCGAAAATAAGGCGCCCAAAACATGCCGTCATCGAACCGGATGACGACATAACGGTCCTCCAGGACGCCCGACGACACACAAACCACACGACACAAAACCGACCACTGTTCCGTCCTCGCCGGCGAGGCTCGACGCGAATAAGCCGTAACGCTCCCCCCAGACTCTCGCAAGTGCCGGCCCGAGCCGAGCCAGTAGCGCAAACTCCCTCCCCTAATAACCAAATAATAATAAAAATACCAGACCAGCCCAGCTCCCTTGCTCGCGAACCAGGAACGCCCTAAGCCGAGGTCCGTACCCCACAGGGGGTGCCCTTAGCTGTGTTGCTTAGTATTAAAGTGCCTGGCTGGAGGCCTAGGTCTCGCCTTTGTCCGGTTAAGTAGCAAAAGTTCCCGGAACTCAGGCTACGAGACACCATACAAAAAAAAAAAAGCAATGAAATACAGCCAATATCGAACATCGCTTATCATCAAACGATATTCTGTTCTTTTAAATATGAATCGCGAGTAAAAAGAAAAGGTTTTTAAACCACAGAAAATCAAAACTTTTTCACTCTTCTTTCTTTTCAGATTCCGTTCTTTTATGTATATGAGAAGCATAATAATCAACTGTGATTTCAATGACTTGAATTAGAAAGTATACGAAAATGCTGAGGTAAATTTACTTAGCCTCATCTCTACCTCACATCGAGTGTAACTCTCAAAATGTTTTAATACACGAATTATACCCATTAACAATGGTAAGTAATCTTTGCATGAGTAGCCATATTTACCTATGCCTGATTGGGATTTTTATTTATATTCATATAATATATATCCTCACGCCTTCCCACAAGGGTCCCCGAAGGGGTAGGCAGAGGTGTATAGGTAGTACCCACACACCCACTTTCCACCAGAGATATATTTTAGGTGGTGAACCTATCTCTCTCCCGAACTCTTTCATTTAAGATATTAATTATAATAAAATGTCAAAGAGCTTCAATGTGCCTTTTGAACTAGATTCAACGAAATCTCATTAACTCTAAGAGGCGGTTGACAGCCAATCAACGACCTCGTCGCATCTAATCACAATTTATAACATCAATTATAATTACTATTTATATTAGAAATTGTGTGGAATAGAGGCAGACAACTTTTTTTAATATCAATAAGGTGGCCAACAAGCATGCGGCTCGCCTGATGGTAAACGGTTATCACCGCCTATGACCGCAACATCAGGGCATTAATGGGCTGGGCAGGGTTTTAATTATCTAGATCAAATCAATCGAAAATTTATGTAAAGGAACAGAATACTTTGATATTCGTAAATTAAGTGCATGTCTGAAGAGACTGATGAATGTGGATAAAGCAAAATCTATAAGACCTGGCGCCCTACTTTCTCTGCCTATCCCGTGAGGGACTCGGCCTGGCGATATTTATGTATGTATGTAATACACACTTTGTCGCTAGGACCTCCAAAAGTGTACACCTTTTAGGTGTAAAAACACCCTCTTCTCGCCAAAGATATGTTTAGGTGCTAACATGATAGATGGCAAGCCCAACTACACGTACACTGAGTTTCTTCTTAACGTATGCAAGTTTCTTCTTGATGTCTTCTTTCACCGTAAAGTTCGTGGTGAGAATAACAATTGTATATAGATCAGAACTCTACTACATTTACATACATACATATCATCACGCCAAGTCCCTAACGGGGTAGGCAAAGAGTATAATAGAGCGCCAGTTCTTTCTAGACTTACATACCTCTTTCGGTTTGTCCACATTCATCAGTCTCTTCATACATGCTAGTCTGTTTCGAATACTCTTAACGTTCCCGTCCGTGAGCGTCCGATCGATTTGGAACGTGGCCTTCCTCTGCCTCTTCATGCACACACTTTTGCTTTGTATGTCTGTTTCGTCAATCTTTCTTAACTCATCCTTTCTATGTGTCAAAACCAATCAAATCTACTACATTTGGGATTCAAATATGCAACCTTTGCGACTACTCGAACCATTCGGCTAACACGGCTCTGGACAAGATATCTATCAATCAATTTATTTGTAAGCAGAAATGTTACGCCATTACAGGCGTACTAATATTAAAACCTATTCCATTTATATAACACTAGTGTCCCGACCCGGCTTCGCACGGGTGGAAATTTATTTTTAAATATTTTTGCATAAAATTTATTTTTCTCTTGCAATTTAAATAGCCTATTTTAATCGGTGGTAATGTAGCATTTAAATGGTAAAAGAATTTTTAAAATCGGTCCAGTACTTTTTGAGCCAATTACTTACAAACATACTTACATACAAATCTTTCCTCTTTATAATATTAGTATAGAAAGGCAAACTAAGGTCGTAAGGCACGAGAGCATTTCTGCCCAACACTTTTCTGTAGAGTTCAATAAACTTCATTCTCTACGCCAACACACACACACACAGGCGTTATATTCCTGAAAAATATCGTTGAAAATGTGCAGTTATTATCCTCGTATTGTAATGAAGTCTAAAATATACGCAAAATATTTGTGCGCGCAACCTTATTGCTTGCTGAAAATATTCACTAACAACGCAATCTAACGATTATGTCTGTTCATAAACAAGAGTTAGTTGCGTTCAGTTGGATATAAAAAGTGTTTACTTCTGCTGAATTTTGCCGAGAAAACAAAGAAAAATGCTACTGTGTATTTCACTAGCTAGAAGCAACAAGAAATGTTGTCAATAACAAATAATATATAACAAAAACATTGAATATGTTATAATAAAATAAAATATATAAAAAAACACCATGTGTAAGATACAATTGTGAATCTATATTATCCCAAGATTCATGTAAATACACACAAAAAAGAACATCAAAATTGGTCTCGATTGTAGTAAATTTTTGTAAGTTTTTGCGAGACTAACGAACGGCAATTGATTTACCTATACAAGAAGATATCTTGAAGCGTGTAATCATATACATATACATATCACCACGCCGAGTCCCCAAAGGGGTAGGCAGAGAGTATAGAGCGCCAGTTCTCTCTAGACTTACATACCTCTTTCGCTTCGTCCACATTAATCAGTCTCTTCATACATGCTCGCCGGTTTCGAGTACTCTTGACGTTCCCGTCCTTGAGCGTCCGATCGATTTGATCCAGGTAGTTGGAACGTGGCGTGTAATCGATGTACATAAAATCTGAAAAACTCATTAGTTCAATCATTTTCAAAACATTATTCGTAATATAAATTCACATATAGTTATCATTCTCTTGCCTGCATATTGCACAAGACATTATTGATGCCTTCTTACAAATATTGTTAGAGAAGTGTACGCATTACTTTCACTAGAGTATTTTATACCTTTGAGGTGTAAGGTCCACCTGATGGTAATCAGTTGCCACCACTTATGGACTCATGCAAAACCAAGAATCTTGAACAATTGCGTCCTGTTAAAGCAACACACCGTTTTTAAGGTACTCTCTAACAAATATCAACTGGAGTTCATTCCCGGTCTTTAGTATTCGTAGACTTGTTCCAAGCTAACTGGATGAGTTCCCCGCCGATGGCGACAGGTGCAGTATTATATACATAAATCATCATCATCATCATCAGCCCACACTAGTCCACTGCTGGACATAGACATACATAAATACCATACCTAAAATACCTTGGGACTTCCACACAAATTGTCATAGCCCCAAATTAAGCAAATATGGGAACTGGACAACGATATATTTACTTATATAGATAGATACATATTTAAATAAATACATAGAACATCCAAGGCTAAGGTAGAAATACTTGTGTTGACAAATATCTGCCCTTAGCGGGAATGGAAACCGCGACCTCAAGTTTGGCAGTCAGGAGCTCTGACCACTAGACCAGACGGTTGTCTATATACAGCTATACTGAGGTATATTGTACCTCATGTGTGGTATATTGTACCATTGTGAGGTATATTGTCATAACTGCACATTATGGCAGCACTTCCATGAAAGTTAAGTAATTCAGTTTGAGTACATAAATCAAAATCCCTCTAATGCCTGAAACCATTTCACAAACTCGTTAACCACGCTGTATTTAACATATCCATCGAGACACATAATAAATGGTCTGTCGAACTATATGCAGATGGTGCGTCATAAAATTGAGAAGTTTTGTAATAAAGGTGGAGAGGAAACTATGCCGGTGGATTATTAATTTTCTCCTCCGTCCTGCACACGACGTGACTGGAAAAGTGTTGAAATTCGAACATCACTTTGAAATTTTAATATTCCTTTGAAAATTGATGGCAGCAGTGATTCAAACAAAATCATTGGCAGTTTCAGACTCTTAACAAATGTGTGATAATTTTTATTTTTTTATTATTTTGTATTATATTTTCATGCCTTCCTATACCTACTATCCCAAAAGGGTAGGCAGAGGTGATTGGTATCCATACATCTACTTTTCACCGGGGATATAGCAAGTCTTCTGGAAAAAAGACAATATTGTTTGAAGGAGCACAACTTTACAATAAATTGCCAAACGAAATAAAGCAGTGTGCCAAACGAAATGAAGCAGTGTGCCAAACGAAATAAAGCAGTGTGCCAGCCTAAATCTGTATTAAAAAAACTCAAGAAATATGTATCAACACTATTGTAACAAGTCTCTCCAAACTCGCTAGAGGTTGACGCACAGATTAATATCAAACTCTGTATCTCATTTTAAGTGAACTAATGGACTCGCCATCCGTCACGTTGGCACTATTAAACGACATTTGACATAATTATAAAAAAAAAAGTGAACTAATTGTTCTTATGAGAAATAAATTCTTTAAACCTAAACCTTTTGGCGTTTCTCAAGCACACATTATATTCGTATACGTACACATAATTATATTCTCGATCTTTTACTTAGTGAAAACATAAATAATGAACAAATGACGTCAGTGTTAGTTCTGGAACTAAATACTAAAATACCAGGATACATCTTGCCTCATTTCCGCTCGCGCTGAATTTTAAAGGTCAAGTCTATCGAAATAAGAGACCACGGGTTGCAAGGCGAACAGCAGCTCTAGTTTACAAGCGAACGTGATATATTTGTGAAGCAAAGATTAAAAGCGCATTATCTCTTTTTTTTTGTATTGTCTCTCGTAGCGTGAGTTCCGGGAACTTTTGGTACTTAACCGGGCAAAGGCGAGACCTAGGCCTCCAGCCAGGCACTTTAGTGCTAAGCAACACAGCTAAGGGCACCCCCTGTGGGGTACGGACCTCGGCTTAGGGCGTTGCTGGATCGCGAGCAAGGGAGCTGGGCTGGTATGGTATTTTATTATTTATATATTTAGGGACGGAATTTGCGCGTCTGGCTCGGCGCGGGCCGGCGTTTGCGGCGGGGGTCGGGGGGGAACATTACGGCTTATTCGCGTCGAGCCTCGCCGGACAACGGCTTAATATACAAGCTGTACCAGTTGGGCGAAAACTGTCGAAACGTCATTTCGATTCTGCTGATAATCACCCAAACCCCTTCGTTGTATCGGCCGCTCGATACTCCTCCCTCCCTTATCTCAAAGATAAGACGTCCCAGTAATGTCATCATCGAATCCGATGATGACATCACGGTCCTCCAGGATGCCCGACGACGACATACAAACACTACACAAAACCGACCACTGTTCCGTCCTCGCCTCGTGTGCCCTCCACTCTGTAGCGAAAGGAGGGATTCGACAAAAAGTCCCGTACTATGCGTACGAGACGGTCTGGCACGCCCAACTGGTACAGCTTGTAAAGCAAGCCGTTGTGCCAGACCTTGTCGAAAGCTTTCGTCGAAGAGGAGCAAACCCGTGGCATAACCGAGTTGGAAGCCGCAACTGACGTCTTCTACTATACGGTGGACTTGTTGGATGCATGAGTGATTGGTTCGAAAACCGAACTGTTGGTCTGGTATTCATTTCTCAGAGTCAGCAAAGCTCTTTAATCTATTATAAACAAGTCTCTCGTATATTTTGCCGAGAACGTTAAGGAGACTGATGGGACGATAACTGGAGGCTTCGGTCTTGGGTTTCCCCGGCTTAGGAATACCTATGACCGTTGCACTTTTCCAGGAATGGGGGAACAAGTTGTTGCTCAGTGCTGCATTGAAGATGGCAGTGAGCAAAACTATCAAATGGGGGGTGAAGAGTTTGATAACTCTATTAGTGATGCCATCGGGGCCTGGGGCTTTCCTAGGGTGGATACCCTTGATCACTTCCCGGACTTCATCGACCGTGATTGGGGCGATAGGGTGGTCTGGGTGTTCCGAGGGTGGGTGTGATAGTTTGCTTTCGACCTCAGCGTCCACCTTCTTGAGGTGGCGCTGATCTACTGGCAAGGTGCTGGGCGTACATTGAGCCTCGAGACTGTCGGCCAGGCACTCGGACTTCTCGTCGTCGTCAAAGGCGGGCCCCTGGTTCGGACGAGCGAGAGGAGACATGGGCGAGATGAGGTCTGATTTGAGTTTACGTTGAAGTTGCCAGAAGGCCAAGTGACTCGGTTCAAGTTCCCCTAGGAACTTGTTCCAGCGAGCGTCTCGCAGGTCCTTCATGCGGTATCTCAGCTTACGCTGGAGTGACCTGAGGAAGGTGCGGTTCGCTTCAGTCGGGTGAGCTCTGTGGGCTCGGAGGGCGGCGTTCTTTTCCGTCACCAGTTCACGCACGTCGTCAGGTAGTTTCCAGCGATGGTCTTCCATCACCGGAACTTGTCGTGAACTGGCGTCCACGGCTGACTGCACGTGAGGAGTGAGGGAATGGATCGCCTTTTGAGTGTCGGCTGCCGACTCTATGAGGGGTGGGATTCTATCTAAGTGAACAGGTGAAGAGGACTTGGCGCATTATCTCTCTCTTATCTCTATTAATAAATATTTAAGTTCGAGCAGTTGCCTGCGACACAAAGATAGCAAGTTCGAATCCCGACTGTACCAATGAGTTTTTTGAACTTAGTGAAGGAAAACATCGAGAGGAAACCTGCATACGTTTGAGAAGCAATTCAAAGGCGTCTGTATAGTCGTGCTTGAGTAACGGCGACGGACTCGCCATCTGTCACGTTTGCACCTAAAATATATCTATACACTTCTGCCTACCCCTTCGCGGACCCTTGTGGGAAGGCGTGAAGAGGATATATTTAAGTTCAGAAAAACTCATTTGTACATTAAGACTTCGAACATGCAACAATTGCGTTGCAGGCTGCTCGAACCACTGGACCACCACAATCTACTGGTGTTATATTTTCATTAAAAGGGTTGAGAACATAACAAATAACAATACAATCTCCAATTTTATAAATTAGGTATACCGCGAACCGCGACATGTAGAATGCAGGAACGTATACCAAACGTTCCTGCATTCTACATGTCGCGGTTAAACTTAGATAATTACTTAAAACTGGGATAAAGCTGAAATGATTAAAATTTGCAAACAATCTAGCGAACAAGTCGAGCGACGAATAAAAACTTTTTGTTCTAAATTGACTCGCGTTCTACAAGCGACACTGAAATGGGTCACAGATGGGAGCCATCAGGATTTGCTCGGATGATGTATGTCACACTGTCTTATCCTCTTATAGAGGGGACTTATTATATATTAGGGGAATTATAAATAAATAAATACCTGGGACAATTCCACACAAATTGACCTAGTCCCATGTTAAGCAAAGCTTGTGTTATGGTAATTAGACAACGATATATTTACTTATATATATATAGATATATACATAAATACATACTACATCCAAGACTAAGGTACATATACTCGTGTTCATCATACAAATATTTGCCCTCAGCGGGATTCGAACCCGCGACCTCAAGTTTCGCAGTCAGGAGCTCTAACCACTAGACCAGACGGTCGTCTGGATTATTCTTGGATTACCACCTTCGCATTATTTGCTTCACTTTTCCACTCGGAAATAGTAATCAATAATATCAAGAATTATATACGAGTCCATAAGGGTCCCCGAAGGCGTAAGCAGAGGTGTATAGGTAATACCCACACACCCACTTACCGCCAGAGATATATTTTAGGTGCCCATGTAATAGATGTCGACTCCATCGCAGTTACACAAGCACGACTCCTATACATAAGTCTTTGGTTTTCGTATACACGTATCCTCTCGTTGTTTTCAGTCACCGTAAAAGCTTGTTGCGTTTTATCTGTCTTGGCTGTCTATTCATCTACTACCTATGATGGTTTTGTGAGTTATTATTATTATTTTGTTATTTTCGACAAATTTTATAAAAAAAATATTTTCCAAAAAATATTGAAAAAATATTATAAAAGCCTATCTTATAAATAGCTGTTTCGTCTTACAAACGTCAGAGTAATCGATTACATACACACATTCTACACACACTCATACACACACACATACACACACATACATTTATATCAGACACAGACACAGACCCACATATCATTTTTATCATGCCATTTACACATGTAGATTTCATAAGCACTCTGTTGGCAGCCATAAAATATTACATGACTGTGTTTGTATACTTTAAGAAAACCTATAATTGTAATCTCAACACTTAAAATTAAGGTTTCTAATGTATTTTCACGAAGCTGTTGGTTCTCTTTAAAGCAAAAAAAATGGTATTTGATTCCCAGTTCCAGCGGTAAGTAAAAACTTTTGAGTGGCATCATAAATCACGACAAACAACACTCAGAGGTGTAGAGTCATGACAATGATGGACGATATTGTAAAAAGCAGTCGATAGTGTTGGCTGTGACAAACCTGAGGGTAAGACAAAAACCTTTTCTGCTAGCTATAGCCGTTACGCTATCGAGTATCTGTAATTTGTGTGGCAAAAAACTTTGGCTGCTGACTACTTTTTCCCAAATCAGATAGCGTTAACGCTAATAGAAAAGGAGTTTGTCTAGAGACCATTATCGGTGACCTACGTATCAACAATCAAACGCTTCGCGGGTAGGCACAGAGAGTAGGGCGCCAGTTCTTTCTACATTCATTCATCTCTTTAATGAGTACTCGAAACTGGCGACCAAATGTGGCTTTGATGATCCAATCTTGATTGTAATGCCGCTTTGCCTTTAGAGTCCCCGAAGGGGTAGGCAAAGGTGTTTAGGTAGTATCCACAAACCCACTTTTAGTCGGAGATATATTTCACGTGCCAGACATATAGACATATAGCGAGTCCATCGCCGTTTTCAAGCACGACTATACAAACATATCTGTGATTCACGAGTAGGCTTATAATGTAAGGTATACATTTATGTAGTGTCTTGTTTTTGTAGCATTCAGAACAAAGAGATACTATGCAGAAGATACGCCACATAAAGTCTCCTATTTTCCGTCTATTCTTCAAGTATTTTTAGTGTAGGTCAACAATTCGTTTAATGGCACGGACACCGCAGCTGTTCGACCGAATTTAATGGTAGTTTTTACTACCCGTTCCATTAATCAGAAAACGGGTAGGTACTAAAGTTACGGTTACATTGTCATGTCATGTAAGTGGTTTAGCGATGTATAATGCTTGATGCTTTCCCGTCCGGTTTAGCATCTGTAATTTCCCTTTTGTCAACATTGAGAGCAGTTACTAATTTGTGCTTTTACTAATTAGTAACAGCTCGTCATGGCCGAGTGGTTCGAGTAGTCGCCTGTAACATAAAGATTCCAAGTTCGAATCCCGACGGTAATAATGAGTTTTTCTGATCTTAAGTACAGACTTGATAGCGGTTACCTTTATTCTCTATAACTACCCCGTTAGGCACTCGACGTGATGATATTTATGTATGTTTATATACCGACTATATCATCTTTCTGATCGGAGATCTTTCTGAACTGAAACTACGAGAAGTGATTGAAAACATTTAGAGGAAATTTACATAGTTTACAGAAATCGAAAATCCCCTACATTGGTGCCTTAGGAGGGCATTGTTACCCTTCAAGCTACCTTTTTAGAGAATTATAGGTAGGTATGAAGATACTGGCTGTTAAGAAAACAAAAACCAATATTTGTTTGAAAAACGGCATGAAAAAAAAAGAATGGTATTTCAACTATCCATTCAGCCATGTGCCGAGAGGAAATGAGCACTATGCTATTATTCGAATTACTTTTCTTACTGTTATGTAATCGCTTTCCATTCGAACTAAGTGTAAATCGATAAACACACGACATCGTCGTTGGTTCGCAACACGTGCAATAGAACCATCAAGTGAGTATTCGGATCAGATTCGAGAATCAAATCCTATTGAAATTATACTTACCGTTGCTATTGAACGAACCTCCAATGTTTTATATCCTCACGCCTTCCTATAAGGGTTCTCCGAAGGGATAGGCAGAGATGGATAGGTAGTACCCACACACCTACTTTCCTTCTGAGATATATTTTAGGCGTGACAACGTGACAGATGGCGAGTCCATCGCCGTTACTTGAGCATGACTATACATACGCCTTTGAATTTCTCAACGTATGCAAGCTTCCTCTCGATGTTCGTGGTGTGATTAATTAGTATACTTAAGTTCAGAAAAACTAATTGGTACAGTCGGGATTCGAACTTGCAATCTTTGTGTCGCAGGCTACACAAAGTAGTACAGTAGTAGGCAGTACTAACTCAAATGTAACTAATGTAATTACCGATATAGTGTTAGTTTCTTGTTTTAAATTGCTATTGATTTTACAACTAACTATCGATCGGACACTCAAGAATGGGAAGATCGAGAGTACTCGAAACCGACGAGCGTGTATGAAGAGACTGATAAATGTGGACGAAGCGAAAGAGGCCCGGTTAGGAACACTGAATCAGTTTATAGGTATACATCATTGATGTATACCTGTATAAAATGTATTGAAGAAAGGATTAATAAAAAATATATTTATTTTTTTAGGTATATTAACACCGCTCCCTCTTGAACACGTGCCAATCTGAAAATATGATATCGTTTATTAATGAGATGAATTACATAATTTTCTGATTTAATCAAGTTTGTGCAAAAAAATGCAGGTTTCGAGCCGTCAATACATCTTTTTTTTTATAAAATTGTGGTAATTAAGAACGTATTAAAGTTTTAAGAATCTACTTTATTATAGGGCGCATAGAGGTATTCACGAAATACAGTATAACCAATTTGATATAACAATTTAAATAGGATTAGTAGGTACCTGCAGAAAATTTGCAGCAATATTTTTCTTTGATGTTCTGAACAGGCGCTTATCAATTACACGGACAGATAAACAAGAACGGACCTCCTAGCACTGAGCATGACGAAGAGAAATCTTGAGTAAAAGGAACTATCTCGCAAGATATATATTTGCTTTTGGTACGGCTTTGGTATGGCATCAAGGTAAAGATACAGTAAAGCTCACTCAGCCATTACGGCTTATTTTCACGGATATCTTTCAAAGAAAAAGCCACGGGGTACATCTAATATGCAATAAAAGACATAAAATTCAAAAATCTTTTCGGGAATCTTCTTGTTCTTAAAGTCATCCTAATAAATTTACGTTCCACGAAACTCAAGATGGACTTTGAAAAGGTTACACTGAACTAACAACCCCTAAAGCCTGAACGACACAAGTTTCCCAAACGGATGTAAATATAAGAAATCGAACGATCGAACGTAACCTTGTTAAAAGTTAACGAAATATTTTACTTTTACCTTATTCCTCTGTCTAAGCAATTTTTTTGATTAAAACAAATTTTGATCGAACGTGGAAAATGGGTAGGCTCTGTGTCTCGACATTAAAGGAAAAAAGATAAGTTGCATAACATCCCATTAAGAAAGATAGATATTGTGTAATATATATAAATATATATATATATATATATATATATATATATATATATATATATATATTAATTATATATATATTAATTATATATATATATATATATTAATTATATATATATTAATTATATATATATATATATATATATTAATTATATATATATTAATTATATATATATATATAAATATAATTAAGTTATAAAATTAATTTTCATTGAATAAACATAATGTTTAGAAAACATGAAATTCGCACAAAAGACATAATTATGCAAGTAGCTAGTAAGACTCCTAAGACGAAATCCCTATCGGTTCTTTATGTTTTTACACGTAAGTATTTGTATTGCAAAGGTGGCGGTAACCACTTGCCATCAGGCGGGCAGTATATTTTTTTTGCTTATAATATAATACCCCTCTGCCTACCTCTTCGGGGACCCTTGTGGGAAGGCGTGACGATATATTATTATTATTATGAAGAAAGAGCCTTCTGGTCCATTCGACGGAGTTCCTGACTGCATAGCTTAGGTATGGGTTTTACTGCTTGGGCATATATTTGTTTATTGGCCTATAGACCACGTAATCTGATATTAAGTGGTTACCGCGAATTTAAGTAATCGTTGGAAAAGAGAATTTTTGGCTGTATTGAAGCCCTTTGGTTTCACTTTTATACGTTTAAGTAGAAAAAGGTCTCCGAAATTTAATCTCTGAGGGATATTAAAGATGAAACTGATATGAAAACTTACTTCGCCACGAATTGCAGTTCTCATATTGCATGAAACAATAGTTGGTAAAATCTTGAAAATCGCCATCGTAGCTCCGAGCACAGATGTGTTGGTTTCTGGAAATTAATGCATACAACAACATATGTATTAAAGTAGATGTGCCTCACATTTTTCTGATAATCCTTACAAAACATTAACTTGCAAGGTGTTTGGATTTCTCTGATTAGAAGTATATTTAAAATATATCCTCACGCCTTCCCACAAGGGTCCCCGAAGGAGTAGGCAGAGGTGTATAGGTAATACCCACACACCCACTTTCCGCCAGAGGTATATTAGGTGCCAACGTGACAGATGGCGAGTCCATCGCCGTTACTCAAGCACGACTATACATACGCCTTGGAATTTCTTCTCAGACGCATGCAGGTTTCCTCTCGATGTTTTCCTTCACCGTAAAGCTCGTGGTGTGACTAATCACTGTACTTAAGTTCCGAAAAACTCATTGGTACAGTCGGGATTCGAACTTGCGACCTTTGCGTCGCAGGCAACTGCTCGAACCACTCGGCCACCACGGCTCTTATAGAAGTATATTTGTCTGGCGGAAAGTAGGTGTATGTGTACTCCCTATTATACACCTCTATCCTTTGGGGGTCCCTTCGCTATGTATTACGCTAAGAAATGTTTTATAAATAAACGAAGCTGATAAAGAACAGTTGCATTAGTTACACCACTAAGATGTAAAACTTACATTTCATAGAATTTCCTAAAATTACAATGTCTCTCAAGATTCTCTCTCAATCGTCCTGAAGCTGAAATGACAAACTTAATTGATTTATCACTCCGGAGTGATTTCACAGAGCGCTGACGTTTTATTGCTCGTTGCAGTAATGAGTACGTGTGGTAGATTACGCACCATTTGCCCTCGCTCACATCGCAGGCTCTACCGAAGACAAATTAAGACTGGACTTTTAACTACCTACTACTTCAAACTGAATTGCCTGCATAACATTTCCTTATCACGAACAGTAAAGTTGGTCATAAAATAAGAGTTTAGCTATCTTCAGAGTTATGCTTGTTTCTAACCTTTTTAAGGTTTGTATATTGTGGTCTAACAAGGATATGACCCCAGAAAGATTCGAAAATAATGGAGTAAGTCAGGTGTTAAGGATATTAGTTTTTGAGTAGGCTTTCGTGGAACTCCCGAATCGTAGACATCGTAGAATTTCGGGAGCTACGTAACGGAACATCGGTGAGACCGATGGCCTCTAGAGAGGTAAATCTTAAGTGCTAAGCAAATTCAGCTAAGATCACCTGCTGTGGGGTACGGACTTAGAGCGTTGCTGATTCGTGAGCTAGGGAGCTTCACCGGCCTTTCATTATGTGTATTTATTATACATAACAAATCTATATAAAACTTTCAAAGTGAGATTTACAATTTATAAAAAAGTGGACTACACCATCTACCGACAAAACATAGAAAACCCTAAAACCTATAGAATAAAAATCTGTAATTTCCGTCGTCACCCGCAAAAACTAGAGAATGGCACGACCGCTTTTGATGATATTTTTGGTGTCTATTTCGCATGAATCCTAGATGTTTAATGATTACAATTGGTCCCGATAGATGGCACTGTAATCGTTTTCGTTTTTATTATTTATTATTATTAAGATTTTATTTTTCTTACTTAGATATATGTGAAATAATATTGATTTCTTACTTATAAGCCGCAGGACATTTCTCCAAGAATGTTTTGCATCCTCTCACAAAGAAGTCAGTGGCCCAGAAGAGGGAATCTTTAGGGTATCTGATCATAGGTTTTCTATATTTAACCCTCGCTGCTTCGGCCGCTAAGAACACAAGCACCGTGAGGTAGGCTGAAACGTGACAAAAATTATTCTTCGGCTGTCAAACTTTTGTAACAAAGCTGTAAAACGCCTTATGGAAAACAATACGGGTAATATTTAACATGCTTAATACAAAATAATAGTTAAAAAAAACTAAAAAACACGCTTTTTATAGAAAACCGAACTAAAAAATCGAAAATAAATTTCGATAATATCTTAAAAAGCGTGGGGTGCATGGTGTCAATAGTTATAAATATTTTATTGACAGATATTAGTAGAGTGATTATCATTTCGGTAATATCTTAAAAAGCACCCCACGCTTTTTAAGATATTATCGAAATTTATTTTCTATTTTTTAGTTCGGTTTTCTATAAAAAGCGTGTTTTTAGTTTTTTTAACTATTATTTATTTTCTACTTTTTAGTTATTAGTGTATTGTCATCGGTCCTCGATAAGTCTACAAAGTTTGAACGAAATCTGACCGTTTAAAGTGGGTCAAAATCGAGCTCAAAGAAGTCGGTTACGTACATACAGGTGAAGCTAATATAAAGCGTGTAAAAAGTACGTATTTTGAATATTACATACATACTTTTATATCATCACGCCGAGTCCCTAACTGAATATTACTCTAATATATAGGCATAGATCTTTTCTGCGTGCCAGTAAAAGGTAAACGTTGATAGATAAATAAAGCAACAATATTCACAAAATAACAAAGTAATTTTTGATGCCGTTGGAAATCGAATCAGCGACTATTAGGTCGACCAAACAACGTTAAGACTTAATTCGAAATAAAATCTTGTTTCAGCAAAATCTTATTTTACATGTCTCCGGAACCGGACAGGCGGGACTGGGTGGGTGGACTTAGGGAATTACCCAAATTTTTACCAAAATGTTTATGATCAAGTTTGAGTCAGGCTATGTTAGCCATACTTAATGGTAGTTAATATAAATATCTGCCGATACATAAAATCGTTTTCGAACATATTTTCATATTAGATACAATATTTTATTTGAGGTAGGTAAATTATATTTAGGTAGGTAAGTATACAAATTGAATCCGCAATTGATTTTGATATTCATGATAGTATTTTAACGCTGGTGTTAAAATAAATTAAAAAATATTTAGTGAAATAAAACAGCCAGTTCAACAAACAAACGCCAATTCTCTCCAGGCATACTATTTCGTATTTTTATATCTTCATGAATGTTAAATCATCATCATCATCATCATCATCATCATCAGGTGAGGGGTTTGGTGTAAGTAATGATATGTATATACAAACATATTAACACTCCGAGTTCTCTCTACACTTTCATACATCTTTCGCTTAGTCAACATTCATCAGTCTCTTTATACATGCTCGCCGGTTTCGAGTACTCTTGACGTCCCGTCCTTTAGTTTCCGAACGATTTGATCAAGGTAGTTCAAACGTGGTCTTCCTCTACCTCTTCTTGCACATACTTTCGCTTTGTTTATCTGCTTCGTCGATCTTTCTTCACTCATCCTTTCTATGTGTCCAAACCAACATGCCCTTCTTCATCTTTACAATCACACCCTCGTTCACGCCAGTTGCTCCTCACTCAGACAAATAATGGGGATAGCAACACCAATTCAAACCTTACTTAAAGAACAAAGTTATTTTCCTTTTTTAAAAGTACGGTTGTACGGTAGTAAGTATCATTAGCGCCATTTACAGGAAAAAACTTGTCAACACAAGTAATGTCGGAACAAACCCGTAATTTTTTCCATGAGCGATGCATAATTACATCTGCATATTACTGTCCCGTTGAGAATCTCGTGAAAGCCGAAAATGACACACTAATTAAATATCTACACTTTGCTTACGCGCTTGTCAGCATTTCGAATAGTCACGGCTAGTGGCCTAATGGGAAAGAGTTTTACCAACATCTGAAGAGGCTCGCGCTAGATGACTGTATCAAGGGCACAATACAGACTCCTTAACGCGGAATGAGTTAATTTTCCCAAACAATCAATATATAAGATAATATCTTCGCGACTTCCCACAAGAGTCCCCGAATGGATAGGCAGGGTCTTTAGTGACAGTTTCACCGTGACAGATAGCAATTCCTTAGATTCCTTTGAATATCTTCTCGAACGTATGCAGATTTCCTCTCGATTACCTCTCTACGAGCTTTATGGTGAAGGAAAGTTCACCAAAAACCTTCAAATAAAGTTCGTACCTAGTGAAGTTAATCTCTACATCAATTCAGAAAAACTCATTGGTACAATCTGGATTCGAACATTTATTTACATATTTGGATCGTAAGCGGCTGCTCAAACAACTCAGTCGCCATGCCTTCTTTTCTCTTGTCTCTTATTCTTAGTCCTCCGAAATATCCACATTAATTCGATCTTAATTACAGTGCATTTAAGGTTGGAAATACCTACCTACCGCACTGTAGCCCATTGTGCTATAAATTTTCACCACGTTCAGTACGAACTGTTGTGAGTAAAACCTCTTGTGAAACTGCGGTAATAAATAAATTCATATCTTTGTATCGTAAACATTCGCCTTATTGGATGTAGCAACATAAAATATATTGGTTGCATTGCTACGTGTTTCAATATATATATATTTATATACATATTATTATTTATTTATAGCCATTTGTGTCCCACTACTGGGCAAAGGCCTCCCTCCTGTCGTTCCATTCTCCGCGATCGAGCGCTACATCCGACCAAATGAGGTGCATGTCCAGTTCTTCCCGTCATCTTCATCTCGGCTTCCACGTTTGCGCGTCACATTCTGTGGGGTCCATTGCGTCGTTTGTTTGGCCCACAACTCGTCTGACATGTGTCCAGCCCAATCACTTTTAAGTCGGATGTATATATATATATATATATATATATACATATAATTTTATTATATTCATTTAAAGACAATTTCTTATTAGTTTTAACAGATGGTGTCCGTAGTTTCACTACTTATAATATACAAACATGACCTCTTTATAATACATTATCATCACTCCGAGTTCCACACGGAGTAGGCAAGAGGTAGGGCAGAGCGCTACTAGGTACCTTTTACGCTTCACCTACATTCATCATCCTTTGATATACTAGTGTTACCAAATATTGACGACCGTCTGGTCTAGTGGTTAGAGCTCCTGACTGCGAAACTTTAGGTCGCGGGTTCGAATCCCGCTGAGGACAGATATTTGTATGATGAACACGAGTATTTGTACCTTAGTCTTGGATGTCCTATGTATTTATGTATATATCTATCTATATAAGTAAATATATCGTTGTCTACTTACCATAACACAAGCTTTGCTTAACTTGGGACTAAGTCAATTTGTGTGGAATTGTCCCAGGTATTTATTATTTATTATTATGAATATTAAATTATTAAATTATATAATAGTAGTATATATATATATATATATATATATATATATATATATATATATATTAATAATATTATTATTAATATCACGTTGGCACCTAATATACCTCTGGCGGAAAGTGGGTGTGTGGGTATTACCTATACACCACTGCCTACCCCTTCGGGGACCCTTGTGGGAAGGCGTGAGGATATTATTATTATATTATTTTTATTATTAATATTATCTGTGGCCTGAGTAAAAGCAGAATGCCATAGAGACGAGTTCTAAAGCAAGCTCTGACATCTGGTATTTGGCCCAACTCGGTTATACCACGGGTATGCTCCTCTTCGACGTGGCGAAGGCATTCGACAAGGTCTGGCACAATGGCTTAATATACAAGCTGTACCAGTTGGGCGTGCCGGACCGTCTAGTACGCATAGTACGGGACTTTTTGTCGAACCGCTCCTTCCGCTACAGAGTCGAGGGCACACTCTCTTCCCCCCATCCCATACGAGCAGGAGTCCCGCAAGGCTCAGTACTCTCGCCACTCCTATTCACACTTTATACTAGCGACATTCCCCCCTTTAGACGAGTTAAAAGCGCTCTATTCGCCGATGATACGGCTATCTACTACAAAGGTAGAACTCCCGAGGGAATTCACGACAACCTCCAATCCGCGGTCACAGCCCTGGGGCGGTGGTTCCGGAAATGGAGAATTGAAGTGAACCCCACCAAAAGCGCAGCCATTCTATTCTGGAAAGGCCTCGAACGCCCACGTGTAGCTCCCATCACCCTCTTCGGCAAACCCATTCTTTCCGTCACCACGTGAAGGCGGTACGCGCGCGAGCCGCCTTCGCGCTCGGTAGACTTCACAGCATGCTGAATGCGCGAAGTAAACTCTCATTGAAATCCAAGGTGAGGATTTACACGACGTGCATTCGACCAATCATGACATACGCGGGTGTAGTGTTCGCACACACTAGCAAGTCAACACTTAACCCCCTGCAAGTGCTCCAAAGCCGGTTTCTCCGGAGAGCCACAGGTGCCCCGTGGTACATGCGTAATAGTCAACTCCACGTTGACCTCAAAGTCCCCACTATAAAACAGTTTTTGAAAAAACTGTCCAAACGTCATTTCGATTCTGCTGTAAATCACCCCAACCCCCTCGTCGTATCGGCCGCCCGATACACTCCTTCCCTTATCTCGAAGATAAGGCGTCCAAGACACGCCGTCATCGAACCGGATGACGACATAACGGTCCTCCAGGACGCCCGACAAAAACATACCAACACTACACAAAACCGACCACTGTTCCGTCCTCGCCGGCGAGGCTCGACGCGAATAAGCCGTAATGTTCCCCCCCGACCCCCGCCGCAAACGCCGGCCCGCGCCGAGCCTGACGCGCAAATCCCGCCCCCAAATAATATTTAAATAAAATTACCAGTGCAGCCCAGCTCCCTTGCTCGCGATCCAGCGACGCCCTAAGCCGAGGTTCGTACCCCACAGGGGGTGCCCTTAGCTGTGTTGCTTAGTAATAAAGTGCCTGGCTGGAGGCCTAGGTCTCGCCATTGACCGGTTAAGTAGCAAAAGTTCTCGGAACTCACGCTACGAGAGACAATACAAAAAAAAAAAAAACTGGTATTTGGCGGGATCGCGTGAAGCTCAGAGGAGTCGATTGTTTTCTAATATTAGTTTTGTAATAATACTAAATATATATTAAGGTGAAATCGCAACGCATAAGCCAGCAATTCAATATTCTCTAAGCACCAGTGACAATGTTTTTCATTTTCATAGCGTGGCAAAAACGTGCAGTCCGCCTGGCCTATTTAACTGATTGCAAAGCCCCAAATTGCGGGTTTAATTCCCGCTGAGAGCATATTTTAGTGTATTGACCTCAAGAAATTGTAGTGGTGTTAAGTTAATGTCTTATTTATTTCTGTACGTGTTTATGTAACATCCGTAGAGACTAAATTGGTTCGAATGGTTGCTGAAACTCTTGAAACTCTTGCTTGAAACGCAAATATTGCAAATACCAATCCTGATGTTAGTATCAAAAACTGGTGTACCAATGAGTATTTTCCGAGTTTAAGTGTATTGATTAATCTCACTAAAAGTTTATAGTGAATGAAAACAGTGAGAGGAAACCTGTATACGTTTGAGAACAAAATAAGAAAGAAAAAATTTCTTTATAAATTTAATATTTATGTCATATATATGTCAATGTTAACAATTTAGACAATAAATTCAAAGGCATATGTAGGTATGGTAGCCTTTAAGAAACGGCGATGGATGTCACGTTGATACCCAAATTTATCTACGGCGGAAACACCTGTGCCTACCCTGTCGCGGTCCATTGTGCGAAGATCAACATATATAGGTATATTTATGTATATCACTGTCTAATTTCGCTTGGAATTTGATTTTTTTTAAGGATTTGTCTCATAGATGTTACGATATTATTTTTCACTCTAGAGTAGGCTAAAATAGTAGAGGCACATTAAAAAAAACGTAAATTTACAATTGACGATTGCATATGAATGAATGTGGCTGTTCAACAAAATTACATGAAATAGCGTACAATTACTAGACAGTTTATATGAAACGTGCTCCGCAATCTCTTAGAAATGGGACTTAACTTATGCGATGAGAGAAAATATAAGCGATGCATTATTATACATTGGCTACAATTTTAAAATTCCATAATTTAAAAAGTTATTTCTCTAACGAATGATCGCTCATCTGTGTTAATTTAGTAAGGATAAGTGAAGAAAATATATCTCTGCTCGGATAAGGATGAAAGGATAAGTGAAGAAAATATATCGCGGGACTCGGCGTCATGATATGATGATGATTAAGATGATGATTATGATGAAGGAAAGAAATGTTTACGAATATGTATATATTTAATTCGGAAAATACTCATTGGTGCAGACCGGGTTCGAATCTACAAAAATGATTGGCCTGGCACTCTTAAGTAAATATAGCGAGGAAAGTTTGACTTAAAAAAATCTGTTGAACGTACTCGTCTCCACATAATTCAAAGGACCCATCGACCCCAAATAATTCATGATAAATGATATAGGGTTTCTCAATGAGAGGTCTCTCCACCAAAAATAGCATATGATATCGGCCGCCCAAAATTACGACGGGTTCTTTCGGCCTCAATGCCTTCTAATGATTACTATAATATATATCCTCATGCCTTCCCCCAAGGGTCCCCGAAGGGGTAGTCAGGTGTATAGGTAATACCCACACACCCACTTTCCGCCAGAGGTATATTAGGTGCCAACGTGACAGATGGCGAGTCCATCGCCGTTACTTAAGCACGACTGTACACACGGCTTTGAAGCGGAAGCCACTCAGGCCAACCGGTTCACCCCGGCCCCAAGACCCACGCGACCTTCCTCCACTCAGCCGAGGAAGGAGCGAGCTTGCCCCCCCGTCTTCGTCCATAATAAGGACAAATGGACCGAGATCTCTGGTTGGTGTAATACCAACAAAATAAATTTCACTCGCGCCTCGGCTGCTGCTGACGGCATTAAAGTCCATTTGCCCAACTCCACGGAGTTTAGGGCTTTTACCAAACTCCTTCAGGCAAGAAGTGTGGAGTTCCACACCTACGACCTGCCCGAAGATCGTCTACTCCGGGTCGTCATCCGTGGCGTTCCCCGAGAAATCGACACCGAGTCGATTAAAGACGATCTAAAGGATCAAAAGGTCGCGGTGAAGGAAGTCCACCGTATGCACCGCCGAAACGCCGGAGAGGCGTTCAACATGGTCCTCGTCGTCTGCGAGAACTCCCCCGACGGCAAAGCCATCTTTAACATCAAAACCCTCTGCCACCTGTCTGGCATAAGGGTGGAAACCCCCCACAAAGGCGGCCCTATAGGGCAATGCCACAACTGCCAGCTTTACGGGCACGCTTCGCGCAATTGCAGCGCAAAACCCAGGTGCGTCAAGTGCCTGGGTGACCACGGCACGAGCGACTGCTCTCGGCCAAAGGACCATACACTCGCCGACTCGCCTCCAAGTTGCGTGCTATGCCGCCAGGAAGGCCACCCGGCCAATTACAGGGGCTGTCCCAAAGCCCCCAAGCCCAGACCGGTCTTGGTCAAGAGGGCAGCGGCCCGCGAATGGCGTAACGCCCCCCCCGCGCAACCCGCTCCACCTCGACTTTCCCCGTGGAGGCCCCTCCCTCCAAGGGACTTCCCACCCCTCCCAAAAGCGTCTCACCCCGCTTCATCCACGCCCCCTCAACAGCAGCCTCCATCTCTGCTGGCCCCTCCAACAGCCATTCCTCAACAACCCCGACCCCAGGCCGCTTCGCCTCCGCGTAGACCCCAGGCGGTCAAGGCCTCACCGCCCCCCCCCTCCTCCTACGCCGCGAATGATACCTCCGCCAACATGGCGTTCCTGGTGGACCTATTCGCGACAGTCAACATCCGTAGGGTCAACGAAATGGCCCGAAGCCTAAGGGCCGTCCGAAAGGACCCAATTGCCCTCCTTCAGTTGTTCGGTGACTACGCCGATGTCACCGAGTCCCTCGCCTCCTTCTCCGCGAACCAATAATGGACGCAAACCCAAACAGCAGAACGAAACCCCGATCCCTCTCAATTGGCTATTTTAATGCTAATGGCATTAGTAGCCAAAGGGAGGAGATCGCCGCGTTCCTCCGCGATAATAATCTAGACATCTTTTTAGTGCAAGAAACCTTCCTGAAACCATCACAACGAGACCCTAGAATTGCGAACTACAATGCAGTTCGTAACGATAGATATCGTTCCGCCCTCGGCGGTACTTTGATCTACTACAGGAAGGCCTTGCACTGCATACCCGTCCAACCTCCAACCCTCACCCACATAGAGACCTCGATCTGTCGGATAGGATTGACCGGCCATCAGTCGATCACGATAGTCTCAGCCTATTGCTCCCCTGTCAATACATCGGCAGATATCAAAAATGATATTAAGGCCCTTACCAACCTAAGTAGCTCGGTTATTATCGCGGGTGACCTGAATGCCAAGAGCGATGCTTGGAACAGCCGCTCGCGAAATAACAGGGGACGCCAGTTGGAGGACCTCAGTGGGCTCCTCCAATTCGACGTCATTGCACCCATGCACCCCACCCACTACCCTGCAAATATTAACCACCGACCGGACGTACTTGACATCGTGATCCTCAAGAATGTGAACCTTCGTTTGCACTCAATGAGGTCTCACGACAAACTAGACTCAGATCACAGACCTGTAACACTAGCGCTCTCCCCCCGATTAGGCCCCTCTGACACAGGTCGCCCCCTACCTCAGAAAAAGATAACAGACTGGAGGAAATTAGAGGAACTCCTCAAGTCCCCTTCATCTGTTCACTTAGATAGTATCCCGCCCCACATAGAGTCGGCAGCCGACACGCAAAAGGCGATCGATTCCCTCACAGCTCACGTACAGTCAGTCGTGGACTCCTGCTCCCGACAAGTTCCGGTGACGGAAGATCATCGCTGGAAACTTCCAGACGACGTGCGTGAACTGGTGACGGAAAAGAATGCCGCACTCCGAGCCCATCGAGCTCAACCGACTGTAGCGAACCGCACCTTCCTGTGGTCACTCCAGCGCAAGCTGAGATACCGCATGAAGGACCTGCGTAACGCTCGCTGGAACAAGTTCCTCGGGGAGCTTGAACCAAGTCACATGGCCTTTTGGCAACTCCAACGTAAACTCAAATCTGACCTCACCGCGCCCATGCCTCCTCTCACTCGTCCGAATCAAGGGCCCGCCTTTGACGACGACGAGAAGTCCGAGTGCCTGGCCGACAGTCTCGAGGCTCAATGTACGCCCAGCTCCCTGCCGGTAGACCAGCGACACCTCGAGAAGGTGGACGCCGAGGTCGAAAGCAAACTGTCCAATCCACCCTCCGAACACCCGGATCACCCCATAGCCCCAATCACGGTCGATGAAGTCCGGAAGGCGATCGATGGTCTCCACCCTAGGAAAGCTCCTGGCCCCGACGGTATCCCTAATAGAGTCATCAAACTTTTCTCCCCCTATCTGATAGTTTTGCTCACTGCCATCTTCAATGCAGCACTGAGCAACAACTTGTTCCCCCAATCCTGGAAAAGTGCGACGGTCATAGGTATTCCTAAGCCGGGGAAACCCAAGACCGAAGCCTCCAGTTACCGCCCTATCAGTCTCCTCATCGTTCTCGGCAAAATATACGAGAGACTTGTCTATAATAGATTAAAGAGTTTTGCTGACTCTGAAAAAGTTATTCCAGATCAACAGTTTGGCTTTCGAACCAAACACTCGTGTGTCCAACAAGTCCACCGTATAGTGGAAGACGTCAGTAGCGGCTTCCAACGCGGATATCCCACGGGTATGCTCCTCTTCGACGTGGCGAAGGCATTCGACAAGGTCTGGCACAACGGCTTAATATACAAGCTGTACCAGTTGGGCGTGCCGGACCGTCTCGTACGCATAGTGCGGGACTTTTTGTCGAATCGCTCCTTTCGCTACAGAGTGGAGGGCACACTCTCTTCCCCTCGTCCCATACGAGCAGGAGTCCCGCAAGGCTCCGTGCTCTCCCCTCTTCTATTCACGCTGTATACGAGCGATTTCCCCACCCTTAGAAAGGTCCAAAGCGCACTATTCGCCGATGACACGGCCATATACTGCAGAGGTATATCCCCCGAGGCGATTCGCGGCTACCTCCAGACCGCGGCCAACGCCCTAGGGCGGTGGTTCCGGAAATGGAGAATAGAAGTGAACCCCTCAAAAAGCGCAGCCGTCCTCTTTTGGAAAGGCAAGCATGCCCTACGGACAGCCCCCATAACTCTCTTCGGCAATCCCATTCCATGGGAAGACAAGGCCAAATACCTGGGAGTGACCCTCGATCGTAAACTTTCCTTCCGTCACCACGTAAAGACGGTACGCGCGCGAGCCGCCTTCGCGCTCGGTAGACTCCATTGTATGCTAAATTCGAAGAGTAAACTCTCATTGAAATCCAAGGTGAGGATTTACTTGACGTGCATCAGACCGATCATGACTTATGCGTGTGTTGTGTTCGCACAATCCAAAAAGTCAGTACTCCACCCCCTTCAAGTGCTCCAAAGCCGGTTCCTCCGGAGAGCCACAGGTGCCCCGTGGTACATGAGAAACAGTCAACTTCATGTTGACCTAAAAGTCCCCACGATCAAACAGTTTATGAAAAAACTGTCGAAACGCCATTTCGATTCTGCTGAAAATCATCCCAACCCTCTCGTCGTATCGGCCGCCCGATACACACCCTCCCTTATATCTAAGATAAGGCGCCCAAAACATGCCGTCATCGAACCGGATGACGACATAACGGTCCTCCAGGACGCCCGACGACGACACACAAACGACACTACACAAAACCGACCATTGTTCCGTCCTCGCCGGCGAGGCTCGACGCGAATAAGCCGTAACGTTCCCCCCAGACTCTCGCAAGTGCCGGCCCGAGCCGAGCCAGTAGCGCAAATCCCCTCCCCAAATAACTAAATAATAATAAAATACCAGACCAGCCCAGCTCCCTTGCTCGCGAACCAGCAACGCCCTAAGCCGAGGTCCGACCCCACAGGGGGTGCCCTTAGCTGTGTTGCTTAGTACTTAAGTGCCTGGCTGGAGGCCTAGGTCACGCCATTGACCGGTTAAGTAGCAAAAGTTCCCGGAACTCACGCTACGAGAGACAATACAAAAAAAAAAAAAAAAAAAAAAAAAAAAAAAAACGGCTTTGAATTTCTTCTCAGACGTATACAGGTTTCCTCTCGATGTTTTCCTTCACCGTATAGCTCGTGGTGTGACTAATCACTGTACTTAAGTTCAGAAAAACTCATTGGTACAGTCGGGATTCGAACTTGCGATCTTTGTGTCGCAGGCACTGCTCGAACCACTCGGCCACCACGGCTCCTAATCTTTACTAGTATAATAAAGAGGCAGAGTTTGCGTGTTTGAGCACGTTTACCTTAAGAACTACTAACCGGATTCGAAAAAATCTTTTTGCTTGGGATAGATCGTTTACTGAGTAAGGAGGAGAGCGGAGCAGTCACATTTACCGTGGGTGATACGCAGGGCACAACATGACTATGACAATTGACACTTAAAAGATATTTCTGGCGAAAAGAGATTTTACAAGACCACTGCCTATTCCTTCAGTAACACCTATGACAACATTAGTAAATGAATAAGCGTAGTACAAATATTATTAAGCTTGTTATTATTTCCGAAAGACGTCTAAAGCGAACTGGCGCTCTATTCTCTCTGCCTAGCTCGCGAAGAGCTCGGCGTGATGATATGAATGTATTATTTCCAGACAAACAGGCATACATAATTCAAATACATATTTATCTAGTAATTCAATCTCTTGTTTATTTTAATCCTGGTATAATTTAACTCGGAGCATTCGGGTTGTTGGGATAACTTAATTAGTTCTAGTTTTACTAGGGTCGGTGCTATTTAAAGGATTACTCGAATTTGTAGTTGTCAGATGTACGGGTGGACGGCTGATAACAGAATGGTTATTTACATTTATTTATTTATTTATTTATTTATAAGGTACACCAACAATACACATATTAAACATTCAAGTACACTTAAACATAAAAATAAAGTCCTGATATGTGTATCAATGACAGGTATAGACAACATTCACTTTACATAGCTACATTTAATTTTGATAACAATAAAAGAAGTATAATTAAATAATTATAGAGAAAATGACGAACGAAAATTATTTCAACTTAAATTAATACAAATGTAGATGTTTTCTTAGTTACATTCATTATATGTATATCTAGCTGTGTTGTGAAACCGGTTAATTTTGATTTCAATGCTACTTTTATTCTGAGAAAAATCCAACGTGTTTAATATAAATCAATAGCTTAATAGCTAACAATCTATTATCTATCTGTTCCCAATTCCATCCGTTTCCGTCGTTCCATTCCAGCCGTTATATAAGTGGGATTCTTGCTTCGCTGTCTTGGGCATAGAATCGGCAAGGCCCATGCAATTTCTCTGGTGTTTCAAGCGTTCAGGCGGACCGCTAGTTTAGCAACTTAGTATTCTAGTAAAATTAGCTTATGCCCGCGGCTTCGCCCGCGTGGAGTTCGAAAAAGTAGCTAGCCGCTATGCCGGGAAAGAGCATCATACTTTATAATATTATAACTTTGAATATTCGGGATAAAAAAAATAAAAAAAAAGTTGCCTATGTGCTATTCCTAGGTATAAGCCATCACGATTTCAACATTCAGCCAAATCGGTTCAGCCGTTTTGCCGTGAAAGAAATTAGGTAACACTTATTTTATGTGAACAAACATTAGAGCATCACTGCGAATGAAAACCTCAATAGTTTTAAATAAAAATAGTGAACCGTCAAGGGACGCCTCGCAGATCTGAAACGTCGAAATTATTTTGTACAATGAAAATGCATAAATTAACAGATTATGACAGGAACTAAATATGTCTTAGTATAAAAATAAAATATAACATTTTTTTCCAGACAATGATAACTGTTTATTTAATAATAAAATTTATTTTCATAAATTAAATAAATAATAAATTTCAAATTGTGACAACGTAATTATTTTACTGATTAAAATAATTTATAAATATCCCTTACGAAGGGGCAGGCAAAGATCGCAAGTTCCAATCCCGACTGTACCAATGAGTTTTTCTGAAGTACAGTGATTAGTTACACCACGAGCGGTGAAGGAAAACATCGAGAGGAAACCTGCATACGTCTGAGAAGCAATTCAAAGGCGTATCTATAGTCGTGCAAGGGATGAACAACCCAGTGCTCTCATCCTTGAGGCATATTTATTTGCTACTTATTGAGTAACGGCGATGGACTCGCCATATGTCACGTTGGCACCTAATATATCTCTGGCGGAAAGTGGGTGTGTGGGTATTACCTATACACCTCTGCCTACCCCTTCGGGGACCCTTGTGGGAAGGCGTGAGGATATATTATTATTATTATTATTTTCTTTATTTTTACTACTGAAGGCGAAATAAATAGCATGTAGATTTTTCCAACACACCATTTGTAATGCTAAACCACCACCTCATGTTTGGAAACCTCCATGTTTTCCTCATAAGCCTTATCCCTAAAAAGGAAATAAACGTCTTAGCAGCATCGAAAAGCGATCAAACAACGCCTTGTGTTATCCCAAAACTCATACGAGAGGATGTTATTGACATCCCCCTGTTTACCCAAGCATTTTTTAGAGGTATTTCCTCAACACGATTCACAAGGAACCAAGTAATACACAATATTGCCAGGTTATAAAGGATTTTGTATTCGATGCCTTTGACGAGATTTACCTATCGTGGAATTTGCGCTGAATTATATTTAGCGTGTAATTGTTCAGAGGTGTGAAGAGGGGAAAATTTTACGTCACCTACCCGAATAAGAAAGTAATGGAATCCTGAAGATGATAGCAGGAAGGTTGGACGCAGTCGTGCTCGGTCGGTTCATTAGCTTGCATGTGAGGCGTGTGAGTTGATAAATCGTTTGGGTTCTTCCTATACCAGCCTTCAATTTTTATTATTACATATTTTATTATTATTATGCTAACATAGAAGTAAGTAAATGTTTTTTGGCTAACACTCGCACTTCAATCTATGGACACAAAGTCTGAAAATAAAGAAATGTTCGTTATTTATTTATTCATAAATATATATAAGAGCCGTGGTGGCCGAGTGGTTCGAGCAGTTGCCTGCGACACAAAGATCGCAAGTTTGAATCCCGACTGTACCAATGAGTTTTTCTGAACTTAAGTACAGTGATTAGTCACACCACGAGCTTTACGGTGAAGGAAAACATCGTGAGGAAACCTGCATACGTCTGAGAAGAAATTCAAAGGCGTATGTATAGTCGTGCTTGAGTAACGGCGATGGACTCGCCATCTGTCACTTTGGCACCTAATATACCTCTGGCGGAAAGTGGGTGTGTGGGTATTACCTATACACCTCTGCCTACCCCTTCAGGGACCCTTGTGGGAAGGTGTGAGGATATTCATAAATATATTTTTAATTTATCAACACACATAATCAGCATACAAGCCGTGCTGCCAGATTGACTCGAGTAGTCGCCTACAGCACAAAGCTTGAATCCTAACTGCACCAATCAGTTTTTATGAATTTAAGTAGAGGTATTAGTCACACCACTGGTTTTACGCCGAGGAAAAACATCGAGAGGAATCCCGCATACGTTTGAGATGAAAAATATAACGCCTACGTATATACAGTGCTTGAGAGACGGCGATTGACTAGCCATCTCTTCCACTTGGCCATACTTACATGGACACATAAAAATATTTTAGCTGAAAAGACAATATTGTGAACATATATATCATAACATCGACTCTCTAATGGGGTAGGTAGAGAGAGTACAGAGCCAGCTCTCCTTAGACATACATTCCACTTTTGCTTCATCCAAATTCATCGGTCTCCTCACGATGCTCTTCGTCTACGGCTGTCTTTTTGTATTTAATATTGGCAACTCCTCCTGCTCTGCACCAAAGCTACTAAATCACCAAGTTACCGGCATATTTACTGAGGGCGAAAGTTATTTATGATAAGTAGCTGTAAGTTACGGACACATATTGCCCTTTTATTTATTTATGGACTATTCTGTATATTTGCTGCTCGCTAAGGATATTATCTGACATAGTTATTTACATGTTATAACTTGGTTTTGATTTGTGTTATGTATTAATGTTAACAATATTATTGCTCTTGAAAATGGAAGAGTTGTTATTATTGGAGGAACTAGCGCTCTACTCTCTCTGCCTACCTATATGTTCCTTTGTTTTTATAGGATTACAAGCTGTCCCGCCCAGCTTCGCTAGTGCGAAAAAAATTAATATCCCGAAACACGATTGCAGCTCCGCCAATTGTGAATCTAAACCATTCTCCAATCCACCTGAAGACACACAGAAAATTTCATTTATATCGGTCCAGCCGTTTACGATTCTATAAAGGACATACAGACAAACATTAATTTTTACATATATAGAGATATATATATAGGTAACCTATATTATAAGAAAAGATTCCTGCAGGATCGGCTGAACTCAAAAACTCAAAAAAGTCTCAAAGAACTCAAAAAGTTCTGCACCGATCGAGCTGAAATTTTAGCATGATATATAATTCGCATCAAGGATTGTTTTTATCTATTTTTTGCATCAGTCACATATCCACAGCGAAGCGTGGCAGTGCCCTGCCAGCTAGTATTATATACATATATCTTTATGCTTTTCCTGGTCACAAAGTAGGAAGAGGTGTATAATGAAACTTACACACCTCAAGGTGCATGTATGGATACTACAGCAGGAACTCACATATCCACTTTTCGCCGGAGATATATTTTAGGAGCCAAAGTACAGATGACGAGTCCAACGCCGTAATTCAAGTTTTAAGTCCGGCGGTGTACTCCGATAAGCTTCCAAAGGCACATAGGGGGTGAATTTACATCTCTACCTATGTCTTTAGGAAGGAGTGGATACTGTTTAATAGTGGAGTCCCTGAGGCTTAAATAAAATAAAAATATTACGTCACTGCGCTGATATGTTTTGCTGGCAGTTCACATCGGCTTAGTATGGCGGCTATCCCCAACAATTATTTGAACAAAGCCAGGGTGATAGAATTTTATACCGCTGTTACCATGATCACCGCATGGGTCGTTAAGGTCGATCCTCGCTCGGTTTCTGTATTATTATTTCTGCAGTTATAAGGTTAGATCGAACGCCAATTCCGAACAATTATTGGAAAAATGCCAGAGCGAATTTTATTTCGCTTTTCCCTTCAAATAGTCGGTGACATAAAAGATCTCTCTTAATATTAAAAAGAATTGTGAAAACTCTAACCACCCGACCCGTAATGGCCTAGTGGTTTCCTGCAATACACAGATTGCACGTTTTAATCCCAATTGTACTATTTTAATGAGTTATTTTCTGAACTTATGTGCAGGGATTAATCTCGCTATGTAGTGAAGGAAAACATCGAAACACCTACATACGTTTGCGGAGGAATTCAAAGATATTATATTTATTTTTATGGCCATAGGCGGACATAATGACTATCTCTCGGATATAGTGGATATGTCCACCACGGTCCAACATAATACCTAATAAATCGCAAAACGGGGAATCTGTGATATAATATAAATTATATTGTATTAAATTATATTATATAGTATGTAAGTCTAGAGAGAACTGGCGCTCTATACTCTCTGCCTACCCCGCTAGGGACTTGGCGTGATGATATGTATGTATGTATATTATATTATATAGAGACTGATGAATGTGGACGAAGCGAAAGAGGTAAGTAAGTCTATAGAGGATTGGCACTCTATACCCTCTGCCTACCCCGTTAGGGGCTCGGCGTAACGAATGTATGTATTATATTATATCACAGGATCCCTGTTTTGCGATGCTCCATGGTTCCTCTCTCTCTTTTGATATACTCCAGGAAATGTATACGCCGAAAATAATTTTGCAAAGTAGGGGGAAAAACCATTTTAGAAGGCTGCACGTTCTTTCATAATACCCCGAAGGGATACAAAATCAGAATATGTATATCTAGGTAAGTCTTGTGTCAAGATAACGAGATGCTAACAACATGAAAAGTATTTAATTCCGCTCAGTGCTACAATGTGAGCCTTGTGTAAGTCCCACTAATATTATTTATGCGAACATTGTGGGGATGTTTGTTTCGCTTCATATCAAAAAAATTAGATTAGATAAAATTTGACACAGAGATGGATAATGAATAGCTGGATTAACGCATACCAGCTGTAGTTGATGTACGGTTGAAGTAGTTGCTGTAATACAAAGATCGCAAGTTTGAACCCCGACTGTGCCAATGAGTTTTTCTGAACTTAAGTACATTGATTCGTCACCACGAGCTTTACGGTGAAGGAAAACATCGAGAGACCTGCATACGTCTGAGAAGCAATTTAAAAGCATATGTATAGTCGTGCTTGATTGACGGCGATGGTCTCGCCATCTGTCACGTTGGCACCTTAAATATACCTCTGGCATAAATTGGGTGTATGGGTACTACCTATAGTAGTAATAGGATATATATTTATCTATCAGCGTGAGGATATATGATATATTTTATTGCAGCTAAAAAAACCATGGAAATAAGTACCAATGAGATTAAATTTTACGCAGATAAAACCGCTGGACATAACTAGTTAAAGATATGCGGGAGTTATTATTTTGACGTGACAAGAATATTTTACTTAACTCCCACTTGCGAGTTTATGCCAGAAGGTCATTTCATATTCAAAGCCATAATAGTACAGTGGTCATCAAGGAATTAAGCTCTATTCCCGCTGAGGGCAGAGTGTGATGAACCACTGAAGTGGCCGAGTGGCTCAAGTTGTCTTTAAAGTCAAGATGACAAGATTGAACCTCGACTGTACACAGTTCTTAATCCCACCACGAGTTTATGGTGTAGGCTCCAGCAACGCCCTAAGCCGAGGTTCGTACCCCACAGGGGGTGCCCTTAGCTGTGTTTATGGCAACTTAGAAATAAAGTGCCTGGCTGGAGGCCTAGATCTCGCCATTGACCGGTTAAGTAGCAAAAGTTCCCGGAACTCACGCTACGAGAGACAATACAAAAAAAAAAAAAAATATGGTGTAGGAAACTGCTTCATTTACTGTCACCATTTTAAGAAATTGTTCTCATTAATGCATAAATACCGCATCCAATAATTCATAGTTGCTTGTGTGTAATGCAATATAACTTAAGGTTTCCCCGCCGTATGAAATTTCACTTGCATTTTCTCCGTTTCTTACATTCTGAAGGTATCGTCTTAAAGGTCAGTGATCGGGTGATATTATATTAACGGTAGTTCAAAGTTTGAGTAAAATTTTTTAATAAACCAGTATAACATATTTATTAAAACATACGCTCATGAAAGTTCATCTTTAATGTGCTCTCGTGAATATTAGAATGAATGACGTCTTGTAAATATACTGTTTTCGTACACTGAATATATTTATATTTTTTTTGTCTCAAGCCTTCCTACAAGGGTCCCCGAAGGGGTAGGCAGAGGTGTATAGGTAGTACCCACACACACTATAGACCTCATAATCTTTAGGCCGAATTACATTCACTTCCGTTAAGCAATTCATGCGTGAAAGAGGAACAAAAACCCTCAAAAACTATAGCATTTTTAATATTAATAGGATACCTGTACCAGTATTGTATTTTCTGCTTTCACTTGAAGACAATTCCCTTAAATGAAAACTTAAAAATGGAAAGTAATATATTTTTTCCTTTTTTTAAATTAAATGGCAACCAAAAGTCTATCTGAAGAATAACCGCAGGCGGCCACAAGTGAGGTACGATTTCGTTCGCGGTATTCGCTCTGTGCTAAGTACCTCAATACTAGATCATTTAAATAGCGAATCAGGAGCATTTCTTGCCATTGATTTGCCAGCCTTGAAGCTGCGTACACGCAGAGATTTGCAAAGTAGTGTTGTGGTTTTTAACGGTTGTGTGCTCTCGAAAGTAAGTTCTTTTTTTAATTAATATTATAAATGCGAAAGATTGTGAAGCAATATTTTAATTTAAAAAAAAATATAGAAAACCCCGACTCTTCACTTAAACACATTTTACTGATGTGAAAGTTTGGATTGAAATGGATCGATGTTTGTTGCTCAAACACGCAAGAACGGCTGAACGGAATTAGATAAAACTTGGCACGGTGATAGGCTATTAGCTGCAAAGAGTGCGCTTTATTCCAGAAAAAAAATCTACTAATGAAATTAATTTCTACGCAGATTCAATTGCGGGGCACGTTTGGTTTACAATAATGTCAGTCGTAATGTACCTTTTTTTTACGTAATATACCTGTAATGTACCTGGGTTAAGTTAGTAGTCAAACCTATTTAAAAACGAACAAGGTTAATTACTTGACAGACCTCTTGCTCCACAAGTTTTGACAGGTGTTTAATTTTGTTTAGTAACGTGGTTTTATTTTAAAATATATTTATTTGCATTATAATAGTATCGATATATATATATATATATATAATAGGACGATCGTCTGGTCTAGTGGTTAGAGCTCCTGACTGCGAAACTTGAGGTCGTGGGTTCGAATCCCGCTGAGGGCAGTATTTGTGTGATGAACACATTGTATTATTTGTATTTATATGTATTTATGTATATATATATATCTATATAAGTAAATATATCGTTGTCTAGTTACCATAACACAAGCTTTGCTTAATTTAGGACTAGGTCAATTTTTGTGGAATTGTCTCAGGTATTTATATTATTTATTATATCTGAAAGGTAACAAAATAGCACTATTTAACTAAAGATATTATATTTTCCGAATTGAACTATACAATATTCATAGTTCCTTTAAAAAGGACTGTACTGATAAGCCTTATTTCATCAAAATTAATTAAACTATTCAGAAAAAAACGTTGCGACATAATATTAAATAACCTTTCCATTATATGAACTAGAACAAAAATGTTCTATAAAAGTGCTTCCAATATTAAATTAATTTAAAATTTACGTTGTAATGAATTTTAAATATACCTACGCGTAATTGCATCTTAATACTTTAAAAGCCGGCATTGAAAATGTTTCCGGAAATTTTTAAAATTGGAACGTTTTTCAAATGTAAAATGTGTTCTATTCAAGCCAATCTTTCGCGGTTGGTAGAATTAGCCTATCACTATAGCACAAACAGTGTAGTGTATTGTTCTGTCTCCTTTGACACATTAATTTGACAGCTGTCAAAGCATTCGTCCAGATTTCTTGAACTCGGTGACTGTAGCTTGAAATATATTGCTACTTGTATTGTCCCGTGGTTACGTCCGCTTAAATTTTATTACTCCTCTATTCCCTTGAAAAGTAGCCGGACATGTAACCATAATGGAATTTTCTTGAAAATTGAAAATTGAATTTTAAACCGGTTTCATAGTTCCTAAGATAATCACGTTCAAATAAACAACCGTGTACTTTTATGATATTGCAGTAGATTTGTCAAGATAATACAATTTTATTGTTGCTTTGTCTATGTCTGATAAATGTGGACGAAGCGAAAGAGGTATGTAAGTCTATAGAGAACTGGTGCTCTACTCCCTTGACGACCGTCTGGTCTAGTGGTTGGAGCTCCTGACTGCGAAACTTGAGGTCGCGGGTTCGAATCCCGCTGAGGGCAGATATTTGTGTGATGAACACGAATATTTGTACCTTAGTCTTGGATGTCCTATGTATTTAAGTATATATCTATCTATATAAGTAAATATATCGTTGTCTAGTTACCATAACATAAGCTTTGCTTAATTTGGGACTAGGTCAATTTGTGTGGAATTGTCCCAGGTATTTAATATTATTTATTATTACTCCCACTTGACTGTCTATCCTGTTGGGGACTCGGCGTGATGATATCTATGTAGGTATGTATTTACGTCAATAGTACAAATATATAATTGAAATAACTAAGCCAAAATCCCTACGGGAAAGACAGAGACGGATAGCATTTGATAATATTTCTGCCTACCCCTTTTAAAAAACCATGTATTGTATATATATATGTATACATGTCTACTCAGTATATATGTAAGTCCATATGTCTTTAAAATATGCTACAATGTATTCGGGAAGTAACATGATGTCTATTTGAATACATAGCTATATATTATATTACACAATTGTAGATTAACACAACGTATACTTTCAAATTGACCTTTATATTAATTTCAAATACCTAATACTGAAGTTAGATCGTCTCCTGTTTTTGTATAGCTATTAGGGTTGCCTGTTTCCGTGCCTGCATCTTAGCTGATATTATGGTTAATTAAGTGTTTTTTCTTTTAATTACACATTGCAGAACTTACAGTAAAGATCAATGTCGAGACGATAAGTTTCGCAAGAACATCAAAAGCAGTACGTAGCTCGAATAGGCGATAGCAACATTTTTACTATTTTTATTATAAAAAATTCAATTGAAATTTTATATATATATATATACATATACCTTAAGTACAGTGATTAGTCACGACACGAGCTTCACGGTGAAGGAAAACATCGAGAGGAAACCTGCATACGTTTGAGAAGAAATTCAAAAGCGTATGTATAGTCGTGCTTGAGTAACGGCGATGGACCCGCCATCTGTCACGTTGGCACCTAATATACCTACCTCTGGCGGAAAGTGGGTGAGTGGGTATTACCTATACACCTCTACCTACCCCTTCGGGGACCCTTGGTGGAAGGCGTGAGGATATTATATATATTACACCTTGCAAGTTAATATTTTAAATAATACCTCATATTATTCACATTTTCGGATAAACCTTTCAAAACAAAAACTTGCAAGGTGTTAAAATTGTTCTGATGAGAAATCGAAATCCCTCACGAGCACGTAGAGAGAGAGGGTAGTCTCTTTAGTCTGACAGACCTCCTTGCTTTTATGCACATACGTCAATTCACTTCATCTACATTCATTAATTAGTTCGTTCATCATATATGCTGTCCGCGAATCAATCAAAAGTGCTACGAAAGAAAGTTTTTTGCTGACAGAGACAGCCCTAACAACACTTAAGTGTAATATGAATATTCACAACCCTGACGTAACAATATTGTGAAATGAACATCGCACCCGGAAATTCAAAAGCGTCCTAAGGTTTTAATTACATCTCATACATCGAATATACATGTATAATACACGAGACTTGAGCTTCAAGGTTTACTTTGTTATCGGAAGTTTTCGCATATTTGTTACTGACTGAGCTATGTTTCTCACGCCTTCGCACTTGGGTTCCCGAAGGGGTAGGCAGAGGTGTATAGGTAGTACCCACACACCCACTTTCCGCAAGGGATATAAATTAGTTTCTTGTTTTTGTTGGATTTTCATAAAAGCGTGTTTTTTTACTGTTCTTTAACTATTATTTATTTTTTACATACATACATACATACATATCATCACGCCAAGTCCCTAACGGGGTAGGCAGAGAGTATAAAGCGCCAGTTCTTTCTAGACTTACATACCTCTTTCGCTTCGTCCACATTCATCAGTCTCTTCATACATGCTCGTCGGTTTCGAGTAATCTTAACGTTCCCGTCCTTGACAGTCCGATCTATTTGATCCAGGTAGTTGGAACGTGGCCTTCCTCTGCCTCTTCTTGCAAACACTTTTGCTTTGTATATCTGTTTCGTCAATCTTTCTTCACTCATCCTTTCTATGTGTCCAAATCAATGTAACATGCCAGTTGATTTGCGAATTTGCCCATTTACCGATATAGCACACTCGGTCACTTGCCAGCGTTTAGGCTTTTTATTTATTTTTTAGTTATTAATATTGAATCGTCATCGGTCCTTTATAATTATACCAATTTTCGATTAAATTCGACGTTTTGAAGGGGGTCAAAACAGGTAACCAAGTTGTTAACCTTGCAGACGAGGAGAAGTGTGGTGTGGCGAGACAAACTATGCTTTCGTGCTGGAAAACCTTTTATTTTACCAACTTACATTACAACTTTTGCCAACTTCATCCAACTGACGTCTTACTGATAGTTTTTTCCTTTTCTTTCCAACTGACAGTAAAACCTTAAACCTACTTGGATGTGTCGTCAACACAAGTATTAGTATTAGTCTGTCAGCTGCTCGATAAGTATAAGAAAAATCTTTTCTATCTCGTGTCCCGAGTAAACAGTTATTACAAACGTACACTTGGTTCTCATCGAAACCGACAATTATCATAAGACACGCAAGCTCGCAAGTATTTATGAACGAAAAATTATCTGCGTAACAGTTAAGTAGAAAGCCAAAGGAAAAGTGCTCCACATTTTATCCACGTAAATAAGCATTTACGGGGAAAACTACTTAGTGCTCGGAGAAAATTATGCTACTTATAGGTCGGTAAATATGAATAAAGGTTAACGTGTAAAAAGGTGTTGTAGTAAAAGTGATTTTTAAGCGTTAAATAACGTTTTAAGAATTAACTGATATTTACATACATACATATCATCACGCCAAGTCCCTATCGGGGTAGGCAGAGAGTATAGAGCGACAGTTCTCTCTACACTTACATACCTCTTTCGCTTCGTCCACATTCATCAGTCTCTTCATACATGCTCGTCGGTTTTGAGTACTCTTAACGTTCCCGTCCTTGAGAGTCCGATCTATTTGATCCAGGTAGTTGGAACGTGGCCTTCCTCTGCCTCTTCTTGCACACACTTTTGCTATAAATATATACATATATATATATAAGGATGTGTATATGAATATGTATGTATATATTCACACTAAATATATCTCCGGTAAAAAATTTACTACCTCTGCCTACTCCTTCGGAGATAATCTACAAGGGCATCAAGATATACCAGATATATAAGCAACTTTTTGAAGATTCTTTATCAATTTTATTAAGCTTGTTTGATGGATATTAATAAGGTTCCCATTTTTATAACTTCACTTCTCTATTTTTCCAAATTATTTATAAATTATTATAATTATTATAATTAATTATAATTAATATAATAATGTCCAAATTATTATATTAAACATAATAAGAATGCCTCGTCACTTGTTTCTAAGAGTGCTTCGTTCTTATTTTTAATCGTATTTTTGTATTTGCTTGTAGCAAAATTACAAAGGCTTAATAAACTTTACTAATTAATAACCTTTGTGGAAAGGCTTGAAGTTACAGACTAAGTCTATTAACTATTGAAACAATTAGGTATAAGTCACTTAATATAGCACACAATATTGATGTAGAGATAGATAGAACTTTGAGCTCGGACATAGGCATAATTATTTTTTCTCAAGTTAACCATGTACAAATTCTAAAAGTACATATTTTATAAACATCATCACGCTGAGCAGCATCCCTAACGGGGCAGTTAGGGAGTGTAGAGCGCCAGTTCTCTCTAGACTTACAATCTAAGCTGCTAGAAATACTAGTTATGCGCATAGGGAGTCACAGGCAACTGTTAGTATTATATATAAATCGCAGGCTACGTCTGATAGATTACACATTAAGTGTGAAAAGATTCCTTCCCGATTCCCATCAGGAAATGCATTCATTGAATAAGCAATTGACTTTTGTTAATATTTTTTTATATCACCAGTGTGGCATACAGGCCTCTAGCCCATGAGAAGCGGTTACCGTAGCCTTTTTACGCTCACTATACTTTAACTTTAGTATCACTTGCGCGTTGCCACTCTGTGTTCGGAGAATTATACTGTGTTGACAACATAATGGGACTTATCCCTGTGCTGCCAACACAATATAACAACCCTCCCCCCTCCCCAAAAAGCTCATTATTGGAATCCTTATACACACGTTATGCGCGCTGGAACACAACACCAAAATATGTGTTATTTGGCTACGGACTTCTACAAGGAGGTCCTGCCCCAGTCGGGCAGCTCCGAATTCGAATGGGAATCCCTTGCCCTCTCCTATAATTTTTTTTTTTATATTTACAGTTAAAATGAATTTCTACCTAACCGTTGTGATCTTAACATTGATTCTTCACGGAGTCACTCCTTTAGAAGATGGATACCTCCGCTACGTCAAAGACGGTTGCTTCACAAAAGGCGAAGCATTGTCTTGCGTGAAGTACAAAGCCTTGAAAATAGCCAAGAACACCATTTTCGGTGATGATATGTATGGAAATGAAACTATCAGAGCAAGTAACATGATCAGCTTTGTGCCTCTCGATGAGGAAACGTTGAATGAACTCAAAGTTGATGAGAAAGAAGACTCGATATCCGAACCACGTAGCTTTCTCTCCGAATGGTCGGAACTGGCGAAGTATTTCATGAAATTAGTGCAACAGTTCTTCAAGGTGAAAGGCTTGAGGGTCGACCTGCCAGAAGGAGCGAGGACAGTTCAAGATGATGACGTCAATGATGCTGGTAAGTAGTTTTTTTCTCAAACAAACAACCAAGAATAAAATATTTCCTATCCTATCTTATGTTACTTTGTAAAGATATAACTTTCTAATGGCGAAAGAAGGTTTTTTTTAATTGGTTGAGAACTTTTGAGTTCAAACGTAACTAACAGACAAATAATAAAACTTAAGTTTAGACTACTTCTCAATTATAAAAAAAGCTTTCTTGAAGACAACGCCACTTTATCTCAGTGTTGACACATGACCATCACTTACTAGGGTTACTTTTGAATGAAATATACACGCCAAGTCCAGGTAACGCAGTAGGCAGAGAGAGTAGAGCATCAGTTCTCTCTAGATTTACACATCTTTTTTGCTTCGTCTAAATTCATCAGTCTCTTCATACATGGTCGTCGGTTTCGAGTAATCTTGACGTTCCCGTCATCGATGTGATTTATGTAGTTGGAACGTTGTCTTTCTCTGCCTCTTCTTGAGAATACTTTTGCTTTGTATATCTCCTTTGATCGACGAAATTTTTATCAAATGGAAGGATGAGCCTTTCTATATGTCCAAACCAACGTAGCATGCCTTTCTTCATATTTTCAATCACACCCTCATTCACGCCAGTTCTTTTGCGAATCTCTTCAATTCGGATTAAATTAAATATAGGCCCTTTAAAATATCTACCCTATTTTAAAGTCTACACGGTATTTAACAAAAAATGGTCTCATTGCAAACAAAAATATTTCACTTAATAAACAGTTGATAGATTAAGAGTTAATTGCTCGATAATATTACTTGTCAATGGAATGTTTGGAATTAATTGTTAAGCCAAACGATTTACAACCCTAAGTAACTTTGGTACAATGAAAACCAAACAAATTTTGAAACAAACTTGAAATGGAGTGTTTTCGGTCTTGTGTTTGATCTGTTTGTTTGCGTAGGCCTTCGTTACTCTATGGAGTCTGAAAGGAACGGAGACGTCAATTAGGTCTGCAAACACTTTATGTAGTTAGTGAAATGTGTGGATATTAAACTAAATTAATTACGATTAGTATTTACTGGGAGACTAAAATGTTTATCTGTAATGTTAATGTAATAATATCCTCACGCCTCCCCACGAGGGTCCACGAAAGGGTAGGCAGAATTGTATAGGTAGTACCCATACACCCACTTTCCGCCAGAGATATATTTTAGGTGCCAACGTGACAGATGGCGAGTCCATCGCCGTTACTCAAGCACGACTATACACACGCCCTTGAATTGCTTCTCAGACGTATGCAGCTTTCCTCTCGATGTTTTCCTTCACCGTAAAGCTCGTGTTGTGACTAGTCACTGTACTTAAGTTCAGAAAAACTCATTGGTACAGTCGGGATTCGAAATTGCGCTCGTTGTGTCGCAGGCTACTACTGGATCCACTCGGTCACCACGGCTTTGTGGCCAATGTAAAGGTCTTGTTAAGAAAAGGATTATAAAACACTTGGATTTGTTTCCCACACCTGTAAATAAAACAGAATAAAGTGCTTTAGGGTATATTTATACTAGTATTATTAATGTTTTATATATATGTAAAAAATATATATATTATAATTTGTCGCTTTTGAATAGCACAGCCTAGGGGTCTTATTTTGTTTCTGCAATGGCTGAAGTTTCTCAAAGCTCCATTTAAAACAAGTGGTTTTTCCTTTATAATCTTATAACATTAAAAAGCTTTTTAAGCGTACATTTGAAGGCATCATTTTGTTCAGTCAACCGAAATGATAAGAACAAAAAACACTTTTGGACATTCAAATATATCCGGATCTGAGCATCTACCTAAGTGTTAAAAATAAAAGAATTTAAATCAGCAGTAAATTTCCCATTTCTCCCTCAGTTTAGTAACTACCTACTAACGTGAATTACAATTTTTAAGAGTCTGAAAAAAATTTTCGTCTGGAGGTAATTTAATTAACCAAGTTTTTCCACAATCAAATTATTTATTACGCTAAAAGTAAGCAAAGTTACTTGTATCAAATTTTTTTACCTTGAAGAGCCCTGAAATGTTAACTGTATATATGCCCACTATGGTCCCCGAAGGGGTAGGTGGGTGTAGGTTCCTACTCCCACTTTGCTTCGGAGATATATTTTAAGTGCCAACGGGACAGATGGCGAGTCCATCGCCGTTACTCAAGCACGACTATACACACGCCCTTGAATTGCTTCTCAGACGTATGCAGCTTTCCTCTCGATGTTTTCCTTCACCGTAAAGCTCGTGTTGTGACTAGTCACTGTACTTAAGTTCAGAAAAACTCATTGGTACAGTCGGGATTCGAAATTGCGCTCGTTGTGTCGCAGGCTACTACTGGATCCACTCGGTCACCACGGCTTTGTGGCCAATGTAAAGGTCTTGTTAAGAAAAGGATTATAAAACACTTGGATTTGTTTCCCACACCTGTAAATAAAACAGAATAAAGTGCTTTAGGGTATATTTATACTAGTATTATTAATGTTTTAACATAATGTTGTAATACGTTTGAGAATAAACTCAAATACGTGTGTATAGTTGTGCTTGAGTCACTCGAGATGGACTCGCTATGTGTTACGTGGGCACTTCAAATATACCAACGGCGAAAAGTGGATGTGTGGAAGTGGGGGTACTACACACCTCTGCTCCCTTCAAGGATCCTTGTGAAGGCGTAAAAAATATATATATTATAATTTGTCGCTTTTGAATAGCACAGCCTAGGGGTCTTATTTTGTTTCTGCAATGGCTGAAGTTTCTCAAAGCTCCATTTAAAACAAGTGGTTTTTCCTTTATAACCTTATAACATTAAAAAGCTTTTTAAGCGTACATTTGAAGGCATCATTTTGTTCAGTCAACCGAAATGATAAGAACAAAAAACACTTTTGGACATTCAAATATATCCGGATCTGAGCATCTACCTAAGTGTTAAAAATAAAAGAATTTAAATCAGCAGTAAATTTCCCATTTCTCCCTCAGTTTAGTAACTACCTACTAACGTGAATTACAATTTTTAAGAGTCTGAAAAAAATTTTCGTCTGGAGGTAATTTAATTAACCAAGTTTTTCCACAATCAAATTATTTATTACGCTAAAAGTAAGCAAAGTTACTTGTATCAAATTTTTTTACCTTGAAGAGCCCTGAAATGTTAACTGTATATATGCCCACTATGGTCCCCGAAGGGGTAGGTGGGTGTAGGTTCCTACTCCCACTTTGCTTCGGAGATATATTTTAAGTGCCAACGGGACATATGGCGAGTCCATCGCCGTTACTCAAGCAAGACTAAACATGCATACTTTGAATTTCTTCTAAAGCGTATTCAAGTATCTTGATGTTTTACCTCACAGAAAAGCTTGTGGTGTATCTAATCTCTGTACTTAAATTCAAAAACTCATCGGTAGACACGGGATTTGAACTTGCAATCTTTGTGTTGCAGTCTAACTACTCGAACCACTAGGCCACCAGGGCTATAACTATAAAAATACATATAAAGACATATTAGGAGACAGGTTTCCTTGGGGCATTCTCCTTCGTCATGAGCTCCTGGTGTAGTAACTACCATACTTTTATTGTGGTTCTACCTGTGTTATAAGTATACTAGTTGGTAAACTTGAATTCATGTAATCACGCATACTTAATACAGTATAAAAATCTTTATATATTTATGAGGATAAAAATCTTTAGATTTCATAATTATTTAAATTACCTTTAGACGTTTCTACTCAAACTGGCCTAGTCTCAGTCTCAAACTAATCCAATATCCGTCCCCATCGGAAAACAAATCAGCGGGCTGAAACTTTGCCAGTAGCTTTGACTACTAGACCAGACGACCGTCTAAAAGCACTCATGAACAGCGGCTCTAGACAAAATCCTTTTCTGCCAACGTTAGCTACCCCAGCTTACTGTAACTTCGTACCACCTAAGAAGTTAAGAAAATTTTTGTTTATACTTATTTCCTCGTATTTTTTTCTCTCCATTAGAACCTAACTCAGACTTCATCAAACACAACAAAAAAAATTTCATTCAAATGGGTTCAACCGATTTATAGTTTTGTGCTTGGTAACACATTTAGTGATTCATTTTTATTTACATAGATTAATGGCGGTAAAAGTTTTGCGCAAATAATGACATTGCATGTCATGAATAACGTGAACGCTAACAAACGTGAACGTGTAATGTAACGTAACAGAAAAGGATTTGTCGAAAGCCTTAGTATGTAAAATATCATCACTGCAAGACCCGCGCGTTGTGAGCAGAGATAGCCAGTTCTCTCTAGATCTACAGATGTCGCTTCATCTATATCAATTTATTAAGTATTGTAAAAGCAATTAAATTAAAAAAAAATGTATACCGTCACGCCCTTATGCGTTAGGCAGAGACGAAAGCCCGTGCTCTCCATAGCATGACAGTACTTACAGACTTTTCTTCATCCACGTTCATATCTATAAAGAGCTTATCAAATATTTATTGAATTGGAAAATATAATATATAATTATAATATATTCTAACACCTTTCCACAAGGGTCTCCGAAGAGCTATACACTTTGCGCCAGAGATATCTTTTAGGTGCCAACGTGAAGGTGTGCGGATATTATTATTATATTAAATATGTCACCAACCGTATTCTGCTGAATATATTATATCAATTCATAATTCGATTGTAGCTTTGAATATATTAGCTTTAGTTAGCAGTTTGGAACTGAGCCAGTGGTTCGCAAAAGGTCCCTCACGGCGGTAAAATGGCGGATGGTGTGGTTTCAGCCTGCTCTGTTTCACTTGGCTGTGGGAGACCGCAAGTGTTTCACCCTATTTGTCACATTATTAAAGGTCTGTTGATACTTGACGACGATAGGTACTTCGATCTATTTTGTTTACCTCGACGGCCGTCTGGTCTAGTTGTTAGAGCTCCTGATTGCGAAACTTGAGGTCACGGGTTCGAAACCGGCTGAGGGCAGATATTTGTGTGATGAACACGAGTATTTGTACCTTAGTCTTGGATGTCCTGTGTATTTATGTATCTATGTAAGTAAATATAACGTTATCTAGTTTCCATAACACAAGCTTTGCTTAATTTGGGACTAGGTCAATTTATGTGAATTATCCCAAGGTATTTATCATTATTTAGTACTAAGCTATTTATTATTTTTATTTTTAATAACAACGATTAACGATATTTACAAATTAAAAGCCGTGGTGGCCGAGTGGTTCGAGCAGTTGCCTGCGACACAAAGATCGCAAGTTCGGTGATTAGTCACACCACGAGCTTTACGGTGAAGGAAAACATCGAGAGGAAACCTGCATACGTCTGAGAAGATATTCAAAGGCGTATGTATAGTGGTGCTTGAGTAACGGCGATGGACTCGCCATCTGTCACGTTGGCACCAAATATACCTCTGGCGGAAAGTGGGTGTGTGGGTATTACCTATACACCTCTGCCTACCCCTTCGGGGACCCTTGTGGGAAGGCGTGAGGATATATTATATTATTATATTTACAAAGAACAGTTGAAACTAACTACTTACAGATAAAATAGTTGTCCCAAATCGGTATCCCGAGGCAACGTGCCAAGAAGACCAATTAATTAAATTAATCACATTAATACAAACTCTCTCCTAATGATAATATAGACTTACAAATGTCATAGAATTACTGAAAATGATCCTCGAAACACATCACGGCTTACATAATTTGTCAAAGTAGAAATTTCACTTGCAGAGCTAACCTAGTTTCAGACACTGGCATATTTACTCTGCCATTGACGGCAGAAATTACAAACCTTAGGTTCTATTAGATTGTCAAACCTCTCGAATCAATTACGTTGAGCGTCTGTTAGTAATTAGTCTGACAATCAGTAGCAATTTAGGGATAGATCACAGCGTCTTAGTACCTACAGAAATCCTACTTATATTATAAATGAGAAATTTCGTGAGGAATACCCAATCTCGCTAGAACGGTTGAATGAAATCAGATTAAATAAATTTACCGATCAAATATTTTTTGCGCGGTTGAAATCACGATACGTCTCGCGAGAGTCTTTTGATTATCCTCACGTCTTCCCACAAGGGTCCCCGAAGGGGTCGGCAGAGGTGTATAGGCTCATTTTTGACAGATGGCGAGGTCATCGCCGTTACTCAAGCTCGACTATACATACGCCTTTGGATTTATTTTCAAACGTCTGTAGGTTTGACTTCTATCTGTGATGTAGACAACTGCTCGAACCACTCGGAAATCATATGATTAATTTGCATTTTAGGCCCTAAGTCCTAAACATACATTTAACGTTTTGATCAGATGCTTGCGTGAACGGGTTCATCTAAGAAAATTATTGCGTTAGATAGTATGCTTATTGAGGAAAGTTATGCAAGAAAGCGATACTCAAATGAAACGTGAGGCAAACCGCGGAATACAACTAGCAAGAAGCTAATTTTCTCTTTCTGTAGTCGATGACAAATACTGTTAAAATTTGGTAATTTTTTTATTAGAGTTCAGGTTTTGAGTTTGGACCAAATTCAATCTACGGCTAGATCAATAAAACATTAAACTGTAAAGCGTGTCCAGCTGTCATTTCTGTATGTATAACAATCTATTCATGAAATCTTTAATTGAGCGCACAGGCAGGGTAGATAGATAGAAACGTAGCGTTACACTTTCTTGCACACCAGCTGCACTATCATCTTGAGACGTTTAATGTGAACAAAGACAGGTAATTAGCTCCAAATGCCTACGCCGAAAGCGATATAGTGTGAGAAAAACGGTGCCGTATTTGATAAAACTCAAGAATATTAAGCTTTGCAAATGCCTTTCTGATGTGAAGTAAGAAGAGGTGTAAAAGCGCCCTCTTCTAGCCGGAGATATTTTTTGGTGCCAACGTGACAGATGTAGTCTGTTGCCGTGTCTGAAATATTGGTATAGATGCGTCTTAAATATATATTTACTTACATTGAAAGTTGTGGTGTGAGCAATGTCCGTATTAAATTTTAAACAAACCCACGTGTACAGACCACCGAATTTCAAATCTTGACTTCCATCCTGTCTATTCAATTTTCCTCCATCATTTCCTGTTACCGTAAATAACCTCTTCAATTTCAAATCAAGAAGATTCTCAATGAACTTAAAATTCACACCGACAAAGAATTACCGTTCGAAATTCCAGAGTTCTACATAAATGGTTAATTTGAATAATCAATTGAATTCCAATCCAACGAATTTAAATAGTCCCTTTAAAATTATGCGATGGCACTTTACGACTTGGAATGATAAGACATCTTTACAATTTCATTTAACAGCCTTTGAAATGGTAACGTGAACCGGTTTTCCTTCTTAAATTCAGTTTTCATGCTGTTACAACTTCGGAATTGGTTCTATCTGATTTGGTCCATTCATTTCCACATTTATTGCTGTATGCCTTGCAGGCACACGAATTAAATATTATCAAATTACCTTCACTGCTATCCACGAAGACCCTGATGAGGTAAATAGAAGCGTAATAATATCTATCGTTTTTTACCCGAAGACACAGTTTTGGTGCTGCTGTTGGCGTCTCAATAGCGTTACGTTTTTTAATGTAGCTCACCACACTTTCCTAAAAGTAAAGCCTGTAAAACAAAATAACAATAACAAAAAAAAACGTAAATGATTATACAATTTGTGGAAGACTACGTTTCAACTACCTAGTTGGAATCCATTGCGCCCTCAAGAACGGGAACGTCAAGGGTAACCGGATAGCTCATGTGAGGTGAGGTGAGTTAAACAGAAAAAATTAAGAGAATGATGACTGAGGGTAAAGCGAAAGAGGTCTCTATACTTAGTGACCTCTTTCGCTTTATTATTCGCCGGTTCTCATAATACTTTATGAGAACCGGCGATCCGAAATCTAATCTCTCTCTCTAATCTCTGCCTACCGCGTGACTGCGTGATGTATGAAGAAATAAGCATTAGAAATAAGGGAAATGAATTTTACGAACTCAGTGATATTGAATTTTTAATATAGATGTATTGAGGGCGGTCTCAATATTGAACTAAATACAAAATTCGATTACATGGATTTTAGATTCGGAGAGCATCTGCTCAACAAATTGACTAGAGACTAAATCCCACGTTTCGACCCAAATAGCCGGATGCTCGTTACCGGAAACAATCACAATTTTAATGGAATCATATCGTTTATATTTACAGCTAATTGTTGAGGTCAGTATTGAGATTCGGAGCAAATTCGTGATCTATTTACAAATGATTGAACCTTCAAACTGCTGTCTGTTTAAAATTTTGTGTGAAGTGTTAAATTAAGGGCGTAGATTGACCCAGTAATTTGCATGTCGCCGTTCCGAAACTAAAACAGATGTGGCTCTTGTCTAGAGAGGACTTAATTTATGACGGGACATTAAAACTCTTATTCATGGCTGTGATTTAGTTTTAATAGAGGCGGAAAAACAAAGGATTTTTTTGCATTTGTGTCCAACATTTCTATCGCGTTTTTAGACCGAGTCGTTAACGGTTTAGATAAAGATAATAATGTGCTTTTACACTCATCATTCTCAGACCATCGCTTCCCCTCACATTCTGCATTTTTGCACTGAATTGCTATCAAGTATGTAGTCCACCTGATGATAAGCGCCACCATTGGATATGGCTCATCGCCGACCCTGCAGGAACCTTTTCACACTCGGAAACTCCTTGCTTTAGTCTCTAGGGAAAACCTCAACGGGAATACATTGCGAACATGTACTTTGTATTTGAAAAGTTGTCCCAACTTTCCGCAATTAATTAGTATGTCCCATATTGACAAAATTTTCAAGAATTCCCTTAATGTGTTTGTAATTCCTATGGTTCTGTGGTCGTTGAGTAAGATCAGTTAAATAAATTAGGGCTGGTTTACTAAATTTGCCATCTGACATTCCCAAACCCTTCTCAAATGCCAAATGTTAATAGGATTTTGAACTATCTCCGTCTTAGAATCAAATTAAAATTTATGGAAAAAAATTACTTAAGTTATTTATTTGGAGTCTTATTTATTTATTTGTAAATTTATTTACTTAATGGCAGATGTTATTCTGCCTATCATAATAAATAACGCTCCATTACATTTCATATGTGAGGATCTTTTAGTACTCAATCACGCCAGAACATCAGAATGGTATTCGATGGAATTTGGCACATAGATAAATTATTAACACATAGTATATATTTTATTATAGAAAATGAATAAAACTTATAGTTAAGAAGTAATAAGTACTGTAAATGTTCCCGATCTGTCAAGCTTGATAAACACGCAGACACATTTAGTATTTTTTTTAAATGTCTCAAATAAACTATTGGTGAATAAAGTCACAGATTCAAAAGATTTGCAAGCAAGTGAAAGTTGCCGCAAACGCGTGGTTTTGGGTAATCTTTTACATGACTCTGCACTACGACAAATCGCTTTTAGATTACATTTAGGTATTCAGTATGATAAATAAAGTATAATATGGAATACCTGAATGGCACATCAATTTTAATACTTTCTCACAAAAGTGACAGTCTCAGGTAATGTTAAAATACTTCCATTATGGAAAGTTAGAACAGAATTATTATACAGGATGTGCCTTGCAATCGCTGGGCGAATAATAGAGAAACCTCACTCGTGTAAAATATATTTCAATGGTAGTTTTTTTACTGGAATTTTGGACTGAATACAACATATTAGCTTATATTATGTTAATCAAACTATATGTAATTTTGCATGAAAGAAGAACAAACATCCTCGCAATTTCTACCATTTATAATTTTACTAGGATTTATTAAAATTCAGTCCCTAAATACGTGATCGTTGTTTTCGAGTACTTTTGGCGTTCCCGTCCTTGAGTGTCTGATTTGATCTGGGTAGTTGGAACGTGGTCTTCCTCTGCCTCTTTTTGCATTCACTTTCGCTTTGTATATCTATTTCGTCAATTTGACAAAGCGAAAGAGGTATGAAAGCTTAGAGAGAACCGGCCCTCTACCCTCCGTGCCTACCCCGCTAGGGACACGGTGTGCTCATAGTGAGATCTTGGTGAGATGATGAAAGTAATTGTAGTAGATATTTACTTTACTTACCAATGTTACTTGATGTTTCAGCTCGAGGTAAGAAGAAGAAGTTAGCAATCGTCATTCCTATGCTTAATCTACTGGCAACAATGAAGACAAAATTACTACTCATCCCCATACTTCTATCAGTGCTGCTGATAAAGAAACTGCTACTGATAGCAGCGCTGCTACTGCCAAGTCTGCTTGGCACGTTGAAGGCTTGCAAGGTAAGGTTATTTTTCTAGCGATTCTCGCTCCGAAACTTGCTTCGATTCTAACTGAGACTGCCCACGTTCACCACAAAAACATGTAGATATTTGCACGAGTATTTGTTCCATGGTTGATCTCCTATGTATATATCTGTAGGTATATCTATCTAAATAAATATGTATGTCTTGTACATTCTTTCTTGTACATGTCTTGTACTCTTGGTACATTTATGTGGATTTTACTAAGGTATTTATTTATTATTATTACTACCACTGAGGTGGGGATTGAGCTTAAAGGCCAACCTGATCGTTGGACACTTGCAACCCTAATGGTGTTACGCGCTGTACGCGTTTCCGAACCACAAACGATTTTAGTTCAAAGAAAAGATTCTAAATAAATTCATAAAAAATATTTAGTAAAATATTTTTTATTTATTTCTTCAGTAAGTAGTTAGTAACAACAGTTTTTTTAATAAATGTGAGGCATCTGAAGGCAGGGATGTGGAGCAATACCACACGCTAGAAATATATTTAGGTTTTAACATGACATTCGTACGTCTTTGAATTTCTTCTTAAGAGTATGCAGGTTTCGTGTCGATGTTTTCCTTCACGGTAATACATATATTATTACATTTTAATTACCCTTATATCATCGCTTGCAATAAAAAATCTGTCAGGAGAAAAAACTCCTTTACCGTTATGCCCTACCTCTCTTCTTCTACGAGTTTTACGATGAAGGAAAAAATCGGGAGGAAGCCCCAATAAGTTTGAGATATCATCTCTTAAAGGTAACTTCGTTAAAGACGTAATAGTCGTGCTTTAGAAACGGCGACAGATTTGACGTATGTAATGTTGATCAATATTATCTAATGAAGAAGGAATGGAAAAGTTTGAACGTATGAATAAACCAATGAAATAAATTTACTTGATAAATATTTTTTATATTATTATTATAAATAATTGTTTCGAATGGAAAAGGTCTGACGGTGACCTTAATTATTGCTTCGGTCGGACCCTCATGTATAATTTTCTAGTATTTATTTGCTTCCTCACGATATTTATATCAACGATTTCTCCTTTCGTAAGTATACGAATATATTAACTAAATGTTATTACTTTTCGGGAAGGCGTGAAGATATATGTATATGATATTACTTAACCTGAATTGTATGAGTCTGTATGTAAATTTGTTTGAAACACTACAACATCTATTTGGAACATCTTGAAACAACTTAATGGACAGTGTTCGAGTTTATACGGGTGACTGGATACAATATCCCTTTACGATTAAATGGAGTGGAAAAAGATTCCGTAGATTATTGTCGAAATGTCAAATTTTATGCGGGTCAAGTGAGTTACTGGAAATACGAATTATTTCGTATCCGTTCTCTGGTCTTTTTATAGATATCTTTCTCAAAGTATCGTCATGGCCACGTCTGAATCGGAAATCTGCCGACATGGTCTGCCGGAATCTCAACAGTCTAATGAGCTCTTCTCAATTTAAACAAAGTGTGTAATGATTTGGAGTGTAATGATAGGGTGTGATTGTAAAGATGAAAAAAGGCATGCTACTTTGTTTTTCACATATCTATAGAAAGGATGAGTGAAGAAAGATTGACGAAACAGATATACAAAGCAAAAGTGTGTACAAGAAGAGGCAGCGGAAGACCACGTTCCAACTACCTAGATCAAATCGATCGGACGCTCAAGGATGGGAACGTCAAGAGTAACTAGAGAGAACTGGCGCAATATACTCTCTGCCTACCCCGTTAGGGACTAGGCGTGATTAAATGTATGTATGTGTAATAATTAATCACACCCAAAATATTACGGTGAGGTTTCCTCTCGATGGTTTCCTTCACTACGTATATTTTCTGAGGAACGAGAATAATTTGTAACTTAAATTAACATTGTACTCTCCAAAAAAGTGTTTATGACTAAAATAAGCCAAAATTGACTATTGCATTAACACTTCACAGAATACTCCCCAAAAGGGTGCTTTGGGGCCAAAAGCGATTTGGGACAGAATCAGTAATGGATATTACGTGTGATGGTATTATACTCAAATTGAGATAATTAATTCACCTAACACACAAACGTGTAGCCTCGAAGCGCAATAAGCAGCCAGGGTTCGTTGCCAATAAAATATACATACACACATACATATCATCACGCCGAGCCCCTAACGGGGTAGGCAGAGAGTATAGAGCGCCATATATCTTTGGCAATAAAATATCTTTGACTATTAAAGCTTAAGGCAGAAATAAAATTAGTCAAAAAGGGATAATTGATAAATATAAATCCTCAACGCCTTTCCACAAGGGAACCCAAGGCGTAGGCAGAGATGTATACGGTTAGTTAACCTTTCAGTTAAGTTAGTAAGAAAAGGATACTGTCACAGGCTCCGGTTTGTATATTCCTACCTACAACATTGCGGTGAAAACATCTCGAGTATGTCTGCATACGTTAGAATATATTGTAGATTGACAGAAAGACGTATGCGTATTTGAGAAACGGTGATGCCTCTGGCGTGTTGGCAAGTTAGTAAATTTTTCTTCGGCAAGAGAAGCTTTGGTTCTCTATCTACTCCTTCGGGGGCTCTTACGGGAAGTGTGATAAAAGAAGAAGAAGATGAACAGAGTTGAATTCAGTGCTGAGATAAACAAGGTCTCACAGACAAATACCAAATTAGATAACCCTTCGGGGTCCAAAGGAAATATATTCCAATTATAATAATAATACGATTGTTTATGGAATAAAAATGTTTGGGACCAGACACAATAGTATACAATTAAGAATTCATACATATACCGTGGTGGCTGAGTGGTTGGGCTTGTTGGAGTCCCGACTGTACCAATGAGTTTTGCTGAACTTTAGTACAGTGATTAGTAGCACCATGTGCTTTATGGTGAAAGAAAACATCGAGAGGAAACCTGCATACGTTTGAGAAGAAATTCAAAGGCGTATTAATATTTGTGCTTGAGTAACGGCGACATACTCGCAATCTGTCTCGTTGGCACCTGAAATATATCTCTGGCTGATAGTGGGTGTTTGGGTACTACCTATACACCTCTAGTAACTCCATCGGGGACCCTTGTGGGAAGACTTGAGGATATATTTAGGAATATATATCTCCACGATTTCCCATAAGAGTCCCTGAAAGGGTAGGTAGTGTCAGTATCCTCTTTAAGCCCGAGATTTTTAGGTGTCAATGTGACAACGAATACAACAAACACCAGGTTTTATCAACACTCATATAGCGGGCTTTTGAAGATAATAAAATCTCTAACTGCGACCGCAATGAAGTACAACGCTAATCCGTGCACTTATAACTGTATGTTTGCTAAAGCAAGTCGATTGCTTGTTACGAGCTTATCAATTGCTTTGACTACTGGTATTCTATAAGTGATAAAGAATATAATGTATAAGTTACGGTGAAGGAAAACATCGAGAGGAAACCTGCATACGTCTGAGAAGAAATTCAAAGGCGTATGAATAGTCGTGCTGGAGTAACGGCGATGGACTCGCCATCTGTCACGTTGGCACCTAATATACCTCTGGCGGAAAGTGGGTGTGTGGGTATTACCTATACACCTCTGCCTACCCCTTCGGGGACCCTTGTGGGAAGGCGTGAGGATAATAATAATAATAATAAGTATAAGTTAGCATGCGATGCAAGCTCGATGCGCATTGGCCGGACGGCTGTTAGGGCGTGCCCCCGAGGCGACGCGCACCAGTCCGTCCCCGCTGGTGCGAAAAATTCAGCACAGTGCGGCGATGGGGACCGCCACCCATCACGCGGAGTGCCTCACGGCGGGAAGTGGAGTGTGGAGTGTAGGATGGGTGTATGGAATGTAAGAGGAGGTATGGCTGATAAGATGAACGAATTGATCGATGTTATGACAGAGAGCGAGTTAGATGTTGTGTGCTTGTCTGAAACCAAGCGGAAGGGTAGTGGAGTAGACGAGCTCCCGGGCGGGAGTTTAGTGCTGTGGTCAGGAGTGGCAAACACCGAGCACGCCTGCCAGAGAGTGGGAATTCTACTATCCAGCCGCTTATGATGCGGTGAGCCCCAGACTTATTTGGGCTCGCTTTAAAATAGGCCTTACCCGACTATTTTTAGTCGCGGTGTATGCTCCGGTGGCCTCAGCGGACACTTGCGACCTGAATAAGTTCTGGGAATGTGTGAGTAATGTTCTAGAGACGAAAGAAGGGAATGAAAAGCTGATTATTTGTGGTGATCTGAATGGATGGGTCGGGACAGCCCGTAAGGATTACGAGGCAGTACTCGGCAAGTATGGTGATAAGAGAGTGAACGAGGCAGGCAAGCTGATATTAGATGTATGCATGGAGAGAGACCTTTTTGTGGCGAACACCATGTTCGACCACAAGAGGATTCATCAGTATACATGGGAACGGAAAAATGAGCGAAGCATGATAGATCTGTTTCTAATAGATCAGCGACTCAGAACACAGGTGATGGACACCAGGGTGTATAGGGGAGCCGACCTGGGAACCGACCACTTTCTAGTTATAACTAGTATAAGGGGTCTGTTCGTGGGCTGGCGATCCCGTGCTGGGGGTCCCTGTTCTGCAGTCGCAGACCGCATCAAAAGCTGGAGGCTTCAAGATGCGGCTATTAGAGACAGATATCAAGAAAGGGTATCTGAACAGTTAGCCTGTCCCCCGAAAGATGTGTTTGAGAGTGTCGATGTTTGTTGGCAGTTCCTTAAGTCCAGCATTTTATGCGCCGCGAAAGAGGTTTGTGGCATTTCGAAAGGGCGGACAACCAAAAATGGCGATGGTTGGTGGGATGATGAAGTGAAAGAAGAAGTTAAAAAGAAGAAGGATGCAATGCAAGACATTTTGGCTATGTCCAGCTCAAGTGAAAGTATGAAAGAAAAGATGAAAGAAAAATATCGCCTGCAAAAAAATCGTACGAAAGAGATAATAGCTCAGAAGCGTGAGAGGTTCCAAATGACTGTAGACGAAAAACTGTCGCATAATTTCAAGGACAATGCAAAACTTTTTTGGAGGGAAGTTAAGAAGTCCAGAAATTGTGTTACAGCTAGTAGTAGTATGAATGTGATTATTTCGAAAGACAATGAGATACTGACTGACAAGACAGACGTCCTCAGGCGATGGAGTGAATTCTACAAAGATATGTATGATGATGATGCCGCTGATCTACTCATAGAGCTGCCTCCAACAGAATCTGTCGAGGATCCTATAGCGGATAAAATAAGTATGGGAGAGATTGTAAGTGCGATAAGAAGTCTGAAATGTGGAAAAGCTGCGGGAATAGATGGCATTACGGCTGAGATGATCAAGTACGGTGGACCAGCGGTCTGGGACGTCATCTATTTGCTATGCAATCTTTGCTGGGAAAAGGGTGATGTTCCGGACGACTGGAAGCGAGCAGTCATCGTGCCTTTCTATAAAGGAAAGGGATCACGATTGGACTGCTCCAACTACAGAGCCATCAGCTTGGTCAGCTTAGCTAGTAAAGTGTACACGAAGATCCTGACGATAAGAATGCAAGAGCGATCCGAAAGGTTTCTCTGGGAATCCCAAGGTGGATTTAGACCAGGAAGAGGATGTATGGATCAAACCTTCTCGCTTCCACTACCAAAGGGTTTTCTGCGCTTTCGTCGACTTAGAGAAGGCATTTGATAGAGTCGTATGAAAGGAACTCTGGGACGTGTTGCCTGGATATGGAGTGAGCAGTTCCCTACTGCATGCCGTGCAATCACTCTATAGTGATAGCGAGGCGTGCGTTAGGGTTAACGGTGAGATGTCACCCTGGTTTGATGTGAAGTCGGGGGTCAAACAAGGGTGTATCATGTCTGCCTGGCTGTTCATTATATATCTAGATAACTGTCTGAGAGCACTAAGAACGAACGGATGTGGAGTGAAAATGGGAAACTTAGTGGTCAACTGCCTACTATACGCCGATGACGCGGTTTTACTGGCGTCATCAGAGGGCGAACTGCAGTCACTAGTTACCATAATGAAAGAAGAATGTGAAAAGAAGGGGCTGCGCCTAAACGCTGGCAAGACTAAGGTTCTGGTATTCGAAAGAGATGAACAAGTGACCGAGTGTGCAATATCGGTAAATGGGCAAATTCTAGAGCAAGTGAATGAATTTGTATATCTTGGAAGCATGTTCACACGAGATGGAAAGTATGAAAAAGATATTGAAAGAAGGATAACTGCCGGAAATAAGGTGAATGGAGCCATGTCAGCGTTGATGGGCAGTAAAAGTCTGAGCAAGAATGCTCGAGTTCACGTTCTAACTACCTGGATCAAATAGATCGGACTCTCAAGGACGAGAACGTTAAGAGTACTCGAAACCGACGAGCATGTATGAAGAGACTGATGAATGTGGACGAAGCGAAAGAGGTATGTAAGTCTAGAGAGAACTGGCGCTCTATGCTCTCTGCCTACCCCGTTAGGGACTCGGCGTGATGATATGTATGTATGTATGTAAGTTAGCATTGAAAACATTGAGCCGTAGCGACCGAGTACTTCGGTACTAAGCAACGCAGTTTTAAGTGCCTATCCCGGGTCTACAACGCAAAGGCTTCAAGTTCGAACTAAGATTGAATCAACAAGTTTTCTAAACTTACGTATAGTGATTAGCTAAGTAGCTTTAAAGTTCAGCACAACTCATTTGTACAGTCAAGGGTCAAAGTAACAATATTTGCGTTGCGGCCGAACACACGAACGACTTGGCCACCACTAGTCTAATAACAATTTAAAATCTGTATTTTCCAGAATTCGAAACTCTAATTCAAAACCGCTCCAATACAATGATTACTCGGCATTAGAATATCTTTAATGACCTTGAATTATCTTCTCTTTTGTTCCAGCATCACCACCCTATGACACACTACTCCTACTTCGGTAGCAACGATGCCAGCGACTACAGTGCCGACTACGGAAACAGCTACGCCTACGCGTCAGGAGCGGGAGCCTATGGCAAGGACTGGGCATCCAACCGAGCTTACTCTATGCCGAAGCATAGAGTCACTCCAGCGCCTGTGTACATTACTGCGCCTGGGAACGTAGCAAAATAAACAAATGATTTATAAATAAATAATAGTTAAAAAAAACTAAAAAAACACGCTTTTTATAGAAAACCGAACTAAAAAATAGAAAATAAATTTCGATAATATCTTAAAAAGCGTGGGGTGCATGGTGTCAATAGTTATAAATATTTTATTGACAGATATTAGTAGAGTGATTATCATTTCGGTAATATCTTAAAAAGCACCCCACGCTTTTTAAGATATTATCGAAATTTATTTTCTATTTTTTAGTTCGGTTTTCTATAAAAAGCGTGTTTTTTAGTTTTTTTTAACAATTATTTATTTTCTACTTTTTAGTTATTAGTGTATTGTCATCGGTCCTCGATAAGTCTACAAAGTTTGAACGAAATCTGGCCGTTTAAAGTGGGTCAAAATCGAGCTCAAAGAAGTCGGTTACATACATACATACATACATACAGGTGAAGCTAATATAAAGCGTGTAAAAAAAGATTATTTAGTCTCGTTTCGGGTGACTTGATGGATTATTTTTTAAGGACTTCAGATTTCTTTTTAATCGATTAAATTTACCATTGATGTATTGTGAATTTACCACCGAATCGGTTTCTTGATTACGCGGCGTTTCTCTATAAAATGTACCCAAATTGATCGTTATGTACCCATTTTAAGACATAAATGTTTACGTCATTTAATATATGCTAATATAGAGATCTTTTTTAAGAGGCAGAGTTATTATGTGAACACGGAATTACTCATTAGATTAAAAAAATGTTTTGCAATATATAGCGCTATCATTGAGGAAAGCTACTCCTCATAGAGGAAACCGATTCATTTAGTTATCACTTAAGAAATAGGACAGGTAATCAAAGGTATTGTCGGTAAAACTGGTTTCACATATTGAGGTTTTTTTATATACAACAAGAGCTGCAAACAAGCATCCGGCCCACCGGATGGGAAACGGTTACCATAACCTATTTACGTTTACTATACATAAGTATCACTTGCGCGTTACCATATTGTGCTCGGAGAGTTATACTCTGTTTGCACTAAAATGGGACACTGCCAACACAATATATAAATCCCCGCCCTCCCCAAGGAGCTCATGAGTTTGCATGAGGGTGATACATTTCACACCATCGAAACATCATCTCGCTCTGAACATCAAATAGAACTTGTTCATTCATATTTAATTATTCATACGCTTGTATTTTTGATCCAATGTTCCCTTATTAAATAGTAGTCTTTGGTTCCCTGTTCACAGTGTTAAATATAAATCATTGAGTACAAATAATATTCAAAGTATGTCGATCTGTTTAATAATTAATATTTAGTTGTGTCTTGAGAACTGAAGGAAAGGTTATTTATTAATGGATTCTAGCATTGCACTTATTTTATATTTAGTTTATAAGTATTTATTGTTTTTTTTAGTTAAATACATTTGGGGGCGCGCCTAAAATAGTTAACGTTATCTTATTTTTTTTTTTTTTTTTTTTTTATACAACAAGAGTGGCAAACAAGCATACGGCCCATCTGATGGGAAACGGTTACCGCAGCCTATTTACGCTCACGATACTGAAGTATCACTTGCGTGTTGCCACTCTGTGTTCGGAGAGTTATAGTGTGTTGGCAGCATAATGGGTTTAATCCCTCTGCTTCCAACACAATGTAACAATCCTCCCCCCTCCCCAAGGAGCTCATTACTGGAAACCTTATTCACCGAGTAGGAACACAACACAAAACATTGTGTTATTTGGCTACGGACTTCTATAAGGTGGAGGTCCTGCCCCAGTCGGGCAGCTCCGAATTTGAACGGGAAACCCGTTATGCCCTACCTCTCTTACTTGCCCTCTCTCTCTTATTTCAAGAGTGCGACATTTATTAGAAGCAAAAACTTGAAAGCATTGTTGAACTTTGATTGCAAATGGGAAGTAATGGCACGGCTTGTGATTATTGTGTATAAATGAATATGTTATTAGCCTTTAAAATGTAATTATTATTATAATGACTGATACAGATTTTACTTACGAGTTATTTATTTATCGTAACATTTTGAATACGACATTTAATTTATTAAATTAATTTAGTCTAACATTGTACAAATATAATTTTATTAAATGAAATATATTATTCTTCGGTTTAATCTTATTTTTTAAATACCCTTGTAAGCAGACTCCAAACAAACAGAAGTGCATTGGACCATGAACTAATTACACTTACCACTACCCACAAAGCAACGATGTGCATATTCACACGATGCATGCAAGCCCTATGTAAACATAGCCAAAGGCACCGCCTGTTGGGTTGCCTGTTGGGTGGACCTCGGCTTATCTCTGTGCTTAACAGAGCTCCAGTATCCGAGACATTCAACAAACATGCCGACATAGAACCTAAAGACGTTTGATTTGATTTGATTTCAAGGAGTCCAACCCAGCTCCCTTGCTCGCCATCCAGCAACGGTCTAAACCGAAGTCTGTCCCCACAGGGGGTGCTCTTTGCTATGTTTGCCTATTACATAAAAGTGCCTGGATGGAAGCCTTGGTCTCGCTTTACCCGGCTAAGTAGCAAATGTTCCCGGAACTCAGGCTACGAGTCGTCGCTTCGCTCACTTGACGTCTAGCCCCGCAGTCTCCTCATTACTCCAGTAAAATTTGCTTGGTTGATGCTCCGAGTCACCAGGTTAAAGTAGTTAGCTAGACGGATACAAGGCTACGTGGTAGTGTGATGCTACCTTTATAATAAGCACCACAGTATGAAAATACCACTATATCTAACATTATACTGAAATCTAAGCTTAAAAAATTAAGGCACGCTCGTTTGGTACCCTAATTTGATATATTTTAATAATAATATATCCTCACGCCTTCCCATAAGGGTCCCCGAAGGGGTAGGCAGAGGTGTATAGGTAATACCCACACACCCACTTTCCGCCAGAGGTATATTAGGTGCCAACGTGACAGATGGCGAGTCCATCGCCGTTACTCAAGCACGACTATTACATACGCCTTTTGAATTCTCGGACGTATGCAGATTTTCTCTCGATGTTTTCCTTCACCGTTAAGCTCGTGGTGGGACTAATCACTGTACTTAAGTTCAGAAAAAGTCATTGGAACAGAATGACAAGTTAACAAAGATATAGGGTGGAATTCTTTTCAAAGAAGGATTCTTTGTAAGTTTGTTTGTTATGGATAATCCCAAAAATTACCCGAGTCTTATTTTTTGTCATCTATGAAAAGCTACATTATTCGGAGTAGTCGAGCTAAGAATACTCGTATTAAATCGTACACAGGATGTCTTAGAAAGTTAAAGAGATGTTCTTTAGAAATTGTAAGGTGTTGTGATATATCCGCATGACGATGCAATAAAATTGTCATGAGTTTTAAGCTTAATAATAATATAACCTCACGCCTTCCCACAAGGGTCCCCGAAGGGGTAGGCAGAGGTGTATAGGTAATACCCACACACCCACTTTCTGCCAGAGGTATATTTGGTACCAGCTGATGGCGAGTCCATCGCCATTTTAAGCTTAAATAAACTATTAATAACAACAAAACGTAATTCGATTCTACGTAGATATATATCTTTATAGATAAAGCAGTGGTGATATTAATTACGGTATTTATTTATTACTGGCACAGTTTGGAATTCGAACTGGCAATCTTAGCGTCGACTGCTGGAACCTCTCGGCCACCGTCTGTCGGCTAATAGTAATGGACGACTGAGATACAATTTCCCAGCGACCCCATGGCACGTAGCGGAAACCACATAAAACCATAGCTGCTGTTTTATAGGCCGTGTCGTAAAGTTTACTTCTTCATCTCTCGAGATTTTTATTGAGTTGAGCCGTGTAATGAGATGACAAAAGTAGTAATGGCATCTCGTGTCATCTCGAGGAAATACGATATATCTCTAAAATTCGTAGGCATATTTGCTTAGGAGCCTGAATAAATTATTAGTTTTATCTCTTTAACCCTCTCACAAGGGTCCGCGAAGGGCTAGGCTGAAGTTTGTACTTCCCGTAGTCGTCATTCATCGCTTCGTCCACATTCATCAGTCTCTTCATACACGCTAACCGGTACTTAAAACGGACTGGCTCGTTGTAACAGTCGGGTTCGAACTTGGTGCAGTTGGGATTCAAACTTGCAGTCTTTACATTGATGGCTAACTTTCGAACCACTCGACCATCGTGGCTCTTACTCTTCTATTAAATCCTCAAAATATTTCTTAATCGTTTTCTAGCTCATGTGTCGAATTCCGTCCTTTATATGCGGCTTTTGGGGGTCGTAATATAATCTGAAATTGATCAGATTCTTGTGTAAGTAGAGGTATCGAGTTTCTTGAGGATTTTATATAAAAATATTTCAGTTCTAGTGAGACAATTCGAGAAATCGCGCCTTGTTAACGCTTTAATACGATATTACGATCCGATTGCGGATACGATACGATCTAATATTTACGAAGTAAGAATATTTTAAATTTCGTCTTCCATACGTTTTTATCTTCACGCCTTTCCGTAATTACCCTCAAATTGTGTGTGTTATGAAAGATATCAAAATGTGTGTAATAAAAAAAATCACTTAGCGAACTGTCTTCATTATTGCTGCCTCTATAGGTGTTAATATACAGGATTTTAGTGGTGAGAAACTACTGTTTACTCAAACTTATAATAAGCTTAAAAACACAAATAACAAGAACATAAAATAACTTTCTATTTTTTTTAATGAAACAAATTAAGTAAAAAGAAGTAATTGACGACGGAGAAAAGAGATTTTAAAATCTTCACCTACTAGAGAGCCTTTGAGAGAATGCATGACAATTATTTTGTTATTATAAAAGTTTCTAACTTTTAAAACAATTGTTTTTCAAAAGTACACAGTATAAAGAATTTCCATTGAAAATGGGTTGCAAAGCCAGCCGGTCGCTCTTGTCTTTGTTGTGGTATACATTGTACCGAGCCCGAAGATGTTGAACCCGTTACGTGTTCAGTAATGAAGTTTAGACTGTGTAACGTGAGCTGTCCCGCAGGAAGGATCCATAAAGTTCGTAGATACCTATGCCCCCAGTTAACCCAAGTAATTGTTCTCCAGGCGCCTGTTGTAACTAAATAGCAATGCTTCTTGGTGTAAGTTGCAATTCATTGTTTGATCACGTAGGTTCGCTATACTGTGGTACTAGACGTTTTGCTGATTGTGGATCGGTCGTATAATGATATTACCTATGGAAATGCTAAGTCAGAATACGAAAATCTTCGACCGAGTTCAAATTCATTATTTAATTCAGTCGTTGACCTTAGAGGTTCTAACTCTTGAAACTAAGCATTAAGATGATAGATGCATTTAAAACTATAATTACTTTATATGATAACAAAGGTGATTATAATTTATAGTATACACCTTTGACCTATAACCTAGTTTCGTTTTAACATCAAACCTTTTTAATGACCTTGCCATTACGAAGTTCGAATCAAACATGTAGGCACTACCTCTTCCCCACGGTTTCAACAGTGTAATATTTAATTTTATATTGTTTAACAACAAAATAGTGTTGCATATTGTTTTGAGGGAATAAAACATATTCTGTGTTAATACAATTATTAATCTGCCTTGTGGAACTTGTGCCTGTTCTTGCGATAGAGAGAAACAATCACAAACTTTCGCATAAATAAAATACTAATGTACTTATCATCACGCGTTAAAAGTTCTAGATAAAGCATTTTATTAAGAACATATTATATACTTTAAAAATATCTTATTTTTATATCATTTTTTTTATTAACCTCTCAACTAACCACTTATGCAGCACTAAATGCAGTAAAAGTATGGACATATTAATTCTCGTCTTTTGGCGTAATAAGTTTCCGGCAGCGTGTACAACGTGGAAAATTATGCGAGTAGGAAAGAAATTCTTGGGTGAATTAATTTGAAATGCCGTAGACTATGGGAATACAAATTAGATGGGATAAAATATTTTAGAAAAATATAGATAAAATTCGAAAGTTTTCAATCTCAAACACAATTATTTATTTATTATTAAATACGAAGTCTAAATCTTTTTTCTTCTTTTGTCCAAGAACTTTTGGACCCATAATGAACAGAAGAATTATTGGGTCAACCGAGTTATAAAAAGCAATAATATACATTTTTTTCAAATTGTGTAATCGGTGAGTTATGAAACGAGTATCAAACGTATATTTATTATATACATACACATAAAAATAACGTAATATTTTGGAGATATATGAATATTAATATGAATAAACTCGGATTAATAACAAACTAAATTATACCCACAGCACGAATTTTGAGGCTGGCAAGGATGAACCTGAGACCATGAGAAATAATACAGGACCCCTAATTGGGTGACAACCAGACAGGCGAACAATAATAATATATTTATTTCCACGTGGCATGAGCTTCAGTAAACTTTATAATTAAACTTTTTAATAAAACAAACAAAATGTAATCACGTACGAGCACATGTTTTGGATAAGCATACGAAACGGTGAAATTATTCCATGGTCAGAAAAGTATATATGAAAATTCCAAGTTTATTACAACAAGAACATATTTAGAATAAAATCTACAAACGCTATCCACATCGCAGGTTTCGTCGGTTGAACATAAAACGCATTCGCCACAGGCTTCGTCACAGGAAACAGTTTACAGGAAAAGTATATTAAGTGTTGTAAAACCATATATGATAACATTATCATTCTATTTCTTTCGGAATTCGTAATGTTTTACATAGACAGTTCTATTTAAGTACGATGCATATACAAAAAATATATACAAAAAATTGTTTAACATTTTAGATTTACTGCGAGTATTTTAGCAAATAGAAAACGCTACAGTTAGAAAAACATTCGTCGTCACTCATGTTTATTCTCGTATACATAATAGATGGGTAATTGCACAGATTGGCATTTGGTTCTGCGTGACAATGCACTGTGTTACTTTCCACCTGCTATTTATAAGATGGTTTGAAAGTATATTTTTCACTTGTTTTCCCCGATGATATGTTGGGTGTAAATTATTCATTGCTTCGCGCCGCAGCAGCAGGGGATTCCATGAGGGTGTCCATTTAGATATAGAACATAATTATAAGTCATTTATTTAGTTTTAAATTGATTCATCTCTGAGGTAGCCTTAGAGGTCAGTTTGTTTTGGCAGTTTTGGGAAAAGGTCTCTAAACATTCCCCAAAATCCAAGGGTATTTTTTTTCAAAGAAATGAATTTAAGCGTACGTTCCATAAGCAATGGGAACCACTAACCATAAGACGGGCCGGATGCTTAAAATAAGCATTTGCTATACAAAAACACAAATGCAAAAAAGTTCAAGGATATTTGATACACTTGAACTGTTCTAAATACTGTAATACACTCTACAATACCATAGAAAGTATCGTTCCCTTAAGTGAATAATCATGTTATTGAACCTTTTTAAGTTGAATCGTGCATTGTGAAGTTATATAGCGGTGCGACAGATACACAAATTATGAGAGCCTTAACACTTGTGATAGCAATAATAATAATTAATTTATTTTTGATTTAAATCTATTTTTTTAATTATAAATAATAATAAATAATATTTTTTAATTTATTTAAAAATCTAAGGTACACTAATAATACAATTTAAATGAATACATAATATATTAAGTTAATATCTCAAGGCAGATCCTTGAGGTTTTAAGCAATAACTGATGCTCTTTGAGTTAAAAGTAAAACTTTTTTATTTATTAAAGAGGCAAAGATTTCTAAGTAAGTACATAAGTATAAGAAAGATTATGATAGCATTAGAAAAGTTAAAATTATCTTATATATAATAAACATCATTTCGAAATACGATGTCAAACATTGTCCAATAAATTTAACTCTATTTTCAGTTTCAATTCATCGGTTTCCTGTTTTTTCGTCTTAACGTTTGTACCTCGGAAAATACGACCAACCAACACAAAGAAATGACAAATGACATCGAAAAATTACTTTATAATAAATTTGGAGGTAACATCAAGTCTTTTGAGACGTTGAGCAGACTTTTTCTTTTGTAAGGAAATTAAGTGATATAAAAGTATTTTGGATGAAAAATGCTTTAAGGAAAATGGTCTCTGAAAGAGGGTATTTTATTTGAGTAAAAACAATTACCATATTATGGTCACTGAAAACCTTTGTGGAAAAAAACTCTGTCGATGTTTAGGTAAAAATTTTTGGTGTTATTTAGCTAAGCGCCATCCAAAAATTAATAAAATTGTCTATATCTTTTTCTACTACTAATATATATAATAATATATAATATATCCTCACGCCTTCCCACAAGGGTCCCCGAAGGGGTAGGCAGAGGTGTATAGGTAATACCCACACACCCACTTTCCGCCAGAGGTATATTAGGTGCCATCGTGACAGATGGCGAGTCCATCGCCGTTACTCAAGCACGTCTATACATACGCCTTTGAATTTCTTCTCAGACGTATGCAGGTTTCCTCTCGATGTTTTCCTTCACCGTAAAGCTTCTGGTGTGACTAATCACTGTACTTAAGTTCAGAAAAACTCATTGGTACAGTCGGGATTCGAACTTGCGACCTTTGCGTCGCAGGCAACTGCTCGAACCACTCGGCCACCACGGCTTTATTATAACAAAAATATAATTATAGCTTAGAACCTAGGCTTAGTAAAGAAACAGCGTGATATAATTGCAAGGTGATTGTCAACACATATTTATAAAAACTGAAATCGATAGTCGACACGCAACGATTTAAAAAGTTCTGACGCAACTATAATTGCTGCAAACGATCTGTAAATATTGCTTTCTCTTGAAGCATAGCAATGTTTTAAAAAAAAATTATGGAACTATTAAATGTTTTTTACGTTTATAATACTTATGTATCTAAAACAAACACTCAATGATGCCTATTTTTTTATGCCGTAAATACGGAAAAGTAGTTGGGAAAGATAACTGCAAGGTAAGCAGTGTGTGAGATACACACCTGGTGCTGTAAAGTTCCATAGGTAAAGTTGACCGCTTACCATCAGGATTGCATATATGTTTGCCATCTTTACGGCATGAAAAAATAGGCATCATTGAGTGCTGATAAGTTTTAGTTACCTTGCAGTTATCATTCCCAACCTTCTTAAAGAGCTCCGTCTGTACTCTCCAGGGAAAAATTACGGAGAGGTCATTCCCGCACAATCTTCAACTAACCTACTCTTCTACTAAGAATTTCAGACTTTAGAAGAGTAATCTGACTATTGTCAAGGATATAGTATTGGTAACTTCTTCTTAAATTTAAGAGCTTGTTTCTTGTCGTAAACCTGATGAAACTCCCTCCTTATGTGGCCCAAAGCCCCATGACCTTTCTTCTCTTGGAAGCTAGTACCAAATTATTATGACTTTAGTTAAATCAACTATATTCGACAGACATCTTCTGCTGCCAACGTCTGTTTCAATTCACGTTTAGAAAGGGCTTTAAGTCTGTTTCAGGGATTAATTGAATTGAAATTATTAATTTTCTGAATACGTCTACTTTGAGAGAAATTTTGTGATATTTAATAAGCTTGTGTTGTTGAATATTCTATACCTAACGACATTAAATACATATAAAAATACAAGTTACATGAAATTTCAGACATTGGTTGTATCAATAAATTAATTATACATTTAAAAAACATTGTCATGTGTTTTTCCCGTGAGAAAATCCTCGCGGCCTTGTTGTGTATTATGACGTATTAAAACTCCGTTGAAAGCTAAATTTACAACACAGATTCCGAATTATTTTATGATTGTCGAGAAACTTGTGAAGAGCGTGGGACGGTTTTCAACTTCAGTAATAATACTTTTAATAAATTAGAAATAATTTAGCTTCATAAATATACATTTAATTAGGAAAGGAAATATATATTTAAGTTTTTTGGTTATTTAATAAGGATTACCCACAGGGCAGAGCTTTATTAATTATCAGCGGTGTCCCGCAATTTAAACTCCATAACAGTTGATATCATATTGTTTTCTCTGGAATAATAATAATTTACTGGTCATGATCAAAACGAAGACTTAACTTAATGGACAAATAAAATCAATTTATCCAAGCAGAACGAGTAAGCAGGTAACGATATGTTGGTAAATAAAATACAATATATAGCCAATAATGTATGTTTGTGCAAAATCTTATCCAATTCCATTCAGCGGTTCCGTGCTTGAGTGACAAATATACTCAAAAACATTCACATTTATAATTATTAGCAAAATTATATTGTGATTTTTTTTATTAAGCATTGTATTCACTGTTAAGAACGATCTACTCAAATAGAGCTAATGCTCCTTAAATACTAAAGATAAAAAATGCCAATAATAAATAATTTTTCACTTCGATCAAATCATCATGTTATAGATCATATTTTCGGCTTAAAACGAGAAAATATCTACAATTTGTCATTAATTTATAATTTTCATTGAAGCAAGCTAACATGTGCATTCGCCCCACTGAGTGTGCAGTCAACCATTCCCATATATAACTCTAAGTCTGCATGCACGTCTGCATTTGCCACATAAAACAACGCAGTTGATAATCTGCAAATAAAGCCGATCAGTGTGCAGTGCAGTGACGAAAGACTTGAATCGATCAAAATGAAGAGCGTAGTTTTATTATCGATTTTGCTGTTCGGAATCGTAAGGGCTAGTGAGATCGATATTGAGGTGAGTTAGTTTATTTGATTGAAAAATTTTCAAAATAAAAAAGTTTATATTGTGGGAAACATATGCGCCACAAGATGCGAATGAAGTTAATGAGCACTAAATAATGAGCACTGGCCAAAAGTTATAACCAAAAAAATACACAAGTGCGTAGATAAAAAGTAAAGTATAAAAATACAAAAAAAAATACGTTTCAAAAGTACGACAGAAAATGAAATTATTTTACCGTACTAAAGTTTTCAGGATCATCACTTAATTGGTGCATAGAACTCTAGTTTTAATGCGGTCAAAACTCTTTAAAACACTAACGCTGGTTGAAGAAGTATATTTTCTAGCAATAGAACATTTTATCTACACTAAAATTTGAATTTGTATGGTTTTTAAGGTTTAGTAGTTTGTAAATAGTTGAAACGATTACGTATGCTGACGGATGAAGGAAATTACATTTTGAATAGAGGCAGTAATTATAAAAGCAAGCCATTCTTCAATTGTCTTTCACATGTTGAAAATATCTTTTCGCAAATTGTTTAGGAAGTATAAAACTAATGAATCGTCTATGTAGCAAAATATTCTAGTCTCAAAAGAATCGACATAAAACTGGAATTATTTTCTTTGGTCCACACTGAACGCTGAATTTTATGGATTAGCTCAAGAACTCCAATGTATATAACATATGTTTTTTATAAATACAATGCCTTTAACGGAAAGAAAACCATAATTATCATTAAAAATATCTAGATTTTAGTCCCAACCATAAATTAAATGAACCTAATCTTTGCGAATATAAACAAACTGGAAATGACAATTATTCGAAAAGTGACTACGGTTGGAAATTGGGCTGAAATGAGATTTAGCATCCTTTTGATGTACCTGTGTTTATCTTAAGTAATGAGGTATTTGATAAAGACTGTAATTTGTTTTTATTAAATCTTCATCACAAATTTCCACATTACGACTAAAATTGTGGTTTTCAAGATTTTCATAGCCGATTAACGCTCTCCGTTAATCTGTGATTGTTATTAAATATGGCGTGAACTAGGGTGTAATTTTAAAGTAAAGAAAGACATGTTACATTTGTTTGGACATATAGAAGGGATGATCGAAGAACGAAACTGATATACAAAGCGAAATCGAATGGACACTCAAAGACGGGAATGTCTATAGTACTCGAAACCAGCGATCATGTATGAAGAGACGGATGAATGTGGACGAAGCAAAAGAGGTATACAAGTCTAGAGAGAATTGGCGCTCTATTTTCTCTGCCTACCCCGTTAGGGACTCGGCGTGATGATGATTATGTATGTATTAAATATAAAATTGTATTCATGAAGCTATGGAAATGTCTTGTTTCCAATAAACGTTTCCAAGAGTGGTACGAGCAGTTGCCTGCGACGCAAAGGTCGCAAGTTTGAATCCCGACTGTACCAATGAGTTTTTCTGAACTTAAGTACAGTGATTAGTCACAACATGAGCTTTACGGTGAAGGAAAACATCGAGAGAAAACCTGCATACGTCTGAGAAGAAATTCAAAGGCGTATGTATAGTCGTGCTTGAGTAATGGCGATGGACTCGCCATCTGCCTACGCATACGCCTCTGCCCACCCCTTCGGGGACCCTTGTGGGAAGGCGTGAGGATATATATTACTTTTTCAAAATCTTTTCATAGTTTGTAAGTACATACTAGTAGACTGTGATTGAGAAAATTGTCCAAATCACTATATGCCTATAGTTCAACGAATTGTGTTCATAAAAATGTTTCTAATTTCGGGAAAATCATTCATATAATATATCATCTGCCAGCGCAGCTTGGGTGTGACTGTCGTTAGATAGTTAGTAATTACACCAGAGGTGCTGGGTCTGACATTTATGAAACCACAATAAAGACAACTTTGACGGTTCTCATATGAATATACTTCAAAAGATTATACCGGATGGGGTAAAATATTAAATTTATGTGTAATTTAGCGTACGATTGTTAATTTGTATAAGAAAATAACTGATCCTCTGGCATCTTGTTTGCTACGCTAAATGGTCGTGAGTTCGATACTTAAGCGTAGTAAATTAATACCTTATAGAGAGAACTGGCGCTCTATTATCTCTGCCTACCCCATTAGGGACTCAGCGTGATGGAAAATGTGACAATCAAATCTAACAACACTATAGCAGCTTACCTATTGATACACATACAGAACGGAACTATTGCAGTCTTTCCTCACGCCTTCCCACAAGCCTCCCCGAAGGGTATACAGAAGTGTATAGGTAGTACCCACACACCCACTATTATATTTATATTATAGATATATATTATAGTCTTTCCATTATGCTTAAATAGCAGTAACCCACTTTTAATTACCTTAAAATTGATTGCAACCGTGTTTCTTCCTTAAATTGCAGGATTAACAGTTAATTTGATAAGAAACATATACTACCTGTTAATCCTGCTATTTTTAATTTATTCTCGTTTACGTTGATCCCGTTGACCAGTTCTGGCGTGATTGAATCCACATAATTTTACACATTCATGTAACAATTAGGATAATTGATGATATTGATTGGGAATCCATAACAGCTCAGGCAGTAAAAATGCCTCAACGAGTAATGTAGAAGAAAACTCATAATTAGAGGCCTAATAAATGCAATTCGTCACGCACTCTTTAGAATCCGCTTTCTGCTCATGAATGTTATCGCATACATTTTTAATAGTACGTCTAAAGCTATAAATCAATATCTTAGAATTAAATTCAGTTGTTAGGACATTGTGTAAAGTGTTGAACCAGTCGATAAGTAATACACTATGTAGCTTCGTGCCTTCCCAGATGGTGTGGGTAGAGGTGTAATACAACACCATCTTTTGCGACGTGACAGATGGAAAATTCAACGCAGTTTCTCAAGCACATTACATACGTATTTGAATGTATTCTCAAACTTATGGCAGTCGTATGGTGCGTATAACTCTAGCGGAAAGTAGATGTGTGAATGTGTACTACCAACCTCTGCCAAAGGGGTGAACTATGAAACATAAAAACCAACATTAACCATGAAAAGGATTTATACCGTAGAATAACTAAAAGATATTGATTAGTTACGTTCTTCGAAACCGATTTTAATCATATAACGTTTTTAAACCATTCATGTCTTGTTTCTACAATCGTTAGTTGTTTTCGTAAATATTTTCAAACGGTATTCTCGTTTAGAAACCATATCAACTTAATTCAGTTTCTGAAACCGCACTGAATTATTATATTACATTTTTACCAAATTTGTATCGTTTGACCTTTTTGCCTCAGTTCAGTTGGGGTTTGAACGTGACAAATCAGGGCATACTTTTGAAAAACAACTTTTGATACGAACTGCGGCTTAAATTTCGAAATTATATACTTTTAAATCAAATATTTCCATATTGTCAATGTAATAATAAATAAAAATAATATATCCTCACGCCTTCCCTCAAGGGTCCCCGAAGGGGTAGGCAGAGGTGTATAGGTAATACCCACACACCCACTTTCCGCCAGAGGTATATTAGGTGCCAACGTGACAGATGGCGAGTCCATCGCCGTTACTCCAGCACGATTATACATACGCCTTTGAATTTCTTCTCAGACGTATGCAGTTTTCCTCTCGATGCTTTCCTTCACCGTAAACCTCGTGGTGTGACTAACCACTGTACTTACGTTCAGAAAAACTCATTGGTACAGTCGGGATTTGAACTTGTGACCTTTGCGTCGCAGGCAACTGCTCGAATCACTCGGCCACCACGGCCTATGTATCTATAGTATATTTATGTATCGATAATGTCTTTAAGAATATGGAAATATCCTTTGTTATTTATCATGAATATCACATTCTGCAAAGGTTTTGGCCTTTCAATTGAATGATCAATTTCAATTGAGAATTACTGTAAAATCAAATGCAATATTCGTAAGGCGACTACGTGAAACACGAGGCCCCTATATGGCAAGAAGGTATTATATCCGCTGTAACGTTCACATGTTATTCATGTAGGTGATCTAGTTTAAGGTCGCCTATCTTTGTGTGAGATGTCCAGACTATCATTATTAACACTCACGCAAGTGTATGGTAGAGTAGAAATCGATTCCAACTCTCCAGTGACTCGGGTCGCCACTCGATACGCACGTATCAATTAAACGTGGAAAGTGGAAATCTAGATCACTGATACGATAACTGTGTCATTAAGGATGTACTTATCTTGTATGGTTCTCAAACGGTTGAATATTATGAAATAATAATAATAAAAACCCGTGGTGGCCGAGTGGTTCAAGTATTCGCCAGCAACACAAAAATCGCAACTGTACTAATTAGTTTCTCTGAACGAACGGTGATAGGTGATAGTAAAAAAAAATCGAGGGAAAATCTGCATACGTTTGACAAGAAATTGAAAAGTGTGTACAGACGAGCTTGAGTTACGTTGATTGAATCGCCATCTGTCACGTCACTTCAAATATGGCGGAAAATGGGTGTGTGGGTACTACCTACGCACTTGTGGGAAGGCGTGAATTATCTAAGCGACGCATTTTACTTTTCGACAACCACGCGAACGAAGTCGCGGGCACAGCTAGAATAATAATAATAACATCAAGTCGGTTTTTAGGGGACCCATCTAACGGATGGCGTGTCAGTCAATAATTTAATTTTGAAACCGATGGTAAGGCGGGTACAAATTTTTTTCTCTCCTTGTATACCCTTCTCCATCTTTTCATAGCGCCTTTAACATATTATGAGGTTCCCTAGATGCTAAATTATGTGTTTTAAGTTTCAACTTTGAACAATAAATAAATTGCATCAAAATCGGTTCACTTGCTTAAGAGTTACGGGTCCACAAACACACATACTTAGCGGTCAAACTTCTATCCAGCAGGTACAAAATGAAAGCTGCAGATTTAAACTCCTGTACATCTGCATTGCCTACCCTTTTAAACAATTATCTGCACGGCCCTACCCTAATTTCTGACAGGAGCGTCCACAAAGCTATATTACCTACTAAAGATAAACGATGGTTGAGCACGCCCCTTCCTCGTACTAACCTCAAAATCACACCCTAGTCAAAATGTGAGTCTGTTAGTGCATGATAAAATATAATTTTGTAAATATTAGGATCCATTGTGGCCGAGATTTTCGAGTAGTTGTCTGCAAAAGAAATATTGCATGTTTCAATTCCGACTGTACTAATGATTGTTTGTGAACTTAAGTACCGTGATTTGTCACAGCCACGAGCTCAACGATGAAGGAAAACATCAACAGTAAGCCTGCATACGTTTGAAAAGAAAAGGTGTATGTATTGTCGTGCTTGCGTGTCACGTTAGCAACTGTTACTATAGACCGACAATAATATTAGTAGATAGTATTTCAAATTTCAAATTTCAATTCAATTTTATTCAAATGCCAGAAAGAGTATTACATAAACAATAAAATACATTATATGGAAAGTTTACAATAGCAAAAATATGTATACAGTGGAACTTATTATCTAGTCTTATTAGTCTTATTATTATTTCAATCCAATTTCAGAAAGAATTCCAAGAAGATATTTTTCGACAAGCCTCAGTTTATCATTAAAAAATCTTCGACTTCTTGTTATAACCAAACAAACTTACACCAAAGTACACATATATATGTACCGCCTTAAAAACTGTAACTCCGTTTCACGGGAAAGTTTTTTGATAAGGGTCGACGAAAGTAAATTTTTCAAAGTTAAGAGTTCTTTGCTGACCCCTTTAATTTTACTTTAAGTCGTGATAATTTATATAATCCTTTTCATTTTTATCATGATATCTTGGTATAAAATTTATTCAATAATTTCGGTACCCTTGTGGTAAGGCGTAATATAATTTAAATGAATTGACATGTTTGTGTGACGGTAACGGATACGCCACCTGCATTTGGAACGTGACTGAAAATCTCTGCCATAAATGCGGGTTGTTGCAGCTCAACTCCCCCTTTAAGATGCCGTTGTAGGAAGGCGTGGGAATAATACTTTGAAATTTCTAGAGCGTTCACTTTCAAATTCCAGGCTTCACCTACCGAAGAGTACGTGAAGCGAGGACTGACCAGCAAATGCGTGGCTCGGGAGACATCGTCCTGTATTGCTATCGAGCTGGTCGGCTACGTGGACCGAATGCTGAGGAGTGCTACTGTGCAGCTCAGTGATGACGTCATGATCGTCGACGAGAGGTAATAATAATAATAATTTATTTTCATAACATTATATAATAACATTTTTTTTTAATAATATTAAGTGATTACTTATTCACAATTTCTCTAAACGAATATCTTTCTCCATTTTTGAGAGGCAAGTTAAGGCTTTAATGGATTCCCGACCGACCTTGGGGGGATGAGCGGGTTATGAGAGATTTTTCTTACTGAAACCTTCTCAGTGATCATCGTGTGTATAAAGAAGGATTTCAGAACACTCCTTTCGGGGATTAATGCCGTTTACTTCCATAGTCATTTAGGCCCTCGATCCCCTACACGTGATCTCCGGGTGATGCTAACACAATGGATTTCGTGATAAAATTTTTGTACCTCCTCCTAATAGAAGATCACGTCCAAATGACACTGCTAGGGTCTAGATCTAGGTAGTATTCCAGCGGTAAGCTTTCTAGAACTCAAAAAGAAATGGGGAAGGCGTATGCCCCGTATCCTGCTAGCACAGTAAATCCATCCAATATATGTTCGGCAACGCGCGAGTGATACCTGAATACCGTATAGTAATGCTCACGCCTTTAGGCCGGGTAACCGCTTACCATCGGGCAGACCGCGTTTCTTGCCACTTTTGTAGTATAAAAAAGTGAACTAGTCATTCTTCTTTATTTATTATATGCAGCTTCCAGAAAAACAAACGCCGCGCCGTTAATTTTATATAAGTACGTGGGCTCTGCCATTCATACAAATGAAACCAAACTGACAGGTCCAATCAGTCAAATATTGTTGAATTCACTTCGTTTATCCTCTCGGCAAGTACAAATGCAAACAGTAATAAATGTCTTATAGTTGAGCGGTCATAGGTCTAACCCCATTTATACGTGTATAAAATCCCTCCCATTCTTTCTTTGTCCACATAATGTCCGCTGAAGGCAATGGTCCCATGTTTGATCCCAGGTACTATTACTACTACTAAGTTTAGTAGTTTTCGATGGTCTATACATACATATCATTACGCCGAGTTCCTAACGGCGTAGGTAGAGGGAGTAGAGCGCCAGTTCCCTCTAGCCTTAGCTCTTTCGCTTCGTCTATGTATGTATGTTGATATCTATATATGCTTTTTATACCGTTCCTAATAGTACAAGCTGAATTTACGAGTAGCTTCGGACTAGATTTGTCTGTGTTCAACGGGCCACAGTACAAATAATACACACATGTTTTAAGTAAAGAGTAGAACATTATTGGTAACAGAAAATACCCATAAATGTATGTATGTAAACATGTCTAGGTGGTTTAGTAGCTATACTTCGTAGATTAGATACTGCAGTCGTTTTTCACTATAACACTGTCTACCACTTCCGTTAGCACGAGGGTATTTTCCATTATGCCCAATCATTTATTACCTCAGTTGAATTTGTAGATGAAGTCAATATCAGTTGGATTATTTATAAAATGCGTGAAGTTTGGATATTTTATAATGAATAGGAGCTGTCATGTATAATCAATGTGTTATATAATAATAATAATATACATACATACATATCATCACGCCGAGTCCAGTAGGCAGAGAGTATAGAGCGCTAGGTCTCTCTAGACTTACATACCTCTTTCGCTTCGTCCACATTCATTAGTCTCTTCATACATGCTCGTCGGTTTCGAGTACTCTTGACAATCCCGTCCTTGGGCGTTCGATCGATTTGATCCAGGTAGTTGGAACGTGGTCTTCCTCGTGGACGCTCAAGGACGGGAACGTCAAGAGTACTCGAAACCGACGAGCATGTATGAAGGGACTGATGAATGTGGACGAATTTGATGATGGTGATGATGTATATGAATGCGTGAAAGAGATAGAGGCAAATATTTTCACTCACTCCCTCCTTTTAAGTTTTTAAGTATTTTTCACCTCCCCAGCAATGGCGCCGCAGCAGAAATCCCAGTAAAGCCCGAGTCTCTCGCTCGTGCTGGAGTCTCTTTAGAAGACCAAGCTCAACAGCTTATCATGGACAAGATCTGGAACTTCGGCACAACCAGGTCTCTGCGGTACAGACTCCTTGATAATGCTGATGTTGTGATAGCTGGGAAGCAGGAAAAAGATGGAAGCTTTGGAGTAGGTGAGACGATCATTTTTTGTATATCACTTAAATGAGCCGAGTCGTCGTCTCTAAGTTCGGATACCGAGGTTTTCCCTGGAGAGTATGGACTTCTTAAAGAAGGATGTGAAAAGATTCCTGCAGGGTCGGCAACGCGAGAGTGATACTCCTGATATTGCAAGCGTCCATATGCGATAACCGGCGGGCCGCATGCTTGTTTGCCACCCATGTGTTTCAAAGAGCTTGTCCTGAACTTTGGAACACTAGAGCTGCTATTAAGCACTAAAGTAGATTGTACAAAACCTCCGTGGTTTTTGGTGTGTAATTTAATTTAAATATGTATTATATGGGAATGGATATGATGGGATGGAAACCTGAACACGCATCAAAAGAAATTCAAACGAATGTACAAAAGACGTATGTTTATTTCTGCTGGAAAAACGGCGATGGACTTGACATCTGTCACGTCGGTACTTATAGGTACGTTAAACTGACGACGACCGGTATACAGAACTCTTCTGAGTTCTGTATGTACCGTGCTTAGAAATGTCAAGATTAAACCGGTTATTGGCAGCTGAACCAAATACAACTTCCTTCTGAAGTTCAACCTTATCATGGTAGCTATTGATCTTTTCCCCTAATAGAAAATATCCAATATAATATCCTTATTTACTAAGTGTTTCTGGTTATTGGATGCACGTACACTACACTAGTAATTACGTCGGGGTTACTCGTTAATTATTTTCACAAAGAGGTTAGGTACCTGCCTGTGGAATTAGCTACGCAATAAAGAAACATTTTATCCGGGGAATGTACTAATGTATCTCGATTGTAACTCACAAACACATACTCGTTGTTGTTGCAAAACTACTTTCAAATAAAATAATTGAACCAAATCGGTATCCCAAGTGGCAAGAAAGCTAGCAACTTTTCTGTGTTAGATAGCAATTGTGATTCCAACTTTAATTGACTTTTGGAAAGAGATTTATTTCCAAAACTCACGCTATAAGGCCGGGGTATTTATAGCTATTAAAACTATAAGTTCTCGCCCCCTGCAAGTGCTCCAAAGCCGGTTTCTCCGGAGAGCCACAGGTGCCCCGTGGTACATGCGTAATAGTCAACTCCACGTTGACCTCAAAGTCCCCACTATAAAACAGTTTTTGAAAAAACTAGCCAAACGTCATTTCGATTCTGCTGAAAATCACCCCAACCCCCTCGTCGTATCGGCCGCCCGATACACTCCCTCCCTTATCTCCAAGATAAGGCGTCCAAGACATGCCGTCAATGAACCGGATGACGACATAACGGTCCTCCAGGACGCCCGACGAAAACATACCAACAGTACACACAACCGACCACTGTTCCGTCCTCGCCGGCGAGGCTCGACGCGAATAAGCCGTAATGTTCCCCCCCGACCTCCTCCGCAAACGCCGGCCCGCGCCGAGCCAGACGCGCAAATCCCGCCCCCAAATAATATATAAATAAAATTAACAGTCCAGCCCAGCTCCCTAGCTCGCGATCCAGCAACGCCCTAAGTCGAGGTTCGTACCCCACAGGGGGTGCCCTTAGCTGTGTTGCTTAGTACTAAAGTGCCTGGCTGGAGGCCTAGGTCTCGCCATTGACCGGTTAAGTAGCAAAAGTTCCCGGAACTCACGCTACGAGAGACAATACAAAAAAAGAAATAAGTTCTCGACAAATCGTGAACTCATAGTAAATCCACAACTATATGGACGTGTAAGTAGAGTTGTGGATTACTTAACCTTACAAAGATAAATGTTGTATGCATTAGTTAATTCGGAGAGAATAACGGGGCTATTAATTAAGAATTTAATAAAGGGTAGATTTTCGAACTAATTGGATATTTAATCACTGCTTGCTGAACATTTCTTGCCGATATTACTTTATTGTGAAATCTCTTTACGGGTTTGAAAAAGATACTGACAAATGGATTGATTGTACTGTTTATATTAATATACTTAAATATATCTTCACGCATTAAGGGTTCATCAATTCAAGGGATAAATGTATGTATTTTCGTTCAGAAAAAAATCAGTGGTACAGTCGGGATTCGATCTTGCAACCTTGGTTTGGCCACTGCTCACAATGTTTATACGTATACATACATGTATATCATCAGGCCGAGTCCCTAACGGGGTAGGCGGAGAGGGTAGAGTGCCAGTTCTCTCTAGACAATATCCTCAAAAATCTTAGCAAAAAAGATATTACGTTGTACATGGTAACGTAACAAAAAGGTTTGTTAACTCTGCCATCTAAGGATGTAGCGTTTATATTTTCCTGTTTGTGCCACATGTTCACCATCCCTTCACTAGTTGTCCTCACATCCGTGCCGCAAATGTGCCGCAGTAAAGATAACCTAATGGTGTCCCATAACGATTTTTTTTAACTATACGGGCGGGTACGCAGGTTTCGAGGTCGATTGTCAATATCCTAGCTTACATAGACGTAGTAAAACAAAGTTGCTTCCGGCAATTGGATCCTTTAAACTACGCACTGGACTGTATGCATATCAATACATAGTGCGATTCAAATAAAAGGGTATTTTATAAAGATTATAATTGTACAATACTAAAGTTTATAGTAATTCAAGAGGGGAGTAATCTATACAAATAAACAAAATTGGAGTGTCTATTTGTGATATTAAAATGACCGCTTTTTACTAAATGCATATGGTAAATTTTACTGTCTGTCTGTCTGTTTGTTCTGGCTAATCTCTCAAACGGCTGAACCGATTTGACGGTAATTTTACTCGCAGTTAGTCGAAGTAAAAAGGAGTAACTTGGGCTACTTTTATTTTTAAATTTGAAGAATATTTTTTTGTTAAATTCCACGAGGACGCAGTCGCGGGCACAGCTAGTAGTAAAATATCCCCTTACTTCATCATTACAAATTTAAGAGTTGGGCTCTTGTCGGCGTCTCTGATGCAGTCCCCTCCATTCGCTTCTGTCTAGCGCAACCTCCTTGACATCCTTATACGTCATGAGTCATTTTTTTTTATCTGACCCATGTATTTTAATCTTGGTCTTCCTCTTTCTCTCTTCCCCTCTACCTTTCCTTACCACTTACTTACTACTTACTAAATGCATACGGACAATTTTGACTGTCTGTCTGTATATTTGTTCCGGCTAGTCGCTGAAACGGAGGTAGTTGATGTAAAAAGGAGTAGCTTAGGCTACTTTTATTTTAGAAACTGGAGATATTTTTTTTTGTTAAATTTCACGCGGGCGCAGTCGCGGGCACAGCTCATATCATATACATGTATATGAATTTAATGCTGATGAAATCGCAGAGTTATGAAAGTATATCATAGATGCGAATGTGTGTCTTTTATGTTCCGCTTTCAAGTATCAACTATTCAACTGAACATTGTGAAATTTGCACACAGCTACTGTGTATTTGTACAAGGGTACAGATAATTACATAGAGTAGGTATTTTTTGCCTAGAAATAATGTTTCGCGGGGCTAAATATCTAAAAAAAACACTTACATATCGCACCGAGTCCCCCACGGGGTAGGTTGATAGAGTAGTAGCCCCAGTTCTCTAGAAAGTTATCTTCAAAAGAAATGTTTTTATGTTAATGCTAGCAGTATTTAAAGACATGGATTCTTATCCATTACTTTAATATCTTTTTAAGCAGGAGCTACCCGCCTAGCTTCCCAGCGGTTTCACTTGTAAATGTCATCGGTCATGCCATTTCATATAATTATGAATGAAAGATAAGAAGAATATTTAAGTGAATTTTAATGGGACTGAAAAAGCCCATTTTGTCGCTCTTACTTCTTTTCTTTCTTCTTTTTACGTCTCTTTTTGTTATGTTCTCGTGCGGCATCAATTTGGAAGTGTATTTTAATTGAGGTTTTTATACAAAATAATATTCAACAATTAAAAGTTTTAGGTTTAAATATAACATTTTTAATGTTTTAATTAAACGTCTGGATTTCGTAAATTTTTCTGAAATATATTTACGTGTCATCGCGACAGATGGCGAGGCCGTCTTTCAAGCAGAGTTGTGCTTCAGTAATGCAAAGACGTATTATAGTTATTCATACGCATTACAACTACTCTCAACGTTATCTGGCTAATAATTTTACTTTTAAATATAATTAGACTTGACGAAGCCTGTGGCGAATACGCTTTATCATAGACTACTATTAATACACTAGGTTTTATGTTCAACCGACGAAACCTGCGACGTGGATAACATTTGTAAAATTTTATTTAAAATAAATAATCTTGAGATTAGACTTATGTCTCAGTAGATATAAAATATGTTGTTCTCATTCCAGGTGTATCAATGAAAGCCCCTAAACCGGTTGAAAGCGGTCGGGGCAGAAACAAGAACATCGGCCCCTTCCTAGCGGCAGCAGCTTTGAAGTTCGGCCTCCTAGGGGCTTTGACGTTCAAAGGCCTCACCCTCATGGTCGGGAAGGCCCTCTTGATCTCCAAGATCGCTTTGCTCCTAGCCACCATTATAGGCCTGAAGAAGCTGTTCTCTCATCAGGTGACCGATTAATCATGCACGAATAAACACCTTGGTTTGTCCGCTTGAGACTTTTTTTGCACCTACTTATTTCTCAGTACTTGGAAGTATTATTTTTACGGTTCAATTATCACTTTATTTTTGCAAGTGACGGGCTTACAAAGGGAATAATCGATTTGATATATTTCGCTCGGAGCATATTTTTTTATACATATCTATGTATTTGTAAGTTACCTTTTTTGTTTGGCACTCTAAGAGTATACATACATATCATCACGCCGTCCCTAACGGGGTAGGCAGAGAGTATAGAGCGCCAGTTCTCTCTAGACTTACATACCTCTTTCGCTTCTTCTACATTCATCAGTCTCTTCATACATGCTCGTCGGTTTCGAGTACTCTTAACGTTCCGTCCTTAATACTCTAAGAGCATTATAGCAGATAGTCGTCTAGTTGTTTGAAATTCGACCATAGTTCATTCAAATTGTTAGTTTGAACGTTATTAAGATTGGATTTATAATACATACAAATAATAATAATTACATTTGATTTAGCCGTGGTGGCCGAGTGGTTCGAGCAGTTGCCTGCGACGCAAAGGTCGCAAGTTCGAATTCCGACTGTACCAATGAGTTTTTCTGAACTTAAGTACAGTGATTAGTCACACCACGAACTTTACGGTGAAGGAAAACATCATATTATAAATAAATATATAATATATAAATAGTAGATTAAAAATTGATTAGTCACAGCACGAACTTTACGGTGAAGGAAAACATCGAGAGGAAACCTGCATACGTCTGAGTAGAAATTCAAAGGCGTATGTATAGTCGTGCTTGAGTAACGGCGATGGACTCGCCATCTGTCACGTTGGCGCCTAATAAACCTCTGGCGGAAAGTGGGTGTGTGGGTATTACCTATACACCTCTGTCTACCCCTTCGGGGACCCTTGTGGGAAGGCGTGAGGATATATTATATATATATATATTTAATTTATATAATAATATAATATATATTTAAGATTTAATAATAATATTATTGTCATTCAGAGTATAGAGAAATAATAATATTTATCTGTTCTGAGTTTAACTGCAGACACAAAAATAATCTTAAAAACCTTCTCAATTTGACCACTTGTCACCTAGTTTGCACCAAACGCAAGTAAGTTGGTAATCTATAATTTTTTTTAAACTAGTTCAATGTAACCCTATTTAAAATAAAAAAATTGCTCTCTTCTTCTCCCTTCTCCAAACTTCTTACTTGGTTATTTTTTTGTAAAAAGACTTACAAACCGCTTAATACCTCGTTCAAACAATATGAATATGCACTATACTAACTCACGTGCCTTAAGGCCGTCACATATAAATATCGTAAAAAGCATTGCATACTATTTTAGTATCGTACAAACAGACAGTTAACATAAAACACGATCACGTTCTACTATGTATCATATTATAGCTTACTTAAGTGTAATGACTCGAGTTTTATGAGTCTGTAAACTAGTTACCTTAGTGGCTTATAAACTACAATATAACTAATAAGATATATTACGAATAAATTTTTATTCGTAATATCGTATTATAAATAAATATATAATATATAAATAGTAGATTAAAAATTGATTAGTCACAGCACGAACTTTACGGTGAAGGAAAACATCGAGAAAACCTGCATACGTCTGAGAAGAAATTCAAAGGCGTATAGTCGTGCTTGAGTAACGGCGATGGACTCGCCATGTGTCACGTTGTTACCCAAAATAGATCTCTGGCGGAATTTGGGTGTGTGGGTACTACCTATACACCTCTGCCTACCCCTTCGGGGACCCTTGTGGGAAGGCGTGAGGAGACGAATAAATTTTCTGTGTATAAACGCAACCTACGCAACGTGCGTTTCTTCATTTTCGTATAAGTTCTGCCGGATATTTATTTTCAAAACAACACCCTTATTAACGCGATCACATTTTTAAGCTGATTTATTTTCCAAGTTGGGTCACTCCCCTTAATACGCGTTGGTTCACCAAAACATCCGAGGCGATACAATATTGCGGAAATACGTGACGTTTATACCAATGTAACAAAACCTTCAGTGAATATAAATCTTGAAACGATCCTGCCTTCGAAATCACTAAAATTGATAGACCTCTAAAGGAAGGCGTGACAAGGTTGTTTTTCATGTGGCAAGGTTTAGTTCCAGTTTCGATAGTGAGCTTTGATAAATTGGCCACTCGGCAAATAAGTGCTTGTCCTTACTGAATGATGGGCTAGGAATGGTGCATAGGGTATGATCCAATTTTATACCTAATGAAGTACCTAATTATCAGTATCAGTATTTTTTTTTTGCGGTGTATGAGAATATAAATTACTCTTAACTAATTCTTCTTATATTATAAAAGTAAGCATGTTTTTTCCTCTTTCACAACGTCCTAAGCCGAGGTTGGTACCCCACAGGGGGTGCCCTTAGCTGTGTTGCTTAGTACTAAAGTGCCTGGCTGGAGGCCTAGGTCTCGCCATTGACCGGTTATGTAGCAAAAGTTCCCGGAACTCACACTACGAGAGACAAAACAAAAAAAAACCTCTTTCACACTTTACTTCTAATTACGTAGAAGTAATTTGGCATAGAGAAAAATATATTATTACCAATTTTGCACGGGACTCAGAAATACCTCGGGAGAATTCCACACAAATTGGCCTAATCCCAAATTAAGCAAAGCTTATGGTAACTACACAACGATATATTTACTTATTTAGATATATATATACGTAAATACATTGTACATCCAAGACTAAGGTACATAATATACTCGTGTTCATTACACAAATGTCTGCACTCAGAGGGATTTTCAAAGGATTATCCTTCTGCGAAGGCTTATTCTACAGCATGGAATTCTTCAAGATGATGTTTCCTCCAGGATCGGTAATTGATCATATGCGGCGGTAACCGCTTACCTTTCTTGTTTGAATAATTAAATAATGTATGTTAATACTGCTAACGTAAAACAAAATTGAAAGGGTCAGCTATTATGTATGTAGGTAATGAAATATTCACATAATTTATTAGGGCATCCCGAACACGTACTAAATTTCCCGAATACTATTGGGTTCTGTTACTAATTCAGCGGCTAATGGCTAATGGCTGCAAAGGTTTTTTTTTTAATGAAACTCTCAGCTCTTAATGTTATTGTCATTTTCTTTAATTTAGGCTTTTTCTTTATTTTTCAAAATAAAAATCACACATTTCAAGTTGAAATGAAATCATTTTTATAGTGAATAACCGAGCCCTTGTCTGATTAAACCATGCTTTTATCCAATATATAGGTGGTAAGCGGCTACCTACGGTAATTCTTTATTGCGTTTGTACTTATATTTAATGCATTGTAGGGGCACAGCAATTTTGGAGAATACATGCTTAAAAACTTAAAGTTTAACGCGCATATTTGCACATCTTACGGAATGCTAAGCACCTTTAAACTAAGTAGGTTATGTACTATATATATCAGTAACTGATACCTTTAACCACCGTACTTTTTGCCATCGACGGGGAATTGATTTCACTACCGGTTCCAATGTACTAGGAGGCAAACGTCTCATATTGCGCGGTTCCAAAGGAGTTTCCTTCTGCAAACGCTCAGGCCGTGGAATGAGCTCCCCGTTGAAGTTTTCCCTGAATAATACAGCATGGAGTACTTCAAGAAGGGTGTCAAAAGATTCCTGCAGGGTTGGAGTCGCGCGAGTGATACCCCTGGTGTTGCAAAACCGTTGTGGACCACAAGCTTGCTTGCCACCGCGGTGGTATACAAAAAAATATATACAGATGTACATTGATAAACATAGATATGTATATAAATAGCATACACACATACAAATAGAAATATGGTCTTTGTTACCATTGGGAATCGAGCCTACAACCATGAGCACAGAGAAAATTTTTCGTGTTTAGAATTTTTATGTGACAACGCTTTGGCATTTGAAAGGAATTAAGTTCTAATATTTTTCAGGCTATCATCAAAAAGGACTAACTTATGCCAATGAATAACAATTGATGGATTGCTGATCACAACACTAAACCAACCCAACCCCAGATAACATTCCCATACAAGTTGCACCACTAAACAATTTCGTTGTATAACAAAATCCCACCAAAATAGGTTCGTTTTAATGATACGCATTGTCGGGTAAAAACTTTTTGGTCAGGGGCATGTTGTACGTGAATTAAAAACAAATATTTACACGCTGAATTTTTTCGGCAGAAATTGTCTGCCATTTTAATTACAACGTTTATTTCATCTACACATGACAGGAATGACACAATGAACGATTGCGTGATAAATAGTGTTGTATTTGGCACAGGTTTCAGATAAATGTTGACAGTGATTTTACTATTTGCAAATATATAGAATACGATCAAAACTGAGGCTGTAATTGCGTACAGATGTAATATAAATGAGGTTATAATGAATTTTTATTTTTATCTGTAGATAAAAAATACACTCGAATTTAGAGTCTGTATATGGTAAAATACCAGAGCATTTAACGTGATTTACTGTCAACATTTTGCAACAAATTGTATGCGTCCATTGATTCAATGTAAATAAAAATAATTTATCTAACAAGTAACTCGACTAACATTGTAAAGTATGGCAACACGTTTTCGCATTTAAACAATATAAAAAAGCATTTGTCCTTACGTTATACTAAAATGAATAATTTATAATTATATTATGTAATTTATAATAACAATTATTTATTTATTGTTGATTAAATGATTAAACATATGTTTTGTTTATTTTCCCTTGATAATGATAAACCAATTAGTTCTTTAACGGTTATAATTAATATTGTATTGCTTTTAATTCCTTGATCCCGTTCATTCCATAAAATTCACTCCTTTTCAGTTTTTAAGTAAAAGGTCGCTGAATACCTGAATACTCCAATAGGCTGCAGTAACCGATTACTTTCAGAAGGGCTGCTTGCTGGGTTACCTTTTACATTATCCTTGTTGGCCAAAAAGGGACTCCGGAAACCCGTTCGGAGGTGTAGCAAAACATGATTTTTGTCGGAGGTATATTTAGGTGCCAGATTGCGAGTCTGCCGCCGTTTCTCAAGCCCGACTAAATATATGTCTTTGAATACCTTCTCAAGCGCAGGTTCCTCTCAATGGTTCCTTTCTTTGCTGTAAAGCTCGTGGTGTGATTACATACATCTTTACGCCTACCCACAAGGGTCCCTGAAAGAGTGGGCAGAGGTTCTTAAGCAGTATCCACACTCCTACTTTCCGCGCGATATATATTTTAAGTGCCAACGTGACAGATGGCAAGTCCATCGCCGTTATTTAAGCACCAATAAACATTCGTTTTTGAATTTCTATGAGAGTTAGGTTTCTCTCGTAGTTTTCCTTCACCGTTAAGCTCGTGGTGTGGCTATTTACTGTACTTAAGTTCGTAAAAACTCATTGGTACAGTTGGGATACGAAATTGCAATCTTTGTATTGCAGGCAATTATTTGAACCACACGGCCACCACGGCTAATACAATATTATTTTATAATGATCATTCACTTCGCTTACCCGTAGGATAAAATGTTAAAATATGACTTATATATTTATTATACTTATATTAATATACTTATACTAGACGAGCAATCCTGAAAAAAATAATGAGCCCTCCAACGTGAAACAAGTCCCTTTAAATAAAGAAAGTAAACCTTTGTCCATAACGTCAAAAAGTCACAAAATTTGCCGCTACAATTGCTATAAAAATACTCAAAGAAAGACATACTTTATACAATACTTACTGATTGCTCGTGACTTTCCACATAGTTCTCCAGGTAGGCAGAGGTGTAAAACAACCGCTTCTCACCGATATATTTATTATTATGTTAATTTCTAATTGCCAATATGACACATGGCAATTATACATACGTCATTAAGTATTTTCGGTGTAATTAAGTTCAACCGACGATGTGATGATATGTATGTATTTAAGTCCAAAAAGTTACGATTCGAACGTTGCAGGCTATCCAGGCGCCGAAGGTGGAAATTCTCAAATAACACTTAGAGAAATAATTTTAATCTACGTAATGAGTTATTGAGGATGACTCAGATAGTATATGTTGATCATACCATTCAACTTCAGAGAAATTCGAATATTACGCTTACCCTATTGCTATGGAAAACTTTTAGGCGCGATGCGATGTGAAAGGAAAACCTCAATGTGAAAAAACGTTATTCAGGTGTGGCCTGGGTTTAATGCAGCTTCATTATCAGACTATTGAGGTTTCCCAGTGGTAAGCCTCACTTATTCCCGTCATATTAATTATGCAAGCAAAAAATTTTTATTATTTTCTGAGCTGGTAATTTAACGTTGACATTTCAGCGAAGATATAAAGGTAAGCCTTTTTTGTTTAAGGTATCCATGTGACGTGGTAACACAATCGATGAATTTGATTATATAAACAAATATTATAAGTTATTAATTAAAAAAGCCCGAGATTGGGCGTTCATATTTTATTTAGTTTTATAACAAGATGACATTTTTAGAGCTGTGGTGGCTGAATGTGCCCAGCAGTTGTCGCAACACAAAGATTGCAAGTTCGAATCCCGACGTACCTACGAGTTTGTCACAACTTAAGTACAGTGATTAGTCATACCATAAGCTTTACGGTGAAGGAAAACATCGTCAGGAAACCTGCATACTTAGTTCAAAGGTTAATTTAGTAACGGCGATGTATTCGCCATCTGTCAGATTGGCAACCAAAATATATTCCTGGCGGAAAGTGGCTATGCGGGTAGTACTATTACTTACACAACTCTGCCTCCAAATCCGGGGTCCCAGGGGAGGAAGCAATACTAATGATGATGATAATAGTGCTACTAAGTTAATTAACGTCAGGAGTACTCGAAACCGACGAGCGTGTATGATGAATGTGGACGAAGCGAATGAGGTTTGTAAGTCTAGAGAGAACTGGCACTCTATACTCTCTGCCCACTCCGTTAGGGACTCGGCGTGATGATATGTATGTATGTAAGTTAAATATTATTTTGTTTTAGTTTCGATACAATTGGAAACATAATGATTGACGTATTTGCCAGTTCTTTGGGTGAATTCACTATTAATAATATATCCTCACGCCTTCCCACAAGGGTCCCCGAAGGGGTAGCCAGAGGTGTATAGGTAATACCCAACACCCACTTTCCGCCAGAGGTATATTAGGTGCCAACGTGACAGATGGCGAGTCCATCGCCGTTAGTCAAGCACGACTATACATACGCCTTTAAATTTCTTCTCAGACGTATGCAGGTTTCCTCTCGATGTTTTCCTTCACCGTAAAGCTCGTGGTGTGACTAATCACTGTACTTAAGTTCAGAAAAACTCATTGGTACAGTCGGGATTCGAACTTGCGACCTTTGCGTCGCAGGCAACTGCTCGAACCACTCGGCCACCACGGCTCACGAATTCACTAATACAGCTTTATATGTTACCTGCTATATTGTCTCATAAAAATATTTGCTTATCTATTGTATTGGTTCTGTACTGTGAAGATAGATTTAAGCTTGGATGTTAAATAAATAAATAATGTATAGAAACAGTGCTCCTTGACTAAGAAGACAAAACACAAATGCTCCAAATAAATATACAGCATTATTATTTTCAAGAACCCAGCACTCTTTTAGTATGATCAAACGCACTCTATAGGTACCTATTTATTAGAAAAAGATTTCGGAGAAACGATTTGTAAATGTTATTTCGTCGCAACACTGACATATCATATTTACAGGTAAAAGGCTGTTATAAGACTATAGCTAGCTACCCACCCCGGCTTCGCACAGATAATTTCAATAAGGGTTTAAGACGTGGAACCCTAACTGATTACCATCATCATCTTAAATAAAGAGGCAGCAGGTGTAAAACACTTAAGTTTCTAAATATATTTAGGTGCCAATGTGAAAGAAAGCGAGTACATCTCCGTTTCTATAGTCTCTAGGTCTCTATAGGTCTAAGTCTAAGGGTACCCGAACGAGAAGGTGGAGTTGTCTAGGTAGCACCCACTCACCCACTTTCCGCCAGAGATATATTTTAGGTGCCAACGTGTCAGATGGCGAGCCCATCGCCGCTACTCAAGCACCACTATACATACGCTTTTGAATTTCGTACGTGTGCAGGTTTTCTCTCGACGTTCTCGTTCACCGTAATGATCGTGGTGTGACTAACCATAGAACTTGAGTTCAGACAAACAAATCATACAGTCAGGATTCGAACGTGCAAACTTTGTCATGCAGGCAACTCGAGCCCCTCAGCCGAGTGGTGGAGTATAGAATACTAGAAAATACATACAACTCAATCAAACAAACGAGTTATACTCATGAAAAGCCTATCCGTTATTTACGTATAGTATTATAATAAATATATAAATATGCAAACCTATATCTGCCAATTTATCAGGAGAGTGTCTTTTCTATCAGAGAAAAATGAAAAGAAATTTGATTGAAAATAAATCAAACAACTCAACTCAACACATCAAACTGACAGATCGAATATTGAATCATCGGAATATTCCAATATACTTGTCTGGTAGGTATTTTATCGTTGAGATCGCAGAGGTGAATAACCCAGACTAGTTTTAAAGCTTTAAAAGACTGTAAGAACACATCCCTTGTTGCAAATATGTAATATTTGTTTCTCGGTTATCTTTGTTCTGGTTAATCTAGGTTTTGGTTAATCCTTCCACGCCTATGATATCAATAGTAGCAATAATTTAAAGTAATCGTTGCTCACTGCATTTTAGCTTTAAATGCAGACATATCATCACGATGAGTCCCTTTTGGGGTAGGCAGTGGGCTGTCAAGACTTACAGTTAAACCTATCTCGCTTAATTCACATTCATTTCTGTCTTTTCATACATGTTTGTCAGTTTTGAATACTATTGACGCTTTCCTCTTCGAGTGTGACGTCTGATCAAATCAATGTAGGAAAAACATAATTCAAAACGACACACACTTTGTAAATATTATTTTATTTTTCTTAGTGCTGAATAAATAGTTCTTATTACAACGCTTAAATTAACAATAAATTAAATTTATTATAATAAAGTCGACGGGCTCGCGGTTCATAGACAAGAGAATCAGTCTTAAGGTTAAACAAACGCAATGCACAGAGTTTACTGGACTCTATGGTGAAGAAAAAAATTTCGAATTAAGACTTTCTAATGTCAAAGTCCGGAAACTTTAAGCATTGCGTCAGTTACTATGCATAGCTAAATGCCAGACGCCACGTTTGCAGAAATATGTAAGGATCAAGCGAACGTGGCAATCTGGCATTTAGCATCATTATCTAATAATATCGACGCCACTTGATCCATTTAAACGTCCGAATGTCCAATTTTGTCAGTATGTTGGAGGCATGGTGACCGGAGGGGCATACATTTGTGGCATTACAAACATCGGCATTGTCATCGTTTGGGCGTGAGTTAGTGGCGGGACCGCTGGTAGCCCGAATAGGATTCTGAAGTAGCGCGCGATGTTCCATAGAACATTGGACGTCTCTGGTAGCCTGGACAATATAACGTGTAAAATTATAGCAATGTGTAGTGTAAATATCAAATCAAATGCTTCAACACGCTGAGCTTCGGAAACAAAAGTAAATGAACTAATAATAATTTGTATATTATTCAAATATCAATAGTCCGAAGACTTTCCTTCAGAAGCTAAGCGCTTGGATTATTTTACACGTAAGCTACTGGAATGCGAATCATTAATTAATGGGATTGAATTCCATAAGCATACATTCTGTTTAAGTTTCAATATCGGATTATAACGATTTTTTATTTTATATTGTGTAAATGCAAAAAATCAAATCAATCATCTCTGCAATCGCAGAACTTTATATGCAGTAATATTCCACGAACTTTCTTTTTACATAATTTTATGGACTTAATCCAAAAGTAAATTTTCATTGATATTTACAACTTTTGACCCATATATAAATGAAAAACAATAAATTAATTGTTTACATAAATCTAGAACAATATCCACCACCCCTTCTACCACTTAAATTTACAAAATGCTTTTAAATGCACAGGCTTCGTGCAACTTTACATTGCTTACACGGTTCCCGTAGTCGTTGCATCTGGTTGTTTATCTTTATCTTGTTCTTTCTTTTCTTCTATAATTGCCTTCTTTTTCATCTTTTTCTTTCTAGCCTTTGGCTTCAAATCACCAGATACATAATCAGCTAAAGCTTCTTCTACTTTCAAAAGACCGTCAATGAAATCAATGCTCATCATTAAAAAATCATACGTTTGCTTATAATAAGCTGGTGGTTCGGGAGACTTTAAGGATTCTTTGATTGACGATTTAGTATATACATTTGCTTTTTCTAGAAAATTCGCTATTGGGTCACCGAATAGAAAATCTAAAATGCCAAAAAAACTTCGAGCTTTTGATGAAGTATCTAAATCGTCAACTAAGCTTGAAGTATGATTTTTATGAGATAAATCCCCAACATTATCAATATCATCAATACTTCTTTTGGATCTGGAGCGCAGTTTCTTTCTTCCCTTACCTTTGTTCTTTTTGCGATAAGTTTTAGGTTTACTAGTAATAGTAGTGGGTGTAGTTGTTTGTATAGTGTGATTATATATTATGATAGGTTTCCATTCGCTAGCGCTGCCAGTGATATTATCACCATTTCTCAAAGGAAACACTGGATGAAATACATCCCTCGTATGAGGTGTGAGTCTACTTACATTTGGCTGTACTAGAAATGAATTGGGATTTACGATATACTTAATTCTGGGATAATAATAAGTATTAGGGTAATTGAATTTATACTTTTTTGTTTTAATGTAATCATGCAAGTCTTTGTTAAGCTTAAGCCTGTTTAAATTAATGTTCAACTCATTGTACTTTTTTGGTCGTGTACTAGTTTTTCGGTAACTCATTTTCCTCTGCGCAATATTTCGTGGCTGAGGGACAAGTATCTCTCTAGGTTTTTTCACTTCTTCAACTTGACTTTCTTCAGCAATTTTCGTCGTAGTAACGTCAGAATTAAGACCGCGGAATGTAGCTGGCATTGCATCGTAGAATACATTAGCTATGGGGTTTATCATGGTTCTGAAGCCATCTACGATGGGTTCGATGAACTTTAGTAATTTCGACTTACCATCCCATCTTTCTGCCGCTCTGGTAGAGTTTATCAGCTGTAGGGTAGGCGCCTGTTGCGACTGCTGAGCACTGACGTCATTCTGTTGCAGAATCTCATGGGGGTGCGAGTGTGTACCCAATCCAGTTGGATTATACATCTCTTGTGGTGACGCGAATTGTGGACTCACTCCACTTACGGAGTATGCGTGCGATGTGGCGCTTGGAAAATCGATCGGATATTGCGAGTAAAGATATGGATGGTTTTGTAAACCGATGCTGGAATTAAACAATTATTTTGTAAGGATTTTTGTTAGCTGTATTGAAGTTTTCAAATATACTGTTGAGCTGCTGTCGTCTTCGGTCATGTCGGGATCTTGTCGTGGTCGATGTCATGTAGTACTATTAACATATCAGGTTATCATAATTAGGCAAGATGCTAACATATACATTTTTGGTTAAGTTCTTCTAAGCCGCTCAAAACAATTTGAGAATTAGGTATATGAAAGTCTTATTATTATTATTTCCTTAGGCCCTTTTTAATAGGTGAAATGATAACCCCACTTAGGTAACTCTAGCGGGCGGTACTTTATCAAGTATGTTAAATATAGATAAAGCGAAAGAGGTCTCCGTCAGGGACTGGAGCTGACTCTCTGTATTCTTTTTTTTACCAGAGAGCTTAATGAGAAAACATATGATATGCTTAATTTCAATTTGAATAGATCTTGTCTTTACAAATTTTGCAGAAATATTGCCGAGTTCGCTTCTGCTTTAGTATCAATAATCTGTATCAATATTGGTTTTATTATCTATCAGCTTAGAAACCTTTGAATATTTGAATTGCAAAATGCTCAATCGCGCCTATTCTTGGTAATTAATATTTATTACGCTTACATCGGGAAATGTTTGAATTATTAGTCGACATCCAAAGATAAACTGATTTTACCACCAATTTCATCAGGTATCTGTGTATTACTGATGGTATTTAACAAATATGAAATAGGATCTAATTAACTTCACTTTAAGCGTTTTAATTATTCCAGTTAGTTTGATATTATAAGGACAGCCTTAATTCAGTGCATTAGGCACCCCCAACTTGCGCTATCACTGGGCGGCAAAACACTGCGTAACCGCAAAAATGATCGAGAGGAAAAGGTTTTTTATATTTAAAAATAAGCTATGTTCATGAACTGTATTGTTTACACCATGCAGTCCACCGGATGGCTAGCGGGCGACGGCATATTGCTCGCGCTCTGCCCACCCTACGTATGCCCTCCAACAAGGGGTAACACACGTTCTTTTCTTCCGAGATATACTCACTCAAGCACGACTATGTAGCCAATTAAGTTAGCAAATAAGTTAGCCAAATATGCATACGCCTAATTAATTAATCAAGCGTATGCATATTTCCTGTTGATGTTATCCTTAACTGTAATGCTCATTTTAAATAGAACTTAACCAAAAATTATTATATTTATTTTAAATTTCATTATAATCGAAAAGTACATCAAATACTCCAAAAACATTGCCTAAAATTCATCTTTCTTAATAGGTTAACTTTCAAAAGAAACATTTCGAGAAATTTTTGAACAAAACTTAGTTGTCAGTTATATTAAATTAACTCTCAGTATAAAGTTACAAAGCTTATCTGCAAGTTTAAGTTAAATGTACAACATTGAAGCTGTGATATTTGCATTTTTCCAGTTTAAAATTCAGTGTAAATTTAACGTTTTGTTTCTTAATTTTTCAACTGTTATATTTTTGGTAAGTTTTTTAAATGTTAATACTGAATTAAATATAAATAATATTTTTTTTTTTTTTCGAAAAAAGGGAATTTATCCTATTTATAAAGTTAGCCTAAATGAAAATATTTTGCTAAGATTTTTTTAAGGTTGTCAAAAACATAAATGATTAAATGTATAATTTGTATTTTCTGGACATACATGAAAAAGCGGTATTAGTGGATACGATGACGTCAGAAAGTCGTATACGTCACTTCAATACAGCTATTATTCAAAAATAAAGTATGCATTATTTCTAAGATGTCAGAAGTAATGTCAACGTCAATTAAATGTCATATTCCAGCGAACGGTCGTCGAAGTGTGTCGAATGTAATAGGAACCTGATGCCATTTCTTGTTTGTATGAAAATACAATATTCTTTACATTCTGTGTATGATATCCTGGTATTGTAAGAATTGCACATAGTTGCCTAATAAAATAAAATATATTTTCTATTAATGGGTATAAATGTAATATTGTATGTAATGCTGATGGTTGACACCCCTAGCGTATGTAAGCGCTATGGAATTAAAGAAGATTTAAAAAACCTCCCGATGTGCTTGTGCTTTTTTCATGCTTTTACCCTTGCTATAATAATTTTACGAACACAATAAAGCTTTTAATTTATACACGCGTGATGCTCACCATAGATAAATCAAACCTGCGTTAGCCCTAGTCGATGGCATAAAAAAGTCAGTGATAAGTAAAAGGTGCCAGTAAATCAGTCAGTCATAAGTCGTCACCACCGTCACAATTAACTATAATATATATATAAAAATATACAGGTCGTAATTGAAAAATATTTGAACATTTTGGAGGAATATCAGTATCGTTGGTTTTTTACCAGAGTTGCAATAACATGTACATTTATCTGTATTTATATTTAGATGTTGAATGTAATTTTTTGAGTCAGTCGCATATAGACATACGTCCTTAGTGTTCTTCCCAAATTTAAACAGATTTGCTTAAGACGAATTCCTACACTGTGATGGTGAGATAAATCACAGTACTTTTATTAATCACGTCAAATTTGATTTCTTTTGTGTTTTCTATCTGAATCTACCACTGTCCCAAATGTCATCCAATTCTGTTCAAAATTTTGTATTTATCATGTCAGTAAGACTTCTATTGCAATTTTTTTTGGATCCATCTATGTCTGACGACTGGCAAATGGCCCCCTCTTTCCGTATTGTACTTTAGTTGAGAAAAACTCATTAGTACAAACGAAAATATGAATCTTCGCATCGTGATTAGATTCTACATTAGACGTGACTACTTAATTTTGGGTCAACGCTTAACAATTACAATTTTTTTAATAAGCAAGTCTGTACTTTAGTAATTCATTGAATATTCCTCCAAAATATATGAAATAGATTTTATAATCGGGTACTTAATAAGGAATTCCTTTGAAAGAGACAGAACGAGATAGTTGTTAAATGTGTTTTTCAAAAGATATATACTAATTAACTGAGTTGAATTTGAAAAAGTTATTTACAAGTAAGTATCAAATTATTATGATCAGTTCTCAGTAGAAGTGAAAAATTGCGATACAATTTCATATTAATTATCTACTTCTATTTCTTTATAAGACTTCTGAGTACTTGAAATATAATACATTATATCATTTTATGAAATATTTTCATTGTAATTATTGCCCGAAAGGAATCACAATTAAAAACGCGATTGTACACTCTAAAGTTACTTGCAATTAAAAGTTTTAATAATTGAAATAAAAAATTCAGCGTAGCTGTTAATAACTAAATAATGGTGTCATTTTCGAAGCTTGTAATATTTATATAATTTCATGCCGTCCTTGGGTCCCCAAAAGGGTAGGCAGAAATGTACAACACCTTTTCTACACCGGAGATATATTTAGGCCAATGTTACAGATGGTAATCAATCACAATTTCAGTGCATTGAAAGTCACCGAAAATTATTAGGACAAGACCTTCAAAACATGTTTTGAGGAATTAAGATGACGTTTTCCTTTATGTAATAATTCAGTGTAGTTTGTCAATATCCGTTTATGAAAGTTTTTGCAAAATTTCACTTCTACTGCGAAAGATCATCCAATCCACACAATAACGACAATAATAATGACTGCTTACCCAGTACTGTACGACTCGTACAGTCTTTTAACTGCCATGCCGACGGTGACAAGCAAAGCCATTTTGCTTGCCACGAATGCCTTCAGGGTGAGCACGGTGACGATAGCCATGGCGAATAAGACCACCCCAGCCGATTTCATGCCGAACAGCAAGGGGACTACTGCCTGCATTACCTTCTTTTTATGTCTCCTTCCTAGAAAAAGGAAAAGATTTACAAAAAATGTACTTGAAAAAATTTTTTTTTTCTTTCGGAAATCGTAACAAAAGAGTCTGAAGTTAAAATATTATTTATCGGAATGTAGGATGTATACAGAAGAATTAAGTAATAACTTCAGTCTTTATAGAAAAAATATATATGTATAAAAAAAAGCTTTTATCTTTACACTACAGGATCCACGGAGACGATAATCAACAAAATTATCACGCAGAACAATTATTGTGCATCGCGTGTACATGAATGCAACCACTCATAAATAAAGATTTATATGTACGTTTATTAGAAAATGTTAGTTTTTCTGACCAGCAGCGGCTTAGTGGTACATTAGTAACGCTCGAATAGCGATAGGTGTCGGTTCGTGTCCGCGTTCTAAAGAAAGTTGAGTGTCGATCATGCAAAGTTTTATTTTACGGATAGGTATTGTCTTGTCATTAATATATATATTTTTAAAAATGTTTAATGTAATTGGATTTTCTTATAATTATAAATAATAATTTATGTTTAGTTTAATCTTCACAAAGAACATGTGTGATAATAAAGCTGAATTCAAAGATATATTTAATACCTATAGGCAAATTGAGGGTATTATTACACCTAAAACTATACCTTCGAGAATCTTTCTGGGAAAGGCATGAGGATGTATTATTGTCATGACAATCGTAAATACAAATTGAATTACCTTAGAAACTGTTATTTATTTATTTCATACTAGAAAGGTACACAACTACTTATACTAATAGAAATAACCTTTTATACAGCTTTCTCACTGTACTCCAGACATACTGACAAGGTATCCTTCGTCCAAGTCGTCCGCAAGCAGATCACATTTAGGATATAAGTCCCGAAGAGTGTGGCTCGCTGCCACAGCGAACAACTTGTCTATACTTAATATTAGTAATATTATAAAGAGGAAAGATTTGATTGTGTGTTTGTTTGTAATGAAGAAAATCAAAAACTGCTGTGCCGATTTGAAAAATTCTTTCACCATTGGAAAGCTACATTCACCTTGAGTGACATAGGCTATATTTTTTTTATAAAAACATATTTATGTCCGCCGCCATTATGCGTTGGCGGGACGGGCCGCTAATACTTTATAATATCATAAATTGTCAAGTTTTAAGAACTATATTTTTCTTTCTGTGTTCCAAACGATCATCGCCAAGAATATAACATTCCTCAAGCCATTGTACAACGCGAACCTTATAACGCTTCTATCAATAAATATTATTGCCATCTAATAAAATTTACAGAATATTTAATAGCAGAGAAGCGACACAAATCATGAGCCGACTTTGTTTTTTTGGTTTATTCGCTTTACTACACCGCCATCATAAATCATGATGATATTGATATATTTTGGTGTTTACATTTACCCGAATTTATAAACCTTATAAGGCTTGTTTCACACGCGTTTAAAAGGGCAATTTTGATAGATTTAAAAGCCTGATCCATTTTTTTAAATAGCCTCTTTCAGTCATGATGGGAGGAGACAACAAAACAGCTTTACTGAATCTCTTAGTTAAGAAAAACATATATCCTCACGCCTTCCCACAAGGGACCTGAAGGTGTAGGCAGAGGTGTATAGGTAATACCCACACACCCACTTTCTGCCAGAGGTATATTAGGTGCCAACGTGACAGATGGCGAGTCCATCGCCGTTAGTCCAGCACGACTACACATACGCCTTTGAATTTCTTCTCAGACGTATACACGTTTCCTCTCGATGTATTCTTCACCGTTAAGTTAAGAAAAAACATCGTTGGATAATAAGTACAATTATTATATTTGAAAATAAACTCAATGGCGTGAGAAACTCGCATATGTTCGCCTTAAGGACTTATGTATTATGTATGTATTATACATGATAGACGATGACAGACTGACAAGTTCACATTGAGACATCCTCACTAATATTATAAATGGGAATGTAAGTTTGTTTGTTTGTTTCGGTTTCACGTAAAAACTACTTAACCATACATACATATCATCACGCCAAGTCCCTAACGGGGCAGGCAGAGAGTATAGAGCGCCAGTTCTATCTAGACTTACATACCTCTTTCGCTTCGTCCACATTCATCAGTCTCTTCATACATACTTGTCGGTTTCGAGTACTCTTAACGTTCCCGTCCTTGAGCGTCCGATCGATTTGATCCAGGTAGTTGGAACGTGGCCTTCCTCTGCCTCTTCTTGCACACACTTTTGCTTTGTATATCTGTTTCTTCAATCTTTCTTCACTCATCCTTTCTATGTGTCCAAACCAACGTAACTACTTAACCGATCATCATAAACCTTTTAGTACACATATTTTCTAAGCTATTGGGAGGATACTTTTTATTAAAACGATTTTTAACGCCGATTTTTTATTTTTACGGCAAAGCTAGAATTTACATATATTTCAAACGATATGGAGGTATTGTAGATACACTGGCTTTGTATGTAATGACTATTGGTGCGCGTTAAATTTGATTAGATGGCATGTTATTTTTAAGTCCCCACCGGATAGAAAAGTAGGTAATTTCTAAATGTATGTACTACATTTAAACCACTCCATTTATATCTTAATATATATAAATCTCGTGTCACAATGTTTGTCCTCAATGGACTCCTAAACCACTTAACCGATTATAATAAAATTCGCCCACCATGTGCAGTTCGATCCAACTTGAAAGATAGGATAGCTTACATCACAATTGGACCCGATAGGTGGCGCTGCCATCGTGTTTCAGGTAATTTTACTTTTTCACCCGGGCGAAGCTGGGCGGGACAGCTAGTAAAGATATAAATGTGGAAAATTTACTGTTTTATTTACATGAAACGGACCCTTAGAAAATATAAATTCAGGAGCAACGACAATTTTATTTTGCCAATTCGTAGTTTTCGGCTATCGTATAAAAGATATAGGTTTGTTTACTGTTTTATGACATTGATAATATTACCCACTGTTTTCTAGCGTAGCAAGACTTCAAAATAAAATGCTTTTATTGCATAGATTTAATACTGTTAATCTTCACTTTTAATTGATCCCTGAATCGTTAGAGAGAGGTCTATGCACCCATTTATCATTTGACTTTAGAAGTTCACTGGTTATTTTAAGTTAAAATACGGGAGAGCACTGTGTCCTGAAAAAGATAGGCCTAACTCAGGTGCAGAAGCCCAAACTAAACTGATCATAAATGTATAACCAAATCCATTTTAATTTGGTACTTTAAATCAAAACTGTATATTTTGTTGCTTTTAAAATATTGCATTGCACTTATAGTTAGTTAGGAGATCTTCATAATATATAAATACCTACCTACGGAAAAAATGGCATGATAATATTATGTGGTCTATTACGCGCGATTCAATCACTATGTACATTAAATTATGACGTCATTTAACTAACCGTGTTCTGGCGAATAAATTATTTCATTTCAATGTATACCGTACATCTTGAATAATATTGAGGAAGTTAATTTTATTATGATTCCTCCTAACTACCTCTTTCGCTTAGTTCATATTCACCAGTCTCTTCATACATGATCGTCGGTTTCGATTACTCTAGACGTTCCCGTCCTTAAGTGTCCGATCGATTTGATCTAGATAGTTGGAACGCGGTCTTCCTCTGCCTTTTCATCCTCACACTCTGTCATCGTATGTCTGTTTTATCAATATTTATGTGTTTATATTTTCTACAGCCCAAACCAACCGAAAATGCTTTTTTTTAATACCTAATAGAAAAATCTAACGAAGCTTAAGAAAGCTGACGCCAAAAATATGCGAATATTAATCTACTTCTGAGGCTGATATAAATCACGATCAAATGATAGTTAAGCAGAATTTCCTCGGATAAATTACGGCACCTTCAGTATTTAGACGATAGTCATTTATTTTCAGCATGTTTTATATTTGTTGAGGAGATGGAAAATTCCCTTATTTATAATACCAATTTTCGGAATACTTTTGAGAGTTTCCATGAAATAATTACTGCTTAAATTCTTTACAAGAACGATCGACGTGAAAACTTATTTTCAGTCCTTTCAATTCGGCTATCTGAGTAAAATTCAATGATTGATTCTCTTACATAAATATTGTACGCATTACATTAATAATCCGGCTCGAAGGACCATAAAAAATATTTTTACCGGAGCAAAACTGAATTGATTGAACTCATTATATAGGGAAAAACTCATAGCTACAGTCGGAATTGGAACTTAAAGTCTTTGCGTTGGAAGGGATAACTCGAACCACTTGGCCACTACGACTAATAATAAAAATAAATAAATATCCTCACGCCTTCCCACAAGGGTCCCGGAAGGGGTAGGCAGAGGTGTATAGGTAATACCCACACACCCACTTTCCGCCAGAGGTATATTATGTGCAAACGTGACAGATGGCGAGTCCATTGCCGTGACTCAAGCACGTCTATACATATGCCTTTGAATTTCTTCTCAGACGTATGCAGATTTCCTCACGATGTTTTCCGACGACAACACACTACGACTTGCACTCTGGTATAATGATATTATATGCACTATATCCACCATTGAATACATTGTGAAAATATTTTTTCAGGTTTGGCCAAAAAGGACCAAGGTAAGGATGACAAAGATGAGTAAACCATGATTTTAGCTAAGAGATTTAAGTACAAACATGACAGATAGTTCTAGTCGCCTTCACTTAATGGTTTTTGGACTCTGGTTTTTTCTACAACGAAGTGTAGAGAATATATAGAAAATAGGCGGCGGTAACCGCTTACCATCGGACGGGCCGCATGCCTTTGTTTGCCACCCCAGTAAAATAAAAAATAAAATTATATTCCGCTGCATTTCTTCTTGGGAAGATTTTTGTTATATACGTTAGTTTCCTTAAAATTCCTTAAGAGCAAGTTCGAGGAGTGATAAATTAGTGTACTTAAGTTTAAACTTCAATGGGACTGGGTTGATTTGGCTGATTGATTGTTTTATACTAATCGGATAATACGGCTCATTCCTAATTGATATACATATTTCAATATACCTGTTGCGTGCCTAAAATAAGCAAAGACATGCACGATACATTTCGATTTTCTTTCCACTTAAACATGTTCTGAATATTTCCGAACACGCCATATTAGAAAAGTTTCTTGTTAAGCGTGTTGGAATGCAGAGAATAATAACCAACGATGGTTGGGGTTTGCGGTGGAATGTTTCGAACTTACGTACAATATCAATAAGATTTTTGCTCATCTTAATATTGTTCATAAAAATGCGAATTTGGCTTAGAAAAACGCACCCTGGCCTGTCATTGTCGAATATTTATACATCAACTTTGCCCAGACATACTGTCACATAAGCATGACAAGACATAAACATACATATCATCACGCCAAGTCTCTAACAGGACAGGAAGAGAAGCCGTTCTTGCGTGACTTTTTTTTTCACCTTTGCCACAGCAAACAATGGCGAGACCAAAAAAGCGTTCAAAGGAAGAGGCAGAGGAAGACCTCGTTCCAGCACCTAGATCAAATCGATTGGACGCTCAAAGAAGCGATCGTCAAGAGTACTCGATAACGACGAGCATGCATGAAGAGACTGATGAATGTGGACGAAGCGAAAGAGGTATGTAAGTCTAGAGAGAACTGGCGCTCTATACTCTCTGCCCACCCTGTTAGGGACTCGGCGTGATGATATGTATGTATGTATATGTGTGTTACCACAAGTACCAAAAGTAGCGAATATTTAGAGAATCCTAAGAGAAGTAAATAATAAATATACTACTGGTCCGTCCCGGCTTCGCAAGGGTGAATACAAGTTTTTTTTATAAAATAAAATATAGCCCATGTCACTCAAGGTGAATGTAGCTTTGCAATGGTGGAAGAATTTTTCAAATTGGTCCAGTAGTTCGGAGCCTATTCAATACAAACATACTTACATACAAATCTTTCCTCTTTATAATATTAGTATAGATATATATATATATCAATCTTCCAAAAGCATTCCACAATTTTAAAAAAGCCGTTCTCTCTCTCCGTTCAAAGGGTTTTATGGGAAGTAAAATTTGTAGACAGATGGCACGGTTCCCCGATTAACATACTAACCCAATTCTGCCGTCTATCCTTCAAACCTTACTATTGATTTTAATAATAATAATAATAAAGCCTTTATTACCGAAAATAATTACATTTTTACATTTTGTGTCTTAAATGTTTTTTAGATAAGAATAGAACAATAAAAATAGTTTGAAAGAGAAAGATAAAACATTTTAAAGACTAAAACTGCCCTTTTATAAAATATCTCTAAGTTCGGTTTGCCTTACGGCAAAGGCCTCCTCCAATGCTCTCCATTGTTTTCTGTCTGCCGCTACTCTCATCCAAAGTGGTCATAAGGTTAATTTTAGGTCATCCTCCCATCTTATTGTTTTACGACCTCGGCTCCTCGTGCTGCCCCTTGGGTACCATAATGTCACCTCTTTACTCCACTTTTCTTTCTTGCAGCGGAGCATATGACCAGTCCACCGCCATTTAAGTTGGTCCATGTGTGTCAGTATGTCGGTTAGTTTAGTTTTGCGCCTGATGTCTTTACTTGTTACTTTGTCTATTAGTTTTACACCGAGCATGCTTCTTTCTATGCTTCTCTAGCATCTTGTGAATTTGTCCCTATGGCGTTTCGTCAGAGCCCAAGTTTCACATCCGTACGTAATGCAGGGTAGGATACAAGAGTCAAATGTCTTCTTCTTTATCTTCATGCCCAGTTCCTTGCTTTTCATGATTTCTTTCAATGCCCAGTACTTTTTCCACCCAGTCGCAATTCTTTTGTCTATTTCTTTGGCCATTTGGTCTTTTGGCGCTATTATCTGGCCTAGGTACACATATTCGTCTACATATTCGAGTTTCTGACAGTTGATGGTTATGTCTATGGGTATTGAGTTGGTCATCATTTTAGTTTTGCTTGTGTTGATTTCTAGCCCAATTTCTCTACTTCTGTCTACTAGGGTTTGTATCATGGATTGCAGTATCAGTGGATCTTCTTGCAATATGACTAGGTCATCTGCAAATCTTAGGTGATTCAATCGTGCTCCATTTATATTTAGCCCCAGATGTTCCCATTCCAACTTTCTGAACATTTGTTCAAGCACTGCGGTAAACAGCTTGGGTGAGAGTGGGTCACCTTGCCTGACGCCCCTATCGATTGGAAAAACATCTCCTGTAGATTCTAGCCTGATTCTAGCTTTGCTTTCGCTGTAAATATTTTTGATTATGTTAATGTAAGTATTTTGAATCCCCTGTTCTTTTAGACAGTGCCTTCGTATTTTCAGTATTCTTCATGCTTGGTTTTTTCTGAGATGGCGTGGTTGGCGATCCTGAAAACTCTCTCTTCCTTTTTTCACGGCTGTTGGTCTCTGGTTTTTTCACAATGAGCTTGTCGTATTTTATAAACGCAATATTCCCGTTTTCTCTTTCTGCTTGCATTCTTGGTTGTAACTGTTTGCGTATTTCGAGAACTTCTTTAGAGAAGTCCTCTTTAACATATACATTTTTGGGAAGGTTACGCTTATTTCTCAAAATAAGATGTGTCTTCCAAATTGTCGTTAGAGATATTTTCACTGGACGGTTTTTATCAGATTGTGTTCCAATTCTTTTGATGTAGCTTATCTCTTGACTGTCTAATTGCGTTCCTGATTGCAGTATAATTCCCTTCACATGATCGACTAGCTCTATTTCTGTCTTTCCCTTTTCTTCGATGCCAAAAAGAACCAGATTATTCATGCGTTTTTCCTTTTCCAGATATTTTATTTTTTGTTCCAAATTTGTGACTTTTGTTTTAAGGTTGTTATTTTCTAGTGTAAGCATTTTCATCTTTTCATCCAGGGCTTCCATAACATTTTTCGTTATTTCAGTTGTTAATAAATAAAATAAATTGTTGTTTGTTCATTAAACTTTTCATTTATTTTAGAAAGTAAGATTTCCATTTGTTTTTCCATTTTTGATGTTGGGTAATTTGTTGTTGTATGGTGGTAACACTTTTTTATATTGGTAGAATGTAACTTTTTTTGTGGCAACACTTTAGACAGTTGTCTATGACTGTCAATGTCGAAGTCTCATGTCACTGACAGTTTGATTGGTTTGGTTGACAGTTGACACTACGTAAAATCATGGAATCCGTTAAATTTTTGAGGTTATACTGATCGATTAACTGTTTGGGAATAATCACAACTATTTATGGTTGTTTCACTATTTTTTTCTTGAGCACTGTTTTAGTTCGATGTCCCGTAAACCTAAGTGTATTTTGTATTTAATTCGTCACTAATTGCACTAGAAATCTAATAATGTCTGCAGGGCTCACTTATGTACGTGTTTACACTTTCGTTGCCGGAACCGGATGTTTGATTTTAATAGGGGTAAGATAATAGGGGTAAGAACTTTATAAATAGTGCCACCCACGAAGACGCGCCCCAATATTCTTCCTCATAATTTATAGTGTAAGTGTGCAACGTTCCACTAATGTTTAAGTATAATTGTCGGTACACCATGATTACATATACACACGCACACTATAATTAATAGATTCGGGTTATACTCCCAGCATTCCGCGACTAGAAATTGGTGGGGCGCGTCTTCGCCGATGGCACTATCTATAGAATAACTTAATGTGCCCCACGGTTTCACTCGCGTACAATTTTATTAATTTGGTCGTTTTTAAAAAAAAATAAAAAAATCTAATCTTTTCTTATAACTCATTCTACTTGGTAGACTTAGACCTTTCTAATGGTGAAAAAATAAAAAAAAAACGGTGAATTGGTTTTTGAGTTAAATCGTAACAAACAAACACATGTCTTTCTTCTATATTAGTCTTCAGTTTAAATAGAGAACCGTTGCGGCTTAGTGGTTCTAACACCTGCAAGCACCTGCAAGTTCTTAGCACCTGCGAGGTCAAAATTGCAGGTTGCACCAATGTGTTTTTATGACAAAGTGATTTATTTCACCACGAACTTAGCAAAGCGAAATGTCGTGCCGAAACGCACGCATACTTCGTGCATGTGCTCCGATACTTAAAGATACATTTGGTAAAAAGCGGGGGTTATTATACAGTTATCGGTAAGCGTGATACTAGGACACTTGTAGAAAGGGTAAAGATATATAAAGTAGTAGGATAAGTGGAACCTTTGCCCATTTTTGGACTAGTTTAACAGACAGTAATTCTTTCATGCTCAATGCAATCAAATGCGTCGTAATTCCAAAACTTCACTAGTAAACGATATTGTCTAAGTTATTTATGGCTTATCCCCTGATATTTAAATACTCTTTGCAATAGGATATGATAGGTGTTGAGACTAACGTACGAGCGTATATATGAAGTATATCTTCAAAAAAACTTCGTAAATTTTACAAGTCCTGGCTTTAGCAATTTGAAAAGGGAATCCTGCAAAAACTCCTTTTATATATTGAATATATTTTCAGGGAGTATCTCTGGAGATTACAAGCGTCTATAGACAGTGATGTGGTAACCTTCAGGTGAGAGGCATGCTATAAGATGGCCGCCTGGTCTAGTAGTTACAGCTGCTGACTGCGAAACTTGAGTGACCTCGATTCCCACTAAAGGCAGATATTTGTGTGATGAACACGAGTCCTTACCTTAGTCTTAGATGACCTACGCATTTATGGTAGGTTATATATGTAAATAAATATATCGTTTTCCAGTAACCATAACACAAGCTTTGCTAAATTCTGGTCTAAGTATATTTGCGCAGAATTGTCCCAAGGTATTTATTAAATAAGACACATTTATAAGCGGAGTTTTACAGCTTCAGTGACTTCAGAGTTTATTATATAACTTTATTTAAAAATTATATAATAAACTCTGTATAACTTTTTAAGTCAATAAGAAAAAGGGTTCCCCGGGTTTATTCTCGGAAGGAATAAAAAATAATGCATGGAATAAGTCCCAAGTAGTCGCACCGAGACGCGGCTGTAAACAAAACCTTTTGCAACACTTTACGATTCGCAACAATAAAGTTTTATGTTGTATACTGAAATTTTCTAGAATTGGAACGATATCAAGGAAATTATATGATTTAGGTGCATTATTTCCTCGGTTGGGTAAAAGTGCATAAGGTGACCGAACCACGATGCTAAGTTCTTGTTGGAGGCCGAAAATTGGGTAGGTAGATAATAAAATAATATATAAAATATGGATGAAGTGAAACAAATCCGTAAGTCTAGAGAGAACTGATGCACTACTCTCTTTGCCTACTCCTCACGCATTTCACAAGGGTCCCCGAAGGGGTAAGCAGAGGTGTATAGGTAAGACCCACACACCCACTTTCCGCCAGAGATACCTATATATAGGTGCCAACGTGATAGATAACGAGTCCATCGCCGTTTCTTAAGCACGACTATTATAAATTCGTCTTTCTCAACGTATTCAGGTTTCCCCTCGAAGACTTCACTATAAAACTCGTGGTGTGACTTATCACTATACTTAAGTTCAAAGAACCTCATTTGTTCAGTTGTTATTCGAACTTGCCATCTTTGTGTTGCGACTACTCCAACAACACAGCCACAATGCTGCCTTTGAACTTCACCAAACAGTGTAAAGTTTAGATTTTTATATTAACTTACTACGTATGCCAGGTCCCTTGTCCTCAATCTTCTCCTCTTCAGCTTTACTGCTTGATTTTTTCGAATTTAAGTCGGAAACATCTGTGAACAAACAATATTTATTTAAAATTTACTCACGTAGAGTACATTAAAAGGGTCGGGCGCAAAACTCAACGGATTTTTTCGTCGTTTACTAACATTAGTAGAAACCATTAGGAAAAGTCGGTGCAGCTCACACCCTTCAAATTAACCCTCGGAACTCAACGTAACCTCTGGATGGAATTAATAAGCAGCCCACCTTCATAAAGCAACGACAGTTCCATTAAATGCAAATTACTCGATTAATATAGAACTGCCCAGTTTTGTAGAATATGGTAAGTCACACCACGAGCTTTACGATGAAGGAAAACATCGAGAGGAAACCTGCATACGTCTGAGAAGAAATTCAAAGGCGTATAGTCGTGCTTTAGTAACGGCGATGGACTCGCCATCTGTCACGTTGGCACCTAATATACCTCTGGCGGAAAGTGGGTGTGTGGGTATTACCTATACACCTCTGCCTACCCCTTCGGGGACCCTTGTGGGAAGGCGTGAGGATATATATATTTAACGCACGATCAGAGTCCCTGAAGGGGAGATATATTTTTGGTGCCAACATGACCTCGCCATCGGTCTATCACCGTTAAGAAAAGCACGACTATACATACGACTTTGAATTTCTTATCAAACGTATGCAGGTTTCCTCTCGATATTTTCCTTCGCCGTAAAGCTCGTGGTGTTACTAATCACTGTTTTTAAGTTCGGATAAGCTCATTGGCGCAGTCGGGATTCGAGCTTGCAATCTTTGTGTTGCAGAAAACTACTCGGACCACTCGGCTTCCTCGTTAGCACGTTGGCACCTAAAATATATCTCTGGCAAAAAGTGATACCTATCCACACACCTCTGTCTACCCCTTCGGGGACCCTTGTGGGAAGTCGTGAAGATATTATATAAATGATGGCTATCATTTATATAATATCATCAATCAAGTGAAAGATTTTGTTATAGAAGCAATTAATTCCCATTCATGGCTATGAATGGGAATTAATTGCTTCTATAACAAAATCTTTCCCTACCCTACTACTTCTCTACTCTCTACTACGTAAAAACAAAACCTACATTAAAAAAGAAAACTGGGAAATTAGTTTCATCGTTTCTTCTCCTGATATTATGATCTGGGAACAAAGGTAATGGTAATTTGACAAGTGCCGTTCAATAGGTGTGCCCTGAGACCCTTACGTTGAAAGTTTTTGATTTTGATTAAGCAACGTCTTCCGAGTGTCGTAAAACTGTCATATTAATATATGCAAAGATTATGAGGCAGTATAACGCCCCGCATAGCTTATATCATCTTAGCAAGGTGAGAGACAAGATATGCATGAGATATCAAGTAACCCTAAAGCTGTTTGCGTGTCCTTTACGACACTTGTCATTATGCATAAAAGGTATCATCCCGTGTGTTCCTATTTCATGCTAAAACCCGAAAATAAATTAAAACAAAGGATATTATCCCAAACGCAATATCTACATGAGCCGTGGTGGCCGAGTGGTTCGAGCAGTTGCCCGCGACGCAAAGGTCGCAAGTTCGAATCCCGACTGTACCAATGAGTTTTTCTGAACTTAAGTACAGTGATTAGTCACACCACGAGCAGAACGGTGAAGGAAAACATCGAGAAGAAACCTGCATACGTCTGAGAAGAAATTCAAAGGCGTATGTATAGTCGTGCTGGAGTAACGGCGAGGGACTCGCCATCTGTCACGTTGGCACCTAATATACCTCTGGCGGAAAGTGGGTGTGTGGGTATTACCTATACACCTCTGCCTACCCCTTCGGGGACCCTTGTGGGAAGGCGTGAGGATATATTATTATAGAAATATCTACTAAGCAAATAATTCATATTTATTTCTTTACGCATGTGTTATTGTATCTCATATATCTTCATGTCTTGCCACAAAGATCACTGAAGGGGTAGGCAGAGTTGTAACAGCACCCCCTTTTCGTCGGAGATATGAAATCAACGTGACAGATGGCGAGTCTATTGCCGTTTTGTAAGCCCCACTCTACATATGCGTTTGATTTTCCTCTTTGAGCGTATGCAGGTTTCCTCTTGATATTTTCCTTGACCTCGTGGTGTCACTGTACTTAAGTTCAGAATTTTTTTTGATACTGTCGAGATTCAAACCTGCAAGATTTGCGTTCCACTCGAACTAACGAACTCGAACCACGTACTCACCTCGATTAAACCTTTTAAATGTGTCAGTACGACGAGCACTTAATGAATTCGATTAGGCACATGTAAATTTGTATACATTAATAATTTTATGCATACGACTCAAAATTTGCATGTTTATTGAAACTTTGTCTCACATGATTAACAAAATGGGTTTGTAATAAAATAAACATAAGATTCGATTTTTCCTCCATACAAATAAATATTACATATATGATGCGGGAAAACATCGAGAGGAAACCTTCATTCGTTTGAGAATAAATTCAAAGAAATATGTAGGTATAGCCGAGATTGGGTATCGGCGGTGAATTCTTCACCTGTTGGCACCGACATTTGAGGCCAAAAGACCGCGTTGTGTGCACCTCTGCCTAGTGGTTCATACATGTATTTAACCACGCTGAATCCTTTGCAAGGTACGAGAGAGAGAGTACAGCACCAGTTTTCTCTTGACTTACAGACCTCTTTTCGCCCTTTAGACCATATGACTGCTAGTATACAGTAAATCAACGTAAATGTTGCTTGCTATTAACTATAGAATAATAATATCCTCACGCCTTCCTACAAGGCTCCCCGAAGGGGTAGGCAGATGTGAGTTAAGGAGTTTAAACCCACACACCCACTTTCCGCCAGAGATATATTTGAGGTGCCAACGTTATAGATGGCGAGTTCATCGCCGTTAGTCAAGCACGACTATAATACATACGCGTTTGAATTGCTTCTCAGACGTAAAAAGGTTTCTTTCACCGTGAAGCTCGTGATCTGTCTAATCACTGTACTTAAGTTCAGAAAAACTCATTGGTACAATCGCGATTTGAACTTGCGATCTTTGTTTCTCAGACTCGAACCACTAAGCCACCACGGCTTTATTAACTAATGCAACAAATTCAAAGCATAATCCAATTTCTATGTACTCATGTGTAATTGTACACCTAGCTACCTCGCGTGCTACACCGCAGTATGGACAATCTCAATTTCTAATAGAATAACAGGTGCAAATTAAAACATAATTATAAAGCAAATCTGCACTCAATTGGAACTCAATATGAAGAAAGCAGAAAAGCGTTAACAATGAACATGCGAAATATTAAGACTTCGTTTAAAGAACAGAATATGACGAACATTTATTAACTAAGTACTGGTGTGAACGTGGTTGTCTTAAAGATAAAAGATAAACATAACGCAGGACTTTAAAGACACGTAAAAATAATAATGAAGAAAGATTGACAAAACTGATATACAAGGAAAAAGATTCTGAAAGAAGAAACAAAGGAAGAGCACGCTTCAACTATGATTGGAATGTCAACAATAATCGATACTTGCGAGCACGTATGAAGAGACTGATAACTGTGATAAATAAAGAAAATTGGTATGTAAGCTAGAGAGAACTGACGATCTTCTCTCTCTGCCTACTGCGTGAAGTCCTCGGTGTGATGATATGTAAGGTTGTTGTTTTGTATCTTCAACGGCTCCCGGAAAATTTAGTTATTACCCACACACCCACATTTCGCCGGAGATATGTTTTAGGTGCCAACATGACAAATGGAGAGTGATATACCTTTGTATTGCCTTTCGATTGCTTCTCAAACGTAAGCAGGTTTCCTCTTGATGTTTTTGCCTTAAAGCCTTAAAGCACGTGGTGTGACTGATCACTTTGGTACAGTACGGATTTGAACTTGCAATCTATGTGATGCAGGTGACTACTTGAACTATTCGGTCACCACGTCTCTCCCCTACCGTGTGAGTTCTACTCGTAAGTTTCCAGAGCTCACGAAAAAAATATTTTTTATTCTTAATTTTAATTATTTACCTTTGTTGCTAAACCTAGGAATTAACTTGTTTCAGCGGGCTTTAAAACTTACCCGTAGCAGTTCTGCCTTCATACATCTCCAAATCCAGTGCGTCGTCCCTTCCATTTTCCGGTCGTGAAAACTTGAACGTGAAGTCGTCCCAATCAAAACTGAACGCGTAGTTATTGATCAGATTCGCCAATAACCCTTCATTTGATCTCGCCTTCCTCGTCTGGATCGGCTCAAACGTGATGACGTCGAACAGTCTCACAGTCTTGTGCTGCTTCAAACTCCTCCCAAGCTCCACAGCCATCTTCTCGATACACGTTGCATTGTCACTGCAATTCAGGTCTATCATCCCGCATACGTTTCCCACCATCAGGCAAGCGATGAGATATAAGCCAGTCATTTTGATCACTGTCACAACACTATTTCACTTGTGTATCACAAATCCATTTGTGGGTCACACATGCACTACCCCCTTAGCTGTTTCTTTGTTAATGAGGCGTTGTGCAGCGGGCTCATGATTTTTATCCATCGTCACGCTGCACTGACCATGCATGTTTGTGTGTGCGTAATTTTTTTCATCGCCTTCTTTACGTGTATAGGTATTCACAACATACCACTTTTCATTCCAAATATGTACCGTTGGATTTTTTTCCGTCTATCGACCGTTTAAGGTACAAATTCATTGTGCGTTGTTTTTCGTGGAAAAAAAAACATTTCGCTTATTGCTTTATGCGGTCGGTTTAATAAGTCAGTTGAATTGTTTTACTTTCATGCTATGTGGTAGTAATAGCAAATACGCATATATGGAACGCATTTTAATGTACGCTCTAAATTGTATAAATGTTTGATATAGTGTACAGATCACACGTCAATAATTAGAACTCCTATAAAGACATTCTTTATAATGATGGAGTTATGACTACTATAAAATGCGGTGATCGGCACCAATGAGTATGCGTCATAGCGGCATGTCGTACCTATTTCAAGCTTAGCTGAATAGTGAAGGAAATCTGCATGATAACGTACAGAACGCCGAGCCCCTCATGGGGTAGGAAGATTGAGCAGAGCGCCAATTTTCTTTAGACATACCAATTTCTCTTCGTCCACATTCATCAATCTCTACATACCGATTTCGAGTGTCCGATCGATTTGTTTATTCGTGGTCTTCTTCTGCCTCTTTTTGCACACACTTTTATATCTTTTTCGTCAATCTTTCTTCACTCATCCTTTCTATATGTCCAAACCAACGACATACCTTTCTTCATCTATACAATCACGCTCTCGTTCACGCCAGTTGCTTGCATGTATTTACCACCGTACCTGCTAGAGGCTAGTGGGACTTGCCATCTGTCGCGTTAGTAACCATGTTTAGTTCAGCATGGGTTTTCTTCTTCATGAGATCTCACTTGTCTCACACTATGAGAAGGTGTAAAGATACGCTACGCTACTTATTAAACTTAAATAATGAGAATTCAAAATCAGAACTGACCGGGTAATATAATACAAACACTATAGCTGACTATGAAGTCTCTGGAAACCTATAGTATTGTTCTTGAAGTTATCATGGATTCCAGTTCTACTTCAGGATGTGAATTGCTACATAACAGCTTCGTGTTACTCTGACGAAACACAAGATATTTTATAATATTACTGCAATAAGAAATAACAAATATTTGTAGCAAATAAATGTTAAGACAAAGATTAAGCTTTCCCGCATTATATGGAAACCATAGGCCTATGTCCAGCAGTGGACTAGAGTGGGCTGATAATGATGATGGAAACCATAAAGGAGCACGGAATCATACATTTAAATAAAAACGAATTGCACTCAATATTCTATCGGTACTTTTTGTGAAATTAAACTCACTCTATCGATCGGACACGCGATCGACAACAAGCCGTGTCTCCGCAACCAAGAATAATGAATTACGTGTATAACCTAACAAATTATACATACATAATCACGCCGAGTCCCTAACGGGGTAGGCAGAGAATATATATCTCCAGTTCTCTCTAGAGTTACATAACTCTTTCGCTTCGTCCGCATTCATCAGTCTCTTCATATATGCTCGTCGGTTTCGAGTACTCTCGACGTTCCCTTCCTTGAGCGTCCGATTGATTTGATCTAGGTAGTTGGAACGTGGCCTTCCTCGCGACAAATTACCTATAGAAGCTAGCAAAGTCTTTATTGAAGTGGTTAAAAGGGAGAACTGAGAAGCGAATGGACACAGAGGACCAGCTGCAAGGAGAAACAGCTGAAATGGGAAATATTGGAAAGCGACTAGATAAATATAAAGACGTGGTGGCCGAGTGGGTCGAGTACTAGCCTGCAACATAAAGATTGCAAGTTTGAATCCGTACCGTTAAGTCTGAACTTAAAGTACAGTACAGCTTTACGGTAAAGGAAACCATCAAAAGAAAACCTGCAGACCTTCGAGAAGAAATTCAAAGGCGTGTGCGCTTGAGCTAAGGCGATGGACTCGTCATCTGTCACGTTGGCACCTGAAATATATATCTATAAAAGTGGGTGTGTAGGTACTAGCCTATACACCTACGCTTTCCCCTTAGGGTACCTTTATGAGAAGGCGTGAGAACTAGATAAAGTGTATAAGCGAGCTTGATGGAGAAATGCGACTCGTTAAAGTATGATTTTAGATTGTGTCTGTCAATTATAGACGTAAAGGGAAATGGCATCTGCATTATAGTTGTAAGCGAATGCTTCAACTATTGCAATTATCTAAGAGTTATATAGTATATACATGCCTTTCCACAAGGGTCACTGAAAGGGTAGACGGGGGCTAGTCGTAAATCATCCTTCTTTCGCAGGAGATATATTGAAGTGCCAACGTTAGAAATGACAAGTCCCGTTTTTCAAGCACGACTGTACATACATAGGAATTTGAATTTATTTAAGACTTCTTTTAAGAATATTTTTTAGATATTATATTATTATTATTATTTTTTATTTTTTTTCTTCTTTTTAGTAGTAAGTAAGCTTTTCATGTTATGTCAACCATGTAATTTTGTAATGTATTGTAAGTGTGTAATGTATATTATTGTTTCCATATTCTAATATTAATAACATACACCATATATTTACTTATATAATTCCACAAGGAACACCAAATATTCTTAAACCTTTTATAGTATTCATTGAAATAGTTAGAAATATTATTTATTTTCAAATATGCAGGTCTCGACCCGATGTTCTCTTTCACCTAATTAATATCTTGAGGCAGTTACTCACAATTTAACCTGATCCCAAATGTTGCACAGATATTAAGAGCTACTACAATTCCAAGAACCCAAACCATATTTTATCGTAATAAAGGTACGTACAAAAGCCAGTGATTATGAATTGACATATCTTAAAGTGAGGTCTTGGACGTCTGCGATCATATTGACATGGTTGTACATAAGAATAGAATATGGTAGCAACTATTTTTGGTTTTGGAAAATCCGTTTAGAATTGACTGCAATGCCATACGAGGAAGTGGCAAAATATGTAAATCAATTAATATAATATAAAATAATAAATCTGTATTCAGAACTTTAAGCAAACATGTTTGCTGCATCTTTGTGCTTAATGGCACAGCTACGTTTTAATAAACCCAACACAGGTTAGGTCAACCTGCGTTGGGTTTGCCATTGATAGATATGAGGAATGTACCGTATTTATATCATAAGTATAGTACTGTGGCTAGTCACACCATGGAGCTTTACAGTGTAGGAAAACATTGGAAGGAAACTTGCATACGTTTGAGAAGAAATTCAAAGACGTATCTATAATCGTGCTTGAGTAGCGACGATGGCCTCGCCATCTATCACGTTGGCACCGAAATTTTAGGCTAACAGGCTGTGTTGTGTGGACATACCTACCAATTATATGTATTATTACACCAATTTTTTGCGATCGCTCAGGCTGTGGAATGAGCTGCCCGTTGTGGTTTTCCCTGGAGAGAACAACATGGAGTTCTACAAGAAGGGTGTGAAAAGATACTTGCCGTCCATAGGCGGCGGTAACCGCTTACCATCAGGCGGACCACACGATTCGAGATCCCTGGTGGGAAGGTGTGAATATCTATCCACAAAATGAGTCTCACCTTCTGGACACTTTGGCTGCCGGCTGCTCGGCAGGAGTGCCTCAAGCGCAAATATGCTTCCTTGAGTCAAGAGTACGTTTTTGTGGCGTTTTGTGTCGAAATTCTAAGGCCGTGGGGACCAGATGCTCTTCATTTTTGTAAAGATGTCGGATACTTTTTGAGGCCTCTCGTAACAAGAGGGCTGGCGAATATTTCGCTCAGCGAATCAGCATCGCCATACAACGTGGCAATGCGCCAGTCTTCTTGGCGCCCTTCTGCGTGACTCAGATTTGGACATTTATTCTATTTATAAATAGTTCTATTTATAAGTAGTTTATCTTTATTATTACTTTTATATTATAATAAATTTAATAACATAGTTTGATCATGATATGAACATCCTCAATAAATCCTTATTTTTAGTTTTGATATCTGTCATCGAATTATTCGGTGGTGAGGAAGTATTCAATTCACTATAATGAAATAATTGCACGCATCGACAATACATGTTTGCCTATCAATTTATTTCCTGCAACAAAGATTAAGCAGACATGAGATATTACTCAACCCTTAAAAAATATGTTTTACATAATGTCAAGCCACGATTGTAAGCATGGGTGTGTTTGATATCCAAGTCCAGATCACAAGTTCAAATTCCGGCAGCATGTAAGAAAAAGTTTCTCAGAATAGAGACACCACAAGCTTTACGGTGGCTAACCAAATAAGGCCAACTTGTATGGAAACCTGTATACGCATATGTATTAGGTTCAACCCCAGAGCTAGATTTAAATCTAACCTAACCAGTAAAATGTGCGCACGTATCACACTTCAATCCCTTCGGAATGGTTATATGTAGATGTACAACATATTTGAAATCGTGCTCAAGAATCAATGACAGTTACGCCAATATGTTGTAACCTAAATATGACTGCAGTAAAATGTGCTTACGTACCACACTTCAATCCCTACGGTATGGTTTTATGTAGAAGTAAGCGACTTCTGCCTTGCTATTTAAACGGATTTACAATCTCAATTAATTAATTCCTCAGTGAAAAAGAATCGAACCTACGAACACAGCCAGGAGCTCTAACCATTATACCTGATCTAGATGAATACATATATCGTCACGCCCTAACACGAGACCCTCACAGGTTGATCAGACAAAGTACAGCGCAAGTTTCCTATAAAATTACAGTTCTCTTTCTAGGCGTGAGTGAAAAATCAAAGGTACTTGTAGGTAGTCAAAAATACCATTCTGTTCTACTTATTCTTTGTCCCGTAACGGTCGACATGTGTCTCGGTAATCGTGCGCGTACATAATTGCCCCTTCGACTGCGTTTGAACGAAAATTTCCTTAACGGAAACTGAAGAAGGTTATTTACATTCTATCATTCGTGCGGTACGCACTATTTTTTCGAACGATTAATTAATTACCTGCCCGCCTGATATTCGTGTAAATAATGTTGCCATTTCTTCCGCCAGCATTGTAGTGTTACGACTATTCACGATCGATTTAATATGTAGGTTATTTGGACGTACTCAAAATAATTGGATGTTTCCGCAGTGCAAGATTAACTGGTAATTATATCTTTTTTTAATGGCTACTTGTAGTTTTTTTAAGTCTCTAAGATGTCGAACTAGCAATCAGCGCATCTTACCTAGATGTGTATAGATAGTGCCATCCACGAAGACGCGCCCCACTAATTTCTAGTCGGGGGATGCAGGGAGTATGACCCGAGTCAAGTCAAGTAATTGTAGTGTTCGTGTGCACTCAAAGTTCCCGGTCCCTCAAAATCAGAGTGTGCCGATAATACACAAATGGAAAGTGACACACTTACACTATAAACTATAAGGAATAAATGGTGGGGCGCGTCTTCGTGAATGGTACTATCGATAGTTAGCGCTACCTTTTTTCTATGGATATAACTCGTTCCCAACGCTACAGGTATATAATTAAATCGTCACGCGATCCCGTAAAGATCCCCAGAGATATATTAGGTGCTAACGTGACGTGACAGATGGCAAGGCGATCGCCGTTTCTCAACACGAATAAACATCATCATAAATGTAATAGCAGGGCTCCTGCGGGCTTTTCAGATACAGTCCCTTTCATTTGCTACTTCAGCCAGCGCAACCTCTTTGTATCTTCCTATACATACGTCTTTGAAATTCTTCTCAGTCGTATGCAGGTTTGTTGACGATGTTTTCCTTCACAGATAAGCTCGTCGTGTGTTTGAGATCGGGAGAAACTCATTACAATTCAGATCGTCGGCAATCATGAGACAAATTTTATTTCTAATAAGACAAGTATCTGCTCTTGACGAGTATCGAACCGAAAATCTTGCCAAGAAGACCACGGATCACCCGACTATAAGCCGTCAACACGTGCATGTAAATAAACAAAAGAAAGTCATTAAAACGGCAATATTTAAATTACCAAATGATTGCAACATTCTCATTGTGTGTATATCATTACAGTTTAAACGGCGATCAAAATTGTCACTACGGGGAAAAGAAATACAGTATACACTATTTCACGAGTGAGAGAAGGACGGATATATATTGCAACACTCCAAACACGAGAGTGAAAGTGTAGAGAAATAGACTACAGAGTAGAAAGCCTGCCAAAAAGAGACGAATTTTTCTTGCTTATTTTCTTTTTAATCGAATAGTTTCGGGACGTAGTTTATTTGTAGAAATCGAACTTACTGGTAGTTGAATTTGAAATAGTTATTGTGAACTGTCCAAGCAAAAAATTTATGTAATTTATATAACTACTCTGTTTTAGTATTGTAGAATACAAACTTTTTTCATTCTCTGTGATATTTATGATCAGCATGTTTAGCCGAGTGAAATGTATAGATCACATTAATTTTATTGGCTATTTATGCAGTCTATAATTTTGCTCATGAAACAATTCTACTTCTGCTTATTAATTGAAATATATGTTTGTAATAACATTACTCTTGCCTATTAAACGCGATGTTTTCCTTTATCTGGTGTGATAAATTATCGTAGGTTTGTCAATAGGTTTGTAGTGTTTGTTGGTCTAAGTTCACAAAAACGTATTGCCAAGATTATAGGCATTGGATTTTCTTATTCCATTACTTCTAGTGATTTCATAATGAGTACAAGATTTCATCCCCTCTTTAACCCCCTTCAAAGTTAATTCTCTCGACATGATTCTGTCTCCTAGTTCCCATCTTATCTTTATACGAAATTTCTTAAATTTTGATGCTGTAGTTGTGGCGCCAAGATGTAGAATATATACACGCAGAGCTTCATTCGCATTTACAATATTACATGCCAACCATCACGCCGATTTTCTTCTAGATAATTTCGCATTTCAATCGTTCATTAGTCATTCTATCCTTCATCTTTCATAATATTAGCGGACTCTAGGTACACTCATACTATACAGAATTTGTTTTTTTGAACGCTTAATCCCAGGAACTACAAATCTGATTAGAAGAAAATGACTTGGGCCGTTAGTGAAAAAGCTTAAAATTTGTAGCCTGTACGCATGATGATATGTAGCCTATAAGCATGATGATGTGTAGCCTGTCAGCATTATTATTAGTAGCCTACAAGCATGATGATATGTAGCATCATGCTAACAGGCTACACATCATCATGCTTGTAGGCTACTAATAATCATGCTGACAGGCTACACATCATCATGCTTATAGGCTACATATCAATATGCGTACAGGCTACAAATCATCATGCTTACTACCCAACAGACTGGAGCAGTCAAATAATGCGGGTGACACCGTGAGGCAAAGCAATGTAATTTCAATTACTTATGTGAATGTTTCAAATGGCAGAGGTTATTTGTACTTTTATTGCATACTATTCGTGCATATGATGTTTACTATAATAGTACAATTTATGACCGCTGTAATGGCATGAGAAAAACTTAAGACTAAAGATTTAAACGCATTTCTTTTAAACTTTTTTTCTATATACTTTTTAAAGCACTCTGTATTACATATAACAGTCATATGTAAAGTCAAGATAAATGGGCCACGGTCCCGTGGTCTATACCTACCGATGAGATTCTCCATTTTCCTTTGTGACCGCCTAGAGACAAATAGAAATATAGATGTCATTACTCTGCTGCGTCACTGGGTAAGGATCCATACCGTTTGTAATGTAGGTAGCCTTATTACTAACACTATTTATTAAGTTATCTTGTATACTAACACTATGGACTCATGTCTGAAATAAATTATTTTATTATTATTATTATTATTATTACTGAGGGCCCTCCATAAGACCATCTGCATCCATCGATTTCGATCCAAAGAATTCCTTCCACGTTGAATTTTATGAAGTAACGGGCATGCGGGATCTCTAAGCGTTAATATGTTTAGAGAAAAGCCCCGTTTCAACCAACCTTTGTGAAAAAGCACAGTTACGTCATAAGCCTTTATGGTTCTTTAGAAAACAGTAAGAAGGAGTGGAGTTTACGAAGGGTGCTAAAAGAGTCGTCTAGATATTGCAAACACAGAGTGGCAACGCGCAAGTGATACTTCGGTATCGTGAGCGTAAATAGGCTACGGTAACCTTTTCCCATCAGGTGGGCCATATGCTTGTTGGCCACTCTTGTTGTATAAAAAAAAAACGTCAAGAGGCGGCGGGACCCGCTTACCACTAGTGGGGCTACATACTTTCCTCATGTTTAGTATGAAAAATACCTTTCGTTACACATATATACATACATATCATCACGCCAAGTCCCTAACGGGGTAGGCAGAGAGTATAGAGCGCCAGTTCTCTCTAGACTTACATACCTCTTTCGCTTCGTCCACATTCATCAGTCTCTTCATACATGCTCGTCGGTTTCGAGTACTCTTAACGTTCCCGTCCTTGAGAGTCCGATCTATTTGATCCAGGTAGTTGGAACGTGGCCTTCCTCTGCCTCTTCTTGCACACACTTTTGCTTTGTATATCTGTTTCGTCAATCTTTCGTTACACGATAATTTTATATGCAGAAATATTCGCTGTGATTGAAAAGAGAATGGCGAATATTCATAACATTTTCCTTATTTGCGTTGTAGTAAAATATAATGTTTTCATTAAACCCCATCGTGTTCGAGATTAACTTTCCAAGCCCTTCCGATCTCACCTATTTCCAAGTTACTTTAAAAATACAAAATATACAGAGAGCCGCAAGCGAGAAATGGTGTGTTGATTCACTATCGTTCACGTGGATATAACTTTGCTGGAAGTGGTTTTTGCGTTGTAAATAAGATCCCTTATAAATCTTTATATATATAAATGTTATGTTGGTTTGTGTACGCTTCAAAAACCCAAAAAGTTCTGCACCGATCGAGCTGAAATTTTAGCATGATATATAATCCGCATCAAGGATTGTTTTTATCTATTTTTTGCATCAGTCACATATCCACAGCGAAGCGTGGCAGGGTACAGCTAGTAATATATATTATCGTGGTGGTCGAGTGATTCGTGATCCTCTGCGATACAAAAATTCAGGTTGGAATCCTGACTGTACAATGAGTGTTTATAAATAAAAATACAGTGATTAGTCCCGAGAGTTACGGTGAAGGAAATCATCGGGAGGGTACCTGCATAGTTTAAAGAAGAAATTTAAAATACTTATGTATAGTTGTTCTTGAGTAACCAGACGAACTCACCATCTGTCACTTTGACACCTAAATTATATTTCCGGCGGAAAGTGGGCTACACTTCTTTGACACCTCTGCCTACCCCTTCGGGGCCCAATCTGGAACGGCGTAAAGATCTCTACATTAAGAAGATATCTACATTAAGAGTAACGAGAGTTAAACGTAAACCATTACGGTTGATTTGGCTAGAAAAATCCTATTGAAAGAGAGTTTATAATATATATAATATATATGTAGAGTTTCTTTTAATAAAATGGATGGAATGCATATTCAATTGATTTCACGTCCCCACGCATTCGCGACAGGGTCTCTGAGCGTGACAGGTGTCAAATCGATCGTTGTTATTAGAGTTCACTTTTCGTTTCCAATTCTGAACTGAATCCGTTAGTAGAATAGAATAGAATATTGTTTATTTGTATAACATGAGTGAACATATTGGTGTTGGGTTTTATATAAGTGGCTACATGTTTTGCCATGGAGGCGTACAAATTGAGAGAACATGGCGATTACATTATTACCCTAGAACTTATTCTACCAGTTATATAATTGAGTTATTATTACATTAATTAACTTAAAAATTCACTTATGTTGTAGTAACATTTACTGACTAAGAATTGGCGAAGTTGTTTCTTAAATAGGTTGACATTCCGTTTTTTTATGTCATGTGGTATTTAATTATATATTACTAGTGGTCCCGCCCAGCTTCGCTCGGGTGGAAAAAAAAAGATGGTGGCGCCACCTATCGGGTCCAATTGTGAATCTAAACCATTCCCAGATCCCCTTGAACACACACAAAAATTTTCATCAAAATCGGTCCAGTCGTTTGAGAGGAGTTCAGTGACATACACACTCACAGAAGAATTATATATATAAAGACAGGCGCCATACCTACTATGCTTTTATGTAAAAGTGCTGTCTTTGCTTTTGCAACACACAGTCTATCAGTAGTTCTGAGCATTGTTTAAATAATAGAGCGGTGATACCCGAGTGGTTCGGGTAGTCGCCTGAAATACGAAGATTGCATGATCGAATCCCAACTGTACTAATAAGTTAAGTTAAGAACTTAAGTAATAGAGCCGTGGTGGCCGAGTGGTTCGGGCAGTTGCCTGCGACTCAAAGGTCGCAAGTTCGAATCCCGACTGTACCAATGAGTTTTTCTGAACGAAAAGAAAGATCGGAAAACATCGAGAGGAAACCTGCATACGTCTGAGAAGAAATTCAAAGGCGTATGTATAGTCGTTCTTGAGTAACGGCGATGGACTCGCCATCTGTCACGTTGGCACCTGATATACCTCTGGCGGAAAGTGGGTGTGTGGGTTTTACCTATACACCTCTGCCTACCCCTTCGGGGACCCTTGTGGGAAGGCGTGAGGATATATATATAAGAACTGAAGTACAGTGATTTGTCACACCATGAACTTCTCAAGCGTATGCAGATTTCCTCTTGATGTTCTCCTTCACTAATAAACTCAAATGTGCATGTAACATAACCTCTAAACAAGCCATGTAAGAGGCACTATTTAATCTGTCTGTTTAATGTTATTTAAGCAAATAAACTATTCGTGTGATGAGCTTAATGTGTGCATGCTAATGTTATATTTACTTAGGCTATGTTTATATTTACTTAGCTAGACATACATATTTAATGATACTCATAAAACTAGTTGCCTAGTTCAATTTGAGTTGCTTAGTTTTGTTTCAAATATATTGTTAATAAATAATTTAGCATTTGAAGAGCATATCAATGTTAGAAGTGTCGAAGGACGTTCCAACCACCTCTAGATCAAATCGATCGAATACTCAAAGTTGGAAATGTTAAGAGTGGTAGAAACTGGCGAGCATGTATGAAGAGATTGATGAATGTGAATGATGAGCCTAGAGAGAACTGGGGCTCTATTCTAATTCGACGTGATGATATGTGTTACTTGTAATAATATAAATAAGCTTTTCTATATTAATTATATATCCTCACCCCTTCCCACAAGGGTTTCCGAAGGGGTACGCAGAGGTGTATAGGCAGTACCCACACACCCACTTTATATAAATGAATACCTACACAAAATTTAATAAACAAACTTTTACCTCAGGATAGGTAAATGAGAGAGGTCATAACGGGTTTCCCGTTCGAATTTGGAGCTGCCCGACTGGGGCAGGACCTCGACCTTATAAAAGTCCGTAGACAAGTAACACTATTTATTGTGTTGTGTTCCTACGCGGTGAATAAGGCTTCCAATAATGAGCTCCTTGGGGAGGGGGGAGGATTGTTATATTGTGTTGGCAGCAGAGGGATTAGTCTCATTGTGCTGCCAACACAGTAAAACTAGGCTGCGGTAACCGTTTTCCATCGGGTGGGCCGTATGCTTGTTTGGCACTCTTGTTGTATATAAAAAAAAACCTAGCTTAGCCTGATCTATACTATCTAATTACTGTCTTTAGAAGTAAGCCAACCTCTCGCCCGATGCTAAGCGGTTAAACCTCAAGTTGGTGTTCATTTGTCATATCATGCGCCGCCTCTGTCGCTTCTAGATAATTCTATGTCACCGTAGTTAACTATTGTTTGAGTTTTATTTGCGAGGCGTTTCAATGCCGTGATCTTGGCGCTGGGTTATTCTGAATGCGGTTGCCGAATTTTGTAGTATCTCAATTATACGCGTTGTCTGATACTTTAAAAATAATAAATAATGAATTAACTTATTGGTACAGTTGAAATTTTTGTAGCAGGCAAGTGTTTGAATAACTCGGCTACATCAACAAATTTTGAGGATCAATGGTTTACAAAATTTTAGACTTGACTAGCAATTCTTATTATGTTGATAAACCAACAAAATAATTTTATATTTATTTAATAAAATCATGGTATTTATGAATAAATATAAATAAAATGTATATGAAGAAATAATGAAAACAAAAAACTGTTTACGGGGATTTAAAACGAAAAATTCCGTACCCGGATTTTGTACTAATAATAATGTATAATAGTTTCAAGTACTAATTACATAAAAAATATATATATTCTCCCACCTTCCCACAAGGGTCCCCGATGGGGTAGGCAGAGGTGTATAGGTGCACACACCCACTTTCCGCCAGAGGTATATTAGGTGCCAACGTGACAGATGGCGAGTCCATCGCCTTTGAATTTCTTCTCAGACGTATGCAGGTTTCCTCTCGATGTTTTCCTTCACTGTATAGCTCGTGGTGTGACTAATCACTGTACTTAAGTTCAGAAAAACTCATTGGTACAGTCGGGATTCGAACTTGCGATCTTTGTGTCGCAGGCAACTGCTCGAACTAATTACAGCTCGTGGATAAAGCCAGAAAGACCAACGGATGGACAGAGGAGGTTTAGTATTCCGTAGGGTTCCGTGGTTACGTTTGCGTATGGAACCCTAAAAATATTTAAATAAAAAAATGTAACAAGTCATCGTTACAACTAAAATAAAGTGAAGAGCTCGACGTGAAAATATAATCCCCATTTTTGTCAATACCTCTTCGATCAAAGTCAACGGGAATGTATTTATTTTTCTCCCTCAATGATTTCACCTCGAACACTTTTAGCTTCATTGAAAAATAAACCTTACCGTGTTTAAATTAAAGAATATATTGTATATTTCTTAGTAGATAAAAAACAGTTTGTCATCCCAACCGCCAATTTGGAACGATGCAATTAAAAACATCGTGACAATTATTTGGAAAAGAAAACGATCTTTTGTACTGCAGAATAGCCCAGATGATACATTTTTTTTATTCATTTGACGTCGGAGCCGCAAAGCAATTGGTTTTGTAGTCATTTTTTTGAAAGCTATTGCTATAAAAGCATTTATATCTCCCTTTCTGATTTATTGCTCAAGATGTCAGTGACGAAGATGTATCGGAAAGTGTTCGTTATTCTGACCCTTACGTCCGTAACGTTAGGGTCGATGTTAGACGGTGATATATTACTAGCGAATGGTGTGAAACTGGTCAGTACACCAGTGTCGAACAGTTTAGACGATGAGGGAAGGTCGTTCGGAGAAAACACACCCTTATCTCGTATGGCGAAGTTCCTGCAAGGACACGAACTTCACGTGAAGCTGCCAAACTTGATAGAGAAGGATAAGATCACGCAAATATTCGCGGAGTCTTTGAAGACTGTCGACGAGACCTATAAAGAAAATGCGGGTAAGTACGAAACAAATATTTTAACAAGTGGGTTCGGCTAAGTATGTACTTTAAAAAAGACGGATAAGTGAGTTGCGCTGGCTTACAATTTCGTATTGCATACAATAAAAATTGTAAATGCTTTTAAAGTCAGTTATAAAGTCCTCAACTACTTGTAACTTCAAAATTAAAGATAAGCTAACAACACAAATTTGCAGCGCGGCCATTTATCGTGTTTTTTTAACTATTTAAAATAAATAAGGAATGTTTTTAATTTTTTAAGGTTTTTTTGCTTACTTACAATGTGATTGAATTGTACCAGTGATTATTTCCTTAATCATTTTTTTTCTACTATACCTTAATAGTAGAAGACAAATATGTGGCTGCCGCCACCTATGGAGGGAAATCACGAGTCCAAAGTGACAGACTCGCCTTCTGTCACACACTTAAACTTGATAGTTCTATAACCAACTGTTAACGAGGTTAAGTTATACCTATATAATATTAATATCTTGGATGTCTCATCAAGATAGAACGCACTACGAACATACCAAAACCCTTTATATTTTTCATATTATAACGAACTATAATATGAAAAATCTAAAGGGTATTTGCACTTGCTGCATATCAGTTTATTATACTACTATATACTGCCAGCGCAATGCTTCCTTAGCAAGTAGGTTAGATGCTATTTCAATTTCATGTCGGTACTACAGGAGTATCATTAATGAAAAAAAATGCAAGGAAGCTTATAAAATTATTTCAATAATATTGGTCATTTCTACCTCTCAAGATTTCCCGAAAGTCTAGTCAGGGCGTTATAACATCGTGATTCCGCCGGACTATCAAGATTAAGTGCGTGACAGATGGCGAGTCTATCACATTGGAAGCGCCACTACGCATACTTCTCTGCCATCTTATAAGTACAAAAAACTATTGCAAAAAGGTACAAGGAAATGTATTCGCCGAGAAATAGCATTACGTTAGAGATTCGACTAAAAATTTTCTTGTATTCCTCGCGTCGCTTCGGGTCAAGAATGACACAGAACGGAATATAATTTCCGGTAAAATAGATTTTTCATTCACTATTTTCAGTAATATTTATGGTCATACGGGTTGTAGCGAAGCAAGCTGTTTTCTATATACACTAGCTGTCCCGCCTAGCTTCGCTCGGGTGAAAAAGACGATGGTGGCGTCAGCTATCGGGTCCTATTGTGAATCTAAACCATTCTCGTATCCACCTGAAGACACACAGAACATTTCATTAAAATCGCTCCAGTCGTTTAGGAGTTCAGTGACGTACACACGTACAGAAGAAATATAATTGTAAAACAGAACAAACTAGATACTTTAGACTTACATACCTCTTTCGCTTCGTCTACATTCATCATACATACTTGCCGGTTTCGAGTACTCTTGACGTTGCAACCTTGAGTAGTAGTTACAGTATGGGGTTTATACATATAAAATATTTTCTATATAATTTATGTATTTTCTCTGTGGGCATATCTAACAATGGGAATATTTTCGCTACATGATGATCACCGTCTATTTGTGTGTATATAGTAGAAAAAATATTTCTCAAAATATTTAAACCTAAAATATATATCTTTGGAGATTAACCCCTGTGGAGAAGTAAGAAGTAATATAAAAAAAAACTAAAAAACACGCTTTTTATAGAAAATCGAACTAAAAAATTGAAAATAAATTTCGATAATATCTTAAAAAGCGTGGGGTGCATGGTGTCAATAGTTATAAATATTTTATTGACAGATATTAGTAGAGTGATTATCATTTCGGTAATATCTTAAAAAGCACCCCACGCTTTTTAAGATATTATCGAAATTTATTTTCTATTTTTTAGTTCGGTTTTCTATAAAAAGCGTGTTTTTTAGTTTTTTTAACTATTATTTATTTTCTACTTTTTAGTTATTAGTGTATTGTCATCGGTCCTCGATAAGTCTACAAAGTTTGAACGAAATCTGGCCGTTTAAAGTGGGTCAAAATCGAGCTCAAAGAAGTCGGTTACATACATACATACATACAGGTGAAGCTAATATAAAGCGTGTAAAAATGGGTTTAGTGTATGTATTTCTATGTTTCAGTTACTGGAAGAGGCAAAGGCGGAGGCGGCGGTGGCGTAGCACTGCTTGGACTCATGTTCGCAAAGGCCTTGGGAGCTGCTGGTATTGGGGGTCTCGGTCTTCTAACTATGAAGGTATGATAAAACTATATTATGTACTAGCTGTGCCCGTGACTTCGTCCGCGTGGAATTTAACTAAAAAGTTATTGTTCAATTTCTTATAATTAAACTTAGGCCAAGTTACATCAGCTATCTGCCAGTGAAAGTCTCGTCATAATCAGTCTAGCCGTTTGAAAGATTAGCCGGAACAAACAGATAGACAGACAAAAAATATTTGAATTTGCTATTTATATATTACAAACAGACACTTTAATTTTATTTATTTGTATAGATTACTGCGCTAACTATAAAAAAATACGTTCTGTAGTTTTTGCATGAAAAATGAACAAACAACCTCGCAAAATTACTGATACGTAATATGTAGGAGGTAAGGAGATAAATTTGTTAGAAAGTTACATTATTAGCTGGAATAACACTTAGGGAATGTTTAATTCCATCAAGTATATCCAGAAAAAAATACTACCAATTAAATTAAACTTATGCAGGTGGAACCATGGGACACAGTTAGTTAATAAAAATTATTGTAATTTCTAAGATAGTGTAACAGTGTAATTGAAAAGGCGGACAGACAATGGTGGCTCACCTGCTTGCGCGTGCGCCGGAACTTGTGAAACGGGGTCCGATACACGTTAGATATTTTAATGAATCACGACGCATACTGCTTTTTGCACATCTCGCGTTTTAGATAGTAATTGAGCTCATTTTTGCGTAAACTTATTTATTTTATTTATTTCAATTTTTTTTTTTTATTATTTAGTTATATAATTTATTTGCTAAAGACATATCAACAGTATACACGTTAAAACTTTTAACTAAAATAATAACAACTTGAATCAGATGTATGTAGATATATACCTACTTATGTACACCTATGAAAGGCGTGTTCTACATTCTCACAGTATTTCTTTCCATTAAGCAGTTACGATATGTAAATATGATTAGTAACAGCACGAGCTTTACGGTGAAGGAAAACATCGAGAGGAAACCAACATAGGTACGTCTGAGAAGCAATTCAAAAGCGTATGTATAGTCGTGCTTGAGTAACGGCGACGGACTCGCCACATATCACGTTAGCACCTAAAATATACCTCTGCGCGGAAAGTGGGTGTGTGAGTGCTACCTATTCACCTCTGCCTACCCCCTCGGGGACCCTTGTGGGAAGGCAGGATAATAATAATAATAATATATTAATATTTTTTTTACTTTTCTTACAGGCTTTAGCAGTATCGGCATTAGCTCTGATGCTGTCTGCTATTGTGGGCGTCAAGAAGCTGACGTCTCATGATGATCATGACGATCATCAGGTCATCTACGCAGGTCATCATGGCCATCATAGGAGGAGACGAGATCTGGACGATACGCCTCTACCTTACAAAGGCTGGAAGGAGTATTTGCAAAATAGCTCACAAGCTTAGAAAATATATATATGTGTATTAACCTACATACATAACATAAATAGTCTACTGAGGGGCTCGTAGCTGAGTAGTTGGCGGGTTTTCTTAGAAGCTAAAGGTTATGGGTTCGTTTGAGGGTGTAAGGTAACTTTTGTGATTATACATACATGTGTATCTATCTATATAAGTATGTATATGGTGGTTTAGTTTTGATATAACTAACATTGCCTTTGTTACTCTATGTATATAAGTATATGAGCATCATCAATCACTACGCCTGGTCCCAAACGGGGTATTTAAGTATATACCTCTCTATATAGGCTTAAATATGATAAATAATAATAATAAATACCTAGGGCAATTCCACACAAATTGACCTAGTCCCAAATTAAGCAAAGCTTGTGTACTAACTAGACAACGATATATTTACTTATAATAATAATTATATATAGTGTATCCTCACGCCTTCCCATATGGCTCCCCGAAGGGGTAGGCAGAGGTGTATAGGTAATACCCACACACCCACTTTCCGCCAGAGATATATTAGATATATATTTACTTATATAGATACATATATACATAAATACTCGTGTTGATCACACAAATATCTGCCCTCAGCGGGATTCGAATCCGCGACCTCAAGATATATGGTTATCTAGGCAGCACAGAGTTGGCAACGCGCGAGCATTACCCCTGGTGTTGCAAGCCTTCTCAGGCTGCGGTGACCACTTACCTACGCGGACTGCATGCTTGTTTGCCACGTATTTTTACACGTACGTGTTTTGTTTGCATGTTTAAAAACAAGTGGCTTAGAAAATGTTTACAAAGAACTTTCTCTTTTGAATTTGAGATCAGGTCAATTGGTTTGGAATTGTCTCAAGGTGTTAAGTGTATCACGTCGAATCATGAAATTTTTCGGTAAAATTATTAATTTATTTAATGCATGCGTAAAATGTTAAATTGCACCTAAGCTTTTTTACTCGTATTGGTAACAACGCTTTTTAATTAATTTTAGCCCGTTTCGAATAAATGATTTTCAATTAGCGTTCACTATTCCCAATAATTTGTATGGCAACTACATTAGCTGCGGAAAAATTATCCGCAGATAATGTCTTTGCCATACAATGGATGGCGTGAACATGTGTTGTGAATATTCCATTTCATATCATGCTTTTTCGCATTCTCTGCTATCATCATATTTATTTAAGTTCATCATCACTGCTTCTATGTACTATCCTCTCTGCAAAATGCACAAAATCACTTTCTGCTTCTTTTCCCTAATTTCCTTTTGCTAGAAATGCGTTACATTTTATTTATTTTGTAAATAATTGTGAACAAAATATTCAAATACCTCATAACCTATAAATGTTATTATTAATAAGACGAATTTAAGTCATCATGGATATGAATGTATTAATTTATTTAATTTATTTTTTCGCTATAAAATTTGTGTTTTATTTTCTATCCAATACAACAATATTCACATTGGATCCCTCAGAGAGAGAGCCACTTCTCTCCAGATTTACAGATCTAATTCGCTCCATACACATTAATTAACCTCTGTATACACAAACTGGCAAATGCCATTTCTTTGAGTGAGTGATCGATATATGTATTTGGCAGTTGAAATGTATTCATCCAAATATTTCTGAATTGTATATTTTTCAAATTATCACTTACAGTCGCATAGTCTGAGACCTATTTAGTTACAATGACAGGATCAATACGGGTTGTATTCATTCCTTTACTATGCAACTATTCTTCAGTCTAATATGTCCACGTCGTTTTTTTCATAGTCATCCACAATATTTTCCAGTATACTGAATGTCAGCTTGAATGCTAATACCAAGCGAAACCTTACTTGCCGCTCCGACTTTTCAAATTCAGAACTCGTTTGGAATACGCTCTAGATCTTTATCTGAAACGTATTTATTACGTTGATGAATAGCTACCTACTAAAATACATTCGAAACAAAAAAGGTTGACGTGCCTTACCCTCTGTCAAAGGTCTACATAGAAAATATAGCAGACCAATAAAATGTCTGTCAAGGGCGTGGGCTTAGTGATGCGCGGGACAGCCATTTTAAATATTTATGGCCTTATATTTAAATTTGGAATTAAGTGATAAATAAAAAAAATGCGGGGACACAATATAAGTCTCAGTATTCGCAAGCAGAATTCTAATAATCTGTGAATACATTTAGAAGAAATTTCAATGACTTGGAAAAAATATATCAGAGTAATCGGTCTGTAAAACTGCCAACAGATAAACATTGATTATAGCTAAATTAAGGGTAATAATTTGGCTTTTGCTTTCAATATTTGAATATCTTTAGATTTATTAGAGAGCTTGTGCCCCACACTTTCACTTGCGTTAAACGTGATTCACATATATGGCTATATGATATAATCCAGTAATAATAATCTATCTCTCTGCCAAATTTCATTCAATTATGTTTCGCTGATCTGGCATGATTGAGTAACAAACATTAATAAGTTTAAGTACTATTGCTGTAACGTAAAAATATTATTATTGTATACCTGATGATTTGAAAAGAGTGGACCATGGAGTTTCTTGCCGGTTCTTCTCCATGGAAACGACAAACCCGAACCGTGCACCTTTTTCGACGTTTTATAAGTGCCCACCTAGGCCTATGTGAAATTAAATTATGTTTGGATTTTGAATTTTTGAATTTTAAAGAAATTTGAATTACTCAGTTTAAGATTTAATACATTTTTGCATTACTTGCAATACCTGAAAAACCTTCGTGGTCGAGTGTTTGCAATAGTCTCCTGCAAAATCAATATTGCAGCTTCGAGCCTGAAAGTCTGTACTAAATAGTTTTGCCGAACTGAAGTGTACTGATTTATCACACCACGAGTTTTACGGTGAAGGAAAACATCTTGATTGTATGCGGTCGAGAAGAAACACATTATTTAAGCAAGACGCGCAACATACAACTTGCCGAGCACCTCATAATTAGGTAGAAGAAGGAGAGACCCTGGTCACTGAAGTCTTACAAATCTCTTCTGTTCTTGATTGGCTTAAAAATAGAGGTTGGTGTCGGAAAGATTGATAAGCACGATACCAAAATCGAAATATTCAGTAGCTTTGCGGTAGGTTTCAACGTACCAAAAAAACATGTATGTAATTTAAATGTAGTTTAAATATATAAAAAATATTTCATAATTTTGAGCTCATTTTATTTATGAATGTTTTTTTATATTATTTTTATTATATATATATATATACTAAGACAACTCCATTATTTCGGCCTATCTTGTAATGTTTGCGCAATTTAAAAGTTACCGACAAAATGTTTTCAGTAAAATTCTTACACAAAAAGTACTTTTCAAGCGTAAACTGAAAATGTTTCTTAGCAAAGCGGCCTTTGCTTTATACGCTGAAAGTTTTCCTTCAGCAACTATGGAAAACCGATTTCCTACAACTTTTGGGTAAAGTATTATATTAATATTATGCTAATAATATTTGTCTATATATTGTACACGAAAAACATGGTTGAATACTGACAGTATCACAGATCTTTCCTGAAAACATTTATTATATTAAGGTATTGTTGTCATAATTGTTGAGGAACTGGCGCTCTACACTCTGCCTACCCCGATACTCGGGGTGATAAATATAAATAGATGATGTCCAGACGGTGAAGATAAACATGTTTTAGAAGAAATTCAAAGTCGTTCGTCTAGTCGTGATTGAGAGCACGGCACTGGATTCGCCAACTGTTGGCAACATAAAATATCTCCCTTCGGACCCTTGAAGATTTATTAACGTCAGATTTTTTTTGGTATTTTTGAGATTTGATCAAAACTTACTTTGAACTTTAGAAACAGACGAAATATATTTACATACAAACAGTAAGTAATAAAATGTTGCTGAGTAAAGCACCTATCCCAACTCGTAGTCCCGCGGCTGGGTGCCAAGAAAGCTGGCATCGCCACGCTGTATGTCAATGCTGACAAATTATTTGCTGTTTACATTAAGTTCCAGCCACTTATCACTAGAGGCCTAGATCAAACGAATAAGTACCTTATTGAATTAGTCTTTAATGTGTAAATTACTAAGCGGCAAAGGATACTCATTGACTACGGAATGTTCATCTTTACCGAATCCGCAGGATTAACAAGCCAACATTTATAAAGCCTTAGTGGGCCAGACTGATTAATATTCTTTTACCTACTCTCGGACATATTGTTATAGTCAAAATTATATACTGGCTGCTCCCCGCGGTTTCACTCGCCAGAAGTGCTATTTATATTTTTTTAGTTAAATAATATACCTATATGTTCACATTTTATATGCATGAAATAAATAATAGTAAAAAAAAACTAAAAAACAGGCTTTTCATAGAAAACCGAACTAAAAAATAGAAAATAAATTTCGATAATATCTTAAAAAGCGTGGGGTGCATGGTGTCAATAGTTATAAATATTTTATTGACAGATATTAGTAGAGTGATTATAATTTCGGTAATATCTTAAAAAGCACCCCACGCTTTTTAAGATATTATCGAAATTTATTTTCTATTTTTTAGTTCAGTTTTCTATAAAAAGCGTGTTTTTTAGTTTTTTTTAACTAATAATAATAATAATAATATAATATATCCTCACGCCTTCCCACAAGGGTCCCCGAAGGGGTAGGCAGAGGTGTATAGGTAATACCCACACACCCACTTTCCGCCAGAGGTATATTAGGTGCCAACGTGACAGATGGCGAGTCCATCGCCGTTACTCAAGCACGACTATACATACGCCTTTGAATTTCTTCTCAGACGTATGCAGGTTTCCTCTCGATGTTTTCGTTCACCGTAAAGCTCGTGGTGTGACTAATCACTGTACTCAAGTTCAGAAAAAACTCATTGGTACAGTCGGGATTCGAACTTGCGACCTTTCCGTCCCAGGCAACTGCTCGAACCACTCGGCCACCACGGCTTCTAACTTTTTTAAGCTTTTTTTTAACTATCATTTATTTTCTACTTTTTAGTTATTAGTGTATTATCATCGGTCCTCGATAAGTCTACAAAGTTTGAACGAAATCTGGCCGTTTAAAGTGGGTCAAAATCGAGCTCAAAGAAGTCGGTTACATACATACAGGTGAAGCTAATATAAAGCGTGTAAAAACTGTTAACTTTACATTACAAACATACACTACAATTTAATACATGTATGTTGATGTTGATGAAGAGACTGATGAATGTGGACGAAGCGAAAGAGATATGTAAGTCTAGAGAGATCTGGCGCTCTATACTCTCTGCCTACCCCGTTAGGGACTCGGCGTGATGATAGATATATGTTGATCAAAGAATCTTGCAATTTTACTTTGTTTCTTACTTCACGAAAAGTCACTGTCGGCAGTTAATTGTCAGACTTCTTATCTTAATTTTGACGCCTACCTTCAAAGGACTCCAACGAGGACACATTTCGCCGAAGATATATTTTTGATGGCAGTAACTTGATGGCGAGTCCATCGCTGTTTCCCAAGCAGGACTATAATACATACATCTATGTAATTTCGAAAACTTATTTATCAAACTTCATTCTCAAGCAGCAGGCTTCGTCTCTCTGTGTTTTCCTTCACCTTAAATTTCGTGGTGTGACCAATGTGCTGTGAAAAACTCATTGGTACAGTCAGGATTCTAACTAAACATTTTTTGTGTTGCAGAAATCTGCTCGTACATACGGCCACCACGTTTCAATAATTATTTATTTTAAATCTTTATATATATAATTCTTCTGTGAGTGTGTATGTCACTGAACTCCTCCTAAACGCCTGGACCGATTTTAATGAAATTTTTTGTGTGTGTTTAAGGGGATCTGGGAATGGTTAAGATTCACAATTGAACCCGATAGGTGACGCCACCATCTTTTTTTTTCCACCCGTGCGAAGCTGGGCGGGACAACTAGTTATATATAAACCTAATTATAATAACATAGGTAGAAAAGTTATAATCTTATACGTGCATCACTTAAATCTAGTAAAACTCATTGCAGATACTTTTTGTAGCTAACTCGCTTCCCGCTATTCTTATGTAATAAACTTGTATCCTAGACATCTTATTGTCAAACTAGGACTCCCTAGTTCATTTCAAGCCGAATCAAAGCGCGTGGAATCTTTACATAATATTCAAATCCAGACATTTATCTGTGAAAAAGGGACGAGACTTCGCGACTTATTGGGCGAAGAATTTCAGAGTTCTCTTTCATGAAAATATTTAATATACCATAGAGTATAATAATAATTATACTTTATACATTATCAAATAACCTGGTATACGAAACGAAACAGATATACAAAGCAAAAGTGTGTGGAAGAAGAGGTAAAGGACGACCACGTTCCAATTACCTAGATCAAATCGATCGGACGCTCAAGGACGCTAACGTCAAGAGTACTCGAAACCGACGAGCATGTATGAAGAGACTGATGAATGTGACGAAGCGAAAGAGGTATGTAAGTCTAGAGAGAACTGGCGCTCTATACTCTCTCCCGTTAGTGACTCGGCGTGATGTTATGCACAATCAAACTCAACACTCATAATAAGACCCTTAAAGATTTTCGAAAAGATAACTATATATAGGTATATGATATCTTTTTTTGAACTAAAACCAAGCTTTGTATTAAGTTGGAAACATTACGCCGTCGCATGGTCGTTGTTTAGAAGCCATTAAAATAATCCGTCTGCTTTGAAATAGCTAATTAAGTCGTTTCATAGTAATTCAACCCTGAATAAATTAGGTAAAGGCGGGCTGGGCTTCAAGCGCAGAAATGTACGATAAAGATTTACATGATTTCAGGTCCTTTCCATTGTGGGTTTCAGGACTGCATGATTATATTTGGATACTTTAATAAAGCTTTTTATATACCTACCCATATCATCACATTCATTTGATGAAATTTAAAGAGCCGTGGTGGCCGTGTGGTTCGAGCAGTTGCCTGCGACGCAGAGATCGCAAGTTCGAATCCCGACTGTACCAATGAGTTTTTCTGAACTTAAGTACAGTGATTAGTCACACCACGAGCTTTACGGTGAGGGAAAACATCGAGAGGAAACCTGCATACGTTTGAGAAGAAATTCAAAGGCGTATGTATAGTCGTGCTTGAGTAACGGCGGTGGACTCGCCATCTGTCACGTTGGCACCTAATATACCTCTGGCGGAGAGTGGGTGTTGGGTATTACCTATACACCTCTGCCTACCCCTTCGGGGACCCTTGTGGGAAGGCGTGAGGATATATTATTATTATCATTTGATAAGACCACAAGGTAGATTACGCAAGCGGTCGATGTGACGGATGACCAGAACTCCAGCCAATGAGGGATCGGTGCGGCTTACAATCAATCCAATCGTTAAAAAAATAATACATACGTTCTGTATGTATCATATCCTCACGCATTCTCCTTAACGGGATAGGCAGGCAGAGTAGAGCGCCAGTTCTCTCTAGACTAGAGAGAGAAAATAAATTGATAATTGGTAATTTGAGTAGTTGCCTGCGAATCAAAGATCCTCATATTTTACCTAATAATTTACACGAGACCGGAGGGCATGTAGACAAAATTAATGAATGTGGATGTATCGAAACAGTTCTGTAAGCCTAAAGAAAAGTGGCTATCTACACTCTCTGCTTACCCCGTGAGGCACTCGGCGTGATTATATGTATGTATGTATGAACATAAAATCACGTTTCTCACCGGGAAACGACTGCACCTTCCTGCAGTTCCCTTTCGTCTTACATATTGCTTTCGGTCCATCCAATGCTAAATCAGATTAATTGAAAAGAAAATCTGCGACTATCGTACACTGAAGCATTCTCTCCTTTACTTGAAAATGTATTTTCAATTTTACCTTGGGAACGTTGTATGTTTCGCGTTGACATAAAACTGCGAGCAAACTGAAATCCGAACGGAAATTGCATGCAGTTCGCACAAGTTGCAGAGAGAATGGAACTTGCTTTGTTTTAAGTAAATATATTAAGTTTTGTGAACCAATGTCTTATATAAAATCTTATTACAAACAACTCTGTGGACTTAGAATCTCCTTCACGCCAACAAGTACAATACAATACAATACAATAAATCATTATTACCAAAAAGTTTTTACATAATATACATTTTCAAAGGGCCCCACACTAGAAAACTCCTGTATCGAGGAACTGGTTCATAGAACGATTTAGCAAACTAATATAGTTAATAACTTGTAGTGGCAGGCTATAACAAACACTTGTACCTACATTACAGAAAGTGAAAAGTAAAACTAGACTTATTGTCTAGTTTTCATCTTAATGAAAACCAGACAATAAGTAATGTTTTACCTTACTTCAGGATTGCGCTTTATTATAATTTACTTTAGAGCAATCAGTAGTTCTTCTGTCTCGTGATATGTAAGGGATTTTAACCAAGTGAGTTTTACTTTTGCTTATCTGTAAGTCAGGTTTCGTAAATTGAAGAACCTGCACTGAATTATAAGCAAAAAATCGACAGAAGTAGTAAGTATCCCCAAGAAGTAGTAAGTATCCCTCTTTTCGCTTAAGATATATTATTTAGTTGGCAGATAGCGAGTCTGTCGCCGTTTTTTTTCCGTATATTTCAGTGGTGGTAGTTTCATTATCCGGCCTCTTAGATAGTAGAATGATGACATATAGTATTATAAGCGTGTTTATATAGCCTTCCTCAATAAACAGACTATTTAATATAAAAGGATTTTAAAATTAGTATCAGAATTTTCTGAGACTAGTGCTTTCAAAAAACATTGTATAGAATTTAAGATTACTAAAACCGAGCAAAAGAAGCGCGTCTTGTAAGACAAACTCCCAAGTTTCTAATATCTTTGGTACACGAAAAAGTTAATCAGGAAAAAATTTGAGCGGCGAAGTAAGTTTCCTGTTTCCTTCCTCTGCCAAATGAAACATAATATAAATTGGAATCAGGAGTGCTATTACCGTTGAGGACAGAATAAGCTTACTAAATTTCATTGTCCAACTCGCAATATCATCAAAATATTATTTACAATTCGATAGTTACCCTGATATTTTCTTTATTTTATCTAAATATCATATAACATAATGGCGCATTTCTAAGTAGAATCTGTGGCACAGTACACAAGAGTCATGGCGGCTGAGTAGTTAAAGTACTCGCGTGCGAAATCAAATCGCTGGTTCGAACCCGGCGGTCTATTTTAATATTTTTTTAACCTTATTAAAGACACATCACGATGTTTACGTTACGTTATTCTTACAGGAAGGCATTCTTAATATAATAGATGCTAATATATTAATTCTTCTGATTAACTTATCTATACACACCGCCACCTATGGACCTAAAACCTGTGGCAAACTTTTTATAACGTTCATGAAAAAGTCCATGCTGTAATAATTAACAATAATACGTATAATAATATATACCTTATATTGGAGTTCGAATAATATTGATGATACCTTGATTAATAATTAATGAAAATAACAGTGATGACAGTCGTGACATCTATTGGAATACGTGGGTAACTGCTTGGGCAACTACACTATGCGATCCTAAAGATTCACCTTCATAGCTTTCTCTTCTAAATTTAAATGAAGATTAAGTTAGTTCATAAAGAAATGTGTAGAGGGAGCTACGTAGACAATTGAATATGTTTAGCCGACTTTCACACCAGAGGAGAGTCGATTCAACCTTATGTTTATTTGGGAGATGGGTGATATTTTCACACTCAATTTGAGTCCGATACTTTTATGATGTGTTGATAACGTTGATAGGCAGAGAGTATAGAGAGAGCGCCAGTTCTCCCCAGACTAACATACCTCTTTCGCTTCGTCCACATTCATCAGTCTCTTCATACATGCTCGTCGGTTTCGAGTACCCTTGACGTTCCCATCATTGATCCGTCCGATCGATTTGATCTAGATAGTTGGAACGTGGTGTTCCTCTACCTCTAAGAGGAATATAAAAAAAAAAATTCTATATACAGTATAACAATATAGTATAGTATAGTATTATAGTACAGTATAGCATCAAGATCAGCTTGGAAATCCATGCAAGAGGCATATGTCCAGCAGTGGACGCATATATGCTGAGAAGAAGAAGAAGAGGGAGAAGAAGAAGAAGATACAGTATAAATACATCTCTGAGAAGAAATTGAAAGGCGTACGAATTGTCGTGCTTGAGTAACGACGATGGACACGTCAGCTGTCACGTTGGCATCTTAAATATATCTCTGTTGGAAAGTGGGTGGTAATCAGCGACATACCTCGTCAAAGAGGATATATATTGGTAAGAAATACCAATATAAAAGGTATGGTGGCCGAGTGGTTTGAGCAGTTGCCTGCGACGCAAAGGTCGCAAGTTCGAATCCCGACTGTACCAATGAGTTTTTCTGAACTTAAGTACAGTGATTAGTCACACCACGAGCTTTACGGTGAAGGAAAACATCGAGAGGGAACCTGCATACGTCTGCGAAGAAATTCAAAGGCGTATGTATAGTCGTGCTTGAGTAACGGCGATGGACTCGCCATCTGTCACGTTGGCACCTAATATACCTCTGGCGGAAAGTGGGTGTGTGGGTATTACCTATACACCTCTGCCTACCCCTTCGGGGACCCTTGTGGGAAGGCGTGAGGATATATTATATATTATTATTATTATATATTATTATATATATGTATATCGGTTTCCACATTTTGTTTTCCTTCACCGTAAAGGTTGTTGTGTGATAAACTACATATCTTTTTAAATTCACAAAAACCTCTTTGGTTTAGACCATTGGGGTTCTATTCTGGAACCTTAATTTTGCCAGTGACAGCGTTAACTTCTTTCACTCGCTACTACAGAAATATAATTCGAATTTCGCTCTACTTTACATATAAAAAACTACATATTGCAATAAACATTTAACCTCCCTATTATAAAAAAAATCACCGCTAAACTACAAACCTACATTGTGGAAATAGCATTATTCATTCATTCATTCAACTCTCAATCCGTGTGCAAATCAGGTTACTATACTACTGTGTACTCGCATAGGGCTGTGACCTTGCTACATTTTGGTATATCGATGATTTAAAGAATGACGATGTTAAGGAAGTGAATATCATCCCAACGAAAAACCTAACTTATTTTATCAAATATGAAAGATTATGTCAGAACTAAAGAAGAAAAATAATAATCCTCACGTCTTCCCACAAGGGTCCCAGACTTATGCAGGCTTCCCCTCGATGCTGCCCTTCACGGTAAAGCTCGTGGTATGACTAATCAGCGTATTTAAGTTCAGAAAAACTCATTTGTACAGTCAGAGTTCGAACTGCAAGTTCGAATCCTTGTATTGCAGGTAACTCGGCCACAAATGGCTACAAATAGTCTTATTCCTATGTAACAATTATCTTTTATGTGTATATAGTAACGTCTATTTGAATATGTTATTTAGTCGTTGATATATGATATACAAAATTCATCGGTATATAGTCAGTCCGGCTAAAAGATGATGTTTGAAGTTGTCCTTGAATTCAAGTGTCTAATATTCTTTTCGTTTACTCAACATATCGATACCTCGAATATCGACTGGTTACCATCCCTACAAGCTAAGTAAAATGAGTCATTCCGGCTACATTATCACAACTGGGGCACAGATCGACACCATCAATTCTGTGATCACTGCTCATTGAGCGGCAAAAAGTTTATGGTAATGCTACCTGGATACATCCTGTATTCGTCTATTGTGCGACAATTGTACGGAAATCGTCGTACTCATTCTTATCTGATTGAACCCCATACATCCTCCCTACCCACAAGGGCCCCCGAAGGGGTAGGCAGAGGTGTATAGGTAATTCCCATACACCCACTTACCGCCAGAGATATACTTTAGGTGCCAACATGACAGATGGCGACTATATATACGCCATTGAATTGCTTCTCAGACGTATGCAGGTTTCCTCTCGATGTTTTCCTTAACCGTAAAGCTCGTGGACTTATCACTGTACTTAAATTCAGAAAAACTCATTGGTACCGTCGGTTCGAACTTGCCATCTTTGTGTCGCAGGGAACTACTCGAACCTCTGGGCCACCACGGCGTTTTGGATGAACCAAAATAAAAACGTTTTTGCCAAAGGCAACAAGTAATTTAAGGATGCCGTATGAAAAAAACATACCCACCCACTTTTTGCTGCAGATATATTTAGGTGCAAAAGTGACAGATGGCGAGTTCATCGCCGTTTATCAAGCATATACATATATATACGACTTCGAATTTCTTCTCAAACCTATGCAGGTTTCCTCTCGATTTTTCCTTCGCTGTATAGCTCGTTGTGTGACTAATCACTGTAATAAGTGCATTAAGAACTCATTGGTACAATCAGGATTTGATTGAACTTTTAACGACATTTGACTACCGGAGCAATTAGTTGACACTTAAAAATGTCAACATAATACCATGTAGGCAGAGAACTCAGAATATCATCACGACGTGCCACCCATGGGGACAAATGGGATCGGACCCGCGATCTTTAGATGCCATGATGAGCCTTTTGGGCACATCACCTAAAGAGAAAGAGAATAGAATATGTATTTTATCTATATATATATATATATATATATATATATATATATATATATATATATAAAACTGAATGTTTGTCTGTATGTCCTTTATTAGAATAGTAAACGGCTGGACCGATTTTAATGAAATTTTCTGTTTCTTCAGGTGGATTCGAGAATGGTTTAGATTCACAATTGGACCCGATAGGTGGCGACACTGGTACCGTGGCTTTAATTTTCCACCCAAGTGAAGATAGGCGGGACAACTAGTTTATTTATAAAAGGAAGGAGAAAAACTATGTTGAGTATAAAGTTGTATGCGATAGTTTTTGTTGTAGTGAACTGTGTCATAGACATTAAAACTCATCTACGGATAGAAATCAATGAACAACGTGCTTTGTAAAATGAGGTTTTAAAGCATGTAACTAACATATATACCACCGTGTAACGTCTGACAGCAGTTTCTATGCTTTGAGGTGAATCACTGTACGTAATGGGTGCTTTCTACTCAAATTGCTTCCACTGATCGCTCGATACTTGGTCGAAGTTGCAACGATTATGAAAGATTATTATATAAAGTGGCAAACAAGCATACGGTAAGCGATGACCGCCGGCTATGGATGCTTCCAAACCACGTATCCCTCGCAAAGATGTATGAAAAAATATAATTCCACAGTCTTATATGAAATATTTGAGGTTAAGTTTGATTTGCTTACTTTAAAGTACCGATTTCAATATAAATATTGCTCATACTCAGGATTTATGTACCTTTTCATAAATTGAAAAATCAATGCATACGTTTATGAGACTCTCAATTACAACCGAGGAATTACATTATTGCTTGTAAGTTTGTATTAAAAAAAAAAATTTTTTTCCTCTTTGTAATATCAGTGTCGCCCAGTTGTTGCCAAATTACAAGCAAGAGTCTCATAATTAGGTTTTTTTGCAAGGAAGAATTCCTTATAATAAAATTAAAATGTATTGCAATTAAATAGCCAAGTTTTAATATTAACCTTATACTTCTTGGTTCCACAATGAAATTCTCACAGAGCAGAAAAAAAAAATTGTTTTATGCGATATGTCAATCAACCGTTTACCTCTACTTTGCACTAAGCCGTACACTTGCGTAAACAAATCTCTGCTGGATCGTAGTATGTTTGTCGAGCTAGATTTCTCGCATAGCGATCGGATATCCTCTCAAGTGGTAGGCTTAGACGTGTGGGTCGTCGGAAACGGTCATTATTGGAGAAACACCGAGACAGTTTTCCCGACGTAAGTATCAACCGGATTTAGTTGCAGTACAGTCGGTGACAAAAACGTTAAAAGACACATATTTTTGGGATATATATATATATATATATATATCCTCACGCCTTCCCACAACGGTCCCTGAAGGGGTAGGCAGAGGTGTATAGGTAATCCCACACACCCACTTTCAGAGGTATATTAGGTGCCAACGTGACAGATGGCGAGTCCATCGCCGTTACTCAAGCACGGCTATACATACGCCTTTGAATTTCCTCTCGATGTTTTCCTTCACCGTAAAGCTCGTGGTGTGACTAATCACTAGGTACTGAAGTTCAGAAAAACTCATTGGTACAGTCGGGATTCGAACTTGCGACCTTTGCGTCGCAAGCAACTGCTCGAACCACTCGGCCACCACGGCACTTATACTGTCATTTCTTAACATTGCGATTAAGCATCGTAGAAATTAACACCAGTGTAAGAAACAATTCAGTTTCACTCGCACATGATCAAATTGAAAGTAACCATTGGATTATGGTTTTCACCAATGAATTATTGCGTCAATACGTCATATTAACAATAGTAAAAGTACACTCCATTGTGTGCCAATAACAAAACAGTGGCATCACAACGTTATAACTGTCAATTTTCAATCCTAAAGAAAATTGTATTTATCATCACGCCGAGTCCCTCGCGGGGAGTTTGTTTAGCCATTTCTACTCCTGATTGGTTTCATTAATAAGTGTTCCCTGTTCATAAATATGTATTTCCTGTGTCCCTTACGTAGAATTACACATTTAGAAATTTGTAGACCGAGAGTTACTCTGGTACGTAAAAATACTATTTATGATTATCTTCTCGCTTTCCCACAAAGGTGCCCGAAAGGGTAGGCAGAGGTGTGTAGAATATATCTCTGGTGGAAAGTGGGTGTGGGGCACCCACTTTCCACCAGAGATATATTGTAGGTGCAAAGGACAGATGGCATACGCCTTTGAATTTCTTCTTATATCTCTTCTTATCAGGTTTTATTTCGATGTGTTTCTTCACTGTAGAGCTCGTGGTGAGACTAATTACTGTACTGTTCAGGTACTCATTGGTTATTTATAATTAGAAATCCCTAAAAGTCGTATTATGTTCGAAACCGGCGAGAATATATGAGAAGACGAACGCTGTGAATGAGCTCCCCGTTGAGGTTTTCCCTGGAGAGTACAGCATGGAGTTCTTCAAGAAGGGTGTGAAAAGATTCCTGCAGGGTCGGCAGCGCGCGAGTGATACCCCTGGTGTTGCAAGCGTCCATAGGCGGCGGTAACCGCTTACCATCAGGCGGACCGCATGCTTGTTTGTCACCCATGTGGTATAAAAAAAAAAAATAAAAAATGTGGTCGAAATGTTCTAGGAGCGAGGTTTAATAGCTTGAAGTGCTAACCTCCGCTGATCTCGTTAGGGATTACTAAGTACTAAGTAGTACCTACTTTCTGACTTAAGTAAATTTGGAGGCTGAGATTCATGATGAATATCAAAACAGAAATGTAGTTTCAACTGTACAATTAATGATGGATGACCTTACTCGCGCCCAAAAACAGCTCTCACAGAATTTTAACGAAATCGTAACATTTCATCTCTAACTTAAACTGATGATTAAAATCTATTTTGGGTTCCGTTACAAAATTAACGAGCCGTGATGGCCGATTTGTTCATTATACACCTGCCAAGTCAAGGTTCAAATCCCAACGATGTAAATGGGATTATCTAAACTAAATACAGCTTTACAATGAAATTCAACACTATGAGAGACGCTGCATAAGTTTGAAAAAGGAATTCAAAGACGATATATTGTTATGTTACAGAAACGGCAATTAGACAGGCACAGGACGGACGGGGCAGGTGGACCGCATGCTTGTTTGCTACCCTTGTGGTCACATGATCACCTGTATTTTTATTACTAGATTTAGAATTTAGGATTTTACCAAAGGCCTCCAGTCAGTCACCGTCCAGCCACTAAGGACACCCCGCAAGAGGTATGCACGTCGGCTTAGAGCGTTGGTAGTGGTAGTTAGGGTGCTGAGTAGGACCGGTTGTTCTTTCTCACGTTCTCATCTAAATATATCTCTAATAATATAATAGGAAGTGTGATCTACCGTTTCTTGGGACCGTGGGGAAATCTTTGTGGAACAGTAACATAGGGCAAACACGCCATCCACGGTCGCACTACGGAACCTTAAGTACATAGTCCCGGCTCATGCATGGCCAGTTATTTTTCATTGTAACGTGTGAAAAAAGAGATAAAAGGTAACTTTCTATGCGTGAGGTAGTTAGGTACACAAGTAATGTTCATAGTAAACGCCTCCAAAAAGGTAGGGAGCGACTGTAAGCTAGATTC